>CM050652.1:25801596-27204096 GCA_027574665.1 Rhynochetos jubatus | reverse complement strand
CCTAGTGTCATGAACATATTTCATTAAGAGAGAGCTGAAGTCTTCAATTTTACTAAGATAGGACTTATGAAATTATATGCTTATCTCTTTTCCTCTTTTATGTAAGCACACTTTAAGAAAATGTTAATAAAAGCAAAGTAGTCAGTTACTGAATGTTTAGAAGCCACCAAAGTGCTTTGAGACTGAAACTCCGAAGGTGATCATAAGATGCCTCAATGCATAGTTTTGGTCACTGATTTTTTTCAGAGATCCATCCAAATTAGAAAAAGCAGAAAAGGGTCAATAGAAAGATCAAACACAAGGAGGACCTCTGTTGCAAGCATGGATTAAAAGAGTTTAGCTGGTGTAATCTGACAAAATAAAGTTGAATGAGGGTATAAATGCATGTTGGAACCAACTTCAGGGAGGAAGAAAAGAACTAAATATCAGCACAATACCTGAGTATAAAAATTTCAGGAATAAACTCGGTCTCAAAATGGGAAAAAAAAAAATCAGACTAGAAGAAGAATGAGATCCTAGAACAGTTTCCAGTATTGCATTTGAGAGTGAAAATTCCTATCCTCTCTCAAAATGTGTTTTGAGAAGTTAGTGAAACACAGCCATCCAACATGCTTGTTGTCAGATAGGAGATGCAACTCAGTCACCTAGGTGGCTTTTCTTCAGATCCTGTATCTGTACTCCTACAAGGCTTTGAGGGGATGGTCCTGTCCAAGTGCCTTGGGCAAACTTCAATGCAACTGGCTCCTTTCTATTTCCTAAACTGGACTTGTAGGTTTGTTTAGGTCTCAGTAGAATGTATTTCTTTCCCCGCACTGCCTCATTTATACCCATGGCTTTTTATCTTCACATTTAGAATGGCAGCTTTTCTGCCGTGCTTTCTTACCACTCAGGCTGATTATTATTTGCTTTAGAAATTCAAAGAGGCATGATGCACTGCAAGCTTCCACTGCCCAGAGCCCCTGGAGAGCTTGAGGTTTACAGATAAATTGGTGCTACCCATTACTAAATACAACCTTGTTGCATGCTTACCTGCCTGGCAGCTGTGGAACACATCCTGCTGCTAGCAGGCGTCTTTGAGCTCCAAAGAGTCCTTTGATATCTATGCCAACAAAAAGCCACTACCGTTTCATTCTTATTTAGCTGTTCTGATCACCAACTATGTGGATGTAGGCAGGCAGCCCAGGATCTGGCCATTTCCTGTCCACTTGGGAGAAAACAGTCAGGGCTTCATTTGTGCCTCTACACCTGAGCCTTAGGTTCAAAGAGTCTATTCAGTTCAAGATAAAAGCTATTCCAATCTGTAAGAACAAGCATCATTCTTTTAATAAGTGTATAAGATGGTCACCAGTAACAGTGTTTGGTGAAATCTGTGTGGATAGACTGGTTGATTAAGCATTTTAAAATCTGTCTGTTCCTATAGAGCACTCCACAGTGTTATACTACACAGTATTTGTTTTCATAAGTCTGCACAGAGGCCAAAGCTGCAATATACTTATGAAGAATATCCAATAAAAGAGAACTTGAGTATCCTTGAGAGCTAGGTTCTGCCTCACAGATGTGACCTGCATTGTGGGACTGTGTTGCTTCACACTCCAAGGTTAAATTAAACTTGGCCTTCCACCTCACTATTGCCAGTTAAAGTGATTCTATCATAGGAATTTTATTGTACGTCTCATGATATTTCATATTTTTCTTAATCCCTGGCTCCTGAAGTCATACAATTCACTGGGGCTTAGTGTTTTCATTGAAAGGAAAAAAGTTTCTAGTCCTTATAGAGTAGAAGGCAGCATGAGGACTGCAAACCTGAGAATATCCTCATGGTTGGATAAATGAAAAGTAACCTCATTTTTATTTGTTTATTATTTATATCCCCAAAATTTTAAGCCTAGCTCATGAGTTTGGATCCCTGATTGATGACTATTTTAAATTCTGTCATCTTTTGCTGATTGTGATAATCTATAATAATTCACAGTATGGTAAATTGTGCTATAGTTTATCATGACTGTTGCAGTAATGATACACAAAAACCTGTGTATATGTATGAAATTTTGGATATACAGATATATAAAATATAAGACCAGAGAACTTAAGTATTTATGGGCATATGCAGACTGGACGTACACACAAAGAGAGAGAGAAAAAGAGTGTCTCAGAAAATTAAGGACAGTGTTCTAGTAATGCTGATTGTGATCAGGACTTCCTGCCTTGTGAACACAGAGCAGCTACAGGGTATATAAGTGCCTTCAGAAGTCTGCTGTTGAGTGAGGAAATTAATATGAAAAATCAAAAATCTCCAAATACTGAAAACTAGTGTCCTCACTAATGTACTTTTGCAGTAGATTATCACCTGGAAAAGAAAAAACATCAGTTGAGCTATTACTTGCAAAAAGTGTGGAGTAGACCACTATTGCATGTCTCAGTGACATCTCTACTTTAGTTGTCCACATAAGGACAAAATACAGTGACATCATTAAAAATTCTCTACTTATGATGCCAGCAGGAATGGTCTACTAATGTGTTTATTATAGAAATCCCCATGATAGGCCCCATGGAAAATTTGGCCCACTTCAAGGAAATGTCAGAAAGATCAAGGCTACATCATACTGACCACAGTCAGCTCCCAACTCCATCAGCTTTGGCCACTGACAGCACTTTCAGCCAGTGGCGTATCAGTTCTACCCTCCAGTCATACATTACACTTGTGACATCTCCTTCCCGCCGGGGTTATTTAATCTGATCTGGTCCTATTGCACTTGTTCCACTTACTGCTCTCTTCCCCTTCTAGGTCATGTTACCTATGCATTGCAGCTTTGTGTTGCATCTAACTCTTCCTTCTTTGGTCAGGAACATGCTGCTCAGGCACTTCAGCTAATTTTTCCTCATATTTGCCCGCTGTAACAGAGATATTTCACTCATAAAGTACACACTAGCTGTCACTTGTATCCAGCACTCTATTCCTCTGTGGAGGATATGTCACCCATGATAGCTAAGCCAGCTGTCATTCATGCACAACACTTCCAACCTTATATCTAGGGCATGTCACTCATACACTTCAGCTGTCCCTTACACCAGATGTCCTTTAAATCTACCACACCATTCCTCTATCTACTACATGTTTGTGTTCATTACAGCTGTCCCTTTTCCCTATCACTTTCCTCTCCTGTTTAGTAAATGTCATTCAATTGTTCACTCCATCTGTCTTCTTCACTAAGTAATCCCTTTCCTGTCTATATAGGAGCTCCCTTAAAAACTCTGTTTTACTTGTATGTTATGGCTGCCTGTTGTACCTAGCACTTCGGGGTAGATTTGCAAGAGTGATTTAGAGGCCTTAATGAGTCTCTAAGCATGTAGTTTAATACTTAGTCATCATTAGCACTTAAAATTCCCTCAATTCAGCAGGTGTTTGTGACAGACTGAGCTTTCTCTAGTAAAGCCCTTTAGGTGTCCAAGGTTCAATGGGTGTGTATGAGCAAAATGTCTCTTGCCTAGTCAGTGCTGAATTTCTTGAAGCTCCAAATCATGCTTAGGTTCACAAGAGATTCACAAATCATGTACTATTCCACCTTTCTTACTTGACAGATCCATCCCAATAACCATTTTCAGAGTATGCCTATCTGACAAAAGGCAGTGAGATTCTCCTTCCCCTTCAATGAGAGATTGGAAAGTATCGATTTAAATCAGGCATATATTTAAATTGTTCTTCCTCCTTTACCTTCTTCAAGCTGTGTTTTAACATCTTTCCTGCAGTTGAAGAGTACCCTAACCAAGGGATGATATAGACTTAAAAATGTTCTCTCTTACTTATTCCCCCACCTTGGCATTTTTAACAGCTGCAAGAGATAGGGTGAGATGTGAATTTCTGACTTGCAGCTATCCTTGTAGTTACATCTTTCATAAAGAATGTAAGGTCAGCTGAAATAAGGTTTTGAGAATAGGTCTCGTGGCTGCATGGGCTCATCATCGAGTGATACGAGACTGTGTCCTTGTATTTTGTTTATGTTCTTTTATCTCTTGTGAAAAAGAAATTACATCACTTAAGTACTTCACCGCAGGAGACAGTTCACAGCTAAGAAAGTTGTGAGCAAACAGAGATCTTATAAAGAGAGAAAATCCCTTCAGCTCCACTATTTTCTCAGTTTTTTACCATCTAGTTCTGGTTCAGTTTTCTTCTATTGGCATATAGTGTAACGTGGCTTGGGGAATAATGAGAGGTAATTGGCTGGCAGTTTGCTTGAAAATTAGATATCACAGTGTTAAACCTTTCCTCAGAATTTAACCCTTCAACTGCAGTGTGAAATGCATAGCACCAGGGAGGCTGGAAATAAAGAATAATGGTTTGATACGCCATAATTTCAAGAAACTTGAACTTCCATGCTGATGATCATTGAATCCTTAGCTGTATGTTCTTTGTCTGCATCTCATCATTTGAGCTGTGGCTGTGGTTCTGATCTTTTGTTCACCAAACTGGAACTTCATTTAGGCACGTACATGATATCATCCCGATCTTCAAGACCCTTGATCAAAACCTCATTCTTAAAGTCTTGTTTTCTCTAAGTTTTTCAAATATCTTCTCTCGCTCCTTTCCTTCAAGCTTTTCTAACATCTTTAAATGTTATTAAATATATATATATTCTTTCTTGGAGTATTGGGCAGAATTTGCAGTGTTTTGACTAGGGCTGCAGAGTGACCTCCATGGGAGTAAGCCACAAACCGCCTTGTGTCGTCCAAAACTGCATCCAGCTGACCTGAAACAAGTGTTAGCACTCCATGATGTCCCAAGACTTCAGCCAGTTACAAGAGCAGATAATGCCTCTGCTAAAACATGCTTTAAAAATAGCATCTGCTGCTGTGGGGAAGAAGAAAGGGAAGAGGCGCATGGAACGAGATGTTGCTGGAAACACAGCCCTTGGAAGGAGGATCTCTATGCCAGTGATGGTGACTGTGAAGGACTAGGGACCAGAGATGACTCAAGCCATCACAGGGAAACACCTGAGGACTGCAGCTATGGGTGGCCTATGCTTGGGCAGGGACAGCCCTGAGGGACTGCCGCTGTGGGCAACCGGTACTAGAGCATAGCACTGTCTGTAAGAAGCAAGGATCTGCTGGAAACAACCATCACACAGTGCCTCCAACCTCCTCTGCCCCTCAACAAATTATCAAAGGAACTGAGGTGATAGGCTAAATGTAACACATGGAGAAAATAAGGGAAACTGAGGCTGGGAAAGGAGAAGGAGGGGTGTTTGACTGAAGGTGAGACTGCTGAAAGGGAAGGGAGGGTGTTTACTTAAATGTTTCCTTATGTGTTTATGCTGTCTTTTTTCTCAATATGTAATTCAATAATTCAATGTTTGTGTTTCTTATCAGTAAATTAAATTAATTAAAGTTCCCTGAGTCAAGACTGTTTTTCCTGAGACAAACATTAATGACACCCTTATGTGGCAAAGACAAGTCCACAGGTAAAAAGAAAAAGAATGAACTTCAATCTTTCCCCTTTTTAAGGGGAAGTACCCTTCTATATGAAATATGTCATCAATTTTTACAGTTATCGAAGTATTTAGTACAGGCAGGATATGGCTTCCTCTGGGCCATTTGCAATTGCAGAACATTATATGCTTAAAAACAATTGTTAAAGAAAAGCACATGCAATACTAGATACTAATAAACCTGTATCGATGGGAAGGGATCTTGTGAAATGCTCTGATAAATGTAGATGCTTATGTTCTTCCTGAAATGAAACATTCCCTTCATCACCTCATGAACCTGAACCTTTCTCAGTGTCATCTACTGATTTCTAGAGAAGTGCAACCCATATGAAGGCTATGGGCTTTCATGTTGCCAAAACTACTTCTGAGGATTTGAGCCGACTGCTAGTTCTCAGCTCTGATTTTTCCAAGATTAAGTTTCCTGCCATACAGAAGCCAGTGCCTATCCTAGTAAAGCATTATTTTGACATCTGAAGCAGTGAGAAATCTTTACACTTGCTTACTGGCTGTAGCTGAATATGTCTCTTCATGGATAAACCTTCACTTAGAACAAAAATTTATCCTACTAAAATTGCTTCAAGACTTTCAAGTGAATGCACTTGCTGTTTAATCAAGTTCCAAAAATTCCTCAGTGAACACCTAAGAACTAGGTGGTGTCATACCTCTTAACATCCTCATAAATGGATAACATCAGAATTATTTCACTGGATGTGTTTATAGAGAATAAGGTCATCTACACCTGGGGCGGGCTCTCAGAGGTGCTGACAACATTACTGAAGCTGATTGCCTTAAAAGCAAATACACATGGTTTTAGTTTATGTCTGCCTCTAAGTTACTAAATATATTTACAGGCTCAGACTTGCAACCTGCTGCGTGAATACAATTGTATCCATGTGTGCACCATGGCAGAGCAGAGAAGACAGATGATCTTCCTTATATGGACTTTTCCCAAGTACGCACTAAGCAATTAGAGCTGAAAAACCATTGCCCCCGTGTTTGTCTTCTCCTCACACTGAAGGTCATTGCACTGTCTGCTGTTGATCTGCAGGGGTTATGATCTTTGGCTGGCCATCCCTAGCAGGGAGGAACTAACGTCACACAGTCATTTTTGCTGTCTTCCTTCAAGGATCACGTTTGTTACCACCAGCAATGACTACCTTCCTGGATCATGCTCCTTGTTTACTGAAACCAAAAGTGAGCTCTTGTCGTGGTTTAACTCCGGCTAGCAAAATACCACGAAGCCTCTCTCACAAATCCCCCTCCCCTCCTCCAGTGGAGGGGAAGAATCGGAGTAAAAAGAAATAAGGAAGCTCGCAAAATTGAGATAAGAACTATTTACTAATTAAATCTAAATCAATATATACGGGTACTATTAATACTAAATAATTAAAATAGTAGAAAATGAAACATATAGTACAATATATACAATATGATACAATATGATACAATTTCCCACCATCCACTGACCAATGCACACCCAGATGTTGAGGGATGAAAATCAGACCCCGAGAGCCCGAGAACCACAGCCCGAGAGCGATCGCAGCCCAAGAGCCACGGCCTGAAGGCCGGAGCCCGGGAGCCTATGCAGCAGATTCAGAGCAAACCTTATCACTGATAACACGGCCAGAAAACTCAAAACAATCCACCAGCTCCCACACAAATGAGCCAGCACAGGAGTTGGCAAAGCAGCTAACACAGGAGGGTGAGCAGGTTGCCCGGAGAGACAAGGAAGGGAGTAAGGGAGAGAGAGAGAAGGGAAGAGTAATGGCTACTGGACCCTCTTCCCCACCCAAAGAGACCGGAACATGACGTACTATGGGATGAAATACTTCCTTGGTTAGTCTGGGTCAGCTACAGTATCCGAAGCGGACAAAAGACCTTGAGTTCAGTACAAGCCATCCCCAGCCCCAGCTGAGGCCTTATCAATGTTTTCACTTACTGTCCAGCAACAGAGTTCCCTGGCAACCAGAGTAAAGGGAGTTAGCCCTTTCCTGACTGAACCCAGCACAGCTCTGCTTATGTCAGGACCTGCTAAGATAGCCCTTGTCAACAAATTAAAGCTCTCGGTCATTGTCCCAAATTCTCAGCCTTGGTTCAGTAAGGGCTTTTTTTCTAAGGATACAGACTTGGCTGTAAAGCCTCCCTACCTGGCATCTCTGCCAAACTAGTGAACTGGCTACATGCCAACTTTCGGGATGACCCTGATCCTGTTGAGAAAGGCTTTATTGTCATCTGTGTTGTACCAACAAGAGCTCTGTCCTGACTGGGGCTAGATAATATGAAAGGATAAAATCAGTCTTGAGCTTTGTTAACACTAGTAAAAATATGCATATTCTAATTATAGGGCCAGTACTTGACCCTGCAAGTTGCAGTTCACTAATTTATTCATCTTTGATAATGGTCTCAACATGCCCTACAATAACCTCTCTGCTTCCTAAATACTATTAGACAAAATTAAGTAAGATGCATCTGGATGTTTAGAAATGGTGCACCTGAATATTTTAAGGAAATATCCAAACGACTTTTTGAACTTCTGCAGATAATGTTCATGAAACTAAGGATTCAGAGACTGAAAGTAACTCTATAGAGCAGGAAGGAAGAACTGGGAAAATTCTGGCCAATTAATTTTACATAGATTCTAGGCATAATATTCAGGCATACAAGGGAATCAATATGCGAATATTTAGGGAGATTCCAATGAATAATTAAAGCAAGCTTATTAAAAGTAGTCAATGTTTAAAAAAATCTAATGACTTTCTATGTTGCAATTACTGACCCAGATCTCACCATTTATCTATGCAGATGAAGTCTTAGGCCCATATGGAATGGTGCTGGAGTCCAAGGGCATGAACAAAGGGTTCGGTCAACATGGAGCAAATTGTAGGAATGAAGCCTGCATAGATAGGATGGAGTACAATGGATAATGGACTGGAATAAGACATTACACAAAGTGCTACCTAATACAGATTTACTGACTTGGAGATAAATACTCATTAAAAGTGATAGATTTCAAATAGGTTGACAAAAGGGAGAAGAAAGTAATTACTAGGGTAAGGCTCCTCAGGGGAGAGCATTATCTAGGAGTGCCAGGCAGCATCACTATGGTCACTACTGGAATCCATCTTATTTCTAATGACAACTTTGTTATCTCAGCCATGGAAAGTACAGAAGATTCACTAATTGTGCTTGGGCACCAAAGGCAAATTTTTAAAGGGATTAAAGAGAGTAGTCTTGTCCATTATGCAGATGTAACAGATATTTTCAAAGTTAAAGGTGACATGCCAACAAATGCTTC
The DNA here is from genome assembly GCA_027574665.1 of Rhynochetos jubatus. Lineage (NCBI taxonomy): Eukaryota > Metazoa > Chordata > Aves > Eurypygiformes > Rhynochetidae > Rhynochetos > Rhynochetos jubatus. Next base: position 27,195,318 of record CM050652.1, on the reverse strand, counting down.
TCCTTTGCCACCATTGTTGCAGTGGCACTTTTCTGCCAAGAGGATTTTCAAAGTATTGATTCTGTGTTTCTGTGTTCACAGAAAACATTGATGCTGACTAACAATTTGCTTGAACTTCTATTTCAGTTTGAAATTCAGGAAACACGAGTGGGATTTTTGTAAATATAGTGAAAAATGTCCTTTTGGACCAAATTCTACAGATATGGTCTGATCCTGCTTGCAACCTGATATCTATCAAATTCCCAAGGAGATGGCTAGGTACTGGAATACAGATATATTGGGGCAGTACAGCAAAAGCAAGTCACTGGCTCTAGGCAATAAAAGGCAAGTGTGACAGGAGTATGAGCTTTCTGAAGCACATAGATTAAAAAAAAAAAAAAACCAAACCAAACCAAAAAAAACAACAAAAAAACCAAACCAAACCAAACCAAAAAACCAGGTAAGAACCTGAAGTGTGATTTATGAAGACTTTAGCCATCTACATCCAAAGTGAGAACTATTAAAAATTGTTACTTCTGAATATTATTAGACAGTTAGGTGTTAGTCAGAAAATTCATGTTTATACCTCAAGTATTATTGTCCATGTGCACAACTGTGGCTAGCTTGGGTGAACTAAGTATGTTGGTCCATAATGCTGATCTCAAATTCCAAATTGGTGAATGAATAATAAGTCAGAGTCTACCAAACTCTGTGCTGATCTAATTCATAGCAGCTTTTGAAAATATTTGTGCATAACAAAATTCACAGTGACTATAGACTTTTTCTATAAAATATGTGGACAGAGGAGGGGAGTTGAGATCAGGGGAACATTAAATGATGTTATAAGCACAAGGAGTTTTATATAAAAGACTGCATTACCATCTGTAATCCTGCTCTCATAAGAAATTGCTATGTAAGTGTGATACCCAATGGAAAACTGTGCTTTGGGGCTGGAGGAGAACTTCAGGCTGTGGCTGCCGCTCTCACATAAGCTCTAGAGTCAGTGCCTAAGCTGAGAGCAGGGAGGAACTCCAGAAACAACCTTTTCCTCCTATTAGCTGGCTTAGTGTGATGGTTTTAGTTGGGATAGAGTTAATTTTCCTCACAGCAGCTAGTCTGAGTCCCCTTTAAATTCCCTTTATGCAGCTGGAGTAGGTAGTATTTCACTTAAAACCTTCAAAGTCTCAGCTGTGAAGACACAAACTGTAGAAATGTAGAGGGTACGGGCCATAGGGGCACTTGGGTTTTGTAAGACTCCAGAACTCCAGTGCTGTCCAGCTGTATGAAGAGCTTGATCAACAAAGCTCTACATATCCCATCAGTACATGTGGAGGGAGCCACTTCTAAATGTAGGCAAAAGTATAGGATGCTGACAGAACAGATAGAGGGGTCCTGTGGAGATCGTTCAGTAATTTTTTCACGTCTGGAAAATATCCAAATGCCATTGCAGATGTCACTCTTGGGCATCTTTCTGTTTAGCACTCAGAGTTAAATCCTCACAGGAGATTGATGTGCCACATTGCAGCTCTTAGTCTTTTAAGTACTTTGTTACATACACTGAAGTACTGGGCTCCAAGTTCAGGATCCAGAGCTTTAATGAAGACTGGTGTTAAAATCACTGCAGACAGCATGCTGGGTAGAAAGCTCTTCTAATCTATAAATGAAATGGAAAATGGGTTGCCAGGACGTAAGTTCTTCTAAGCATATCCAGCAGCCAGTCTTTGCATCCATGAAGAAATTTACAGGTGACAACCTCAGCAGCTCATGCCTTAAGTGCTAAACCTTAGCAAGCAATCTGAGAATTCAGCTTGGAGTTAGGTACCTAAAGTAGCAATTAGTGCCAGTGTCCTTCTGTGAATCCAGTTCTGAATGTTGCTGAAGCCACAACACATCTCTTGAGCTATTTTCGTTGGTCAATCGAGCTCCAAACATGAAAATTTTCAGCAATTTTATTTGCCACGCGGTACAGAGGGTTGGGCTGTTTAACTCACAGCTGCAATTTCGATCAGGCAAAAAGCGGTTTCCACATCAAAGCAGGAGGGATGGTATCTACTTGCAATCAGGGCTTAAATGATATCTAGCACACCCAAAGGTAGAAACTAAAGGCAGGAGGTGAGCAAGAGTCAGGTTTAAAATAGCGTAAGTGTCCAGATTCTTTACAAAGCAAATACTTCTTGAATTCTAGTGAGCACTTCTTGTGTAATTTAGTGTGGAGCAATGAGTGGGGTATGATCTGGAGTGCTGGAACAGCCATGATACCAAACAGGAGCAAATGGTTGAAGTCTGTTGCAAAAGTCAGCACAACACAGAAAATGTAGGGCCAGTATGTCTGAAGTTTCATCTGAGGGGAGAGTGAATATAGTCATCAATCAAAGGAGACTACAAAAAAAGAGTGGATGACAGCTATCTGAAAAATAACACGTCTAAGAAAGAACCAGGGTGACAAATATATGTAACAAGCATCACAAGAATTAATAAACAGGTTGGTTGCAAATGGATTTGTGTCTTCTAGTTGATTGATAATTCTTAACTGAATTATTCTAAGACTGCAGCATAAACTCTTGTCTTATTGCACCATAGAGAATCCACAGGGAAGAGTTGCCATTAAGAAAATTAGGCATTGGAAAAACTTCATTTATGGGTTTTGCTTTATCAAATATTAGGGAATCTGTGTGAAAGGGAAACCACCAATCCAGACTAGGTTCTCTGGTGTCTAATAAAACTGTGCTTTCTTACCGTAAAGCTCTCTTCTCCATCTCTCTCCATTTTTTCTACCCAATCACTCATTTTCATCAACCATATAGACATCACATACTTCTCATGTTCTACTCCTATCTCAAACGTGGCTGAAACTCAAACTGCCAGCAGATTAGAGAGTTATTGGAGAGGAGCAGACAGACAAAGGGATGCAGGCATGTGGAACCTGGTGGGATAATATCCATTCCCCAGAAATCCAGATGAAAAAATACTAGAATTGAATTACCATAATCTATGGACAGATTTACCTGTTCATATCTTTCTGGAACCCACTTAAGGATCAGAAGGTGTAATGCATACATCTATATACTATCTAGGTTTTTCCACTCTGTGGTCTTTCAGTTTAATTTCGGCCTGAGAGATGGAACATTAGCTGTACTGAAATTCCAAGCTATTTAAATATTTTAAAGAAGGTTAACAGGTGTATTGGATTTTTGTGGCAATGTTTTGGTAGTAAGAGAGCTACAGAGATGGCTTGTGCGAGAAGCTCATAGAAGCCTTCCCTTCATCTGAACAAGTCAATGCCAGACAGCTCCAAGACAGACCCACCACTGGCGAAGGCCAAGCCCATCACTGATGGTGGTAGCGGCTCTGGGATAACATATTTAAGAAGGAGGAAAAAAGTGTTGCACAACAACAGCAGTGGAGAGAGGATTGAGACTATGTAAGAGCAATAACTTCACAGACACCCAGGTCAGTGGAGGAGGAGGAGGAGGTTCTCAAGGCACTGGAGCAGAGATTCCCCTGCAGCTTGTGGTCCAGACCGTGGAGGGTCACGAGGGAGCAGAGAACTGCCTTCAGCCCATGGAGAATCCCAAGACAGAGCAGGGGGATGCCTGAAGGAGGCTGTGATCCCGTGGGAAGTCCATGCTGGAGCAGGCTCCTGACAGGACCTGTGGAGAGAGAAGCCCAGGCTAGAGCAAGTTTGCTGGCAGGACTTGTGATCCTGTGGTGGACCCAGGCTGGAGCAGGTTTGTCCTGAAGGACTGCAACCTGTGGGAGGGACCCACACTGGAGCAGTTTGTGAAGAAAATACAGCCTGTGGGAAGGACTCACATCAGAGAAGTTGGCAGAGGACCGTCTCCTGTGGGAGGGACCCCACACTGGAGCAGGGCTAGAGTGTGAGGAGTACTCCCCTGAGGAGGAAGGAGTGGCAACGACAACATGTGACGAACTGAACACAACCCCCACTCCCTGTCCCCCTGTGCCGCTGGAAGGGAGGAGGTAGAGAAATGAGGAGAAAATCTGAGCCCAGGAAGAAAGAAGCGGGGGGAGGGAGGAAGATGATTTAAAATTTAGTTTTTATTTCTCATTACCCTACTCTGATTTGATAATAAACTAAACTAATGCTCCTGAGTTGAGTGTGTTTTGCCTGTGATGGTAAAGAATTGGATTTTGTTATCAGCCTGACCACATCAGAGTATATTGAGAGGCTTAATATTGGGCTTGAAATGGCATTCTTGGCAGATCTAAGTATTCAGGTGGGGAAAACTCAAATGCACATACTTGAAGCTGATAAGGCAAGAGTAAACTGTAGTTTACAAACCAATCATTTAATCCAACTTCAGATGCGTAAGTTTAAGTCACTCCTAGAGCATGTATTCCAAATCATTTTCATTTGAATGGAATGCAGCTCGTATACTCCAAAGCTACCCCATGATGCCAACCAAAGTGCGTGGGGGTAACTGTGAGGTTATTTACATAAATGCATGGCCGTTTTGGACTAAAGTGTAACCATAGCCTTAGATACGTATCTTAGATATCTTGTTTATCTAGCTTTCAGGTATGTTAACGCTGGAATATGTCACACTGAGTAAGGCAGACCAACACTAAGGGAGGAGGTAGGAGCATTGCAGCTGCAGGACAGTGGCTCTGGGCATGCACACTGGAGAAAGACTGGTACCTAGGGAACTTTGAAACCCTAAAGGAAGATACCCGATGAGTTTAGATATCTGCCAATTACTGAGCAAGATTTGATTTTGTTTTGTCTTTTTAAACTGCAAATTTGAATGAGTATATTTCTTTCAGTGTCACTGCAGTCATTAGATATCATTTCTGCATCTGAAGTTTAGCTTCACAATTAATTTAATTCAAATGTCCCATACAGGTTTATACAAGAATTTGATATCTTGTGTTTGGATAGGTTATTTATTATTTATAATCTAAGATCACTGATACATAGGTAATATCATAAATCTTTACAGTTTTCTTAAAATTGGCTTGAAAGCATTGTTTTAAATAATGTTTCCTTTCCAGAGCTGGTTTGACCCAAGAACATTTCTGCCTCATCTCTGAAAAAGCACACTACATGGCACTCACTCATACAGATGTACATAAGCAACAGTCCCTTTCATGTATACTCTTATTTGTTGATAAGCCTTTGGCAAGTATGTCTCCATCCAACTAATGAGTAAAAACACTATAGCAATGTCACTGTCTCAAGCTTGTTGTTGACAGTAGAAACAATTAAAAAGATCTGATCATGGGAGTTGGTAGTCCATGATTTGGAAAGACGACAGTTTAATTGATTCAGCTACGTAGCTCAGTGAATTCAGAGCTGAAGTATGAAGGATTTCTAGCTTTGGCTGAATATTTACAATTTTATATAGATTTAAGTTCTTGAAGGTGTAGAAGAACTAAACTGCTAGCAGATAAGAATCAATTCCTGAATTAGGCATGACTTGCATGAGTGGTTATAGTTTCAGTTTTTGCAAAGATGTATCTAAGAGCAACCACTCTTACCTGTGATATCCCTACAGTACAAAATACCAAACCTAACAGTTGCTAGTCCTCTCTTCAGAGCCCAATCATATTACATTCACCCACCCCAATATGCTAAATCTTTTGCATCTCCACATCATTCTGAAATTTGCTGAGACAGAATAAAGTTTTATCACGAATAGGCAAGAAGTTGTTTTATGGCAACCAGAAGCTTCTGAAATTATAGATTAAAAAAGATCTGTATTTTAATATAACAGGTATCTGAGGCCTTTTTCTCTGAGAAACCTGAGGAAATAAAAAGTACTATCCTTCTTGGCAAAATTTTGTAACATCTTTGGACATTTATTTCAGCATAGCAGTCCCACAGAACAAGCAGTGGTCTTGTGGTTAGAGCAGAGAAAGATGCCATATGGGTTTCATTTGCAACTGTGCTGCTGACTTGCTCTGACACCTTGAACAAGGCATTTAACATCACCATGGTTCAGCTGTAAATAATAATTAATTACAGTTGTGTCCAAAAAACTCCAGTCAGGATGAGGCCCAAACACGCCTGCTACTGTACAAACCAGGTCTGACAGTGTCCCTGCTCTGAAGAATCTAATTTAAAACACGATGCAGCAAGCAAACCTGACACAAAAAGAAAGAAGGGAATAGACAAGAGGAAGGTAATGAAAATAAGATAATGAGGTTACTTAGGGAGGCATTATAGAACTTGAATGTTCCAAAGAATTAATTAATTGATTAATTAATTAAAATTAGCTCTCCCTAATTGCACCACAGCTTCTCCACCACGGATTTTGTGTAGATGTCGTTGCAGAAGGAAATTGTGAAGAAGTACCTAAAGGAGAGTAGAGGTCAAGGCCTTTGGGTTAGGCCTGACAGGTTAATCTGTACATCAGAGTAATACAGAAAGAGGTGTGGAGCTGATAAATAGAAATTCAAGCCTGACATCCCAAGGGAGAAGAAGGAATATATAGGTAATCATGTAGAAAAGGATAACAGTTTTCTTTTTTCTTTTTTTATTTGTAAATAAAAAGGACATTACTAAAGTGCATTTGCTTCTTTATCTTATTGCAAATGTCATAACAGAGCAGTAATAACACAAATGTCAGACTGAACTCTTTTATTTCACTTACTGAATTGTGTGATTTTCCTTTCCTCAAGTAGCTGATAGCAAGTGAAGATGTTGAAAAAATAAGCAGCAGGTCACCAATGGCTTGTGCCTTTTCTTTCACATATCATTGCCTTCTTTTTCCTTGCAAATGAAATGAAAACCAAGGACTTTGACACCAGGAAGAATTTCTCTTTCTCTCCCCTATGTCTGTGTTCCACCTGCTGTGTGAATATCCTCTTCTCTTATGGGTCAGCTCATACTCCAGAGAAATAAGTATGTTTTCCTCCTGTTCCCATTGCCTGTTTCAAATGCCATTTTCTTCCTCTGAATTGCTCTGACTTTACTAATTTGCCTTCTTTCCCCCAGATTTAATATTCTCTTCTTCCCTTCTACTCCTACCTCTGTCTTAGTGTCTTGAGATCAGATTATCTACTTTTACCAGGTATAAGAAACAGCCTATATAATTTCATTACAAACAGGCCTGCGGAGGAGACCAGTATAGCAGGCAGATAGGAAGAGCAGAGAAGGAATCCAGGCATACTGCAGTGCTGATTTGTTATAGTTACCTGGAGTGACAAGAATCCTACACACTGGTGGAGTAGGAAAATCAATAGGAAGAGGAAGGGGCTTTATTCCATCATCGGTTGCAAAACAGATATAGCAAAGTTTTCACTTTCACTAGTTAGCTAGATCTTTAATTAACATACAGCAAGGTAGATTCAGATGATAGTCTGTAGAATTGTAGATGGTATAGCTGGCTGGAAAAACAAGAATTTTCTTGTTCCAAAGAATTTGGTTTTATTTTCATTTATTTGAGATTTTGAGGCAAGAAAAAATTGAGTTTTCAGAAATATTCACAGGCTTAGAGATGGGGAGCTCTTTTGGGAAAGCCAAAGCTGAGTGTTAGTCTCCTTGGTTCACACTAAAGACTAGTCTTAGTTTCTTGTCTTTGAGAACATCCTGTATGCAGTCATTCAGTGACATTTTCAAAACTGAATAAATTCAGTGAAATAAAATTGAATTCTAATTAAGAGTATTTTTTAAAGTAGGAAAAGATCATGTTTCAATCTGTTTTAATAGCTTATATCTCTGCTCACCTAGAGTTGAAGTCAATGGCAAAATTCTGATGACTCCAATATGACAAGATTTCAACCTAAGAATCTAGCTTATGTTCATAGAATCATAATAGATTTTTTTTAGTTTGGAAAAGACCTTTAAAATCATCAGGTGGAACCATGAACCTAACACTGCTAACACCACCAGTAAACCATGCCCTTACGCACCTTGGGCACACATCTCTTAAATACCTCCAGGGATGGTGACTCAACCACCTGCCTGGGCAGCCCATTCCAATGCCTGAAAACCCCTTCAGTGAAGAAATGTATCCTAATATGCAGTCTAAAACTCCCCTGGTGCGATTCGATGCCATTTCCTCTTGTTCTATCACTTGTCACTTAGGAGATCAACACCCAGCTCTTTTTGAACCCACCGTTTTTCTACCAGATGGAAAAACACAGTTCTGAAAGACCTCAAAGGATCCACTGGGTGAAATTCATTGACTGAGAATCAGCCCACAAACAAGCATAAATCAAATTTTCCTTAATTTTCTAACAGCAAGAAACTGCTGTTTTACTCCCTACCCAAACCTTTTAAACAGCAACTTTAGATTGCTCTTTTCAACTTCTTGTTCTGGTTGTTATTATTTCTTTGTTGGTGTTTACAATTAAATGGGGCAGTGGGGAATGAAAAATAAATGGACCTAGTGATTTTGGGAAAATATTTAGTTATGTAAGAAACATCTTTGTTGGGTTTTTTTCTGAAAAAAATGTAAGACTATGATTAATTATTTTGTGGGACTTCAGTGTACTGCAGCTAATGGGAAATATTTGAAAAAAAAGTGTTAGAAAACATAAGAAATGGCTCCAGTTGCAAAGAAACATTTCTTCATTATGTTTTACACACAGTTTTGCCATATTGCTTAGTTTAATTAGAGCAGAACTCTAGCTTCTGCTCGTTGGTTTAGCGGGTACCATAAAATGAAGTTTATTTAATTTTCTAAAATAAGGAAAGCAGGGTAAAGTTAATTAAAAGTTAATTACGATATAATGAATCATTCACACTCACTGTGCCAGTGTTGCCCAGATGATTACTGATGTCATCCTTCCTGAGTAATCCTACCCTTTCCAGTGCGGGTTTTTCCCTCCAACAGTGTGGGGTGTCTCCCACATGCCTTTTTCAGTTGCACCAATATTTTCAATGCCTAGTTCAGGAAGAAGACTGAAAGAAAAAAAAAAAAAAAAAGCCCTTTCTCAGGTCTTTTCTTCTTTTTCTTTTTTTTTTTTTTTTTATACTTTCCTCAGGCATAATTTTCATTTAGACTTCTGATTGCCTTTTAAATTTGATAGAATATACCTATAAAATTTGTTAGTAATTGTTTCATTTCCCAGTCTGGCATGTGTAGTTAACCTTGAAAGACTGATTGGACATTGCCTGCACTGAACCCAACCTTTACTGGCACCACAAAGGTCACAGAACAACTCTCACTGAACCCCTGCCTTTAAATACAAGGTTCTGTACATATTGGAATTACAATGTTTTTACTGCTCATTAATTCATCATTAAAAAGATGTTAACTAATCACTCTTCATAAGACTTCAGTTTAAAAATCTCTCTGGCATGAAGTGCCCCATACCTGGCACCTAGAAACCTGAAACCTTTTTGGAGTAGCAGAGTATTCATAAAAAACATGGGTTTTTTAAAATGAAAACAGTTTGAGTTTCTTTACATTTCAGTTTAGCAACACCACCAGTAATGTTATCATTCTGTACCTATATTATGGGAACATCCCAAAACTCCATCTAGAGCAACAATCTGTATTTTTCTAACTGTTGCACAAAAAAGAGAATTCTTTATTCAAAATCTCTTCCCTCTACAGTGATTGTATGATAAAGTACTTGAGATACCAGAACCAGAGCTCCCAAGAAAGCCTTGCTCTAGCTCTTTATGTGTACAAATTTAGATATGGTCTAATTGTGACCCACATTTATTTCTTCTGCCTGTCTTGTCATTGTGGTATGAAGATTAGATCTTTCAAACCATGGCATAGATTTTGGCCACCAGACTCAGAGAAGTAGCAGACACAAGCTATTATCCACCAAGAAGATATCTCTCTGGAGGAGGGAACAATGTACATTTGTTCTGTGGCTTACAGCTGCTCAGAAGATAGCAATGAGGTGCTGAAATTTCTGCCCGACAAGGGGCATGTTGATCTAAGTCCTTAAAGACAGCTTAGTCAGACACAAATAATTGGCAGATGTGTTTGAAAGTATGAAGTGGTTTACATTTCAGTCTATCAAACAAGATATTTAGGAGCTGCTCCAAATTCTGAGACCTTGTGTGACATCTCAGTTATCTGGTTTGTCAAATCAGAGCACTGGTCATTACCTGCTTACAAGTGCAGAGGTATGAAAGCCTCATTTACCATAAAATTATTATAAAAATATAGTAGTATCACTTGGTGGGCTAGACAAGAAGGGATTCTTTCTTTTCCTGCTACAGATCAATGCACAAAAAGCCCAGACACTTTGGCAGGTATCACATTTGCAAAAATTAATGGAATGTGCTGTATCCCCTTACACTCACTAGTTATTAGCAGCAAAATGCAAATAATTATTCACATGTTGGTGGATAAGGGAAGAGCAACTGATGTCATCAGCCTGGACTTATTCAAAGCATTTGATACTGTCCCACATGACATTCTTGTCTCTAAATTGGAGAGGCATGGATTTGATGGGTGGGACACTTGATGGAAAATGAATTGGCTGGATGGTCACACTCAAAAATTGTGGTCAAGGGCTCAATGTCCAGGTGTAGACCAGTAATGAGTGGCGTTCCTCAGGGGTCAGTATGGGGACCAGTGCTGTTCAACATCTTTGTCACTGACATGGACAGTGAGATTGAGTGCACCCTCAGCAAGTTTGCCGATGACGCCAAACTGTGTGGTGTGGTCAACACACTGGAGGGAAGGGATGCCATCCAGAGGGACCTTGATGGGTTGGAGAAGTGGGCATCTGTCAAGCTCATGAAGTTCAACAAGGCCAAGTACAAGGTCCTGCACCTGGGTCGGGGCAATCCCAAGCACAAGTACAGACTGGGTGGAGAATGGATCAAAAGCAGCGCTAAGAAGGACTTGAGGGTACTGGTGGATGAAAAGCTGGACATGAGCCAGCAGCATGCACTGGCGGCACAGAAAGCCAACTGTATCCTAGGCTGTATCCGGAGAAGTGTGGCCAGCAGGTCAAGGGAGGTGATTCTCCCTCTCTGCTCTGCTCTTGTGAGATCCCACCTGGAGTTCTGCGTCCAGCTCTGGGGCCCTCAACATAGGAAGGATATTGGCAAGTTGGAGCGAGTCCAGAGGAGGCCACAGATATGGTCAGCGGGCTGGAGCACCTCTGCTATTGGGACAAGCTGAGAGAGTTGGGCTTGTTCAGCCTGGAGAAGAGAAGGCTCTGGGGAGACCTTATAGCACCTTCCAGTACCTGAAGGAGCTACAGAAAAGCTGGAGGGGGACTTTTTACAAGGGCCTGTAGTGACAGGACAAGGGGTAATGGATTTAAACTGAAAGAAGGTAGATTTAGATTGGACATCAGGAAGAAATTCTTCATGGAGAGGATGGTGAGGAACTGGAACATGTTGCCCAGAGAAGCTGTGGATATCCCATTCCTGGATGTGTTCAAGGCCAGGCTGGATCAGGCTTTGAGCAACCTGGTCTAGTGGGAGATGTCCCTGTCCATGTCAGGGGGGGTTGGAACTACATAATATTTAAGGTCCCTTCCAACCCAAACCATTCTATGATTCTATGATTCCTCTGTCCAGATGTTGTTGTCACAAGAACAAGGCAACCAGATCCCTTTTAATGGAGTCAACGGAAAGTAAGGTACTCTCACAGTGCTGTTTTGCTGTCCCAGATTAGGCATTTATAATAGGTCAATGGATTATAGAATAAAAGTACCTTTTTTTTTTTTTTTTGCTCTGTTGATGAATGGATGCCCAGGGGGCTAGCTCAGCTGTAGAGGGAATGTGGATAGGTGTTATAGTGCATCTGGAACATCTGTATGGAGCTAGCAGGTATGGAACAAGTCTGATAGAAGTCCTAGAGCTTTCTGGAGGGGCAGCAGGATGCTGGGAGTGTTGGGGGAATTCTTAAACTGCTATCTAAACAGGACCTAGATGACCATGCTTTGGAACTCTAATCACCAAGTCGAAGTTAGAAAGAGAGTCTTATCCACGCTGTCTGCCATCCATGCAAAGACTGGAGACTCTGTCTTCATTAGAGTCATTGGGCAATTTAGAGGAATAACTGGTTTATCTGTAGGCCTAAGTTTTGTTTACTTACCTTTTCTATAATACGTAATTGAGTCGAGTGAGAACAGGCGGGCATCTCTGGTGACTGAAAAGCATTTGAGGCTCTTAAACTGCTGCAAAGCCCTAACAGCCATCCTTTGCTACATACTGTCTCTGATCATGACAAAACCCATTTGGGCTGGTGTTGTAAAGCAAACGTTTCATTCAAGTGACTTATAGCCTCAGACAACGAGCACTTGTTTCACAAAAATGAGCAGGCAGTATGTTTCAGGAAAACAAAAATTATGCAACATCAGGCACAGATGTCTTCAACACTGCCAGGTAAATGAATCTCTGCAGGGAAATGTAAATACAGAAGCCATTAAAGACTAGTCAATGTACATTTTAGGTCTCTAAACAATAACACTGAACAGATCAGTTACAGAACCCTTCATAATTTGCAGTCTCTGAAGAAACAAAGAACTTCTGTTGTATTTATTATCAGATAGCAGCATTCCTGTCTTGAAATCCAAATACAACAGAAACTCCACTGCCCTGTGCAGTTATTTTGGTCATGAATAGGGGCTCTGTTTAAGATCAGCAGGGTATGTACACCTAGGAGGACACTATGCTTCTGAAAGTTAACTAGGAAAGTGTTGACTCAGACTCTGCTGATGAACATCTCATGGCTTCAGGCTTCAAGTCTCTCCATTTGCTTTTTTTTTTTTCTTTTCTTCATCAGAGTTCATTTAATTTGAAATATATCTAGAGGGTTACTGTGTCATCAAGTATGACAGCACACATGTAACAAATAATACAGTATTATTGCTAACTTTTGCAAAAAATATGTTGCTTGGGAACACAAATGCATGAGTTCATTTCTTTAGGTTGAGTATTTTAAATAGGTATTAGTGATGGTTATAAGTATTCCTTTGCAGAACAATCCACTATTGAAATACAGTTATAGCCTTTTAGAAGAAGTTTATGAATTCTGTTTGAAAATAAATATATAAGTTAAATTGTAAATTAAACAATTCATAAAATACATTAACAAGTCAGACTTCTAACTCTACATGCAAATATATACATATATATATTTGTGCATATATGAAAAAGAACTGGTAAATCATTAAATACAGTAAAAGCATACAGAGGCCAGGTTGCCATGCTATCAAACTAAATTATTTGGGACAATTTTTTTTTTACTGTAGAAGGAAACTGTAGAACAATCCCTGCCTAGTCAGTGAAACTGGATAGGTGAACAGAAAGACTCCCATGGAGTCCAGCTAATTTTGTCTCTGAGGCATTGAAACTGCAGTGAGCTTCATGTGTAGAGGAGCCACCAACTTCCTGGGGTGTACAGACTGTCCAACTCTTCTGCCAGAGAGAGGCCAAAAGACTGGGAAGGTATGGGTCAGAGCTGCTCTGGGCTGGCTGGACGTGAGTCAGCCCTGAGTTGGATGCAGGGTGACTACAGTCATAAATTCTGACAGCTCACATCTGACATGAAGCTGGAAACCAGCACAACATTGTACACACTGCTATGGACCTTCCATCCAAATCCCTCTTACCTCAGGCATCCCTACATGTGTCTTTATTTCCTGATGAAGACGTGCTTCCAATGAAGCAGTATTACACAGAATCACACTTGGAAGCTTGATCAGCTCTTTCAGTTTTTATTTTCTGGTCTGACTAATCAGCCAGGCTAAATGAATACTTCTCTGCCAATTTGTCCTGGCTAAGGATCTGATTCATTATGTCTATACCTCATACTCCTGTGGTTTCCCAAAAGCTTAATGCCTTTAGGATGACCTACATTTGTGGGTAAGATCTTGTAAAATGAAGACTTTACTATTGATGTTGTTCTTTGATCAAATTATTTGAATTTGTAAAGTAATTCCTTCATATGACTGTTATAGTACATTTTTTTTCTCATATCACGTTACAGATCCAGATTAATAAAATACATTGTACTGTAAAACTATCAATACACAACCATTCTTTCAAACTATTGAAGCAACTGATAAGTTTACCAAATTTGGACAGAATGTTTCCCTCATGTAGCTCCTACAATATATCTTGGCTAAAATTTTTGCAGTGTTTCTGAGAAGGGAGAAAAAAAGAAAAAAAAGGGGAAAAATATGCAGTTTGTTCATGCTTGAAAAAAATCCCTGATATGTTGGGTTGTGTTCCTTTTCCCCAAAAGCTCTGGCTTTTAAAAAGTCAAGGCTCTCAAGTCTTGTTGTCAGTGGCATAAATTAACTACTTAACGAATAAAGTTTGGGCCAAGACTATAAAGACACCACATAGAAAAAGTAACAAAAGGCTTCAACTGTCCCATTCCCAGATTTTACATTAAAGACTTATTGAGTATAATGCTTTTCACACTTCCATCATCTCTTGTAAAGAAGTGAAATCCATTTCATTCTTTGACAGAACAACCACAGATGCCCATTCATGCAGAGGGATGCTGGGAATTCATGAGTACATAGGTCTATTGAACCTCCTGGTGGCCTCTGGTTACTTATACAGGGGATGTCTACATTGTATTAGAAGAAATTTACCAAAATGATACCACATGCCAAAAATACAAATGCATTTAAAATATATAAATGTACAACACGTGCACACTAATATCCTGGTATATAATACTATTCATTTAATACAACTAGTAGCCTTGGGTTTCTAAATGAATGTATCATGGATCACTGACTTTGTGCAACATGAAATCTATCACATGACATAGATATGAAGCCAGAACAAAAAGCATTCATTTCTTTGAGGAAAATTTTCTCTCCATAGGGTAACATTCACCCACACATTTTATGGCCTGTTTGCCACCTGAAGTTTTAGAAGGTGAATAGAGATTGACAGATACTGTTTACACCTACTCATAGAGAACTATGTAAATGCATGTTTCAAGTTTTATTTTCTTGATTGATACTATTTTTTTTTTCTGCAGATGATTTAATTTCTGCATTGCCACATTTTACTCTGACACTCTCAGTAGCAGCACTCAGTAAAGGCAGAGTGGGATTCTGAGGTCAATCCTATGTGAGAAGTATGGCAGATGGTGCCCCACCTAAGTGGTAGGGTTTCAAACATTCCTTAGTATTCCATCATTCTCCTGAAAGCTACATAGATTTCAAAGCCAAAATCTGGGACAATATTTGGTGATTTATCTTTCTCAGTTTTTATAGTATGCCTAATATCATAATATCTTGGGATATGGAGATATATTCTGGAGTGGGATGATGAAGGAGAAAAAAAGAAAATAGTCTTCTCCTTAGTTTCTCCCTTGCATAGTGGAGAAAGAGAATCCACTTTAAAGTAACAACAAAGGTGAATCAAAGCTTTTATTTCTACTTCCTCTCTTCTTCCTTTATGATCTTATCTTTCCTTGCCTCTTTCTCTTCCCCCTCTTCTTTTCACAGAGTGCATACACTCCTACTCACAGGTTGCTCTTAGTCTACATTTGCTTGCTCACAGCCATTTTCTTTTCCTTGTACATTCATCCATTTCACCAAACAACAGCTAGCTCTTCTGAATCATCCCTTCCCAAGACCTGCCAGTCCAGGTGATCTGAACCACAAATCCTTTCTCTGCATTACTGAATGTCCTCAGACCTCCTCATTTCTGCATACATATCCTTCATCACCCATTCTCCAGCATGTTCCCCAGTGCAAACACATTCCCATTTTTTCATGTAGAAGCTCTCTACACACATGCTGAAAGTCTTTCATTTAGCCAGCTTCTCCCTTATCCATCATCTTCATTCCAATCTAGTCTCCCCAACACTGCTCCCACTGGCTTCACTTGAATCCTTGTGTATAAACCTCTTATCCTATCCTACCACTTTATGTTGCAGTCACCACCACAGCATTCAACTGCTTTGTGGAGAACTAAAATGTGTTATGATTGTCATATTTGTTTTTCCAAAGAAAGGAAACACATGCTGTAGAGTTTGTTCTGGTAAAACAGTCTTCTTTTGAAAAGAAATTTCTTCTGGATCTGGAGGAGTAGAAGAAACAAAACTAGAGTATATGTAGCTGTAATTATACAAATTCACAGAACTCTGATTTTTCTCCCTAATTAAAAACTTGCTCTTTTGGAATTTCACTAATTCCCTGACTTGTTGTTTATAGTCCACTCTGGTATCCCCCTCGTAGCAGCTGTTGCATTAGGAATTGGAACCCCACTAATAGACTTCAGCATCTATTGTTATGCTATATCAGCTTTTAAAGTGCACGAGCAACGCTGTCACTGCATTTGTTGTTCAAGGGCGCTTCTAAGAGCGGTTCTTTTCTTTTTCCTGTGGTAACTGGCTGTTGGGTTTTCCCACAGGTCTTCCTCCTGTCTGATTCAGAAGTTCCTAATGAAGTGTGCAACACAGTATTTGGCAGACTGGAAGTGATGTCCCTGAACAGAGTTTATCTGGAAAAGAGGCAGGAAACCACCTGAGCTGAGCACACAACTGCAAAAATCGGTATGAAGGTACATGAATTTCCATATGATTTTTGTTTCTGATGTTGATTTGTGTTGGAAATACCTCAATAGCACAATAATCTATGCTCTCTCTGGCACCAAATGACATAATTGTAACAGTTTTCTTTTTCATTTCTTTATTGCCTGTAAGATCAATCAGTACTAGTTTGGAGACTGTTTCCCATAAGCATTCTTAACCTCTCCATCACTTAATTTACTCTGTAAGATTAGACTGTTTGGAACTGCCACTGATGCCAGAGGAACCTCTAAGTACAGGGACTGCATGCAATTCTTCATAAGTACAACAGCAGCATTGTCAGTAATTCTTCCTTTATTTTATTTTTTAAAAAGTACCAAGTGTGACAATAGGTTTTGTTTATTTGTTTGTTTGTTAATTTAAATAAAAGCTTTGGCAATGAATCACTACCTTTTAGTTTTGTTTTCCTCTTCCCAGGCTGGCTATCACCATTCTCTGCAAATAATGAATGGATAAATGGAAGCTGACAGATGCAAAACTTCATCAACTATTCAGATTAAGGTATCCTGCTATTGCCATAGAACACAATGTATATCAAAATGTATATCCAGCAGTTTCTCAGACAGAATTACTACATAGGTCCTCATAACAAATTCCTGGCCGTTGCAGGAATCAAAGGCAGTAATAGTTTTCTTGGTTGTTTTTCTTCTTTTCTTTTGACTCTGAAGTTCTGAGGTATTTGGATTTTTTTGCACTCATCAGTTCACTTGTGCTTAGGAGATAAATGGGTGTTGTGTGGCTCACAGGAGCTGAGAAAGTAGAAGTGGTTTTGGATTATTCATTTTGTCATGGTCTGCTATATGCAGGACAGGACTCTGACCCATATAGTTCATGTCATACATCCCTATTCAGATAGGAAGAGAAGTACACAATTTCATTTATTTTTTGCGATCTTTCAACCTTACTTCACCCTAGATACTTGTGGGTTTTTTTTTTTTACCTCATAAAGACTGGAGAACAGTGATCAGATTCAGAAAAGACAGAATTACATCATCGCAAGACAAAACCTTTCACCTCCCAGATAGCAAATATCCTACTATATCTCAAATGTGTTTTATTACTGCTTTGCTCCCTATTTTTAATATCGCGTCAATGTCTAAGACACTCAAGAATCTATGTGTACTACCTTAACCTGATGGGAAAATCATCCTTTCAGCAACTGTATTATTCTGCTCTGTAATGATTATTTCAAATGAATTAAATAAGTTTCAATTAATATTTGAATAGAAGATGGAAGAACTTGTATATATTCATTTGGCAATTACGTATATATGTTGGCCAGTACAACACAGGCAATTATACTGGTATATAGGACTAAACTCTTTGTGATGCTATTTCTGGATGAAAACAGAGATTTGACCACTCTTGTTTAACAAGTCCTTTTTTCGTTTCCCAAAACAGTTAATTTCTATATCCTGAGCAATTTCAGCTCTGGTAATTATTTTTGATTGACCTATATTTTAATGAATTTTCAGCTGCCTGTGATAGTCGTCTTATTTTCTTGTCTCCAAAGTGCAATACTTTTACAATCTCCTAAAATACTGACCAGGATGCCAACAGGAAGCTTAGGGACTTTAGTGGCTGATGACATATTGCATGTTTCAGTTTCCAAATGTAGCATCATGGTATTACTATTTTTAATTGTGGTGGTTAATTGATTAAATAAACTATAAGTCCTTAGAAATACAGCTGAGAACATCAAATTGCTCTCCTAGCCTCTAGTATTTGTCAAAGTAACTTGAGGTCACAATGGAGAAAATTATTCAAATCAGTGTGAATGAAAGAGTAAGCTACCAAGTATAAAAAGGGGCTTATTCAGTTAAAATTTTCAGATATTTTTGATACACTTCTGCATTCTACATGGTTATTTAGACCACAGCTGAACCAAAGGGCATGTTATTCCAGAATTCATATACATGTCCCACAAGCACTTTCAACAGTACAATATTTACATTTAAAAGAGACTAAGAAAGTTCATAAGTTTGCAAGTGTCCCAAATTTTACATTTGTTCTGTTAGCAACTTCTGCTAAAGCCATTTAAAGTTAAAATGTAAATTTGAAGTTAAATTCCCTGGTCCCTTAATTCTCTCTAGGCAGATAGACAGCATTCACATGTAAGAAATGAATTCTACTCTGAAGTACTCTAATGCTATTGAAATAATGCTGCAGATAGTAGATTTGTATGTATCAAAATGGGAGAAATATGTTAAGCACAACCACAGTAAGCAGGGATATTACACACATGCACTCACGAATATCTGTATGAAAGATAACCCAAAGGTGAAGAATGTCGACTTAAACTGCATATTCAAACTTTTGAGGATTTTTTAAAAAGAAAAGCTAGCTGTTAAAAAGACACAGACATCAATTTGCTTTACTTTTTTCCTAATGCCTCGATCTTTACATTTTAACTGAGAACACAGTAATTAGAATGGTCCACATGAAAAAAAACCCAAACCCAAAAATAAAAACAAAAATACCCAAACAAAACCACCTAAATAATAGACATTATTATGGGACTTTTTCAGTTTCCCCTTTTGATACTCAGATATGGCTTTTGTGGATGCCTGGGAGAAATAGCATAAGCTCATTTCCCTTTCTTTTTTCTTCGTTCTCTCTGGATACAAAATGTCTTTCTGTCTGTTCTTTGGTTTCGGTTCCACAGAGACTTTCTGTTGTGCCATGAACCAAACAGCAGAAGGAAATATGTGAAGAACAAAGCAAAGAAAGCCAAAAAATGAGCAGGAGTATTTCTAGAATAATATCTTTCTGTATTACATTGGACAGAAGGGTTCCATTTAACCCTCAAAGATACAAAAAATCTCCTATTAACCTGTTTTTCAGTGCAAACCTCTGTAAGACCCAGTCAGTTTTTGAGCACTTAAAAGCTAGTTAGTCCTTGTCCTAGTCTTTCTTTAGGTGGTCAATGCCCTGCTGAAGGAGTGGGATGTGCTCTGCAGAGTCATTGACTGTCTGAGTGGCCATGAGCAAAGCAGTTAAAAAGAAACTCCAAAAGCTCACTTACATTTGCTTGGAAAGTTTGCATTTTGTTCATAAAGCACTGAATTTGTTAGGCAGGGTTTTAATGAAGGTCAAGGAAGGGACCTGGAAACAGGGTTTATGAAAGTGTTGTAAGGTTCATTATTGCCATTGTGTGGAAAAGGATAATTTCCCTAAGAGAAATGGTGACACATACATAATAAAGTCCCTGTCCCTGTCATGACAGCTCAAGAGCATGCCATCGTTACCACCTATGTCACACTGCAGGTGTGCCTGCCATATGGGTGACAGCCGCTGACTTCTCTGATCAACACATAATTATCTCTGAATAAAAATGCGCGTCGGAGTGGCTGGACATAATGGATTGAGGACCCAGGGCAAAATGCTCTTTGCCGCAGCACCACCTGGGGGTAGGAAGGGGCTGAGGGGAGCCACAGGAGCCGGGGCAACCTTGAGGAACCTGCAGCGACTGGGCCGCCCCGAGGTGATCGTGTTTATCCTTCCTGTCTTCTGTTGGATAGGAGAGGTCACCCGGTTAATGGTAGGATGCCCCTGATGGAAAAGGTTCTTCTGACCAGGGCTATTCTCCTCTGATCTAACCATATATCTCTCTCATAGCATCTGGATAGTTTCCATTTGCAGAGTCCCCTTCCCCCATAAGATAATAAATATCATATCACAAGGATGGCAGTGCTCCTTCATGGAACACTGACTGTTTATTAGAGGCAAAAAGTTTAAGAGAAATGCTAACAATGTTCATTAATGGCCTGCATCCAGGTTTAATGAGGCATGTCAATATGCGGACTGGGCAACATCAGTGGCATAATAGTGGTGGTAAATGGGAGTAATTGTATCCAATTGTACGGCACAGCTTCCAGGAATGAGCCCGAACTGCCAACTGACAATGACAGAGCAATTATGGGAAGGCAAGCGAGCTGTGTCAAATTAGCACTTGGTGAGAACTCATTTTTCAGAGATGTGCTTGCTCTACAACACCACAAGTGATAGCTACTTTATTGTGAGTGATAGGAAGACCAGCACTTAGACTGATGTTCTGATTTGTCAATAGCTGTATTTGAAAGCTTAGTGTCACAAATATATAGAGATATTCAGGGAGAGAGGCACACTGCTCATGATCCGAAGGATAAGAACGTCGCTGAGAAGGTCATCTGTCAGTGTGAGCTGTCAAAGAGAGATCACACTCTATGAAAAGGGAACATTCAGCCGACTTAAGTAATTACCTTTGACTGAGATTTGAAGATGTCTTCTTTTGTTGGCCTACATTGACTGCATAATTTATAATTTACTGCAATCAGTGAAGGGCCAGGAATTGTAACTAAGAAAATCCTTATTTTATTTCTCATAATTACATTTCTTTTCTGCTCCCTTAGTGCCTCGGAATGAAAAAGTAGGATATTGATGAAATCTTTTTTAGTAACTTACTCAAATCAGCTTTATCTTTTAACATATCATACCCAAATCTGAAGGGTTTTTGTTTTGTTTTGCTTTGTTTTTTATTTTAACCACAGATATGAGCCATACCTTATGCCATCTTATAAAGTACGCTATGTTCCTAATGTGGCTTTACATGCTTTGTAGGATTACTAGTTGAAAAGGATAAAGGAATAATTCAATTTTGTCTTTCTAGTGCAGAAATGGGGGGGGGGAAGATTTGGAGTACTAAACACTGAAATTGTAATCCACATCCTATTCAGAGATAGAAATCAGTCTGATATAGTTGTCAGAACTGCAGAGAGATAAGTATTGTAGCAAATATTTTAGAACTTTGTGGATTAATAGAATTTTCATTGCTTGGTGTCTTTTTTTCCCAGTAATCTCACTGGATCAATGCTTGAAAAGTAATTTCTTAGCCTTTAATAATCTTAAAAACAAAAGATAATACATGACCAATTATGCTCTGGGGTATAACAAGCATTACATTTTTGTTTTTTATCTTAATAGGAAAAAATATCTACTTACATTTTATTAACTAAAAATATAGCATGAATTGTTATCAACATAGCTTTTGAATTTTTATTTTCTCTATAAAAATGTCATGTTGGAAACCTTTCTTTGGTTTTCTTTATTCTACTTGCCACTGTGGGCTGTTTGGTGTATCAAACTTTCTGTTTCAAACAGGGAAGTCATGTTATTGGGAGTGGCTGAATGATTAATGAATTGTAACAAAAAGAGACCAGGGATTAGCATGCCTTCTGGCCAAAAACTGTTGTTTAATTCCTGGTGTATTGATTAGCTGTAGAGTTATTGACAAAAGAATTAATTTAAGTACTTTAAGTCAATGTTACTTTAGTTGAAAACTCTACCTCTAGGCACAAGGAAATGCCAGTGCAAAACTAGTCAATTAATATATTGTCACAGTACTGTCAAATGAAAAAGGCTTTATGTCTTCATATCTTAATTTTTAGGGAGGATTTTTTATGTCATACTAATTTTCTAAGATTCATCAGAGAGTCATATTTAAAATTAGTAATTGTGGGTTTAGTGATGTTTGCTAATTATTTAATGTTTCCTCTGAACTTTAAAGATTCTTCTAAAATATACTTTGTTTTCTTTAGTTTGAATTTCAGTACCTGACATAATTTTAAATTATATGCTTTGCTGATTCTGAAACACATTTTTAATCATTATTTTTTTATGTTTCAGAATTCTTTAGGCCATTCAATTTCTCCCATTGTTGAAAGCTGTTTAATTCACAATGCCTTGAGTACAGGCCCGTCATCTATTCTATAGTGACTATACCACTTAATAATGGAATAGTGCATCAAAGTGCCACTTAGGTCTCAAATTGTTATGTATGACTGTCAAAGCGGTGAAAAAAGCAAAAAGAAAAAAAAAGGAAAAAAGGAAAAAAACCCTTGATTTGTCTTTACTACTGGAACGTGAATTTGTCAGCCAGGTTTTGAAATCACAACAGCATTGCTTGCATCCCCAGCGAGATGTCGAAAACTTGACAGGTACATATTTTTTCAACTACAAGCACTTCTATAATGAAAACTAAATACACAAATCTTATTTTTTTTGCTCTTGACAGATAGTTGTTGCCAATGGGATTTAATGTTCAGGTTTGAGTTGTCAAGAGAAATAACCAATAAGCAATCCAAGTAGTCAGTATACAGATATTCAAAAGCAAAACGCCTGGCTCATGTGATATACTGGAAAGATTTGAGTGTATAATTAACTAACTGAGGAACCAAGGACACTTAATCTTCCCTCTAATGGCAAGTTCAACCCATCACTGTCTCTCTCTGGGGGACAAACTGTAGCTTGTTTTCTGGTCACCAGGGCCTTTGGTTGTCATTTTGCTCTTTCTTATTCATCATATCCTGGAGTTCTGGCACTGTTCCTTTCATCACTATGCAGACACAGGAAGAATTAACAAGATAAACTATGGTTCATTTTTGAAACTCTATTCATCATCTTATGTATTTTTAAATTGGAGCTGTTTATCTGTGTGCCAACTCTGTGTCACAAAATTATCCGCTTGTCTTTCAGAGTACAGAAAAGGAATATGCATTTGTGCTTTTGTTTCCTGCATAAACACGAGCTTACAATATGTACACTGGAAGCCATAAACAATATCTTAAAAAATGTGCCAAGCACAGTCATCCACCTCCAGGCTATCCACTCATTTCATGGCTCTGCATGTCTCTATGTGTATGTGCATGAGTGCATGAGTGTGCAGTATTTATGTGTATGGGAGATGCTGAGAAAAAGCAGGATAGTGGTAAAGGGGAAACCCAGGAGTGAGGTGTGGAGAAGGCCAGATGTGTTTTGCATTGAGCAGCTCCCTTTCCCAAACCTTCGCTGGGGCTTGCTGCCCTCAGTAGGAGCAAGCCTGGAGCAGCAGGCAGTCCCAACAGAGAAATGTTGCTGAATTCAAGCTCTGCATAGAGATGACCACACGCTCCCAGGTGTGAATACCCTCTTGCACCTCTCCCATGTCCCCTGGGAAGCAAGGGCATCCTAATATGGTGGGAGGACATTTCCTTTTGCATAGGAAGCTCTCTGCTCACAGAATGGCAATGGAAATGACTGCTGCGTGCTGTGCTCCAAGAGTTAGAATTAAAACAAAACAAAACAAAACAAAACAAACAAAACACACACACAAAAAAAACCACACAAAAAAAACCCAAAAACCACAACATCAAGAGCAACTTTTAAGAGGCAGGACATGAAAAAGAATAAAGAATGTAGCACAAGAAGAAACTAGTATGTCTAATGCTTTCCAGGCCTCATGCCAGGCTTGTGGACCAATCATTAGGGGCATCCCTGGTTGCTGATCTCCTCCCTGCATGCACAGATGTGGGACGCTGCACACAAGTGAGCCTCAGGCCACGTGTACGTCGTAAATGTACCTCTTTTACAAAATATTCACATAGTGGAGAGTGTAACAGTGATTTTGTAAACCTGTCACTGCAATTATTGTGCTTACTAAAGCATTGGTTGTTTACTCAGCAAAATTATTGCTTACTGGGAAGAAATTTTGCAAAGCTAAATTAGAGAGAGAGATAAAAAAAAAAAATCTCAACAGAAAAACACAGAACTTGTGGTACATAGGCAAACACAGGACTTAAGGGATACACTGTGAGCAAGGAGAGTCAAAGTGAAGGCTGACACAACTTCCTTACTTATTCTTCTTAAACCCCTACTGTCACTTGTGTACAGTAAATCTGTCTTAGTTCATGGATCATTGACACCATAGACCAAAACATTTAAGGTCGCAGGCATCAAAGTAGCCGGTGTGCTTATACGTTATGGACTTGATCCTGGAAGGTGCTGAATCCCTGCCAGCCAGCTTCAGCTGGAGCTCAGACTGCTCAGAGGCTGGCAGGATTGAACCTCTAGCCTGTGTGGTAAAGATCTTTGCCATTTTGCTTGAAAAAAATTGCACTTGTGGAGTAAATCTGCTTTCTGAAGAGAAAAGCTGTGTCCTTCTTCAAGTTAAAATATTAAATAATCTTAAATGTCCATTTTTATCTAAAGAGTCACTTGTGCACAAATCTTTTTTTTGTTTTAAAACAAATAAATAATTGAGCTATCACTAGTAGCGAGAGAAGCAGAAAAATACTTGAGCCCACTCGTTTTGATAGCCCTTTTTATATGCACATTTATAACATTAAAACATCAATTTTCTCCAGTTTAGAGAAATTTTTTAAAAAGTTCATTAGCCCTATGCAAAGGGATGAAAGAGGATTATAATGTAATTACCGACAGACCCTTAATACAGTGGTAGAAGTGACTGATGTTATTATTCTAACACTGGAAAATTTACTGTAGATGCTTTTGAGTCAAACTATACATACTTGTCTGTTTAATGCAGGTACTTTCAAACGCTAATTATACCTGATAAAAAGCTCACATCATGCCTGATATACATGTTAGAAGTACTGTGCATTGTCATCTGCAAGTCTGGATAGCTCAAGGTTATATGACTGGGTTAATAGAATGAGATTCGTGGTTTAACACTCAGGCTTCTAACACACAGCCATAAAGATGCTGAATGAAATACAACTGGCTGTCTCCTCCTAGGAAGCATTCTGCAGGCCTCTAGTGATTGTTTCAAAAGTTAGAGACTCTTAAACGTCCTACATTTCAAAGTGTCTCATTGGTACAAAGACTTATAAGTGAAATAGCATGGAAGAGACACCCACATGAAGGAAATCTGTGTTTAAATATTTATCTGATGGTTTTTATTTTAAAAAACATAATTTTTTGTACAAGAGAAAAAAGATAAGAGAATTATTTTCATGAAACAACTGATCTGTATCTAATCCGTGGAGACATATTAATATCAAAAATAGACTCTCTCAAAAATCAGGCATAGCAAAGATTTTATAATATATTTGATTAATCAAAACCCAAACGGAAAGTTCTGATCTTCCCAGATGCTGATAAGGCTTACAACTTGCTTCAGGGCATTACAAACCATGCAGCACCAAATGCTTGCACATATTTCATAACACACCAAGCTCTCAAATATTCCCGTAAAAAAGATCCATCATTAAAATCTTACTGCTTCTTTTCCCAGGCTGTGGTGTACGAATATAGTATCATGCACTAATTTCCAAAAGACATTTCCTTTTTTTAATTCCTTACTTTTCCAGGCCAGCATGTTATCACAGAGAGCAGGTGATTTTTTTATCTTTTTTTTTTTTTTTTTAGCAACTGCAAATAAGAAACAGGAGCAAGATCCTCAGCCCTGCTGGCTGCATGGTTAGTGAGGCCCAAAGAAAAGGATACAAATAGTTTTATTGTGTGCTGCTTCAGTCCTGGATCCATTTTATTCCAGCCTATTTTGCTGACTTAAATGACATTTGAGAATTATTTTAACTTGTATTAAAGACATGTCCACGGACTACAGGCTATTCTCTGAGCAACACTCTGCAAGAATGCAGAAAGAAGATTAAATCGTGAGAGAAGAAATAGAGTCTATTTATTTCAAGCAGTGGTTGTATCCTTTGCAACACAAACTACCAGAAAAACATAAGAGCATAAGAGTAAGGATACAAATAACTGCTTATGTTGCTCAGCCAGAGCGTAAGCAGTATTTTGTTACTAGGTGCAATAACATGAGATGCTCAGCATCCATAATCCTCTTCCCAGAAGCACTCACATCTTGCAGATGTTTTGTCATCATTCTTTGCCATCCTTGCATGTACTGTGTGCAGACTAATATTTCAGTGTCATACACACTTATCAGTGGCCACATTTTGGAGGAGGAAGCGGAGAAGGAAGAGGGTTTGGAGCTGACCTGCAGAGGACAAATCTGTGCGTCTTTCCACCATTTAATGCCAGGAATGAAAGATACCATTCAAAGGACCAGTTTGCATCATAGTATCGAAGGGGGAAAAAAAAAAAAAAAAGAAGTAGAAAATTAAAGTTTTTCTCCTTATGTGGCCTATTCTTGTTTAAATAGGGTGTATAAGCTGGATACTGCACATAGTAACAAGCTACAGCTAGTGCTCCATGTTAATCATCCAAAGAATTGAGTCAGGTCTTTCTTAAAATTAATAATGAATTTGTTTTAAGTTTGATACTAATATATGATGTATTTTGACACTTCTCAAGAGGGTAAAGTTGCCTCAGGTACAAAGTTAGCACCAAAGGAAAATTAGAGTCAAGGCTAAGCACACTGCGACTACTGAACTTGTACTGGGTTTACGTGTTGCATACACCCGAAAATATGCTTTTCCAAATATTTAATTGCCTAGACCATACTAGTTTCAAAAGAAAACACACAAGCAACAACAACAACAAAAAAAAGGAAAAAAAGAAAATCTGGAATAACAAAATAAGAAACTTAAGGAGGAGCTCAACTCTCACAGACTGTTTTGTTCAAACAGCATCAGAAACTGCTCACCTTTGTCAACACCAATGGTATTGCAAACAGCTACAATTTAAAACAAAGTTACAATGTGCACTGGAAATAGCAAATCAGGTCAAAGATATAGTTTAGCTAAAATGCTTTTTTCAGATGTGTACAAATTAAAACAAAGTTCATGCATTCTCTCTTTTAAGCCCCAAGACAGACTGATGGACAGAACACTGTTTCCCATATTTTCTATATGTGATTCATTAATGTTTACATGAATATCTTATTAACCCTTTCTTATGGCTCATTTTAGGCAATGAAACAAACCATTTGCATTTTTCAAGTATGAGAAAGACTAGTAAGAGGGACAGGATATACAATGCTGACTTTGAGTACAGGGTTGGTGTTGGCCATGCCAAACTCTAAACAAACAATACTGAAGGAGGCTTAGACTTCGATGAAATTATCCAAAAGTGTATTTCCACTCTCTTGTCTGCTGGCATCTTTCACGTCCTCTCCCCACCTTTCTAACCCTCTTTAAACCACATCTGACTTCATCCACAGCTGAAGAATGTGACCTTGGACTCAGGTTACCCTAAATGAAGTACATGAATGCAAGTCCAGTCACTACAGTTTATTGGTAAATCTGTAATTAATCCTTCTGTGCCACACAGAATTTTTGTCATTTTTATTTCCTTTGACATACTTTTGTATCCTTTTATAGTCCCCTTTCCTCACACAGTTTTCCTTTTGTTTCCAGCAACTGATCTGGCTACCTCTGGGGATATTGCAAGTTTAGAGTGAGTTTTACATTCTGTCTTCAGATCTCACACACTGGAGATACGGGATTTCTGTAGCTCTCAGTACAGTTTGCCTGGGAGATTGGTAAATTCATGCTATGTAGATGAGGAAACCAGATTCACACTTCTAAAACAGTATTTCATGTATAGCAAAATATTATTGTGATAAGAAAGTCTGCATGATCTAGCGGAAGTTAAAATTAATGTTGAAAGTAGTGATCTGACATTTAACAGGAATGAATGTAAGGAAACACAACACAAACCTCCTCTGTTATTCCCGGTATATGCATGAGACTTGAAATCTCTACCATCTGCTACATAAAATTGCCATTTAGAAAGAAAAGGTAAATGCAAAAAAAAGGCCACAAAGACAAGGGACATACCAGAGAAGGCCAAACTGGGTCATCATTTTAAAACAGGAGCATTTGAGTGAGATGCAGGAAAAGCCAGGATGAAGGAAAGGAAAGGAATGAAATAATGGGAAAAGGAGGATTTGGTCAGAGGAATTGGTTAAATTCTAGAATAGGTGGAATAAAGAAAAATCTTTTTATGGGGTTAACAGAGGATATTATTGGTTATTTTATTTCATTTTATTACAGGTTATTTCAGTGGAGGGGAGATACTTTCTTTTTGATAAGCAACTGATCCAATCTGAAAGGACTTTCGCTTTTGTACAAACCTTTGACACTTACTTTTTGTGATGTAAGGACCAGTTCTTATTTACACCCATCCCTAATCAGCCCCTACAGTAAAATTTAAGGATAAAATGCCATCAGCCCCTAGAACTCAGTCAGGTGGACAAGGGGATACAGTTCATTAACTCAGCTGCAGTATGAGGCTGGTGTATTCACCTGTCTCTTCACATCTACCTTCCAGTTACTCCAACTCTTGTACTGAACTCACATGAAAGAATTACAAAGACAGGCACTATATATTAGGCATCACCATAAGAAATGTTTTCAGACACACCAGTATCTGAATAATGACCATGGGAGCCTGCAGTGTTGTACAAACTAAAGTTACAAGTCTGCTTCTGCAAGACCACTAAGCTGAAATGTTGTGATGATGGAGACTTCTTAATTCATCAAAAGTCATCAATGTTCTTACAGAAAATACAAGATGCCTGTGTGAAATAATTTTCAAAACTTGAGTTTTAAGTCCTTGCACCAGTTAAAACTAAAGTCTAGTGAGTTTAGGCAGGATTCTAAGAGGCAGGATTCCTCTAGAACTGCTTACAGACCTGCACCCAGGCAACACTGAGTGCCTCCAGCTGTCAAAACACTGAGCTTCTTTGTGCTAACCCCAAACCACCATGTTACAGTCTGTCGAGTTATCTGTGTTATCATGGGTATTATGGTGAGCACACTAGTTTCTCCTGAAACATTTCTAAACATTCAGGAAGGAAGAAAATACTGGCCTGCACAGGCTTGCTTGCTTGCTTGCTTGCTTGCTTTCTTTCTTTCTTTCTTTCTTTCTTTCTTTCTTTCTTTCTTTCTTTCTTTCTTTCTTTCTTTCTTTCTTTCTTTCTTTCTTTCTTTCTTTCTTTCTTTCTTTCTTTCTTTCTCTCTTTCTTTCTCTCTTTCTTTCTCTCTTTCTTTCTCTCTTTCTTTCTCTCTTTCTTTCTCTCTCTCTCTCTCTCTCTCTTCTTCCCTCTCTCTCTTCTTCCCTCCCTCCCTCCCTCCCTCCCTCCCTTCCTTCCTTCCTTCCTTCCTTCCTTCCTTCCTTCCTTCCTTCCTTCCTTCCTTCCTTCCTTCCTTCCTTCCTTCCTTCCTTCCTTCCTTCCTTCCTTCCTTCCTTCCTTCCTTCCTTCCTTCATTCCTTCCTTCCTTCCTTCCCAAATGGATACTGCATGCATAGGTGTTGAAAAGGTGAGAACACATTTAATTTCTCTAACATTTCTATAATCAATGCTTTGTATCTGAACAAAAGTGTAAAGAAGGACATAAATGCACTAAGCTGCATTTCAAAAGTGACATTGTAATTGCTGGGACTGCCTATCTTACCTTGGCCTCAAGCATTTACCAGGATTCAAATTTATTTCAAACTGTTCTCCCAAGTCTGCCTAATTTTTTTTTGTCCAAATAGCAGCAACTCACAGTTAGTGAACAAAGCTTCAGGATTTTTTTTTACTTACAGCTAAATTTAACTTTACCCATCCAATAAAAAAGAAATAAGGGAGCCTTTATTATCTCCCCGGATTTCTGGGTATGATACCACATCATAGAGAAGTGGTTATTAGAGACAATGGCCTACCAAGGTGAAGTTTGTAATAAAGCCTATTATGTGGTTTCACCATTGACACTAATGGAATGTAACAGTGATTTAGAATGATTTAATGGTTCCCAGGTTGTGCTCTAATAGTGCTCTTTATATTATGATGTATATCACAAAACCTAATGTGGCTGTTGTGATATATTGACAGTATTCATGCTGTTTCATTTTTTTAGGGGAATTTTAAAAACTGTCAAAGAAGAAAATTAATAGGCTGCAACTGCTTTATTTTCAAGGGGTCTGTTTTTTAAATGTATGTGCATAAATTTCTATTTGATGCCATGCTTAAGCTAATAAATTCATTTGCATTTTTATTCCAAAGTCATAAAAGTGGAATGCGTGCATGCATGCATTTGTGTGTCTGTGTTTGAAGCCCTGCTTTGAAAAGATTGCACTGTCATCTCAAAATCTGTTTACAAAATGATACTAATGGTTTCAAATGCTCCTAAAAGGGGAGTGCAAAAGACAAGTTTTTGTCTCTCATAGGCTACAAAACGACACTAATTTAATAAGACGGAGACAGCAGGGGGTATGACTACAGATTCACTTAAAAACCATCCAGATCCTTAGGGGTCCAGGTGGCTTTTAGACTTGCACTTAAAGTCTGGAATTTAAATAAAAACACAATCATCCTGAAACAGACACAAAGGTAGATGTATTAAAGCTGAGAGATACCTGCATTCTGAAATGGTTTGTGGATGTCCCAGCAATGCCTGACCTATTAGCTCTAAGGCATTTCTGGTTTCAGGTAGGTTAAGGAACAGCAGGAATTTTCTTGCATCTTCTAAAAGTTTTTTCCCCCTTCTTCTTGTAATTTAAAAGCATACCTCATTAAATATCATCGTTCTAAGGATCATCACTCTGAGCACCTCCCAGGCAGTCCAGGCTCCTTGAGCGACAGAAAAATGGTCAGTGGATTGAGGTTGTGATGGTGCGATGCCAGTGAAAAAACCCACAGAAAAACAGTTCTCTCCAAAAAAAGAAGTTTCAAATATGTCTACATTTACCCTCTGAATGTTAGAGCAAATGTCCTGGATATTTATTTTTTGATAAGTGTTTCCTTCCCCATTTGTACAACTTCACCATTTGTAAAATTATTTTCCCAGACTTTCATGTGGAAACTAGTCACAGCTCTTTTGGAGGGCAAAAGAAGAGCGGGATCATGAAAACTTGATTACTGCTACATAGATGGCCTCATCAAACAATGCAGAGGAAGTAGACCTTCTGCATCCCCACTCAGGCTGAGAAGCTGTAGAAGATGTTGCACACCTCTGCTCCCCCAGTAGTAAAGAAGAAGGGGAAAATATCACTCAACTGAATTTACCGCAGATGAAGTAGTCCTCAGGTGCCCATGCTGATGTGAGTAACTGATGTGAGTATAACTCAAGGTGGAGAGAGATACTGCTGTCTGGGAGGAAAAATGGTGTGAGGGAGTACTCAGAGAGAACATGGGTAGTGATGAGCCCAGTATTTGATCTGTCACTGCAATCTCAAGAGCTTCCCAAGCAAAGAGGGAACCAGTTCCTGTGGGTCTTTGCAAGGAGCCAAATGCCTGATTTGCCAGTCTGTGGGCTACAGCCCTTCACTTGGCCCTGGCACTCACTAATTGCTCTCTTACAGGGCAATAACATGACACTTTTGTCATATCCCGCTTCAGGTTAGCTTGCTTGTAGACTTCCCCAACCCCTCACTCCCCCTATAAAAACAGGAGCTTGTGATAAATCCTTGTGAAGAGATCTCTGGAACACAGCCAGCCATCTCCTGATGGGATCACAGTTTGCGTTGCATGTGCTTCCACCGTCATTGCCGGGGAATTCAGTGAGCACAAAAGGACAATTTTCCTCTTTCTCCAATTCACCCTCTAAAACTGTCCACAAAACCACAATTTTTCAAGTGTAAAGAGTATGTACAGGCTGGAAGATGGTTTTATAAATAGAACCTTACATTGAATAATGACTTTGGGGCACTGAACTGAGAGAGGACAGGCAGAATTTTGGAGAAAGTCATTTGTTTTTGACACTGAAGTTATTTCAAAGTTATAAGCAAGATATTTCTCAGGAGATGGTCTCTCTCTTTCTGTCTTTTTTGTACTGTATCATCCCTGTGGAGAGCTTTGTGGAATCATACAGAACCAAATTAGGCAAAGTGCCTGTTACATAACCTCCTGGTTCTCTAAAAATAATGGGAGCATCACTATCACCTGAGCTTCTCCCTTCCTGAAGTTTATGTGAAACACATGGAAAGCGGGGTCAGGAAAAAGTGGAGATCATATAATGAAATATAAAGATCCTTTTTACAGCAATGCATTAAATTTGCATAATTATTATCCCATTTTGACTTTTTAACTTTAGAGAATCTATGTGGGTCAGTTTTCCCTGTTTTAATTAGCAAAATCAAAATAACAAAAAATGGCAATTTCCTTCTTTCAAGCTCAAGTGGACTACTCAGCCTGTAGCAATAATTATATGTTTCAAATGTGAGGTGCCTAATTTAAAATATAAGATTCCCAGTAGTTGCAGAAGTTTTAAGGACAAGAAGTGACAGAAGCAAGTGAGTCTTTTGTTCTTACTGCTTCCCAGCCAAAAGTCCTCTCAGCATCTAAACTTCATAGGAATTGTGTCACTCATGTAAATAAATTTCTGTGTCAATACTATTTATTGTAAAAATTTTACCCACTGGGGTAAATGAAGAGCAAGGCTTTACTAATCAGATTACTAGTACGCTTATTCTAATTTATACCTTCCACGGTTAGCCTTTAAGCCACAGTTGACCTCTTATTTTTTATATTAACTGGAAACAATTCATCAAGTGAGTTACCCCTCTCCTTTCAAATCCACTTGTATTACTAAAAGGTTGAGTAAAGACCTCTGGGGAACAAGGGCAATTTTTGACATGGATCTCAACAGATTAAACTATGCAGGGACAATATAGAATACATTGGAGCAATAACATTATCACATCATAGCCTGATTGAGAGGCATTTCCTTGCATTTTTGTCCTTTTACCATAAGCCAATAGTAGCCACAGGCATTTGACTGGAGAGCCCGGAGGATTGACAGGCCTGGCAGTCATTACACGCTGGATTGAATACTAGATTACTCCAAAGTGGCTCAGGGTCAAGGATCAGTGTGTTCCCTTTTGGCACTAAATGACTTTAATATCCTTACTGTATTAGTCAATTACTTTAAAGCTGCTGCTCTCTGAGCTCTCTCTGCCCCCCTGCAGTTTACTATGGACATTTGAATTGCTCCCATACTTAACCCACACATCTGCTTTTAGCTGTCAAAAGAATAGTGCTACCACTGGAGCTATTGACAATGCAAAACGAACAGAGATACTTGCTGTCAGTGTCAAGTGGCACTTTCTTTTCATTGTTTGTTTTAAACAACTCCTAAATAACTCCACAGTGAAACTGTTCCTAATTCAGGAAGAGCCCAGTCGGTTTTGCAGCCTAGCTTTAATCTAATCTCAGCCTGCCCCAAAACAAGCAGGCGTAAATTAGCCTGTCTTCATGGTTAATTGTTCTGGGGAAAAAAAATATTGTCCAAAGAGCTGAAGTACTGTGGTAAGACACAAAAAGAAGGGTGGCTTTAAACTCTTGCTTAAATTTCACAACAGCCACTGTGACTATAGCAAATTACACTGCACTTCTGAATTTATTGGTGCAACACACTGAAGAATTTTATATCATGGCCACTGAACATTAAAAGGTCTGGCTTGGCTTGGTGTTAAACCAACATGTCTAGATTAAATATGAGCAGAACTGATCTGAATTTTAAAACTGCTTGAAAGTCATGCCTTCAGTGTTGTAGTGAAAGTGATATCACTGCACATGAAAGAACATCTGTGCTGTGGGGCCCTACTTGTGTGTGGTGATGTCATTGGTCTAAAAAAGCAGCTCAGGACTTCACAGCTAAATACATATAGAAATAATTTTCTCTTACGAATATACCTATTTCCATCTTTGAGAGGACAAATGTGCACTGCGTTTTACTGGAAGAGCTGTCAACTGTGTAGTTTGGTGATCCCATGTGTATATCACTTGCATGTGGGCAGTCACACCTTTTTCCTCTTTTCTTATTAACTTGTAATGCGGGTAAAAGGGCTGTTTGGCTTTGTTATTCTTCTAAAAAAATACAATCAGTGTTTTACAAGGAATAGCACCATGCATATTGCCACGTGCATCGAATTGATCTACTCTGTGGACAAGCCAAGAAGGATGTGTCATGTCAATGTTACCTTTCTTATCCTTCATAGAACTTTTAAATAACCCAGTGAGCAAGGGCTTCAGACTCTTCAATTACCACATGAAAAAAGCGAATTTTGGCAAATTTTGACATATATGGTAGATGTAGCCCAGGTCATTACTATTGGGAACTCTAAAGGATCTGAAATCCAGGCTGCCCGATGCATTTAGCAGGGAAGTGTCCACCCAGACCTGATTGCTGATGCCAGGGCCAAAGGAAAAAAGAATCCGCTGTGCACCATAAGCTTCTGGAGGGCTTAGGCATTATCAGACATACTAACTCCCAGCTTCAGCAGCCTTTGCATTTTGCTTGAAATTATAATTGCTGTATTAGGAAGCAGATGAAAAAACTTTTAAAATAAAATACTTGGTCTTCAAGTGCCTGTCCATGTTATTCAGGACCTTAGCAGATAACAACTACATCTTAGGTAGCGGAGCACTAATAAAAACTCAGTAATAGCACCAATGTTAAGATATATGCACATTTATATTTCTTTCAATAAAAAAAAAAAAAACCCAACATTTTATATGATGAATTCTGAGTTCTTCCATTTCAAGCAGATATTACATGTGTTCCTACTCCAGGAAGGCAGACAGACATGTGGACAGTAATATATATTTCGTTTGCAGTGTGCCTCAGCTCAGCGGCTAAGCATAATGAATGGTGCCTTGGGGAATGCTCTGAATAATTGTGCTAATTTAAAATTTAGTCAGCAAAGGACCTTAAAAAACTTGATACCTCTTGGTAATGATGCATCATTAGCACTTTTCATTCATTTATATTTTGTTGTGTTTAGGGATTTAGGTATTCAGGAGAAGAAAGGTAGCCTGACAAGAGAGTGATTGAATCAGCCCCCTTGATACCTGGGAGTGACAGAAGGTGAAGTACTGTAGCTGCAGTTGACAACTACTTTAATATGAGCCACTTATAAATATTTACAATTCATAAGTCAATGATGAGCTTGTGTATAGCACATAAATAATACCATAAGTATTTGGCATATTTATTTGGAGCCTGATCATTAGTTTGGAGATAGCTTAATGTTAAAGAGTTACGGAAACATTTTCAATTAAAAGACCTTCATTTGGAGACTGTAGTGCACAGTTTGAAGAAAATAATATACATGAAACAGGTGAGTTCACACTTCTAAAACCCTGCCATTCTGAAGAACTATTCTCACCTTAATCATGGGATTAAAACATCCAACTTCAGTGCAATAACATATGTGAGTAAGATTAATAGGAACTGGCTCTCGATGATTTATTTGGCACACATACCACAGCACTTAACATATGGCCTTTTTGCAGTACAATGATAAGCATATCAGAATCTAGTCATAAAAGAGTGAGTCCTATTTACTGCACAGAACATAATTTTTTGGGGAATATAATTCCTCTTGTTAAGGAATTCTACCAATAAGTTGATTTTTTAGGTTAAATGAGACACCTCAGGTGCATGATTTTGATCTGACTGCAATAAAAGATCAGGCTCTCACCAGGCTGACGGGTTGAAAATGAAGCACCTATTGACTGACAGATTTCAATATTTTTTGTTCAAGATAGACAATTATATGCAAGCACTTTTTTGTTTCCCATGTTAAATATTGTACATATTGATCATAAGGGAGGAGAGGTACCCCACAGCTCTACACTCCATAAAACAAAATAAAATAATATTAAAAAGCTTACAGAGAATGCATCCCTTTTTTTAAAAAAAGCTAAAACCCCTGTACTTTCCTGAACTACTTTAGGCAGAGTAATTATCTGTAGTTTCTGTCTCTTAAATATGAGCAAGGTGCAGTGACGAGTGCTAAATGTATTAATCAAGAGTGAAAACTAAATTAGAACATTCTGGAGCACATGCATGGATACAGAAAAAGTTCAAAGAATCCTCTGCACAGGTATAACATATATAAGTAGTTATGTTTGTGTGTTTAATTTTCATATTTTCTGGATTTCATCATCACTACATTTCTAGTATAATAATGAGGTTTTAAATGACCATTGGGGATGGATACTCCTTTCTTTCCACCCTGGTGGGTAATGAGAGAGACAACACCTCCAGCCATTATCCCTTCGAGTGCTGAGTGGGAGTGCAGTTAACTTTGATAGCATGGAAGTAAGTACATTTTTTATTGCATAGAAAAAAAAAAAAAATGTTGAGAATAACCTATTCAGTTTAACATTTTCACAGAGTAATTACACATAAAATTAGCTGACCATCTAACTTTTTAGCTACTTTTCCCCATCATATTAACTGAATACATACACATTTCATTTTTAAGCACAGAAAAAATTATTTTAGCCTGGCAATATCCACAGAAACAATCCTGGTGGGGTTTTTTTCCTTTAACTTTTTTTTTACTTGTTGATAATTTTAGGTTTGTCTCATGAACTGTAATTAATTTTTCAGGTAGTAGTATAGAAAATCCATTTGCAATGTCTCTCGCATGTTTGTACAATGCAATCATTCATTAATGCAGTTTCAAATATCAAAAAAGTGTCTGTTTTCAGTTTAATTTTTATGCTCTTTTGTAATAGGATTGACAGAGTCTTCTTGTCATACACCATATTCACGTATGTAAACAACATATGAACTTACTTTGAATGATAGACAATCTGATAATTTTTTCTTGTAAAATGACATATACAAATCAAGGAGTTAAAGCATGGAAAGTAACATATTTTGGTCTTGTGACTAATGGTAACCTGGTGCTATTGAATTACTGAACTGTGTCTGAGAACTAATGAGAAAAATTTCCCAGGGGAATCTTTATCCAATGCACTTGGAGAGCACCTTGGGGACTCATTCCGTGTCTGTCACCTTTCCCGTCTCATTGACACTCAGCTTCTTTACCACCATTACACTGTGCAACCATTTCACTTTACACCTCACGATTAGAATATTAAAAGGAGAGAATACTACACTACTTGCTCCAGATAGCAGAGTTGTTTTTGACACTTAAAATAGAAATTGTCACTGAAATATCACAAGGACATGACTGTCTCCAGTGCAGAGCTCCAGTAGAACATTTTCAAGCTCAGAGCTGTATTAGTTTGTAGCTAATGATATCTTTTATCATATTTCTTAAATGGCTTGTTTCTTAATTTCTTAATTAATAATGAAACACTTAAGGATACGTCATGTCATGTAGACCACACACATGATTTCTCTTAGGTAAAATTTGCTCCTGTCATAGTAGCAAGGACTGAGTCACTGGTATTGACTTTATAATGATGTTTTTAAATGAAGGCATAGAAATATCATTAGCAAAAATATAGCATTTCAGAGGCGATAAATATTTGGTGAAGACTTGTGAAGTCTGAAAACATAAGGAAAAATCCTCAGTACCTGTAAATTGCTTCAGCTTCATTGACTTAAGAAAAACACTGCTGATTTCCTTCAGTGAGGATTTGTCTCATATATCTTACATCTATATTTAGAAGAGCTTTGGTACATCCCGGTAGGGCCAAAACCCTCCTTCCTCTGAAAAGCTTCCTCACTGAAGTGCACAGATGTAGTCTCATGAGTAAAAGCAGGGATGATTTGGCCTCAGGGAATAATGCTCAGATTTAAAAAAAAAAAGTTTGAAAAAATCCAACTACATTCTTTAAACTTAAAAAGTGCTCTAATTTCACCTGGTTGGTGAGTTCAGAGAGAAGCTAATTAAAGCCAATGGAGAATTTTAAAGATGAAGAAAAAAAAAACAAATTAGGGCAGCAGGGGGAAAATAAGTTTTCTAATTATATATGATGAGAATATCTTCTGCACAGTGCAGCAAATGTTCACCTTTTCCATGATATCAAGAGTATGATGACTTCTGCTGTGTGGCCCAGGATGCTACACATACAACTGCGTGTACCTGTCGCAGAAGTGTTTGATTTTATTAAAGAGTTTTCGTTAGCAAAATATCCACGAGGGTCACACAGTGTTTTTGTGTAGACACTGAGAAGAGCTGAATCTATTTGACTATTGATTATATTAACAGCACCTATTGCCTCTGTTGGCAGGTTTTGTCACTTTGTTTTGTTCGTAGATTCTCAAACTTCTCTTAAACAAGTGGAGGTGTGGGATGAGGAGATTATTTTGGCAAGTATTAGGAAGAAGTAAGACTATACGCTGAATTTGGTTTTGTCTTCTGCCAAAGATCTTTCCAAGAAATTGGAGAAAATGTGCTCTCATTCTACCCAGCTTCTTCTGAAGCCAGCAGGATTTTCTTTACAGACTCCCCAAGGATAGGCTGAATGCAGTATTTTTTTCAGTAGTGGGCAGCCACTGGTGTGTGAGGGTAGATCTACTATTTCTTGGAAACTTTTGAGTGTACCTGTCCCAGCCCTTCATTACCAACATTTCTGTCTTTCATTATTGACTCAACAAAAGCACTTTGCTCTAAATGAAATGAATATGTATTCTTTTCATTTTGCAGATTTTCTAGAGGATTCTGTCCCCTCCCCATGAATCCTGAGTATCAGAAGAGATGTCAGGGACAACTGGAAGACTGACTTAAAAATAACAATATTACTGATAATGTTTAGGGAACAAAAAAGACCTGAAAAACAAACTGACAGGTATTATCAGTCCTCTGATGTTTGATGTAAGTCACTGATGGTGTGAGAAATACAATGATGATGATGAATAGGGAAATAAGGTTTTGATGTCCTCTTCTACAGTTACTCTGAACTTACTGAAATCACAAATGTCTAATTTGTTTTACAGGACTGAGTTTAATTAATTATTACCAGGAACAGTCATACATGTCCATGCAAAGTGAGGATGAAACACTTCTGCTCAGATGATCTCCTTCATGTCCACTCTATATCCATTCTACACAGGAGGAAATGAATGAATAAGAAGTAAGGTTGTGAGTATAAGACCCATATTACCAGCTCTAGCCTGTTCACCTTTAACTTTCTTGTTTGAATTTCAAGTCACTGTACTTTATTCTAGGTTTGGACCAAAATTCCTTTATCTATGCTGTTGCTTTAGCTGGTCTGAGATCTACGTGCATGAACAGAATGTCAAAGAAGAATCTAGTTTATGATTATTTTAGACAAGTTTTTGCTTTTCACTTCAGTGCACATAATCTTCAAAAACAGTGAAAAAGAAGTCAGTGAATTGGTCTATTTAAGCTGTGTTTACTATTAAAATATGTTGATTTAAGTTAAAAAAACTTGTGAGGTTGTTGGGGTTTTTTTAAGCATTAACCTATAGTTTACACATTACTGTCTTCTCTTTTAAGTGGCACAATACAATTATTTCAAAAATACATTGGGGAAACATGCCATGTCAATATTTACAATATGATCAGACAGGTTGTGAACGGCACTTCTTTGTCCTTCCCAGAAAGATAATTGTGAGTGTGGCAAAGAAATCCTTAGACTTGGTTTTGCAGGAACCACATGAAGCAGGTACTTGATTCAGTGTCATGCTAGTGCTGCTATGGGCAACTAGCAGTTTCAATAAAAGTTGGTATTTAATATACATTTAAACTTTTCCCCTGTGACCTCCCTCCCACTCATTAAATTTCTTACAACGGACTTTTCTCAGGGATAGTTTTTGATTGGGAGTTGATGAGGCTGCTTTAAATGTTCCTGACACTTTGGATGTCCAAACCCATGGCTTTCTCATGTAGCAGAATGCTATAACTAAAATCTGAGGGCAACTAACATGTATAGAAGTACTGCTAATTTCATGAATCTTTAGTAGTAGAACAATACAGATTTGCAGAGACAGTAAGTGAAATTAGACACATTTCATCATTTGTCACTTTACTTTGCCACTTTGGATTCAATTTCTATGTAACTGTATATATGCATAGACAGAAAAATGTGAACTTCGGAATGGATCTCTTAAGGCCAAGGAAGTTCAAATGTAATCCTTCCACTGCCACAGATCTGTATGCAATTTTCTGTAAATTCAAGTAGAGGTGCATAAATAGAAGCAGCAGAGCATCTGACCCATCACTCATGTTCAGGATGGTTTCTCTGTTTCAGATATTTTTGCTAAAGTTCCTCAGTTTTGAGCAATCCACATTTTCTTTCAAAAAATTGTGAAGGAGTAAAGTTATGAAGACCTGCATTATATGAATGTCCATAGGCAAAGAAAAGAAATGAATGCAGAACCCCTTTCAACATCCTAGTGTCTGTCTTGCAAAATAATATTATGGTGACCAACTGAGATGAGAATACACACTGTGTATTGATGAGATAAAAAGTTCACCTTGAACTTTTGCAAACTCCTGAAAGTATCTTTCTTATAAACAGCTTTTATTGGGAAGGGGATATTTGTGGGGCTGGTATCATGTATCTACTTTACCTACCTAAGTGGAGTGCTTTGAAGGAAGGAAATCATATATGCTAAGCCCAATGAGGGTCTCAAAATTTTTCTCTGCAGACCCCAAGGTCACGTCGTAACATCTGTTTATTCTTGAATACACAGAATGTGCAGTGAAACACTAATGTAACCGTTTTTTAGTGGGCAGGTCATGAAGAGCCGGACAATAGATTAAGTAAAATTAATATGATATTGTTCAAGGACCTGATTAACACTATTTATCTGTCACTTCCCTTCAGTTCTCAAGATTTTAGTGCACTGAGCTTGGAACTTAACGTTTACTGTTTGAATCATTCATCCTGGTCTAGTTTGTCACAAACATCTAAAAGTTCTGCTCTAAATGACTTTGATGGTGTCAGCTCCATCAGCGCCAAAGCAAACTCAGGGTATATGTTTACAGTCTCCTTTTTATACGTGTCTGGGGCAGAAGAGCTATTGAAGCAAATAACTTCTCACCCACACGGAGGGTATTCCTTCAATGTCACCGCGGAGGTCATTGACAGGGCAACACAGAGAAGACAGCTCCCGAAGCGTGCGCTTAAGTTTTCCATAACGCCCATCCAACTTTTCTCAAACGCTCTCAAGAAAAACATATTTAACCCTTTTATAATTAACAAATGCAAATGCAAAAATAGGTCTTTAAAATTTTTAGAATCTGCTATAGTATATGAGGTTTGCAGAATTAACCATCACAAGCCATAGTAGTCCCACAGTTAGGGAAACAGCCAGAACGATACTACATTTTTGCTTTTTAACTGTAAATATTGGTGTCTGATAATCTATTCAGTGAAGCTATATAATTTCTTGTTGATGTTGCTATACTGACCTCTGCAGGCTTTGGAAGTTTGGAACATTGTTTACCGCAGTGATTGCTGTGACCCAATATGCAGCTACATGAGCCTGTAGCACCAAAACACTTGAGGGCTAGCGCAGTTATCCAAGAGCTTTATTTCTTTTTAGTTCTAAATATCAAACTGTAATAAAGTAATTATTTGAAAGTAAGTCTTCATGATGTTCAAAAAAATGTTATTTTTGGAAAAAGTATATTAAGTGAAAAATTTAGTATTTACATGAGTATTTTGCAGATCTGGGGGTTTATGATATGACCAGGTTATCAAGAAATACAGCCATTTTTGACGAAAAATGTTATCCCTATTAACAACTGTGCAAAGCTTGTCTGTTAAAAAAAGAAATTATGCTGTATATTTAACCCAATTTGATAGTCTGCTATTCTGCTCCCAGATCTAGTTAAATTAAAAATTGCATATATTCAGTATATGTTTTAGAGGTGTAAGTTTTCTCAACTAGAGCAGACATACCAGTATGAATAGTGATACCTAAATGATTCAAATTTCCCCAGTTTCTGCGTTTCAGTATATCGAATTAAATTAATTTCACAGATACAGTATAAGGCATGCATTAATTTAATCTGGGTTATTTTCTGTTAAATACCTACCACCCTTCTGGAGTTAAGTGTGTTCCTTATATTTATTCATGTCCAAATACAATTTTTCAATTAAGGTCTGACACTTCTTTTATACATATATATCATTTTTGTAACTTATAGTCATGTTTGGCTGACATACAGAGCTATGCCCTATACCTTGTTTATGTTAGAAACAAAGGCTCTCTGAACTGCAGCTCTGTTTATAACTATTTGTGGTTTAACAAATGACAAAATACAGAAGACTTAAAAATCTTGGTCTGGAAAAAATATTTCAGTCTGGTTTATGTTTTCATCTACTTTCCCCACATTTATTGATTTTGTTAACTGTTTCAGCCATTCAACGTACACTTCCCTGACCACATCGTATTTATGTTGTATGCAGGTAACTGACATCTGAAGAAAAACAAAACACAGGATGAAGTCCTGGCTCCTCTGAAAGCTCGCATTGACTTTAGGAGAGCCAAGAATTTTCCCGCTGCATTTTTGTCTCTCTTGCTTCATCTTCAGAATTAAATGCTCTTCTGGACAAATTCAAGGTTTATCTAATTAATCTTATTCTGTAATAGACTGACTGGTTATATTCTGAGACATACAGATATATAGACATTCCCACCTCCACTATTTGTTGAAAAATCTGTGCATTTTGGGATGGATTATCACTCACACCAGATTAAATTTGCTGTAATCCAGTACTGGTACCTAAGAGTTGCCAAAAACTGTCTAAAATAGAGAATGTTTGATGGGAGAGGAAAATACACATGGGAAGCTGCAAGATAACTTCTTTAAATATTTAGCTTAACATTCACTCCCTTGGTTTTATTTTTTCCAGTTTTTGGTCTTGTCAAAATAAATGATCTGAGATAACTGGAGATTTTGTCTGAGAGAAGAAAGATTTTGAGATTAATATTCCATATATCTGCTGCCATTTACATTACCAAAATGCCTGATTCATAATCTTCTAACTAGCCCAAGTGCCAGTTGTCCTCTCGTGCTGATTCTGCCATTCCCTGTGATGCTTAGAACTATGGATGAAGGTACAAGTTTTTGTGCATTTTCAGACTGCCTAACCCAACAGTTCTCAGGCAGATCAAAATCAGTGTCAGCAAAGATAGTAATGTTTCTACAGAGCAAAATCCTGGCTAATACCCTTCATGTGAGGTACCTTCAAATACTGTATAGCTTTACACGGTACCCCAAGATGAATCCAGGACCATACCTAATGTTCTCCGGCCACAGAAGAGCAGTCATTCCATGTGATTAAACTAGGGCTAATGTGAAGCAAAAAATACAAAATTGTGTGCTGTGAACAATTTAGGTCCTTGGAATGAACTGTTTTACTCTAGAGGTCTGCACCTTTTGCTCCACTCTGTTTGCTGATGTTAACATCACCACATCATCTTGCTCAGTGACATGGAAAATATTGACAGATTTTGAGACTAAATCCTTATGTCTTAACCATCAGGCGTTAGCCAGTGAGAATAAGCAAAGGTAGACTGACATCTGGTTTCCAGCAAGTTTGCATAGCCTGGCAAAGTAGAAAAGGGCAACTGGAAGGGGAACGTGATTCCCCCCTTGCCCTTCCCAGAAGGAAGCACTAGATAATTGCAGGCAGAGGTGATATAACAGCAATGATGGTAATTGTCAGTCCATTCTCATGTTCAACCACGCTGTCTACACTACAGACTGAAGTACTGAGGAACCTGAACTGGCTTTACGGACATATTTATGTTGTCATATGGTTTAGTCTAGGCGTTGATCTAACAAGATGTGTTCTGGGTCTAGGACCCTACGCCCGTTTAATACCTTCACAGCAATGACTGGCCCAGGCACACAAGTGTGCATGCACAGGGAGCTAAATGATGAAGGACCTTATCTCCATGCTGCAATGGGCCATATTAGAGGGAACCTGCCATTCCACCATCAGTGTCTCTAGAGCATATTGCCAGTCTCCAAGTGCAAGTACAAAGCAAACTGGAACCAGAAAAACTCATGGTGCACTAACTTAATAACCTGGTTTCACCCTTAGTAAGGGTACTAGAATGGTTTATCCATGACAGCATAATTAACGAGATGTGACTTTTTTCAAGGACATTTTAGAACTGTTAAGATTTCCAGTATACAACAAATTAACTGGAATATAGGTTGGT
This sequence comes from Rhynochetos jubatus, assembly GCA_027574665.1. Classification (NCBI taxonomy): domain Eukaryota; kingdom Metazoa; phylum Chordata; class Aves; order Eurypygiformes; family Rhynochetidae; genus Rhynochetos; species Rhynochetos jubatus. The sequence goes on along the minus strand of CM050652.1, from coordinate 27,151,304 downwards.
GGACCACAGAAACTTAAGACATGAGAATTTTTTTTTTTTACTACCAGTTGCATCTAGACCACACAGTAAATTCCAGAGCTCTATAGAAATGTAGCTCATGGTATTTGAAGTATGAGTCTTCATGTGTTGTTCCCAGATTACAGCATCTGGACAACTGATTTAAGCAGCCACTGAAGCCTTCTCCTGACCATCAGTCTTGATTGCTTGGTGTTCATGTCAGGCCTATACAATAATGTGAATAATCACACAGTGCTACATTCCTCTGCTTTTCTGTTTTGTTGGAAATTTAGGTCCGGATCATGCCCTGATTCTGTCAATGCAAAGATCATAGTTTTGCTGTGCCCTAGAACTTTCTAATGTGTGCTCATTTCTCTGCTGGATCTTTGCAGAAGCAGTTAAGCAGGATGTCAGCTCCTTTTTATTTTGCTAAGTACAAGCCTTGTTACGTTTTGCTTAATCATCCATCCGTATGGTGACGCGTAAAGTTGAAGCTTGACCGTTGAGGAGTGCAGCAATACCCAGCCTCCCCGCAGGCCCCCCCAGGGCATTATGTCAGACGGTATTAGCAGAGGAACCAAAGTGAGTGTCCCTGCTGCACTGCCTGGACACATATAACAGGAGCACTCAGGAATCAGAGAGTATTGTCTGTATAACAAACTATAAGTTCCCTTTGGTCCATGGTATAGCTTTCCACACATGCCCTTACAATGAAATTGTAGGTCTAAGAAGTAGCAATAAAGCAGTAAAACAGGACCTTTGCCTATTTCTCCCTATTAAACTCTATTTTCTGATGGAGGTATAAAGCTCTGAGATACACCTCATTGTGTACTACTACTCCTACACAAAGGTGCTTTAAGTTTCTTTGTGTTATTGAGGTAGTAAACAATTGGTGTCTCATATTGCAGATGCAATAGGGACCATGCTTTGCCTCTTTCGGAAGCATCTGTGGTGCTATTTATGCAACAGACTATATTTGGTACCTCATTACTGATATAAGCAAAAGCATCACCCATCAATTGCAAAGAGATTTTCCTTTGCATACCTCTGAAGCTGAATTTGATCCAGTACTTCAGAGATATTGGGCACAGTGACTTTCCACTGATGTTCTTTGATTTGCAAAAAAACCCCACTACAGGACGTGTAGCGTGCAAATAGACTTTGCACTCCACTGTAACTATCAGTAATGGTATGCAGGCTACAATTTAAGGAGAACTATTAGCTTTCTGAGATGTTAAATTACTGCAGAGCATGCAATAATAATAATATGGGAAAAGACAGCACCCTAGTGGGTTGAAACAAAGAACACTGTGCAAGCCTGATCATAGACGGCCTCTGTAAAAACACTTCTTTTTCACACAAAAAAGTTCCTTCCTGGGGAGCACGGTTGTTATACACTGACATTGTATTCTTCTTGCACAATGGCCTTGATTCGGTGAAGTACCTTATTCACACACGAGTCTCCAAGCAATTGAGCAGTCTCACCTGTGTTAATACAGCTGTTCACGAGCCCAGTTAGGCCCATCCTTAAGACTTTGCCTGAATACAGCCTCTACAATTTAGTCAGCTTTCACCTTTCTAAGGAGTTGGAGCTACTTCAATGTAGTTTTCAATTTAGTTTTCAATTTCATTTATCAGTTTTGGCTTCTTTCTCTTAATTTTTTTTTGGTTTTTTTTTTGTTTGTTTGTTTGTTTGTTTGTGTGTCAGTATCAGTGCCAGGACCTTTTTCTTTTTTTAACACAGTTTACAATGAAGCTGACCACATTGAGCATCCCATTGTTTGATGGTCTGAAAAGCGGAGTAGAAAGAAACCTACATTTTTGTGAAATTCTCCTGTGCTTGTTTAGACCAGGAAAAGAAACTGAGCCAAGATTAAAACCAAGTTCAAAATTAAATATTTTAACCACAAAATAAGAGAGAGACAAATGGCCTAGTCTGGAAATACACATCCAGAGTGGTCTGACCCATTGGTACATAATGACTTGAAGTCTTGGCCATGCTAACCTTCTGTCATTCATTTAAAAACTGCTGGGGTGCTGACATGTTTTCTTGAAACTTAGTTTTCTTTTTGTGCCTTAAGGTTTATTTCTATATTTAAAAATAAACCCCAAACATATTTACATAAAACAAATGTATTTTGCAGATGAGAATATAAAGAAAATCAGGTATCCTCCAGTGAGGTAAAGGTTTTTGGGCACAAGGTTAGAGAGTCAAAAATTTTCTTCTGGTTCCTCCATTAAAAGAAAACTGAAGGCATACTGCCTTGAAGAAAAAGAATGTCCATGTGTTTTTATGCCTTTGTATGCACACAGGGCAACAGAGCTCCTGCGATAGTATCAACAGTAACAGTATGGAACAAGTTGTGTCTTTCAAATGAATGGCGCATTTAGCAGAACAATTTGTTAACAGATGCCACTTTGTTTGCACAGAAATAAATAAGGTCCCGTTTTATACTGCAATACGTAGCCGACAACTGTCTGGCTTTCAGGAAAGTGTATTACAACAGTGGTTTTGCCCATTTCTGTTTCTTTCCCTGACTATCCTGGCAAACAAGCGTGTTAACTGTAGCCCTTGAATACTGGTAAATCTTCAGCTGATGTTGATAAGCAGTCAGTGCTCTTCACTTCTTTAAAAAGATCATACTCCTAGTCTACACCAATTAGTTGGAAGAAACTTCTGGATTTGTATTCACTGGTTTTAATTCCAGTTTTATCAGTCAAGAAAGAGTATTCCCATCTTCAGAGACATTTGCAACTAGCCTTACCTTTCATCCCAACTTCTGTGTAAAAATCCACATGTATTAGTACATTTGTAGGATAATATCATATCTTATGTAGATCAATATTGAATTAGCATTAGCTGCTAAAAGCTGTCTTCAGTGATACAACAAATTTAGGATATTATTGGCAATTCATTTGCTTTTGTTGATCTTATTTTTCTCAGCAACCTGAATATTCTCTTTGTCTGCCTATTTTGCTTCATAACCGATATAAATGTTGCCAAGGGACCTTGACCTTTATCACAGGAGATAAATGTTGCATAGATGAGAATACTTAGAAAATATGGGACTTGCAGCATTGTGTGATTAGGTGCATAATATGGGCATCACAATTGGCAATACCCTGTACGGAGAAATAGCAGACTTCCATGATTTAACAAGAATTGTGCAAATGTGAGCCCTCAACACCATTTATGAATTAATCAAGTGCACAAGCACCTCTTATGAGGACTTCATATCAAGTAAGGAACTCGCCTAGGGACATAATACTAAAAGACCCCTACAAAACTCATTAATAGAAACTACATCTTCCATTTTCTAATTTAAATATATAATAGAAAAAGAAACAAGCTATATCAACTTATCACTGGACTTGAATTAGAGATAATATAATTCAGGAATTAAAAAAGTTTAAAAAATGCTGAATAAATACATATTTTATATTTAGACAGCACCATTCCACCAAGACTCTTCAAAAAGCAATTTTGACACTGATGTAAATATTGTTTTGCCAGGCACTTATTTTGGGTACAAAAGACTTCATTTTGTTGTCATTACTGACACATACTTTTCTCAGGAAGCACAATATACGCCAGTAAAAACAAGGGAATGTCTAAGTAGGACAGGTCCGTTGTGACTCAGCTGCCTGCACATCCAGTTCTTATACAAGATGGGAGCAAGGAGTTTAGTTTAACCTTTGAAACAGGAGCAAAATTAGGTAAAGTTGTGTGAAGTCACTATATTTTTACCTGGCTATTATGGAAGTACTTTTAAATGCTACCAGGCAGTTCACATAATATAAAAATTCCAATACTGCCTTCGACTCGAGTCAAGGGTACACTTAAAGAGTTATTAGCACCCAGCAAAGTGTGTTAAGTCTGACATTCATGATGTCTCAGTTATTAAATAGATACTAGTACACGTACTGATTTTCTTATAAAACTTAATAATGATAATGACCTTTCCATTTAGAATCAGGCTTTCAATGCTGAAAACACCAGCAGATTTATAGAATTTTATGCTAGACGCAAATTACAGATCATTGTCAGTTTTTCACATATACAGAACTTGAAATGTATTTTTCACTTTTCGTCTTGAACATTCATGTGTCATAATGACCACCAAATGTATATATTTCTATGCATAGCTAACATAATCGATGTTACACTCAATTTATCATTTGATTTAGTGCTCCTCTGCACCAGTGCATTATTCCACCGAGATGATCTGCGCACTATAGTGCCTCTTAATGTTAAAAAATGTTTTTAAAAATTGTGCCATGGACTCTACTGCTGTTACTAAACAACAGAGGGGATGTTTTGTATGGCAAAGCATCATCCTCAAACAGACTAGTATATAAATGTTTTTGGGCAAAGAGTGAAAGCAGACACTGAGGCTGTTGTTTTGCCACTCACTGTTATAACATTACTGCAGGGATTTTTCTTTTTAGGTACGCTGAATGGTGATAAGATAGACTCATAAAGAAAATGCCAGACACTTCTAAATACTGAAAATAATTTGGCCTGGAGCGTTCAGCTTACTCAAAATTACTGCATTTCAAGGACCAGGTTTTCATCTACTAAAAAATCAACACATTTTCACTGACTCCAATACGGCTATGCCAGCTTACATGAGACCAGGATCTAGCCCATTTCAATAATGAATGAGAATAACTCCAATGGGGATTACGGCAGCTGAGAATTTGACCCCTGACTCTCTGCTACACAGAGAAGAAAAGGAATCATTTTTAGAATACTTAATATATTTTCTTATGCACGAACTAGGGGTTATTTCTAAAACAAACAAGCAAGACTGTGCTTCAGCAGAGATGATTATAAGCAACAATGAATATGATGAAGGGAGACCATATTCTTTTTTTCTTTTTCTCAACAAGTCCTTTTCCCCAAACCTCCATGCTATGCTTCATATACTTTAATAACCTTAATAACCTCTGTGCTCCTGATTAGCCCCCACATCCATGTCTGATTTTGTCTCAGTTATCTGAACGGGCCAAGTCTTGTGAGGAACTGACTTTGAATACTGGTTACAGGATGCAATTTATGTGACTTCAAGGATATTTACATGCAAAAGAATAGTTCTTGCAAAGTTTACATCTCCGTAACTTCAGAATCCCCTCCTTAACCCTGATGAGTTTAGGAGAGACTGTATAACTTGTGGAAATCACCCACTTGAGTTCAGGTGGGATCTGAATTAGTCTGAGCTTGTCCCGGGGGGTAATAGAACGAAAGAATTCATTTCACTTACTTGGGACCTCTACGCAAGGATGACATTAATTGCACCTCAGAAGTACCAGTTTCTCTTCACTGACTATAAAGGAAGCCTAAGAGGGCTTGCACAGATTTAGATGTCAATATTTGTCAAATTCCAACCTAACTTCTTTCCCTGAGAAAAGGAAAATTCCCTCATCTCCCCTAGGATGACCCTATCTTAAAGGACGGAATTCTACAGGATACTCTGTGATAGTCTTTTTACCAGCACTTATTCTCAATTGCTTTAGGATCAAGAGTCAAAGATGAAAGATGCTTGCTATAGATTGGGCAAGATTTCTGAGTAAGGGGTAAAGAGATAAAAGGAAAGGGTGAAAAATGTTGTCTCAGGAACTGGATAATACCATGCCAGTTATTTCCTCTTGTGGAGAAGACAGAGCTTGTCATTTGGTTCCCACAGGGAGATCACAAAGCAAATTTTACTTGCTCTGCCTGCAAATTTTCTGAACAATGAGTACCTACTCCAGGAATTAAAGCTTATACCTCATTCACATAATGTAATGTTAACATGAGAAGAAAGAAAGGTTCCAAGAAAGTGATTCTGAAAGATCCGAGCTTTTTCTTCCCAGACACAGGACCTCAAATGACTATTAAATCACCTAAGACCAGGCAGTGAAATGAATGGCATCCTTCCCCTTTTTGAAAAACAACACGCTGGTGTGCTATGTTTAGCTATCATTATCTGATCCAGAAAGTTTAAGACTATATGTGATCCTAGTCTCAAAGTAACCAGTTCAGCTAAAAGCTTGCAAAATTGCATTTCTTAAGCATGTTTATATAATTACATAAAAAATAACAGAGTTAAAGAATTTTCAGGGGGAAAAAAAAAAAACCCTTAACACAGTAACACAGTGAATGTAAGAAGAGAAGCACAGTTAATACTTTGATTTAAAGTAACTGGAGAGTGTAAAAATACTGAATTTGTTATCTTGGAGGAGCCAATTTTTTCTTTGGCTTTACAAAGAAACATGTGAGTTCTCTTTTTACAGACACTGGAAACTGCTAAGCATTAACAGGCAGGAGTGGTTTACATAGTGATTGATATTAGCCAATTTTACAAAAATATGAGGGTATTACTTGTGCTGTACTCCATCTAATTATTTTTATTATTTTACCATGGCTGTGGTGAAACTCAGCCCCAAAATTCCAGATCTGGATTAACTGTCCCATGAAATTTATAAGGGAAACAATTTATAGTGGGTTTTTGGTTAGTTAAAACCAGAAATGTATTTAGAACAAAATCCCGGTTTTGAACACTGCTGGACAGGTGGGAAATTTGATTGTGGATGCCAGCTTATGGCCAGGATTTTTAATACATCAGGATAACTGTGTAAAATAACACTTCAGTGACTTTATTGCTGCATTTTTTCAGAACACATTTTGAAAATATTATACTTCAATACAAACCATATCTGAGAAACTAATAGGTTTATTATCAATAGTTTTGTATAATTAATGCAGAGTCAGTCTTTAATATTAAACAAAGAACCTAGCCTAAACTTAGAAATTCAAAATTAAAGATGACATTCTGCATTCAATTCATCCTCTGGCACCTTGTTTTTGAAGAACATATAATGTTAACATCACACACAGATCTGAGGCTCCACCATTACCTAAGCACAACAGGGTAAGCTAACGACTGTGTGTCAGCCTTTTGTTGGTCTGTGTCACAACCTTAACGTTACTTTGTGAGAAGAACTGCTGTCAGGGCATTTCAAGTTGCTTTTGAAATAGTGCCAAGAATGAAGAGGCCCCACTGTCCAATTGCCTTTCCAGTATTAACAAACTATATAGGGGAAAAAAAAGAAGAAATTGCTCAGTTTGCATCTCAGTGCATGAAAAATCCTAAAGTGTTGCAGGGACAATTGATTATCCAGAGGGCACCACACCATTTCTGACTGAAAAAGGCCCTTTCTGGCATCCTACTGGTTATCTATATGAACATTTCTTTTGTATTTTTCTTTTAACAACTGAGAAATGAAGAAGGGGTAGAAAATGAGGTTATGAGGAAAGAAAACCCAGGAGAAAACAGAGGTTCATAAGATTGTTAAGGTTTTCAGGCCCTTGTCTAGGGATAACCATTTTGTCTCCTTGCCAGTACTCATCGTATTACCTATAGTAAATATTTAAATATTTCTTCATTTGTTCTTTAAGGACTTTCTTGCAATAGAACACGCTTCCTATACTAAAAGTATATTGTCTGAATGAGGGCAAAATGGCCTGAAATGTAGCTGAGATGTTTTTAGGTAGCTGCTAATATTCCAGCAAAAGTTCCACAACCTCTATTCTGAATCATGAGTCTTTGTCACAATGACCCAGTAGCACATACAGAGACAATAATATAGGAATAGTTTATTCCGTGATGGGACTGTTCACACAGTCAAAGAGCAGTTCATGCTTAAGTGATATGTTGGTCTGAATCTTTCAATATACCACTCCTTATGCAGAATAAATAGACTTTAGCACTTGATGTTTCACAATTATCATTGCTAAACAGTAAATAGTCATTGCTAAACAGTAAATAGTTGAAGTAGATTTTTTACTGCACAGGGCAAACAATTTAAGGATGAGTGTAGGTTTCTTTGCGCTGGTGAGCCATAGCATATATTTAAATAAGGAAAAAACAGAAATCTAACATCTATTCAACAGTCAGCTTATTCTTTAGAGCATGGTATGTATACAGTAACTAATTCCATGATATATAATATATAAATATCCTCAGTCTCTTTCCAGAAGCATTCAAGCTGTGACTTGGCCAGGCCTCGCAGTCTCTTGTCTCTTAACATAGGCTCGAGCTGTGGAATAAGAATCCGGGCTACTAGGGAATTAAAATGGTCTGCAGAAATTTAGGGAACAGTTCCCACCATTATTTTAGCATTTTTTTTAATAATAACTGCATTATAGCATATAACCTAAAAGTTAAAGATTCAGTCCTCAGTATATGGAGAAATTGGTGCCTATCGAGAACCCTGTTAATTTAATGGTGGGAACTGCCATCCACATTTCTAAAGCAAGATCATTTTAAAATGCAAGCAACACTTGCCTTGTATTTTTGCAATTTACAGCATGCTGATATGACCACGGAAATGAATAGTTGGAAGATGCTCATTCTGTATATTAGCACTTAGCTCTACTTATTCTGTATCGCAACATCAAGCCAACATCAAACATGTTGTATACTTCCTATTCCCTAGATGAGTGAACAGTCAAGAATATATTCCTTTATACAGATATGTATATGTAAACATAAATGTATACATAGATACACTTGCACAAGAGGAAGGCAAAAGTAGATGTCTCTGGAGGAGACAGCACTACATCTTATTTTTAGTGGTTTCCTAGGACAAGATGATGTGTAATCCAAAACAAGTGTCACAATCTGTAGAATTCAATTACTAAATAACCCCTTTATCCTCAAAAATGCATAAACCAGATTGTCACTATTGGGTAAAATAAAAGAGTGATTGTCATATGTGATTAAACTGGACATTTGAAAAAGTTTCATGTGACAATCCTGCAGTTTAGTTCAACAAGAGTAAAGATTAGACCATTCTGAAATCATCACAAAGCGTATTCAGTTTTCAGGGCCCAAGTATGGCAGTGAGTTGGAAGTCAGTTTAATTCTGTGCTGCAGAACAAAGGGCAATTTCTGCTGAACACTTCTCAATGGATATGTAGATGAGAGATGAGATGCAATGTTGCTGAAATATTCAGAAGCTGATACCCATACCAAGAGAAATTCTGTAATGTAAAACATATCACTGCCTTATTTTATATTTTTTTTTAATTTCTTGCTCTGGGGTTTCTCCCTCAATAAATTGCCTCCTTGACTGCCGGCTTGTGGAAAATCCTTGGGTTTGCTTGGCTTCCCAGCTGCATAGGCTATTCCCAGTCTCTTAGCCATAAATAAAAAGAGTTGCCTGTAGCTCAACCTAGCCTGATTGGCACATATGGCAATTGATTAAGTACAAGTGATGTCGGGGGACTGCCATCGAATACAGCCTTTTTGCTACCTTCCTAATGAAACTATGGACTCTCCCTTCAGGGCAGAATCATCCATTAGACCCATGTGGTCTGAGTGGAAGGCTCCATAGGTTCCCATGTAACAATGTAATAACCTTAAGGTTCTTACACAACAATGACAGAGACCTTTCTGTGAGAGGAATGATTTAAAGAAATGACCTGCTTTGTCTTCCTTAGAAGAGAAATTTGGAAGTAGTTGTGTTGTCCCTCCGATGCTTCTGTTCTTCCCCTCAAATTTCTCAGGGCACAATTGTTCTGCCCACCCATAGTGCCATTGCAATGAGGACACTTTCTGCAGATGAAGTATCTTTTTTCAGAATAACTTTGTAAGATACTTTACAAAATATACTGAATTTAGGATTGCAGTGTGCTTGCATGCTCCACTAGGAAAGCAGTAGGGGCAAAGGTGGCTGACTGTGACTGGCTGTGCAGACAGAAAAGTTGAATATGGTCTGATAATTGCAAGCTACTGGGTAAAAGTAGTTTAGAAGTGACTGCTAGAAGTTTTCACATATCTGCTGAGATATAATTGTCGTTTCCATGAACATTCCTAGTCTCTTGCAAAGTGGATAAAATAAGTTAAGTAAAATCTGGGGGTCAATGCTAAACACAGTCAACAGACACATGAGAGAATCTTAAAGTTATGGAGGAAAGTAAAGTTCAAGGGCCTTCAAACACCAGCTTGTCAGCTGAGAACTTCCACTGATCTGCATTCTGTGAGAGTGACAATCAACTTCCTTGTAAACAACTGAATGAGCCTTTCAAAAACATTCAGCAAGCCACATATTGACACATATGGTAAAACAGTCTAGTAGTAATTTCAGCTGATGTTGGTTTTATTTTGCGGGACTTTTTTCTGAAGGTCCAGAAAAAGCTCTGTGCACTTGAAACTTCTCAGTTTTTTCCAGCAACGTGTGATAAAATCTCTGTTTGCCAGGTCTGGCTGTTTAAAAATAAGCGTGTGGCTGTGGGCTGTTGAAAGGAAGTTTGTTCTGTTCTTTCCCCCATATGTGCTACCTGGGTGACCTGTGTATTCAGACCATGTTTCATGTCTATATGGAGACTTCTCAAGTCTGAGAAATTTGATGGACAAATAGTCAGAGATCACTGAAATGGCAGTTTTTTCATTCAGCAGCACTACAATGACTGGTGGCAGCATGGACTTACTTCCCACATCTCTGCATAGATTTATGTAAAAGAAAATGGAGTAAGATAAAGGATTGCCACCATCTCCATTGTCTGAGGCCTCTATTATTGTGATTACATTCCTATTGTGGTACTGTAGAGATGAGTTTTCAAACCTGGCCTGAGAATAGGTGAAAACATTTGTTGGGCCATAATACTTCACTCTTAAAAATGCAGATGAAAAATCTCTGAGTTGTTGAGGACCTCTAATGTTTTGCTGAGTATTTGTAACAAATAACAGGGGAATTAAGTCCCCCTGGACCTACCTGACACTGCTTTCTATAAACCAAATTTTCTTCACAAAAACAAAGAGTGGAGTACCAGAAGGACATTTGCATTAGATAAGCCTAAATGTAGTCAAGGCAGTTATCTTCCACATTTTATCTTGGGGTGCTACTATTTATGTCAACATAACAGCTTCTTCAATCCACTCACCACCATTTTTTCTCTTGTTTGAAGACAAATCTAAATGAAATTCATCGTAACTAACCCTGGCTGTGTAAAAGTTAGGCATGTAGTCTAAGCTATTCAACAGTGACATAAATGTCTTGTGTGCTTAGATTCTTAGTCAGACATTTAACTTCCAGCCTGATATTAGTCACTTATGCATAATCAAGGGCTTCTGTCATCATTAAATCCTTAAAAATGTATCTTTTCCTGGACAATCTTATTCTTGAATGCCAGAGGTCAAGGCCCATGAAACTAGTCCTGTCCCTCTGCACATATCCATGTGCACAAATTGGATAAAGTCTTTAGCCTCCAATAGTCCAAGTTCACCTTCAAATTCAAGCTGAGTGTGAAAAAAAGCCAAGGCTTTGCTTCAAAATTCTGATACTGGATATTGTCCTGCTCATGGACTGGATGGAGTAGGATGCAGGAAGGAATCTGACTTCAGCAGGGATGGTCTTGCCCTCTACAATTCTCACTCAAGATTTTCTGCTGACAGGATTTGGAAATACACTCCCAGAGCATTTGGATTACTTTTTTCTACCTAGCTAGGCCACCCCTAGATGTTTGCTGGGTGTATATGTCAGTGCCTGTGAATAACAGCTTGTGAGCATGTCCTGCACTTTCTTGTTTGGTGTGCAATTCTGACAAAATCTCCTCAGTGATCAGGTGCATAAGTGACAAACAGATAAAGTCTTGGAGGACATTTCACAGGAGAGAGATGCTTTGCTGGAAATCAGAAAGCTGAGGCAAAAGTCCATATGAGCTTTTATTGGTTTTGTTCTTGCTTACCCAAACCAGTTGTGTAAATGTTGAGGAAAACAAAAACATCAGTGTGAGAGTTTCCATAGACTTCAGTGGAGTAAAGGTTTTCAAGTAAACACATTGCAAAAGACAGACTTAGAGAGATTATCACTAGTCTGGATGCATTCATTTTCCTCCTAACAAGGACACCAATCCCTTTCAAGAATCCTAATTGTTCCTACTCAGAAGCCATTAAAAATTATACATTGTATTATATTCAGAGTTCATCTAATTTAAATGTGAAAGTTTTGTAAACATCAGTATTATATTATATTCTGTTCATTCATTTGATTCTCTAGTACATTAGAGGGGGAAAATATACATGCATTGCATTTTGGAGATTTTATTTTAAGGGCTGCTTTAATGAATTCTTAATTACATTATTCAAAAGATCCATTATTCAGCATTCATCTCACTTCTAAATGAAAGTCTTTACCTGACATGTGAATGAAATGAGTCTAAATGCTTTCCATGCCACCTAGGGATTCGTAATAGACTTCTTGCTGAATGGCAGCAGCGGGTTTTCTTTCTGTTTTAAATTTTTGTGGATTGTTTGTAGAGATGGACAGGTATGAAATACTCAGCTGTCCCAAGCACCAGTGAACCCTCTAGGTACACTCAGTCTCATTTGGTGTAATGCAGCCACAGTGCTTGAGACAGGCAAAAGAGAGAAAAGCTAGAGAGAAAAGCATTCATAACATATCAAAGGTTTTCATACATATATATTGATTCTACCGTACTTACCAATTATACTTTGGGTAGAAAAAGCTTATAGACTCTGGTTACAGATTTTGATTTTTATGGTTCACCGTGAAAAAAAGGTGGTGAACACTGTAAAAGGAATTGAGATCTGTTTTTCAAAAAGGGTAATTTGATACTTTTTCTCATTCCCCATTCATTTCAATAGGACTAATATCTGGTATTAAATTTGGAAAAGAGCTTAAGAGCTCAAAAATACTATACTGCATTTCAGCAGTGCAGTCAGCAACTTGAAATGAATACATGCGTGGCTGATCAGGATTGTATTGTCATTACATACATTGGGCCAAATTCCTCCATGTCTCAGTCCACTACTGATCCTGGTCAGCAGTGATATCATATGCAAGGGCTACTGACTCCAGACAGTGTGCACTACCCATCTCCTAGAAGGACTGAGATGATTTAAGAGGATAAAGTTATACAGTTATATTTAAAACCCTAGTACCATCTTTCTTTAAAAACACTTTTACTGATTTCAGTGAGAGGTTTGCCTATATAAGAACTGCAGAATTTTCATCAGAGAAATTAACTGGAAAAAATCCTAATGACCTGAAAAAAAAATCCTGCTACAGTTTTGTCAGAAAATTTTAAACATAATATTAATGCCAGGGAAGTGTGCATATGTCTGCAACTGATTTTTTTCCTACCTGTTCATTCTAAGTTAATATTTCTTGTTGAAAGTACATTATTTAGAGCACTGAAGTTATCACTCACTAGATACCACAGTATAATCTCAATTTCTTGTGAAAGGATAGAAATATTTGTCTCACATAGATTAAGTTTGTCTGTTTCATTTACATTAAAAAGATTACAAACTTTCATGTTTCAGATTACCATGCCATAGATAAATTATTATATACATTCTCTTCTTAGCTATCTATGTTTTATAGAACTACTGTTGCAAAAGAATGCATATTAAAAGACTTTTGAGGGCTTTTACCATCCTTAGATCAATTTTTTAAAGTACATTTCTTAAACTACATTTTGTTGTATTTCATACATATAGATGGAGCTTTGCTAGTGTCGAGGCATTGGTGGATATATCATGACCTTTCCCCCTACCTGATTATGAAGATGACTGTGAAATTTAATATGCTGCTTTAATTCCAGACCATTATTTAGGGCTCAGTACTGGAAGGTGCTGAGCAAGTCTCATGAAGTGCCCAGCATTCCCAATTCCCACTGGCTGTCTCACTTAGCACTGTGCAGGACTGCGTTAATAATACAAAACCCACAGCACTTGTGTGATGCAGTCAGGCATTGGTTAACGAAGCAGCCGCAATATCAAGCAGGCTGAACCACCTACTGATAAAAAAGTAACATTTTGGAATGTTTAAGAAATCTCAGATGAAAAACCACATTATCTGCTCTTCTGATGGGCAAAAATGTATGAGTGCTGCTCACAGGGTCTCCCATTCACCCAGCCTAAAACCCTCTCTAGGAGTGATTGAAGTGCACCCTTGAGGAATCCCATCACATCATTTTGTGTCCTATGCAGGAGACATCCTTCAGCACGGACCAACAGCTGACCCAGCCTTTGCAGCTGATTTCTCAATACACAGTGCTGGTTTTGCCCTGGTTAAACTGAAAAACACATAATTAAGCACATGAAAAATAATAATGAAATTAAACAAATACATCTAGTGACACTTACAGTGCACTGAGGTATGTGTATTAAGTCACCACTTCCACATTTGTTCATCCAGCCAATTTTATTTGACTATTTTGTTGTTTCCGCCACACATTTACCTGGCTAGCAACCCAGTTGATTTTTGTGCACATCATTAAGGAAAATGAAATCTGAAATTCTCTTTAAAGGTTCTGGAAGGAGACACAGCTAATTATCAAAACATTTAAAATATTAGAAACCTCTCCATGCTGAAGTGTATCCCCCAAAAGCCAGGACCCAGGGAACATACACTAAACTTCAATGCACAACAGGTGCACTGGAAAATGAAAAGGTGTCAGTCCTGCAACGCGTCAGACCAGGCAAAAATCTCCCTAATCACACTGAATTCTATCCCCTATTGGTTCAACAGAAAACACCCAGGGCTACTCCCTCTTCATAACACTTAGGCTGAACCTAATTTTGTCTCACAATCTTTAATATATTTATTTCAGCAATGATTCAGGAAACTATGGGAAACTTGGGAGCAATGAAAGATTAAGGAGCAAAATCCACAAAGGCACCTTAAGACAGAGTGACAAAGAAGCCAAAAATGCAAGATTCAGAGAGCTGGTGAGGGAACAAACAAAACACAGCATGACTTCACAAAGTCTAATTGTAAGAAGGTATTTCATATAAATAATTGGAAGCATCTTTTATGAAATTAGTATCAAAGCTGTTTCAAATGTGTAGCTCTGAACATGCTTTTGGAACCCTGGCACAATGCAAAGCTACTTTTTTCTAAGCAGGAACTTGAAAACTTTTTTTCAACTTCCCAGTATATAATTTGTATAGAAGCTAAAGGGTAACTTTGAGTTTAAAGCAATGTAAAGATGAGTTTCTAATGACATTATATTCTTTTTAAGTTTTATTTGAGTTACTGTGTGATCACAGTTCTCAGTCAAATATCTATTAGCTTTTCACTAATACATGTCAATAAGATAGTCAGCGCCCTGAAAGCTTATATGTACAAAGCAAACAAAAAATCAACATCTTTCTATTCTTCTTGATAGCTAAGAAAGGAAAGATGGTGATATATTCTATCAGATATTTTTAATATTTTGATATTTAAAAATATAGTTCTCATTTTTCAGAAGTGTTTTTCTATATTTAATGTGTATGAGATTATTAAAAATGCTGCTGATGTTGATGAAGCAGTTTGAAGTTGTGTCTAAAACATTCCAAAAGAAAAGGTTTCCTGTTTTCAGTCATTTCTGAAAATCATCATAGCATATTTGACTCATTTCCCACCCCTTCAGCTTCCCATTTGAGAAATTAAGTCCATTTGTATTTTATCTTGCCGGATAGATAGAAGGTACGGGTGGTCCTTCTATCAATCAAAATTGTAATTACCTTTCCCAATTGTCTCTGATATTTTATTCAAAAAGTATTATGACTCCTAGGCATTACATTAATACAATGATGGTTATTTTTATTGTTAATAATAATATTAATGGGATTTTTGATACAGTGTATGCAATCCTATATGGCCTTTTCTTCACTTCTTCATTCCCTCTCTGTCTTTTTAGGGTTTTTAAAAAATAATTTTAGGGGTAGTTCTGTCAGCTAATGCTAATATAGGCTGTGTAAAACTCACAATAAATTGTCAGCCATTCTTTAAGAATTCACAGCACATGTGTTACACTGAATTCTTTGCAGAAGATTTGAGGTACAATCATATAATGCAGAAGTAATTCTTTATTAACCGGGCTCTCCGACTGCACTAATAATGGTAAACGTGAGCAAAAAGAACTTAAGAAGAACCACTTGATATGATAAAGGATAGTTCTTTTACTATTATGATGTATAATTTCCTGTCTTCCCCTGTAAAAAGAAGAAATTTATAGCCATTTCCTGCATGTACCTTTTTCATTTTAGTTTGACAATCCTCAGCTTTTTTACTTCAGCAGTACCTTTGTCACTGGAACTGAGCATTTGAAACTTCTTTCTAATTTGATAAAATATACATATGGCATTAGCATGCTAGAGGTAAAAGGTACTAACATCAAAGTCTGCACAGCTCACATTAGAATGATCTTAAATGGGCATTATATATTTATTTAGCAGGGAAAGAAGGAAGTCTCTTAGAAGCAGTTTAAAGGATCTTAATTTTACTAAATGTTTCAGTAAAGTATTTTAATTAATCTTCTTACCAATAACATCACTCAATAAAGCAATTTAAAACCAGATGCCCTTTATTTAGCAGTTTGGATGTGGTTACAAAACAGGTGCATTGTTGCGCTGCAACCCTTAAGGAGTTAAAGGATGTACATGCGTACGCTATCTTTAAACTTTCAACTTAGAATTATTGATGGATGTAAAGCTACTCACTCAAAATCATCTAACCTTCTTAACTGGTTAAAAGAGTATAATCCTCTCAGTTATTAGGAGACCTTTGAAGTGAAACAGTGAAACTCACTCCTTCTGCCTGTTTTGAAAATTCTCATTGACTGTAGACTAAATCACAGGGAAGTTTCGGCTGCAGCACTTTGTCTGCAGAGTGAGCTGTGGATTACTTAGTTGAACTTTGCTCCAGTCAAGACTTTGTAGTGCTTATAAATCTTGAATCCATCTAACTTCACCTTAAATTAGCCTTGCAAAAACAATCTCTAAACTTCAGCTGTCTGCTTGGTGGCTTCTGGCTAGGTGCCATGCAGAAGCTGAGACTCTGATTAATTGTCTTCATTTCTTAAAAATATCTCACATTTTATTAAAAATAAAATATCATGGAATACACACTTTTGCTTTTCACTTCATAAAACAGTGTCGGCTGGTTCTATGCAGACCATTGGCAGATACATTGCATTTTAGAAATTAAATGGAAGAGAAACTTGAAAGCTTTACAAGTCCTGAAAGCCTTATTGCACAATAATGCCACTGCTGCATGAACAGCCTGGGACAGGGCCAAACAAGCATGCCAAGATACAACAGATTTTTCAATTTTCCAGCAAATAGAAACAAATTCTGGTTTCAGAAGGTGTACTTGACAAACACTTCTCAATGTGTTTCTGATTTGCGGTAAGAATGTTTTTACTGCTGGTGCCCTGTACTTTTGAGACATTTATTTCCTAAAAGAAAGATTCCTTTCTATAAACCTCAACTGTCTGTTTTTCAAAGCAATTTAAAATCAAACACACAAATAAAATTTTTAACATATGGAAACCTTCATATAGAGACTTACGTATTCCAAGTTAAAATTGTTTTATAAACTGTAATGCTTTGCAGATGAAAACACCGAGAAGATGACTGTTTTTAGCAGTAATGCTTTTTGACAGCGTTAAACCTTGTTTTAGTAATTGACATCAAAATGTTTGGTGGTTTTAAAATGGCCCATTAATAAAAATGGCATGTTTTAAGTTTTAAAAATTTTACTTAATACTGTGAAGTTGTATAGAATTACAAATATGATATAGTATTTTTTAAAAGAAAATAAACTTTTACATCTCTATGTTAAAAACAGTGCAGATGCACCTTTAAAGTATCATGTTGGCTCTTTGTTGTAATAAGTATCCTAGGGTTTGCAGTTTGAGTTCAGGGTTTTTTTATATCAGTATCACATATATTTTTTATATTCCTTTTCAAGTCATTACTTATCTTCTCCACTTTTCTCATAAGCTTTTACCTTCTTTGTTTCATGATGAGTCAAACCTGAAGATTGCTGTACATAAAGTAGAGATTTTATTATTAAAATATTAGCAGTCTATTAGCTTGCACATTGAATACTTTCAAGATGTGTACATTGACAACTCTAAAGTGGTTTTGAAATTTAGAAGAATGTTGCAATCTTGAAGTGTCGATCTTTTAAACTTTTTTCTGGTTAAAGAGGTTGTAGAGCATTTAATTACCCTGCTTTCAAAACCAGACAATATCTTTGTGGGAAATTGTGCTTCCCAATCTACTGTAGTTCATTAAGATCTGAGGCAAGCTTTCATACCAAATGTTGTATAGACAAGGCCTGAAAGAATTAAAATTTTGATGCACTAATGCTGAATAAACAGTGGGCATCAGTGTTTTTTCACTAAGGTCCTGTTTACAAAGGAATTGAGTGGATGCTTACTTTTAAGCATGTGTTTAAATCTCATTGACTCTTGCTTCAAGAGTCCTGTATGTATTCAAGAGCTCCACTGCAATGAGTCATAAATTAATTTGCATCTTTCTACAGGCTGGCTATGTCTGTATGGACAATTAGCCTCTGTTAGAAGTCAAAGA
Organism: Rhynochetos jubatus; assembly: GCA_027574665.1. NCBI lineage: Eukaryota > Metazoa > Chordata > Aves > Eurypygiformes > Rhynochetidae > Rhynochetos > Rhynochetos jubatus. The sequence continues at coordinate 27,132,927 of CM050652.1, read as the reverse complement.
AAATAATGAAAATGAATTGATGACACAATGAGCCCATTTACATGGAAGATAGAAGCTGACTTCATACCTGTGCTGAAACCTTACGGTGGACAGAGTGTGCATTGCCCATGCAACAGCTCTTTTAAGCACCAACTCTCTGAAAGAAAGAAAAAATTGTAAAGAACAACAACAGCAAACCCCCAACATGCACCAAATAGAGAGCACCAACAGGCCCTTTTTTGGAGGAATTCCAATGACAATTTTTTATTGCTGTCAGGGTAATGGTGCTGCTCAGTCACTGACCATGAGAAAAAACAGAAGCAGAAATGCAGGAAGCAAACACAGGTGCCAAGTGACTGATCTGCCTCAGTAGGTAAACAGGAGAAAGGAAAATTCCAAAAGGAAATCGTTTAGAGCAGAGGCATGATCTGGGAGCCACCGAGGCTGTGGTTACTCATGCAGCAGCAGGGCTGCTTAAGCCTACTTAGCTTTGGTTCCCATGCGTCCACTCTCTCCTTCCCTTCCCTGTGCTGGCACCACTGTTTGCACAGCTGCACGGTGAACAGAGTCAGGGACCTGGACCCAGTGAAAAATGACCCACCAGAAATGGATCAGTTCCCTTTCTGATTTACTTCAGAGGCCCACAACTGGTTGTGCTGGCATAGCAGAGGTTATGATGTGGGAATGAGACTGTGCAGCTGAGGAGAGAAAAAGCTGGTGAAGGAGGTCTTGTCAGCAACACGGGGGCGGTCATATCCCAGAGATCAGAAAGATGCGTAGCCCTATCTCCAGCACACTGCCCTCTCTCCCTGATAGTATGTCTTTGCTGCTGGGAGTCTTATCCTTTTTGAGATTATGAAACCTAAAGCTAGGTTTCTAACTTGCCATCATAAGCAACAGAGATCATAGAATCATAGAATGTTTTTGGTTGGAAGGGTCCTCAATGATCATCTAGTTCCACACCCCCTGCCATGGACAGGGACACCCTCCACTAGACCAGGTTACTCAAAGCCTCATCCAGTCTGGCCTTGAACACTTCCAGGGATGGGGCATCCACAGCTTCTCTGGGCAACCTGTGCCAGTGCCTCACCACCCTCTCTGGGAAGAATTTTTCCTGATGTCCAATATAAACCTACCCTTTTTAAATTTAAACCCATTACTCCTTGTCCTGTCACTGCAGACCCTTGTAAAAAGTCCCTCCCCAGCTTCCTTGTAGGCCCCCTTCAGGTACTGGAAGGCTGCTATAAAGTTTCCCCGGAGCTTTCTCTTCTCCAGGCTGAACAACTCTCTCAGCTTTTCTTCACAGGAGAGGTGCTCCAGGCCTGTGATCATCTTCATGGCCTCCTCTCAACTCGCTCCAACCAGTCAATATTCTTCTAACATTGGACAAAGAACTTCTTTCTCTTGCATAAATATAGGCCTCTAGTGCCATCTGAAAATGCCTAAGATAACATGCCTGGCCTCCACCAGCACCAACATACCTAAACACAGCTACTTAATGAACATATCTACAGGTGGAAATGCCCATGAGTCAATATCACTATTCCATTGCCCAAATATGAGGACCAGCTGCTTTTTGAGGTGTCTTAAGATATTCTTATGGGGCTGGAAAATTATCCACAGGACCTAGGGAATACCTGTGCCGTTTTGAACACTGGAAGTCAGACAGGACGTCCTAGGGCATTTCAGATAGCATGAGGCCCAAGTCTGCAGGCCTCCACTCTCTTTGTTTAGTTTTTTGTTTGGTAGTAGGTTGGGATCAGTTGGCATTTACTCCTCCCTCAAATACTGTCAGCTCTTATCAGCATCTCCCTGTTCATTTATGGTTAGTGCAGATGATCAACCATACAACAGGCTTTGCATGGCCTGGCTCATGGGATTTGACTAGATGGCTTCCTTCTGTTCCAAAAGTGCATGAGTTTTAATAGCCTTCCTCAATGTTTTATGTGTTTCATTGAAAGAGCACTGAAAAATTCCCCTTAGACTTTCTGAACTTTAAGTCATGACAAAGAAAATGGGTATAATCTGTTTCACCAGGTTTCTTACCATTAAATTAAGATGATCGTGGTTTCTTTATAATGTGAAAGAGCCCTTAGAGAAGAAAGCAGCATGTCTCATGGAGCTGATTCGTCTGCTAGTAAAAACAAAATAAAATAAAAAACACAGTAGTTTTGTCACCTGTATGACTGTTTATTCACCTTCTTGTTACCTTTAACAAATAGTTTCATAAGCCCATGGACTATGATCTCTTTGTAATGAGACCTCCTCTACCAAATATAACTGCAAAAAAGTGTAACCCTATCACGAACCACCAACATGCCTTTCTGAGAACCCACACTATGGATCTTAAGAAAACTAGCTGGACCAATCCTTTCCAAAAGACATGGAAACACTTTCTATAGGTTTCCAATTTAGATATCTCAAACATGTTTAACTAGTGACTGTAAAGGTAGCCAGAATTTTTAATCACTGGATAATGTCTATTCTAACTAACTTTTTGTTTTCCTGAATTTATCAACCACAGTCATTTCAAAACTTAAATTAAATATCCATAGAATTCAAGCTAAGCCTGAGTCCCAGCATACTGAGCTTTCATCCTACCTAGTTTCCACTCCTCGCCCCTTCCAATTAACCTGAATATGGGAATTATTGAAGAATCCAAATTTTACCTTTTTATCTCAAGAAATAATTCTCCCATCACCACCAGTGCACACAGAGGAAACAATAAGCAGCAGAAAAACAGGAAAATGTATATAATGTAAGATGAAGAATATTAGCTATGGGAAAACAGGGCATAAGAAGATGTTTTCTGCTACAATTCAGGCTGCTTTTAATGAGGGTCTTCTGAAATAGCTCATTCAAAGATCAGCATGGACAAGGATACTGCAGCCTTCAGCTACTTGCAGGGTGTTCAGAGGCTCATTGTCTCTTTTCAACCTTTAGTAACAAAATTCAAGTGTTCTAAAACTGATTAGTTTAATTCGGCATTTAAATGTAATTGTAATTTTATTTTATTTGTTTTTATCTTTTCTAAAGCACTCTAAGAGGTCCTAAAGAAAGGTGTTACACAATTGTAAGTGCTGGAGTGATTGACAGAGTATTTTACAACTGGCACTTATTATTCCTTTTATTAAGAATAAAGTGGCTTTTAGACTAAAAACAATAGGGTGAAAAGGGGTCTTTTATGCACTCATTATAAGTAGAAAATTGGAAGGAAAAAGTTGTAATAAAAACTAAATGATTTTGGCACAATGTATGTTTCTTGCATTATATGTTAAGTGGTATATGCGTTGAAACCACTGGACATACAATAGCCCTCTGGATATGGAAGAAAAAATGAAAGTGCAGATTAAAATTGCTAAAGTAATACATGTAATAACCATCTTTTCTTATTTTTGTTATGAGTAGAAAGAAGCCTTTATGCAGCAAAAAGGAATAACATTGTTATAGTTTCCCTTTGAATTTAAGTGACAGAGGGCTTGAAGCAGATTGTCTATTATATGCCCTGTTCTAAGATGACAGGTGATTGTTCCCCAAGTTGCTGTAAGGTTTTCTTTTCTGTTTCATTCAGAGAAATCCTCTTTTCCCTAAAAACTGGTGTGTGCTAAATGCCTATGGACAGTCATCTTTGTAAACGGGATGCAGATTCACAGAGACAATTTCAAAATTTCAGAACATCACCCTTGACAGAGGCCCCCAGAATGTCCTGGATGAAATCTGCACTGGGTGGTGGTGCTTTAATTCTGGATCACACCATATATTAATAAAAGCAACTGAACTTTTGTTAAGCCCTTGAGCACAATAATAAAGTCACCGTGACTTGCAACTGGCTTATTCACAGCCCTCTACTTTCTCCAAAAGGGAGAGTTTCACTGGGGATTTGTGACTCTGCCAGGTGCAGAATCTCTGTTTAGCCCTTTCTAAAACCACTGTCCCTGCAACACTGGAGGATACTTCACACTCTTAAGTAGTACTGTCCCTGATTCTGGAGCAGTTTGACCAATTCAAGCACTGTAAGGCTCTTTCAAATCAAAAGATCCAAGAATGGATATACATCCTGTTGAGAACCTAGGCTCTTCTATACCGTATGCTGAGGTACGCAGCTCTCACAGAAATCAACTGGCACCTGTGGTTTATGTGTGTGAAGTGAGTACATGTACCAAAGAAAGGTGAAAAAGGAGCTTTGGTGCTTGATGAAGAGCCTCTGAGCATAAAACAGCTTAAAATAATATCCCATTCTATCTTGGAAAAGTTTTTTATTATGCCGAAGTATATTATTCAGCCAGACCTCAAATAGGTCTAACAGCAAAGTTGTCCAGAGGACTAAATTTGTCATGTGATCCCTTGGTGTTGTGCTCTGTTTTCTCAGCAGCTGATTCATTTCATCCTCTGACAAAATGCAGGGAGTAAGGAGGGAAAGGCTACTAACATATTAAGCATAAACAAAAATAGAGACCTGAGATCAGTGCCTGGCATGATCTACTCCACTTGACCTTGGCAAAATGTTGAATGTGTCTTAGGGAGGGAGGGAGGGAAGGAGGGAAGGAAGGAAGGAAGGCAGGAAGGAAGGCAGGAAGGCAGGCAGGCAGGCAGGCAGGAAGGAAGGCAGGAAGGAAGGCAGGAAGGCAGGAAGGAAGGCAGGAAGGCAGGAAGGCAGGAAGGCAGGAAGGCAGGAAGGCAGGAAGGCAGGAAGGAAGGAAGGAAGGAAGGAAGGAAGGAAGGAAGGAAGGAAGGAAGGAAGGAAGGAAGGAAGGAAGGAACCCTCATGACCAAATTGTAATGTCATAACAGCATACACAATATAGTCTGTATTTCAAAAGCTGCAGGTAGACCAGTAATATCTTCCACATTATTCTCTTCTATCAGTATATTGCATTTGTTTCCTAGGTGTTGGCAGACCAAGACGTTTACACTGTCATTGGCTGAGTTTCATATCCCTTATCACCACCATTTCAGTTACTTTTGACAATGTTTCATAATTAAATCCTAGAGAATATTAGAGAATGAGAAATGTGCTGAATGGATAAAGGATATTCCCTCCATGTAATATGACACAATAAACACAAATAAATAATAGTAATTATATAATTTTAATATTTTTCCATAAGGCAGTTCAGATTGCCTGCAACATAATGAAACCATCTGAATGGTGATAAAAACATTACAAATTCTAAACACTCTCTTAAAATTTGATCAAGTTAAACAAATTGACATTTGATTCTCAAAAGCCTTTGGATAAAGTACCTCATAAGATTTGGTTAAGAAACTTGATACGCACAGGGTTAGAAATACAGTACTGTCATGGATTAAAAACTGCTTTCAAAATGGGAAAGCAAGAGTAAGAATAAATGTTGAGCTCTTAGAGGAATGAGGCTATTAATTAGTGGTACTTCAAAGATCAGAACTAGAACAAGCATTGTTCAATACAGCTGTGAATAATCTAGAGGAGAAGGTGAATGCTGAGACAACTTCTTGTCCAGCCTTGTTACCATAATTTTTAAATGGCAAAACTGTGCTTTTTTATTCTAGAAGCCCTGTTTCTTCTCTCTTCTCCTCTACTAAGCTCTCTTTTGTTGGGCAGGGGTTACCAGTTACCAGCAGTTGTACATCACAACTGGGTTCATCCTTACTGTGGCCTCTTGGCACATTTCCAATATGAAGTATTAATAAACAATATTAAATCTGTGTCGTGTAATTAAATGCACTTCAGTACCAGTTTGAAAGAATGACTTGCAGTACTTGAGAGGAGTAAGTCCTTAGATTCTTTATAAAAATGTGATAGAACCAACCAATGAACAGCACAGAGTAAGAAAATATTAAGAAAACAAATATTAGTAGTAATATATATGAGACTTTTAAAATTACTTTAAGTACTGTAAGGTCTAATTTTTTGTGTCAAAAGAGAAAACATTTATAGTAGTAAAATATTAGGTTAAGGACAATGGAAAAAAGTCTTAGGTTTGGGAAGGAAAATTTCACAGAACAGATATTCCCTCCCAGGCTGTCCCTTTGAGCTACAGTGAAAGGGAGGTAAAGTTTTAGTAACTAGCCAAATGGAGATTTTTTTAGGTCAGAGTAGACCCAACTACTTTAATGTTTCTGTGTTCCAGCAATGATGAATATTAGAACAATACCTTTGGAAACAGTAATAGAAGGCAAATTCTGTATTCCAGGTGAGTATGAATAGAACTCAGTAATTCCTATTATTAGCACATGTATCTTAGCAATATATCTTCACGCATTGCAATGATAACGTGAGTTTTTCCAGGAAAATAAGGAGAAAAGCTTCTAATGGATAAAACTCATCAATGTATGTCAACAGTGTCATACATAACAAAAGCTATTCTTAAAAGTAATGATTTTTGTCAGCACAGGACTCTAGGAAAAAAAATGCTCATCCAACTTTGGATGTTGCAAAATTCAGATACATAAAAAAATAGAAAATATTCAAAATTATATATATAAAGATGTATCTATTTTATATATTATATATTTATATATAAATTACATATATATATATATATTAAAAATCTTATAATTTCATTTTCTCCCGTTCAACCTGGTCATGATTTCCCAACAGCTTCCTCTCAACAGGATTACACAGGGACCGTAGTTGGTTTTGAGTTGCTTATGTAGGTGCATGGAATTGAAAACCTTTCTTGTATCATTCATTACAGAGCTTTATGGAAAGGCTCTTTCTGTATCAGAGAGCTAGCATGGGTATTCCTAAACTGGTCTGTGCACTCAACAAAGAACCTTACTTGTAAATGGACTGTGTATCTTCTTTTCTGCATATTGTGGCACTCACTTCAAGTTCATCATCACCACCAGACTCATATGGTTTTCTTCCACCTGCATAATTTTCTCTAAAATTGTTGTGTGGTGCTAGCAGAAAGCGTCCATCAGTTTTTCTTTGTGTCCACTTTTGTATGAAAAACCGGGCGTTTTGAAGTGAGCGTAGTGTTGCCATCAGTGGTTTGCATTCAGCTGTGAACAATGAGGGACTTAGAGAGGACTGTATATGTGATGGATGTTTAACAATTAAGAATCTTAAGTTGAATGTGGAGGATCTGGGAAGAGAAGCAGAGGTCCTCAAGAGGATAAATGAGTGTAAGAGATTTATCAATGAAACATGGTGAGTTTTAAATGCAGAAAATGAGAAGCAGCAAGGAGGTCAATGGGAGCAAGCTGAAACAGAGAGGAAGAAGAGGAAGAGGAAAAAGAGATAAGTGAGATATGTAAAGACAAAGAGTTAAAGTGAATGACAGGCAAAAGGAAATGCACATCATGAACAGGATTCCGCAGAGCTTCTGGTAAACCTTGGCTGACAGATCACATCAAATCACAGAATGGTGAGTGGACAACAGTGATAGCAGGGAGTAAGAATGGCCCAGCAAATGGAGACACATTGGAAAACACACTCTTTACTTGCACTTTTTCTTATCCTGACTTTTCTGCCAGGAATACAATTACAGTTAGCTGTGACAGAACAGATGTATATATGTAGAACAGGCTGTAAGAGAGTATCATCTCTGTTGGTAGGCATCAGTGGCATAAAACAGGAAAGATTCTTGGTTTGCATAATAACTGAGACATTTACCATAGCAAGTGTAGGGTGACAAATTCATCATGATTTTGTGGGGAATGAGAATTTTGTCAATATAGCTAGGTTGGATGTGTACAACCTGTGGGTAACATAATTTGCAGCTAATAAAGAAACTAGATTGCTAATTACAGGAAAATAGAAGATGAGACTGCAGGTAGCGAAGCAGCAACTATTAAGACTGTGATTGATACAGAAATAGTAACAGCATCACCCTACTGTAAAGATCTGTTTCCTGAACACAGCTGTGTTTTAGTGAATATCCTTTAATTTTAGGTGAAACAATTCTTTTGGGAAATGTGGAGGGCTACATAGGGAACTGTTTTGCATACTTGTTCACTGTTCTCTGGGGAATGCTTCTAACATAGCCCTTTATCTCTCTGGGAGCATCCCCACAACTCTTTCTTCACAGGTTTGTATAAAGGAGCCTACAGATCCTGGCTCAGGTTCTATTGCAGGGCAGAACACTCATCCCTCTGACTTGAGAAGTTTCTGTACAGATATATCTAGACAAGATATGGTTCATTTAGTGGCAAAGATCCTCAATAGTTTCATACAACAAATACCTTTCTGCATTCCTGGAGATAAGCTGGTTTACTGTAACATAAAATCTAGTCTGCTAGATGGTAGGAATGCAAGAACACAACCCGAAAGCTAATAGAAAGCATCCTGTATATGGGAATGGCACAAGACATCACAGCCAATACTGGTGTCTACTATTGCTTGTCCAGGCCATTATCTAAAAGGTTCTCTCAATCAACTAATTGAACTGTTAGGACAACAGCTACTTGCACAGTACTACACTCTTAGCTGGTCAACGGCTTACTATTTGTACTGAAACATTTTCCAGGCATCTGAGGAAAACATTTAAAGATCAATTTTCTTTATCTCCCATAAATATGAAAGATATAAACAGCTTATGAATGCATAAAACATTGGACTGCAGTCCTCTAAGACCACCCAGCCTTTTCAGCGTTCTAAAGAAACGTGGGTCAATGAAGGGCTTTAAAAAATAAGTATTTTATTCTGTATTTTAGAAAATGGTGATTAGCATTTTCTAACTCTTTTTCTCTGTACCCAAGGTGAAATGCACTGGACAACTGCGCTAAGCTCTAAAAGTGTACTGTTTCTGTGGGTTTGAATTTGGGTGCTTTTTTCTTTTGCCTTTTACCCCCTTCCTTTCCTAGAACTGTATGTAGGGGTCTGTGACCCCTAGAAAGATTGGGAAGAGCATATGAGCCCTTAATGTCATATGCAATCAGGTTATAACTTTTTGTTCTCTAATTTGCCCCTTCCTCATCCTTACTATATTATCTTTATAGCACCAAACTATTTCTCCCCCTTCACTTTACCTATTATACATAATAAATAATTTTAAATCATTTTTCTTTCCCTTATGTAGCTGAAATTAAAAATATGGCAAATTCAATTGGAATTTGAACAGTGATGGTAGAGAATTTCCATCTAAATAAAGAGAATCAAAATTATTCCTATTTAAGAATAATTTTTACTTTTCAGACCCTTACCTTGAGTAATTTATACAGTGCTGGCCACTATATCTTTGTAAAGGTTTAATTGCTCTTCAGGGGAGCAGTGTAGAGCAATTATACAAATGATACCAGATATCAACGATTTAAGTTATGAGGAAAGACTGAGAAAGTTGAGCATATTCTCAGTGGAAAAGAAGAGACTTCATGTAACCCAATTGAAGTTTTAAAAATTATGAAGAGGATTGATAAAATTGATCCAAGCAAGTTCTTTACACTTGCAAGACCACAGAAGCTAGAAGACATGATCTAAAAATTAGAAAGTTGAGAACAAGAAAAGAAATGCTAAGGCAAAACTATTTTACACAGCAGGATTAGAAGTGTACGGAATAAATTACTATAAAGGGCCCCTGAAGCAAGAAGCATCATTGAATTCAAGAGGGAATTAGATGAATTTCTAAACAAAAGGAGCTGATAGAGGGGTGGCAGAGAAAATAGTCAAATGGAAATAAGGGCAACAATAAGGAAAAAGCAAGAAGAGCATGAGAGTCTTTTCCTCTTATTTCTTTGGTTCTTCTTGCTGATACTGCTCTCTTTGTATTGATTTACCTTTACCTAAAATAATGCACCAGGCCCACAGCACAGGTCAGTAGTCAGTCTTTTTTTCAGACATGAGTTACAACATTTTTAATAGCAATTTTATGTAAATAAGATGTTCCTGGATTTTGGCCTGTGGTCATCTTTGAATCTTGAAAATGAACTAGTTACTGATCCTAGCCTAGTTAGTCATATTGGACAAATATATATGAAGTAATCCCCTGCCAAAGAGACCTGGTGGTACAAAGTGATCAGAAGGTCTTTTCCCTCCCACAGCTCCAGCTAGTTTTGGCAAGCTTAAGTTGTTGAAATACCCAGCACCCTGCTCCTGGAATATCCGTCTGCTTAGGAACTGGAGCTTTCAGAGCTGGCTTTTACTAATAGACACAGAGGATGTAGTTGCATGAAGATTTTTCTCTAGTGAGAAAGCCTAGTTATGAAATTCCAGCTTCCAACCACCACTACTTATTCCAGTCCCCACACCATAATTTCCTGTATTTCCAAGAAGTAGCACCAGAAATTTGAGGTGTTTTATAGATTCTGACTACGTATGTTGTTTTAATTTTCCTGTGACTGTGCAAACCAATAAGAAACAGCAAAGGCTCTGAAGCTGTGCATACTAAAGAAGACAAGATTCCCTTGATTTACTTTCAGACAGGTGTAGTCAGAATGACAGCTTTAATTACACAGGAATGAATGGCTGAAAACCCCACTTGCACCTGAGAAAGCTTCTTGGGTTTCATTGTTGACTGCTACTTATGTCCATTTTTGAAAATCTAATTATTTCTCCACAATATTAAATATTTAAAACCTAATTATTGCTTGGGTGGTTTATTCTCTTCTAGTCTCACCCACCTGTTGTAGATTTTATATATCAGGCGTATGTTTTCATGTCAAAAAACTGCATATGGACAATAATACATTGAAATCCTAGTCCTTGACTAATTAATTGCCTTATAGATTTCAGAAATGCACCATAAATAACAAAAAGCTTGGTGTATACAGTAAATAGTAATAACATCCTCTGGTTTGTTTCCTTGGGAAGTGAGGGACATTTGAAAGGATTGTGCAGTTTCTTTCAGCTTAAAGCTTGATTTCTTTTTCTTGAAGAAAATGTACTATTTTTTCCCTCCGCATTTTAAACATTAATTTCCAAGGTATCAACGGCTAATTATTCAGCAGTTACTTTAACGTTTCAGATAGGGAATAAGTAGCCTTGGGGAGAACAGATCATGCTTTTAAAGTAAGCCTAGCTACAGTAAAGGATTATTACTAAGAGATATCCACTACATATAGTCACTGTTATTTTTTTCTCCATTCAAAGATGGAAGCAGAGTAGTAAAATGTAATCTCATAAAAAAAAAAATAAATCAACAATAACAACAAATCTAGATGTTGCCTAATAGCCCTATGACCATAGCTGGAGCTCTGACAGATGAGCTCCAGGGTACAGAAGGGTTTACTGCCATCGACTGTCAATCCCACCTCATACTGGGCACAGTGGAACGGGAAATTCATTTGCCATTTCCTAGGTATTTCACGTTTTAGAGTCTTTCTGTGACCCCACCTTCTCTCATCTTTGGTGAAACCCTGGTCTATGAGCTGGACCACTGGAAGCAGCACAGTTTAGCCTCCTCAGGAAGGCCCTCAGGTGAGCTTCATCTGTCACACCCCCAATACCAGAGCTCCTCAGCCTTGTCTGCTGCAAGTTCTCCAGGGCAAGGAGTATCAGAGTGGATTGCAAGTAAAGAAGAAAATTGAAATGATATCTCAAAGGAAAATTAACACTTATCTTTGGTGAGATCCTTTGGGAACTCCCTCCCACAACGGGAAGCTGGCAAGGTGGTCCTCAGCACAACACGTGCCTGTTGCAAAGTGCTAAATGAGAAGTAACACACACTTAAATTCTGTCCAACAACAATCCTATCTTACTGTTTCCATATGAGAAAGGACATGTCAAGTGACAGAGACAGCAGCCCTTCAGTAGGAACTGGAATAATTTTTCAAACCCCTTGCAATGTACAGCTCATGTTCTGCCCTCTCCCTGCCTCAGTCAGAAAGAGAAAACAGCATGGATCAGGGCACAGCTGCAGGTTCTTGGGTGAACTGCCACTACATAGCTTCTGGATCTCCTCTAGGGTCACAGAATGTCATAGCCATAAGACATGATGATTATCTAGGGAGTGCTTTCCTCAGCTCAAACTTCATGAAATAATGTGTGTTTCCATGCAGCCTGACTGACTTTTTACCCCAAAATTTACTATTCATTTGCACACCTCAATGTGTGGGATTAGAACATGTGGGAGTTGGGAGAGTACAAAGACTGTTGGAGTTTTGTTGAGGACTGTGCCATGGAGAAGTTGTTAGACATGTTGTAAACTTGTTTGTACTTTCTTTTGTGAGTGGTCTCTGACCTGTGCTGTTATCCAGGTAGTGTCTGGAGACATCTGGCTAAGTTCTAGGTGGCAAAGGCCGAAAGTGTACGTGAGCCTCTGCTAACAGTCTATGCAATGAGTCAGGGCAGGCCACAACTTAAGCCTGTGACCTGGACCTAATATAGCATTTACTACCACAAACCCAAGCTTACTTAACTCTTTTCCTGGAATATTTCTATGTATTCCACTTTGATATGCGGTTTCTAGGTTTCTCAGCATGCACTATTGGGTCACCACAAACTTGCTTGAGGTATTTCAGTTAAATATCTGTGAAAGGAAGCAAGCATTGTAAGTTTTACTGATCAAATATATTGGTGGTTCAGACTGCTAAAAACATACCAGTTTCATAATGTGTTCCTTACATTTAGCTTCCTAGTATATACATAGTCTCTGAGTTTGGGATGGGAGTTCCAGCTGAGGCAAAATCTCTGCTCAGTGATTTGGTTATTCTGACCAGAAATCTGTCCAAACTTAGCCAGGAATTTTTAGGCCAAGGCTAGACCCTGTTTTTTCCTCCTGCTAGAATTTATGACTTGCTGATATCTAAAGGGTTACACCTTGTGGGGCTGCTGAAGACTGTCTTTATTTGGACAGATTTTGCAGAGAAATACAGGAGGGTAGCAGGACCTATGTAACCCTCCTATGATCCTCAGACAGCAGAAGTAGCCTCCAAGGGGTCACTGAACTCAGCACAGGGTCTTACACCTGACGTCAGGAACTGCTCTCCTGACTGCTCCTCAGCCTAACCTGCACACAGTTGGGTAGATTCATAGATCTTGCCCTAAAATTTGAATAGATATAATTTTATTTTTTTTAGGTTTTCTCTTCCTGTATTTTCACATGCATTTCACAGCTTATAACCCCTTATTATATTGTGCATCTGTCGACATCACCATAATTTAACCAGTGGAGTACCTTTCTACTTTAAGAGTCAACATATTGATACATGTTAGTCTGTTTCTCTTTAATTACGTGAGAAAGAGGAAAATAATGATACTATAAATATAAAAGATGTTGAATTTTTAGGAGTACTGGTTCTTCAACCTATTGTTAAGCAGCACATACAAGTGTTTTGTGTATGCTGAGATTAATTTTCAATACGCAGTTTCCCTTGGGATATTTATATTCTTCCAATCAGCATAGAACTGTCCATCAAAAGTAACTTTATAAATATATATATACCCACACACCACACTTGCACACACACACACACATGCACACACAATCACTGCCACAAACTTTTTGGGGTTGCTTCTTTAAAGAGCAGTGAATCTGAGTAACATTTTCTCTGCACAATAACCTGTTCCGGTAGGTGGGAGTTCATGTCAAAAGACACTTGGAAAAGAAGTACTTGTTAGTTTATTTCTTTTATTTCTTTCCCCCCTTCTGCTTTTGCAAACAGTTAAGGTAAAAATTCTCGTCTGAGAGATAGAAATTATTTATGCAAAGGGTGAAAAAATGTTTCATAAGAGATGCTTTTGAGTCCAGCTTATTTTGGTTTTCTTACTCAAACCATTTAATTCTAATTAGATAAGAGAACAAAAAAAAAAAAAAAATTCCAAAGGGGAAAATACTTTTTTTTTCCCACAAATTGCTTCCATCATTTCTGAACTCTGCTAAGCATTTTTAATAGATATGTGCCCTTAGCTCATCTTTTGCATGCTAACAATTTAATCTGAATACCAATATAGACACAAAATAAACGATTGTTTCCTGCCAGAGGTATCTGCAGAAGAAATCTTGGAGTAAAACATTGTCTTTGCAGCTCATTGTGTCTCTAATTAGACTGGAAGGAGGCAGAAGCTTGCTGGTGTCAGTCTGTGTTTAGCATGCCCTGGAGCTTCAAGCTCCTGTGGGTATCAAAGTGCACTAATTAAATGAGGGGTCCACAATACCGCACTAAACATCAGAGTGAGAGAAAGAGTCCAGTGTCCTCAGTGCCTTTGAGAATCCATGGCCCACGCTAATTACCCATTGTTGAATTGACTTCCCATTCTACAAGGAATGAATGGTGCCTCTCTCCCCCCCTTCCCCCAGCCTCCTCCCCCCCTTAGATTTTACCATCTTTGCTTTGGCCGCCTAATTAATCTTATGGAAATCTCCCGAAGCCAGATTCCAGCAAGGTTGCCCCGATGTTTATAATTTGATTTGTGATGATAAAAGTGAAGACACCCGGTGATGGAACAGTGTCATTTTCAACACTCTTGAGAATCGAAGAGGCTATCAATCTTTCCCACGTGCATGGCAAACTGATATCCTAGAAAATTAACTTCAATTAATAACAGAAATCCCCAGATGCTCAGGGAAGTAGAGATGCTTTGAAAGAGAACCTTCAAAGATGTCTCTGGATTGTCTTTTATATGCAGACTCTTCTTTTTATATAGAAGTGATTCTCAATAAGGGAATGTGTGGCAATGGGGGGAGTTCCCCCTCTCCCCTTTTAATCCGAGCAAGATGAGGTAACATTTTATATTTAGTTTAGGAAGAAGTTAACCAAAGGTCTGTAGGTTAAATCTGTCTTTATTTCCTCTCTGTTGATAGTACTATTTAACAGATTATGCTATGCATTTCACCGAGGAAAAGAAATTTAAAATAAAAATGTTTTTTACTGTAACACTCCCCTCCCCAAAATGCTGGAAAGTTAAGGGTTGGGCTGCTTGTCATTGCTAGCCTTCTTTTCCTTAACAAGATTTGTGATCTGAAGCTGAATGTTCTATCAGAAAAAAAAGACTTGTTAAGATTTTACATGTTCTAATAACTGCAATGACACAGATACTAAAGACTCTTATAAAAGCAAGTCTCGTTCCTGTGAAACCTTGCAACACATGAATTTTACTCTACAAAAAATCTGCCATGTCTACATTTGTGAGTGGCATTTCTGTGTTGCTATTGTATAGGGTAGTTGGTTAGACAACACAATCTCAGTTTATTACTACCAAAATAGAAACAGATGTAACATTTCACCACTTGTGATACAGAGAAATTCCTTGCTGAACAAAAAAATTTTAAAGATCACCCAGTAATCATTTATGGTTTGGGGTTGGGTGGGATTTTTTTCATAATACACCATAAACAAATTCAAAATACTTATTAACAATTAATTTGAGGTGGTGTATAAAAAAAACTTACTATGCAGTATTTTATTTATTGTTTAACTTCCAAGTAATTTTCAAGGTAGCTTGAAATGAACCTAAGTTACAGTCTTAGCAGCAAGAATGGGTTAAGTTTATTGCATTTCAGGTTCTTGTTATAATCGCTGTCACGTGAATGAATTCATGTTGTGCCATTTCTTGCTCTCATTACAACCTTTGTTACGAGAATGAGGTATTAGGATTTTAATGCCTCATATATTCTGTGAATTATGTTAGTGTGCTGTACTACTTTGACCTTTTAAGTATTCTGTAATTTGATTGGCTGGTAATTCTAGTCCTTTTCTTGTTGACAGCCTCAATAACCTTTCAGACAAAGGTGTAATGGCAATCCAATCAAAATACAGAATATTTAGGAGTTCAAAATATGTAGTGTAAAGGACAGCTATAGTTCATTGGGAGAAAACAAAGTTTTAATTCTTCTGGTGTTTGCAATTTGGGACATAAATAGAAAACAGGATAAATAATGCATTCCAAAGATAAAGCTTAGGATAACAAATGAGAGTATTTATTTTCAAACTTATTTTGTGATAACTTGGCTAACTCTACTTGATATACACAATTCTTAATTTTTTGCCATATTATTTAATGTTGCCATATCATATGATATTTTATTAAATAAGTTTGTATATTGATTCATCTTTTAAAAAAATTATCAAATTGTGAATAAGATACATAAATTTACACTAAGATGCAGCACCTGAACACCTTTATGAGGAAAATTAGTAGTAGTAATAATCCACATATCATATGCTGGGTGTTTAAAGTATCATGAAAACATAAAAAAGTAGATGTCTTATTATTTGGTACTATCACTTCCATTGGAGAAAGATGTCTATTTGTCAGAAACTGAGATTTGGGTTTGGTTTTTTGAATAATACAGTTTGTCTAAAAATAACCCTCAGTGACAAACAATAATTAGATTGAAGACACACTTACTGTGTTTTCCACTGTATGTGAAATCGAAAGCAAACTGATTTTACAGAACCTAGTAAACTTTAAATTCCGATCCACAGACCACAGGTAAAAAATTTTAGCAATCTTGAAGGGGATGCCATTGATCCCTACACTGTACTCCTATGAACAGAAAGACTGCAGATGTGTATGACTTTTAGAACATCCCCTTAATATGAGGTGGCAGATTTCACACAGCATAATATGAAGCTAGTCATCATACAAAATATGACACAAGCTGATGATACACTAGCTGATTGATAAAGTTTCATCCCTAATTCTGTGGACTTGTTGGGAAGCTTATTTATTATGAGCAGAAATGTCAGAAACAGAAAGTAGATTACAGTAATGTACCATATTCTCAGTTTGTAAATGCCGACGGCTTCAAATAGCCATTAGAATTTAAAAAGCCTGGTCAATACTTTTATGGCATGCTGTTGTGCCTGAAAGGTGGAAGAGAAATTATATTCTCTATATCTACATGATGCAAACACCAGGCCCAAGGTGTACCTGGATCTAGGGTCTGGAAACCATCTGTAAATGACCAAGCGAAAAGTGTTTTGTATTTTTCAATTGAAGCTACAATTAAGGGAGTGTAATGGTTTCCTGCACAAGCCTATACATCCGTCCCTACACCAGCAGTTGCATCTTCGGTTGCTGTTCTTTTGGTTGCTGTTCTTCTCTAGGTCATTAAATCAGCAGTTGCTGATGAGAAACTGCTTAACTCCATGTTACTTATAATCATGCAAGACGCCCTCTGTTTAGTCAACTGAATTTTAACCCCAGGGTGGGATTATGTAGGATTCATCTTCTGGATAAAGATACTGAAATTGTAGTCTTCACAGAAAGATGATCTTAATATGAGCTTAGTAGATGCTATTGCAGTGAATGGATTCAAGAGAATGGTTCAGCTCCCCAAATGCAAGTTGCGGAGTAGATGATAGAGCATCTAATAGGCTCTCCTGGCTGTTTTGGCTAGGAACTCAGCTCAGGTGCCAAAACATAGATATCACCAACTGTTTCAGATACTTGGGACTGATATAGGTAATAATAGTTTTATATTTGCACCCAGGATCAGGTTTGTAAGAATGGAAGCAGAAATGGACAGGAATTTACATCAGGTATATTTATCACCACTGCTTTCCCATAGCGAAACCTTTGACTTTTCTTTCATTGAAAAATTAGGTTGTTGCTTATCAGTATAAAAATCTTCACACATGGACAGTTTATTCTAATGCAAATATATTCACATTATTACATAATTTAATACAGAAATTTTAAAGAGAATTCTAAGAATATGGATGGCAAATATCTTTCATCACAAAAGCATCAGATGTGATTTTATGAAGATTGGACTTGTTGAGCCTGGAGAAGAGAAGGCTTCAGGGAAGCCTTATTGCAGCCATCCAGTACCTGAAAGGGGCCTACAAGGAAGCTGGGGGGTGTTTTTTACAAGGACCTGTAGTGACAGGACAAGGGGTAATGGGTTTAAACTGAAAGCAGGGAGATTTAGATTACAAATCAGGAAGAAATTCCTCACAGAGAGGGTGGTAAGCACTGGAACAGGCTGCCCAGAGAAGCTGTGAATGCCCCATCCCTGGCTGTCTTCAATGCCGGGCTGGATGAGGCTTTGAACAACCTGGGTGTAGTGGAGGGAGTCCCTGCCCATGGCAGGGGGGTTGGAACTGGATGATCTTTAAGGTCGCTTCCACCCCTATTCTGTGATTCTGTGAAGATACCAATATATGCCATGGCTATGTTTTTTAGTACTGATGGAAGTGGTTCTTTCTTCTAACCTAAAAACAGAATTTTCACATCCAAATACAGTGGTTTCACCATTTTACCAGCAGTAGGTCATCTCCACTGGAATTAAAGCTGCTTAACATGCTAAAAATTAAATAAAAAGGAAGAATGTGTTGTAGTAAAAGACTTTATATGCAGTAAGATAATCACTGTACTTCATTCTCTCCTTCTCAAAGTGCTTGTTTCTGTCCTTTGGAGGTGACCTACAGGTAGCCTAGCAATAGTATTTTAAACTTCATTCTTTGCTCAATAACACATTCAATTTACCTATTTTTCTGTTCTGGTATGTGATGATGCAAATCAAGTCCATGAAAGTTGAGGGAGCCTGGCAAGTAAGTCTGAATCAATCTTTCTTCTCGAAGTCATGACTGTTCAAAGAAGGTCTTAGAATGAAGCAAAGAACTTAAGAAGTCAGTGAAAGCAAGGGCCTCAGGAAAGAGAAACAGGCTAACAAGGCCAGGTGATTCAAATCTGTTTCCACTAACAGAACCATTGCCTTCATTCCTTTCTCATTTAAATAAGGAAACACTCCACTAGAGTCATTAAAGTTATACTAATTAAAAAAAATCCAAATCAGATTTGACCTTTTAATTGGCTTCAAATGGGTCCCTAAATTAAGTAATTAATTTGTCCAGGGAAATGGTCACCTGTCTTCGCACTGACCCATCTGAAAGATAAGTAATACCTCATTACATTCCCCACAAAGAAAGAAAACAAATCTTAACACATTCTACATTTAATAGGCATTGGGACCCAAATTCTGCTCCTAGTTTTAGGTAATAATATGGAGCTCAGAGAAGTGCCTTTAGATTCAAATAGTTCAAATGAAAGATGAAGTTCCTAGACATATGAACAAGTTACCAAAGGGTAACAAACCCCTCTGTATCCACTAACCTATGGTGATTATGAAAGTCCATGCCACTGGCTCATTCATGTATCATTATTCCTTTCAACTCACTTTCGGAAGGTCTGATTTGCTAAGATGTGCTGAGGAACACAAGCAGGATCCAAAATGTAAACAGTCAGGAAGGCTCGGTTCAGTCACAGCTTTTGTGCTTTCTCAAGGTATTTTCCTTTATGTACAAAAAACACTTTTGTGTTTTAAAAGGTGACATATTCAGAGAGGATAAATACACAGCAGCTCTGTACATAACGTACGCTTCCCTGCCTTTCAGCAGTGAGAGGAAAACTGGAGTCTATGGTATTGGGAACACTTGCCCAAGCCTTTTCCACTGCTCTCCTCTGAAGAAGACTATCCCTGCACGCAGGAACTGCTCTGCTAGCAACAGCTGTGTTACACCATGTCATGGGACTATGGACAACTCAAAACCACCCGGTGAGATTTTTTAGCTGTCCCTGCATTCACAATGCAGGAGGAAAGTAGCTCATCAAAAGTTAACAGCTAACACTCAGTAAATGTGGTTAAATTTCTCTTCCATCTAGCCACTCAGAACAACACAGAAATGCCACAATGTCAGAAGTCATACACCATTTAAAAAATAATGGAGTACATGAGTCATGACAGCTGTGACAGACATTTTCACTTGCACTAATGAAGAATTAAAAGACAGAAGATGTGGGTTTTTGAGTGTTTAATTCACATCAAATTTTTTTCACTGTGCTTTTCAGACTATTTAATAATCTAGAAAAAGCAATGCTCAGAGAGTGTTCAAACTGGAGTACACAGCACCCACAGATGCCTCACAAATAACTGCATTCTTGACAGGACCCAAAAAGAAATTCTCAGAAGTAATGCCTGTGGGAGGAGAAATAAACAGAATTTTGTCAAAGAAACAATCAATCATTTAGAAGTTCTGATGCCAATCCTTGAAGTATCACTTTCAAGGAGAATATTCCAAAATCAAAGATCACAGCAACTGCAAGTTCAAGTGCTTCTCATGGTCTCTAGGCATATTCATTCCTGCTCTTGTCTCAGTATCTATGACCCTCAAGCTCTAGTGCATGCAGACAAATAAAATTGTTTTCAGAATCAGATCATTCAGTGACCTCATTTTGGTCATTATTTTCATAGACTCCTGTATTTGAAACAGCTTGACATTTTTTAATGCTGACCCGATTTCTACTTCTCCATTGCAGGCCCAAATGAATCATATTGAAGGGAAGTATTCACTTTTTCTTCTGTCAGGAAAATATCTCATCTGATTGCAGCTGTAGATCAGATCAGATCTGGCAAGACTAAATCAGTTGGTAAGATTATTTTCCCTGTTAGGATTAAAAAAAAAATAAATTCAAATTAAAAAATCCATACTGTAAGGTCATCTCTGAGATTTGTTGGACACTATACAGAGGCTACAGAGGGAACGTGCTGGGCAACCTGTATATTGCACCTTACATTAAGAACAACAAGATAATAAGGTTAAAAAAAATCTGTTTTATGCTGATTCAGGATGGACTTTAGAAAGTGATAAACTAGCACTTTTATCTTCAAGCAATCCTTGATAAGACCTTTATTGCATAAGCAAACAAAGCAGTTAAAAAGTCTCAGAAGAGCAGTAACTGTACATGCTGGCGCGAAGAACAATGATACGTGGTTTATTCCTTTCCTTAAGCGGAGTACTAAAAAGTTCCTCTTTTGTGGAAAATCTGAGGTTTTAATTAGGATAGAATAAAATACTTAACAAGAGACAATGACTTTGCCTCAAGATATTCTGCAGATGCAAAAGGGCAAATAAGGATTTTCTTCTATCAAAAACAGTTTCACTGCCACAACTGTGCTTTGGAGTTTTTTTCCATTGTGCCATATTTTAAGTTCAACCAGTTTGCTGTACAGTCTCACAGTAGGTCCTTGTGACCCAGCAACTTGTAAAGTATTATCCTTCCAGTGAATATCTCTGCTTCATATTCTCTTCATCTCGTAATATATTATTTTGCATTGTTCTGCTTTGTTTCTCACCTATGTGACCTTATTTTCGCTGCATATTACCAAGCCCTACAGCCCCCATATTATTTTTCTGTCCTCACAGTTACTTACAACACCTTTTAAGTTTTATATAATTTCTAAATGTGAAGCCTTGTAAATGTCTTTTAGAAAAATAATAAAATTAAACAGAATTAAATAGCCTGTATCTATAAAATAAAGCTCCAGATTAGTCAAATAACCCCATACTTATGCTAATAAGTTTGAAGAGCAGAATGAAACCTCCTGAGTCCCAAATCCAACATATAGGAGGTGATGGGTCCAGAACAAGAAAAGCAAATTCAGAACCAGGAGCATTTTCACTTAAGCAATGAACTTGTAGTACCCACAATTACCACTTCTTCAACACATCTTGATAAAACATAATCATTTCACTAACCAAACACCGACCAGCAAAGATTATTTACCTGCTGTCCTGTCAAGCTGAAAAAGCCGTGATGCTTACAAAGTCAAGTGGGCAAGTTCAGAGAGCTGGTTCTGCACAGATGCAGCAGTCAACTGCCATCCATGTCCTAAAAAAAGCAGCCCATAACTGAAGAAAGAGCTAAACGTGACTGGTTTGAGTTTAGTTACATTAACAATACATTATCACACTAGTAATTGTTGGCATATGCTTTTCAGAAAACAAGGTTATTACAAATGGCTTTATAAAGAACTGAAAAGAGAAAAAAGGATGTTTCATTCCGAGAATGTAAATTGATAGCAAAATAATAAGCTAATATTCAGTCTTTATATACTCTGGCTGTTCTACTTAACATACTGTGATAATAAATATCTTTAGCTCAACTTGATAAAAATATGTCTTTCCCTTTGGAAACAAAAAATAACAAAGCAAATGAAAACTATCCCACAGAAGCACAGTAGTGTTTGAACATAAATTTGACAGGTACTATAATTTCCTTATTAAGAGGCTGTGAATATCATACAGGAGTATACTGCTGGAATACTGTAAGAATTCTTCACAGAAGTCATCTGAAAAAGAAAAGTTTCAGTACAAGTCAGAGAAGATATTGGAAGATGAGACTCAGGCTGATGAATTTCACTGAGGCTCCAAAACCATGACCTTGACTTATTTCCATTTAACACACACCTATTATCACTAAACCAGTAACAAGTAGAACTGAAATCAGCACGAGACAGGAGAGTTATCTCTGTAACAGATTTACTCTAAGCAGTGCTGTGTCATCCACCTACATTTGTATGCGAGTGACAAGAATCGAAGCATGTTCAGTTCTAATCTATGCCTTCCTTACCATTTTATGTCTAGGGAAAAGATGACAGAGGTGTGCACTACAATCTTTCCAGGTCCCTCTGTAATAGAAGCCATGAATGCAAAAGATGACACACATTTTCTTAATCTTCTTTCAACACCTTCTTTTATAATGCATTCAGAGCTTTGCTTTTCCATATTTAAATATAAAAAAATGGTTTGGACAGTGAAGAACGGGGGGGGGGGGGGGGGGGGGGAAGGGAAGCTTTTCATTGTTTACACAGATTTTTTTCTTCTTGTGCCTGATAGTGTTACCAAAAGAGAAACTCATAGAAAGACACAGCCACCTGCTTCTTCTGTAGCATATCTCACTACTGAAGGAATATGTATTTGACTTAGTTAATCTTCATCCTCAGAATACTCACCACTGCTGGCTATTGATATTTTTACAATATTATATATATACACACATCCCATTTATTATTACTTCTAGAAATTGGAACCTCATCTTAAACCTCATGTTTGAAGCTGCCATAGAATGGGGCACACAGCAACTCCATAGCCTTTGCTATTCTAGCCCTTCAGAGCTGGGCAGAAAAGGACAGGGTCTCCCCATGAAGAGTCTCTTGCTGCAGAAGGCAGCAGCCCGTCTTTTAGTCAAGGCAGTTCCCTGTGAACACAACTGATGCTGGCACTTTCCATCCTAAGACAAAATTCTAAGATAAATGCCCATACTGACAGTCACAGACTCCTCCAGGAATTTGACAATAGTTACCTGAGAGATTCTGCTTTCTCCTTCAGAAATAAGGCTCTCATTCTACAGAGCCTTTCAAGCTCTGGAAACAGTTCTTAAGGATCATGAAAGATCCGGTGAATCCATTCACAATAATCATGGAAATAAAGATTTTTTTTAGAACAAAGTGCACATACTTTTTCAACTCAGGTGTCCTTAATGAGCCCATTATTTTACACAAGTATCCATCCATAGGTGAATAATGCACACAGACATGCACAAAAACTTGCCAACCTCTTCAAGACTGAGAAAAAAAAAAGGGATAACTAAATTGGGGATCTTTACCTCTTTTTAAATAGCTAAAAGGGATGCTCAGAAACCTATGAGCCCTAAGTGCCTAGACAGACTGATAGAAGTTTTACAGAATCCAAGAGGGAGACTTGTTGTCTACTTAGATAATATCCCTGGTGCTTTCTTTTCTTCTTGCAAGACTGGGACAAAATTACAGTTTAAAACAATACCAAACTTTGCTGAAATGCAGAATATGATTGCAGTTGCAGCTGATCATGCTTCTACTTGCTTTTTAACATGTAGGTTTGGGGAAGAAAAAGGAAATGTTGGCTCAGATGAGAAGTAACAGTTTGGGGTTTGCCCCTGTAAATTGTCTTTCTGAAATTGTCTAAATGTTGCTGAGGATTGAAAGCTTCTAAGAATTCAATTTTTTTGCATGGCCTGTGGGAATAAGTTACCATTCCCAATCAAATTTCTTTTTATAAAGAAGGCACATGGTAAAATTAATATGGTGTAAATGATATCTGGCAAAGGTTAGATTACATTTTAAGGGAATCAAAAAGTTAATGAGCATGAAAATCAGCTTCTAGTGTCTCAATCCTTTGTAAATTAAGACTAAAACATATTTTTGGAAGATTATTTGGGAAGTGTGCTCTTCTTCATGAACTTCACCTAAGATTAAGAGTTGCAGTTGAGAGTCTTTTGAAGTCCCTAGTCATAGACATGAAGGGGAATATACATTTAAGCCACTGAAATACTGTTCAAAGGGAAAAGTATACAGCATCTCTGCACTAGCAGTTGTTTTCAGCTTGTGCCATTCATAACAATATGGATATTTAGACAGACAATCCCAGAAGAGAATCTGCTGAATCTATTCAATCTTTTCCCAAAGAGCAAAAGTATTGTGAAATGCTTTCTTTTTCCTCTCTCCCTCTTTTCATCCCTCCTTTCCATTCCTCTGTTCCTTCCTTCTTTCCTTTCTTCCTCACTTTAAATGCACAGAAAGCTGTTGTGGCCTT
Source organism: Rhynochetos jubatus (assembly GCA_027574665.1). Lineage (NCBI taxonomy): Eukaryota > Metazoa > Chordata > Aves > Eurypygiformes > Rhynochetidae > Rhynochetos > Rhynochetos jubatus. The sequence continues at coordinate 27,108,729 of CM050652.1, read as the reverse complement.
GAGATGAAAGGGAGAATCCTGGTTCCACTTTAAAGGGCATGTTTACACCAGTCTAGAGAAGTTTGCTCTAGCACCACATGGATTCCTGAAGAAGAGAACAGTGGATGATACTGAAACTTGGTTTAAAAAGACTCCTCTGCATTTGCAAGCATCAGGAAGGACCAGAAAGCAAAGCTGATCACCCATCCCCTAGATATACTCAATATATACTTACACTCTTTTTGTTACTGTTCTTTTATTTTAAGACACGAAAGTCAGAGCAGAACTTTCCTGGGGCATTCAGGTGTCTGGACAGCTTCTGAGCACACTGTCACTCAGTCACAACCTCTTTCCCAGAATACACACCATGCCACGCTTTTTGCACTGAGTTTTGGGACTCTGACTGGTTAGAGAGAAAAACTAGGCTTTAGAGTCCTGTCATATCAGCCTTAGGTTTGGAAGACTTTTCCTAAAGTAATTATTTCCCTGGAATAAGGATAAGACACTACAGAGCTATATCTCAATAGATTCATAGAGATTTTTGGGCCACAAATCAAAAGACTTGTATCATATCACGTACATCTAATAACTCACTGTTTAGAAGCAGAACAGAGCAAGACTAATTACCTTATCATACTTAACAGTTGATATAAATACTATTCCACTACATCAAAGGTGAATTCATACAGCAGTTAAGTATACAAATGACTTCTAATAAAGTGGTAATTTTTCTGTACTGTATAAATGCAATCATATTAAACTCAAATCAGTGAAATGCTAATTCACTTTTTAATGAGCTCCTTTCCAATTTCTAATTTTTTAAGCAACTTTAAACTGAGTTGGTTAAATATAGTTAATAAGATGAAAAGAGTGTTTTTTAATTAACTCAGACAAAATATTCCATTGTATATGTGTGAGTTTTTAAGGCATTGTGGGGTAAGATTAAAATTCAGGTTTTACTCTGTTTCATCTTTTTCTGAGCTCTGAACTTTGAACACAGCAACCCAAGGTGTGGAAGAGAGGTATCCTATTTTCTTCTCTGAAACTTGTGGGTTTTTTGAGGGAGGCTCTTAATTTTCCTTTTGGACATGACTGTAGTATTATTGATGAAGGAATGTCCTTCTTTCTGATGCATGAGAAAACAAAATGATTTCAACCCTTAAGCCTGCTTATCCCATAAAATCTGAGTGGGTTATTATGAGCTTCTGCTTTGACTCTGACATTGTACAAAAGGAGAGGAAATAATTTTTCAGGCCCCTTTAAGTCCTGTGTCCTAATTTAGCGATACTCTGAATAAAATTGGTTTCCCCAAAGCTTAGAAAAAATAACTTATACCCCACTCACCTCCACCTGTTTGCTGTCTGCAAGCCTGACTGAAAGCTGGCCAGAATCAGTGGGTCTTGAAGCTGATTTCAGTGGAATATACGATCAGGGTCTTTAGGTGTGTGATTATATGACAATTATCAATCTAATAATGAAAATACATGCTCATTAATTCCTGTTCCATAGACACAAAAATGCCTTTTCTCATATGACATTCAGATCAGGCCTCAGAAGGATATGTACTCTTGATTTGCTCTGGCATAATGAAACTCTGGACCTGGTCCACTACAGAAATTGCATTGTGCAAAGGAGCAGTAGCTCCATCTTTGTTGTTGGCAGGTTACTGCTGTTGCCAACCATCAAAGGGTTCATTAGAGAGGATGAAATGGGGGTGTCAGAGAGACCTGATAGTGTGCAGTGTCTTACTGTCCTTTACCTAGCACAACTCAGCTGAAGAATTATACAAAATAAAATATAATACATCAGAGTGAAAACTTATTTTTCCGCACACTTGATTTTCTCATGCCATTTGTGTATTAAGATTTAGAATCACTGATTCAATTAAGCTATAGCTTTTATTCATATTTTGCAGCTGTTGGACCTGAATTTGAAGTCCTCCCTGGTCACCAGTTAGAGAGTTTTAATGATTGGGAGCTTGAATGAAGGTCATTATATCATATTCCACATTACATGCAGGTAATAAAATTCCTTTCCTGCTTTGATTTTAATTGAATACAATCTTTCAAGTGAAACACGATATCAGAAAGACTTGCTTTGTCTAGATAGTAAAGTAAATGTGGCCTATTATTTGTCAATTTTATTGTCATTAAATGCTTTTTTGTTACAGAAACCCAACATTGTTTAATTTTCATGCTCTCCAGAAACAGGTCAAAATGTTTTGGAAAATTTTCAAAACTTGGAACAGTTAGCCTGCAAGATGAGAGTCAGGATGCATGGGGTTTTTTTACACAGCAACTTAACTTTGCAAGCCAGGAAACCTCAGTATTTTCACTGAGTCTTAGCTTCCCTCCCTCCTTCAATCCTCATAAAACACTTTGGTTTAAAAACTACCTTTCAGTCCAAAACACTAGTATTCCTTTGTTTTAGATCCTCGCCTAATTCTGAACAGACAGATATCTCATGACACCAATGGCATAATGACACCACTATTTGTAGAAACCCTAACAATTGTCATAAGAAGCTTTTTAGAAACGGCTCTTTCGGCTCCTGCAACCAGCTTGTCCCAGCATCTGTCCCCCAGAAGCACCCTGGCTGAGTGTTTGGGTGGCACTTTGGAGGAGGCAGGCAGGTGGGATAACGTGCTCCCAGAGCATCTGCAAAGTATTTGTCAATCAGAGCTTTTGTTACCTAATACTTTCAGCTAAACTTCAAGGATTGACAGCTCTGAACCTAAGCCTACAACTTCGGTAATTCCACATCCACTTGATGAATAATGATGCAGAGCTCCTTGTTTATTTGCTTATTCTGAAATCAGATCTTGTTTATTCTGTGCCCCTTTCTAGTCCTGATATATAACTAATTGTTGGCAGATGTGGCAAGTATCTAGGGCCAAGATATATTTGTTTGCACAGTCTGAATTTTGAGTCTTAACCAGTATCAGGCAATTGCAGCTGGTTTTTATCAAGACTCTGTACACTGTAGAGTGTCCACCTGGCAAAACAAGATTTGCCCATGTGACCTTCTTACAAAAGCTTTAAATACAGGAGTTCTACTTAAACACTATTTAAAATTTCTGAAAATACGTAATTAAATTAACAAATTGAAGTGAAATGCTAATCAGTGTTGATACATGTAAAAATCGCCCTATGGTTCATATACAATAGCGTGACAGCCTCATTTGTTAATTTTGATTTAAAATCTGAACCATATAATAAGGGTGCTAATTCTCTGAGACAATCTTTCCTTTTTGCAAGCTAGCCAGTGTCTACATTTAATCATCTACCTTGAAACAAAGCAGAAAGCTAGCATTTGTCTAATGTTTGGAAGCTTTTCTTTTGGAAAAACAACAGCAGCAGAAGCAGAAAACAGCATGAATCCAGTTTAGCTGACTAATATCAACACTTCTTTTTTTCCTGATGAGGATCTTACTCTGTCAATATGCCCAGATGACAAATTCTTCTTTGTGAGTTGTTTTTATAACCTCCTTCAATTTTTAAAAACAAATAAAGGATTAACATTGGAGCTAACTTGTTTACTTTAAGCTATAAATTCTCTGAGCCACGGTACTACTTGTGATTTCAACTTCTCATGTTTTTCTATCAATGGATGTATGTAGTTGACTTGTTTCATCCATCCAAAAATATTTTAGGTGAGTAACACTGTGGAAGACTGTTTATTTCAAGTGGTAGTGAATAATTTGCAAACTCTGTGGCTACATGGTACTCTTCCCTAATAAAGTAAAGAAATTGTATACATTTGTTTTCTGTATCTACTCTGTCACTGTCAAAAGCAAATCTAAGGAGAAGAACAGGCTGTTTAGGATTATGGCACCTCACAGAGTGGAAATCCTTCTAGCTAATATATCTGAAAACTATGCAATTTCTCCTGATTTTAATAACACCTATAATGTCACTGATTATTGCTAAATTCCCAAATGAATTAAAATGCCACAAGAGGGGTCCCAAAATCACAGGAGCAAATAAAAATGTGGAGTTAATAAATTATTTTCTGTTTTATCATGTACCTTTTGCTCAGAGAACAACCAATATTTCTAATTTCACTCTAGAAAGCTTTTTCCTTCCCTTCCCTTCCCTTCCCTTCCCTTCCCTTCCCTTCCCTTCCCTTCCCTTCCCTTCCCTTCCCTTCCCTTCCCTTCCCTTCCCTTCTTCCCTTTTTGTATTCGGAGAGTAAAAAACCTGAATACTCATGCTCAAATCAAAAAACAGGCCTTTTGCCAGTATATTCTATTAATTTCACAACACGGCACTGTGAAAGAAATGCTATGGAAATTTCATGGGGTGAAGATCAGGTAGAAGAATAATGGAAAACAGGCTAACAATTGAGACTTGTTCAGTTCACCACTCTTCTTCACTGATTACGATACTTGCATTACTTTTTCTCAACATTAAAGTACCTCATAAAAACCATGTTACTTTAGTAAGTTCCTATGGATCCCACCAGGTAGGACTGGAGTGCATCAGGGAATTGTGATTTTCGGGGCTAAGCTAAGTCCCTGTAGACTAGTACTCACATTAGTGCCACAAAGAGGGAAGTCGAGTAGCATAGCCTAACACGTGGGTGTCTGCCATCTGCATAGCAGAAAGGACAGCCAACAGTCAAAAAGCCACAGTCCCAAAACACTACAGAATTTGCCACTGGGATGTTTTCATCAGATCATTCCTCAGGTAAAGGAGGTCTATTCTCTCTCCTCTCCCCTTCGCTACAAGAGTAAGTAGGAGCTGTCCCAGTGACCCCCCTCAGAGTCAGATGGTAGCAGGGACCTGTCTGCAGAGATAGAGGATCCTCTATTGTGGCTCTGGGACTTTTGCAGCTCCTCTGGTTGGCAAAGCCATTGCCTCTGCCTCTGGGTTGCTCTGCACTTCAGCAGAACAGCTTTGCACAACGTGTACTTTGTCCCTCACATCCCTTTCCCTTGTAGAACATCCCATCCTTCCCGAAACTGCAGTTAAGTGCTGCTGAGCTGTGCGCTGAATCTGCCTTATATTGTACATTTCCGGCAGAAACTCTGATCTGCCAATCCACCTCAGTGTCAAGACCAGAGTAAGGGAAAACACATTCTGAAACATGTGCTTGCAAGGAAGCATGTTTGTGAATATGATCTTAATACGATATACTTTTTCAATATGATATACTTTACTCCTGATGTCCTGTCTGAGGAAGAGGGGAGAAGTGAGCTTCTCTTGGAGAACTGAACACATATGGGATGTTTATGTGCATAAGCTGTTCACCTCTGGGTGGCTTAGCAGGTCTTCCCAGGAGTACTTATTATAAGGTGATACACCAGTGTCTGTTTCTAAACCATTAAGTATGACCGTAATACCATAGCATGTATCTTCACTTTTAATGGATATGCCCCATACATTTCAGCACGGTTTAGAGAATTTCCTCCTTCTCTGTGACTGAAAAATGAATTTGGTTCACTCTTCTGCTAGAAGAAAATAATACAGGACCTCAGTAATTAAGTATCTGACCTACTGAATTTCTTTTTCTTTCGTGTTTTGTCCACAGTCCATGAAAAATTGATGCTCTCTCAGGTAACATGCTTCTTTTTATCTACATGCAACACATTGATCCCCTTCCAATTTGGAGTTAGCTTGTTCATTCCACTATCATTCCCGAGGTAACAAATGGTATTTTCATAGGCATGGTTAGTAATCAATATACACAAGCTACTATCATTGATCTGAGTAAGACCCTTGATCTAGAAAATCACCAATTATAGCTATTTCAAACAGATTCAGCTGAATTAGGTGGAAACCAGAGAAAAACATTGTCCAGGCATTTTGCATAATGATGTTAAAACTAAGGTGAAATCATTTAATTAGATGGTATTTACAGAGTGAACTTTAGGCTTTTACCATCTTTAAAACAGAACTCTGAAGAGTATGATATATGTCTTCAAATTTACTTATATGTGTACAGTTATTGTACATATATACACCAAATACCGAAACCTACATAGAATGTGGTCCAAATTTGTTACTAACATTTTTAATTTTTACTTAATACAAGTAATTTAATTTAGATGTTGATATAATTTAGTATATTGCAACCTCCTATACTGAGAAGTGTGAGCTTTTGTTTCAAACTTGAGCCTCCCACACCACACTGCATTCTGTGTATTCCAGCTGCAGCTATCCAGCAAACATGAGTTCCTTAGACCTGCACAGCTCAGGAAAATAGGACTAGACAACATACATTTCCATAACCGTATACAGTAACACAACTTATGATAAATCAGCTCCAGGTATTTAACTATATAATTCACACTCACTTTAAAGACCCTTTGCCCTGCCAAAGATGTTTAAAGGGGCTTTAAAACAGCAGTGAATCAAGACCAGTGAACAGCTGTAGCTTGGTATTTCCAAGCTTTTATCAGTTTTCACCACAGCTTTCATGTTATTTTTAGAAACTGGCTGGAATCAAAACTCTAGCCTGAAGTTGCCTGGGTTTGCAGTGACTGATTTTGGCTCCATTCTCATCGTGGTTGCAACTAAATAAATGCCTCTGATTCTGTTCAAGCATCCATCCTGTCTTTCTCATCTTCAGTGGGCTGCACACATTCTATACCCACGTACTTAGTTCCAGGAAGGTTAATAGTCCCCATTTCATTCACCATTTACAGAAGCCACTTTCTCCTGTGGGCTAAATGGCTGTGAGTTTGGATGACACCTCTGTGATCTGTACAGAGGTATACAGCTGGAACATCCGTACACAGTATCCCTCACGTGTTTCTTTACAAAAGAAAGATGCTTTTATATTTCAGGGATATAAAGAGACCACACAAAACCCAGAGCACCTTGCACAAGAAAGAAGGATCTTGCTGCAAAGAGGGAGAGGGAAGTTGCAAAGGGGAATGGGCAAGTATCTTTGCAGACTTAACCACAGGAAAGGAAATGTTTTCCTTTCTCAGTGTTGCAACAAAAATTCCTACACAGAGTCAGAAACAGGGGGTTTTTCAAGCAGGGGAATTTACATATTCTCTCCCTTGAGCATTGTAGTAATTCATTACTAGGGCCTGGCCATTGCTGACCATGAGAGTAGTGGTCTGACTGTGAAGCACGACCAAGGGAACAAGGAGGGTGTAGGAGTCTGACAACTACTGTTCCCATGAGGCAGTCAAAATATGAAGCAGATTGATATTGCCCAAAACAAACATTTGTTTCCATCTGACAAACTAGAAACAGTATTTCAGATCAAAAATGTCAAAACACTTCAGTCAAAAAGCTGATAATTTAGGCAAATCTTTTTCTGCTTTTTTTTTTTTTAATATTTCCATGTTTTGGGGTTGGTTTTGGTTTGGGTTTTTTTTTTTTTTTTTTGAAAGAAAGCAATGAAAAATAACAGAAATTATTCTAGATCCCTGTATCTTGCAACTGTCTTAGATTATCCAATAACAGATGCTATCTCTCCCATTTACTTTGCCTATCTTATAGTCTTAAACTGTTGCAGATACACCAGTACAACAGAGAAAATTAAACTCAACTTCTTGACTTAAGCACAGGCACAAAATCTAAACTGGGTTGAGCAAGGCTTACAGGTTTCCATCCCAAGGCACACTATGGGTCTGAGGTATACTTGGACTGCTTGTAGAATCAACATGCACGTCATGGCCATGATGCTTGGTGTTTGTGCACGGCAAAAAGTCCTCCTAGGAAAATCTGCTTGAACGTTATCCCAAGTATTTTTACTAATTTAGTCTCACCATATCTGAATGAATTCAATGTAAACACCAAATAATTCAAACCTCATGAGTTAACCTAGCTCTAGGGATTTTCTGCAGCATGTCAGACTTAATTATTTAGGGATGTTGTTACCCAAACAGCCCAGGCTCCAAGATGTTGACTTTCACTTTCTTCATTTCAGAGCTGTTGATAGGTGCATTTGTTCTACTAAAAATCACCGTCATGTGTTTGACCTGCCTATAGTACTTGTGCGTTCATTAATAATTCTTGTTGTTTCATTCCCACCAGTGCACTTCCATTACCCATGGGTGGGAAGTCTGAGTGGGCAGGGGGTGGATTGGCACCCCTCTCTACCAGGACCGAAGCATGCTGAGGCCATAGCACTAAGCTGAAATACACTAATGCTCCCAATTGCTAGTTAGGTTGGCCGAGGTTTCAGTGGTGTGAGTGGGTAATTAAAAGAAATTTTAGAAGGCATTTTTAGCAAAAATGCTGGTGCACAAAAGGCCTTGGCCTCTGGCTGTGGAGCAGGGTATTAGCATTACCGATCAGGATCTCCGAAGTTTTAGTACATTGCAGTCTGCTTAGGCAGAAGATCTAATCTCTGAGTTTCCTTGACCTTGTGATCTTTTACCTCAAGAGAAAGTCTGCGTTCCATTTTAGATATGTAAACATTATTAGCGCATATATGAAAGACCACCTCTGCTCTACAATGGAAGATAAATAAATCCAGAAGAAAGGACTAAGGCCTAGACCGAACCAGCTGCATGTGGTGTGAGCAACCAAGTTACCAGAAAGAAAAAAAAAGTTTTTATTAGGTTATATGAAAACAGAGGATGGAGAAAGTTAAACTAAAAACAAGGAATATTTCAAAAAATATTGTATAAAATTTAACCTAGATACAGCTTTCAAAAACTTCAACTGATGATTTCACAGATAAATATATATACAAATTCTACAGTTTTTATACTTAGATATGCAAAATCCTGTGTTTGTCCTGTCCTATAGTAAGTTTTTTGATATTTCTTACTGCTTCATTGCCCACTAGTGCATTACCACTAATGTAGATGGAAAGTACATTTATGTTTAAGTGTATCTTTTTTAGCGATCCAGATGTTTGTTTACAGTAACGTAAACCTAATGTTTTCTAACTACTTGTAATTCTGTACTCCTAAATGTATAACAATATACAAATTCTGCTCATTCTACCCACTCTAAAAACCAAAACAAATCAAAGCAAAACAAAACTGAAAAAACCCACACAAACAAAAAGAGTTTTTAAATTAAAATATCTGAATCCTCAGAGAAGGGGAAACCACAGTCCCTCGGAGGAGTTCCACCATCAAGGGACAGGGTCCTCACAGAGGCCATTCACAGACCATTCACAATATTCACAACATCTTCCCCCAGAATCCTACACCTGAAAGGAGAAGTTAAAGGAGAAAAACAAAGGTGTCTCTTCTCCCTTCACTTTCGTGCTGGCAGCACGGTTCCATCTATGTAGTGCAGACATCAGCATATCACTGCTGCTTTCTCTGCATCGACATGTCTCTCTCATTCCCAGAGGTATGAAGAAGTTGATGTGGGTGAAATGGGACCTTGGCTGGAGAACATGCTGTGGTCGCCGTGCCCCTTCCCGTCATGTCAAGGAATCCTCGCTGCACTACAGCTCTTACGATGGTGGTGGCTATGGCAGCTCAGTTCTGATGATGGGGAAGTGTGGATTTAACGTGGAAAGAAAACAGTGACAGAAGTACCTGTGATTTTTCACATGCAACAACTCTTCCTAAGGATTTTTCAATCTTAATTTTTGTGATACTCATCTCTAGTTGCATTGCACGTACCATACTTGTTGACTTTTGAGTAATACTGTAATGACAGCCATTTAGTTAAAAAAAAACCTACATTTTTATACCATACTCATCACCATAGCTGCGTGGCGGCACTATCCCAAATCACAGTCTATTCCACCAGTTTGACCAAACATCTCAGCTTGGATTTATGGCACCAGTTTGTAATGGATTTATAGGTTCCTTTTTTCAGTTATGATAAGAAACACCGGGAAACATGCACAATACTTTGAATACTAAGGACACACTAAGGCACCTAAGGTGACTGACCCACTCAAGATAGTATATATAGTGTACAGACCTTACTCATTGCCACTTCACGTGTTTCTGAATGTATCATTCTGATGTTATCTCAATTTCTGTAAGAATTGTTTAGGTTCAAGTAGCATTTGTATATTTAATTATGTCACATATCCTTGGTGCTTTTAGATTCAAAACTAATTAGACAACATATTTCACCAGGGTGTCTTTCCTCTACCATACACAGTGCTGCTAATAAAAGGTATCAGCTTGGGAACCCGAGAATGGAAAAACTGGTTTGGATTGAGTTTTTAAATTTTTTCACTTGAGAAATGTTAGCAAATTGCCAGCTAAAGTACGGATTTGAAGAATAGGAAAACTGACACAGTGGCTATCTTAGCCTATTTATTAGTTTCAACTTTGCTGCTGAGGACGGAAAAATAGCAGTGCTGTTGTGTAAATGCAAAAGCTTGCCAGCCAGGTGAAGACAGAGCATTTCTGTTTCCAAAAAGGTTAATTTTATAGAAGATTTTACTCGTCAAAGTATTCTCTGGTCACTGGCAAGAACCAGGTATGTTGTGTCTCTTGCATGTCATATTAATGAAGCCAAAAGCTTTGTGTGTAGAGCAGTGTGTGCTCTGAAATAGTTTGAAAGCTTAGCTCTGATACCCTGTGGTGCCAATTGAAACTTGGGGGAGGAAAGGCAGGCCGCTTTCCAGTTTTAAAACCTGGAAATGTGTTCCTGAAATAAAGTATGGAATAAACTACTTTTACAATAAATGACTGTAATACTCTGAGAGGTTTCACTGATAGAGGAATGTGTGTAAGAGACCCTAACAGAAAAATAAATCAGCTTTGGCTCCAATTATTAAGTGTTAAAAGTAACATTCTCAGAAAAGGGTGGGCTGCCTGCTTTTTAATGATAAATATGTATGAAAAAAAGAAGTGTCACCATGGAAACCAAAGTCTTGCCATAGTTTTTCATACAGGCAAATGTTATAATGGAAACTTGTGTTCATTGCAAAAACAAACAGCTCGAGACTGAGTCAAAGGTAGTATTACAGCATTGTCAGCTTCATCAGCTTGAGCCCCTTTGCAGTTCATTTTCTTTTACCCAAGTCTTCCTGTGTTTCCCATCTGGATTACACTGTCATACTTCAACCTGCTGTCTAAGGTGAAAAGTTTAATATTTTTCCAGTTCAATAAAAGAAAAACTTTAATAAAGATGAAAGGAAGATAAGTATCCCAAAATGCTTCTCTTCACCTGTATTTAATCATAATGACAAAACCTACTTAAATCAATTTTAAATATTAAACAAACAACAAAAATAGAAATTAAATTAAGGCGCTAATCCTACAGGCACAGTTCTTCATGAGTTTAAAATCATGAATAACTTTATTGTTGTGCCTTTGTAATCAAGGAGATGTTTGTGTGTGTGTTGATTAGCAAGCTTAGGACTTGATTGTACACAGAAGCTTACAGATATCATTAAAAAACATAATACATCAAGAAGGAGAAAATATGAGCAAACGGGACTGGTAACAGAGAAACCACATCCCAAAATACTGGCAAGGGTTATGGCCTCCTGATTGGTACATTTGTGCCACTGAAGAAAGACAATCTCTTTGGTAAACAGAGATGATGATAAAGCATGTGCTAGTTTGGAAGCGGCACACTGGAGCAAATGCCTTTCTGCATGTCTCATTTGCCAAGACTATATGCCGATTTGGCAAAACACTTTACCACAGCTGGGCAGCACAATGTCGCTACATCTCACTTTCTTGGAGTCAAATCAAGAACTCATTGCCCACAGGCAAGACACGCTATTCTCCCAAGGAGTCCCTTTGGTTTTAATAGAACTCATTGTGTGAATGAATAACCACAGAGGAATGTGAGTGAGAGGCTCAAAATCTGGCCGCTGAATTACCTCTCTGCAAGCCAAGTGGACAGCCTGCATAGGTAAGGGCCACTGCTGTCCATGGCATCATTCCCTACCCTGCGAACCCCCATGCTATGGGGTTCTCCAAATATCTTTATGATAACTTGGCTGACTTTCTATTATCAACTATTCTATTTCTTCAGCATAGGAGTTCTTTGAATTATTATGGGCTATTATTTAAATGCATATTTAAATTCTTTCAGACAGGAGATTTTTTTAACCCCAATAGACTACAACTGCTCCATTAAATCTGTTTCAGCATTTCATGTCTATTTGGCTGCTGCATATACAGAACAATCTGCAAGCAGTTATGAAATTTATCATTTTTAAAATTAGGTTGTGGGGGTGTGTATGTGTATGAATGGCCACTTAGAAAAAATATGTTATCTGACATTTTCAAAATAGCCCTCAACACTTCTCTGCCCTTTAAAGACTAATGACCTGCAAAATTTAATTTTAAAATATTTTTTTAAGTTTCATAAGCCAAAAAAGGCTTCTAATATCACACCATTCCTGTATCTTTCATTTATGTGACATAATAATAGCTGAAATTATTTGCTTCCTTTTTTTCCTTAAGATCAGCTGCATTTGAGCTAAGATAGTTCACATAGTTTCATCCCAGAGAAAACTTCAGCTTTGGACCTACACAATAGGACCAACCTTAATTTTATACGCTGGGTTGTCCCACTGCAGCCAGTAGAGCTACTGAAACAGAGAAAGCTACGGTATTGCATTTACAACCATGCTTAACTTCACTACCAGGACTACATTCAGCAGTCAAGTTAAGCATATGTATATGTGTTTTTCCAGGACCTGGGTCTAACTCTTTTTTACAGGACTGGACTCTTAATGGTTTCATCATAAAAATCTGAATCAAGGAGTTGTAAATGAAAAATACGACATAAATGTACCCAGAGTGGCACAAATGGCATCATCATAGTAATCACACTAGAGGCTTTCAGTGAGCAAAACAATATAAAATAATTCAAATCTTTCTACTGAGGAAAGAAAAAAAAAGAGTTAATTGAATAAAGTACTTCAGAGGATTGTAGCCCACTTATGTTTTCATTTAAATACACATTAAGATTTTTCTAAAAAGGCCAAAGACAGTTTTTGTAACGCCACATATGGATGTCGGCAGCGTATGTAAAATGGAGAGAGAACAGTTCATTCTTGTTAGGTTTAGTGCCATATTTTTCTAGGTAAGATCAGCTGTAATAGTGGTATTTCATTGTGATTTTGAACCATTAATTTGCTCAATAAAAAGTGCTGGATTTTTAATAAATGGAAACCTCAGAATACATGCATGTTCATGGTCAAGTGCCAAGCATGATTTAAAGAAGGCTATTGTAAGTCTACTTTTATTGTTCTTCATAGACCACCAAGATCAAATAGTGTGTGGCCTACAAAGCAATTAAGCATTTACAAAGGATTCTCTGCTGGAATAGCAAGCTTAGAAACAAAAGAAAATCTGATTTGTAAACAGCAAATACTCAAGGCAGGAATCTGTGCTACAATTCCATGCTCTTTATAGTCCATAAAAATAGATGATTTATCATATGAGAAAGGTTATTGACATTTTCTTCAGGTCGCATTACAGTGGAAACTGTGTACTTGATCGTATTATTTTGTATAGTGATGAATGCCTGGTCCTTGTGCCAGCTGATGATAGCGGAAAAGTTTAATCTCCCTTCCTTGCACTTCTCTCCAAGCTCCAATACCAGGCAAACCAACCCGAAGCCCAAATGCCACTTTCCTCCCGTTGACCAGGGTGGCTGTACAGGGAAATGCATGCTGCTCCTCCCAAGCTGGAAATTACATGTGGCTTTAAATTATTTGTTTATATTCCTCCAAATTTAACAGAAAGTAAAAATTTAACAGGCAGAATTATAGCTGGTATAAATCTGTACAGCTTCCCTGGCTGTTCTGATTTATATCAACTGGGGATTTGGCCCATATTATTGCGTCGTCCAGGAAAACATTCTGTGTTTTCCTGATTTTCAAAACCACTGTATTTTTCCTTATTTAACAACAAACTTTTCCCTTCCCTTCCCTTCCCTTCCCTTCCCTTCCCTTCCCTTCCCTTCCCTTCCCTTCCCTTCCCTTCCCTTCCCTTCCCTTCCCTTCCCCTCTCCTCTCCTCTCCTCTCCTCTCCTCTCCTCTCCTCTCCTCTCCTCTCCTCTCCTCTCCTCTCCTCTCCTCTTTGTTGAAAATTTCCAGAAACACAAAATGCAACTTGTAAATAATTTTTGGCTTGGCAAGCTCTCCTCTGCACTAACGGTTTACATATTGTTCTGATTAGGCAAGCTAAACATGGTACTAAATATGCAGACGTGTTTCAACTCATGATGACAGCTTGTGTATGATTTACAGCACTGGCTGCTAAAGGCAATTGTTCTGGTTCAATATTCCTATTTATTTATGCCAGCATTTTGCTGTAAACAAAGCCATTTTTGTATCGGATGGCTACTGACAAAGAGTATTTTGAAAGCTCAGTCCCAGCAAATGCGCAGACATATATCCACACTATAAATAAGTATGCTGGTATTCTTTATATTTTTTTTGGGTTGAAATCAAGCTTAAGAGAGATGTTTCTATGGTAATTCAGAGGTTGTTTTTGTCTGATTCTCTTTCCTCCTAAACAGAAATTTAATGACAACCCAACAGACCGGTAATGTCCCAAACACGAAAACAATGCAAATGGGACTGCTAAAGAGTCTCCATAGCATGTTTCAAGCAGGGAAAGAAGCCATGTCCAAGTATTTCCTTTAAGTCAGAATTAATATTATCATGAGAATTTTATTTCCTTAGACCCACAGTGGATCTAAGCTATAATATTATTCTCTTACTACCTATACAGACCCATACATATACTGACTGATAGTTCATACGTCCTGGTGAAGTAGGATTACAGACAAAGTTCAAAAGCCTTATAATCAGCTGCAAAATCTGTAACTATGAGATCAGAAGGTAATCTGGTTCACATAGGCAGAATGGGGAGCTTCCACTAACAGTAAATGAGAATGAAAAAATCTACCTTAGTGAGAAAACTTGTGATACTTTCAACAAATGGGATGAAAATAGACTCTTTCTCCCCACTCCCTATAGGTACTAGATCCTGGGCCTTTGGTGGTTACACATGAATTACTGCACCTAGTGTTTCCCAGGTAAAGGAGTTACTATACACATAGGTTTTTCTCTTTTCTAGGCTGGTGTTTGTAAAGGTTAACCATTATTTCAAGAAGTAAGTCATTGAGGGATATGTGACCTGATCCTGTCAAACCAGTGGCAACACCAGCAACTCTACCAGTCCGTACAGCAGTGAATAGGCTACCAGCTTGGATCAGAAAGCACCAGGCTCTACCAAAGGGCAGCATGTGCAAACTGAAACTTCTGGAATTAATTTCTCTGCATCAGAACATAAGGATGTTTTTTCCTACCCAATATTATTCCCTTTTGAGCTTTTTAATTTGCAATCTTCTCTCTCCTCTTTTATTGTACATGATGAAAACCTGTCTCCAGAGCACATATTCTGCACAGCATCCTGGGAGGGGTACTTCCTTCCAAATGACCTTGTTGTGGTGCATGGTGGGCTTCTCCTCCGAAGCCATCCTTGGCCACCAGATTCTCTGACAATTGTGACCTTCCCCAGAAATCTCCACCAAAGCCATCGTGGAGTCTAACAACAGAGAAACAAATTCCCCCAAAAGTAACAATTTGGCTAGCACTGCTGTTAAAGAATATCACCTATAAACCTCCCATGCTGACCATGTATCTTTTGTCCTATGTGAATGTAAAAATAAAAAAACCCACAACCAAAAAATCTCCCTGCAAATCACAGGAGTAGCCTAATTGAAAGCTGTGGCTACTACTGACACCAGGTGAGGGGTCTGCAGAACAAGGACACTTCCAGACATAATACAATCCTTTCTCATTTTCCTAATTTATAGTAATAGCCAAGCCAGAGTCCAGGAAAAGATGAACTAAAAATATTGGGGTCATGGGTCTATTTAATGCAGCAGTTAGCAGCAATGGATTTACGGGAGAAACTAAGAGGCATATACTCTGGGTCATGAGCTGAAGAAAATGCTGTTCTCTCTGTATCCCCATTACAGCTGTATCCAGATACGGCTAAGGATGGGGCAGTCCATCCCAATCACTTACTAGGCTGGGATGTTTCCCCAAACAGGAGAGGCAAGGCGCTCAGCCTTGGTTGTCACTTTGCAGTTCCTACGCCAAAGCAGCGCTGGGGCTGCTCTGCCCCAGGAGATGGGTAGGAGTTACACAGTTTATTGGACAGATACTTGTACTTAATGCATTTCTTACCCCTGATGCATGCCAAAGGCAGGGTAGCCCGGTGGATACACTGTGAATCGGGAAAACTGGGTTCTGCGTATGACCACTTTGTCTCTCTGGATTCATTTCCTCTCCCTTCAGTACAAATGAATAATGAATCTGGTCTTTCTTTCCCCTTCTGTAAGCCCTAACAGTAATGACAGCCCTCAGGCTACAACAATCCATGTGGAACTACTGCAAAAGATGAAGAAATTAACTGCATTGAGCATCCATCAGGATTTTGAAATAAAAATGGTCTCCTCATGCAGAAGGAGGGGATGGAGAAGGTTTCTTACCCCCACCTTCTTCCTACATAATGGAAAGACATTTGCAGCCAGTGGACTCAGAGGACTCTTCAGCCTTTTCAGCCTCCCTGGGTTTACACCGGTCAGGAAAGGAGGGATTTCCCTCTCCACACTGAGTCAAGAAGATGCTCAGTGCTTGCAGGAAAGCTCAGAGTTTAGTGATCCTACAGGCCACTGGCTTTGCCCTCAGCATTCTCCTCTCTGACTTCAAAACCTACTTCTTTCTTCACTTGAACATCAGAATTTAAACACACATGTTGGTGGCTGCACAGTTGCCATTCCCCTCTGCAGAGGTAAAACAACCGAGTGTCCTCAGCTGCCAGCAGCTTCATTAAGGTAGGCCATGAGTCTCAGCCTACCTTGGTGTAGTTAGGGTGTCCAGCTCTGCATAGGCCATGTAGTAGGAGTATCATGATCCCAAGTTTGGTCTATTAAATATTTAAACATAATTACACTAAGAATTATGACTGTGTGATTTTCTACTACCTAGCACCTGTATAGCTTTATGTGCTTAGGCAAACTGAGTGCCAAGAGGCTAATTTGGGAAGGTAGCATTCTACACCCACTCTGGTGAGAACACCAAGGGAGATGGAAATGGAAAATCAGGCGCTGTAAAACCTTTAGGAGAAAAATTTTTTGTTACAGAACAAGTAATGTGGAACCATAAAGGGAATATCAAGAACATCTTTGCTTTTTAAGATGCTGAATATGATCCTACAGAACTGTAAATAAGCAGTAATTCCACTGAGACTTCCAGTTGCTCTACAGTGAAAGTAGTGTAAATGAAATCACAATTTGGACCTTCACCATCATTTTAACAATCCCAATAAGATATTGTGGGGAGTTTCCATTTGTATTGTAATTCTGCCTCAAAATTCATTAGTAAGAAATAGAATTCAGCTTGAGTTTTTCAGCACAGCCTGAACAATGTGATTATTGTCCCATAATATTCCCTTACAGTATCTTCATTCTCAATTCACAGTAATTTTTGCTACAGTATCTTTTACCATAATTGTCTCTTAATTTTGGCCAGGTTGTATCATTCAACTGCTACAAATTCAAACCCCTTTGTTTCCCTCCACTGTTGCACAGTGCCTACCTTTCTGCTTAATATGGGAATCTCCTCCCTTATTCTGACTTCCTTCAGCATGATATGGGCAATGATTTCCTGCAGTATGTTCTTTTTTCACTCCTATGTGCAACTCCCTCTGCTAAGAAGATGCTCTCCGCCTTTCTCCCACCACTGTTCATGGAAACTGGAAAAATATTTCTACCCCATGGATATTTATGTAGCCTTCTAGCAGACATCAATGTGCTTTGCCATACGTTCTTCAAACATGGTTTGCATTGCTTATGGGAACACGATTCTGTTTGCGTTTCGTTTATTTTTCTTCATGTCCTTTGCTTTTATTAATCAGAAGAACGTAACTTTAGTTAAGATTCAAAGATTCACAGGGTGTTAGGGGTTGGAAGGGACCTCTAGAGATCATCTAGTCCAACCCCCCTGCCAGAGCAGGATCACCTAGAGCAGATCACACAGGAACAAGTCCAGGTGGCTTTGGAAAGTCTCCAGGGAAGGAGACTCCCCCACCTCTCTGGGCAGTCTGTTCCAGTGCTCTGGCACCCTCACAGGGAAGAAGTGTTTCCTCACATTCAGGCTGAACCTTCTGTTTTCCAGTTTATGGCCATTGCCTCCAGCCCTGTCACTGGACACCACTGAGAAGAGACTGGCCCCATCCTCCTGACACCCACCCTTTAGATATTGATAAGCATTGATAAGACGAATGCTGTGTTTCATCTCTGTAGCAAGTATAATAGAAGCAACAAGAATTAAAACAGTAAGAACATGGTAAATGAAGCAGTTTGATGAGGGGTGGGGGGTTCATAATAAGGTTACAATAAAAAAGATGACTACCCTAGTTAATATCCTATTTTTTATTAAAATCAAAATCTATGACATAGTGGAAATAGTCATACACTAAAACTTTACTGTCAACTCATATGGGAAAATATGCCAATTTTTAACCCTCTCCAAAAAAGCAACAGAAATTCATATAAAAGGGTTCACAAGTGAAACTATGGGATCTAAGTATATACCACATCCTAGGTGTCCTCAGGAGAATTTGAAGTACCATGCTGTCTGTCTCTCACTAGTCAGGCACCTTTTACCATAGCATATTGTTTTATCTGGTCAAATTGTCAACCTTTTGGAAGCCAAGGTGAAAGCTCAAACTCCTTGGCTGAAGTATATCCATTGTGTATTCAAATATCCAGGATGATTCATTCAGTCAACCCAACATCTACTCATCAGCAGGAGAACAAGCTAAGGAGGCATTATATCTTTCTCTAGCACACCACTTAAAGTGAGGCATTCCAATCTAAAAGGCAGAATTGTTCCTTTGAGGAAAATAATTAACGGGCGCGGAAGCGGGAATGCTGTGACGAGAGTGACCTCTAGTGGCGGGAGAGCCCTGGCCGCCAAGGGCCGTATTGTCCTCTCCCTGCGCCCCCCCCCACCCCCGCGCCCCGCCGCTTCCCCCACCCCCCCAACCTGGGCGGAGGGCGGGCTGCGGGACAGGGGACACGCTTGTCCCCGGAGATACCCGCCGGCAGCTTGCTCCTGCCCGGTGACGGTTCGGGTAAATGGGCGACACCGCCTTTCGCTCAGTTTCAGGCTTTTAATTGACGGTGGGATGCAGCAGTGCGCGGGGGGACGCGATGTCACGGAGTACAATGTTGCTGTAACTCCCAGGTGACTATTTTTTATTTTAAATATTAAATATTTCAAGGTACAGAAAATCGGGTTTGTTGCTATTGAGCCCTTTACTGAGCCCTCTTCCCCTAACTTAGGTGAGGAATTTAGAAAAACAGGATTCAGTGATGCAATTTATGTTCTTACTAACAGGAGCCTACCCGCTGCTGTCACACCTTCATAATTCAGTATATTATTGTCCTACTTTACTATTAGCCTTGTTTATGAGAAGAATCTTGTTGGAGTTTGGTTTTTGGGGGTTTTGTTTTTTTTTTTTTTTTCTATTTCTATTTGATCACATAGCTGCTTAGCAGCCCAAACGGCAACTATTTGTCTCAAGTCATTTGCAGCTACAATCACTATTCAAAGCCTCATCTCACAAGGTCTTCTTTCTTCCTGGATGTAATGTTACTGCAAGTGGTCCCGTTGGTATCACGGCTGTTCGCACAGAGTCGTGTCCCTGGGACAGCTCAACCGTCGTGCCCAATGCAAAGAGTTTGCACAATTAGGCCCGAAGTGTGTGAAATCTAGCAAAAAATAATCATAATAATCCAGGCTATTTTTTATTTTAATAAGCAGAGTCAAAATATGCAGGGGCAGAGAGGGAGGAGACATGCGGTGTGTATTAAATGCAGGTTATCAAAAAGAAACTGTCTCTGGATTATGTACAGTTTCACTTGACTGAAGCTTCATGGAAGATTAAGCTTCTTTTGTTCTCTGTGCTGTTTCACATAGATCAGTTGATGATGTGCAGAATAATTTTAACCACATATTAAACAGTGGTTAATCTAAGATAAGGAGATGAGCAAATATGAATAGTGAATAGTGGTTTTAGTGTTAATGCTAATTAGAGATGGAGCAAGCAGTTCATCAGAAATTTAAACTCTTTGTGCGGGGTTCTCAAAAATATATGTATAAAGAGAAGGCCTGTTTACTATTGCAGTGTTTACCAGCCAGTCTCCTGTGTGGTACCCATAATTTATAAAGAAATCAATCACGCCTCTCTGATTTATAGAGAATAATAGCACTGAGGTGACCGACTTCTGGAACTGCTGCAGACACGGAAAATAAAATAGGCAGAAAGTGTTAAAATCCAGGACACTGTGTCAAAGAGTAGCGAGTAGTAAGCTAGTTGGGCAGCATTTTTAACAGGAGAGGGAGGTTTAGGTGTGGGGTTCTGCAGCACATAAAAATAACACATTGTATTCTCCTCAAATTATGGCATTTCCAAAATATTACACTTCAGACTTTTCCTGGCCCCACAGGACACCTTTTCAGTGCCTTTTCTCTTGTAAAGGTTTAATTGATCTCTTTTGAGGCTAGGAGATTTCTAATATTTTGCAGATCTATTTTTATTTTCTACTTTTGCCTTAGTCCTCTTCATACACCTTTAATTTCTTCATTTGAATTAATTAAGCTCTTCTCAGATACATGAAGATGATAAGATTTTTCGATCCCATTCATCACACAGGTTATTCACAGTTCTTTCAGGAGTTCTGCAAACAGTTTTCAGCAATTTGCTGAGGAAACCTGTTTGTTACTTGTGTGCAAGTATTTCAGCAAGCCCATGAATCACACAACTGGTACTTCGGAATTTTCAATGAGAGCATTTATCTTTTTCAAGAGATTCTAATAGCACAAAATTTGTTCATACAGCTTTGTTTTCTAGGTGAGAATAGGACATCGTTGGGAAAGGAATAAGTATATTATAGTTTAAGTAAGGAATGATATTATTAAAAAAGCTCGATTCCTACTTTCTGAATGTACTTTTTTTTTTCTTTTTACTTTTTTTTAGTTCTTGTTTTCTTTTTGGAAGACAAAAGGCAAGTTAACAGTACAGGTTATATGCTGTATTACCTCCTCTCATCCACCTGCTTTTGTGCTCTGGTCAAATTTACTCTTATACGGCGCATCTTCATTTTTCCTTCCTCATCCTTCAGACATTTATTGCATGAAAACAAACCTTATCAATCAGTTCCTTGAATATATTGCTGATGGCAGAAGAACCACAGGGTCTACTTCAGTGAATAACTTCATCATCTTTGCCTCATCATCTCTGATCAGATAGGTGTCTGGGCTACTTTCCCCCTGCAGGTGGACTCCTTTCTAAACATTACTTCGACTATTGCTGGAGGTGGGCTGCTGCAGGAATGTATTTGGTACTGTGATCTTTGTGCATAAAATATGTGCTGATCTTTTAAATATGAAAAAATTCATGGCTAGTCCTTCAAAAAGGTAAAAAAAAAAAAATAATGGAGAGGTATACTGTATTAGGAATGAGGTGGAAGAAAATGGTTAATCAGATGTAATTTTTACCAATCATTCCTATAAAAAGAGAGACATGGTTTCAATTTTCTTATTAAAATTGAATTATTGGTTTAGGACAGGTTGGCAGAATAAAACCATTTCAGATATATCCATCCAATACTCCCTCCCTTTGTTTTTAATCTCCCAATATATCTGGCAAGTTCAGAGATTGTTTTCTGGTGTCAAGGGATCTTAAACTACAGGATCCTCCCACTGTGATACTTTTTCTCACTTTTTATTTTTTGTTTCCCCATAATACAAACAGATAGGACTTTGTAAACTTAAAATGTCAGAGAAGTCTTTTCCCTACTTTTTGAGTATACTTTTCTTAAATGCCTGTAGAGACAAACTATATCCTGCACAGAGGAGGAATACTTTTAGGAGTATATATTTTGCTTGGAATTAGGTTAACCACATACATCATCATTACTTGAATTGTCAGGGAAAACACCTAGGAAATATTTTTATCCTTTTTTAATCAGTATTACAACTCACCAGACACAAATATTCCAGTGCAAGTGTGAAAGAATATCTCAGTAACCATTGAATTTATGATAGTGTTACTGGGCACCTACATTTTCCTTCTGAAAGAGGAGCCTGAGGTGGGGTCTTTGTAGTCAAAGATGCTACGCTGCTCTTACTGCTAGGCTATGATCTGGTGTTGAGGTTTTTTTAATAGTATGTCCTGACTGACACAGATTCATGGCCTATTAAAACCAAAACCAAATAAACAAAACAAACTCCCAAAGAAACAAAACCTTGAAGTCAATTGGAAAAAGGCCAATGCCTAATTTAAAGTGTTCATCAGCGACATGGATGGTAAAAGTGCTAAGCCTGACACTAAACAAGGCAAAACAAGTATTTCAAAGCCAGGTCTCTTACACTTGGGTGAATGCCTAAGCAGCTCTTTTGCTAAGGAAGGGTTGGTGGTTAAATCTTGTTCTGAATTTTCATCTAAATGCTGCTAATGCCTCATGCCAATGAAAAACTAATGGATGTGAGAAGAAGGAAATGAAGTGCATCACTCAGGCACACACAGAAAGGTGGAAGTTCTGCTGTTTTTCTGCCAGGTGCCTCAAGTGTTGGTGAGTCAGTTCCTGGTTCCCCACCCTGAGACACTGAATTCCGCCTCATCTTGTTACTGTGACTTTGAGCTGTGCACAGTGTTGCAGAGCCCTGTGCTGGGTGCCAAACTGCAGTTGCCCCAGGCCACTGGGGTGGGAGAAACGGACAGCTGCAGGGCATCCTGCCATGAGTGAGTCTGGGGCTGTAGAGGGACTTCTTCAGTTGCTGGCTAGGGGCTGGAATACATGATGTGGGGAGGCAAGCTGAAATGTCCCAGAGGGAGGAGAAAGGACATTCAGTGGAAGTGAACAAATAGTGACAGCTGATAAAGACTTCCCAGTTTGGGTCAATATATCCCATAAAAGGAAAAGATCTTACCAACTTGTTCCTGCAAAAGGGTGCAGTGTGTACCATGGCCATTTCCCTTTACTTTCTTGACTTGTCACGACAAATGACATCATGAAGCTGGTGTCTGAGCTCCAGAATACAAAACCAGACTTCTTTATGAAAATGAACAAAATAGAGCTAGGAGGAAAATAAGATCACAGCTCACAAACATTAGATCAAAGCCTGAAGAGCTTTTATCTCAAATGTGGTTCTTTATTAATGTCATTCTTTAATATATACATGAATAGCTTTTAGTTCATAAACCAGGGAGTGACTGATTAATAACTTTCACTAATTCAATTTGGGAGCAGGAACAACATCATTATGCCTTGGCAAACAATCATTCCAATGAAAGAAATGTTGTACAGGTGAAGTAAAATGTGTGTGAACAGATAGTTGGGTGAAACATATTTTGAAAATCTATATAAAACTTGGGAATTACAAATACCTCCCCAGAAACTGGGGCTGTGAAATAATTCCCAAAGTAACAAAAGCTGGGAACACATTTGTGAGCAATTATGCTATGTGATTGGTTCTAATATATATTATCATTTTCCCAGGTAGCTTTAAAGGTATGAAAAGATGAACAAAATGACCACTTCATAATAACATACTTCCTTACCATGATGGATAACATGTATTATTTATTTCATCAAATACTTCATTAACTCAATGAATGCTTCCAAGTTCCAAAAATAACATTTCCCAGGGTTCAAGTCTTTTAGACAAAGGTTCTGAGAACAAAAGTAAGAGCAAGTACAGTGAAAGTAGGAGAGAAAATCAAAGACAAAAGGGGTGGTGAATATAAGCCGTAATGCAGGATGCACCCACAGAAGCTCCCGCTGGTTCCATGAGCTGTTGCCGTCACACTAATGCTTTACATGCCAGGCAGTCCCTGCAGGAATTTCTGAGTCCAAGGGTGCAGATATGTCTTGTGGTGGGCTCCACTAAATTTTTTTTTTTTTTTTTTTTTAGCATTAGAAAGTTTTTTTTGCCTTAGATAGAAACTGTATTTCTAGAGAATCCTGTCAACATGTCTTATTTCTTTTGATTTCTATAGACTTCTGGAAATACTGAAGAATTCATAGATTGCTTATACTGCTATATTTAAAAAATTGTATTTTTTTTTTCTGGCTTATATATAAAGCATTCCCTGGAGTAGCAGAAAATTAAATTATTTGTAATACAAATTATAGTGCATATTTTCAGTGAAATTTAGAAACCTTGATCATACATACTTTCAAATGTTGAAGAGGATAGTTTCCCTAAACGTGGAAGGAGTATTTCTTATTTTAAACAAATGTAATTTCTGAAAACCTTTCTAAATTTAAATATACTTTATAATCCACTTGAACTGTGATGAGCGTAGGTCTAAGTAGAAGTTGATCTCACAAAAAATTCTGTTTGGTTCATAAACAGTGCTGTTTATGAAGAGGATGATACAGACAAATAAAAGTATATATTCGAAGCATAAGCAATTCAAAACCTGCCTTCCAGGTTGACCCACGGCAACAAAGTTCTACTCTGAGACCCTTAGAGTGAAAATGGTCACTTGTCATATTACAATCATGGGTATTTCTTATTTTCCAGCCATTACTGAGAAAGTTTAAGATACTCATGAGCTGTTTTGGCAGTTACTTATTGATGCATTTTAAGTCTTTTGTTAGCTATAGTCTTTAGTCATTTTAGTACATTGAGAACTAATCTCCAAGTCTGTCAGTCCCATTTTGCATTACAAATCATTTGTAGTTTTATAACTGTCATTTCCAAGGACATCTGGAAAAGATGGATTTATGAAAGGTTATCGTGCATTCTAAGGAGGCCGGGAATTAGCATGACTTTGTAAAGGTTCTTGTAAATTGAGCAGCAGCCATCACTGGCAATAAGCTGTTTTCTGCTCTAGTCAAGTATCTTTATTTAAATATTAAGGAAGAGGTATGACCTTTGGCCTCAAAGATCACTATGATACAGCAATAGCACCATCTATTAGCTGTCAATGAAGTATTATGGCCCTGGCTCTCTCAAGACACCTATTTGTGGACAGTGTTATAATAACCCTTCCATTAGGCATCCCCAAGGCAAATAACCTTGGCTTTAACAGAGTCAGTTTAAAATTCCTTGGAGTAACATTAAGAGAATATCTGGTTTGTGTCAGTTTAGGATCAACTACCAGCATTAGTTCCCTTCTGTAAATTGTAAGTAGCTGTGGATTTATTAGAATTATTTTATACATGCCCACAGGTAAATATTAAATACAAAGGATGTGAAAACTCATATTGCTTTCTACTTCCTACATGGAATATATATAGATTAATGGACACCTGACATGTCTGAGCATTTTAAAACCGGATCCATTTTCTACTGTATACATTTCATTTCTTTTGTTGATGGAAATTACACAGTGCCACTAGAACGAAATTGCACCAAAAAAATAAAAATTAAAAACCCGAGTAAACACAGTAAAAAGTATCCTAGATAACATTCCTATGAGTTGGTCTGTTGTCCTATATAAATAGTTAGCTACAGCTACAATAAGATTAGGGGACTATCTAAAAAGCTGAGAAATTTTCACATGCTGTGTCTTGTTTGTCTCCACTGCATTTCCTGCTCTTCAGGTATCATTACATGTATTACTCAAAGTTAAGACCAAGAGCAAGTATTTTTAAAATCAGGGGCTCTTCAGAAAAAGTCTTTTCTTCATATCTTCTGTTGTTTAGACAAAATAAATCTGATTATGCTCCCTTATCATATCAGCTGAACTGCTTTGAAAGCAGCAAGAGTTGCTCTACCTATATAAAACGAGATAAGGTTGTTTTTTGAACCTTCTGCAAGAGAACAGCTCTAGACCCACCTTCCTTCAGAGGTAACAACCAAGGTCAAACTCCATTTAAATACTTTGAAAAATCAGAGGTATCTGCAAGTCTTAAAAATAAACTACTAAAAATCCTATTAACATTTCAAATATTTTGGCCAGTATACTGGTTG
Organism: Rhynochetos jubatus; assembly: GCA_027574665.1. Taxonomy (NCBI): domain Eukaryota; kingdom Metazoa; phylum Chordata; class Aves; order Eurypygiformes; family Rhynochetidae; genus Rhynochetos; species Rhynochetos jubatus. Next base: position 27,082,875 of record CM050652.1, on the reverse strand, counting down.
CAGTGTTTCTTCTGAATCCAGCTTTAATGTGTAATACAAATGGCTTTTGTTGCTGAAACACAGCAAACAATTGAATTGAATGTTGTGAAATCAGGAGTTGTTTAGCTGGTTCCGCAAGCACAGCTTCTATACAACTTTATTTTCTGTTGGTTTTTAGCAGTAGTAGATCATTCCTTAGGCAGGAATAACAGCATTCATGTGGTGGGAAACTACACGAGCTGTGCCTCAGCGAGGTTTATTGCCTTCACCACGCTGCCTCCCTGTCCCCAGAAGGGCTTTGATGGAGCCAAGACAGTGATGGATTCCCTCCAGCCACTGCCCCCAGGACGCCTCTGCTTAAGGAAGGTTTATACACTGCGGAGGAAGAAAGCACCTGAATTAAAATAACTCAGTGCTAAATTGGCCAGTTCTCTCTGCTTAGTTTTGAAGAGTCCCCCCCTTCCACCCCCTCACCACCTGCAGTTCTTGACCTCCTTAGAGGGTTTTACAGGAGGAAGACGAATAAAGAGAAAAAAAAGCTGTGGAGGCAATAGTCTGCCATGCAGTGATCCACCTCCTAATGGGTGCATTGGGATTTATCCCCCAGCCTAACAAAGGCAGAAGAGACAACTTCTACCTGGGTCATGACTGGAAATATTCACAACTCTGGTGCAGATTCACACAACAACCGGAGTATTTGGCTTCTCCATCACTACCCTGGGCAACGTGGGCTTCAGGACCAATCTCTTCATCCAGGGAGCTCTGTTCCTCCCAAGCAGGTCCTGACATTGCAGGCAGCCCCTGAAAAGGGAAAGAAGCTCCTGAATGAGACTGGGCAATGCCAAAATTTTGCAGCAGCTATTTTGGCCCTGGTGTACTCAGAGTTAGAAGCTAGGGACCCAAAAAGTACAACACAGTGAAAGATGGCCTTACTTTTCTTGTGACCCTGACAAGCTTATTTCAAACCAGTGCTAGGATACTCCACATAGTTTCAAAACAAACAATTAAGCTGAGGTTTACAGCAGTTGTTTTCAAGTGTTCAGTTCTCACATATTGTACACTGCAAAGGCAATATTCACTGTCAATAAAGGGCACTTGACTTCTGGTTCATTCTCCCTTTAGCACTCCTCTTACTGTGATATTGGATACAAAGCCATTTTCTTTCATAGGCCAATACATGGCAGAATCTAGGATGTAATTTAAGGGGCTCTATTGATATCGTAAATTACAAGAAGTCTGCTGAAGCAGTTTATGAATGGCAGTAAAAACCTGAAACTGAATTACATCATTAGAATCATGCACCACATACATGTATTATTATTTATAATACAGGCCTAAGTATCCCTGTATTTTATAGGCAAGGAAGATACCATAGGGCCTTGTTCTAAATAGGAATAGGACCTCCACACCTCTTGCTAGCAGACGTGCTCCAATAATGGAATCAGAGGGAAATGTTTATGCAGTTATTTCATAAAGGAGGAAAGAAACCCAGGTCCCTGAGAAAGTACAATATCACTGAAGTGCTTCCTACAAGATAAGTTCCTTGTTCCACTCTCTGAGCAACATCTTTTTTCCACATACCAGAATTGAATTTGAGGAGAACACTGAGGACCTTAATTATTTTGGTACACAGAATCTGTGTCCATATTCCAGTGTACATGTATAAATCTGATTTAGGCAACAGCTGTCTGTCAGTTCACCGTCTCTGTGCTTTTCAGTTCTCTGGCTGGTACCATGGTCTAGCACAAGCACTTTAAATATACAGTTATGCAAGGACAGAAAGAATAATAAGAAAGCTGTAATCTCACAGAAACATCATGTGAACAGTCCCAAATCACTTGCTCTCAGAAACCATTCCTGGCCTTTAAAATAAGCATATAATTGCTTGTCACCAGTAGTGCATTGGCATTGTTTCACAGCTACTAACCTGTTAACCCACAGGCTGAACCCACAGGTTCAGCTGGGGCTGCAGCTGGTCTCTGACAAGCAGGAGGAGCTGATGATCCTCAGACTTGCAGCAGCCTCTGGAGGAGGAAGAGCAGGAAGGAAGGTAGGGAAGAACTACTGTTTCATCTTCCAGAATCTGACACACTTTGAAAAGGGACAGAGTGATGTGAGAGGTGGGTGAGGAGAGGTACTCATAACATACCCCATTAGAAGTTTCAAATACCCTGAGTTAAGTTCTCTGCCTGCTTTCAGGCTGACACTTGCCCCTGAGCAGAGATTTTCCTTCGTGTGCACCAGATCCCATTTGTGATGTTTTGGGGTCAAGAATGTACTTTCTTTTGTTTTCGATGATCTTTAACCTCTGTCTCAGGTTTTACTTTCACTTGTACAAAGGATGCTCTACCCACTGCAAAAGAGCAAGTCAAATTTTGTGTAATTTAGAGTGTAAATTCCCAAATGGAGACAAGGCCCTTTGAGTGTTTATTGCAGAAGTCAGTTCTTTGGTCCATGCTTACAAATGACCATGTTTACTTTACTTTGCAGTAAGATTAAATCGCTTTGTGTCGGTTTGTTTTTATAGCAAGTTGCCTGTGTATATTAGCTGTCCTGCAGTAGGAGCTGATTACCAGTGGAAATGATGGAGTGGTATTTCTGCAATGGCTTTGGGTGTTCACTTTATTTTCCTAATGGCTCTGGAGAAATGCAGAATTTTTTCTTGGTGAGGTTCCTCCCACAAATGATGAGGAAAGATGCCCATGCCACAGATCAACTAATTGATAAAAACATATTCTATTAAGAAGTCTTAATGTTATCATCTTAAAGAGACACATTTCCTTTAACTCAGCCTACTCCTGGAATAATATGCAAAATTCTTAGCTAAGAGATTTTTTCTGAATTCTGTATATTAAACCTAAATAATTTGGGATCATTTGGTAACTGAAGACCAGGTCTTTACAAGTAAATACAATGTGAAAACAGGTGTTTATGTAAAATGCTTAAAAACACCTACCCTAAAACTCCTGTTAACCACCATTCACAAAATCAGTGTTCTCACAGGGTTTGTAGTAGGGAGAGCTCTTGTCCCGCGCTGGGCTTTGACTTGTTCAACCCCCCCTCAGGCTCAGTGGGAAGAAGCCTGGGAGGTCTGCAGAAGAGCTCAAGCGTATTGCTAAACCTTTGCCTGCTATCATGGGCAACCAGATTGCGTAACCTCAGTTTTGTACTCACTGATTTTGAACCTGTTAGGTGTGAGCAGGGTTGCAAGCTGACTCTCTAGATTTGAGGCAAGACAGCTGGGAGACCTGTGCCAGCTCCAAGGAATCTAGGTGGAAAGCGACGCTCAGGAGAGGTGTCCCTCCATGGAGAGATGGGAAGATGGGGCTTTTTTTGTTTGAGTCTGCCAGCAATGGGACTGGCTGTAGAAAAGAGCCATTGCCATCACTGCTGTCTAGTTGCAAAGACACACAGACCTGGGACATCCCTGGGGTATCATCAGGGCGTGACTTAGGGCATGGAAATGCTTGAACTCCAGAGGCAGAAGAGAGAAAGTAAATTTCTAATTCAAGGAGTAAGTTTTTAAAATGCAAAAGCCATTACTTTTTGAAGGGTTCCTCTTTTGCAAACACAATGCCCATCTAGGAATTTTATGTTTTGATTCCAGAAAATTAAGATATATATAGTATCACTTCAATCTATACACTTCACAGAAAACACTGTTTATTGCCCATTCATGCAGAGGGAATTTTCCAGCATGAATGTATCTGCTAATCTCAGCAATCTGTGATAGCATTTTGGATAATCTAGCCCCTCCCCCCATAAAATTTAACAAGTGAAAACTGACATATTAAGTCCCATCTAAAAATGAAAGGGTAAAAAAATCTAAAGTCTAGGATCTAGGTGCTAAGTCAAGGACTGCCAAGTTTTCCAAGGAAGTAAGATGATTAGGATAACTGTTTATCCAAATCTTTTGAGATCTACCTTGATACACTGCTGTAAAACAAGAGAGTAAAAGTAAGAGTCATGAAATTTTCTGAGGAACCTACATGGCAGGTAGGGATGCCAACAAACTAAAGTGCCTGAATGAAATGAATGTATGAGCCATGATCTTAGCAGTAAGTACATATACCTAGGTACATCTTAGCTGGTAGAAAAATACAGTTTGGAAAGTAACCGAGTTGATATATCTCAATGATATTTGAAGAAAAATACTGATCTTTTCTTATGATTTGGGGCATTTCCCCTTCTTATACAAATTGTTGTCTATCAAACTCATAAGCATATGAATCTGACTACTATTGTTCAATCTGCCTGTTCATAACTCAGCCTCTTATTGCATTATAATGCTTGACTGATTCACATGCAATGTTTCCAATCCACTTTTCCTATCTTGTGAAACTTTTTAACGAAGTGTTAGCATTTGCAGGCACCAGATGTTTTGACATAAGGAGAAGCAATATGTAAATTTTAATCCATGCTAGGAACAATAGCCTGGAGGCACCTTTTTCTTATTACATGAATCATATACTTAACCACAATGTGGTGGATTATATCAAAATCATCACCACCCTGAATATAGAACACTTGTCTTGTGGTTGCCAATTAATGAAACTGATATACATTTAACTTGATGGGTAACAGTGATTTAACCAAGAAGCCTTAGCGTACTTCACTGCTACAGTCTCCTTTATAATTAGACTTTTGGTCTGATTATTATCACAACGTTTTCTTCTAATCTCCCATTGGTTGTAAGTAGAAATGATGCTGACATTAAATCTGTTTGTCTGACAGTTACAAATATCACTACTTTTAATCAAGCAGTGTATCACAGACTGCTTTTCTAATCTCTGAAAAAACTTTTGATTTTATTTTCTGATGATGTTTGTTTAATCAGTCAGTGTCTGAGGCTGCAACAGGCTGAGCATTGCCTTTATTCAAATTGAACTGAGGGCTCTCAGTCCCTCACAAAGGAGGCTGAGTACCTTTTATGATCAAATCCTAAGTGGATAATAAATACGTAAAAAAGCAAAGTTTCCTTCCATGACTGATCACTGAACTTTAAATAATATCTATAATAATATTCTGTTTTAATATTGATAGGGGTGTCTTAATGACTTGATGAAATAAAGAGCCTGGAGAACATCTTTATTACAAACAGAATGTTTATCTGATGTACACGAACAATGAGCGCTATTATACATGAAACAGTGAGCTATTACAAAACTATAGCTGAAACATATATTACTACTCAACAACTTTTGCATCATTTCATGCACAGAAAGCACCAAATATCTTCTAAATAAAGCAGTAGTTTTGATATTAGGAATTCAAAATGCAATCCAAATCCTTAATTCATTAGGCAAGAGTATCTTTTAGTGCCAAATGCTACTTAATTATCAGCTTTAAAAAACTGGTTTATATCTTAAAATACAATATTCTGTTTATCCTAGATTGTCTGGGGAACATCTAGTACATTAAAAGGTTTTTGTAGAGCTTCTTAGTGATTTAACTGATATCATCATGCCTGCCAGCAATTTTGCAACATTCTGAAAACACTTTCCATAAATCAAAGCCTTAGCAGCAGGAATAAGCAGATGGCAGGAGACCATATTAAAGAATGTATCAATTATTTTTATTAATGGGAGGCTACTGGATCATGATGTATCATAATGGACTAAATGTTTAGCACTTGTGAAGTGTTTTGTCTGCTAGGTATCTCAGATGTTCTTGGCGGATGTTATTATATTGTCTTGTGATGGCATTCTTTGAGGGACCGTATGCTGAAGTTTCACAAGGGACGTACAAAAAGGTGTTTTAATTTCAGTCCTTTAATTATATTCATATAATAAACATAAAATGCCAGCATGTATAAAACGTACTTTTAAAAAGATTGCATGTACAGTGCGTAATAAAGTACATTCTGTCTGCATACATTGACTTAGAAAACAAGATACTATATGGTTAACAGTGAAAAATAGCAATTATTATAAAAATATTCTACAGTCTCATAACAGTAATATAAATGTCTTTACTTATCTAAGAGACTTAACATAATTTTAAATTACAATAATTTTACATCCTCCATTCATATATACAACCCTATTAAAGACAAAAAGTATTATAATAACAATGTTCTTATTAAGATTAAATGACTGAATTATATTTAGTTATTTTACTATATAAAGCAACTGTGTTCCTGTTTGTTAAAACTGTTTGCACTTACTGTAGCTTTTCACACTATCCACGCTATGCGCAATGGAATAATTTAGGTTTCTGTTCTTAGTATAGTATCTCTATCCATTTCATGAATTAAACAGGATGTTAGTATTTCAACTCCCTTTCCTTTTGTCTAATTATCAGTCTGCTGTTCTGTGTAATTTGTAGGAATATGTCCACCGACTTTGAACCACTGCTACTGAAAACAAGCAGGAACTCCTCATCTCATACATCTTCGCGAAAATAGCCATGTCCCCTCACCCGCTGCCCTGCTTGAGGACAAATTCTGGAAGTCTTTAAATTCTTTTCTATGCCCAGAGCCACAGACATATTATGCATCTCTTTCAGGAGATTTCATTAAACAGATCTCTAGGAAATAGCTAAAAAGTGAATTTTGCTTGCACCGTGTTTTAATCCAATAAAAGTCGCATGGACAGCAAAAAAATTCTGCCTGAGGAAGGACATCGGGATTGGTCCGTGTAGTCATGAAATCCCTTTCCTCTGTGCAAGCCAGTAGGACCATGCCCTGCCCTGCTCTAACTCCTCTTAGCTTCACAGTAGCCTCACCAAACCTGAGGTGGGAAAGCGTACTTACTCCAGCGAGTCTGGGTTATGGTCAACAGAATGCACACCTAAATGCTTTCAGTACCACCTAGTCATCTCCAGATTGTCCTAGATTACTGTTTCTTGCATCCTGTATTACCACTTAATTTCAAGGGTGATGCTGTAATACAGGTTATAGTTATTACCTAAAATACTAATTATGATGACTTCCTACTAGAAAAAAAACCATAATGGTAGTGAAACAACATTCCCATAATATACACCTACAGGCATGGATACATTTAGTGTTTTGGGCAAGGGGGTTTGGGCTTTTGTGTGAATGAGACTGATTATGTTTAATGATAGATGCAATAAGGTATATCGCAAAAGAAGCATTTGCTATATTCTGTTAAGTTTCTTATGCTGGAAAATACCTGGTGCTTCAGACTGAAGCAATTGTCAGAATAATGAAAATCAACTTTAAAAACTTTAATGGATGCACTATAATGTTTTTTTTTAGAACAGTGCTTATAAAAGTGATGAAATTCAGGATGTTATTTAAAGTCGGTATAGTTCAGAAGTATGGTCTAACTCTCATGCAAAAGTTCAATGGGAAAATCATGTAATACATTCATATTTAATTTCTTTTTCTCCATTATGAGCAATCCACACAGGTGTATTTAAAAGTAATGTAGTAGAAACTGCAGTACAGGGACAAATGGCATTTCATATCAACCAAGTGTCCCCTCCTTTCACCAGCTGAAATGGACAATACGTAACCTACACTAGACAAAATGTGGGCATAAATGTTATTTTTAATTCATCATATTTTGTATTCAAATGTCAATATTAGCTAGTCTTTGCCAAAATGATGACAAAGTGGTTCCTCTTCTAATAAGCTTAATTTATAGTATCACTCCAATTAGAATGCTGATCAGTTCTGTGTTCAATTACCTTTAGTATACTCACTTTCCATTCCTTTCTTTCATGCTAAAAAAAAAAAAAATAAAAAATAAAATGACGAGAAGACTGTTTGTTGTTATTGTTTTTAATCATGCAGTGGAAGCATATCTTGGACTCTTCTGAGGGTTGGGTGTGTGCTGAGCTATCTGGGACCCCATACATACAAGATCAGCTCTGCTCTGTTCAGCATATATTCAAGTAGTTTGTATAGGTTCATAGAAATCCTTGAGTTTCCTATAAACATAAATATTCTTGTGAAATTGGATATTCCATCACCTTTCATAGCTATCCAGATGTAATTTATTATCCCACTGCAAACTTTCCAATTAAGAAAATATCAGGACACATCTGGGTTGGTCAGGAATGGGCTACGGTCCTGGAGGAACACAAACCTCATGAGGACTGTGAGAAGGACCCAGGGACATAACAGAAGAGTCAATAAGAAGAAATGATTGCTCTGTTCTTGGATAATAAGGTTAAATACACTTAAAACATTAACACAAACAACAATCCATTTAAATCTCTTCTTAATATTTCAAATTCTTCGATACTTCTGGAACATGAGGCAGGCTTAGTTCAAGCAAAATTAATACACACTTTTGAAACATATCTTGAATCATTAGAGAACTCCCTAATGTGCTCTTTTGGCTCTGGTTGAGGAAGAGATATGTAGAACCTGTGCCAGTTTATTTTCCCATGCATTAATATTACAATTAGAATGATTGCACTTAATGTCCTCCAGGAATATACATCAGTCTCCAGAATTTTGCTATGTATAGAAATTATATGCCTTCTACCTGCCCTCTAACTGCCAAGCCTTTTCTGAGTCATCAAAGGATGTTTTCTGAACACCCCCTCCCAGGAAGCTAGTGATGAGAAACAGTGCATCACATCAATGCTTCTGAATATCCCCTTTGGTTTGAAAAGTCTTCCTTTTCAGTTTTTCTGTAGTGAATCCAAAGCCAAATTTGAAATTAAATTCTCTTTTTTTAAGTGTTATGCAGTGGGAATCTTGTCATTTCCCTCTCTTTCCAAATGGATCAAAGGCATGTGTATGGAGAAAGTAGAATCCCTTTGGAAAAACCTTACTGTGCTGCCAAAGGATACTGAAAGCATTGTCCAGAAGCACACTGTCATGTCTCTGAGTTCTGATCTCTTCCACACAAAAAAAGGCATGGTCTGAATATTTTTGGACTAAGCAGCTGACATAGCACTGGTGCCGGTAGTGCTTGTTTTAAATTGTGGTAATTGTAACATGGAATATCCTTGTTGAGCCGTGTACATCCATACAGTCTGTCTCCTGAAATGTCATATCTTTTTCTGTCTTTTTGGATCTCTGTCATTATGTTAGTTTTCATTTTTCTTATGAGTCATTAAAAATATATATTAAAAGTCTGTTCTTTTTCTACAAATGAAATTTTATAGAAATGGAATTCCATGAAAAGCTTAATGGATCTTCTCTTTTTAAAGAGAAGCCTACGCAGTTTAAATTTCATGCTCACTTCACTTGTGCGAAAGCATTACCATCTGTTTTTTCAGATTTTGAAACCTGTAACATCTCTATAGTTCCCAGCTTAAATAGTTCCCTGTTGCTTTGTGTCTGTAGAAGTTTTAGTTATATAAAAAAGAGAAATTAAAAAATTACTAAAATGTGTGTTTATAACAGAGAATAGTGAATGTAGATTGAAGAGATAGTTAGAATACACTTTTGTAACATGGGTGTTCCTTTTGTGGTAACTATTTTCATAGTGCTGTAAAAAGTCATGGAATGAGAGTAAAAACATCCCAGTGAAGAAAGATTTGTGCAAATATCAGCTGTGAACAGAAGGTGTGAATTTGGGGTAAAGCAATATGAGTTCATGTCCAGCTCATTTTCCTGTGGAGTAAGGGCTGATTTAAACCCTTGCCATGTAGTAACTTATCTTCACAGTGGCTCTCTTATTCGTATTTAAAATAAGCACAAACACCATGCTTACATTGAACTCAGTCTTTTAGGAAGTGGTTTATAGAAGTATGAGGCCCTTTCTGCTTTTATAAGTCATCTCCATCATCTGTGCTAAAGCTGCTTCGCCTGCTGCTCTCTTTTGATGCGGCTGGGGACGTGGAGGACAATAGTGGGTCTGTTCCAAATGGCGACACCGTGTCATCCAGTAAAATTTCCTCTAGCCGTTGCTCTTCTTTCAAAGCTGCGCTGAAGGACAAATCCGTGAAGTGTGAAAGTGGATCAGAAAAAGCTGTAGATCCATCGCAAACATCGGAATTTGGTCCATGTGCCAGAGGCATTTGTTGAGAGTAGTCTACAGAGTTCTCCTCTGGGTAAGATTGTTGCTTGATGACCTGTGCAGCTAAATTGACAGCGCTGAGAGAAGACATGACTGGAAGGCCGTGTGCACGTGCCTGGATCTCTAGTTCCTAACAGTTCCAACAAAAACAATCAGATAATGACTTTAAAAGGCAAAATAGTGTGTTCAGAACTATTGCAATAAGGATCATACATTCTAATTATATCTTTCATCCAGTTGTGAGACTAAAATATGAAATTGTTAATCTATGAAAATTTGCCACTGGAGTGTTAGTGTTTTTATTTCCTCTCTTGTCATTAAGCAACTCCTCTACAGGAACATGAGGTAGAACAGCCTCTCTAAAACCATTGCATACTGAACCCAATAAAGGTGACAGCAAAACTCTGCAACTCTCTGGTTCATTACCTACTGCTATCCAGAGAAACAGAAGATACTTTACTTGATGATGCTTATGATAAACAGACATATGTGTAAATTGCCATATATATAAGATGATTATGTCTGTCTGTCTGTCTATCTATCTCATCTTCATATGTGTCTATGTTCAAATCTTGCATTTCAAGCCATGCAGGGCCATATTCTGCTGCTTCACGTCACAAGCCAATATATCATGGCACACTATACCCAAGGAAGTGTAACATCTGAAATGGTTACAAAGCGAAAATGAAAATATTGAAGGCAATTTTATGTCCAATATTGATTTCTGGGTACAGGGATGTACTTTTTTGCTTCCCTTTTTATCTTTCTTGTCACTAATACATACATAAGGAAAATGTACAAATACTTTAAGTTTCTATGTGTTCCTTTATGTAAGGTCTAATTATCAAAGGAGTTTTCTAGAAATCCAAAAAATGTCCCCTCCCCAATATACACAGCAATAAATAAGGAAAGCCAATTCATTTTTAATAAATGCCATTTTGGGAAAAATGATATAGATTAATAAAATTTGATGAGGGATAAGTATTGAGAAAGCTTTGTATTTCATGACAACGCTCTTATACAAACCTGAATTCGGAGTAGAAGTCTTCTGTTAGCATGCTCTAATTTCTTCTGCCTGTGTTCTAATTCTCTGGCTCTCTGTTGTTCTTTTTGTAGCCACTTGATGTACTCCACTGATGCTTTTAAAATAGTTCCTTTGTTCCAGCGCATATCACTGCAGAATGTAGAGATAACCTTTTCACAATTGTGCATGTCAGCAGAATTCATAAGAACTTACAAAATCTTTTACATTAATATGAAATAATGATTTACATGACTATTATTCACTCTTAGATATTATTGCTTCTGAATGGAAATTTTAATAGAATAGTTAAGAAGCCCTTATATAGTAAAATTAATCCCAGAATGAAAATAAGTGTCAAAAGAAAGTAATAAAGTGACTTTTTGTGGGAGAGCTAAATGCAATATCATGATTCTACCATTACAGTTTTTATATTTTTAGTGAAAATTGCTTTTATTATTAACTCTAAGATTAAAATCTATGTGCAGTATTTCTGCATTAATGAACTAGGAAATATACATTACTGAGGACTTAAGCCTAAATTTTTAAAGATCATTTTGAATACACTACTCCTTTTACCTGACTTACTAATGAGGTTGCTTTTATGTTTGTTGAGAAAAAAATGGTCTGTGCTGAATGTCACTCCTCATTGATGACAGACGAATGACACTTTGGTAACCATAATGGCTATGGAATGACAAAAAGCCCATTAAAAAATCTTGAAACAATATAAACCAACTTCAAATCCACAGCTACATGCAGACCCTAACTCAAAATAAAAGCCTTGCAAAAAATAAGGCTAAACTTGTCTGTCATTCAGGAAACCCTGGTTTAACGTCCCGCTTACAAGCAGCCTTACTAATGACAATACACTTGTCCAAACGCATCTGTTCGAGGACTTCCGTGTAGCCCTTTATCAATTTTCTATGTATTGCCTTTTGTAAGGTCTTGGAGGCCTTGGAACAAAAAATAAAATTTGTTGGAAATGTTTAATTTCTAGTAAAGTTCAATATATTATGATACAGGATAGGTCCGTTGCATTAAATATACAGACAGCAGAGTTTAGATAAACTATTCACTTCACCACTTAGACTGAACGGAAGATTGGCAGAGGTTCTGTTCCTACAAAGCAACCTGAGAAGGAAAAACCTATTTAAACCAGTAAGAATTTGGGGTTGGGAGTGACAAGTAATCACCTTAGTGCATTTTTTAGTAGCTATTCCAAATATGCTGGCATTTATAGAGACAAAAAGAAATACAAATTATATTCAAGTCAATCATCACTTTCCATAATTCCTTGGTCACTTTGGTTAATGAGGCTTGCTCCTACTTGAAAGCTTGTCTATGGTGAGTAAAATTGTGATTTGGAGTGAATTTACTGCAGAAGTGTCTGTGCTTTACATTCAGCCTCTCAGAGTGAACCTTGCTCCCTTACCCCAAGGCTAAGCACCCTTAGAGACTTCCACTGAGGCAGTTGCCTTTCTACTGAGTGTATAGGCAAAAGCCAGGCAGGTGTAGGATCTGGGGACCCAGACCACCTGGCCTTTCCTGATGCACTGTGCTGGAGATAAAACCTTATGGAGCTGATAGCTCTAAGGATGCTAGAAGAATGGGCAGTACTACATCACAGGGTTTAACCATACCCTACAATGTAGATCATTTGCTAGAGATTTGGAAGAACCAGCTTTTTGATCAGCAGGCTTGAATTCACATCTCTGTCCTCTCTGCATGGCACACAAACCACAGGTCTCCAGCACACTGGGACCTCCCCTCGTCTCAGTGATGTGGGCCAGGAACGCACAGTTTTCAGGATTAGAAGGTAAGCAGGTCAGAGGGAAAACAATTATTGTCTCAGACTCTGCTGTCTACAAAGCCCAAACATCAGAGGATGCTTGCTGAAGTGTCATTTAGACTACCCCTGGTCAAAAAAACTAAAGCAGTGTGGGAGTGGGAGCTTAGAGCAGAACCTGTCTTCCTCATGGCAGCTGAGTCATCTCTTGGCAGCCCCTCTGCCACCTCCTGCTTCTCCCTGTACTTCTTGCCCAGGTGGGAGGACAACAACTTTTCCTGCCAGCATCCCGTAGACTCCCTCCAAGGAGAAAACTTTCTCCTCGCATGAGGGATACCTATGAAATTGTACCTTTTTAGTACACATGATGCTTATTTTCTGAACAAATCTTTGACTGCCATCACCACATTAGAACCCTGTTTTCTTCAGACCTCCTTGGAAAGTTAGGTAAAACACTGAGAGGTCTCTATTTATGCCAGAATTGCAGTGGAGTTTGAAAGGCAGCGAGATGCCTGTCTGTCTACATCAGAATAAATAGGAGCAGCTAAAGTTAGGAGGATAACTATATTTTAAACTGGGAATCTCCACTGTCGTCTCATATGTGAGCTAGATTTCCCACATATAGCTCAGAATTATAGTAGGTTTTGGTTTAAATCCCAGGGAAAATGACATATTTAGGACTCAAAAACTTTGAAAAGTGTTATAGTACTAAGAAAACCTATAGCACAGATTCTGGAGAAACACAGTCTTCCTAGGCAAGGGGGTCAACTCCTCATAGCATGTAATTAAGACATAACTAAGTTTTGGAATGATGGTCTGAACATAAAAAATGTAGCACTATAAAATTAGAAATTAATGCATAGCTGGCAAAATGGAACTACGACGTAACAGCAGGAGAAAAATATGCATATATCATATCCATGACAAATCTTTCATAGTGATTTCACAAACAATTCCCTGTCAGTTATAAAATGTTATGAACTCAAAATCAAATTCAGGCAAAAATATTTTTGATTCATTTTTCTGATTGACATAAATAAGCCATATATTCATGACTGTATTTGGAATCTTTCTGTGATGAAATTCATTCATATTACACATAATTGACAATCTTTGTGATATTGCTTATCTTAGTTCATGTTGCCTTAATAGTCTGAATCGTTACGTATATGCTAATGACATTTTTTTTCATAGGTTGAAATAAATCTTCACTGGAGGGCTAATTCCTGGATTCAAACAGCCAGAGAGATGGATCTGGTCAGCTTCTGCATGAGATATATATGGACAGATATCCCTTGTGGTAATATTTACAAATTTAAGAGGCAAAACTATCATGAAGATCTAGAATGAAAATGCTGTGGTTACTATTATGATTTAAGAGACTGTTATTTTATTTGTGTGTGTGTATGTCTGTGCTTGTAATCCACGTATCTTCTACATCTCTACTCACATATACATATACTGGTTGGCATCTTATTTAATGAGGAATATTGAAGATAAATCTTCCAACGTGTGAAGGCAACACAGCAAAAGATCAGCCAGTGACTTTAGAAGTCATGTCTATAACTCCAGGTCTCTCTTTTTATATCAAGAGCAAAAGAAAATACTGAAGGTTCTGCATCGCAGACGCTTTCCATCCACGTTAGCCCAGAGCACCATGGAGCAGTCACCAGACAGTGCTGTGGAGAAAGAAAGGCTCTGCACAGACGTGCAGGTTGGAAGAGTAGCAGTATAACTAGTGAGGATGAAGGCAAACAGGGGGAATAGCACGGGGCAGGTGTCTGCATGGCAATAGTCTGCAATGCATCCAGTTCTGCTTAGCCGGCAGGCAAGCAGCTTCACCTATGATGGGAAGAAGAAAACACCTCAGCATTTGAAGATGGATTACAGCACAGCAAGTGCGTAAGAAGAATTTTGAAATTCTCTGATCAGTTGTTGGTTTTCTGTTATTTCTCTGAAAATGCTGAATTCTAAATTGGGTACAAATAAAGTTATCTAAAAAGTGATAACACTGGCACCAGGAAATTGTGGGTTTTGCTTTTTAGAAATATATATATTGTGCTTGCTCTGTGTATAATAAAGTTCGAAATGACAGGGCCTGCAAACCCATTTGAGAACCTTAAAAAACTGAACAACCACTGGTAATTGTTAGTAATCTTCTTGGAAACTGCTTTATAAAAGCTGACAAAAGCATTGCATTCATAAGTGTTTTGAAGCTAAGAAGTTCGACATAGATCAACTACTGTTTAGAGATGGCAGGAATATTTTGTTTTCATTTCACTCATTCACTGCCTATTAATTCTTTTCTTCCACCCCCCTTATTTTAGTTTTTATTGTATGCATGTAACTCTCTATCCTGTAAATACTGAAACTCCTGGGAAACTCTACATGTGAAACAAATCAGCTGATAGCAAGAAGTTTTCAGGTCTGCTCATCAGCAGTGACCTCTGCATAGGAGGATTGTGTCTTTGTCTCTCTGTGTGCACGTGGTACAAGAATTTGAAATTTTTAGCAAGCTACATGTGTGTTATCTAGTTTAATTAACAGACGTTTATCACACTTAACATGATTTGCATGGAAAGGTAGAAAAGAAGTAAAAAACGCACTGTGTTTTCTAAGTCTCTGGATCTCGGTTCCTAACTTTAACAGCTGAATCTCTACAAATGTCAAATACCCAGACCAAAACATGTAACTGTCACACGGGAGAGTTTCTCATTTGGGAGAAAAGAAACATAGCCATGAGACTGATCTTCAATTCAATTCCATTAAGGGAACTCTGTTGAAGTAAAAGGAGCTTCACTAGTTTACACAACTTGAACTCCTGTAGGAAGGACCAGAGATTCTGATCACAAATTAATGAAAACAGAGTTTGGGAGAGGGTGATAGTCACAGAGTTTGCCAGCCACAGAGCAGTTACTAATAACAAATACATTTGTGAAGTTGAAACTATGTTTGCAGACCGTTTCTTTCCCGATTTCTGAGAAATTAGCTTTAAACTATGCTTGCTCAAAGAAATACTTTGAAGGACTTTGTACTTGTTTTGATGACCTGCACAATTACAAAGTGTGTTCTCCTGAAAGGGGCAGCAAGTTTCCATTTTATAATAGCATGAGTGTACACAAGCTTTTCCTTTACAAGAAATGTGGCCATGCTGGCCATTAGCGGGTCTGTCCACAGACAACAGACAGAAGGTCAGGCACTGGCAGATGCAGAGAGAGAGTGAGAGCAACCCACCACTTCTGCCCAAATCTGCAGTGGTTCTATTAAACGTCACGGTTCTGCAAAATGACTAGAATTCTTAAAGATTTTTTTTTTCCCTTAGTATTTCTGGCAATTATTTTCCAGCTACCATAGAGCTGTTCTTGTGTAGGCATTTCCAGACTCTATCAAAACGTGAAGTCCCATTAACCACCTAAAACCACATTCTTAAAGGCGGTACACAAGGGAACCAGGAGCGGAAAGGTAGGTATATTTAAAGGAGCAGGTTATGAGTTTTTCAGCAAAATATGACTGAGTGCTTTGGGCCTGGTTTTATTCTATTTTTGAATTATTCTGTATAACTGTTTTGCATTTCTGAATCATCTACTGCTTGGATATCTAAGCATTGAAAATTAAACAAAAGAGTCAAAGTTCTTTGTAACTTATACTTATCTCCATTTTCTAATGCTGATGAAGTGAACTTAAAACACCCATTCATTTAAGCAATGTAATCCACACTTTTCATCAATAAATTAAAAAAAAAAAATAAAAGTGCAAATAATAGGGGTTTAAGCCAGTCAAAAGATAGTCCCTGCGGAAGCTCTGCAGGAGCCACACAAGTTCACTATATAACTAACAAAACAAAAGTGAAATAAAAACCCCACACACCACTTCTAAGAAATATAAATCATAAAAGATTTCCAAATAGCATCAAAAATGTCCTTTTCTGTTCCTGAGTCTGAATGTAATCTGCTTGAAGCAAGCCATCTGGGACAGGCATGCTAACCACAATGGCTTAGTTATAGTAGTATTTGCTATTCAATGCAAAGGCTGATTTGCTTCACTGTCATTAGTCCAAGCATCGGTAAGGTTTCTCCTTTTACAGCTAAGTTCCCACTATAAGAAGAATCTTCTAAAATCAATATATGAGCTGAAAATGGTATGTGTGATAAAATGTTACGGATAAAGTATTGTAAGAGATGATACATCTCTTTCTTTCAAAGGAGAAGAGGGCAGATTGGGGGCACAGTAAGGTGTTATGAAGGAAAAAGCAAGAACTGAAAGACAGGGTAAGGACACTGAGTTATGGTTTGGCAACACAGGACTATACCAGAAAGAAATAATAATTTTTATCTGCTCAGCCACCAAAACAACATGGTCAAGTTAATGTATTTCCACCTACAAAAAATTAAAAAAGTATGTTTACACTGCTTTGAATTAATTTAACCTGGCACTAAGCTACAGCAAATTTATGTTATAACCTGGTTTTTCAAAATCCTGCATGTTTTGATGACTCTTTTTTCTTAACACCAACTTGAAAGCTCTTAAATAGGCCTAGTTTCAAAACGAGTACTGATTACCAGCCTTTTGAAGACAGCAGTCCTCAGAACCTGAGACACTTAAGCTCACCTGGTGCTTTTGTAAACATAAGCCACTTCGGGGCTGTCACACTGTTGAACTCAGTCACAGGTTTGCAGACTAAAACAAGAAAATGTCATTTCTTCAGGATCTATACCTGAAACTTTTTTTCATCAGGCAACAACACCAAAATCTATAGGTAAAATTCATCATCCAATTACTGGATCAAAATCACAGATCCAGATAATTCATTTTAAGAGAGCTTAAGTCATTGCTCTACATACTAATGTTTTGAATAAGTTAATAAATTAAACCAGAATCCAGATCAAAACATGCAACTTAAATACTTCTGTAGAATCAAAAATCGCAACTGGAATTTGCACCTCATGTCCGTTTCTAATTGCAGTACATCTTTCTTCCATTATTGCTTTATAGCTGCAAACCAACAGTGCCATCCACTGTTTTTCTGAGAAATCTTTCAATTATTTGCCCAAATGGCCTTGAATACTGAAAGATGCACCAGCAAAACTAAAATTCTTCTACCGGTCTGTGTTTGCAATGAATCACATGTGGCCAAAACTCAGTTTAGGTACTTAAAGCACTTCTTATTGTAACTCAGCTGTAATACCTAATTCTATATTAATAACAAGCATATGCCCATTTATCTAATCTTGGGTGGATGCTGTAGAAGGAACCAAATTCGTGAATTCTCTAAAATGGATGTGGTATGTTAACTTTCTCTCTAGTGATTTCACTCCAAGGGCCTTGCTATGCCAACCTGGTACTCCTGTAAGTCTCACACAGCTTTATATTGTTATAGAAATCCTTAATGTAATCAAAAGTTTCTTAGTCCTAAGGAAAAAAAAAAAGTCTGAAATATCAAAAGATGTTTTCATTTGAAGTATCATGCCATTCTGCATTGACATGCAAATGATACAGACAAAAATCTGTATAATCAATTTTATGCGAGTCACAATCACACTAGTGCATGGTCTTAAGGCTTCCCTGAGTGACATGAGAAATCTAAGGCTGAAGTTCAGCATTAAATATCACAGTAAATTGTTATTGCTAATCCTGCAATAGGCTTTCCTACCGAGGTGGCTTTTTTCATATTGATGACAAATATAAGCTTTAAGGGAATGCAGGGGTAGTTTAAGTAATATGCATTTTGTGTTACTGTAAGTATATGCATTAGTATAAAATGCTATTATTATAGCAATTATTATTTTTATCCTTGCATTTTAGAACTGTTGTTTTCCCTTCACTGAGGGGAAGACTTTTGAAAAATGCTGTCTACAGATGACCCTTAAACCGATTTTTTTTTTCCTTAGGCAAAGGGCAGGCAGTGACAACATGTATTTTGTTTTATCCCACTAGAGGGCCTATAGCAAGGGCTGAAAGCATCACTCCTTCCTTCTCCAGAGTCACCACACAATTGCTCCCAGGGACAGAGAGCTGGACTTTCTGTTGTTTGGCTTATCTTTTTTTTTTTTTTTTTTCCTTCTTTTTGGTCCTGTTTGGTTTTGGTTTGTTTGTTTGTTTTTTTGTTTGGGGGGTTTTTTATCCTGATGTGGCAATCTCTCTTAAACACGTTGGAATTGCTTTCATTTTATTATCATTTCACAAAAATTTTCCCAACAGATACAAAAATCTGTCACAGGTTTTTTACTTTAACAGTCTGATCTGAGCCAGTGACCTGGCATGGAAGATTTTGTATTCCATTACTCAATCCTGTAACAAGTATATGCAACTGTCTTTCTTTTTCCCCCGTATTTAAACTATAAACATTATTATAGGAAAGAATGTTGAACTCACGGATCATTAGACTTGGGGATGAGTGTGCCAAGCTCCTTGATTCGGTAATTAATATTATACCTCCTTCTTCTCTCAACTGTTAAAAAGAAACAGTTACTAATTTTATGGTGAAATATTCTTGGAGAAGTTCAACATAAAAAAATGTAATTAATCAAAAATAAGTCAGTGTACAGAAAATGTATTTCTCAAATAGAAGTCCCAACATGATCTCTTACCTGTCTGATATTCTCAGGAAGAACTCCATGATTAGAACCATCTCTGTATCTTACCCTATGTGTAGGTTTCTCCCCCGTTTACAACTAGACTCCTAGAGAATGAAATAGTCAGTATTGTCTAAAGGTGAACTAACACCTCTTTTTTTCCTGATATTTATCTATCCATTCTCCGTTCTGCTCCCATGCAATGGAGTCCTCAGCTTAGTGGAGTTTGTTGATGACTTCAACGGAGACACAAGACAACTCATTCAGCATTTCATATTTTGTCACAACTCCTGCTACAGATCATGGTTAACAGCTTGATCATCCCTTATCTACTGTTATCAGTACTGCAAACCATGGAGAGAACATAACTGCACCCCTCAGTGAAACTGAGAAAGACTGAATACCAGAAACACTTCATTCCCAGCACATCTGTTTCCTTCCATGATGGACAGCATAAGTACATTTCAGTAACTTTTAAAACAAACAGAAAATGAAGGAGAACCTCATTCAAACAATAATTTAAAAAAAGCAGCAAAAATGTAAATACAGATTTTATTTTAAGACAAACTATGTATGGTATCTTTTTTTCCTTGCAGTTTACTTACTTAGAATGACAAAAGAGAAGATAAGCCTATAAAAATTAGTTCCCCCTCTCTGCTCTCAGTCCACTTTATCAGCACTGGACTGGTATCTAGACTGGAGTGTGTGCCCCTTCTCTGCACAAATGGTCTGGCACCATCCTACTTCTCATTTCACTAATTTATAGAGAAATCTCCTCTGCTTTCTTACCAGTTTTTCTCCAGCTGCTTTTACATGGAGAAACCTCACATTTTCTAGTGGATAGGTCCAAAGAACATCCCATCACTTTAGGTGATTTCTTGTATATTCCCATCTCCTGGGTAGCCTAGCTGACAAGACTGAAAGACAATGTGGAAATCCTGTACAGATGGCAAAAAAGTTCTTATTCTAGCAGAAAAAAATGTTTTGAGGAGGCAGAAGGACAAACACTGAGGGCGTCCCATTGTGGTACTGCTGTCAGAAACCAGCAGTGATGATCTACTGGCATGAGCTTACACTTTAGTCCGTTTCCTTCACGTTGTACTTTGACTCAACCCAAACCTCACTGAATGGACAGGATTCAGCTTTGGTACATCACTAGCATTTCATTGAGCCTTTTCTGTTATCCCTTGCTTCTTGAAACACCTTACCTTGGGCTCAATGTGCTAATGCCACTATGCTCTGTCAGAGCAGCGCTGGCCCATGTAGAGCAGCCTAGAACATGGATACGTGCTCCACTCATCCACATATGGAGACGTGCACTTCTCCCTAGAAACTTCTTCTCTATTCTTTCTAGAAACAAGAGTTCCTTTCTACAGATTAAAGCATCTCAGGTTTTGTTGTCATGATTTACGTATGCAGGAGACAGGGCTATAATCCTTCTGGGTACACCATTAAGTGACTCCTTGCATCCCATTGGCATGAGTGTGCTGGATCTTGTAGGAGAACACAGCGTATGTTAAGCACGCAGCAACCAAGCGATTTATAAGATGTATTTCAGTTATGTTAGTAAAATAATGGCAGGGCAAAAAGAGTTAAAGAATGTACATTAACTATACAGTCATATGGCAGAATAGCTGTTGTTTAATTAATATTTACAGTGTGGAAAAGTTCTGCAAGAGACTCATCAAAAAGTACTCAACTAATCATTAGCTATAAAACAAGGCAAAGAAAAATTTTTTTACAAGTGCACACTTACAATATTCTTTTTTATTCTATTTTAATCAGGTTTTTTCCTGAAAATAAGACTCCAAATGGTTATGCTAGTGAGTTAGGGGTGAAATTTTGAAGCTTGGGAAAGTGTTTCAGTTTTACGTCTGTTGCAGTTCTAGTAGTATCCTGAGTCATCAAAAATATTTCAAGTACTAAATTATACCAAAGCCAAATCAGAAAATTATTTTTTTAACTACATGGACAGGATGACCATATAGCAAACAAACATTACACCCTTAAATCTGTTTAAAAAAAAAAACAACCCAAAATCACAAAAAAACCAAAATCAAAATATATTTTGTAATGTTTTAAACCTTTGCTGTTACAATAAGAGGACGTTCCCTTTCTTAGACCTGAATCCCTTTTCATGGTTTCATTGAGGACCCAGTCTTTCAAAAGCAACCTTTCTCTAGTTTCTCCTTGGTATGAGGAGGTACAAAAGCATGTCTGTAAAAAGTGGACCTTAATTCAACCTGAAACATGAATGTTGGGAAAAATCAGATGTCAAAACCTCCTTTGTCAGACCATCTCTAGAAAAATTGGTACTCATAAAAGAGGAAATCACACTAATAAAGCCTTTAGATGTAATGTATTAATATGTCCAAGCCATCAGATAGTAGAGCTATCTCCAGAGAGACTTTGAAGTCTACACCTGGCCAGAAGAGATGTTGCATGTCTGCCTGCTGTCAGCCTGGCATACAGCCTTCAGCTCAGTTGCCAGTGCTTAGGGACTGTTCTCAGGCATGTCTTCTGTGTTCAGGAAGGATGGCCTCAGAGCCAAAATAAACAATGGTGGCAATGGTAAATCCTGGCACCCTAATGTATGCGTGTGCCTGTCAGACCACTCCTACCCACCACCTTTTCTAGTCCAGCAAAACTCCCCGTTCCTGCCCAAACAAGATAAGCAGCTGCTGCACTGGCACTTCAGAGAAGATGTGCTAGCAACCGGCCTAAAATTTTGCATCGTCTATCTGTAATCCACAAAAATATACAGACAGAAATAAGGGTGCCTTCTGGAAC
Organism: Rhynochetos jubatus; assembly: GCA_027574665.1. Classification (NCBI taxonomy): domain Eukaryota; kingdom Metazoa; phylum Chordata; class Aves; order Eurypygiformes; family Rhynochetidae; genus Rhynochetos; species Rhynochetos jubatus. The sequence continues at coordinate 27,060,777 of CM050652.1, read as the reverse complement.
GTTGTCCACAGTGGCTGTTAGCACATTGTACCAGTGGATGTATACTTTCAGGCACGTAATATCATGCTAGTAAAGCCACAAATCCCTCTGAGATTAATGCAATAGCCAGAGAAAAAAGATACAACTAAGAAAACAAAGATATAAATAGTGGCTGTTAACTAATAACCGATTTAGGTTTCAGTTTATAGAATCATAGAATATCTGAAGTTGAAAGGGACTCATAATGAACATTGAGTCCAAGTCCCAGACTATTTCTGCTGGAAAAGATGGAAAGGAGAACTGGAAAATTTAATTGCTTCATTCAACACCTTCCAAACATAATTCTTTAGGTGTTTTGTTTCAAATTATTTCTAAGAGGGAAAAAAAAAATGCCTAATTTTATAGGCAATCTTCTTTTAGCAATATACCCCCCCTTTTTTTTTATTCTGGATAAACCAAAATACTGAGGGTTTTTTTGTAAGTTTAATATTTAGACACTGAACTGTGAATTTCACTATGTTCTAAGTCTAAACTACAGAAAACTATTCCTCTAGACCTGAAATGCCTCACATCTGTACATGGCTGCACTGTTGCCCATAAAGAAAACAGAAGTGCATCCCAGCCTACAGAGGTTAGGGGGCTTGTGTATCAGAGGAGTCAGAGCACTGCAAGTTTCACCCAGTCCTGCACTGATCTTTCGTGACATATGATTTCCACCTCTTTAAGTGTTTAACTAGCGTTTAGAAGTTATCTTCTGCCCCACCACCCATAGAGAGGTACTGCCTCTTACTTGGGTTCTTCAGTAAGTAAGGTGTGAAGACTGGATTTTCACTGTTGCTTTTTTAAACATCTGCTTCCTTTCTTGTCTGTTTTGCACTGTACATTTTAAGGACAACATCAAGTGTGCAGGATATACACAGAAATGTAGAATAAAAACATAGTAGCAGGAGGTGATGTGTAAAGAAATTCATTACAATATGCTAAGTATTTTGAAAGACAAAAGTCACACGCAACTCCCAGGGAAGAACGTTGTGTGGTTGGCTGTGTTTGGAAACTGAGATCAATTTGTTTACCCTGATAAGATGCTGATCTAGAAGAGCAGAGACATGATAGTTAATGTATATTATTTCTGCATTCTTTTTAATGAGATGGAAGATGAACATGTACTTACTGAGATTGTGGTTATCCTTTTTTTGCCTCTCCTTTGCCATTGCTCGTGTATCTGCTTCTGACAGAAAGCAACATTTATTAAAACAGTCCTTTAGTTGCAATTCCAGTACTTATTTCACCTTTTCAAATTGGCCTCTTGTCACAAAGAGCAGCCTTCTAGTCTTTTTACTTCATTACTCCTTTTATTATTAAACAAGATCATAAGCAAATCTATATTCTACCAGTACTAAATTTTTTGAGCATGTCTGGCAGGTTGCTTAAGATTTATTGCTCATTTTTTTTATTTAAGAACATAGAAATGCTATGGAGGGTTATTTTCTGTAATTTGCTCTATTTCACATCAGAATAAAACTTACAATACACTAACGTGAATATGGATTTGTATATCCCATAATGCAAGAGTTAATCAGATTTGTAAGATATTGAACAAACTTACTGTTTCCTCTGAGTGACACTAATAAACTGTACATGGTTGTTAGCATTCTTGGGATTAATTGAATGTAACTTTTAAAGTTGTTAATCCACTAATATAGATTTACCTTGAATAGCCTTATTGTAAGGTTTCAAAAGAACCATTTGTTCTACCCTGGAACAAATTTAATGGATGATAATTTATTTATGCTGTTGATCAGGAGCCAACATGTGGAAGAACCCACTATGTTTCCTAAAATAATTAGGTTTATTAGAAGCATGACATTCATAAAAAACAGGAGGCAAACATGGTTTCTGAATTGCTAAAGAAGAGAACAGAAAGAAAATATTTCTCCTTGGTCTTTGTTCTTTTTCCTTAAACAAAGCTACAAACTGCAAAATTACCAGGCATTTAATTATGGACATCTATTTCACGGGTAACATTTATTCAACTTTAAAAAAACCCACCATCACTTTGACATCATAAAATACTGAAATCTCAGAGTTCTTTTACCTGTGAGTTCCCTTTTAACTGGTAAATTAGCCGGACAAGAAGCATTTGTGAGACCCATATTAGCTGGTGCCATTCCCTGGTCACTGTTATATATATCCAAAATGCTGCTAGAGAGCTTGAGGGGTAGAGGGAGGAAAGAAGAATAAGGGTTAAAAAAAAAAAAACACAAACAAGCAAACAAACAAACAAGTTAAAGACTTGAAAGATAAAAAAACATAGTTCACAGGGCAAACTTCTTTGAATCTGGTGTTCTTTAGAAGGAGCTGTGTATACGGGTCTAATGGAAAGTTTGCCGTTGTGTAGTATTAAATAAAATTGAAACTGTAGGGTCATGGTCTGCCACTGTTCCATAAGCAGCTTTCTAAGTGCCATTTGCCTGGGTTTCAGATGCAGAGTGATGGCAGGTTATGGCTCCCAATGTCTAGTTTTTAATTACTTCTATACAGTATTTTCCAATAAGAGGATTACCACAACTGCACTTGAAACATGAATTTGGTTGTAAGTAAAAATAACCTTGCTGGTTTTCACCTCCTCCCCAGTGATTTCTTAGCCACATGACTAAACTCTGAATGGATATTTCATACTGTTCCTGGTTTAGCAGTGTAAAGATTTGGTCTCTCAGTTAGATGCAATAGTTAGAGTGCAAAATGCAAAAATTAGAGTGGACAGAGTATCAAAGAATATGCTGTAAGGAAAGAAACTGTGCTGTTGTCAGGATAGACCAGATAACCTAATGGCTTTAACACACATAACGTATATGATCATGTATACCGTTATTACCTTCCAAAATATAATACCACATTATTTAATAATCCCATAAAATGGACAAAAGCCAAGAAAGGCAAAATTATGTTTCTATGAATTCCAGATAGTTACACTAATATTAAATTTACTTGATTAATTTTACATATCTGAAATAACTGTAAAATATGGAGAAGTTTAGTAAAGAACTTTGCTCAGTTTCTATGACCATAAAACCAACCTTTCAGCACTGATCATTATCTTACATATTTCTGTATGCTCATGTGAAAACACTTACATAAAAAAACTCCAAGTCCAGATCTCCAAAAAATATTTGTGTTATATTACTGCCTGAGAGAGCAACATTATTTTATTTTATTTTTTATTTCATTTTATCATGCATACAAAGTTTGTGCAGACGTTTGGGGGGGTGGGGTGTGGGAACAACACACAGGACTCAGACATTGAGTTTGAGGCCAAGAAACAAAACCGAGGAGAAAGTGGATGAAAAAAGCAAGGAAAACTGAGTAAACCTAAGGACAGAAAATCATAAAATTAAATTAGGTGTTATTTAAGTAAATTGCTTTTCATAGACAAGAAAATATGTTTCTACTAGTCTGCACCTATGGACCCTGAAATACCCTGGAATTTTTCAGGCAGGTTACCAAGACAGCAACCATAGTTCTGCTAGAAATCGGCTTTCTTTAGACTGATCATTTCTATTCTTGTAGATAATGTGAGCTTCCCCACAAGTTATTCTAAATGGAGACACTTTCCCAATGACTTGCCCAATGTGAAATTTTTCCATGGCAGTGTTTGCTACATTTTTATATCAAATCTGAAGTTGCAATAAGTTTTGGGTTTTAATAATAATTTTACTAAATTAGCTAATAACTTTACTAAATTACCTGAGAACTTAGTTTGTGTTCAGTTGTCCTAGTTGTATAACACACAATGCAATGAAGCAATCAGGATTCTTTCTGAATACAGGTACATAACACGGTCATTTTCTAAGTAATTTGTAGAGTTTCATTACTTAGCAGAACTGACAATTCTTAAATGCCATTAGAAAACATCAAGTCAGCTTTGAAAATCTGCTTACATACTTGATCTCTCAATGAAAATACTTTTTAAAAGAATGTTTGGAATTCAGTTGAGTATTACTCAAGAACGAGCTGTGTTTAACAGGCAGGATTTGAACACTAAGCGCATTCGCACATTAAGCACCTTTGTTTCATTCCTGACTGGTAAACTGACAAGTATTACAGAACTCACTGCAGCTTTAACTTTGGATTTTCTTTGTTCCAGGGATAGTATAAATGTATTAGAAGAATGAACTCATAGAAGCTCTAGACACGTATTTAATGACTTCCTACATTCATGTAAATGAAGTTGGCTTCTTGAAATTATATGAAAACAGAATTTTCATATTTAGCGCCGATATAAAAAATTGAGAGTCAGTGTGACTCATACACTTATTTCAGTGGACTTTGGATAAGACTGTTATGTGGCTCAGGCTACTGTTTTTGTGAAATGCTAGGAAATAGTAACTACTGAAAATAATATAATGTAATAAATAATCTAACAAATGATAAATGTGTATCATGTTTTACATATTTCACACAGCTGTGTACGTGAGATCAATAACTTGCATGAAATCAGTGATAATCTTTTTAATTTATGATTATCAATATCATTCATGAAAAAATCAGAATTGTAGACCACAGTTCGACAAAAACATGTAAGATACATCAATGATGACTTCTAATTTTCAAGCAATAATTCATCTTTACCCTTGAAATATATTTAAATTTGTATAACCTATTCACAAAGGTGTGAATTCAAATGACAGGGCCCAAAACTAAGAGCAAAAGTCATGAATGGTCAACTTAGCTGGTAAAGAAAAAATAATACCAACACACCTGAAAGTTCAGAAGCTTGTGAGGGTTCAACGGAAAGTGAGTAAACAACTTAAGGCCAAAGGTAGGCATTTCAGCTGAATTTGGTTACACAGCTGATGAAGGTACTTCCACCTAACTTAGCTGCCGTTGTCTGGAGTGGTAAGAGTTCATATCACTGGGGCAGAATCATGCCACAAAGCCAGGGCTGCAAGCAAGTACCCATCCATGAGCTATGTCCAGCTGCACTAATGTTTCCATCAAGGAGTGAAAGGCATGAAATATTTTCCCAAATGTCCCATATCATCTTTGTTTCACACATCTGGTATGCAGCATTTTTCCCCTCAGCATTTGGCAATTTTTATCAGTCACTAGGAAAGCAGAGTTATAACTCCATGTGGAGATGATGAAAATGAAACCCAAACTGAAGTCATTAATCTACCGATAGCTACAATCCTATAACCTCACTAATTAGAATGATTCACATATGTGTTAATCACCAAGAGTGTCAAAACCAGATTTCTGCCATGCCATTAAAGAGAAACTTTGATCTAATGTTAACTGTCCTAAATTATTCTCCACAAGTTGGACATCAGAGAATAACCCTATTCAATAGCACTGCCACAGAGAGCCTACAAAATTCATTTACCTGTCTGAAAGCACTACTTTTGGGGCTGTAGAATCTGACTGCTTGATTGAAACATTCACAGGTGTGACAAATACAACCATTTTTAACGGTCATACCTTACCCAAAGGTAGGGTATTCTTGGGGAATAAAGAATGGTAGGTTTGAGTCGCCTTAATTCTGTCATTCTCTCAGTCAGTGCACTGAGGTAGCAGAATGAACAGCTTACTCATTTGGCTGTAAAAAGGACAAACACACACACAAAAAAAAAGGTTCTTTTTTTCATATCTACATCCCTTCCAGACTTAGGTTTGCTGTCTTCCTTCAGTGTTTGTCCAGGTGATTCTACTCAGTACAAAAGTAATTGTGCCAATCATTCTATCAACCGTCTCTTTCTTCCTGCACATTTTAGTAGAAACCTCAAGAATGCTGCAATGGCCACTACAGTGGCTTCTCTGTGGGTAAAACCACTGGTGATCTCCCTTTGACACTCTCTTCATTCTCAGCCAGCACAGCATTTTCACACTTAGAGTAGGGCAAAGTGGGTATAAAGCACCAGTAAATTAGACCACTTTTGACAGTTCCTGTGCTCCTACAGAAATGGTGACACATGGAAAAACATGCTGTGAATTAGTGTGTAACTCTCACGTAGTGTGCAGTTCTCCCTGAGAATAACTGTCAGTGACAGGATCAGGAGAAGGGATAGGAGGTGATTAATCTAACCTGTCTTGGACACTTAGAGTGAACTGAATCACCTCTGTTTCTTCTTACTGGCTCCAAAGGAAGCCTGGAGTGACTGTTGCAGGCTTTCTGCAAGAGTCTTCCCTCACAAAACCTCTCTGTGCTCCAAATGTGAAATATTCCAAATAAACTCTTATTTAAAAAATCACATAAGAAAAACAAAGCAAACCAGACTGGATCTTCCTTGACAAGTATTCATGTTTCTGATTATGGAGGAGTTTTAAAAAATACAAAGTCAAAACTGTGCCAAACTGTTCTATTGAAACTCTCTACCTGAGTTTGCCCTGTATTAATACCAAGCATGGAAAATCTCAAGGAATTTTCTCACTAATGTTACTGAACACTGAAAACAATCTTAAAATAGAAATTGGCTAATTTTGATACAAAATGAGGAAAGATACTACTTTTGTCTATCAAAACAGGTAGCTCATAGAAATGTAGACATCTGGGACATAACTGATTTTTAAATTAAAAAATTAAAATATATATCACTATGTATTATAGAAATTGAGTGTCAAAATACATCCAATTAGTTGGATATACACTAAAACTCCATACACCATAATGTAATTTATTTCTTACGTCGGATCAGCAGGGAAAGTTTTTGCAGTACTGAGCCTTCAATTCCCTTGCAGTTGTACATTATAAGATACAGATATTGACATAATCTTACAAAAAGCAAATGCAATCTTACTAAAAGTACAAATCATTTGGAATGGCATAATTATATGACATGTGTACAAAGATGATCTTACAATTATATAGCACTGTCAAATCTGATGATTCCCAAAGCAATTTAAAACTCCAGCTGATTACACTGTGTCAAAAGCTTGTTCTTGTTTTTGGTTTAGAGATGTGGAAACACAGACGTTTGGGTATGAAAATTCGGAAGTCCCAGGAAATAATCTATTTATCCCACAGATGTCATGAGCTATATCTGTTCACACCTGTGTTGTTCTGAGAAGTCCTGGTGAGTCATATAATTTCCAACTTTTCCATTCATGATGCACATATTTATGTATGTGTGAGAATTTAGATGTAAGTGGTTCATAAGGGGGGAGCCCACACAAAGTAAAAATAGCAGTATATAATTAGCCATTTTTCCTGCTTCTAAAATGCAGCTAGCTTTGGACAAAAGATTAACAACCTTTAACACAGCAAATGGTTAAGTGGGAATAACCAGTGACAATGTGGTACAGGAAGAGAATAATACCATATCTAATTAAAACTGCAAGGAGAATTAAAGAAAGCAGACTGTAATTAACAAAGTTAGCATTTGGCAAGGACACTGGGGTTAACATTCTTCCTTTTGTATAAAGTGTCATGGGAACTTCAATGCCTGTGTGCAAAGACTGGATCAGGAGAATTGCCATTCACGGGGCTCAGTCCTGAAAGATGCTCAACTTTGAAGCTTAGACCAATTATAAAAGCAAACTTCAGCTGAAGTACCTGAGTGGGTGCCTGGCTTGAGCTCCACAGCACCTTGCAAGGGCCTGTGACCTTGTGCTTGGTGGCAGTGACTAAGACAAGTATCAGAAACACCGCATCCAGGGGAGCTCGTTATACTCAATACTGAGGTCTGAACAGCTATGCAGGTAGGACTGTGTGGCAAATTTAAGGGTTTGTCACCTGCATGGATGTCTAGCAAAGGACAGCTGTGATCACAATTTGCTGTTTCTAATACCAAGTTTGAGGGATTTTTTTAAAGGAAAATATTATTAAGCCAGGAAAAACATTATCTTATTAAGGGAAAGAATGTAATATTCCAAAACCCATTGCATGGCAGTTATTGGTAAATGTCATGCAATTTCAAGGAAGCCTTAAATCGAATAGCATTTCCATATCTGGCAGGAATGAAAGACAAGGATTCTTAATATGATAAGAAAATATATGGATACAAACTGTCTGTGCCTTTTCACCCATAGTCCCTAGACAACTCTCAAGTCATGATAGTGTTCACTTACATGATAACATATTATTTAAGTATTTTTCCATTTAGGCTAATCTTCACATGATGGTCTTACAGTACCATTCAAGCCTGTAAGGATCATTCACAATCAATGGACAGTCAAAGACTGTATCACAGTCAGTGTTGCGCAGATAGAAAATAACAGGCCAACCCTCTTCCCCAGTCAGCTAGATTTTTCTTCATTTAAAAATTCTGCTGAATGTGGTCTGGACTAGAAAGTGTTTCCTGGATATCGGGTTCATTTAACATATCATGTAATTCATTTCATAAACCAATAATGCTGTCTAAAATCGATTAGGTTTCACAGGTCCAATATTTTTATTTGGAGTATGTTCCAAAAGTTGAATGATTGCAAATTATTGATAAAAAGCTTTCTTTTTATTTCCATTCCTATACAAATTTTATTTTGGTTTTGTGTTCCTTTAACATACCTAGTTCATTGTTTAACATCCCCGTGTGTTTATTGTTACTGACCATAGCTTCCTTAAGCTTTTGGTTTGATATGTTGAATAGGCCTTGCTTCTTTAGCCAGATTTCCATGCTATGATATGTCCTAACAGGCTTCTCTCTACCTTTCCTGCTTTGAACTAGTTTTTCTGAAGGGTGGACAACTTTGCCTACAGTATTCTAAAGCTTTGTACCTGGTGAATTCCGCAGTGGGTATTTCCTTGTGTCTCTTGGAAATCTCTCTTGTGATGGATCCTAAGATCATATTTATCTCCTTTTTGCAGTCCCATCATTTTGATGGCTTATAGTCATCCTCTGAGCAACTAATGTAACCAGATCTTTCTCTGTCATCTCCAGTTAATGAGCTCTCAGCTTACTGCAGACATTCCTGTTATTAGTATTTAAATGAATGACCTTGCACTCAGTACTATTACATTCCTTCCATTTATACTATTCTGTCATCACAGCCAGATAATTCTTCCTCTATGATATTCTCATCCTCCTTTGTATTGGCAATACTTTTTACTTTTTGCTACCACAGTAAATTTCAGCAGCATAAACGTATTTTTTGTACCAAGGTCAGTATTGAAAATATTAAATAAACTGAGGCTCAGGATTGATTCTTTCTGTACCTTGTTAATATCTTCTTTTTTAACAAAATCTTTTTCATCTCTTTTGCTTTCTCCTTAACCTGAATAGAATCCTATTCTGTTACTTTCTATATAGTCTGTATTGCATTTTACTAATATGCATTCATAAAAGAAGACAACAGTCAACAAACCCTGGATTTGCAGGACTAGCTAGACAGACTAATTACAGTAGCAAACATCTCTCCATCCAAATATCACTAATCATGGAAGTGATGAAGGGTATGTACATTTTTAAACAGCAGACACCTTACATGTTCTAGTTACCTAAAATGGCTAGAGCCCAGAAGAAAAAGAGCTTTTCACCAAAGGCATCTGGACTGACCTGACAGGTTGAAACAATTCATCAGCTAGTCTGCTTTTCCTTGAGGAACCTCAAAAAGGCAGGGGGATGGACTGTCCTGCTGCTGGAGGCTCATTTCTAGCTACCATCTCTCCCAGGGTCTTATTTCCCCAGGGTCACATTCACAAGACCGAGTGTATGATCAGAACAGTCAAGCTGCTCCCAGAAAATACAGCGGTCAGGACCAGACTGCCTCTACCAGAGGTCTTCATTCTGCCCAGGTCAGCATAGAAAAAGAGGGCAAGCAGGAAGTAAGTTGCAGGAATAGTGCAGAAACTTCTTTTGCTACCTTCTTTTCCACAGTTACTAACTGCAGACCTGCACCTCACCAAGTGTGTCTACATGGCTGTATTTCCTGCAGTAGCAGTAGTACAGTATACACCCAGAGCAGCTGATGTGCAGCACAGACAGTTCTGAGGAGCACTGGCCCTCCTACACGTGCTCAGGTTGCCTGTACTGCACCGTCAGACTTGGCAAATTCAAGAGGGAAGCATGCTGCTTCACTTGGCACAAGAAGAAGCTAGGTAGCTGCCTAACTTGGAAGGCTGAGTACTGTGTTTGCAAGACAGAATTTCTTTCAGTGGTTGGTAAAAACTACATACTTGCTCAGACTGTATCTAGAATTAAGGGTTAGCATGTGAAATATTAGTACATACTTTATTCTTCCCCCCAAAAAACCCATACCCCATTTTAAATAATTTTCTCATGAACCTAATGGATAGCATCGCTTCAGAGAACAGTTTTGTAAAATGAGGCTACTTCTCCTTCTTAGCCACAAAAATATGTTTGTATCCATCCATTTCAATGTGGTTCTTGCTTATTCATTTTAATTAAAAAATTCAAAGCAGGATTTTTACAAAGTTTTTATACAATTATCCTACCTGAGCGTCTCAGATGTAGAAATCTAAATTTGAAACTGTGTCTGCAGTTGATTTTACATATCAAATTTGTTGAGTGTTTGTGCTACTGGAGTACAAAACATAAAAAACACATACTTAACTTTTTGTCATTCCTTTCCTTTTCCTGAAAAACTATTTTTCAATCTTTGCAGTTCACAGATGAACTTCAAAATGTACACTGAATTTGGCCAAATTTTTTTAACCTGTTTTTAACCAAAGCTGATTAATAAATGCATAATCACCCAGTCACTGAAAATCCGTTTTCTAAATAGTAGTATCTGTTATACTGAGTGTTTCAAATTTTTGCCATGGGGAAAACTGGGGTAATCTTTGTACCTTCAATGTGTGTTCTAGCAAATTATGGCTTTTTATCTAACTCAAAGCTATTTCAGACAGGCTGAATAAACTTGTGAGTCAGTACAAGTCCAGTACTCAGAAGATTGGAGTTCAACCACTGGCTTTATTTTGCAGTTGCTGTGTTGCTTGAAGAAAGTTAAGCAACATAAGCTGTGATATTCTTTTTCTTTGTAAGGATGTGTTTACACTTTCAACTGTCAAAAACGTACTGTACTTGGTTTAGAGTCTAGAAAAAGATCCCGTTCACAGCTCAATGTTTGAAGTACTTTTGTAATTGCAATAAAAAACACTTATATTTGAAAATAGATGGTCTTTAGTAATAACTACTAACCAAATGTTCCAGTTCCTCTTTTTATTATCTTAAGACAAGAGCAGAAAAGCAAATGCTTCCCTTTACAAGACTTGTTTTCCTTTGAACAAATTGTATCTCCTTCTATATTTATCTTTAACGTGGTTCATAATTACACACTCCTCAACCAGGGACTTAATGTTCAGATATATTATATTACATATTATATATTATGCATGAAAACTGGTTCATTTTTTATCTTCAAACAATGATCATCAAGCTGGTTCATTATTCATCAGAGAAAAATGAACTCTGTTCATATTCCCAGTTACAGTATATTTCTGCCCTGATCATATACATAGAAGTCCATTGTTAGATAAATGTCTGATCAAATATGACCAAGCAAAGGAATTTTCTGGAGAATCAGCCTTTCACAGAATACTTCTGTTCTTTCAGTTATCATATCTTAATTATATGGTTTTAGCTGTTCTTGGGTTTTCTGGTTGTAAAACTAACATCACAGACACAGGCCAAAAGTGAAGGAATGTTGTGATAGTGCCATCATCCAACTTACAGTTGGAAATCAAACATCACAGTTGGAAATAAAACCTCCAGGGTTATTATCTGTCATCCACTAAGGACTTCAGATCTGGCATTGCTGTATACAACAACACAAGACATGCAGCAGAGGCTGCTCATCAGGGCTTTGGGATAAGAGAGAATCTGCCTGGTGGCCTCAAACAGCAGGAATTTGCTTGCAGATCCTGCAGCACAGGAGCTTAGCATTAATGAGGAGTGCATATTAGGAGAATTAGAAACTTGTGTTGACTATCCTTTACTCTTACCTCTATTCAACACGTGTTAAGCTCTGAGATAAGACCATGTTTATAAGAGGTACTTATATATGAAAAAGCATACGTTTTAGGATAATGCTTCCATTTATGTCTACTTAACATTCTGAAAGGGAACACCAAAAGGAAAAAAAGAATTTTACCTTCATTTCTTAGTTTTGAAAAAATTAACTTCAGCTACATGAAGCTTGCGTCTTCTGCCTCCCTTCAGCCAGAGGTCTACCCCCAAAATAGAGAAGAGTTATTAGGCTGTTATTGTGCTGTTAGAGTGTTAGAGACATAGCTGAGCTAGCTGGACATTATGCACAGCTTTTGAGTGCAGCTATGTAAAAGTGGACCACAGTTCTTCTCCTGAACCAAAGTATTGTATGCTCTATGCTATGAAGATCTTTCCTTCAGCATGAGGTAAATTGCAAACGCTCATACCCAGTTTATTTGGAGTACTTAAAGCATGCAAGAGATCTGTGTGCTGACCCTTTCAGCCTCTAACTACTGTATTGCGTGAAATACTGAAAGCAAATCTTCAGCTGGCACCTGTATCACAGGTAGCAGTAACAGTGATAGTAAAAGGCACCTCCAGCTGCAGAAAACAAGCCTGAGGAGTTGTCTGTTTGTGCATTTCATTATTAGTTCTCTGCAACTGAAAGGCACAATTTCCTGTCTAGCACCTTTATCCTGTTGAAGAAAGACAAAGAAAATATTTGCTCACCAGTTTTACATTTGAGGAGTCTATTATTTCCTCAATAGCTAGTGACTGTTCCTTCTCCTTCATTTTTCTTTTTCTTTAAACTTGGAAATGATACCAGGGAGTGCTAGACAGAAGTTTCTGTACTTAGGTGAACTTTGATTCTTCCTTGGACTTTAAGACTAATCTAGTGTAGAATGTGATTGACAAAGCATTTTCATTGATGTTATGCAGCCTTTTCAAGTTACTCAACCTAAAGCAAATGAGGTTGTTAATGTTTACTCTGGCCCTTTCTCTAAAATGGTTTTGAACTTTAGCAGATTTTATAAACTTAGAAAGGTTGCCAAATGACATCAGTATTCACTAAATAAAAAATATGCATGATTATGTAGCAGAGGGCTGCCTAGATCAGCAATACTATATGCACCTCTAATGGAAACCTAGTTTTACTTCATGATTGAATAATCAAAGCAATTATTGAATAAAATATTTTGGAGGATACCTACTCGAATTTCTTTTCTCTGTATGATTTCAAGAATGGGACAGACAGCAGTTTTTATAATCCATCCAGACAGAAACCATCAGTATTTGACAAATAATTAATACAAATGCAAATTATTCATGCCATGATAAGAGACTGTGACCTCAAAGACCTTGTAATAGCAGTGAGACTCCACAGACAGACTGTACTGTGATTTTATCAATAAATAGTGCCTCCATAAAATCAAATGCAGAGTTAACCAGTTTAATCAGAACTTTATAACAACTGTAGTTAACAGAATCATAAAAATTATAGAAGGAAAACATCTATCCTGTCCTGTCCTGATTTAGCCTCTAGTCCATGCCTGGACAACACAAGCTTTTACAAATGTCAAAGGAGCTGACCACATGCAAGTGAGCCACAGGGCAACTGAGGATTTTCTCCATAAGCTGTTTTCCTGTAAGAGTGACAGAAGGGGATCAGTCCTGAGTAGAACTGACTCCAAAGTGGACTGGAAGCAGACTGTATCTCCCAGTCTTAGTGAAATAGAGGACTGAGAATGTACGACATGAAGAGATGCAAGTGAAAGAGCAAAGCCTTGCAGATCCTTTCAGAGGTGACCTGTTGCAAGGTGATGCCTTTGCACAGCACCCCCTGCACTGCTGCTGTTCCTCACACCCGGCTGGCCCACCAGCTCAGCCCTGTCATCTGAAAACTAGAAAAACCCCTGCCTTTCAGCCTGCTCAGGTGCTTTTGCTTCCCCTCTCTGTTAGTGTTTCTTCTCCCTCCCGGTCTTCATACCCAGTTGGTTACAGAGGCTTTTTAATGGTTTCACTAGCGACCCCTTTACCTTACAGAGAGCCACTTCAGTTCTTGGAGGGGGAGCAAAGCAGATGTGAAAGCTGAGAAGAAACTATCTACACCTCTCCTTATTACACTGCTGGGCAACATGTAGCTCCTTAGCATGCAGAGGAAAAGGGCGTCTGTCTTGGATTCAGAGTTGTATGGAGATGGCCCAGCAAATAAGAAAACCACAACAGGTATTTCATTCTTTGTTTCTACTCTTATTCAAAACCAGAGGTACCAGACAAGCCAGATCCAGGCTGTTCTGTTTCTTCCTAAACCACCCAACAAGGAGACGACTAATAATGGGATCTGTGGGATCTGCTGCCCCTTAGCTATTGTTTCCAATCATAGCGTAATTTGTTTATTATCTAATATAATGTTTTAATGTTATGTAATCATTCTGATTGTCTAATAATTAAACCAAGTTTCAATTAAGGTGCAGTACCATTTCATTAAAATGGCACAAAGAGCAACATCTTTTTTTTTTATTCTTCTATTCCCAGCATATAAATACCACATACATAAACTTAGATTTGTAGAAGGACTGAAGAAATTCGATTAGATTCACAGATAGTTGAAGTTCCTAACAAAACATTCATTGTTTGTGACAGCTCTAAATCTCTGAAGTGATGTGAACTTCAAAGCACCATTGACACCATAATGATTTCAGTATGCAGTGAGAGATGGAGCTACTGAAGGAATTAATGTTGTTTCAGATTTTTAAATATTTCTTTCCTTTATAGGAAACAACAATTTTGGGAAAAAAATTGCAGATTGGGGTGTTTTTCTTTAATAACTTGCTTTAACAGCTATTTGTTCCTGCTTTGTCTAGGACTACCAAGGCTATTCTATGCCCTGAGTGAGAATACATCTTCAGATCACACTTATGGTGCATTTATCCATATATAATAATAAAAACTGTGCTTTCTATTGATTAGAAGTCATTGCTTTCAGGAAACATTCCTACTGGCAAGGTCATTCAGGAGAATAATTAAAAATAAAAACAATTAAAGAAAACTATTAATAAAGGGGAACAATTATAGAAAACTATTAATAAATTATAGAATGGTTTAGATTGGAAAAGACCTCTAAGACCATCAAGTCCAACCATTAATCTACCACTGCCAAGTCCACCACTACACCATGCCCTTAAATCCCACATCCACACATCTTTTAAATACCTTCAGGGATGGTGACTTAACCACTTCCCTAAGCAGCCCATTCCAATGCCTGACAAACCTTTTGGTGAAGAAATATTTCCTAATATCCCATCTAAACCTCCCCTGGTGCCACTTCAGGCTGTT
Source organism: Rhynochetos jubatus (assembly GCA_027574665.1). Lineage (NCBI taxonomy): Eukaryota > Metazoa > Chordata > Aves > Eurypygiformes > Rhynochetidae > Rhynochetos > Rhynochetos jubatus. Next base: position 27,045,580 of record CM050652.1, on the reverse strand, counting down.
TCCTCCCATCCTATGACTTGTTACTTCGGAGAAGAGACTGACTCCCACCTCCTGCAACCACCTTTTAGGTAGTTGCAGAGAGCAATAAGGTCTCCCTCGACTTTCCTTTTGTCCAGTCTAAACAACTCCAGTTCCAACCCCAGTTTCAGCTGCTCCTTTTAAGGTCTGGACTTGTGCTCTAGATCCTTCACCAGCTTTGTTGCCCAGGACACACTCCAACACAGACACATTTTTTCTTGGATTTATTTACTGCAGAACATGGTAAAAAAAAAGTCAATGAAAAGGTTTTCCATGGAGAATGTTTCCATTTTCTCCCAAGCAATCTGAAAGGAACTGCTCCATTTTGTTTAGTCATTCAATACCTACTAGACCAGCAACAGTGAGCCCACCTTATTCAACAGATCACCATTTGGGTCACTGCAGGGGATTATTTAATGTCCAGTTTTATGGTGGTGCTCTTCACCAAGCATCACTCTGCACTATTCCTTAGTTCTCAGTACCAGCCATCTAATTGCTAGAGCCTCTCTTCTTGGGCATCTTCACGAATACTTCTGAAAGCTCTTGTTTTCTTCTGCATCAGAAAAAAGACAACATTCCTTGGAAATATTCACAAAATTATTTTCTGGTCTGTCCTACCCAGCACTGTGCAAGAGAATCCTGTGCCCTTGCATAACATGAATAACCTCTGATTTTATTCTTATTCCAAGCCAGTCAATCTCCTAATGCTTTTGATGTAAGTTTTAGTGGTCAACACGTCAAGTAGAGGACATTATCTCAGTGGCCGTACAGTGATTATCGGGGCTACAGGCAGTTATTTCTGAATGAAAGTACTGGTAAAATGCCAAATGTTTTTATAGAGATCGCTGTTGTGCTTGCTAAATTACTGGGTTTTCTGGTGAGTCCTGGGGCTATATATACATATATTAGCAAAACAAAACAACATTTAGTAGCAGGCAGAGGTTCACTAGGTCACACACTATCAAATCCAACCCTGAAAAGCACAGAGATCCTATGTTTTAACTCTGCTCTTTTCTGTCTCTCTGCACTGTAACTAATGCTCTCTTCATCTCCCTGGATACAGCATGTTTCTTAAACTTCCCTTTTTCAGCTATTAAAAGGAATGTAGACCACATCTTATTAGAACTTGACCCAAAATTTTACTGATGGTGTCATATATGCTTTACGTTAACAGACCTGCACATCCACATTTCCTATACTCTGAGCATTTGGAAGTCAATAAACTTGAAATTCATTACAGAATGTTGAATAGACTCTGAGGATTTTGAATAAGAAAGTCTGATAAAAACGAAAAATGTTTACTTTGCAAATGTCTGTTACCATATCTGACAAACATAACATTATTTAGCTCATATGCCCTCATATATTCTTTGTTTCATTTTTAATGATTCCTATAACATCAGGAAGAAACCTGTTCCTAATACAATACTCAGAGAAGAAATGGACTTCTTACAATATAGATATAAATGTTGCTGTCTATAAGCCTAAATCACTATGACAAGGAATAATTACTTTGAATTGGTGTCATCTTCAAGTTTTCTTTACTAAGTCCTACCTTCTCCACAGTGAACAAACAAGTTGCATCAAGAGATTGTTCATAAGAATAGGTATGATTTGATTTCGGCTATGTTTTCTGGAGAAAGATATAACTGAGACTGCAAACACTTTCAGAAGAATCAAGATATTTTGATATCAAGTTCTAAAAATATTGAAAGCAGTTTTCTACCATTAAGGTTAAGCGCAATAGAAACACAGTCAGAGAATTCCCTATTTTGAGCAATTCTTAAGTTGCCACCCAAAACCAGAAGGCTTTATAAAGTTATGAATCTGGGGCCAAACACAATAAAAGCCAGGCAATCTGCTCTTCAAAAGTTGAATCATTTTAATGAGAGATGGAAGAATGTTCTTATTTTCACTTCTCTGATTCTACTAATACATGACTGTAATTCATTAATTCAGGGTCAGACAATGAGCCTCTGAGCAATTATTCACATGAGTGGTCTCACAGAATTCAATGTCCTCATTTAATGTGCCATTAAAATGGTACATCAGTGCATCTAACTAAAGCAAACATTAATTCACTGCAACACACAACAGGTAGCACTGCAAAGTCCCTAATCCCAGACACTGTCTATTGAGAAAAGTGAGAAAAGAATAAGGCTTCATAAATTTGGCTTGTTCAAGAAAAGATTTTGCTGAAAAAAACCCCAAGCCTTATACCATATTCAGAAAACCAGAAGACTCAGATTTTTTTCAGAATTTCAGAAAGATTACTTTGCACAGTTTGGACAAATTCAAGACAATGTCAAGAAGGGAAAGATCTAAGATACAGTCCTAAAAATACTTAAGCATTACACTGGAGAGGTCTAATAAGGAAGCAAACACTGAATCAGCCAGGCACATGGGCAACACAATCTCAATTGTGATCTCACTATGTCGAAGGCAGTCACCATCACCAGGCATCCTTTTGCAGAAGTACATAAGAAGTAATATGAATCTCTGTTTAAATACAGCACAATCCCAAATCCTCTTCTTAGGGGAATTAGATGCTCTCTCGTTCCTGATCATGTCTCCTAGTCCAACGCTGTTGTAATACATACAATTTTAACTCAGTTAAACAAGACATCATTCCATTTAATGGGAAAACTGGATGAAAAACTGGATCTAAAGAACGTATTTTCTACCAGCCTCTCTATCTTTCCCTATTGCACAGCTTACGACCAAAATTTTGCAAGCAGGTTTAGCATGTTGCTTGATAGATGCCACAAAATCCTGCATCACAAGCTAAATGCCTGAAATCACCTCCATCTATCCATTTCTTTCATAAACTTTTGGAGTACACGTTGCCAAAAGAGAACACAGAAGAGGCAGAGACGCTGCTTGATTTCTTCCACACTGGCACAGTTTGCATGCCTTGTTAAAGGCAGGCTTCATTTTGCCATTTTGCACAGAAAGATTAGGAAACCTACTATTCCCACTATTTCCTGACTTACCTACAGCCTGGTGATTCCCTCAGCACAACAATCTCAATACAATTACCTGGCCCATAGGCACTATAGGAGTCTTAAATCTTTGCAAATAAGATACCAGCTAGGCCTGAAAGTCACTGCATCTTTCCTAGCTCATCAAGAATAGGGTATTCAATACATTTTTGAGAGAAATGTCCTTCATGGCTGAAGATAAAGGCTAATGAGGCTGGAATTAGCATAGATTAACATCATCCAGTTTTAAAAGGTGTTGAGGGAGTGTGAGCCTAATCCAAAACCCAGAATGCGTGCCTCTCATCACCATCCCAAGGTACCACACCTGAAAGGATCCTCCTCTGCTTCATGTTAATTTGAGTCAAAATATTAATTCACTCCCCAGAGAGCATTTCTTTGCTATGTTCTGTACTGAGATATGTATAAATCAGACTGACTGTATTAGTTCTGTAACTGGCATACAAATGGCAGGTATTCATGGAACTATTAATAATTGCCATTAATACTGGACTGCATAGTGGGCAACACAGAGGCATAGAGATTTTATCTCGTAATGTATTTTTGTAGCCAGTGATGTTCTGTAGTCAGAAAAAGATGTTCCTACAGTGGGGGATTAAGAGCAAGCACCAGACTATCCTGAAATGGACTTTGTAGGCTATCAAAACCAATGAAAATCCTTCTGTCTTCACCAGAGTGAAGTTTCCCTTTATCAGTACCCATTTTAAGGTCCTGAGGTTGTGCGGCAGAAAAGGTCCACCCTTCCTCTTCAAATGTGTAACATATGGAAACATAAATAGCCTTTGTTAATTCTCTGTCATTTCTTTACAAAAAGATATTACAAAAAGGTAAGTTTGTTACAGTTATTCCTATAAAGCATTTACTCTGAAAAGTGATATTTCTCATCTTTGTTCTTGAAATTATTCAACTAAGTGCAACTTGCCTTTATGAAAGTCAAGAAATAGAGCCCACCTTTGTTTCAGCATAAGACACTGGAGAAACTACTGTACTATAGCAACAGTTACACGGGGAAGCCTTGACTTTTTTAGGTGAGGTAGAAGGATCTTTAAGCAAGACCTTAAAAGGCCTTCTAGGGTCTAGAGACGCCTCATATCCATAGTCTTGCATGGAAATTAGTACTTCCAAGCGTTATGCATAGAACCTGGTGCTGGGCTACTACCCCAAATGCTATTCAGACCACTTAAACCAGCTCTGTCCCACCACACTGGGACCCTTCCCTGTAACACTTCTCAACAAAAAGTCAAGCAACTGAAGAGAAAGAAGAATTCACTGCTAGTTCTACTTTAGCCTCTGAAGCGTGTGCTTGAGTCACTCAATGAAATTCCCTGTTATAAACAGCCAGACAAAATTTCACAGCATACTTACAGTTCTTTGCATTAGGAGAGGAGTTTCAGAACAACCTATCCCTTCATCATTAAAACTTGATTCCATATTGATTATGTCTTCAATCACCTCTTCCATCTGATAAAATAATATTTTAAGACCAATTATTACAACAAATAATAATGAAAAAAGGTTATCTTGAAAATACAGAAGAAATAATCTTGAGTATTACTTACATCAATAAAAATTAATTTCAGAAGATTATATCTTAAAATTCAAATAATTCAAGAACTTTTATACAATATTCTTTTTTTTTTTTTTTTTACTTCTTATGATAACAGTTTCTGTGGTTTAGCAAGTTATTTCTTTCCTCCCAAACACCAGCCCATTCCCCTTTTCAAACCCTTTATTGCAACACCAAGAACAGATGACAGGAGTGCATTGCTGAGCTGTAACTGTGACCTGCCACCTTCATCAAATGTGTCATATCCACAGTGTATTGCTGCATTGGTGCAGGAAGGCTGAAAGGAACCTGTGGTTCTGCAAGAGTGTGAGTCACTCCAGATTTGGTGTTATGCACTGCTCTCAAGGTTCAGCAGACAGAGGTTTGTGTTGTGTTTGGCAGTACACTGGACACTTTCTCCAGACAGCCTTCTGGTCCCACTTTTGTTCTAATCTGAATCAAAAACTACTGAAGCAGATGGAACAGCTAATTAATTGCTTGGGATAAAACAGTGGATACTTTGCAGACATATAAAAATACATAGATTTGGATGAGGTACAGCATTAGTTTTTAGTGCTAATTTTGGTCTGGTTCTGCTAGCATAATAACTTCGGGAAAGATCCCATGCTGAACCTGTCCCTGTTAACTCTACCGCCTGCAGGAGTAGTTGATTTGTGCTCCGAGACTTTTCAAGCAGCTCTCAGGAGCTGTCTGGAGGAAATGCAGAGAGTCCTATGGAACAAAAGAAAGTATCATACAGGCCAAGGACCTTTCAACACAGACTTTTAGGACACATATCAGAACAGAGCTCATACATGCACTCCTCTCCATCTCTAAATACCAGACATCTGCTGTTCCAGGAGCTGTGTCCAGACTTATCTAGGAAGGTGTTGTCAGGGCCCAAAAGTATGCCAAGAAATGCCAGCAATTAGACAATATGAATGACCACAGTTCACTGCACCAACCTGTGTTCTGGCTCTTTACTATTTACTAGTATCTCTATACACTGAACCACAGGGCACATCTGCACTAGGAAATTACACTGTGTCAGTCACCTCCCCAAGGCTCTGGAGTGGGACTATCGAATGCTTATGAGGATTTTGCCCAGAACCAACTATCACTCTCCCAGTCATCATCAGGCAGAGTTTGGGAGAGTGGTTTACAAGCAGCTGTGTTGCTCTCCGGGACAGAGTGGTACAAGGGTAAGCACTGGTTATTCCTGGTCTGATACCCAAAGTACCTGAATGGTTCCAGCTCTCTGCGCTTGCCAGCACAGAGGTGACTACAGAGGCCTCCGCAAAAGCCATCTAAAATAATCTTTGCAGACTAGTGGCTTCAGTAATCCATTAACCAGACATAAAATGTCAGTTGTCAGTGCAGAAGCAATGAAGGGGCCCCAGATGAGCTCTTCAGGAAGTGTTGGGCTTAATTTTTTTCAGTTCCCTCACGCTTAGCTGCATAATGTCCAAATGCTCAACTGGGTCACAGTGTATTTGTAAGACTCTTGTGTTCTGTTAAAGCCCAAAATATGATACAGCATCTCCATATCTCATTTCTATAGGAATTCCCCTTTTACCTAATAAGCAGTCTCTTTTGAAATCTAGTGAAGTATTAAAGGCCATAATGATCTACATCTCACACTGGCTGAGAATCTGACATTGTATAATAGCAGTACTTCTATTAAAATCGATGGTGGCACTAAAGTTAGCATATCTATGCCAATTTACCCAAGATAACCCATATATATATATATATATCAGCTAACTGAAAAATTAATGAGCGATTCTTTCAGTTACATCTTTAACATAATCAGTATTTAACTTTGTTATGCAGCCAGGATAATACTTTTAGACAGAAATAACTCTCATCTGGAAAAAAAAAAAAGAAGTTTTGCATTGTGAAGTATATATTCAAAAAACGTACAGCAATATATGACACATCATAGATAAAAAGATGCAACTACATTTTAACAGGCAGTAATTTAAAAGCCTGATCGTGCAATAAGTTATTCATAGGCCTTCAAGGGACCCATCCATACAATCCAGAAGGATTCTGGGAGCAAGTGCAACAACCAAAGACCCCATGAAGAGTAAAGGAGGTCATCTCTTGCCCACTACCAATACAAGGCGGGTCATGTAACATTTTTGTAGAAGTACGCAAATCCCGTTTCCCCACTCCTTTTGCCAGACCTGTCCTACCGCATTTTCGTGTTCGCCTCCAAGGGCCAGCAACTTGGTAACGGGGCTTTCTGGTGTGCCAATGTCGCTGACTGGAGGCATGTGTCCGTTTCTTAAAATGGAGGTCACTCCCGCAGGTTGGATTGTGTGGGAGTGGGACAGGGAGAGCGTCTGGCTGGACAGCTTGGTATCGAGGGTCAGGTACTGCTTCACCTGGTGCCTCTGGCTTTGCTGTATATGGTATCTAGACTGATTTTCCAAGTGTGTTTGTACCTGGGAAGGAATGGAAATAATTGTTACAGTTTCAAGTTACTGGTGCTAGTATTTGCCCATATGTTCACTTTAAAAACTTCAAAACAATAGATTTAGCTTTAATAACACTGGGATAGAATTATTATTAACCTTAACTCTTATTTTTTCAGTTTTGCACTCTTACACATTTCATACTTGTATACTGTTCCCCTAACACTGCTGAATAAACCTGCTGAATAATTATCCAAGAAAAAATAGAATTAGAAAAGATAAACATGATCCTAGGACAAGAAGTATGCTACACATTTTTCTCTTCTCATTTAAGAATGATCTCTGCGAAATCACTGATTGTTACCATCAAATCTACAAGCATATATGTACTCTAAATTTGATATCACAATGTATTTACTCTTTTGTACTTGAAAGAGTAAATAAATATATACAGTAAAATATACTCCAACCAACATCAAGTAATCAACAGCAGCATGCATTCACTTACACCTAAACCCAATTTGGCTCACCTTAGAATAAGTACAGTCAGTTAAATGAGGCATTGCTGCACTTTTGTGGGAAAAAAGCAAACAAAATAAAGACTCCAAGCTATAGTCCTGGATGACTGTTCACTATCCTCAAGCCGCACAGTCTTCGTGAACCACCACTTGAGGACAGATCACTTTCTGAGTTGGTAGGACTTTATAAAGTGGTCATGCCAAAATGGCTAATTGAGGAAGACTTTGGGCCATCCTTTGATTACAGAGATTGACAGTTGCTACTTCAAACAGCTCCCATTTCAGATCAATGTCACATTCCTGCAATTTAACTACCAGAGGAGCACTGCATACACAAACCTTACTGTCATTTCAGCCCTGTGGCTTTCTCCTCTTCCTATGGCATGACTGGTCACAAATTTCTTGTAATAAATTTTTCTCAAGTGGCCTCTGTGTAAGCATGATTAATATTTGTTAAATAATAGCAAGACTTGCTTTGCAGCACTTTTTCTCAAGAAAAATTCAGTCATTTAAACAAACTTCTTTTTAATTCCCCTAACATACATAAGCAGAGATAAATAGCCCGTAAAAAGGGTTTGCATTTAAATTAACTATATTTTTGTACAATATTGAAGTACCTACTTTATTTTTAATCATGTTATGGTGGCATGTCTAGAAATATTTTAATTATGTTTCTTTAAACTAATTTTCTAGTCATATGAAAAAGATTGAACCATTCAGTAATGAATATAAAATTAATTATTTTGAGATAAGCCTTAAAGATATTTTATTCCACTGAAGTATCTATATAAAATCTTAAATACACTGTTTAGATTTTCTCCTGTTTTATGTTAGAATGTATGCATCCCATGTAAGGTTTTAGAAACTACGTGTGCATTTAGGATTTACTTAGATCATGATATTACTTGTCTTACCTGAGCACTTTGTGGTAGTTTTAGAAAGTGCATAATGTAAACTGTTAATTTAATCTCTGATTTATCATGTGTGAGGATGCATGTAAAACTATCCCAAATCACTCAGATACTTATGCCTGTATTTGCTTCTTCAGCTTCAATAAGACTTAAGCTCATAATGAAAGTTAGATACTCAAGCAGTTTCTTAAATTAGATCCAAACATGAAACCTACTGCATGCCAGTTTAACCGGAGTTATCGATCTTGGGTGAAATGCAGTGTGCTGATGGAAAGAAAATATATCTCGTCACATGGCCAGAGCAGGGATCTGCTCTGCACCTTTGTTTTCTGCTGCTGTTTCCGAAGTACCCAAGGACACTTCATGCTTGTGCCGGACTCCAGCGTCACTGAATGAATCCATGCAAAGTGAACACTACCCAGACCTTTGCACTGCCTAAACTATGATGATTTCTTTCCAGCAATGCAGAACACTGCAATCAACAGCTTTGAAAACACAGCTTCTTCACCTGGCATAAATGGGAGTGGGATCAGTGCGTAGGCTACAAATGCGTCTGCTGCATTTCACCCCAACTACTTTTTTCCCTTAAAGGAAGATGACAATCACTCCATAATGAGGGTCGAATTGTTGTATTAGAAATTCTACAGGCCTACCTAAAGCAGGAAAACCAGAATAACACATATTGAAACATAAGAAATGTTGAGTGTCTGCATTCTATATTACCTTCTTTCAAAATTTGTTTTTAATACGGAATTTTAATAAGGAAGTGAGTTTTGCCACCAGAAGATTGCTGAAAAGTCAAGTGCTTGCTTTTGTCTTTCTCTGTACTTCAGACTGCAAGTGGCACACAGAAACCTCTGTGCAGCCCAGTTTCCTAGTGAACCACCACAGGGCCATCCCACTGGACAAGGGGGCAGATCTGTGAAGGACAATCAGCTAACTGCTGACTAAGTTAAAAATCAAGTTTATCAGGAGTGCTTATTTTGTATGAAATTTTTTCAATGCTTATATCTTGTCAGTACTGTCCAGATCTTCCACAAATAGTAAAAAAAGTTTCACTGAGAGGATCTGTTGCTATGGTTTTGCAAGCCTCTCTATCCCCTTTAGTGTGCCAGTTGCAGTCATTGCAAAGCAGAACCATTGAGGTTAAAAACAGATCTATGCCCTGATTTTCAGAATCTACATAAGGTTGCAATCCCTGATCATCTTCATGTATCTAAATAAGTCTTAGAAGTCAACGCTAATAATAAGAAGTAAAGCACTATTGAAAGTAAAACCACTTTGTAAATACAAAGCAGAGGTGAAAACCTATTTTTATAATCATACTGTTAGTGTATAATAAATGGGGGAAGAAAAGTCACGCTATGCTAAAGGAATACTAATATTGCAAGTCAATCTCTCAAAAATTAGAAATTACTGTTAAAAATTCCCATGCAACACATGTGAAATAGAAGCAGAAACTGAAAATCTAATTTTATTAAACCAGATTAAACCAGATAGTCCAGTATCAAATACCAAGTATGGATGGTTTATTCTCTATTGGGATGTTGGATTAATTCTATTATCTTCTATCAGTATCAGGTATCAGGTTAGGGGTTCAGTGAAATAGAAAAGGAAAAGAACTGAGAGAGCACTCTCACAGATAAATAATCCCACAAGTGAAACAGCCCAGACTGACATGCACTTAGCTGCTATAGACCTTGATCATGTGCATGTCTTAGATCCACCAGATAAGGTCGTTTCAAAAAAAATGGAAAAAAGGTTTTTCAGAGTAGAAACATCCTTACTTTGCCCAATAATCCCAGTTTGGTATCCTCTAGCAGTGTTGGGAGACTAATTCTCTAATTCCCCATCTTTTGAGGAGTTCCCATAAACTCTGAGAACATTTTGTCAGAGACTATGTAAAATTTTAAGGTGAGGGTCTCTGAATCTCTCCAGCCTAGGAGTCCTCCCATGTATAAAATCATTAAAGTTTCTTTGGACCAGGGACCTGCAATGTTGATGCTGACACATCCTTTACTGCCACAACAGTCTGAACATGGGGTTACCTTCCTGTTTTTGTCTCTCTGGGTCAATGAATACTTAATCATTTATTTAAAGCAGAACAGCTTTAAAGGAAGACCCTGAGAAGGTTTGCAGGGTAGAGCATCCAAGAAGCTGCAGGTCCATGGAACCTGGGTTCTTGTCTCTGCCACAAACTAAGTGCTGTGGTTTGATTAAGCACATATTGTAGCTCTCAGCAGACCATTTTCTATTGAATGTTTCTCTGCCTTCCTATTTTTTTGTGAAACGGATGACCTTTGTTGTTGACATGGTCAATTTCTGGAAATCCCCAGCAGAAACAGGCACCCAGTGACTGCCAGTCAATCCAGGTCCTGACTCAGACCAGGCTCAGACACAGCCCAGGACTTAGTGTTGTCCTGCTGACACATCTGCTCTAGCTCTCAGTACAGTCAGTGACCTGACCCTTCCTGCCAACTGCTGCTGAAGTTATATAGGGTCTTTTGACTACTGTTACACAAGGTGTAACAAGGTGATTAATTTGGGCAGATGAAGTGCTTGGGTCTCCTCCTGGGAATTCTTTTGCAGTAGCTGTGGCCATTTACTTTAAATGCTATTTCAGATTATTTGAGGAATGAAGGACAACATAAAGTTCCACACTAAAGAGATTATCCACTTCCTCCTAGGTACCGCTTTTGTCTGTTATCTGTTTTTTCTAATCATGGTGAAATTAAAGCCTATTAGAACCAGAAACCTCAAGCATGCAGGGAGACAAAAGCACCCAAACTCAAATGCTATAATCCCAACAGAGCTAAGACAGAACAGAAATTAACACTTTGAGTTGGATTTTGCAATTCAGAAAAGATCTCAATGCACATGCAACTGACGGTACCTGTTTCTATTTTATACCTCACTGACACACCAGTTCTGAGAACAAGAACATAACAGCCTTTCAGAATTACAGATGCATATTCAAACTTCTTCAATTGCTCTTTCTAATTTGAGCACACATCATCATGTTGTAAAACTGCGGTAGAGTTGTGTAACTTCTTTTCCCACATTCACACTGATTTTACTTTCATTTAGAATATATTGCACAATGGCATAACTAAACCTTCAGTGGTATATTTACATAAACAATTTTACTTCCACATATGCTGAGGAGATATTTTTTCTATTAGTAAACGAATACCTAGCATGCAAAAAGTAAGAAAGCGAGCATATTTAGGGGATGTAAAGGAGGCATGAACACTGCCAATCATATTCCAGTAAGTAGCAGTGCTACGTCTTGTATTGGTATTCTGCTAAGGGCAAGCAGGTGATACCTGTACTCCCAGGCTGCTTAGCCCAACATCAGTCCTAGGAGAAATAATAGAAAAACTGAAAAGAGATTCAATTAATAAATTATTAAGAGATAGGAATATAATTAATGCTAGTCAACACAGTTCTGTGCAAAATAAGCCTTGTCAAACAGATCTGCTTCTGTTCTTTGATGAGATTTCAAGTTAGGTTGCCAAAGGTAACGATGTAGGTATAATACACTTCAACTTTTGTGTGCCTTTTGACTTAGTATCATTCAATATTCTAATTAAAAATATAGCACTACACAATATCAATAAAGCGTATTTTAACTGGATTAAGAATTGGCTGACGAACATGCATAAGAAAGTAATCAGCAAAGGTTTGGCATCAGAATGAAGGTCTCTCCTGTCTTGTACTGCTCACCATATCCATCAGTGATTTGGGACTAATGAAAAATAAAACCGACTGAAAAGAATAAATATTTTTTATAGTAGTGATCCCATTGAAACAAAATGTGCTCCTAGTCAGCCAAATACACACCTGAATATGGTAGAGGAAGAAATATAGGATGTAAGAATGGAGAAAAATGAGTGGAGAAAACACTGGAGGCAATGAGTCTTTAAAGAATTGGGAGTCACAACACACCAGCAATTTAGCAGGAATGTCCAGGTGATGCTAAAGCAAGAAAGCAAAAATGGCATAAAGGAAGTAGTGGTTAGGAGTCTGGCTTTACTCTGCTTTTATTCATTTAAATATTTTTTTAAACACTGTTGAAAAAAATTGAAAGGATGCAGAAAAGAAGAATGGAAGTAACTGAAGACTGAGAAAAGGGTGTTTCAATGAAAGTCTGAAGAAATTCAGCTATGTTCTTGTTACCAAATTGAAATTTGTGAAATTTGTGGGAGATGCTGAATGTGACAGGGTCTTTCAGCTAGCACAGAAAGCATGGTAAGAGCCACTGGCCACAGGCTGATGTTAGGCCAGCTCATATCGGAAATTATGTGACTAAACAGTGAAATACTTAAAAGGAAATGCTCTAACTGCTGTTTTCTTCCAACCAAGGGTCAGTGACTTTCTGGAAGAGATGCATTAGCCAAATCCAAGATATACTTCCATCAAACACCTTCTTGGACTCAAAGCTGAATACTAGGATAGTAACAGAATGGAATAAAAGAGCCTGCGATTTTAGAGGAATTAGAATGAGTGGTCTAATAGCCCTTTCTGTGTTTAAATTTTATGGGGTTTTTGGATCTGAGAACTGGCTATTATAATAACAACTTCTTCTTTGATGAAAATTCACTCTGAATTTAATAAATGTTTCAATCTTTGCTACAAAATATAATGCAGAAATATGGTCATAGTATACTGGAGAGAAGTCAGTGGACTTCATTACAATTTGCCATTTATGCTGGATGTTAATTTGTTCCATATTTTTTAATAGATTTTGAAGTAAAATTTCTCACCCTGATGGGATCACATCATTTATCATTAGCCCTGACACAGCACCACTCTGAAATTGTTTGAGTTATGGGGCTTCATGTTCTTTTCAGACACTGTACCAGAAAATAAGCATCTAATTATGAACTTTTAAATCATTAAAATGTTCTGTAAGTACCAAAAGAGTCTAATTCCATTTTAAGATAAGAAACACAGTCATAACACAGACTATTTTAGCTCTATGTCTGAGGACTTTCAAATGGATTTTAAGGGTTAGAAAAAAAAACATTTTTAGTGATGAAATAATCCTTTTTAAGTTCTACTACAAATGAACATCAGTTGTTTGTTTGTCCTGCTTTTTCTATTAAACTTTTTGAGAAAAGCGTATTTGTGAAATTATTTCATAATAAAATGAAATTTCAATTTAACAGCAATTACACACTTCTGTTCTATCTTAAAAACTATCACCAAATAATGTAGCTGTTCACTTTAATGTTTAGTTTATAAAAGCGTGTATGATTATGTCAATTAATTACTTAAGCTAAACACACTAATTAATTTTTAAATGTGAATATTTTTCTTATTGGAACTTTGATCTGACTGGATGAGACCTTCTCCATTAATATGCATGAAGAGAGAATACAAAGTAAAAGACATCCAGTCTGGCAACTCACAGCTGTGTTTAGTTGATGCCTTACAGTATCTTTTAAGTTAAGAAAAAATTCTCATGTGACTCTAATGCACTATTTTCATCTTATTTAACCTTTGACATCATATTCATCAGGAAGTTGTGAATGTTCTTTCAAGGGTGAAGAGACTGAAGAAGAAACATTTTAAAGTTCTTTGACAAAGGCCATGTCTTCAACAGTGACTGCTGCTTCTGTATTTTGGTATCTCAATGTCTAAAAATAACTGATAATTATAAATGTGGGGTAGGATGGGAACAATTGGAAATTCTCCATCATGCTGCCAACCATTATGAAAAGCAAGAGGAATGTGGGAGCAAAAGAGCTGCAGAACAGACTTTGCAGAAACCAGTGCTGGGTAAGGATATTTTCCCTGCACAGCATCGGCAGCAGAACAGCATTTCTCTCAGGGAGAGAAAGGCAGCAGGGCTCAGGGCTGTGCCTGTTAGAGGCTAAATCTTGCAGCTAACCATTTCCTGTCAATGCAGACACAGGGATTTTGATAGCATTTTTCCATTGTGGTATCCTCTAGCACTCACTGAGCATTGATGGAGCTCAGTCCTTTCAGGTATTCCTCTGTGCTAACCTCCTTGTGCAATCAGAAATGAGTTGGGGGAAGCCAACTACCTGCACCAAGCAGCTACAGAGACATTATCAAAGCAAGCACTTCCATTTGCGCTGGATATACCTGAGACACTCTTGGCTTCTTAATTGAACTCCTGCAGTTAAGATACACACAGCTCTGATGGCTCCTTATCCATCACCAGCTTGACTTCTGAAGAAAGGATCCCTAAGGTCTTAAGGCCAGCTTGTCATGTTTTAAAATAACAATGAGTCTCGATGACTTTGTGGTCTTCACTGGCAGAAAAGACTCAAGTTTTTAACATTGCACTATAAAAACAGCCTATAAAGTTAAGCAAAGCAAACTACAGGAAGTATTTTTACAAAACTATCTCTTTGATTGAAGTTAGGATTTAAACTGAAAATCTAAACGGTGAATAAAACCAACCACTACAGCTAGCAAGCCACACAAGCATAACAATGGACCACAATCAAATTATGAAACCCTGGCTAATATCCTTACTTTGACTCTGCACAGTGACCTTGTCCGTGCTCTCATTGATTCATGAGATCTGTGAATATAATAAATCTTTACTGTTCCAGTTCCTCTTTATTGTTAGAGTTATTAAAGGACAGTGAATGTGACTCTTGCATTTGAAGAATGGAAAGAAACTTTTTGTATGGCTAGCTATGTTTAAAGAGCTAGGTCCTCATACCTTTACTTAACTACTTACCTCGATCTCTAGAAGTTACTCAAATTAGGTCAGCTAATAAGATGCTATTAAATGGAGAAGAGGGTACCACAAATGTATTCAAGGAAAAGCAGTTTTGAATATGGAAAGTACAATCATCTGGGGTTTAGTTAAAAATCATCTCCTAACGAACTTCCACCAGTGCAGTTTGTTCAGTCCTTGCAGAAGAAACACAATAGCAGCATTAAAAGTTCTTCTGTATTTGTGAACTGCATCAACAAGCACAGATCTATAAAAATTACAGTTGTAGCCACATGGGAAATCCATAACTGGAATGAATTATTTTATTCAGAGATTCAAGATTTTCTGAAAATTATCTTACATCAAAAAGAAAACTACTCCAAAATACGGGATTCATATAACACAGGCTGCTACAGGGATCAGAAATAATGAAAATGTTTGCAGACATGAAAGTTTATATTTTAATGTCAGCATTTTAAAATATTTAGCTTCAGATAAAACCACTCAGAAAAGACAAAATATGACTGAAGGTTCTGAAGGTCTATTTTGTTATCAATAGGCAAAGTTTGGAATATAGGTCTAACATTGGAGAGAACCAGTAGGCATGTGTACTACCTTTATGGGTAGATGGGAAAGTCAGGTGGTTGACCTTCAGAATGAATGAACCAAAAGAAGAAAGATCACTGATGTGATGGCTACTTTAGTAAATTCCTAAATAGTTTCAAAAGACTCTGGCTTTGATTTCTAATTGTTTTCATGTGACAACTATCATTTTCTCACTTTGAAGGTTAAGAGAACACTGAGAAAAGTCAGCCTTAGAAAATATGAAGAGGAAGCATGAAGTAACACACTTCTCTTTGTTTGCTATACCTTTTTTCTGACTCCCCAGGTGAGGACAGTATCATTTGAGATGCAATGATGGCAGTAATATACCCTGTGTTCAGATATAGAGAGCTAAACAATCCTAAAATCTAGATCTAAAAAGTGTATTTTCCTGGTATGTAGGATATGAACATCAAATATAATGTGGAAAAAAGTACTGATGGTAAAATTGTAAGACATAAATGCCAAATAGTATTTTGGCATTTCAGCATACTGGTATTTCTGAGGGAGGGGTATGTTTTACTGTCTTTGTTTTTTCATTCCTTTGGACAAGTAGTGTTTGCACACAAACAATAACATTTGTAATGTGCTTTCCAATAACTTTGTCATGTTTTGGCAGCACAGACTAAAGAACAAAAAGACAAAACCCGAACACAGCAAGCCCACCTTTGTCATGCTATTCTTCTTCAAAAAGAGAGGAAGTTCAAAAGGTTTAGTGATTTTGGATAAAACCACTGGTTTTGCCTATCTGTAATATCAAAGATTCATCACACTGTGCCGAGGGGACTACATCAACTTCCCCAAATGACTGAAAATCATTGGTTGGAAAGCAAGGTCAGTTTGATAAAAATGGTAGCAATTTCACCACCAGATGCCAGCACTGCTTATTACTAACCCCTTTTTCTATTTTTCAGTCCTCCCTCATTTGAAAACAAACCATACGGAGGTATGCACTCCCTAGCCCATGCACTGCAAGTACAGAGGAAACAAAGCCAGTGGCACAAGGTAGTGTGGTGAGGTAGTCGCATCAGGAAGGCTAATCTGTTGGACAAGTTACTTTTAGTCTGTGAAGGGTTATAGCTTCTGTGAAGACAGAGACAGAACCAGCTTCAGCCTAAGAAATGTGCTTTCTATTGCTTTTCTCAGGTTCAGAATGATAAAGAGGGCAAGGGGGAAGATTTCAAAGTAGGCATCTTAAGTTCAGCTTCACAACACAATTTTTGTGAAATCAAGGCAGTAACATCATTCTGAGCCAGCTTAGGATCTGGTCATAAAGTATGCTTTCATATAAGGGGAGCAGATTGGGTTAGCTGACAGCAGTAGGTGACGCTTCCATCAAAACGGGGAATGGCACATCAGGGATAACTATGAGAAAAAAGTAACAAAAAATATTTCATATCTTTTGTTAGGAGCATTTTTTTTTTTTTTTAAATCCACATGGTCCATTTTGTGTTCAGATAGGTTTTATGGCTGTAAGTGGCAATGATTCTGACCATGTTCGTGCTTCAGCATGTGGTCAGCATGCTGTTCATGGGGTTAGCAAACGTTACTTCAGTACTTGAACACCACCTACAAATCAGAGTATTCTTTCAGCAATACTTTTCCACTTACGTTCTGAGAGTATTAATGGTAGATTTACGGTGCACTAATTATGTGGTCCTAGAAAGATTTTAATAATTTCATAGGATTTATGTTTGCCACTGTTCTTACAAATAAAAGTTAAATGAAGGGCCTAGCTGTTAGTGAAAAAACATCTAACGTTACCAGAAATCATAATGAATACAAATTTTTACTTTAAATTGTATAACTTATCTCGAGGAGTCTTTTCTGAACTATGGTTTTTTATGTTTGAGTCTGAAAATATACTTTTCAGCCTAGCACTGATAAATATCTGCTAAAGAGGACAAGGGAAGCTGAGAATTCATTCAGAAAACACTTAAAATTGCAAGGCTTCAAACACTTATGTTTTGCTGTACTCTGCAGTTGACTGGAAATCTCACACAAATGGAATAATTGGTACTTTCAGTACTGAACTGAGCAAGCAGTCTTGCTTTTTGACGTGTATTTAAACTAATCTTAGTTCACAACATGTTCCATTCAGCAGTAACTCAATTATCAAAAAAAGAGAAGATATTAATACCATTTCTAACGTACAACAGATCAAAATTCAGTTCCTTTTATACTTACTTAAATTCTGAAATCAGACTTTTAAAACTTTTAGAACAAGAACTGCTGTAAAAACACTATAAATAGAATCAAAAGGCTGCCTAGCAGAATCAAGTACATGCCCTTCAGCGTTAGAGTTGTACTTTACAGCATTTCTATTTCAATTCAGGTACAGTATTTGTGCACTTAGAAGGCACTACAGAATAGGAGCTGGAGGAGTGATATTAGGGTAAGCTCAAACTACTTTCAGCCAATATCCACTAAATAAAAACGTTAATTAACAACAGATGGTTGATTTTACTGGGATTAATCAAGAGAAACTCCCACTTAGTTTAAATGAGAATTCTGTGTGAATATGGAATTAAAGATTACTACTTGTAAGTCATTATTAAGAGCATTAAATATAAGCTGTATTTTACAGAACAAGTCTTTCAAATACAATGGTCCTAATGTGGAAAGGAATGTACAAGTTAAAAATAAGTTAGAATTGCCTAGATAAATGACTGTTATAGCTATGTATCTGTGTGAAATCTTTCTGCCCCCAAAACTAATATTTTAGTTGAAAGTAAGAATATTTCATTATGATAACAGTATTTTAAAGAGACTTCAGTATGTTGCCACAGAACATACAGCAGGAAAACATCACAGTGTTTGTACCACAACAAAGTGCTGTGCCGTGAATGTTAACACTAAGATTTAGTAAGTGAGTTTATTAGTATTAACAAATTTATTTAATTATCAAGTGAGTTAATTAGCATGTATCAGCATAATCAGTAGGCTCTGTTATGAAAAGAAGGCAAATGGTAGTCTGTTTGCTCTGCCTTAAGAAGTCAGATAAAACTGTGATTCTATCACACATGCAAAATAAAGCAAGAACCGATTAGCCTCATTTTCATCACACAGTTAAAACTCAGAAACATTGGTTTGCCAGCATAGTTAGCTACCAGCAGTGGCTGGATTTCTATCAGTTTTATCACCTCTACAAAACAGAATCGTCCCAGCACACAAGTACTCAAACACAGCAGGGCAACTGGTACCAATCTGGCATTGAATAATGTACGTTGCTGTTTGTGTATATCCAGTTGCTTTGAGGGAGAGAAAGGAGAAGTGGTTCATAAGGGTATTTCCTTAACTCTGACCAGAATTTCAGTTAAAGAAGAACAAAATATACGGCACTTTCAAGGACAGAAGCTTTCTATCTGTATCTTAAATGCATTATTAACTGAAGAATAGACGCTGAAAGAAATCAATAGTATAATTGTACGGAAATGTTAGCAGTTCCCTTCAATCCTTTTGTGGGTCTGTCATCACTGTTGATTTTCAAAAGGCCACAAAGCCTAAACACTGAGGCAGAACTCTTCCAATTACAGTCTTTTATTATTATAGTCATGAATGATCTATCACACAATCATAGAATGGTTTGGGTTGGAAGGGACCTTAAAGATCACCTAGTTCCAACCCCCCTGCCATGGGCAGGGACACCCTCCACTAGATCAGGTTGCTCAAAGCCTCATCCAGCCTGGCCTTGAACACTTCCAGGGATGAGACATCCACAGCTTCTCTGGGCAACCTGTGCCAGTGCCTCACCACCCTCATAGTGAAGAATTATCTTCAACATCAAACGCTAGGGTTACTCTGAACCCAGTTCACTGCCCCAGATTATTGAGCACTGTTTCAAAGTACTTGAACAATGCAACTTACTTAGATTTACTTGGGCTCATCACCTTTTCCTTAGATGTATGCAGAGCATATATGTAAGAAAGACAGTTACATTTTGGTAGACCCTTGCTTATCTCAGTCAAGTCCAGATTTTATCCTTACATTTGTGGCCCTCAGGACCATCCCACTAAATTAATGCATGCATAAATGCAAAAGACAGCATAGATGATAAACATGGTCTCAGACTGTAGCTGTGCTGGTCTCTGAGCTGTTTGTTTGCTGTCTTCCTTCTTTGATCATAGTTGCACAAATGCACAGCTCACTGTTAACAGTCAGGATGGTCTCTATAATGGGCAATGGTATCCTTACCTAAAGATTAAAAAACCCCACTACTTCCTGGTCTGATGGATGGATCTCCAGCAGAAGAATTTGGGTTGTCACATTAATGCATGAGTTTCCAGTGCAGCTAAATTTAACCCACCTTTTCAGTTTCTGAAGCAAGATTTTCTTGTCGACTACTAAAGTTTCATTTTCACTTCCAAAGGTATAGTTTACATTATTGTAGATTTTTTTCTCTTCAAAAACCTTTATAGTGTAGTTGAGTTGAAATTTACATTTGACAAGCCAAGTGAAAGGGTCCTTCTCAATTATATCACCACCCCCCTTTTTCTCTTGCATGGAGTTCTTCATAAACCTTGAATGAGAAACTAAGCATAGCAGTATCAACAGAGAATACTCAAGTCACTTGAGATTTGCCGATGGCATTACACTCCTATTTGCCGGAAGGCTCTGAAGCAATGTTCAGAGTAGTGGGAAGAGCAGGAAATGATGACTCAGGATGAATAGGAGCAAAATGAGACCTAGGTTTCACACAATTATGAAAGAGGAAAACACTATGACTATGAAAAATTAGAAAACTTAGGCCAACTGGCTAGATTAGGCTGATAACATAAGTAGAAAAATTTAGGGCTTGATAAAAAGCTGTCAGAAGACTGAGCAATGGAAAGAACATTAAGTTCAGTTTCTACTTAGAAGTTATTTTAAGTATCTCTGTATTCCTAGACAGAACACTTGAAAGAAAAATAAAGCCCTTCCCCAAGAAAATAGGGAGAATAAAATTGTGAAGAAAAGAAAGTTGAGTCTATAATCGTAATGAAAATTATATAACCTTAAAAGAAGAAAAGGAAAACCAAGATAAGGCAACAAGCTGGAAATTAGACAGAACAATAACAAGCAGAGAAAATTGGAACATAATAAGAACAATAATAATTAATTTAGACCTTATTCCAGTTTTCTAGTGGATAATTTACTTGGGTGCCAAGTCTAAAACTGGCCCTAGAGTAAGCAACATGAAAGAGTGCTGCCATAGTAAATGTAAAGGATTGGGGTTCCCAGTTTGGCACAAGAAGATATCCTGGATGGTGATGTAGAAGAAATGTTTAACTATTAAACAAAACAATGAAATGGAACATGTTCAACATTAAAACAAGCTTCAATGCAGAAAATCCTGATTACCTCACTTTCTGTATTTTCACAGAATAAAGGGTCCTGATGTTACACCTGAAGCTGAAGAAGAGACCACAGGAGTACATCAAAGTCATTTACCAGCATGGGCTGGGGATCATACAAAAGACAACCAGCAAAACAAGAAACAGTGATACTCCCAGAAGGGCTTTTGATGATCTTATGTATCTAAAGTAGACCTAGTTCTTTTGTTGCTAGGGTTTTCTTCAAGATGGTAAATTTTGGACCTGACAGTGAAATGGTAAGCAAATAATTTAAAGCTTTAATTGCTTCATTAAAGCAAATCCCAGTCTATCATCCCTCACAAACAGGCAGTACCAGCATTACAGTTTCACTGTTTAGGGTATACACACAGAAACTTATTTGAAATAAATTTTATATCAAAGTGTGCAAAGTGTGTGCCCACTGTGCAACAACTGCCATAGATGGGAGGGGAAAGGTAGCTCATGGAAGAACAGCTCTAACAGATAATTTGGTTACAAATCATACTTCAAGTACTGAGAAGTGAGGGACCTGGGGTTTTGGTTTTGGGTTTTTTTTTTAGGACACAGTAAAATCCACAGAAAACTCCACAGTAAAAATGTGCTCTCAATCCCAGCGTAGTCTGCACATAAGCCTTCATATATAGAGATCATTCACACTCTGACTTATGGCATAAATGGAAGGCCATGTCTGCATCTTCCCGGGTATGAAGTCAGTAGCTTCAACAATGCAATGAAGACAAAAGGTAGACACAAAAGTAGCAGCTTATTTGAGGTAGGGTGAAGAAATACGTGTGTTCAACAAATACTAATTCTCAAGAATCCCTTGGTTCCTTCCATTTTTCTGTTCCTCTAGAACTTTTAGTGGTTGTATAGTTTTTGATTCCATAGTTAAACAGGGTTTTTTTAACTTATTTCCAATTCCCAAATTTCCCCTTTGCTAAGTAGGAACTTCCTTTTTCTCTACTTACTTCCATCTCATTGGGGGTGAGGGGGTAAAAGTAGAGGGATTGTTTGGTTTTGGTTAATCACTGATAATTGGTACAAACATCTTTATCCTTGATAATACTTTTCTAGGCCCTCATCCTGCAACTACTTACACTTTACCCATTTTATCCTACTAAGGGCTATCACTTATTTCAGAGAAATACTCATATGGAAAATTGCTTGTAGGACTGAGTCTTTCAGCACTAATTGTCGAGGGTATCCTGCATTAGTGAGCTATGAAAAAAGTCTTTCAAAAGTGTACCGTGCTTCAGTTGTGTGACAACAAAGTCATATTTTATGCCTATTCACATTACTGAGAATTAATCATAAAAACCTTTTAAAAGGATTTGCAATTTCAGTTTATAGCTATAATGTATTATGAGATCTCATCATCTGCTCTTGAAAACAGTAAAAATTGTGAATAGCCAAAGGACACGTATGTCTTGGAATTAGCAAAATGACAAGCTGACATTTCTTGGCTTAAGTTAACATTCTTTAATCACCAGACCATGTTGTGGCTCCACTACACTGGGTTCTTCCTGAATGCACCGAAACAGTCATGCCATTCATAGGAAAATCACTCTCTCCACAACACTTGCCGGTAATTTAAATTACAGAGCATAGGCATTCAGGAGTTCTGTGTATTCCGTCCCTGCCCTTGCTACATTTTCCTTCAACAGCTTTGAGCAAAACATTTAATCTATTTTCCTTAATAAATGTGAAGAATTATATTTATTTATCACTATGATTATATATTTTTCATTTTGGAAAATCTCTGGGTCAAGAATTATTTCTGTCCCATAGGGACTATGGGATCTCCTCTTCACTGGGACCTTTAGTTGAAACATCTCTTCTACTACTTCTATAACCACTACTAGCACTACTACTACTAATCTCTTACTTATTTCCAGTAAAAAAAACATACTAAGTAATTTTATTTTTCAGGATAAGACATACAGCTTTGAAGCCCAATATCAAAATTCAGTCTTTACTCTTATGTGATAGCCAATTAATCCCTGTTATTAGACTAATAACTTACGGACAAGACTATACATGCAAGTATTTTCTTAACAGTATACGATTTATTCTCCCAGACTTCTTATAAAAGCCTGTAAGAAATAAATTCTTACATCACAAGAAAATTCACTGCAGCCTAGGCTGCCTTTTTTTTAAAAGCTAGTGAAATATGTTTGCTGTAATACGCTTTCAATGTAAACACCCATGCAGGATATTTTTTCATCTATAAGGGCTTGACAAGAGTATATAAAAGTCTGGATATACCTTCTCATTTTTTCCTTTTATTGATAGAACTTGATGTTTCTATTCTTCACTAGAAATGTCTTGCCTGCTCATGTTTATGCAAAACAGATTTTTTGGAAGAGAAGGAAAAAAGGAGGTACTGTAACATCACAAGGAAACATCAAAGGAGTAGTGGCAACATCTTAAGGCTTTTATCAAAGTAGTGAGGGAATGCATTAAAGCAACAATCTATGTAACTTACAAATGATAGGACTATCAAATTCAACACTATGTCTGAGAACATAGAGGACATGTTTTACATGCATCCTTTGTTTTAAAAGAAAGACTCAAACCGTGGTTTTGCTTTCTAAACTATGAGAGAAATATGAAAAGAATTTAGACTTGGGTCTTTAGATGGTGTCAATCAGTGCAGCTGCAGTGGAGTCAAAGGCAGCCAAGCTCACTTACACCTGATGACAAGTCAGTTTCCTCAACACAAAAAAGATAGATAGATAGATAGATAGATAGATAGATAGATAGATAGATAGATAGATAGATAGATAGATAGATAGAATTTTATTCCTCTCCACTTTTGTACGTATATGAGAGTTGAGGAAAAGAGTACTGGTATCAGGCCTAATGAATAAGAAGTGTAAGTAGTTCTAGTAGCTCAGAACAAGTCTGTTATAATTGTATGGAGCGTGTCCACAAAATATCTTTCTGTCAATCCTGCTTTCCAAAAGTATTTCAAGAATCTCTAAGTTGGCTTCACTTATTAGGAAATTATTATTTTTTTCCTATCTATTCCTAAAATTTGCATTTAAAAACTTTTTTTATACAAGCAGCAGAACCACCGCCATGCGAAAAACTCCAGAACTGAATGAATTATGCACAGTCTCACCTCAACCCCAACCCCTGTGTGGAGCACAGCTGCCTGTTGTGTTCAAATTTACGGCTTTTGTAGCCTGCCACAGGAAAAAATATCGATTATGAATCTGCCCCAGGAAGACATGGCTCCTCATCCAGTCCTTGCAGTACTAGTCAGCTATGAGTCCCAGATAACCCCAGACCCAGACACCACGACTTGTGGTCCCAGCAAGTCCACTGACTGCTCCTAATATTTCACTCCTGTTCCCTGCCATCAATATGCAAAAAGGTCTTGTACACTGGGGGACATTAACCATTGACTGTATTTGCAGCTAACGTAAGTGGTAGTTCATAGAAAGCCAGTTCAGCTGCAGCTAGGATTAAAACCCAGTTGTGTTATATGTGTACAACCATATAAATAAAGCCTAGTCTCAGCCACAGTGTCCTACTGAGAATTTAGAAGTAAGCCTGCCTTCATAGGAGCATATGTCCTGGAGATAGGAAAACATACAGAGAGGTGTGGGAGCAATTAATTTCCATAATAAGAGATTTGGCCATTTAATTAATGAGAAGAGTACATGTAAAAAAATGTTCTGCGTCCAGTTCTTCCAAATTATTCCTGCTGATTCATTCTTAGAATAGTTATGTTTTCTGAAGCCATTGAACACTGGTCAAGAAGGACAAGGAAGAGGTAACACATGTTCAGTATTACTATATTCCATCTGCATGTCTGCTTCAACCCCCAGCGATTGCTTTTGAATACTGGCCCTCTCTTTTTCAGTATATGATGTGACAGGGTTAGGCTGTATTTGAGGCTGGGAGCAATGCCTGTATGGCCAGACAGCAGAAGACTCTTGGGGCAGGAGGTCAAAACTGAGAAAGCAATTATTATTATTGAAAGCATAACTCTGAAGCTCATGGGAAAACGAGGACATTTGCTTATATGCATCAGGTCTCCAGACTGATTAATGCTCACTACAGCAGAGATTTATGGATCTGTCGTTCTAATAGCTCTTCCATGAGCCCCACACAAGATGATTCTTGCACATCTTAACTCTCTCATCACAAGCTCTTCAAGCTCTCCACCCACTTATATCACTTCAAAATGTCATCAGGCCAAAGCTGTCCATTTAACCTTATTGTTAGTTACTAATTGCATTTCTGCAGCACAGAGAAGAGGTAGCAGAGCACAGGCAAGGAATGAAATGGGGTTCCAAACCATCATCACCCCTAATCTCTACCTCCTGCCATCTTGGCAGCCCAGCACCTGAAACCCGTTTGATCCATACAGCTGCACAGGATGGTCCCTCAGTGGCTATGTCGCTCCTAAGAGTATGTGATAGACAAGAAACCCTTCATTATATATATTTTGCAAACTCAGAACAAAATTTCAGGGCCTGCCCCATGTTGTAGGTTGTTCAGAAAGCAGAATCAACCAATAGTTATAATCACCAGCTTAAAAATGTGGCAGTTTTCCTGCTTTTTGAACATGACTGGAAATTTTTGAGCTCCTGGAGTGCAGCTCTGCTTTTCAAATAAACTCTGAAAGCCTTGTTTCTGTAATACTGGTTAAAAAAAAAAAAAAAAAAAAAGAAAACCTCTTTGTTAAAACTGAGGAAGTCAGAAGGGCTGAGAAATTTGACAAACACCCATTTCTGTCTATCTATTGGAGACTTGATTAGGATCTCACAGATTTGTGAAAGAAGTAATAACAAATACAGCTCTGAACTAACAAAAAAGAGAGCAGGGATGAGAGACTGGGAATACACATTCAGTGCCTATTAATTGCCTTGCTATATGGTCCTCCGTGCTTGTGGGAAGTCATGTTTTAGAAACATTCATGCAGATATCCAGCAGAGAGCATGATACCCTTTTCAGTAGGCTTACCCATACACCTGCAACAGCTAATGAAATAATGTCAACTTTTTATGAATATTCAGAGTGCTTTTGTTAATAAAAAAGGAGGCATTATAATAGCCAGCTATTATGTAGGCTGGCACCAACTGTTCAACTTTTCTAACGGAAAAAATATAATTGTGTGTGAATTGTATTGCTCATGAAAGTGAGACAGATGTAGGAAGAAGGCAGGCAAACACTTGCATCCCACCTCAGGCTCCACCTGGAACACCAGTTATTCAATTACCAGGGCTTGCCTCTACAATCCACACAACCTTAATGCAGCATTTGTACAATGGCGCTACGTGGCTGAGGACTAGTTAATATATGCGAGTGATTTTTCAAAACTACAGCAGGTTTGCCGACCTGCCTCTGTCAGTGTGAGAGTTCTGAAATAATAGCACTCAATAAGACCGAGACCAAAAAAATCATGTTGTCCTGCAAGAAGCGTATCAACAGGGATACGGTTTCTAAATGATACGGTAAACATGTAAAGGCACAGTGGCTCTTACTTAAGTGTGGCTCCTATTCTTCTAGAGAAAGCAGGGTGGATAAGCTGCTGTTTGTTAAAAAGGCTGTCTCTGGCCCTGCAAAAGGTGGTTTCCATTTTCAGATGAGGGAATTCTGAGTTCAGCTACATAAAGGGGCATATATATTACACAGCTGAGCAGGCAGTGCCTAACTTGAAGACACCTTTCCCTTTCCACACTCCCTTCCAAATGAGAGCTCTGTTCCTAAGCACAGAGCAAAGGTAGGAAGGCAGGCAGACATTTAGAACATTCAGAAGATGAATTTAACTGATTTTTTTCCTAATTGGCTTTTACACACATCAGAATTCCTCCTCAATGACATAATTAAGTAATAGTCTATTCATAAAAAAAAAAAAAAAAATCTAATAAACAATTCTCTATAAATCACAGTCTATTATTTTTGGTGGCTTTGTCTCTTATTCTGACCTTTTCCAGAAATATTCTTCCTGTATAGGTCCTCTTTTCACATCCAGCTCTGCCATGACACTGGCAACAGGACATAACCAAGCTGTAGAGCAGGTCAACAAAGCTGGCCATTGCTTAAGTATAAAAAAGAAAATCTCCTACCTTTCTGTTCAGTAAAGAATGAGTAAATGAAATTATAACCTTAAATGGTAATTTATAGACAAGCATATATATAATATTCAAATACATATGTGTGTACTTCTCTGTTTCTCATACATGTCTTCCTATAGATGGGCAAACACACAGAGAGCTTTAAAAGCAGAAAAAAATGCTTGGAATTTATCTCAAAACTCCCTGTGCACTTGAGTTTCTCATCTTACCATATTAATTACTCTTATTGGCTTCAACATGTATTTTTTATATCCTGAAATGAAAAAGTGAGGTCTATTATGTTTACTGATATTTCTAAATTAGCTTTCTCCTCAAACTGAGACAAGTCCGCCTTCTTTGTGTGCAAAGCTTGGTTCCCTGCTCATTCTCACCACTTTCCCATCAGTTGGACTCTGTACACACAACAAAACCTCTCTCAGAGCAGGGCAGTAGGAGTCAGCCCTACTCCTCAGTCCATGATCACAACCAAGAAAGCAGAAAAGCACAGATTCAGTGAGCACACACATGTCTAAATAAACCACACCTAAATACCTCAAGTAAGTATGTACAGCCACTAAATCCTCATACAGTCAAAACTTTGAGGTGAGTCTCCCGGGAGCCTTCTCTTCTCCAGAATGAACAAGCCCAACTCTCTAAGCTTGTCCCATAGGAGAGGTATTCCAGTCCTCTGATCATCTTTTTGGCCTCCTCTGGGCTCATTCCAACAGGTCCATGTCTTTCCTGTACTGAGGACTAGAGAGCTGGACACAATACTGCAGGTGGGGTCTCAGGAGAGTGGAGTAGAGGGGGAGAATCCCTTCCCTCAACCTGCTGACCATGCTTCTTTTGACGCAGCCCAGGATACAGTTGGCTTTCTGGGCTGTGAACACCTATTGCTGGCTCATGTGCAGCTTTTCATCCACTTACAAAGTTGCACTTCACACACGACGTGATGAAGCAAAATCAACTTATGCCCTTTGTTTCACTTTTACTTTATGATATTCAGTGCAAATGGACTGCTACTTTCAAGGACAGAAAGCCACCACAATGGAAAGCTATGTGGGCTACAAAATGCCATAGACAGTGGCCACTCTTAGGAACACTTCTATCTAGGTTTCTAAATATGAACTTAGAGGAGGAAGTCTGGATGTAACACAATCTTAGCTCAAACATTAAAGACCATGTGCAGATATGGCACATGAAGCTAGCATTAAATACATGCTTCTGCTATCCTAGACATCTGTTTATGCACCTGGGGAGTCACTGTGCTCTGAATTTCTCAGTCAAAAGTAAGTCAATTAGCATGCTAACTCTCATAGATTCAAGTGACCTGTAACATGAATTGCATGATAGTATTCATTAGGGGTTTTTTTATTTAGTCCTGCTGAACCTCAAAATACGCACAGGTAAAAAAACCTAACAAAACCAAACACTGACATTCAAGTCAGGGAACAAAGGCCATTAGAAGAGAACAAAGTTAGGATCACTCTCTGAATCTCTTTTGTCCTGGATGCAGGTGGCAGTTTCATGCTCTGTACAGACCCAAGTACTTTAAGGAAATGTGACAGACAGCAGACAGAAGGAGGCAGGTGTTGATCTTCACCATGCAAAGAGAAGAGTGTCTGATGCAGACTGATGAAAATTCCTTTGGATACTATATAAAGTGACTACCCAGCTTCATTGAGCTCTTGTGCATACTCTCAGTCCCACTGTTAGTTTTTATGAGGATTGCAATATTCCAGCAATTTGTTATTTCTTATTACATTATATTATCCTGGTCCTTTTAAGAATTGTTGAAATACCACTTCCACTAATTGTAATTATGTTTTCTAGAGGCATTAGTGTAATTTGAAGAGCAGTGTGCTTGTCAAGTCCCATCATCAGAACAAGAGAGCTCTATTCATGCCCTAGTTAGATCACTCCTTTTTAAATACTTAATATTTTGTGGAAGCTAGTAAAAACCAATTCCAAATATACCCTAAGCACCATTGTTCATCTGTGTTTTAATCCTGCCTCACAAATTAAATATATATATATATATATACATCTCTAATCAGAGTTTGGTTTGGTCACTTAATCTTGGGTTCTTATCGTTTGGGGACAAATCAGGCTCAGTTTAGGCAGTTTAAGCTAACATAACAACAAGAAAAAGAAGTCCAACTACTTGTCTCAAATGGTACTTGTTTTCAGGTGTTCAGGAAAAGGAAGGGAAATTATATGATCATGAGAACAGCTGTATAGTCAATCCAAATAACGGTGGGATTCACTGAGCTGAAAGTTAGTGACTGGCAACTTCCAGCTGAAAGGTAGAGATGGTGAAATAGGATGTTCTGAACTGGAGCTCTCTGAAGATGTTAATGTTGCATAACATTCAGTTATGAATATTCCTCACTTGCACAAAGTCTGCACATCTATAGAGATGATATCCCCAGGCATGTATAGTTATGTTCAAAAATCTTAAATAACAACAATATTTATATGTTGGGTTTTTTTTAAATTTCCTTGCACCTGTTTGACAAAAAGGAGCAAAAAAGCAATGGTATTCGCAGACTTTCAGTAGCTGCTGAATATGTATGTCTTTGAAGCTACCTCATTTAATTTCATTTAATAAAATTCTTGACATTTTCCAAATATGAAATCATGATTGTCCTCATTGTCACATGCTCTTGGTACAGCTCCCTAACGTATAAATGTAACGTAATTTCCCCTCAGTTAAAATTTAACATCAAATCTAATTGCAAGGGTATGAATTCAGAAATAGCAATGTGGACAAAAATAATGAAGCCAATAGAATTAACATGAAAGATCTTTAAAATTAAAGCCCTGTGAAAAAAAAAGATAGAAAAATGTTTGTGCATAAAAGTAGTCAACCTTAACCAATATTCAAACAAACAGAAAAGAAATTGTTTCAATTATTTTCTGACATATATAATTATGGTAATTTCAAAAACTGAATTTACAAGAATTAAGTTTTATCATTATGTATGAGGTTACATTATTAAATGTAACAGGAAATCCACAGTTTGGATCTAACTCCGTAGAAAGGCTTTTTATCATTTAAATATGACTTGAAGGAGGGGGAGACTCTCCTGCATGTTACTGTGTTCTATTTCATCTTTAATTTAACCCTTTGAACATTTTGCAGAATGAACAGGAGTCGTGCACATCAAAGAACAAGATGAATTTGATTAATTCATTTTGGTTAAAAAACAGGAGTATTTCAATTTGCTATCACGCTAGTAACTATAAAGATAAACTAAAATTCCTGTTGGTGTTTATAATTGGTTGGATATCTTTTTTCAAGGACTCCACTATAAAGCACAAGAAGCTGCAGACCTGATCAAACACCTGTAGGCACTAAGGTAGCACTTACCTCTGGAGCCACAGGCACTTCCAGAGTGATTTATTCCTCAGGGGAGAAAACCAGTATTTAGGTTCTGGCTTTTCTCAGGGCTCGTTTTAAGAAAAAGTAACTTTCTTTCCAGCTGCTGAACAGCTCGTGGTTGCTCTGAGCAACAACCCCAACATCATTCACTCTGAAAAGGAGCAGAAAAAACTCCAGGAGCAGAAAAAACTCCAGGAGCATTTAGCACACACGTGGCAGAGTCAATCCCAGTTGCCTATGGTTCCCTAAATAGACTGGGAAACAGCTCCTCTTTCTATGGTACCAGCCTGACACCTACCACACCCACTCAAGACAGCCCTCCTTGGGTGGGTTCTCAAGTACACAGACACCAGCAGCAGGAATGATGTTTCCATAAATGTTGCAGGAACTTTGGGGTAACATAGCTTGAAAATTTCTCATGCAGCAGTGGAAAGGCTTTGTTTTACCATTATTAAATATATTAATGCTAGTGAGCTATAGATGCTGTCAATTATACGGTTTTGGCGTTATCACACATGAGCAATGTAAATGACCATCCTTATCTTTGTATGCTGGCCACATTGGTGGAGATCATGACTTGCTATAAATCATTTCATTAAATACTGAGATACAGTAGCTGCGTATCTGGATCCCTTTAATTAAAGTTTATATGGCATCATAATTTATACAACAAAAATTTGAGCTGTCTTTACCAAAGTTCTGCAAGAAAGATAGCCTAAACATTAGCAATTAAAACTGAACAGAGGCCACCCTTACTTTCAGTCGACAGTAGATTCTAAGAAAAAGTAGTCTGAGTCATGCTATTATTGCTCAAAGTCATTACATTTCACTGTCTTATTTTTAGACTTTTTTTTTTTAATAGGTGTCAAGACCAGAGACTGAAGATTGAGGAAAGTGAAGACGAAAAAGACCATTGAAGTTTTTCATTAGAAGACTGGTTTTAGAACAAGGAGGCAAAATTTACTTGATTCACAGGTTAAATTTTGTTTAAGTAAATATCTAGAATGCTGATGTTTTTAAATTTTATCTACCTCTTGCTTATTATTTCATTCTACGGATCATTCCTAATTCTCATCTTTCTAGTCTGCCATCTCATCAGTATTTCTATTGGGTAGTGTATTGCCTAGGTTTGAAACTATTTTCATTTTGTTTCTGCTTTCCCTCCTTTTTTTCCCAGTGTGGAACACATCTAATGTGAAGACTGTCAATACAGTCCACTGACCCCTTGTATTTATATTCACATACCATCTATGATGCAGCTAAAGAAACTGAATTTCTAGAAAAACAAAACTAGAAGAATATTTCATGCTCATCAGGTGTATTGATGACATTTAGCCAATGGAAGTTAAGAAGAAAAAAAAGTGCAAGGTGATCTGAAAGGTATTTCCATATTTCCAACCCATAACATGTGCTATAGATTGTGAATTTCCATTTACAGCACTGTCATCATCAGTTTATATAATAATCAGAAAAGATAAACTTTCCCTAGTTTGTTTGTCCATTTTCAAATCAGTACAAGTGAGAGCAGCTGCAGTAAAGTCCGTCGCTGAACTGGTTTGCAGTGGAACTGCATTTGGCTCACTGCATGCATGAAACTGGTTCCAAAACTGGCTGCAAAACAGGCCGAACTTTTTTTCTTTTGAGGGTCTGATTATCTTGCAAAACTTTCAGCACTTCCTTTTTCAGATTAGGCTGTGAAGTGTGAGAAGTCTACTCTCATCCTTCCTTCTCCCCTTACCCACCCTCAGGCTGTCAGCTATTGCTTAAGACCCTGACTTAAGGAAGTTCGGAGGAGCATGGCAAAATTAGTTTTACATGCTAGATTAAAACGAGTCCAAGATATATGGTAAAGCACTTTGTCTCAGGACATCAAGTGTGTATTCCCATGCAATGACTGAAGGTCTGGGTCACTCTGGCCAATTTCTGCAACCTCTCTTTGCTGTCTTTTTGCTGCCCTTTGCCTGCCTTCCCTAGATAAATGATAAATTCTACAAGGAAAGCCCTATTTCTTGCTATGCATTTTTACCTGACAGGATTCATCTTGCCAAATCTGGACACTTCAGAGTTAGACATCTTTACCTGAGATGGTCCTCTTACTGGAGGATGATTTGTTTGACCAGCCATAGGCAGTAACTGAGGACTGCAGGGAGGTGTCCTGAGTTCTGTCCTCTGCTCCATTTGTTATGAAGACAACCTAGCATTAGTGACTCAGGCTAAGGTACCCAAGTTCTGGACACGAACATGAGAGCAGATGAAGTCTCTCTAATACAGCCTGTGAAGCTATTAGACCCTTAATGCAACCCTAAGTAAAGTTTTATCTCAGTTTGGTTGGATTTCCTTTAGCCGAGCAGATTTACTCTTCATTTCAAAGTCACAATTCATTAAACACCCAAAAAGGGGAAAATGGTTTTGTGCTGCAATATCTCACTTCATCCCCTAAAGCTTTTGCAGCACATCCAGCCACGCAGGGAGGTGAAGAGGGGGATTCCATTTATGCAAAGTGGGGCAGCTGGATTGAACACCCTCTGAGGAAGGGAAGCTTTGAAACATTATGCGAAACTGAGGAAAACAAGTATTTCCTACAGGATGTGTAGCCTGAGACTTGAGAAGCAGCTTCGCCTGAGCCTACACTTTTCCTGAAAGAAACATCAAACCAAGAGGTTTTGAACACACCTATATAGATTCTGCCAAGATGAAAAGTTAATAGATCCCAATGGGTATGGCTGCTTGATCAGCGAGGTTATTTTGCACTTGGCTGTGCCGGGTTTTGCAAGCACTCCTTTGCTGAACCGTGATATAATTATCGCTTGCAGGAAGGAGTTTGTGCAGTTCCCAGCCTTGTGCTGACAACAGCCTGCAGCCATGTGCTGCTTCCCCTGTTTCACAGCTCAGCAGAATCTGTCCCATTGGAACAAGGCCAGTTACAGGCAGATGTGGCCACAACATTGCCCAGCCCGTGTTACCTGCCGTCTAGAACACACTGGAAGAGTCCCCAGAAACCTCCAGAAGTAACAGAATGTGGCATTGCAGTTCTCTGGAGACAGAACCATCATATGTCTTTGTGCTAAAGGATCCTCACAGAGATATTCTCTTTCTCTTTTGGTGTAGGGAAAACAACTACTAGGGAAATCTACAGTTTTGTGTGCTGGCAGTACAGCTCCATAAAGGTGAAGCAGCTTAGAGTGATGTATTAAAACACACCACACCACAGCCAAGCACAGCTCAAGGGCAACCTTGCCTTTCACTGACCTGGTTTAGAAACTTCTAATTCACACCTTCATTTTCTTAAATACATTTTCATTTACAGTTGTGTACACTCTCACACCTGCATCCATCCAACACAACCAGTTACCCTGGAGCAGAGTACACAAAGTCTTTAGTAAGCAAGTACTATTCCCCAAGACATTTGGGGAATGGCCAATGGTCACCCTTGTCTTCTCCCACTCAGCAAAGATGCTGGACAGTATTGTATTTGAGATCATGAATTAGATCAATATGAAGAGAAAAGAATGCCTTCAACTCTAAACTTGTTAATTTTCCTTTTCTTTTTTTTCTTCTATACAAAGGCATATCAGTTCCAGAATACAAATTTTTTATTAAATTAGGGCCTTGTGTCCTGATGATGTCTAAAACAGGTGGACTGATTCTCTGTGTTAGATCTTCCTACTCCACAATGACAACTGGCTTAGCCCAGATCTCAATCTTCTAAAAAGACCCAGATGAGTTAACAAGGAGCAACTTTTTAATATGATTTGGGATAAATAAGTATGGATTTTTTTAATCTACCTTGACTTCAAATTAGGCATCTAAATTATTACTCACTCCTGTCAGTTGCCATGGTAGTACCAGAATACCTTTGCATGTACCTCTCCAAAAGTCAATTGCTCCCCTTGGTATTGCAGGGAGCGTATTGACTTTGATCTGAGATTATACATTCAGGATATTCTTGTAGGAGTCACAAAAGTGACTCAAGAATGCCAGTCCCCACTGATCTTATTGTAGACCATGCCTTTAAATCACTTTCAGGCCTTGAAAATTCATCTACATTTTGGACATTCAAATTTGAGAGATTTGTCCATGACCGTGGAGGCAAACAGACCAAGTATGGTTAAATTCTTTAAATACCAAATAGTAATTATAGGTTTGGAGGACAGAGGGGTGTTATTGGTTTTTTTCCTTAGATCAGTGGGGTTTATTTTCCTTTCCCTTGGGGTCAAATTGTCCATATTTAGAATCAAGTTTTTATGGCGGAGTTTAACTGTGAGAGAATATAGTTGTCTATACATCCATCTGTATGGACTTAACATCTGTATATACATGATTGTTAAAGTCCCCATAGTTCTAAAAATTATTTTATGATTAAATATAAAATGGAGGAGGGGAAGGGGTAAACTGCATAATGGAAAATTATGGTGTGATGTAAATATTATTTGAACACAGTTTTGCTCTGAATTTTTCAGCAAAACTTTCACTGAACTCAACAGAAGCTTTGTGTAAATAAGCAGCAAGGAGCATGTACTGGTTTATATAGTACAGTGAATTTAATTTTATAAAACAGGGAAATGAAATCTTGTCTCCTCAGAAAGCATTTTATTAAGTTAATGGTCTAACTTAAACTCAGTTAGCTATGGTGCAATTCTATGGCTATAGTAGTACAATAGTTTAATTGTGATGTGGTCCAAATCCAGACGGCACTGAAAATACCTTGTTAACCAACCAGTTCCTGCCACAAAAATACACTGCAAGTTCAATGGCAGTTAAAATACAAGCATTAAAATCGATTATTAATGACTACACAATCAAGCCCTGTTGTGGAGTTGCTGGTCTCACACACCCCCGCTGGGAAGCGGGGTCTGTCCTGCCAGGCTGGGATTGCTGCTCAGGCTCTCCCCAGGGCTGCTACCACTGCTTCAGGGCCCTGCACCCACTCCTGCACTCCCTGAACCCAGGTTAGACCTTACTAGCTAGTTGTTCCCACTACTAAGAAGCAGAATGATCCCTGGAGACAGGGTCCCCATACTCACCCTAGCTCCTTAACCATACCGCATGTGGCAGAGGTGACCAGCTGGCTGGAGTTCAGTAATGCTGAGGGAAGCAAGCACCCAGGGGTTTCACAGATCCTGCTTCCCTTCCCATGAAGGGTGGGGACAAGGTTTGCCTCTTAAGGAACTTCTAGAAATTTGGTTCTTTATTTGACTTTCGAAGGCTCTTAAAGACAATTCCTTACAGCAAAGTTGCATAACACCACCTTCCACACACAAACAAAATATGGGTTTTGGAAGTGAGGTGGAAATTTTAGTTATTACTTTAACAACTTTAAAATTCTCACAAATACAAGAGAAAAGCGGCCCCAAAAGCTATAGCATAATAATATTCCACAGAGACAACATCAATGCTGGATGAGAGGTCTCTTTCATCACAGCTTTGAATATGGATCAAGGTTTGGGATATTTAAAAGGGCAACACAGGTGTATGTGGTGTTGAAGACATGTTTATCTTGAATTGAGTTTTAAAAGTTCCATAATCAGGATAGGCTCTTGTAATGCAATGATTTCCTTCAAATTATGAAAAACTTGAAATCACACTAAATCCCCTAAGACTCTTCTTATTTTTTTAAGTAATGCTACATGCTAAAGCCTTGAAGGGGGCAATTTTTTCCTCTTTTAAACTCAATTTTTATAACTGTTCTATCTGCTCTGGGAATATTTGAATCTCTATATTCAAAAACTTCCGAATGTTGGCATTACATCCCCACGTCCTGTTTGGGAAACAACCATTTTCTCTCACACTGTATTATTCTGTGTAATGTTAAAGGATTCATCTAACCCTTCATGAGAGGCAAGAATTGGGATGTACAGACAATGACAGATGAGCTATAGTGAGCACAGTATTTTCCCATTTTAATTTTTCTTTACTTAAAAGACACTAACACTTTGAAAGGTCTCACACTCACTATCAATTTTTTGGTGCATTGCACAAAGCCAAAAGCAAGGAGACAGATTCAAACAACAGCTCAAAAATTTTAGTAGCAATATGGAAGGACGTTAGTAACGACCTTTAACTCACCAAGCAAGAAAGAGGTCCAGTAAGGAAAAACGTTTTACATGTGCAAAACCATCATACAAAGATAAAACACTTGGACGCTGTCCGCACTGAACACTGAAACAGGGCTGCTTTCTCTTAAAGCTGCTGAAGATGTCGTTGCTACTCTCCCAGCATTGCAAAATGTAACAAAAAAAAAAAAAATCATGGCACCTGCACTTGCCTTCACCTGAGCACTGCTCTAGACTGGGACAGCCTGGCTACCCATGGGGCACCTGAAAAGCTGAGGTGGATTCAAAGTTCCACAAATAGGACTACCATCACAGAAGATTTTTGGGGTTTGTGGGTTTGTTTTTTTTTTTCATAAGGAAACCTGTTTGGCCCTTCAGCCAGAGAAAATTGTGGCAAGGGATATAAAAAACATCATGGAGGAGATCAGGGTGGAAAAGGAGACAAAATGGAAGGCCTGGCCTTAGAGGAGGAGAGGTGGTCTAGTCCCTCTCTTCTTGTTTGGCCAATGACACGTTAGCAGATACAATATCTAATGCATTCTCCTCACGTTCACTGTTGTTTCTGGCTTCCATCTCTTTAATTTCAATAAGGGATAGATTATCAGAACTTCTTGTTCAGCATCCCTGCACCCTCAAGCATCCTGCCACCCTTTTCCTGAGATTCTGAGGTGATTCCTTATTCTTTTGTTTAAGGAATGTACTTTGTGAGAAAGTACAAACAGTGATAACAGAAGCCAGCGCCCTTCCCTCCCCCAACTATGGACATTTCCTTTTTTCAGTGTTAAAGAAATAATTAGATTAAAATGTCATTATTGTAATATTTCCCTGCTACATAAACTTTTCACCTAAGAATCTCAAAAGATTTTGTCCTGGTAAATACTGTCACCTTTGAGAGACTCAGTAATAAATTTGGTATATGGCACACTTTAGGAATAAAACTCAGAAACATAGATTGTACTCCCTGAGTCTAACTACTGCCATCCTATACTTTTCCCTTTCTTTCACCTAAAAATTTGAAAAGAAAATATCATTGACTCTCCCATATCTATTTAGCACATATTTTACAAACAGTTCCAGTAAAACACTGTGCGGTGGATAACAGGCCAAATGAAACCATAACAAACGAAGTTAAAAAAATCATGTCCAAGAAGAATTTGGATTTCGCTAAGTTTACAGTCTTTGAGATATTCAAGCACATAATATCAGCCAAATGAAGACCCTGCTTTAGAAAGCATCCGGTTTTTAGTCAAAGACAATGAAGGGTATGCTGAAATGCCTTTTTTTCAGGCAACAGTGACTTGAATGGAGCTCAGCACTTCCCTCGACCAGAGGCCAGCATGGATCCAGCCCCTGGGTCCCTTCCTATGGGAACACTAGGCAGAGAGACCTCTATTCAAAGGAGGTCAGCCTTTGAAACAGGAATTGACCTTCAGCAACCAAGACTCCCCTCTCCTTTGCAGCCTTCATGCACTTTCTATTAGAAAGCAACGCGACGGGGTATATTCTAATTCTCATCTGCCAAACGTCCTTAAAAGCCTGGAGTTGTTCCTGTTCTCACTAAAAGACAGGAACTCAGTGTGTTTGAGAGACAGGACTGTCCCTCAGCTCCCCTTCTTCTGCCTTTCCCATATATGGTTAGTTCTGCTATCAAAACTAATCCATTTTCTGTGTGTAAGGGTAATTTTGATCATCAGGGGCAGAAAGTATGAACTCCCTCGGTGTTTCTGGGAGGTTTTCTGTGGGATAACAAGGGCCCAAGCAACTGCCCAGGCACATTCAGCTTGCTGCCATGTATCTGGAGAGGATTAAGGAGTGGATGCCAGCGCAATGGGTGCAACTTCTTGCAGGAGAGGGAGAGCAGGGAATAGCCTTCTCCCATTGTCACTTCCAGGAGAGAGTAGAGAAGCAGGGGTTACCAGCCGGAAAAGACAACTTCAAGGGTGTCCAGATCCCACATCCCAGCCTGGGATTTGGACTTGCATCCAGCTGCTACAATCAGAACTCCTACCCTAAATGAAGATAAGCTTTCTTTCCACATAAAGGGGAGCTGCTTAGATAAGCCCCCCATCATAAATGCATGATGAGAATATAAGAATTCTCCCAAAGTGAGAATAACGCTTTTCCCTGCAAGAGCAACTGCTCTTTTATGGAGGTTGATAGGTGAGAAAATGGAAAAGTTTTACATTTCATTCAAAATTGAGCCACAGAGCTTTCTAAATCAATATTGGTGCCCTCAAATCTCAGACCAAAAAATACCTGTCAAAGGAAGAGTATGACTGTTCTCATCATTTCAGCCATCAAAGTTATTTTGATCAAGTCTGTATGTATTTTTAATAATGATTTTCCTTCTCTCCCAAAGTCTTGTTATTCACTTGAAGGCAAAATTATATGAAAAGAGGAGCAACTTTCTGAAAAAGTATGAGAACCTCTGGGACAAGATCAACCAGTATTTTGTCAACTGAGAATCTTGAATTGTATGTGTGACAGAAGTGAGTATGGCTCTTCACTATATAAATATTTTTTTAAATATTTATTTTAACAGTGTATAACAGTGGCAGGTCTAAAATAAGTAGCAGTTTACTAAGTTTGTTTTCCATTTGTAACATTTATTATTGTGAAGATGATACACTTATGGCATCCATGTCCCCGTGTGAACAGATGGAAAAGACTTCCTCAGTGCTATGGAAAGCCTCCATAACAACTAGAATTTGAACTGAAAAGAACAACAATCCTGAAATTGTCTCAAAGTGTTTCATATATTGTCTAATTCATGCTGAGATTTACACAAGGAACCTCTACCAAAACCAGCTGGAATCAGGGAGGAGAGAAAGCAAACATTCTGACTAACAGCTTTGTCACACAAGGCTTGTAGCATTGTTCCCAGTGTTAAGCAGTGTCCTCCTACATATATTTAAAATTATCAAAAAAAAAAAAAATCAGAAGTGCTACTTAGAATTTATCAAAAACAACTATTTGGTATAGAATACATGCTAATAAAGCTTTTCCAATCTGGAATCTGCGTGGCAGAAGATACCAACAAAGAACTACTAGACACAGATTGGTGGCAACATTATTTTAGACAGTATGAGTGCATTTAAAGGAAGGGAGAGTGCTGATCAAGCATCATATTTATAGTTGCATTTATACACTGATAATTCATACCTTTATATGAATATTTCATACATAACTTATTCTCAGAAACGTAACTAAGATCAAAATGAAATAACACAAGTTGTAGTTGAAACGTTTTATCTGATTTTATTACTATCCAAGACTATGATTTCACAATTACAAAAAACAGTTCTCATTAAATGAAATTCTGTATAAATTTTGTTCAATCTATTTCAAAAAGACAGTGATGCAATGCAGATCAGAATCTGACCTGTAACACTTCAGTCAATAGTTGCACTAACATCTATCCCCTAACAGACTTGTTAGAGGTAATAGAAAGTGTTTAGATGGTTGTCCATAAGAATATGGAGCACAATTTGGTGATTTAAACATTTGCAGCATTTCGTGTATTTACTATGAACCTAAATTCGAAATAATGTCTCTTAACTTAAAAGAAAAATAACTTTACATCCATTGTGCTCATAAGAATGCTTCTAAAATTTAAACTGTTTCTAATGTTTCTCAAATACTAAACCAAAAGAGCATAGTGCCATATGCATTTTTGTGCATAGAACCATTCAGGTTTAAAGTATAATTGCAACTGTATTTAATATGTTCATAATAAAATAATAAACATATGTTACAGCCCACAAGTAGGGAGGAACAATGATGGCAAAGTGAAACAGCAGAGTAAAAATAAACATCATTTTTTCATTGAATATGACTGCTCTAACATCCTCATGCTTCTTCTATTCTTTCTGAAAATCTATCCTAATTAATTAAATACATCATCATTCGCTAAACCGACATCTTACGACAGCATTTACACTAGCATAGAAACAGTGGAATTTCCGTTTCTGCTTTTGGAAAAAAAAAAAAAAAAAAACAAAAAACAAACAAACAAACAAAACTCAAACCCTTTTGTGAAATTTTGCAGAACAGAGTGATTTTTTTATGCATTAATGATAATTAACCTTCCTTTTACACCAATGCCTCCAAAAGAGTGGGGAAAAAAATCTAAACTGTCTCCATTAGTATGCAAATAATGTCATGTACATGTGACACATGATGTCAAGAATTCTATTTCATTTCTTACAGATGACAGAACAGAATATAGATGCTGCTGCTATAATAGGGTTTGAAGTGGAGTTATACATACCTGCCCATACCAGCTGTATTCCAGCATTGTAACCTCAGTGAACACCAAGTCTTAGAAAACTCAGAGCAAATTCGTGAATACCAACTGTTTCATGTAAGACAAAGCCTATGACTATGCTGCTACATTCCCTTTCAAGGGAGTGTGCTGCAGTCTACAACTTTTTACTTAACCACCAGCACTGCTACAATCATAGCTTTGTTGAAGTGTTGTGCTCTTGCAGCTAAAACCTGTTGATAATGAACCTGAACCCATTATTTTGAGTCAATGAATTGAAAGAAATAGGGCAAAGAATGAAAGCCACAGGGCCAATTACCAGCATTCTTTGATGTATTACTTGCTAGCACCCACCAAATCACTTTGTGTCTTTGTCTTGATCCCCTCTGTTATTCATTAATTATTCTGGAAGGGTTAGAGTTCAGATAGCTAATTGCACAGACAGTCTTACTTGGTGGGGATTCTCCCTACATTGACACTTTCCCCAACTGTGCCCAGCCACCTTGTATTATGCCAATTAATCCAATTCTTGGCATTTTTGTACAGTTCTCCAGGTTCTTTTAAAGCTTTGCCTAAAATGTTTTCACTCAGGCTTGTACAACAGAGGCTGAAGAAGATTTATGAACTGAATAGATAAATGTTTTACAATTGTCTTCTTCATACTTTCTGAAAGTCACTGGCCTTAGCAACCTTGTTTTTCTCCCCACATTCCTGTCTCCTTATTTAAAAGCACAGTGTATAGTACTTTTATTGCATATGTAGAAATTAGAAATATTTTAGAATATTTTGGTTTTCCTCTCATTGCTCCTCCCACTCTTCATTTTTGTCAGAAAGGATTTTTTTTAATTGAGAGGCAGATATTGCTTTATATCTTAAGAGACAATTTCTAGGAATAGCCTTGTAGTTAACAAAAGGAAGATATCACATTTTTTTGTGGACATTAGCACTAGGAATACTTCATCATTTCACTAAAAATGGGAAAGATGACGTTTCCTGGGTTTATCCACTAATTCCACCTTTGTCATTCTGCTGCCACAGATACCCACATTCCTGCTCCTATGACCCTAGAAAATTAGGACTCTGAGACAACAATTTGAGGACACAAATCAGAAGTGTCACAATTAGAACCAAGCCTATTCACAATTAGGTATATCCTACTTTTTAAGTAGTTCCACTGCAGGCAATATCAGTAATTTTAGGTCCTCATAGTCACTGCCATGTGAGAGCACTTTGAGATTCAATATGCACAGACAAGAGGTCCTTTAAGAAAGTGGTCACTGAAATAAACAGAAAACAGCAGCCACAGAGAACATGCGCTAATCATTTTAGATAACAATAGTACATATCTAATTAATTATCCAACTATGTAATTGTTGTTTTTCAGAGATACCAGTTAATTTAGAACATTGTACTGCAGGTATAAGAGTGTTTAGGAAAATTTTACCCATGGATTGTCATCCTCAAATTATACTGAACAGATATTACAGTGAGTTAAATGTGAAATAATTAAGTCCAAAGTAGGGGGGGGGGGGTGGGGAAGAGATTCTGTAATAAATCTGTTAAAAAAAAAAAAAGTTAGCAGTGTTTTAGCACTTCAGGTGATCTGACTGCTAATCTCCATTTGCAGATAACAGAAATCCAATATCCTTCAAGCAACCAGGTCAAAAGAACAGTTCAATAATTACAGGAGTCTTATATAAGAATCTGTAAAACACCCAGGAGCATAGAGTAGTTGTGGAAGATTAAAGAAAGAAAGTTTGTTTATAGATTTCATTTTTCTGCCACAAGAATCTAAATAAGCTTAAGATGGTGCTTCTTTCCCTATACAAAGTCCAAATGGAAAGTTATTAATCAGAGTTCTGTGAAACAAGTTATATTTTGCATATGTATTCAGAACCACTCAAGCTCCGCCTTCAGGTGAATGGTGTGCAAAATATTTCTGTTACGCTAAACAAAATATTATCTCTCACCTCACTTCTTAGACTGACCTGTTGACTAATGCAAGACTCATCATCCATGAATTCATACTTATTAAGCGTGCAATTTCAAACTTGGTTCCATAAGCTATGTTATCATCAAAACTAAAAAACAAAGAGTTTTGTGAAGTAATTCATCTTTAAGTAGTTGTGTCTATGCATTAAATAAGGATCTTTCAGACTCCATAACTTGACCTTTTCCTCATTAAACAGACCAAACATAAGGCTTCTGTCTCATTAACAGGTAATGCAGGCAAACAAGATATCAAGTCATTTCTCTTCAAAGAACAGTAATATTTAATATCTGAAAATGAAGATCTTCTACAGAAACAGAAGAATATTATCTAATTTTAAAGCAGAAGATTACCTTGAATCAATGATGCAGAGATTGGCTTGTGATACTATAAAATTAAACATTTAAATGGCTAAAGTATTCCCAAAGAATTTTTTCTTAAAACAGATAGAGATTCATGACATATCCATGAACTGCCAAAACTGGTTTTGGAAAATCTGGCCTCTGATTTCTAAATCCCCTGGTAATGCTGAATATATCACATAAAAAGCCAAAGCACCATATAGTGTGTTATCAGCAGCTGTGCTGAGGAACACCTTCACTGGAGGCTAAGAGGAGCTCTGGTCCTCTGGGATCTAACCTGAGTGCTACCCACAGACTATCCACAGCTCAGCATGTGGCGGCTTTCTCCCACTGGTTTCTTCCCTCTCTCTTGAAAAACACAGCTGGCATGACTACCGACATTGCTGCTAAATTAAGGCGATATCACACAACCCTCAGCTGTGGGAGCATCTGACCATGCAGGTTGACACCCCACTCTCCTGAACCATGTCACAGCATTTAAAGCAGGGATGAGATAGCTCACTCTGGTGCAAGACACTGAAGAATTTGCAGACTCTGTGCACCAGATAATTTCTATACATCAGTTTTCTAAATTTTTAAATATTGTTTTTCTACACTCAAAGATCCAATAAAAAATGCTTTGCGTAGAGTTCTAGTTCTTAAGGAAAATTTTATTGTTACAGAAATATTTAAGGACTTTCCAAAACCCCCATCCCAGCTCCTTGAGGTGAACTGCTCTTTATTTCAGGGAACAGTTGTTTATTTTGGTTATAGCTCCAGCTACTTTATTACTGTAGAAAAGTAAGACAATGCCAACAGCACTTAAACATGCAACTTGAGTATCTGCGTTGAATGATTACCGCTATCCTCTCCAATTTTTTTCTGTAGTGCTGGATTTGCCATTGAGACTTTAGAAGTCTAAGAAGTGCTT
The DNA here is from genome assembly GCA_027574665.1 of Rhynochetos jubatus. Lineage (NCBI taxonomy): Eukaryota > Metazoa > Chordata > Aves > Eurypygiformes > Rhynochetidae > Rhynochetos > Rhynochetos jubatus. The sequence continues at coordinate 27,001,497 of CM050652.1, read as the reverse complement.
TCTGTCAATAAAGTCCTTTTTAGCTGTAGGGCCCTTAAGGAAGTGGTTCAGTATGTCTGTATAATGCCTTGCACACCGGGGCACTGATCTGGTTGAAGAAACAAGAATTATCCAATAACTTCTGACTACAAGCTCTTTCAGTCACAACTGAGGCTTCTGAAAGTGCTCTGTTGGTGAGGTGAATAACAATGCCTTGAAAATTCTACAGGAGCAGCCCAGTGCAGAGGTCTTTCAGAAGTCCTGTCTCATGTGTGGTAGCTGTTTGGAAGTCTTCTAGACTTCTTTTTTTATAAATAAAGCAGTATGAAACATAAATGATTTCCTCCCTGAGTAATCAGGAAGAACAGAAATTCATATGTGAATAGGCTTATTACAGCTCACAGATTAATATTTAACTCCTAAATCAGAACACTTTAATAAAGGGGCTCCAAGAGCCATGACATAAGCTTAACTTGCACTAGATATGGAATACAGAAGAGAACAGAAATAGGGGTTGATTCCCTACAAGAGCAATTGCTTTGAAGTTGAAGGAAAGCTCTAACAGCAACAAAATTGCTGGCAGAAAAAGGCCAAGTTATTCTCAACTTGTTTCTTAACTGTATGCGAAATATGCTGCCCTGGTGGACTTAAGCCTGAGTATCTGAACTTTGTATGAACTATCATTATGCTAAAACCGGCTTGTTTTTCCAAGGTGGTAACAAGTATCTTCTCAGCAATTCAATAAATAAGATAGATGAAGATTATATCAATCTTCTTATTAAATTCATTTAAAATGCTGTGGTCCAAATAAATACAGCAAGAATATTGTATGATTCTGAAACTAGTCACATCAATGCATCTTTCTTCTTTCAGTAACATGATTCAGAAACTGAGCTTTTTCCCTGGCAATTGCATCTTATTTTTAGATTCTCTCTCTTAGCTAATAAGTAGTATACCTTATTTAGATAGTGGCAAAAGCCTACAATTCTGATTTATATTTTTGTCATAGATTAAGAACTTTGTTTGAATAATAATTACAAGAAATATTAATAATTATAATAAGAAGAATAATTTTCTATTAAATTTCTGCACTGGACAGGTCTCTAATGAAGTAAATATGGCACCTTAAGTTTTCAGAGTGAAAGGATATCTGTGTGCAACATTGTAAGCATAGCAACTAAATACAGAACCTGGTTCAAAATTCAACACACCAGTCAAGAGCATGGATTCGTTACACTACATTAACAACCTACAGTACAAAAATAGACACAGATGATCAGCCTCAAAATGAGTGTGACCTGAAGAAATATGATAAATATAATGTAGCAATCGTTCCTCATCTCATGACAATGTTACATATACACAATAGAATTTGAATGTTGCATATTAACAAGCTGATCCATGAATAGTGAAACTGACACAGTGCTGTTTCCTATGGATTTTTGGGTTTATTTCCCTTAAAGCTTTCTCTCCCAGGACTCACAGGTAGCCTATTTTGAATTGTTTCTCATGATCACTGCATTGCACCTTCCAAGGCTTGATCACATCTGCTGTCTGGGAAGGGAGCTTGCAGCACATGGGCTCCTAAGCCAGACCCCCATGTGAGCCTGAGAGCCCAGACACACCAACCAGCTGCCCTTGCTCACTTAAGAGTTTTCCTTCCCTGTGGTACAATTTATTCTTTTTTCCCTACCCACCTGTGAATTTCCATGTCACCTCAAGGCACTTCTGTTGAAACTGGCCTGTAGGTTCAAGAACCATCGAGATGGAAGGAAAGAAAGTTTCATGATGTCCAAACAGATGGCAACTGCCATCAAAAACTGCCCCATCTCTTCAGGAAGCTGTGCTGAAAATTATCAAATATTGCTGCCTTGGGAAAGAGTTGGATGCCACTTTTAAACAGCCTCCTGGAATACTGCTTCAGTATGAGACACGTCCAAAGTTTATTTATTTAATACAACACAACCTGAAGAAGCACCACAGACTGTCCCCATGGGAGATAACAGAAGAAAAACTAGAGTTCCATAGTATACATTCTTACAAAAATGAAAATCAGCTATATTTATTGAATCTGATTTCATAGAAATTTTAGGAGTTTCACCAAAAATATAAAACCCTTAATTGATTTCAGGGAAGTTAAAAAATCATCATGGTATCTTTTGAATCCCAGAAAAACTACAAGCTACAAGACCACATTTCTTACAAAGATGTAAAGATTAGACAATACCAAAGTAATAATACTCTTCAAGCAAGTATTATTTTTATTTTGAAAAAACTTTGCATTTTCTTATAATGTAAAGAATTCTTCTGGAACAACTCCCTAATGTTAACATAAAATGGAAGGTAAGAACAGATATGACTGACAGCATAACTTCAGTGTTTTAATAGGTAGCAAATAGCAGGTAGAAAAGGTTTTAGGCAAGGGGCATGTGTAGGAGAAATAAGAAAAAAGGAATAAATCCAAATAGATCTGTTTCAAAAACACAAATCTGATGCAATAAACCACTGTTATTAAAAATACTGGAAGAAAAAAAGAATCCCAACCTTTAAAATCAGCTATGAATCAATCTACACTAAAGTGGATTTTCCATCTGGTGAACAGAAGCTCAAATCTTTCTAACTATTATGTATCTGAAGTATTAGTATTTGTTCAAACATACCACGTCTTGTGTGATCTGGTTACTAACATCTAATAAATGAAATTATAGTGACTTTCTTACTGAAACATGTTGCATTAAAGATGCATATTTTGTTTGTTGAAGTATTGAAGAGCATCATTTAGTATTTCACCTGGGAAAATTCCCTTTTCAGTGAGTATTTCAGAAAAACTTATTGAAAGTACTAACATGCATGATGAACTTAAGGGATGCAAAGAAAGCCAGTGAACTGAATGGCTGCATACAGCCAACAATGGCAGCAAGGAAACTGCGTAAGAGACTAAGATTATGCTTCTATTCAGAGGAACTCCATAAAGCAATAAAGCAAATCAACTTTCATCCTCCAACTCTGAAAGAAATGAATGTAGAAAGAATAATTGACAGTGTGGTTCAGGTTAACTACAGGAATGATGTTGACACATCAGAGAGATTTAGGTATTGCTGTTGAATGAAGAAACTTCTATATTCACCTGTTTGCTGTATAATTTTGCACTCATTAATTAACTGAAGCCATGGAGGCTGCATTTCTAAGTCACATAGGCATTTTTGAGGATCTTGACTTAATGTGCCTCATCTAAGAATCTGATCCAGTCACATCTGATCTAGGAGTTTAATTCTGAATGCCTATCTTCTGCAACAATAACCAGTGGGTCAGTTCTAGCCACCTGATTTCTTTTTTGAAATAAAAGTGTAAATGTAGTAAATACAGTATTGCAACCACCTTAACAGCAATCATATGTTACTTGTTTGGTTGACCACCAGGTCCTGTGTGTGAGGGAATCCTTATTTCTGTAATGAAGCTGTTGTGGATCCATTAGGAACAGCCAGAGATTAGACTCTTAGGTTTGACCACTTATATGCATATTTATGGCATCTTATACAATGGAGTGAAAACAGACCACTCCTCACGGCTTTTGAATTTATATATACACTTCCACATATTCACACGTATATATAGAAGATATGTTAAGCAGACATATGTACACGTGGAGGGAGTGATATGTATATGTATACATTCGGTAATACTGAATGATGAGGAGAAATAGACAAAAGCCTATCCCTCCTAGTAGATTCTCTTTTCATTCTTTTGCCATTTTGGGGAATAAAGCCCAGTTAAGCCTCATTTCTTCCAAATCTGTATTCCACAGAGAAGTGGTTTAGTATTGTTTTTTGAATCAATGGGCATAATGCAGAGAAAGAGGTTTCTATCTGCAGAGGATCATCATATTTTTAGAAGCAATACTTCTCTTATCACAAGAGTGGCCCATTAACTGTAGCACAGAAGTGAGGGAATCACTTCTGAAATGTCATCAGCAGTTCTTTTGGTAGCAAGTATGCTTAAAATAGCCCTGTACACACGGAGGCCTTACTTGGTATAAAGATTTCAAATAAAAGTACAGAAAAGTTTTGTGGATTTGTTTGGGTTTTTTTTTTTTTCCTTTTATCTGTGTTCAATTTCATCCACACAGACACAGGGCTTTAAAGAGCTGGATTCCCCTTAAGTTTCATTACCTATGATCTAAAATAATACCTTCCAAAGCATGTTTTTGGTTTGTTTTTTGTTTGTTTGGGTTTTTTTAATAATGATTTAAATATAAATCAACAGAGTGTCTGATCAGACCAAGTCCCTTGGAAGTATCACTGGCTGGAATGCTTTCAAAATATTTTCAGAGCTATTTTTCTTTCTGAACACAGAATGATTTTTCTTGCAACCCTAAAAATGTTGCTTCTGTATACTCTAAGTAAAGCTCAATAAAGTCAAATAGTTTTCAGTGGGCCTTGGAATGGATCCCAGGTCTTTCGGTTTGCAGACGGCAATCCTCAGCCAGTCTGCGGGTAAGATACTTGTGTTTTATTGCAGAACTACTGTAGAAAACTTTTTTTCACATTGTGAATACTCCAGATAATTAACACACAGTATCTAACATGAGCTACTTCATGTTAGATATTGGAAGACATTACATTTACCAGTTCATCTTGTCCTACTTCTGCCAGTGGTCAGCACCAGAGGAGCAGAAGGCTCTAAGACAAGCATCCTGTCAGGTTGGTCATAAAGTTGTCCATATCACTATCCTAAAATATGAGCTTTAGCATTCCACAGTCATTTGTGGACCAGTATTTGTTGTAATAGGTGATGATCTTGCTGTGAAAGAATGAACTACGTATTACTGACTTGAAGGGGTGCAAAGACTTCGTGCTTCACTTGGATGTAAAAGAAGTGGACTGAGTCTCTGGAGGAAGATCATCTGGGTTGCAAGAAGAATGGCTCAGTGGTTACCTGCTACACAAAGACTTCAAGGAGCCTGGTGCAATTTCCTACCTGAACATAGGTCCCTGGATACTTCTGAGCATTCAACACAAGTGATATTCATCTCTAAGAGACAGATTTCTTGTCTGAGTTAAGAAAAAGTCTGTCTTTCGGACAATAGCAATAGAAAGGACCTCCAGAAAGTGAAATCACTTTCAGATACCTCTGAGAGGGTTTATATAAAGGCAGGATTTTTTTTTCTTTTTTTTTTTTTTTTAATTCCTCTGGAGATGCCTGTCTCTTACCCTTCATCACAGAGTGAGACTTGGGCAAATAACTTTGACTCGACACCTATTATTAACGTGACCAAAAAGCTGGATCCATTCAGCTTTTTGTGGAAGCTAAGCCTTATACTACGAGGAGCTGAATTTGTGTCTCTGCATCTTAAATTTTTACCTGTAAAATGCAACACCTTCCTTACAGTGAGACTGGGGGGGGCCGAAAATTTAAAATTCATGGGATATTGTCAAAATGTCAGTGGGGGCCAGAAAATTTCTTAACATAAGTAGATAGAAAAGGATGCTAGAGGCAATGAGCCCCAACCCCCAAAAGGTATGAACTGAATGTTTGTTTCCTAATGTTGTTGGCAATATTACTAACTAAAGGAAAAATCTAGAGACAGGACTAAGTTTGGAGTTTGAATGAACTGGATGATACTTCAAGGACTCTGTATGAAATGTCTTTTAACTGTTAATATTATCACTTAAGCCACATAATCCACATTTTCAGTAGCACAAAGTGGATGACATTGCTTATTTGTATTCAGTTCCACTGATGTTTTCTAGGAAAAAATTTCACGGCATTTTTCAAGGCAAAATTCTCACTAAGTCAGTTGGAGGTTGTTGTAGGAACATTCAAATTTTTTTTCATTCTCTATGTGTTAGATACCATGGTGATCTCAAGACACAATTCAACTTGGTTTTAATTATTCAAACCCTTTGGCCTGTAACTGTAATCTTCCTCTTTTGATATTAAAAAGGCAGGACACAGTTCAATTATTTATAGTTTAGATATGAAGAAAATGTGGAGTCTGTTCTTCCTTAGAAATACGTCCATGATTCGTAACAACACTAATGAAAGTTACAAGTACCATGTGGTTCCAATCCAGTTTTACTTTCATAATCTTTTGTCAAACAAGCAAACAAACAAACAACTCCAAACCTTCCTATTTGCTTTAGAAAGCAATTGAGATCTGCTCTGCATAAGGAGTTATCTATGACTACAGTTGTGTTAATGCATTTCACAAAGCTGACCTGCATGTAGCCCAGTTTTGATCCAACTTTGCAATGTCTTTCAGTGAAGCAAACTCTGCAGTGAATTAACATAAGATATTAATGTTAAAATTGGTGTCTAAACAGGAAAAGCTTTCATCATCTGTACACTGGTCTGAAATCACAGTGCACAGAGTAAGTGTTTACCATCAAGTATCTCACTCTGGAACGAGTTTTGCTACTACTGCTAGTTATACATTTTGGACAACTGACTTGTTTAGGCTATCTGCAGTGTTCATGTTTTGGACAAAAATAGCAATAGAAAAAATAAGCAATTATAATCACATTTTATCACATCTAATGTAAAGTGAATTGTGGAGATACAGTATTTCCAGCTGTGTCCTTTTTGCTTTATTGTTTTCGATGTTTTTGTCTCTGCCTAATTTTTCATTTATTCTTTGCTTCCTTTCTATGTTTTGATCTCTTAGCTTGTTTATTCTGGCTTACAGCATTACTTCTTATAATTTTTCTTATTCTTAGGCACCTTTTTTTCTTCTGTTCTTTGCGATATTTCAGCAAGATTCAGTTCTGAGAAATACAGTTGCTACTGCTATACAGCTGGAATTGTCCCTGTGTTGTGGCATCTATCCAGTTTATCTCAAATCATTGATTACAGCAGTCCGAAGGGTATAATGGTGAATATTCACTATGGGTGTGACTAAAGGAAGGGACTGTAATTCCCAATGAAAAACTCAGAATAGTAGGGAAAATAAAACTTACTTACAGAAATTCTTTGTTAACAGGTTTTCCAAGTATTCTTTATTCAGGGGTAAAAATTATTTCCAAAGACACTAAGTCATTGGCCATTTTTCTTTTAGTTTCCTTAGTCTTTGAACAAATTAACCATTTGTGTCTTTGACCAATTTATTTTAGGGAACAAATGTACTTGTTTAGGGATCTGAAACCAAAGGGGTGGTCTTTGTTCTGGGTGGTCTTTGTACCTATTTTCAGTCATAAGCAATTAATCCACCCTTGTGTGTATATCTTATGAGACATTCTGCTTTTAAATCACAGTCATTTAAAAACTACTCAAACCCAAAAAGTCATCCAAAACTGGCACACTTTCCAGATATCTGTAAAAGGCTAAATGGAAGATGTGAAGCAAAATAGATCCTGGGTTAGAAACTTGTATGCTGTATTAGCCCTGAGCAAAATTTTACAATGCAGCTACTTAACCTACAGGCAAAATTTCATAATGGGAATACTGAGAGACCTGTAGCTGTAACCAGTACTACTGGGCACCAGTGTAATATTTCATGTACACTTCTTACAAAGCAATTTTTGTTAATCTTGCTGCATGAATGAAAAATCTCATCCCATAGTCTCCAATTCACTACCCTCATGAACTCATAAAAAGGTCTTTTAAACACTGCTGTGATTTCCAAGTGGAAATAATAAAATGGCAAGAGTTAAATATTAATATTCAGTTCTTGCATTGTGCCTTTCTTTGATACCAATTACAACTTGAACTTCACCTAACTCAAAAAGACTGCAGACTTCACTCAATTAGCAGTAATAGGATTAAAACATAGCTTTGGAACTGAAGATTTAAATAGGAAAAAAAAACTTGGCAAATGTACACTACATGTACCAAATTAATCTCAAAATAAATATGCAGCCCTGGGTGAAATAAGTGGAATGTGGAATGCTTGAGGTGTGGGGGTTATTGTGAGTTTTTTGCTTTCTTGACAACCTCTGCAGGTTGCATTGCTTTGAAAAACTACGATGGCTGTAGTATAACAGTATTTTTTCTTCCTTTAGTTTTATGGACACAAGAAAAAGTTGCTGCCATTCACAACAGGTATTCCCCTTTGAAGACCACCAAAGCTATTTCTGTCTGTTACACGTTTCTCCATTAGCAAATTTGTATGCTTCTCAGCTTTGTGAAATTTAAGCAATCCCACAGATGCAAATTATTGCATTCAAATAGCTGTCTCCAGAGAAAGGATGAATATGCCCGTTTATAGGTGAAAAGTGTCATGGGGACTAAAGCTAGTTTTCTATACTACAGAACTGAACAGCAGGCAACTGAATTTGTGGAAGATAATTCTAGTGTTACTTTACCCATGCTGAGTTTTTTGTGGTTTATTTTATATTTGCATTTGATGGGCAATGAATCACTTCATTTTCACTGCATTTTCATTATCTGCCTCTACAGTGTACAATACAACTCCCGAAACTGAAGATCCTTTCTGTTTTAGGGAGTATATTTGACTTTTGAGATAAAATTGGAATGTCTTAAAATTCCCTGTGAAATCAAAAATTGCTTGACCTCAGCTATAAAGAGCTGTTTGTACTATTTTCTCAGAGGCAAATATGAAAGATTTACACTATTATTTTACTCATCAAAACCCATATAGCAGGATATTTAAAGTATAATTATAGACATCCAGAACCAGCTATGATAGATGGAAGTGACACACTTAGCTTTTATTATTTCCTTCCAGCTAGTGGAGAAATCAAGCCCAAGACTGGCCACAGGTTTCTGTTGACAATAACTACGTGCTTAATTTCTGGAAAAATGCACTTCAGGAAATACCAGAGAATGGCTAAATGCCTTTTTTCAAAATAGTAGAAGATGTTACAGAGATTTGGAAATAAGTATACAGAGAGATACCTCAACTCACAGGGGCTACCAATTTCAGCACTCCAGAGTACCAAGAAAATGTTTTGTTCCACTCTAGACCTTCAAAATAAGGAAAAAGTGTGCAACCTCGAATGAGATAGGCTTCAGCCTCTGTTGTTTTGCTGGACTGCAGGTAATCACAGATAAATCATGACATCTTGACACCATTTCAATTATATTTCAGTTTGATTTCAACTACCTGTAGAGGCTATCTGGAGTTTCCATTCATTTCAATCTTTTTGGCTCTCACCCCAACAAAAGAAGTTAACATGAAATCAATTGATCTATAAATTGCAAGAATTCGTCTGGGGTTTTTTTTTAGCAGATATTTTTAATGTCCTGCCTCTGAAAAAGTATTACTCTCCCAAGTTTTGAAGTGCTGTCCTCCACAGGTCCTAGATCTTTGCTCAGGAAATAATGTACAGAAGCTAATTCAATTATAATATAGCTTTAAATTAACCTAACCCTGTCTGGCACTGCTCAGAAAGTAGACAGACCACATAATTAGGCAGGATCATCTGCCTCATGGTTAAAACATAGTGAACTTTAGGGGATGGATAGTTGGAAATAGTTTTGAATTCATGTATGAGATGCATTTTCACCATTTCAGGACTAGTAAATGGCAGCTGAGATAACAACATTCTCCCGCTACACAGCTGGATCACAACATTGCCCAGAGGTCTCCGGCATACCCAAAATAAAAATCTCACTGTCTTCTTTCTTGAGTTTGATTTAAAGCTGCCCTTTGTAAAGCGGGGAAACACCTAATCACCTTCCCCAATCTGTTCAGCTACAAAAGTGACCAACCATGAAAAAGACAGGCTGTAGATGTTGATCTGCATAGATTTGGAACCAGTAAATCCCATTGTGGTGAGGGGGCAAGAAGAACAGGATGAACACACAACACACAGGCTCCAGCCATTCAGAGATGGTTGTCATTCTTTATGAAGATTAAGGGACCTGTAGATCTGCATTCCTATATTAATCCAAAGGCCAGTCATTGTACAAGCTGCCAGAATATAGGCTTCCAGACACTGAACTTGTGATCACAGCCTTGAGCTAAATGGACTACCATTCCTATGCTGGATTTTTTCTGGCTTTGCTACATTAACTTTACATGACAGATAAGCAACACTGACTGTAAAGATCTTTAGAAAACATTTGAGAACTAAAAGAAATAAATGAGGGCAGTTGAAGAGGAGTTTCTCATGCAATGGCCAGTTTACTTATATATTGGAACAATATAACTATATGAATATTTTTCAAAATAAGAAAAGTCTTACAGTAAGAGATAAAAGTCAAACCGTTGGACAACATGCACATCTGATTTGCTTAAGGAGATCACAGAGTAAATGAACTAAGGCTCACCGAATAATTCATGAGGACACAAGGAATTTTTATTTTTAATATATTAATACTGTTGAAAAGAAAATAAATAATCCTGATTATTCTAGGGAGGTAAGGGAACCATAAACACTATAGGGGCTTTGCCCCTAGCATCCAGTAATTTACATATTTTTTATAAAATTCAGAGTTGGTTTGAAGTCACAAGAAGTAGACCAACCACTGTTAAAATGATTACTTTTTCCATTATGCCTGGGTCCCGTCTATGCCATCAGATTCTCACTTTTATGAGCAATAAAAAATTCAGACACAATTTCCAGTTAAAAAGGAAACCATTTCTGCTGGGTCTTCATAACAACCAACAGCTTCTTCGTTGAATCTTTTTTTGTAACTCAGTGACAATTCTGATATCCAAAGTGCCAACTAATTGCCCTGACAATTAAATGGCATTGCCACAGCACAGCCTTTATGCATTTGTCCTAATAAATGTCAGATGAAGCTCAACTGCTCACTTCAGCAGATGCTAATTTAGGCTGAATACCACCAGCTATTCAGAGAGAGAATTTTTGCTTTAAATAAGATTAATCTCACAAATGAAGTGTGAGTTTCCTTCTTATAACATAGTCCATTGGTTATTCATTAAATTTGAATTTCAGGTTTAACAAACACTTGCATAAGAATCATTAATATAATCTGTTATGTAATTACTAATGCAGTGTATAATACTTAATATCTCAACAGTCAGGTCTCTTCAGAATTCAATTACTACAGCCCTTGTCATAGAGTCTAGCACTGCTGTTTCAAAGCTCTTTTTTCCCTAGTGACCCTTCAGCTTGACTAGTTCTTACTTGGCTGCCATTTGTCAGTTGAGGAATAGTATGACTGTCAAGTCGAGTACAGACTTACATTGGACTCCTAGCTCCCATCATGGTTCCTACCTTTCCACTGAAGGCAATAGGAAGCTGGGAATCCTGTTATTCTTTTAATCCTAGGCCAGCATTTCAAAAAATGCTGATCTGCTTTTCAAGTCTGTGGAGCTGATTCATTTTCTCTATGGCATGTGACAAGAAACAGCCTCCTTTCATTAACACTGGAAAAGCCTGCACACCCTCAAGGTAGGGCCAACAGTGTTTGCACTACTATTCTCTACAATCGTAAAACCTTTGTAATTCCACTTGGGTCTTCTTAATATTCCCCATGGGGAGAAAAAAAAATAAAAATAATTGCTTATCTCTTCTTGCAAATGGGTTCTGCCCCTATTTGCACCACCCATTTTGAAATACACACTGAACCCTACATGGCTGCCAAAAGAGAATTTTTACAGGACCTTCTCAAGATAATTTTTTCATAAAATTGATATGCTTGGGAATGGCTGTGGGCGCTGAGCCCAGAAGTCATGGAAGGGCTGATACTTTTGTTAGCGAATTTTTTACCAGCCACAAGAACACAATAACTTGAAAAATGTCAGTTTTGAGCCATCCCAGGACCTTGTAACTTCCAGACCTCACTGAGAGAGAGTACTGGTTGGCATAGGCCAAAACTGTGCCAAGACTCTTTTAAGAGTTACTGAAAGGATGACTGCCTGGACATGTCCTAGATATGTAAAATGTGTGGACAGATATCTGGCTGCTGCTTGGGGTTCTAGGCTGAGAATACATGGGAAGAAAACAGGAGATCTTGTGATTAAAACATTACTATTTTCTTCTTACACCTGTCTTCCACACTTCTTGGCCTCCACACAAAGAATCACAACACACTTTAGACTGAACCATCCTAACAGTAGACAGCTTCAAGTCCTTAGAGAATTGTTGCCTGTGATTCTAATTTTGAGTCAAAAATCAAATTTTGATCCAACATTAATGCTTTCTTCAACTGACGAAGGTGACAGACCTGCTGAACTTACTATCTCAGTAGCAGTGACATCAGTGATTTCCATGCTATGGGAATTATCGCACAAAAGTAGGTCAACAGCTGTGCTCAGATGTGAAGAGGTGTGTGCAATAATAGACACAGCAAAAAGAAGAAGGTCTAAAAAAATGACAAAAAATGATGAGGTATATGAGAGGAAGAATGGAGACTGTGGACTTTACACATTGTAAGGTTAAAAAGATGAAGTCTGTGAAGTTTGAAAAGGAGAAGAAAAGAAGAGATATTATAAAAGTCTACAAAATAATGAGTAAGCCTGAGGATCCTACACAGATCTCTATTTATTTCCCACTTACCCGTATCTTTTGGTCTCCATTCTGTTCCTCCTCTTTCCAGATCTTCCAAAATGTTTTTTGCTCTCCTTCCCATTTCCCTTTTCCCTCTTATGTCTGAACCCCTTCACATCATTTTCACCTTTCCTCTTCTCTATATACTCTTTCTCATAATACAAATATCAATACTAAATAAAAGGATTTTATTAATATCAATAAATGCATTATGTTAAAAATCATAACATTATAGTCCATAGAATTACAAAGTAAAGTATTTCAAATGACTGCCATGAAACAGTCTATGTGAATTCAACAAACACGCAGACAGCTGTGCTGCTAGAAACTGCTTCAGCAAACAGTCCAGGAAGACTTAAAAAGCATAATAACCTCAATTACTTTACTTGTGGTAATTTGACATAAAATTAAATTTTAACCATCAAGTATTCAGCTCATAAGCTAATTTTAAAGTGAAATCAAGAAGTTTTGAGACTTCTATCCTTTCTCTGAAACAAAGACATAGAGGTGGACTTCATTTGACTTTGTGTGTATGAGAAAAAGAAGATGTGTCCATCCAAGCTAATTGTCTAGATTTTTTTTAGTTAACAGGGAGAAAAAAGGCACTTTGAGGGTGTGATCCATATTACTTGAAAGTAAACACCTATGATAAGCTGGATAAATTGGATCTTAAACGGGCCTGCTTGTCCCACTGCTTAAGAAAAGTCGCTAAGGCATCTAGTTCAGATTTAGACACTTGTTTCAGAGACAGGGGAGGTCCCAAGGAATGAATTCTGAAACAGATTATTGAGCTATATGGATGCCTGGTCTATTCTAGTTTAAGTATTCTTACGTTCCTGTGTGCTGTTAATATGTCATTTACACAGGAGTCATGGCCTGGAGCAAAGCCCTAAAATGGTATTACAGAGCCTACCACGGCTGATGAGATATATATCTAGATCCAAGAAGAATCTTCTTGGATATGTAGTGCATCTTCACACTTCCAAATGATATATTTTTGTGGGAGTAGTTACACACTGCCATTTTGTTCTCCCTTTCATATAGTCTCTTAATCTGTCAAAAGTCTATCAAATTATGTGCCCATCCACCAAAATACAAATTAGCTGTAGGAAGGGTTTGCATTGTTGTATGAAATATGTGAAGTCACTGCAACCAACAGAGGACATCAGAAAAGGAAATGGAAAGATGTCAGTGTAGCAGACACTGAGTAAATGAGAGTCCTTACATGGGAAATACAAGGTGGACAGCACAGGAGTTTTAAATATAACAGCCATTTGTGACTTTCAGAATACTTTATAAAAGCCTTGGCTTCTCTCCTGGCAATGTGTGGACTGGACCTGTTCCCTTTCTAAATATAAAAATTGCCTGCAGAAAGGTTCTAAAAGAGTAAGCACTAAAATTAAGCCCCAGCAGCTTTAAAACAACTATTTCCAAAGGAATTTATAGACATGTTTGTGAGCTTACCTTTAACCTTCCTGTGCTGGTTTTAGTCAGGACAGAGTTAATTTTCTTCACTGTGGCTGGTATGAGGCTGTGATTTTGGATTTGCCCTGAGGAGAGTACTGATAAGGTGGGTTTTATCTGGTGCTGGGGAGTGCTTGCACCAATTCAAGGCCTTTTCCAGCTTCTGATACTGCATCTGTGTCCCCACCTTTCTCACTGCAAGCGGGGGGGAGACGGACAGACAACACAGTTCAGACAGCTAACCCGAACTGACCAAAGGACTATTTCATTCCATGGCACATCATGCTCAGTATATCAGCCACGAGTGAGCTGGGGGGTTATAGCTCCTTTGTTAGCTTGCTTGCTCGTTTGTTCATGAGTTAGCTAGTCTGTTCATTATGGAGTTGGTGGATCAGTTGGCTTTCTCGGTCATAGGCTCACTTGTGGGGTTCCCTCAGACCCTGCTGCGATCACTCTCCGGCTGCAGTTCTCAGACCCTCAGGCTCTGATTCTTGCTACTCAGGACCTGGCTGTGCATCGGTCAGCGGATGGTGAGTAAATGTATAATTTGTGTAATTTCCCAAGTCTGACAACGTTACAGGTTTCCAGGATAAAGTCTCCCATCTTGTTATGGATGTGCAGGCTTTGTATGTCTCATTAAAATACACATTTAGTTGTGCACACAGTTTGACAGGTTGTAAAGCCCATGCTATTCTATACCCATGGCATTTTTCTGCACTCTTTTCCACTCCTTCAGCAAAGAATTCACTTAGACTGTTTCCAGTAGTTGATAATATATTTATGTAGCAATGGATCAAGAACTCATTCTTGTGTTACTCCAAAGGACTGTTTCAAAATCAACAATGATTCACCATTTTCAAATCCATTTTCACATCTGTCAGTTATTTAGTTTATTAATCCAATTGTTGCATGGAAAGTTAATTTGCTGTGGGTTCTAAACAAACATCTTGAAGAAGTCTGATTATATTATATTAACAATCTTACTTCTATCAATCACACTTGAAATCGGATCAAAACAGATACAAATATTGCTTGACAAAATCAGTTCTCCATAAGCCACGTTATCTTTCTTTCATTCTTTGTTAAACAAGTCCCATATTGGCCATTCTTTTGCCATTTATGATGAATAGCTTGTTAACATTTTTTAAATACTGCCATAACAACAGAGTTCTTCCAGTCATAACATCTTCTCAGCTGGGAATGTATCTTGGTTTGAATGTTTGCATTTTATGATTATTTCTGGGTTTAGTGATGATAAACTATAATATAATATTGTTCTTTTTACATAAAGTCTCTGATGATTTTTACAAAAGACATGCACAATCCTGAACTTGCTAACACACAGTCTATCACTGACAGCAAAGAGGTATGCCATGGAGAAGGGAGAGGCTGGGGAAGGAATATATATATATAACCTCCACTCAAGTGTATCCATTAGAAGATGAGAGAGGGAACAAGATAAGTGGCAATGTGAAGAGCTAAACAATCAGTTTGCTTTGACTGATTGCTTGAAGAATAAAAGAAACTAAAAATTCCACCAAAACTAATATTTGATAGAAGCCATTCCTAAAAAAACAATATATTTTCCTTCAAAGGGTGTTCTAGTCATTATCTAAGATGAACTTTGACTAAGACACTGGAACACTTGTGAGAAAACGGCAGCAGGGTGTAAACATGGAGAGTAGGAAGCTGGCCTTTGCCCACTGACTCAAGGATTGCATTTCTCCCTACACATTGCCCTTCACCTCATCAGGCAAAGTCACACTTTATAAGTCACAGATGGCATCCTACATTCCTCCGGTTTTCTTTCAAAATCTCCAATCCAGATGTTTGTTAAAGCCAACGTTTCTTAGTTTATAGAGCTTAGAAATTCTGCAGGAGAAAATCTCTTTCTTTTACTGCCTCTGGTATTTCTGTAGGTTAGCCTGCCATACTGGAAAACATAGGTGACTCTCCTTGATCAACACAAAAATTAATCTGGATCCAGGTTTTGTGCCACAAAAAGGGGCCACAGCATGAAGCTTCAGACTTCAAACTCTCTCTCTTAGGCCTTTGCTACTGTTTTTCTAAAATACCAAACCCTTTCTTGCTAGCTTTTCAAATACAGTCTCAAAGACAGTGTTTTCAATGATATTTTATGGTAAGTCTTCACTCAAGATGGACTCCTGTTTAGTGCTTGCTCTGGGCATGAAAAAATGCTTTAAGATTTTTTATCATTTGACTGCCATGCAAACATGCTGCACCTGTCAACACCAGAACTTCTGTGCATGCAAAGAAAATGTGGGACTTTCAGAAACGTATAATGGTGCTGCCTTACATGCTGTTAACCCCAAGTTTCCACCTTAGACTTTATAACCCCTCAGAGATTTATAATTCCTCTATTCTTTCCAACAAATCCCTTTTCACCTTCCAGACAGCCAACAAAGGACATATTGGTTTTGCTGTTAAGCCTCTGGTAGAAAATTTACTCAATCATAAGTCTTGTTACAGAGCAATGACAGTCAGTCCTTAATGGTGTGCTGGCAGCCACAAATGGGTGAGAAGAAATCATGTCTAGAAGTCAACCTGTCTATAGGAATATAACTTAAAACACTGCTACTTAATTATGGATTAGGCATGATTTCTTGTCTAAAACCTGAAACCTGCCTTTGAAAAATTCCCCTGGTGACCTGATCTTCTTTGAGACCTTTTGGAGATGTTACTTCCTGTCCGCCCTGACTTCTGCACAGGAAAATTTTTAGCTTACTCTATTTTTTTTCCACTTTTAGAATTTTTCTCCAGTGATATATAACTTTCCACCTGCTTTTTGTCATTACTACCTTATTTTTTTGTCTTCTCCTATTTGGTTTCTGAACATTTTTCCTCAGTCCTTTCAGTTTTTCTCTCTCCCATTTCCTTCACCATTTCTCCCATCCCCCCCTTACTTTACTTTTCCTCAGCCACCTCCTTACTTCTTCTCCACTTCTTCCCACTTTTCTGTGCGATTTCCAACCTGCAAAGAAGTGCTATCCCCACAGGCTCTTCAGCACCCTTTGATCATCTGCTAGCCTGTGCAAGCTAGCTCCTCCAGCAGGTCCGCCTGCCCCAGTTAACCCAAAGTCTCCAAAGGGTTTGAGAGGGAGTTGCCTTCCAGCAGGGGCAAGAGGAGGGTTAGCACTGCCCTGAAAGTCGAAACAGAGAGGGTCAGTTTGCCAAAGCGGAGAGATTGGCAAGAAGATATGGTGCCAGCTGCGCACCACCTCATTTATGTTCCCCCAATTAAAGCAGCCTGTAGGGAAAGTAACATGCCACTTTAGTGCACTGGTATACTGACCCCTCTGTGTGCTTGTTAGCGCTCACCATACTCAGCATTTCCTCTCACTGATTGATAGGACGATACATGTGTGTATGGCAGAGAGCAGATTCATTACAGCACATTAGCCAGACAGGCAGACAAATGCCCACAGGGGCAGAAAAGCTGTAAGGAATAAATAAAAACTTTATTATTTTTCTTAAACTTCTTTTCCCCAGGCTACAGTGAGGAATACTGGAGGATCAGGAGAGCCGGGGGAGCCCAGAAGAGAAGGGGAGTGGCAAGAACTGGAAGAAAAGTTTATTAGCAGTCAAAGAAAGGTTTAAAATATTCAGTGTTGGTTTTAGAGTTTGGAAAGTAGCTGAATCTCTGCTTATCTTTCCATTTTCCTTCCCCATACTAAATGGGAAAAGAAGCGTCAGAGCATGAGACACTAAGCTATCAGGCTGTTACACTCACTGCAATTAAGCACTCCTCAGTTTTAAAAAAGAAAAACAAACTAGTATCAGCCTTTATCAACAGCTGCCACCATGTGGTATCTGAAATACCACAGTTACTTCCCATTCAAATAAAGGGAAATATGGTGGTGTCATCTGACCTCTTCAGTGGCGGGTTTCAAGTATCCGCTCTTCAAAGTGCAGTTCACAAGAGATGCTCTGCACCCCGGTGCCTGCCCTGCAGAGACTCAGGAATGGGCAGCCTCTGTCATATTGCCCCCGATGCTGTGACCACTGTACCAAACCACTTCCCCATTGCTTGTCCTTGGAGCTGGGAGACCAGAGTCTGGCACCGCCCCAGGCTGTCAACCACAGTATGTGAAAAACGTGTACTCCCAGATGGCTGATACTAAAAAGCACATCTGCTGGACACAGATTTACCAGGAGGCACCATCCTCTCTCTCCACATCATGAGAAGCTGTCTGACCTGCGATGGGATGAGGGAGCAAACAGGGAGCCACTGGACCCTCTTCGTATTCCCCCCTGGCTGGACTTCATCCTCTCTGCTGCCTGGAAATTTGGCATGATGTGGACAGAAAACTCCAGAGACATTCCACTATCCAAACAGAAGATGGAGTGTGAGTTGTCAGCCCTAGATCATTAGAGACTTGATCCTAAGATCAATGATTCAAGGAGCATGTTTTGAGGCAGAATGGGGACAAAATCTAGTTAGTTAATACCACAGCATTTGCTTGCTTGGGCCCCACCTATTTTTTAGAACATATTAACTCCAACAGCTTCACCCCCCACCCTCTTCTGGATTTCATTTAGGTGCACTTCAAAATGAGCTGATTATGTTACAATTAAGAATAGCTTTCTGCAGATAACACAGCATTCAGAAATCTGCTTTGCAAATATCTGTTGGTAATATAGGTACCTCTGAGATTGCTGGAGCTTTGTCTGATGGAAAGTGTGTTCCCACTGGAAAAAATCCATTGAACCCAGGATGCTGTGAGACTGGCATATGACACTGTGAACAATGTGCATGGGCTTCTTCTTGAGGTTGCTTGTCCGTCCACTCTTGATCCTGTAGCTTTCCTCTGAGCTGAAACTGTAGTCCAGTCAGTGCCTGCAGCATTGCTTTATTTCTTCCCTTTCCACTATTAGCAGAGCTGAAAAAATCACTATAAAACACACACACAAAATAGAAGCAGCAATTTAATTTCTTGCACAATGTACCTCTACTACTTAAAAAAAATTCCTTAAATATAAAACCAAATTAATATTATGGTTATAGGGCACCCATAAGGACACAATCCCTAACATACGACTGGGAAAAAAAAAAAAAAAAAAAAAAAGATGAGAAGAAACAGTTGGCATTCAGTTAACAATCATGTTTGGAGGTTTGTGCCTGACTTTGTTATTCCAAGGGAAGCCAGGTACCAGTCTCTTGGGATTAGGTACAAAGGCGAGAAAAAAGTGGACATGTAAGAATCTCAAAGGTGACTGCTGGGTTAATAAAACAGTCTGTTTTCTGTTCACCTACTCTTCCTCTCAGTGTGCAAGTACATTAAAATATGTCAAAAGGAAAGCCATTTGCTGGAAAAAAATAATTCAGCTAAAAGTCAAAATTTCCAGCTGGTGTATTGCCTTGGTGTGTGCAAGTGCGCTAACAAAGTGACCCACACATCTCACTGGATGAAAGTTGGTATCCTCATTAAAGTAGAAACAAACACTTGAAAATAGGAACAACTGCCAGCTGAAAAAAAAAGAACCACAATTGATATGAGAAGCCTTCATTTTTCCACAGTCTTTTTCCTACTTGCTTTATAGCAGGAACGCTATATATTTAAGTAACCTCTTGAAAAGTAATGAAGGTAAAACTGATTCTGTATGCAGTAACCATTCCCGTTTGCAGGAGGAATTGCGTTGCTAACAACCATCCACATTATCATTCTATGTTTAGAGGAAATATTTTCACAGTCCAGTTTCTAAACTGCCACATTCAACACAAGGATTGGTTCCTGCAAAGAGTAACCCTTTCAAAAGTGAATAGCTATGTGGAAGAAAACATTCTATCACAATTACTCATGCTAGAAAGCGTTTGTAGGATCAGCCTCCGATCCTTTAAAATAAAAGCACATTTATACTGGTGTGTACTGCCTTTGCCCCGAGGAAACACAAGAAGGCTCGAACACCATCACTAATTCACTGTAGTTTGAGCATTTTATGTAATATGAACAGCATGAAACATGAGATCTCCTGTTCCTTGGCCCAGGCCCTGTCAGAAAACTGTCAGATAAACAGAAAACAAAATAAACAAAACCATGGTGTCAGCTGTCTTTTGTTTACTGATGACGATTCCTCGGGGAGGCAGGGGGTGACGAGAAGAGAGGAGTAGAGAAATTTTCCAAAATCTCTGATGACCACAGCAAAATATATTACGATAAACTCTCTGAACCACAGAAATCCCATCATGGGTGAGGCTGGAAAGAACTTCTGGGGATCATCTAGTCCCACTGCCCTGCTCAGAGCAAGGTCAACCACAGCACATTGCTCATACTGGGTTTTAAAATCTCAGAGGACAGAGAGTCCACAACTTCCCCAGGCAACTTATTCCAGTGTTTGACCACCCTCATAGTAAAAAAACTTTTTCTTGTGGGGGAATTGAAATTTCCCCCATTTACGTTTGTGCCTGTTGCTTCATGGCGTGTCATTGGGCACTACTCAGAAGAGCCTGGTTCCACCTTTTTTACTCCCCCCATCAGGTATTTATACACATGGAGAAGATCCTCCTGAGCCTTCTCTTCTCCAGGTTGAGCATGCCAGCTCTTTCACTCTCTCCACGTAACTCATGTTCCAAGTCTTTCAGCATCTTTGTGGCCCTGTGCTGGACTCAATCCAGTATGTCCATGACCCACTCATACTGAGGAGGCCAGGGCTGGACCCAGCACCCTAGCTGAGGCCTCCCTAGTCCTGAGGAGAGGGGAAGGATCACACCCTTCACCTGTAGGCAATGCAATGCTGTTCCTGATGCACCCAAGGAAAGGCTGTTGGCCTTTCTTGATGCAAGGGTGTATTTCTGGCTCATGGTTCACCAGGACCCACAGGGCCTTCTCTACAAAGCTGCTTCCCAGATTGTCAGCCTCAGACTGCACGAGTGCATGCAGTTATTTTTCCCCAGGTGCAGGTCTTGGCATTTCCATTTGTTGAATTTCTTGAGAGTCCCAACACCCCATTTCTCCAGATTGTCTCTCTGAAGGGCAGCACAATAGCACTGGTATAGCAACCAGTCTTCCTGATTCTTTGTTATCTGCAAACTTGGACTCTGGCCATCATCTAGGTTATTAATGAAGATTTTAAGGAATATTGGACCTAGTATTGACCCTTGAGGGACACCACTAGTCACTGGTCTCCAGATACTCTTTGTGATGTTGATCACAATAAATTGAGCTCAGCAGTTCAGACAACTTTTACTTCACCATCTACTGTCTAGTCAATAATTTGTCAATTTGTCTATGAGGATGCTATGAGAGCTTCAAAGTTCTTATTAAAATCAAGCTAAACGACATCCACTGCTTTCCCCTTGTCTAGCAAGCTCACCATCTCACCATAGAAGCCTGTGAGGTTGGTCAGGTATTATTTTGCTTTTTCCTTATTCTGCATTTTGCTGTTGACCTACCTGTAGAAATTCTTCATGATGCCATTCATGTCCCTCTCCAGAATCAACAACAACAAAAACCCAAACCCAATAACCTTCAGCCCAAAATGGTTAGACTGTTGGACTAGATGATTGTTGCAATTCACTTTCAACTGAACTATGCTATGCTATGCTGTTGAAATGGAATTTATTGATTTAGACAATGTTTCAATGTGTATCTACAGGAACTTTTAAAATGTGTATTATGTTTCTAATGCTTAGAATTCCTTCCCTCATTACGCAAATGCCTGGTAAGGCTATTTTTAAAAATGCATTTTATGAACTTATTAAACTGTAATAGCCATTTAGTAGCTGTTAGGAGCTAAGATGTCAATATATATCCAAGAACATAACAAAAATTTTAAAACATTACATAGAGCATTTTCGGTAGTGCCTGCAGCATCAGTGGTGAAGAAGAAAGCCTTATACATTTTTCCTTTTGAACAAGGCTTTTTCAATGCATTTCTTACTGGCTAATATTCACTAAAGAGGGGATAACCGTAATTGAATAAAAATGGAAGACTTAATACCCCAACATCCCCTCTTCTTTTTCGTTACAAAATAAACGTCACTTCTAAAACTTATTCCAGTAATCTTGACCCCTGCAATTCTGTACAGAGCACTGCTTGAGTGTCCAGAATAAATGTCGGGACAAGGATCTGGCTTTGTTCTTTCAGAGCACCTTCAACTGAGGCTCTGATGTAAATACATCACAAAAACTACAGCACTGCTTCTCACAGCAGCCTCTTCTAATAGATACAAGCAAGAAGGACAGCTGAGGAACAGTTTAGCTAACTCATCCGTGCTGATTCAAAAATAAAGTAAGAACAGAAATGCGCTGTATCTCCTAACTGCTAATACTGCTCCTTAGCTGCAAAGACTAAATGGTTAGTCCTTTTGTACATGGTCTTTGATCTACAGTGCCTGGATTAATTACCTGCTTTGCAGGTACATGCACAGTCAGCTCCATACTAAAGCTCGGCAAAAAATGAAGTCTTCCCATGTAACCTGAAGGTCATCTTGTTCTTGTGCCTGAGCACCAGGCTGCCTCAACAATGGGACTAGCTAGTGTTGCTTCCTAGCTGTTCTGTAGTGTGAAGAGTTCCTCTTCCTTCCCTTGCTGGCCCTCTCTATTGTTCTGTCCAAACTACCCCAATGTGAATACCCAAAAAGTTCTGAAATATGAAAACAGAGAAGATGGCTGTAAGTGCCCCTTCCTGTTCACTGCAGTCTTATCATGCCTACTTGGTGGTCACACTTGCATACTAAGAGCCTGATCTTGCAGTCCTTTTGCAAGCAAAACTCCCCATTGACTAGTATGCCTTTGTATTAAAAAATTTACTGGGTATGCAGAGCAGCAGTTCTGAACAAAAGAATTTAGTCATTTTTCTTTTCGTTTTCCCCTTCAAAAATGCCCTAAGGCAGTCATCTATTTCAGTCAATGGAAGGCTGAGAATGTTCAATCAAAAAAAAATCTATTTTTGAGCAATAGAGACATAAAAGACATCTAAACCCACAAATATTATTTTGGTACACATCGAGGACCAGATTTCTTCGCGTTTCATTGACCTTTTCGTTAACTCTTTGCTTGCCAATGTTTTTGCCTGGAGCAAATCTTGACAGTGAAGGAATTTGTGTTTATTAAGGAATGCATACTTATGATCTCTTAGTTGTATTGGTGGAGGAGAGAGAGGACAGTCACATATACAAACGTTATGTACAAAAGACATACAGAAATTTCAAGTATATAAAAGTTTCATCTTTTATATACTTTTCATCTCAGCACTTCTGCAATTAAAAAAATAAAAATTTATATTAATATTTTGAAAGTGAAATCCAACTCAACTTATATGATTTGCACTATAGTGTACAAATAGCTAAATACAGGTAATCCCACTTAATTTCTGCAGTCATGTAAAACATTATTTGTCTCTTCCCATGCTGTTATCTTCAGAATTGATCAAGAAGTAGCATAAAAAAAATCACATAATATCTTTTCATATTTTTATTTTTGCTGATAGTTAGAGGCTTTAAACATTTGCTAGTCAGACCAACAAGTAAAATAATTCCATTGGAAATAAAAAATATTCAAATGCTGTGTTAAAATTAAAAATATCTATAAGTTATTTAAGAAATAAAAACTCTCGTAAGAATTTTGCCTGAGGTTTATCTTTAAATGAAAGGCAAATATATACATACTGCTTTGGAAATATCCAGTAAGTTTATCCAAAGAAACTTAACTCTGATCTGTAGCAATGTCAATAAATGAATACGTGTTTGTGTTGATAGCAGTTTAGTCTTTGAGGCTCCAGAAAATATTAAACTGATCTTTAAAAATTCAATACAGTTTATGTAACTCGAAGCCTGGCTTTTTTTTGTTTGGTTGGTTGGTTGGTTTTAATTTTTAGTTTGAGTAAAACATAACATACAGAATATCTGAAAAAAAAAAAAAAAAAGTTTTGCATTTTACAAAAGGGCATGGGGAAAAAAGCAGGATGTGTTAGAATACTAAATGATGAAGATAATGAACAAGTGGGCTTACTTGAGAATTGGAAGGATAATTCACCAAAACAGAATTTCAGCAGTGTGTAAAAAGTATATAGGTGCAGTAAAAGACAAGAATGAGAACTGGTCAGAGAGCTGCAGTAAGCTATAAAGGGAGACACCCAGCAGGTTTGGAATTACATATCCAGACTCAACACATTATGACTCAGGCAAATGCTTTCCTGTAGAACATTAACACCTGAGAATCACATCCAGAATAATCTAAGGAGTAATACATACAGTTCTGAGCAGCCTGTATCAGAAAGGTGAATAAAGTGGAAGGAAATTAAATGGAGGTAAACAGCAAATATTGATAAGAGACTTAGGATCTGAGTTCCAAAGAAACATAGAAAGAATTACACGGAAAATACATCATGTTTAACATGATGTATGTGAAAAATGTGAACATCAAGAGAAAACAGTTATTACAAGAAGGAAATAAGCTATCCTTGTAATTATGGTGATATTAAGAATATGAAGTAGAATATCATCACAATTCTTCATAGAGAATACAGAGCAACAGGGAAATATTGTCCCAAATAAAGTGGTATAATCCCCATCATTTGATTCATTTAAATTGAGACTTGGCAAAACATTAGTGAAGTTATTGTACAGTAGGTCATGATCCTGTATTGGCAGGGGATGGACAAAATGACCTAGCAGGTCTTTTCCCTCTCAATCTTCTTTGATTCTCAAAGGGTCTAAGTCAGATGCTTCCATCATTTGTCTAAGAGATCAGCAGAGCTTAGAGCTACTACAGGGAGACCAGTAAGGGTGAGGGTGAATGTAGACTTGGCTAATAAAATATCAGAAGCCCATAAAAGTCAAGAAATTCTCTCCCTTTTATCGTTATAAATATATATGTATCATCTTTTCAGGGTTCAGTGTGAATGACTGCACAGAAAACTAAAATTTAAGACATTGAAAGGCAAAATAAGTGGAGAGGTCATTACTGCAGAGGGATCAGGCTGGAGTAGCAGCAAAATAAAATGTACAGTCCCCTGCCATGAACTTTTTGAAAATGCAGGTCTCAAAGGTAAGGCAGTAGCATGATTTTATGCACAAACTTTTTTGGTCTTAATTGCTATTCACATAGAAATAAGTTTTTGAAGAAAGGCTCCAACATAAGTTTCATTGCTGCCCATCTATGCTGTTTCCAGCCTTTAACAATTGACAGCATTAGAAAGTAATGTTTGAGAAACAACCTAGAACCAAAGAAAACTATTTAATTTGAAAGTGTTCAGGAATGCAATACCCTGATGATAATGTTAATGATAACCCTCATTATGAAGACAGGAGGTGGTGAGACGGGATAGCAAATACTGGTTATAAATACCTGTAATGACTGGGTCTGTTGTGACGAGTCTGCCCTAGATTTCACTAAGGGCTTCCTACCTCCAGTCTATATCAGCAGTGTGGGGGTGGAACAATGAGATATTACAGTCTACACCAGCATTAAGGCTGTGTGTCATGCTGACCTTGTGTAGCAGTGGCCAGACTAAAGCACACGTGTAAAAAGACATAGAGAAGGGGAATACTGGTAAGCCTCCAGCTGATGACCTGTAGAAATGTAGGTGGCTGCGCATGTTTGCCACCCCATCTTGCCTTCTTCAGAAGCTGAGGAGGAAGCACTCTGATTTTCCGTCAGCTTCATTCAAGGGACAAGATTAGTGTTGGTTTTCTTAAACTGGCTGTACATAGGGATCTAATGTTCATGGCAGACAAACCATTATAAAAGAGACAAATTGTTAGATACATAAAATAACTGGAAGAATACTAAGAGATAGAGCTGATGAAGTTTTTGTTGAAAAAAAAAAAAAACTTTCCTTAGAAATCTCTTCATTTTTTTTAAGCCCATCCCTGAACATGTGGAAAAACAGGATGTAGCTTGCACAGTTCACTGGAAATTCCAAAAGTCTTTTAGAAGTTTCCCTCACCAAACATGACTAAGGAGGACTAAGGTGCAGAATAAGAGAGCTCCTCAGGATTAATATCAAGCTGAAAAACAGGAAACACAATGTAGAGATAAAGTAGAGCTGGTTAGTTTTCTCAATGAAAGTCATCAGTAAAATCCCAGAGGATTACACTGGATGCTCCAAGTGTTTAGAAATAGTCTCTTAAAAGTGTAGAGAGGGATGTAAAACTCTGCTGGTTATTGAAGGTAGTATAACTGAAGGGTCTCATGACACTGATTGAACAGTTAAAAAATGGCACATCAAATTCACTGTCAGCAAAAATTATGTGATGGGCTTGGGGGAACACATTTCTAACTTTATACACTATGAGCAGAGGCTTTTATTGAACTAGTTGTTACCGCTTAGAAAAGGGTTTTGAAGCTAAAAAAGACGGTTCTCTAAGATGACAAATCCAATGGCCAATAGCAGGCAAACCAGCAGACACAATATCAGAAACAAATCACAGAAAAAAAGGCAATGTCACAGATTAAATTCACAATGTGTCCATGCCTGAAATATTATGTCATTCTTGTCTATCATCTGTGCAAAAACAACACTGCAGAAATGGAAACGTGCTAAAAAGAACAACAAAGGTGGTTGATGATAGACCATGACTTCTTCCTGAGGGACAAGTAAACAGATAAAATTCTCCACCCTGTAGAAAACACACCTCAGGGAAGACAGGTTACGGGTATGTGTAAAACATGCGTTGAATGAAGAAAGTGAAAACACTTCATACTTTTCATTAGTGAAGAAGCAGAACTGTCATGTCCATGATGAAATGACAACAGGACAAGCTTAGAAGAAACAAAAGATTAAAATATCCCATGCCTAAACTGTGGTACTTTTTGTCAGAAGATTATGTACGTGGGAAAAAAGTTTCATAGGTTTGAAAAGTCACTGAGTTAATGAATAGAAAACCATCAAGAGCTATAAATTACAAAGATGCCATATACTGAGCTCAGGAATTACCTCACCCACAGATTGCTTGAAGCTGGGATTGTTTCTGAGAGGAGTATTGCTTTCTGGAGATGTCCCCTGACTCTTATCTAGGCTTCTACTACTACCAATTACTGAAGACGAGGTACTGAATCAGAAAGATGCCTGGTGTGACCCACTGTGGCCAATTTTTACATTCTTCTGGGGAAACAGAAAAGAGTATCTCTGGTGAGATGGGATTGTTTCCTGTGCAGTGTATATGATCAATACCTTTAACAGCCAACTGTATAAGGTCCCACTGCACCAGAACAGTCCTAGCCTTATTCATATGCCCTAATACCTACAGAAAATCCTTCAGGGACCTCCGTGCCACAAATTTCATCAAGTTTTAACCTGACCACAAGGACAAGAAAATAATTTGGCTTCTCTTCGAGAAGGAGTGTTTTTTCAGAGCTGTTGATCCTTAGCAAGCCAGGCAGCTCCCACATTCTCTGTGCCATAAAAAGAGGAGAGTATTAGCTTCGACATAGCTTTCAAAGACCAGAAAAATTGTTGCACAGGAGTCACTGAGGTTAAAATTAAATGTGTTTCTTGACTTGTGGCTTTAACGGTTAGCAACAAACAGCATATACATCAGAAGACTAATAGGCATTGTAGCTCAAGAGGACATCTTTAAATGCTTCTAAAATTAGTTTAATTTGCATGATTCAGTAGGCGTGACTTTTATATTGAGGATATAGAACCCATCCCCACCAGAACTTAAAAACCTCACTGAAATCTTTCTTTGTCCTCCTGTCACATGTTGCTATCAATGTCATGCAGTAGCAGCATAACCCAAAAGAAGTAGCATGTGTTTCTTCAATCAGCAAGGAGGGTTGAAAATTCCACATCATTGCCTCTTCCTGCCTACAGCATCAATGGCAGGTTCAGGATTACAAGATAATGAGTCCAAATAATTTATTCAAAAGTATATGTTAGTAAGATAACAGACATCAGAGACTACAAGATGATGAACAGAAAACCTCAAATCACCAGCTCTGGATGCCCTCAGCTATCAAAGTGCTTGCCAGGGTGGAGTGTATTCAGAACTTCCCTGGAGTTTTAGTTCCTTAAAGCCTTTGTCCCTGAGTCATTCATATTAATCCTTTCTCTGGACTATCAAAAAAAGAGTATTTTCTGGGTTTTTTTCATCAAAGACCATCTAATCAGCCTAAAACACATGTTAATATGTCAAAAATCCCTTTTTTTTACTTATTTTCCTTGTTTTCTTCAACTGTACATCTGCATATATCATGTTTTTGCAACAGTTTCACAAATCACTTCTTGATATCTTACAGACCAGGAATGACACACAGTTCATAACGGAGAAACATTGCCTTACAGCACTCAAAGTGGAAATGAAGACGGCACATGGCCAATTAGTGTATTAAAATACTGATTAGTACTGTCAATTTTGTTAATGAAAACATTAGGGACTCTAAATATCAGGTATAGGCATCTCTAAAAATATTGTATCTGTTGTAAACTAATAGCCTGGATTTTCAGCTTGGGAAGAATCTGCTTATACGCTGAGATTTAGGTTTCCAGCCCACAGAGCCAAAAGCAGAACTGGTAATTACCAAGTACAATGGCAACTCATCTGTGTGAGGGCTGCTGGGGCCAAGATGATCCCACTCTGCTGGGCAGTTTGACCCTTGGGAAAGGGCTAGTCAGGGCTATGCGAAGGAAGCAAATTTCACCAGAAATCTATAGTCTAGAGATGAATTATGTAGCTCTTCAATTCAGTTTATTACTGTCTTCCCTTTGTATGAGCGACTAATCAATACAGCTAGTTATGCTTGAAAATATAAAAGCATGCACATTAATAATACAGCCCATAAGGATGTATGCGTAAGGAGCACTGTAAGTCCATAAAGGAAATTAATGGTCTCCAACAACCACAATAAAGAAATAAACACACAGTCCTTTGGTTGATACACTTAATACTGTCAAGACAAGTGTGTCCTGTCCAAACCCAGCAGATAGAAGAAGTAACTTTTCTTTCCTGATTTGTGGCACCACAGTATGAAGCCTCTGATTCAGCAAAGCAGCAGGATTAGTTTACATTAAATGTGTGGGGCTGTACATGGCCTAGAGATGGTGAGGAGAGCTCCACACAGCCCTCTCCATCTTTGTTCCCAGAGCTTACGTCACAAGATAGTCCATCTCTGCTGGCAGTCTGCATGCATCCTGGTCAAAACTAGGAGTATTGCCAGAAACTCTGATTCTGGATCCCTGTCTGCTGCACTGCCCAAGCTGACCAAGTACGACCTGCCCCACAGCCAGACAATGGACAACTCTGCACTGCAAACACAGGGACGCACTAGCACAGAAGCATCTCATCACAATCTGAAGTCATGACATATGGTATCCTCCGGAGCTCCTACTTCCACCCGGAAGTAATCACCCTTATGTTGGTGTGGATGCCTCAGCACAGCAAGGACAGGTTGCTGATACAACTGGGCTTCATGCTGTCCTTTGGATGTCACTTCAGTAGGGGCCTTAGGACCTCCTAGGCAACGCAATGCAGCGTCCTCCATGATCTATATCAGACTAAGGGTCTTTTGGATGAATGAAGAAAAAATGCAAGTTTCAAAACCCTTTAATGAAAATACACTGTATCCACTACAAAGTACAAAGTTTGACAGCCTCTTCTTACCTTAAAGTATGTCTAAAACAGTGTTATGAATCCACTGAGTTCAATAAACATACAAAAAACCCATGTTATTTCCTGAAATTAAAAAAAAAAAAAAGGAAAATAAATCATACTTTGGGTTTAAGCTTCTTAACTCTTCAGATCTTTTTTTAGTCCCAGAAGAGTCAACATCATTTTTGGAAGACAGAATGTGTGAGATACTACTGTATTCAGATAACTTGAGGGAGTGAGGCATTAAAAAAAAAAACAAGAAAGAACATCATATTAACAAAAATACCTTAATGGTATGTACTATCTCAATACTTGTTAGGGGGTGCATCTCTAAAGAATACATATGGTTTTATTTTTAAACCAAGTATTAAACTTTTTAAGGCCAAATACTGAGGGAGAAGAGGAAGTAACACATTCAATAAATAGGTATATGCAGTTGATAAAACCTGATGACATGAATAGTCATGCCATGACATCCCAAAGAGGTCTTGCAACCTACTACCTGAAGAGTGACCTTTGTATATGAAAAAATAACAGGTCATGATACTCTAGACCATGGGTAAGTCTGGCAGGAGCCAAGCACATAAACTGAGAGCAAGGCAGAAACCTGTCATTCTTAACAGCTTTGCTGAGAATTCTGTAACAAGGTGTGCAGCAGACCTGATACCAGAAGCACAGTCACCTCATATTAAATAAGATGAAAAGCATAAAAATTCCTCCAGCAGCCAGCCTAAACTACACAGTGTGAATACCTGCTGTCCAGTTTTAAGTTCCTGACTTTCCTCCAGTTTTTCAATAGCTGACTTTCCTGCCTCTCTGTTCTTCTCCATCTCCCTGTCTCTGTACCAAGGGGAGTCCTGGAAGTGTAGCTGAAGCATCTTTTTGATCCTGTTTTTGTGACCTCCAGCAGGCAAAAGATCAGCAGTCCAAGAATTGTTCCTTAGTTTCTGCAACTGTATGCTGCAGCAACGCTCAAAGAGATACAAGAGTTTTGCTGCTATAGTTTAACGAACCCCAAGAGATTATGTGCAATCTACTACTATTGAATGTAATAATCTGGGATTTTTCTGGGGTTTATTATTATGGGCATTTTTACATATATAGAGCCTTCTGATCCTCAATAGCCTGCTGGGCAAATGTAAAGTACCATCTCCACCTCATGGTAGCACAACTACTTTTCAAACAGAGTGCTATAAAAGGTTTTAACTTTGGCCTAATGCATTTTTTCCATAACCTTGCTCTCAGAAATGATGGTGCTATTTCTACAGAAATTTTCACATGCACATAAAAATTTGCGTGGGGCCATGTCCAGGAATGAGAACATTTCAACACAAACAGTTAATAGTTCAGAAATAATCACATGGTTAACAATTTTAGACTAACTAAACAATAGCTGTTGCTGTCGGGGTCACCAGAGTATACAGATAGTTTTTAATAACTTTTAATGTAACCCAAGAATTTCCTTCTGTATGTTTCAGGATAATTTGTATTCTAACGCAACAACTTCAGCCATTGAGCATAAACATGATTCTCTAAGGGTGCTCGGTTCTGACAAATATATTTATTTGTGATGTCTTTCCTCCTTACTCAAGATTACTTTTCTCTCACAATAGGTGCTGGTATGACGAGGGACGCGAATGTATAGGCTCAATGCTGAGTTATGTTATAGCATGAATGATGATATATATTTCCTGCATTCAGAGCTCCCTTCTCAGGATACTTGATCTCTCATAACTCTACCCCAATCTATGATGTTGTAAAAATGATATATGCAATTTTGCACCTTCCTTGCTAGAAAGTTATAACATCTGCAAAAACTGTCAAACTTTAACCTGGATAAAATTATAAATATCATTTTGTGAATACAACAAACTGCTTTGGAGGAACAAAACCAGGATGTTTTTACCCTCCTCTTGTTACACATGCTTCATTTTTGCATTCTCAATTCTGAAGAGTCATGGCATATGAATAGGAATGCATCTCCCCAGGTAGCTGAAAAGACTTAAGGATTGTGGATACTATACACAGTTTCTCATTACTAATATTCAAAGCTTGGAGAGGGAATAAGGGTTTACATGCAGGGCACACACCCGATTTTAAACAAGGGTATGTGTCTGCAAGTCTGAGAAAAAGAGAAACAGGAAAACGTCTGAAAGTTTTATTTAATATAGGTAGGATGAATGTCCTGCAGTAGATCGGAAAGAAATATAAACAAATGCCACCTAACCTCACCCTGAGTGATGTTGATATGGTATGTGCATGGCACCAGGTAGAACTTCTCTCTCAACTCACCAGCAATCAGCCCAGGATTTTAAATCTTAGTGATGAGGCTTTAATAAATGCCACCACTGATGCATAGTTACTACGTTTAAGCTACCAGTTTGAGTATGAAATTGGCAGCATCAGGCTAATAACATCAGTTATGAGGATCTTGTACATTCTTTATATGTCTCGCTATTTGCCTTCCCTTTGGGTCTATCTCTTCTCTCTTATTATTCTCCCTGAGTAATATTCTGTCCGTGCTGGACTGACAGGGATAACAGGCAGATACTTTTTACTCAGAGAATTTCCTTCTTGTTCTTCTTCTGGGATACAGTTTATTTTCCCATGACTGCCACAAAATGGAAGTTTGGCCTCCTAAATTACTGGATCTTACGACAGACTAGAAGGCCATTTACCTTCACGTATCAAGGCCCCTTCAAGCACTGTGCTGCCCTTGCCTCACTGCACTTTGACTGTCTGTTAGATTGCTTCTGTTATATTTCTGAAAGATTTTCCCCTCTTCTCTTTCACCTTGCAGTCTTTGAGCATGAACCCGCAGGGCTGCGTGGAAGGAATGTGCAGAGGGTCCTGAGGACAAGCAGAATTACTCTTAAGAGAAGACTAAATGTCACCCAACTGCTCTGTGCAGACAGAAGCAGAGATCGTGCTCCTGTCTTAGCACTCTAGAAACCTTGGACCTAATTAAGTGATTGATTACATACACTGTTGTAGTATAAATAAACATCAAGGTTTAAATATATAGAAATGTAAAAATAAGCATCTGTAGAAGAAACACCAGTTACCGAGGTCTTAAGATTTATTCCATATTAATTACAGATACTACCTTTTACAGAATGCTATGATTTAGGATACACCCATTCACCTATCTCAAGGTCCCTGTCGCTAACAAGTTTTTTTATGGAAACATATTTTGGAAATAGTCTCTTCCATGTAAGTACAAAGCACTGCCTTCTAGGAGGGTTGCATGTACAACTGCAAAATCTAAGTATGGTTTATGGATGAACCATACAAATTATGGATATATGAGCCACAATTATCAATATTAATACAAAGCAACCTGTGACATATAACAACTTTTGACAAAGAAAAGCAGCACTGAGCAAAAGGTTAGGAAGTAAGAAACTCCATGGACATCTTTCGTTGCAATACTAGAATCAAACCAATTCATCTGGAGTTTGGTTAGGGTACAGGGCTCAGCATTCCTCCTGCTACTAAAATTAGCATGTAATCTGTGGAGATTGCAATGAAACCCGTAATTAGGTTTGTGTTTCATCCAAAGATGGTACTGACTGGTACTCAACATAATGAACTAACCATTTGCTAAATCACATCCATAGCAGCCTACAGCATCTAGGCTGTCCTTCTGTATGTCTCACGTTCATAAAATACCTTTCAGAAGCCCTAACAAGACTGTAAAGCATGAATGGCATGGTAATGCAGTATGCTATTTCATGCAGCGCGCAATAATACACAAAGAGGTATACAGCTGCTTGCTAACCATTGCTTAGTAGCAGGTCACTGGAATGGTTTCTTTTCACAGAGTTAAAATCTTAAGGAACAATCCTTCAAGATGTAGGGAATGCTGGATTAAATCCAGCAATATTAAAACACAGGCCAGCTTACTTTGGTATCAAGACACATTTTGTTTTGTACCATAAGACATTTGCAATGGCCTCTTCATAGAAAATGCCGTGTTTAACACATCATGTTCTAGAGTAAAAAGTTCCCAAGAAACCTTTTCTGTATTATGGGGCTTGCCCTTGCTTCTTCAAGATCTGCTGTAGCACTTTGCCCAAAATGGCATATGTCTGTTTCAAAAATATTGTAGACTTTTGTTTGCTTAATAAAGAATTCACACAGAAAACAAAAACTGGATGAAACAAAGCTGCAAAAATCATTCTGATAAAACTATAAATTACTTTTCTGTACAACTGATATTTGATAAAATTTCAGAAGAGTTATATAAAGATAGGAATTTTTTAAATTATTTCTAAAACTTTTAAACAAAATGTTTGTGTAAACACATCTTAGGTCACTTGTCAAATGAAAGAATATCAAATATTTTTGAAGACACTGAAATCAAACTTCAGTTCATGTTTTTTGATTTAAAAGATAAAATACATGCATGAAACCCATAAACTTATTAATAGACAACAATTCACTAATAGTAATATGAATAAAAACTAATAGTAATACCTAGTGTTAGTTATATGCATATACCATGATGTTTACACAACATTAGAGATATTTTACTTTATGTATCACTCTTTTTGTAGAATATTTGCTTGCCATTTAAGGAAGAACATCTACTTCATGTTCATGAAAAAAATTAAAATAATGCTCTGTGAGGTTGTTATGGGTTTTGTTTGGGTTTTTTACCCAAAAAATATTTTGACAGAAGACTGGTAGTTTAAACGCTGATTATAGCAAAGACATATATGCATTTTTTCCTATATTGTATGCATTTATTTTATTACTGTCTATAATTGTTGGGGTTTTTTCTAAAACTTATATCTCTATGTATCCATGAGCAGTTTTTGATTTTATTTACATCAGTTCAAATCTGTTGCAGTCAGTGATGTTATTAATTGGATTTAATGGTATTTAACTTAGGAAAATTGTGTAGTGTCCTGTTTTATGAGAGCTATATAAAAGTTTCCAAGATTTGCTCACATTTGTTATCAAAGGACCCTACAACACTTTTGCATTAGACAGAGAATCATTGATAGTGTAATTATGAAAGCATACTTACTAGTAAAACTGTTCCAGGATTTCTACATCACAGCTTATCCACTGAATCAAAGATTCCTTCCTCCTATCATGTTGATTCGCAAAACTTACACTTGTCATTACTGCCTGTAGATGTAGTTTGGGATAATTGAAAGCAAAATTCAGAATTTCAGAATCTCCTTTTCCTTCCTCTCTCTTTTTTAACATTTACTTTTCAGTGCTTTGCTTACAGTCCTGTAACAAATACCGCTACCATGCTGGCTAAAAACTCTATGCATAACAGCTAATTGGCTATCTAAGACATCTTCTTTCAGCAAGCAATGGTTATTGAATAGAATACAGTGGTATTCTTGGAAAGGAAAAGAAAAAAAAAAAAGAGAAGAATAATGGGCACTAGAATGACAATACAAGAAGAGGAGAAATCTCAGATTAGTCCAAACTCCCAGGTCCTAATCACTGACAGAAGAATCTGGTAAATCAAGGAAAAAGACATCAATCCATTCAAACAGGATTAAAGGTTTAAACTGAAAACCAACAAACTTGTTAGCCTTTGTGGGAAAAATTTGCATTGGGATTTTTTTAGAGGTGAAACAGACAACTAAAATATTTCCAGATGCCTATTTAGTACCTCATGTGAAAGAAAAAAAAAAAAAAAAGAAAAAAGAAAAAACCTCTATCACAGAAAATAAAATCAGTGTAAAGTAAACTCCTTCATGAAAGAATGTTGCAGGTTGCAATGACCTCGTAATCAGTAATAAAGTGGTAAGATTAATGTCATAAAAATAAACATTTATTACAAAAGTGTATTTGTTAATGAATGCATGCCCTTGTTAAGAAATACATACGTTTCTTTTGTAAACTTTCCCTATGTAGGTTAGAATTAGATACTTGAGATGGTGAACCGTTGCCAGTGCTCTTTACACCTGAAAAACAGCTGGGTGAAACCACTATGACAGAGATTTCCTTGCTGACTACAAAAGACCATTACCAAATCAATTTTCTCCCTTTATTTAGTGGAAAAGGAGGAGATAGGTGGCATACAGTATGGTTTATGTTATCCTTTCTTCTTTTAACATAGTGATTATAACTTAAAAGAATATGCAATGAAAGATTTACAACAGAATTTCTGTGGCATGAGCAATAGTCCATCTGCACCAGCTTTGGATCATTGTTGCTGATGCTTCTCCAACTGAAATTTTAGGACAATATTATAAAAATAAAAAGTGCTGGGTTGTAATACAGCTTTTTTTATTTTAATGAGTAGATAAGTAAGTAAATTTTTAGCTAAATTATTAACCATAGCACCCGATTCATGGACGCAATTTGACATACATTTGTATTCTTTCTTACTGTTGGAAACCTTTCAAAAAGAGGTTTAGAAATCATTATTTTGATACCTATTTTTTTCATAGGAGCAATTGTTTATCAAGATGTACAAACTACTGTCAATTGATAGTTACTGGAATTTTTATAATTATTGGAAATCCTGAAGCCATTCCAGTTGTAATATTTCTGCTATGACACCCATAACTTAGAATAGTTATTTGGTTTTCCGGTATCTTCTCCCTGCTAATAGTCTCACTAAATATCCTCGAGGAAGCTTTTTTTCTCCAATAACCACACTGTAGTAAACATTGTATTTATTAAATTTAAAGTGGACTTCTTCAATCCTAGTCAGCATATACAGTATACCACGAATTTAAATAAGGACATTCTATGTGGGACTTGTTATTGGGCTGGGGATATTTGACCTGGAACGCCATTAACTTAACTTATACATTTTAAAATCACCTTTGAAATGCTGCAAAACTAAGATTGTAGTGAATTTAATTTCAAAGTCATTTTGGATGTCCTTTCAAACTGTATGTGGTAATCCTTGATTTTTGCAGTGATGCTAAATGTTAATGAACAGAGCCACAGTGTACCATTTCACCTAGAGCAATGAAAACATTAAAATGTCTTTAGAAGACTGAATAAAACTTTATTTTATAAATATAATCCTTGTTGAAGCTCTACTATTTCACTGTACTTTTGAAATAAGGGCACATGGAAAATATGGAAGAGTTCCTTTGAGATAGCTAACTAAAGCTACAAAATGAGCACGGTACAGTATTTCCAAGGAACACGGTTCAAAAGTTGTACGATTACTACTAAGGTTGTTTTATTCTTTACCACATTTGGAACAGGAAGTCTGTGTTGTTCTTGAAGAATTCTGAAAAGCAATGTCACAGTCTGATGACCTCTTCTCCTCATTAAAACGTTCCCAAAGACAGCTCTCTGCATGATGTTTTGTAGCTTCAGCAGCCATGAACTAATTTGTACCTCTTATTTTGATCATGCACTGGTGAAAGAACCAAACAATATTTTTCTTTAAACACAGAGAGGTCTTTCAACAGCTCAGCATGCACTTCTACCCTCTTTTTAATCTTGGAGCACCTATTTATTTGCTCTTTTCACCACTAAATCTTCTTTGCTCCTTTCTGCCCCCCTGCAAAGCTGCTAGTTAAAATCTTCAGTGTTTTTTCTTCATAGGCTTAAACCATTAGAAGGATATTACCATAAAAAGGGAGACAAGGACTTAGAGACATGGTGCACCAGAATTTGCATTTCTAATTTTTAATCCAATTAAACTAAAATAATATTTATTTAGCTACAACCTTTCTATAATGGATATAAATTCACTAAAGCTAATGGAAAATTTTCTTCCTGGAGGAAATTAGTTATAGGTGTTCACTGCAATAACTGATTGGTTCTGCATACTGAGTGTCTCCAGATTTTGCTTATATGTAATTAGTATTCAGCTAGTTGATGTGTTTATTTTGCATTTCTTCTTTTGTGTGTGTGTAATTCATTATGCAAGTCATATTTTTTGCTCCACATAGTGGATTCAGTATATGCAAATTGTTAGAAGGTACTGTAAGGGCATTAGTTTTTAATGCATAAGGCACATACCTGGAAAGAAAGGTTGTATGGGTTGGCATATTTGCATTACAACAGAGTGTGGTTTTTTCATACAGCTACTGAATAAAAAATTATGCTGTTACTACTTGTATTTCATTTTCAATCAATACATTTTAATCAGTAATGTATACTTTGTGTACTAAGTATGCATTTTGTAAATCCAAACCCATCTAAACCCATGGAGAGCCTGGTTCTGCTCCCATTGATTTTGGTCGAGGTAACAAAGTCAGCACTTCTTTCACCCTCTCTCAGGCCTTTCTAGTAAGAAGAGAGGGCAGGCAGGGACCTCTTGGAGAGAAAGTACTAAATCTTGCCTTTTAAGGGGAGAAAAGCTCAGTGTTCTGACCCATAAGCCCAGAGACAAATGCAAGATGGAAAATTCCTTGCCCAGCAGAACGCTTCCCTGTGCCTTCTGTGGGCACACGTTTGGCAAGGGCCACACCACGCCTGAGCAGATCCCCTGTTCACGGGGACTGCCAGCATGCTGCTACTGGGCACTGCGTGTGAGCATCTGAAAAATTATCCACCCTTCTTGAGTGAAGTCTGCTATGAATCTCCATTCTTTCTCTCCCATCCTGGCTATCTCTATTTCCAGAACTCTGGGGTCCAAACTATTCAGGGTATGCATGGGCTCTGGGAATGATAGAAAGGCTTGCAATGATGCAGAAGCAGCATTCCCTGAGCCCATAGCTTCCAGTGACAGCTATTCACCTGCAGAAGAAGGTGAGAGACCTGAGGCTGAGGAATTATCTCACACATTTGTTTAATATTGTACTGGATATTTTCCAGAAGTATGAACCACTCTGTTATCTGGAGAAAATGAAGACACAGCCAGTTCGTGATTCCTGCACTATATTCTACAAAGCAACGAAATTCCTGGATCCAGGATATGATGTTGCAATCTAGAAGATTCTATTTGAAATTACTTCTCATTGCTCCGGTTGCAGAGAGTTTCTCAAAAGGACAAATGCTAATTATGTTTCAATATTCCAAATAAGTAGGCAGAATTACATTCACAACCAACCTACTTATTTTAAAATATCCTGTGTACATGCTTGGATCAGTGAATGGTTATCAAGTACTCTCTTGTTAATATGTCTTGTTCTGTATTTCTACACCAAGAACAATGTTTTATTCAGTCCTGTTCAAAATGAAGTTAATGTTCTTCTACCATATTCCTCAGGAGACAATTTCATATTATAATATTACTCCTCCTATCTTTATTTGAATAAACAAGTTTGTTAGAGGATAAAATTTATGCATTTGACTTTGACTGGACTTACGGTTTTCATAAAAGAAAGATCATTGGATTGGATTTTACAGTGGAGTATTTCTGGTTTGATGTTTAAAATTAAGGCTGAATTAAATAATATAGACTACATTAAAGTGAACTCTAGCAAAACAAACAAAAAGAAAAGGGGTTTTTTTTGTGAACACATCTCCAACTGAAAATGGGCTGTATAGCATTCGACTGGTTACCACACTGCACTCTGGCAACTCTTGTTATGGCATTTTTCTGGAGCAACAAGATTTAGCCTTGATGGATAAGGATCAGATCAGGGAACATTTTAAAAAATGGACATAAATAAGTGCATGTGACTTAACAGCTTGTCATTATGAGGGAACTCTTGATTATCTTTTCTGAAAGAAAGCAAATGTCACTACTACCTTCAAGAAGGGCGAGAAGGACCCAGGGAAAAACAAACAAGTCAACCTCACCTTGTTCCCTGTGAAGCTGATGGAGCAAATCCTTCAGGAAGCCATGTACAAAGAAGTTAAGCACAGGAAGGTGACTGGGAGTAGTCATCATGGATTTACAAAGAGGAAATCATGTCTGACTGATCCAATAGCCTTCTACAGTGATATGACTACCTTGGTGAACGAGAGGAGAACAGTGAATATCTATCTCGACTTCAGTAAGGCTTTCAGAATTGTCTGCCATAGCATACTCACAGACAAAAGGAGAAAGTTCAGACTAGTCAAGCACACAGAGAGATGGACTGAAAACTGTCTGAAATGCTGGACTAAAAGTGGCACAAAATCCAGCTGGAGGCCAGTCTTTAGCAGCATCCCTCAGGGTTCAATACTGGGTCCAATATAGATGAACATCTTCATTAATGACCTACATGATGGGACAATTTGCACCCTTAGTAAAATTGAAGAAGATATAAAACTGGAAGGAGTGGTTGATACACTAGATGATTGTGCTGCCTTTCAAAGGGAACACAGGCAACTTGGAGAAATGGGCCAACAACAATCCCCAAACATTCAAGTAAAGGTAACAGCCCTGAGTAGAAAAAACAAATTCACTTAGTACAGGCTGGCAAATGACTGGTGGGAAAGGAGCTTTGCAGAGAGGGTCCTGGGTATCCTTGTAGGCGATGAGTCAGCAATAAGTCATTACTGCAAGGAAGGTTAACAGTCTCTCATGGGCTGCATCAGGAACAGCATCACATTGTCTACAAGTCAATGGTGTGATCTCCTCAGCACTGGAAAAGCCACAGCTGGAGTACCGGGTCCAGTCCTGGGCTCCTCGGTGCAAGAGAGACACAGGCATACTGGAGGGAATGCAGCAGAAGACTATGAAGATGATGAAGGGTTTGGAGCATATGAGCAATGTGAAGAGGCTGAGCAGGTTGGGACTGGTCAGCCTGGAAAAGACTAAATGCCTGATGGTGGGGAATAAAGAACATAGAGCCATATTCTTCTTGGTGCCCATGGACAGGCCCAAGAGACAATGGGCACAAACTGAAATACAAGAAATTCCAGCTAAATGTAAGAAAATACTTTTTACTGTTCAAACACTGCACCAGGTTGCCTGAGGAGGTTGTGGAGTCACCATCCTTGGAGATATTCAAAAGCCAGCATGACGTGGCCATGGGCAATGTGCTGTAACTGACCCTGTTTGGAGCAGGGAAGGTGTACTACGTTATCCCCAGAGGTGCTTGAGTTCAATTGTTCAGGGATTCTGTGTTTTTACATTGCAGTAAATGAAAGACACCAGGAACAACTTCTGGGACAATGATAAATGTTCTGAATTCATTTCCACAATCGTGGAATAACCCCAGGGGAGTCCTGTTTGGACTACAACTATTTACCAGATACAGAGAGACAGTATTTTCCATCATGAAAACTTAAAAAACTCTTTCAGTGTTGGGAAAGGTGATGTCAGTGGACTGGTGTGGCTTGTTCACAGCCTGAGTTATCCAAATAAGCACTGCTAGGTTAGAGAGGTACATTCCCAACAGTTAGAGGAACTGACATGGAAACACTGCTGTCTAATGGTCATATTTCCATACTATTTCCTCTAACAGCTGGGATAAAGGAGTACACTTGGTTTATGAAAGACAGGCCCTGGGGAGAAAGAAGAAGATGCCGCACTGTACATCAAAAATGCAGAACCTTGTTCCACTGTCAGAAGAGGTGAGAGGTGCATTGAGCATCTGAAGGAAAAGGTAAAAAGTTAAAAAATAGAGGCAATGCCTTAACAGGGACCTACTACAAATAACCTCATCAGAAGGATGTAGCAGAGTGGGGTTTGGAACTTTTTTGGGTGGTTTATTTTTGCAAATAATAGAAGCGTAGAAACAGTGAGCTCTTGTAGTAATGGGAGACAAATTATACACAGATCTGTGCTGGAAAATAATGTCAGGATGAAGAATGTCCAATAGGCTTTCAGGACATGTTGAGGACAACTTTCTTTTAGGGAGATGGAAGAAGGTACTGAGAAGCTTGCAGCTGTTTTAGAACTGATCCTGACTAATAGGGAGGATCTGGTTGAGAAGCTGGAGGTAGAAGGTAATTTCGGTTAAAGTGATTACAAAACTATAGAGTTCACAAATCTAAAGAAAGGGAGGAATGAGAGCAGCAGAATAAGGACAATGGAGTTCAAAAAAGCAGACTTCATCAAACTGAGGGAACTGGAAGGTAGGGTCTCTTGGGAAGATATTCTAAGGAAAAAAAGACTGCAAGAGAGTTTGCAGTTATTGAAAGGGACTATATTAAAGATACAATGGCAGACTGTCGTGATGCAAAGGAAAGATATGGAGCATAGTAAGAGACCAATATGGGTCCATCAAAAGCTCTTTAAGGGA
Organism: Rhynochetos jubatus; assembly: GCA_027574665.1. Taxonomy (NCBI): domain Eukaryota; kingdom Metazoa; phylum Chordata; class Aves; order Eurypygiformes; family Rhynochetidae; genus Rhynochetos; species Rhynochetos jubatus. The sequence goes on along the minus strand of CM050652.1, from coordinate 26,960,014 downwards.
CAGAAAAAGAAAAAGGAAAGCAAAAAAATATAAATATAAATACAAAAGCAGGAACAAAGACCTACAGGTATAGATGTAAAAGAGACTATAAGAGAATAAGGTGCAGCTAGATCAAAGTGAATATGAGTTTTATCTAAAAAGAAACATAAAATACAACAAGAAAAATATTTTAAAAATGGGAGGATGGCAAGGAAAAGAATGCCTATTGCTTAGCAAAGAAGGAAATAGTACAGCAGATAGTAAAGGCTAAAAAGTTAGCATCATCTTTGCTTCAGCATTCACAAAGAATGAGATTTGATCAGGTATTTGATAAACACGGCACTTAGTAAGGTTAGTGACACTGTTTTGAGTATCATTCTTGCTAGCAAAATACACAAATACTAAGTACACACAGACAAACATAGTGAAATAGGTGTGTTACTAGCCAGGAAAAAAAAGCACTCACAAGGTAGCTATAAAAAATAATCTGACTGTCAGAAGATACCAAGCGACAGGCTGCAGACAACCACTGTAGGCTGCATTCAGAATGTTCCTCAACACCTTGGATGGCTGACTAGGGAGTATATTTGCAACATTTGCAGAGAAGTTCAAACTGGAACAGGTTGCAAATGCTCAGCAGAATAGGATTTCAGTTTTAAGTAACATTAATAAATGAATGGCACAGCTTGAAATCAACATGATGAAATTCAATAAAGGCTAAATAAAGTCCTTAGTAAGGAACATTCAAATGCATAAATACAATACAGGAATAGCTGATTAGTCAGCAATACTGGGGAAAAAAAAAAAAGGCTCTGGGCTTTTGCTGAAGACATTTAATTGAAGTCAAGAATGTGATACTATTGCAAAAGGACATGCCAGGACATATTTTGAGGAGCATCATCTACAAGACATGAGAGTTGTTCATCATAAGAGAGATGTCACCTAGAGTGCAGTTTTCAGTTTCGGGCACTGCAATATAATATTCTTCCAGAAACCTTTCAGCATCTCCAAAGCCACTTTATGACATGAGAAACTGAAGAAATTTGCAGTAAAAGTGACCAACATTTTCATATCAAGCAGCTAAAATACTAGAAGAGAATGTTTTAAACAGAAACAGAGGGCGAAAGATTAGTGCCCATTCAAAAATATTGTCAGGTTTCCCATCTTTCAAAGAATCAAAAATTTCAGGGCCCTGTTTTTCAACAGTTTCAGATAACTTTCTTACCAAGCAAGATCTTCTTATCTTATTTTCTTATTTCTCTTATTCCCAAGTACAGAATCTTCCTGCCTTAGCAGTACTCTCCAACACAGTACTTTCACAAATCTGTGACTGAGAAGTTTCTGCAGGTTTAGTCAAAATCTGTAGTTACCAGACCTGGATTTTTATGCTGTGTTACTTTAAGTGCCATGCAAAGACTTTTCACATTAATGAGTTCAGAAAATGTTGCCTTTTTTATTACCTAAGCCAACCAAATTTGAACAGGGTACAGATCTCCCATACAAGTCCAATGTTTTAAAAGGGGCCAGGCATGCTCTTGGGGTCTGCACCAACCCTCCATAGGTCCTGCCTATGCTACATGTGACTTTATATGTGTTTCACTTTGATGAACCTGTCCTAATAATCCCATTTTATATTTTTCAGCTTTTGCAGTCAGTACCCTACCTGGAAGGTGATCCAGCCCACCTTTACCCCAGGGAAAATACTTTTCTTTTGCTCACATAGAGATAAGGTGCTATTAATATATCGTTGTGCAAACACCTTCATTCTCCTCAATGAGTTGGTTCACCAGATTTTGAAACTGAGTCTAAAGGGCAATAACAAATAACATTCTTCCCTAAGGAAGGCTGAACGGCTTGTTTAGCCCCTACCTTCACAATGTCTCCAATTTCATGGACAGTTTCCTCAGCAGCTCATATGTTAGAAAGTCTGACCTTGGTCATCACCCAGAGACAAGCACCTGCTTACAGGACCAATTTCTGTCCCCTTTGATTTAATGGAAGGACAGACTCTCCTTCCATTAAAGAGGTCAACTGTTACAAAAGGGACTCTGCTTACCACAGGGAAACAATCTCTGGTGACATTTGGCCTAACAGAGGCTGATTTTTTTCCCTAATCCACTCTGCGGACACCACTAGGTCCAAATTATTTCCTGTTCAAATGTAGTTTCATCAGAACTATAATGTAAACTGTGTCAGTGTGAAATATCTGAAAAACAACCAAAAAAGGTAGCTTGCTTCATTCAGCTACTTAGAGACCTTAAGAGTTACACTTCAATACTGTGTGATTTAGCTGTATGCTGCATAATCTCAGTATACCCTACATTTTTCTTAAGCTTAAAATTTTGCTTAAATACTTGTCAGACTTTCACTATTGATTCTTCCTCCAAAAAGCCTTTTGCTACCCCTCAGCCCTTATAAAATGCAGGATGCAGAAGGGAAGATTTCTGAGGATAAATCCTTCAAATAAACAGCAGACAAAGTAACAGTTTATCACAGTCCCATAGATTCCAGTACCTGAAAATTTTAATAATTTGAGTTAATTTGTTGACCTTACAGTGGAATCCCATAATCATAGTGCCTGATCACACATTTTTCTCACAAGTCTCTGGAAAACACAAGTCAGGACTGGTGAGAACCTGGCTAGTGTAACCCATTTTGTGGGAGAGAAGATTTCCATGGCATTTATCTGGAGAGAGGAAGGCCACCATTTTAGGGAATGAAGGCAGCAAATTTTACCCCTGCTTACAGATAACTCTTTGATAACCTACCTGCCTTCCTGATTACTTCTTTTTATAATAATTCCCAATGGGGAAGGCCCAGGGCTCATGTATATTTTTTTTACTCTTTTCCTTTAACAGTAATTGTAGATTTTGCCATTTTGAAGAACTACCTCAAAACCTCTACGCTAAAATAAAAAGCTGTGCCACCATTTCCTTTATCTGAAGATCTCTTGATGAACTGAGAATAATACGGTATAGACTGAGTAGAATAGCTTGAACAATACCTCTGAGGAAGTTAGCTGTTTCCTGGTTCTCTCAAGTTTGAGATCGAAAGTAACCCAGTTCTTCCCTAAGGTCGTTGTTACACAAGCTACACTTCTCTGCTTCTTAACAGAGGCACTACTCGATGCCCCTGTCTGAAACCGCTGCTGCTGCGGTTGGCCCCGAAATGTGACTGTCACCAACAAAAATGTAAATCAACGCATATCATGGTGTCCTACTTCCCTACAGGGCCTTGGCATAGCTCCATTTACCTATACTCCAGCATTATGTCCCTGCCTGCAGCCAGGGAGTTGGAACTAGATGATCTTTAAAGGTCCTTTGTATTCTGTGATTCTGTGACAATATTGTAACACCTGCCCCCCCGTGCTTTTTAGTCTGAAGCCTTGCTCAGGACTAGGCGATACTATTTGACTTTGGCTCCTGAAACCAGTTTCAGGCTGCTCCAATAAGCAATGATTTGGCATATTACAAGTCTGCATGTACGTGTGTGTACCTGTGTGCGTTTGCCTGTAAGTGAATTGGGTATGTAAGTAACATGAGATAAATGGAAAGACGGTTACTGTGTCTATTAAATATTATTTGGCCTGTCTGTAATCATAATCATAATTGGTTCAACAAGGCCAAGTGCCAGGTCCTGCACTTGGGTCACAACAACCCCCTGCAATGCTACAGGCTTGGGGACAAATGGCTGGAAAGTTGCCCGTCAGGAAAGGACCTGGGGGTGTTGGTCAACAGCTGCTGAATACAAGCCAGCAGTGTGCCCAGGTGGCCAAGAAGGCCAGTAGCATCCTGTCCTGCATCAGGAATAGTGTGGCCAGCAGGACTAGGGCAGGGATTGTCCCCCTATATTGGGCACTGGTGAGGCCGCACCTCAAATACTGTGTTCAGTTTTGGGCCCCTCACTGCAAGAAAGACATTGAGGTGCTGAAGTGTGTCCAGAGAAGGGCAACAGAGCTGGGGAAGGGTCTGGAGCACAAGTCCTGTGAGGAGCAGCTGAGGGAACTGGGGGTGTTTAGCCTGGAGAAGAGGAGGCTCAGGGGAGACCTTATTGCTCTCTACAACCACCTGAAAGGAGGGAGCAGAGAGGTGGGTGTTGGTCTCTTCTCCCAAGTAACAAGTGATAGGACAAGAGGAAACAGCCTCAAGTTGTGCCATGGGAGGTTTAGATTGGATATTAGGATAAATTTCTTCAGCAAAAGGGTTGTCATATCTCGGAACAGGCTGCCCAGGGAAGTTGTTGAGTCACCATCCCTGGAGGTATTTGACAGATGTGTAGATGAGGCATTTAAGGACATGGTTTAGTGGTGGACTTGGCAGTGCTAGGTTAATGGTTGGACTTGATCTTAAAGATCTTTTCCAACATAAATGATTCTATGATTCTATGACAATGGCAGGTCAGTAATTGTTTTGATACTACTACCAAGTAGTTTCTAAAACCTGCAGGCTCCTTCAGTTGACCAGTCTCAAGGTATACCAGTCTCACTGGAGTCTATACAAGTCAATACTTTACTACCTGGAGATTTGAAGTTATTCCTGCCAAGGACTCGGGATGCTAAATTTGTGGTGAGCGTAGTCAAATTAATCATTTTGCTCCCTAATATGACAGTACCGCTCCAAAACCAAGTTGAGTTGTAAGGTCATATATAAAATGTCAAAGATTAAATGTAATAACACCGTTAATACTAGCGGTACAAATCAACTTCATTGACAATTTTAATTCTGACAAAAAAGGAATATTTGAACTATGTGCATGTACTGCTTTTTAACATCTTCCACACAAACACCTCAAAATTAATAAAATAGCTGGCAACAATTATTTGGTATTAGCTTTGTTTTGTTGCAGGCAAGGAAGGTGAAATAAATGAAAATTATTTACTTGCCAAATAAATAAAACTATAGAAAAAAAAGGTGAAATAAACGCCCACATCCAAAATGAAATTAAATAATTATCATATACAATTTAAAGACTCTTCTATAAATAGAAAGCGGGTTTGTTTTGTCCAGAAGCATTTAATTTAGAGTTTAAATAGAGCCGTCCGTGCGAGGCCCGAGTGTGATTGTGCTGTGGCAGAAGGCCGGTCCCTGGCGTGTCCCTGCACTGTTTTACGCTTTTTCCACGAGATGTCGCCAGCACGTCGCATTGCGCTTTGCTTCCGCTGATGGTGTCTTGGCAACCTGCGGGGGTATATACACCGCTTTTGAAGTGTACGTTATTAAGATATCATGATTAATGACTTTCACTCCAGAGTTCATTTTATCTGGAAGATTAGCAAGACACAGATCCTCAAGAAGAACACAATAATTTAATTCCCTGCTTAAGATACAGCAGCTTCCCAATTTAGGAAGCAATTAAGAATCATGTGTGCTTCCTTCTCTGAAAATATTTAAGTAGTCAAAGCCTTAAAACAAACAAAAATCCTTGCAGTATAAAAAAATCCTTCTATATCAAAAGGGAAGCCTTAGCAGGGTTTTTTGCCTGTTACCCCACTACTTTCAAAGGATGTGTAACTTGCACAAACCCATTCACAGTTGACTGAGCTAACAGCAGGAGTCTTGCTTAATTTGAGCTTTAATGCATCTTTTCTAGTAAGATGAGAGCAAAATCTGGAATGATCACAAATATCAAGTCTTTGACATTTCCCCAAAATGGCCCCTGGAAAAGCATAAGAGGCTGGAAACAACACTGTCAGATTCTTAAAGCAGGTAAGATAAGCTAAAACTGATCTTGTAATACTTTGGCTTTCCTGAAATAAAGTAAATTCTGTGAAGCTTTTGGGTTTTGCACTCCCTCAGCTGCAAGTGCTGCAGCAGTGGAGCAGTGCAGCGGAGGGCAGTGTCTCTTGCTTTCAGGGATTCAATAAGGATTTCTAAAAGGTACCAGTGGATCCCCAACTGGAAACACTCTAGCAGCACGTTTCTGACTCTCAGGGCATCAGGTAAAACGTTAGTGCCGTGTAGATGAGCAGTTCCTGTTCTAGAGAGAAAAAAAAAAAACCAAAACAAGTACTCCGAGTGACTCTTCAGGTCGCACACATCCCTGAAACAATGATAAACACTGACTGGGTGTCCACAACCTCGGGTGGTTTCACAGCACATCAGCAGAGCCACCAGGACTTACTGTGACATAAAAGGCATCATTCTGCCAATACTAACAAAGAATACATGTAAGAAATAGTGGAACAAACCCAGGCGCTCTTGTTGCCACGCATTTGCTACAGATACTTAGGTATTTCAGTTTCCAGAACTCAAGTGACATGGTAATTGCTACCACAAACAGGATCTTTCTTTTTTTTTTTTTTTTTTTTTTTTTGTGCAAACAGCTCTACAGAATTTTACAGTGAAAAACCAGCAGTCTTAAAAGTAAGCTGGCTGGGAAGGCTGCTGAGGGTTTTTCTGCTTCTTTATGACAGGCTTTGTGCAGGGCTTGTTTTTGGAAAGACAATTAAATGTCTAATTTTCAGCTTGTTCCTCTCAAAGTAATTTCCTCTGTAGCCCATATGATCAGTGCTGTCCAAAACACTAGTGAAATGTTAAAGGATTCAGGGAAGCAAAAACCAAGCAGTCAAAAGTAGAGTATAAGAGAATAGAGTGAAATATTTTTAAAACTTTCTGTTGTTTGCTGTTAATTAACACACAAGCAACAAAAGGATTCACCCATGCCAGAGAAAATCATTGGCCCCATTGCAGCAACTGTCTGGTGCCCTTATGCATCAGTGGGAGCTGAGCATCTGGCCCATGAGAAGTTCTTGATTGTTGTCATTTGCAGCAGCTTGTGTTCAGTGTTTGTTACCAACCCCTCATGAAACAGCCTGAATTTTGTCTCAAAACTCTTCCTCACCTTCTCACTTATATACCCCTTTCTCTTGGCCGCTGGGTTGCACGTGGGCCAGGCAGTGCTGAGGCCTGGGGGATGGGATGTTTTCAGTGCCCTGGGGACTGCTCAGAGACACCATGTCGCTGAGGCAGGGCCATTCTGCGGCTGGGCTGGACCAGGCCTGGTGAAGCTCCAGCCCCACCACCTACCCTTGCCTCCACCTTGACAGCAGTGTGGGGAGCAAACTCCAACTTCACTCCAAGCCTTTTCCCCAGGGGACAACGTGGCACCTAGGGCAGACTCTGCCTGCAGCCCCCAGCTATGGGGTGAGCAGCCTGAGGGGTGGCAGGTGGCCCTGGGGAGGAACAGCCACGCTACCCAATCCCCACCACACGCTGGGGGCTGCACTGGATGTCTTAGGTCTGTGGTGTCCTCTGTGCCCCTCCCATGGGGTGAGCCAGGCTCCCCTTGCTGGGCCTGGGACAGCACCAGGGGAAGTTGTGCCAGTATGGGGCAGCTGGCATGGGGGAGACAAGAGTGGTAAGATGACACAGGAACAGTGAGGGCAGTGTCATTTTGGCTCTGTTCGCCCTGTTTCACCATATGGGGTGGTTGCTCCTGCCCACAGCAACATGGCCTCAATTACCTCTTGCTTAGGCAGAGAAATCAAACAGAAGAGAATCAGTATCACAAATATCTTAAAAATTAGTAGCCATCCTGGCTAAACATAGGCCAGATGAGATCCCTGGTTCTTGTTGATCCATCCTCTTTTTAACTCAGCCACCTGGAGCAGTGCATATCCTCTTCTACATACAACTAGCTGGAGGCAGCACCTTGTGAAACGCCTGTGTGAAGCAGAACTAGTTTGGTACTGTTCCACTTAGATCTCAAGCAGATAAAGCCAAACAAATTGCAGTAAGTGGGTAGAGCATTAGGCCAAAAGTCACAAGGACTTACAGCACAGTTTTACTGCTGGTTTCCTGTGTCACCTTCCAGTCCCTGAAGAACTGCCTGGCTGAGCATCGCCGTCTGCAAAGCAGAGATAACACTCAACCATCCTAACTCTGTGGGAGTCTGTGAGAGCATATCAGCTTCTAGGAAGTAACCTTTTTCATACGTTCTGCATACTCATTGCATCTTATAATGACTAACAGACTCTTACGGAGTGAGTTACCATAGAGTTAAGGTTTCCCTGAATAATGTGCAGAGGTTTACTTTTACTTCCTCCGTACCCTAAAAGTCTCAAAAGCATCCCAATACCTCCAAACTGAGAGCTGAGGAGGTCTGATGGGCTGGATTTTCTCCAAAACTAGGACAGAGTATCTGAACTGGTACAGTGCAAAATTTCTCTGACTTTTTCTGTGGCAGAAATAGCATTCAGAATGCTCAAAATGTAACTTGCTCATAAGGGATGTTTGACAATGTAAAAGAACATTTCCTCCCTGAAGTTCACGTGGTGGGCTGACTAAAGCTCTCTGGGGGATCCCCTTCTGCAGACTTCAAGCAGGGGAAATATCGCCAAATATATCAGATCATCTGTTTTCTTCTACTCTTTCCTGTCTGCAGACTGTCTAAGGCCCTCAGAGGTTCCTCTGGACTGGAACTCCCCTTTGATACCCCATAGCGTTCATCTGGTGGATGAGGTAAAAACCTCAGCTTTTCTTTTTGTCATATGCTGCACTTGTAAATTTTTCCCTCCCTATTCCCAACTTCTCTGCTTTGTCCTGTCCCTATTAGAAAACCATATGCTTTCTCCACGCCTCAAGTGTCCTAATGCCATAAAACAGGGAAAGTTCATTGACTACCTAAGCCCACTCATTATCCTGTTCTACAGAGTTGAGTTCTGCCTCATATATATCTTTCTCATCTTTTCCCAGACTATATTCATCTTGCTGAAAGTTCATGTGTGGTCTAAGCTCGCCATCTAGGCTCCTTAATGGAGACATAGAAAATTACTCATTTCATCTCTGTTTTAAAACTTCAGAGGACAAAATTACTCACCTCGGGAGGAGTGTTTCTACCTCTTCCCTTCTCTCTCTGTCTCTCTAGAGGAAGCCTAGACAACAAGTTTAGACTAAATGCTTAACATTTCTTTGATGAAAATTAGACGGGATGACTTTTAGTCCCACTTACAAAAAGCTTCCCCCTAAGGAGCTGTCCTGCCCCTCCACTGTTTAGTTAATTTTTGTAAATTGCAGAGTCTTCTCAAAGAGCCTCAAAATCAAGGAGTCATGGCCATGATTTATAAGGCTTGTTAAACAGTTGATCCACTGAGCCAAAAAAACGACTGGAAACACTATGCAGTCTTCTCTTCTGGAAAAGGTTAGTGTTGCCTGCTGCATCTGTGCCTCTGCAAAATAAGGGACGTCTGGAAAAAGGGTATACATTACTTCCAAGAACCTCCAGCATCTCACCACTTCACTGCTCAAAAATTACGAATTAGAAACCAAGAAAGCACTAAGTTAAACTCCACTGTCAAAAAGAACATCCAAATTGCCATAACTCATGACTCCATGCACAGGCCAAACATCTAGAATAAGATCAACAGCATAAACAACTGAGTTAAAAATATGAATATGAAAATGCAAAGACAGTAAATATTTTGCTATATGTCTTTTTTTATGATAAAAGGTCATGTCTTCTTCTGTATAAACACTCACAGAGTGTTTTGAAAATTCCAAACTATACTCATGAATTGTATATTATAATAAAGCCTTCTAACTACACAAGACTGGTTTGTAGACTCTTTACTGCTCTTGCTGTTAAAAACAGTATCATATCATGATATTATGAGGCATTAAAGTGTATAATGACACAGAGGTCAGATGGGATTGGGTGATTTTCCCTCTGAACTTCATGGCTTTATCATATCTTTTCATTTTTTATAGTTCCTATGATCTTGAAAGATAAAACTCAAAAAAACTTTCAGTGTCTAGGATTTTAATGAAGTGTTCAGAATAACTGTTATCAGCACAACCTGATAGATGGTCTGAACCAACACTCTTTCTCTTGTCAAATGTAATACTTCTTCCAGAACAGACCTTGTTCCTATCACAGAAATAATAAGCCCTGTCTCAGGAACATTCTTCATTAGTTGTCCAGAATAAAGTTGGTAAAGTTACTGTTTACTTGCACTCTCACTAAGAATGTGTTTAAGCGTTAGGGAAGCTGAAGCATTCTGAATTTTAATTTCTGGATAAAATAATAATTTAAATTGGTTTTGCTTAAAAAAATTAGATTTCCCATAAAAGTTCAATTTTAGCAGCTGTGTTAGTTACCTTGCTAGGGGTTCCTTTTGAATGTTATTCTCTTTTCTAACATAAAAGTTGCCAAACCATTCAGATGTTCTGCTAGACCTGAGGCCAGCCTCAGACCCTGTGTTAAATCGTTACAGCCTGGGAGTGAACCTTTAAAAGATACTTCTTTATACTTTTTTTTAATGGACATTAAAATACTTTCAAGAATTAATAACAGTAAAGAGGAATCGCTAGCAAACTTCTGGGAATCCCTAAAAGCAGTCCTAAAAGACAAAATAAATGCTCTTTTGAAAGGCATAGCATTGGGCAGAGAAAATCCTTATGATCCTTTAGGATCATAATTGCACATTTTAAGGAATGCAACACATAAAAATCACACAGGAACACCGCTAAAATCTGCAAAATGCAATAGAATGTAATAATAACAACAACAATAGTAATAATAACAATGACTTAAAACTAACTTGAGAGGTGTATAAAATCAAACTGGGGAAGGACAGTGCTGAAATTTTACCTGAGGCAGCAGCAGCCCTCCCACCAAGTCCACACATGTTCTATTTGTTGTTGACTAAACCAACAAAGGAGATAGACCTCCAGGTTTTCCTAACTACCAAAGAACAGGAACACAGAATAACAGCAATCCCATGCCTCATCACCAAAATACAGATCCGCCTGATTACTGTGACATAATATCAACACTTCTTGGAGAATTGCTGGGAGAGTGGAATAGTAAAATACTCATTAAGCTTTTTAGCATGCACAAAATTCTACTCACTACTCAAAAATCTCTACTGAACTCTGAAGAGAATAAAGTAGCCAGCATTGCAATCATAAAATAAAATGTAAAAAACCATCATTCATCTACTTTTACAGCAGATCATATAGATTAAAATGCACTGCTACAGAAGTGCTTCAGGTAGTGACGGTTTGAAAGCTGTCTGCATCAGGTGACTCTCTTCAGCTGAGGTTCAGCTCAAGATTAAGGATGTCAGTGTGGGTGCCTATATGTAGAAATCCTCACTGTCATAGAATCATAGAACGGTTTGGGTTGGAAGGGGCCTTAAAGACCATCCAGTTCCAACCCCCCTGCCATGGGCAGGGACACCCTCCACTAGACCAGGTTGCTCAAAGCCTCATCCAGCCTGGCCTTGAGCACTTCCAGGGATGGGGCACCCACAGCTTCTCTGGGCAACCTGTTCCAGCACCTCACCACCCTCTCCATGAAGAATCTCTTCCTGATATCTAATCTAAACCTCCCTGCTTTCAGTTGAAACCCATTTCCCCTTGTTCTGTCACTACAGACCCTTGTAAAAAGTCCCTCCCCCCCCCCCCCCCCCCCCCCCCCAGCTTCCTTGCAGGCCCCTTCAGGTACTGGAAGGCTGCAATAAGGTCTCTCCGGAGCCTTCTCTTCTCTAGGCTGAACAATCCCAATTCTCTCAGCCTTTCTTCATAGGACTGTGGAGGGTATTTGGATATCTATGCTTTCATTACCATCAGTGGATATCAAGGCAGCAATCAAAGAGCGATTCCATTCACCTTGGAGCAGCCTGTCAGTTGAATCGCTCTCTAGGCAGCTCTGGCTGTATCAACCAGATCTTCATTGAGTTAAAGGGAGTTTAGACAGCTAGCTCACAGGTGTCTGAACCCCAAAACAAATCCCATCTCTTTAGAGGACTCCAAAGCATGGAGTCCTCCTATTGCACTTCCTAAGTACAGTAGAGTTTCATTCTGTTCCAACCTGTTTCCACTAAGATTCAGCCTGGTCTGTGGCTTGGAAGAACAACTTCAATGCTGTATGCCAATTAGGGTATACAATTGCAGTTCTTCTACCCTTTGTGTATGTGACAAGATATTGATTTGCAAGATCATATGCTGTTATTTTTTCCCTCAAGACCCTATTTCATTCTGTGCAGAAGCTTGGTGGTGGTATGTGTGATAAAAGGAGAATTTAATGCACAGAACAAGAGGACATTGCACAACTATTTTTGATTTCCTTCCATTGTTATCATAGGATTTACAGAACCTGGTTCTGGAAGGTTCATCGTGTTCTTTGCCATTTTATTCCTCAATGTTTACTTCACTCTCTGCATGGTAATTTTCGCCCCTGCTCTTTGATCCTAATTCAGATCATCCTGAGAAACACCTTACCTGTAGAAGCTGGATACCTCAGTTCAGTCAAAACACTATCAGAAACAGGTAAGACAGAACTGATCTGTGAGGCATTCTCAGACTACATCTAATGTGCTTAGAAATCACAGATGTCAATGAAAAATTACAGCAGTCACATTGAGAGGAGCAAAAAGAAGGCTCCAGCAGGGATTTCTTGTATTAAGAAATTATTACACTGCTCCAAGAACTGTGAAACCAAGGTTTTGGGGACCTCCTCAGTCTGGTGAGGCTGAAACCTACAACCCACAACTTCCCAGGAGATTGCCTTAACCACACCACAGTTTTTCATCCCATGTTTTAAACCTAGGCCACAGTTCAGCCAAGAGATCCTGGCAGGGCAAGAAAGTAATGGGTAGTTTAATCTCACAGCCCACCCATGAACACCATGAGAGAGAGGGGTCAAGGTCTTGGGACCCTACTCAAGGGCCTTCTTATGCATCATGGATTAAAACATTAGCAGAGAAAATGTACAACTGACTTGTGTAGTAGGGACCAGATGCCACTGTTGAAGCCAGGAAAACAAACCAGGTCTCTAAAGCCTGGCCCTAGCTACTGCCCTTCCATCATTTATAAATGCATTTGGCTCCTACTCTAAAGAACTTCAGTAGCTTCTTCTGTATTAGAATGATTTCATAGAGGTTTTTTAATCTCTTTTTCAAATAAATGAACACAAAGACCTATAAATAGGTTTTAAATTACTGTCTCTATCACGCACAGTTGTGGAGGACATGAAATCTCCTGGGAGTTTGATCTGTGTTAATTAAATCCCAAAAAAATCTCCATAAGGTCTAAAGCATGCTTAATGAATTAACATGGAGGCCCCGTTGAGCAAAAGCCTTTTAAACTCCAGTGAAACAAATCAACTCACATTTTATTATTATCCACTTAACAAATTTAATCTGTCGCTTTATATTATGTGAAACCACAGTTTTTCATAAATGCTAATTAAAACCATTACAAATGGAAATCTTTTTCTAAGGGTCTTATGCAAAGTGCGACTATTGATGCAAAGAGGTAGGCCTGTTTGTCCTTATGAATGAAAGATAGTACTTCTCCTGTAACACACTGTACTTGACAAATCTGCTGGGAGTGAGCATAGGTGCCTAAATAAATTTGAGACAGGGGAGGGGCTCCCAAAAGCCCCAGTTAAAGGAAACAGGCATTGCCATTTCACTTCCAGGGTACCACCAGTTTTGAGGAATGCCATCACACTTGAACCACAAAAAGCTGGAGGAAAGAAAACAAACTAAAATGAAAAATAAAGCACCTCCTGATTTGGATCCTTAGAATCCATACATACTGAAGCCAATTTAGTGATCTTCTGTAGCTTGGGCCATGTATGGGAGTAGTGATGCTTATAGCAAAACAGCAGAACTGAGTCTGGTAGGATGCCCAGAGAACACAAGTGAGTAACTCTCCTAGCAAGAGGCAGGAAGTGAGGGAATTCACATGCACTATATCCCTTCTTTAGCAACTGATTTTACTCTGCCAAATTTTTTCCAACCATGCACTGAGGAGCACATGCACATGATTGCTGCCAGATTTTCTGCTGTTAGATCCTAAACAGGATGGCAGATTAGAAACATGAAAAGTTCACAGTTTTAAAATCTGCTTAAAGTCGATGTAAGCAACCTCCAGATCTTGCTTTCTTTACAAGTTCATCTGACCTTTTCTCTTTGTCTTGCATATACAAAGTCATTTTTTAGATTTTTTTCCTCAAGCTCTTCAGACTAATTCATTTCCCAACACTTCGGCATAAATCAGAAACAACATTAAAGCCTCCTACATAAAATCACAGAAAATAACAACTCGAAGGGTCATCAGGAAATCACCTCATCCATTTCCCAGTTCTACTGTGTGATAAACTGTACCCATGTCATTCCTCATGGATGTTCATATAATATGATTTTTAAAAGCTCCATTGATAGAAATCCCTTCACAGAAAACCAGACATTTCTCAGTAGCAGCATGTGTAAGCCTTAGCATAAACTCAGTTTTTACTATTACCTGTTTACTACTACTTGCTAAATCAGAAATCACTTACTTTTATTTTATGTTTATATGTCATTTTTATAATACAATTAAAGCATATGCATGTACATGGATATTACGTATTATATAATAGTATGGTTATGTTTATAAATTTTATATTTATATTTATAACATGAATGTTTTCCTGGGTATTTAATTTTATTAGGCAAACGTCTCACTATTGGAAATGGTGTTTTTTAGAAGCTGCACATCACGGTTTTAACACAGTGACTATTTTCTTTTAATCTCAATTATCAGGACCTGCAGACTTCCAAACAATACTATTAATCTATAAACAACACTTGCTGTCTAACAAGAATTTACATTAGCACATGCCACAACATAGAATAAATAAGGTAAATTTACTAAAAAGGGCTGCCACTCATTACTGGTAAATGTGTGGGTATTTTATTGAACCGAGGAAATTCAAGACAGCTCTGAGTCACTCTCACTCACATGATGTTCAAGTGCTTACACACAAAAAATAATATACACAACTTTTTACCCCAGAGGTTTTATACCTCTAAGGTCTTAGACTAGTGCTTTCACTCTAGTTTCACTTTTTGTCAACAAAACACTCTGAAAATGAAATTCTCCCAACATGGGATCGTACCCTCAGATCTGTGTCAGGAGACATTAAGTTGACTCAGCCATTCAAACAGAGGAGTTTTCCTCCATCAGAAGATTCCTTACATGCTTCTGAGCCAGGATATCACCTTTACCCTTTTTTGCAAAACTTAGTTGGAATGGGAAAAGCAATAAATGGAGGAGCACTGCTGTGGTATATGCAGTTACAATGAATGGGCCAGAACCAAGACACGGAAAACATGACAAAAAGCCACCTTTGTCACCTTTCTCTGATTCTGTGTCTGTCATAAGCAGGTGAGAAACTTGAGGAGGCAGAAAAAATCATAGCAGTAAACCAGATGTATTTAGGAAGGGAGAAAACTGAGTAATTTCAGAAAAGCCAGTAGTCGACTTCTCTCTTATTTTCAGTAGGACTGTTCAGAAGAAGGGAAAAAAACCACTAACACTAAAAATCAACATATTGGGTGGCAGCAGAAATAATGTGGTAAGATGAAAAAAAGGCCAGATAGTCAAGCTAGAGAAAATAACGGAGCATTTCTAAACTTAGAAATTTAACTGTAGGCATATTCATTTCAAAAAAGCCAATGGGAGTATTTAGGCAAGAACAAGATAGTGATTTCTAAAATGTCAGAATGATGTGAAAGTAGCAGACTGAAAAAAGGCACAGGTTAGTGCAAACAGGGACAGTGCCCTTTAGCTCTAGTGATAAGACAAAACTGGGATGGCTGATTTCTCAATTACTGTCAGGAGTGCTATCTGATCAATAAATCGTTATTCTATTGGGCTTAGAGCATTCACAGCATTGATAAATCACATTGATTTCCACATTGGGTAGGAAGCACTTGCAACATGCTCAGGATCTAGCCAATCTCTGAGAATTTTGAGAACTCAACAAAATACTTGAAAACAAAATGAATAAAAAAACCCTTTGTATTTCATCAGAATGGAGAATGACATGCAAGTGCCAGGCTAAATGCTTTACGTAAGGAAATTATTCATACCTGTACTTATGTAAACTGAGTGTAAAATGAAACCAAAGCAAAATGGTAACATTAAAATCTATCAGGATGTACAAGATAAACCTGTCTTGCATATATGTCCATCATTTATCATGATACTAATTTATTGTGTAAATCAGGCAGCAGCTTTGCATTTATAAACACTTTTTTCTTTTAGCTATTGCTACTCTTCGTCTTGTGCTTTGCTACCTTATCCTTTTATTATCTTATTGCCAAACAGCCCTAGTCTTATTAACAATGTGGCATCTTATGGCATCTTATTTTTTTAACATATTCTCAGATAAGTAAGGCAAAAGGAGAAACTTTCTGTGTTAGACGGCAGAAGTTAGAGCAAAAAAAATCACACAGATCCCAAAACTACAGTGAGTCATTCGGACATGACATAGAGACAATCTTGTGGAAAAAGCTACTGATAAAAATGTCGCCAAGGTACGAGAAATTAGTCCAAACAATTAGAGCAAGGAAAAAATACTATTTGGGAAATCAAATACATGGAGTTAGAAGAGCTCTTTAAAGCTACAGTAAATCTTATTTTTAAATTAGCTGTTTAGCATCCACTCCTACTGAGAGGCCTTTTTTTTTTTTTTTTTTCATATAAAAGCATAGCCCTCCTTCCTTCTGGGGCCATGAGGAGAAAGCTCCTGATCATTAAAGGTAAGCAGAGAAGAGAAAAAGAGGGCTCAGGATACTTTCTACCCAAAGCTATTTTCAAAGTCATAGCGAGCTAGGCATCCTGTGTTGTATACAGAGAAGTAGATGTGCATACGTATTCTGTGCATGTACACCTATACCTTGCCTATATGTGCCTATACAGTTCCAGGTACTCAATCTACATCACATGTTGGGTGACACTGGACTCAGTGCTTACACAACAAGCGCAAAACAAGTGCACCAGCACAATCTCAGCACAGGCTGTGCCTCTGGAGCCATGGCATGCACATTTAGGGGCATCTCCTCCATGGGAAGGCCGAGCCCTTGAAGGCAAGACAGATGTTTCATTTATGGAGGCCAAGTTCTCGCCCTAGACTCTAAGACTAATTTCCACAGAAGGAGTTGGCAGAGAAGCATAACTACATTTAAGATCAATTTTAAAAGAGCATGCATGGTCTCCTCTTTAAACATCACATGTTTTGCAATATGTTGAAAGAATATAGATCCCCCTTTCTTTATAACTAAAAATACATAGTGACATTTGAAAGAAGGAAGTATGGTCCAAATATAGATGTGGGAGATTTCAGCATTGTCATCCTGTGCTGCTAAATGCTATGATAAAATAACTAAACACCCATTGTTCTGTATACACAGCCCCATTACCAGAACCTGAGCAATTATAGGATGCTGTGTATTTTCCATATATTCAGGGCATGATTTTCATGTCTTTCCTTATGCTTAATAGTGCTTTACTTCTTAAGTAGCTCCACTTATTTCAGTGGTAGCACTCATGCAATATGAATAAGCATATTTAAAATAATATTATTTCTAATATTCCTTTATTGTTCTTTTAAAATCTAAATAAATATAAATACATCCTTCCATTTTTGTAGGTTTATTTTGGAAGAAATTTTCTTTCAAAGATAAATGGACTGAAACAATCACTGATATATTTTCAACAGAGTAAAATAATAAAATGGTTACTTTAAATCTTAGGTATGTCATGAAAAAATAATGGATTGCAGATGAATTGGGAAGCCAACATTTCTTCTATTAATTATTATTATTAATTTAAAAAAATGTTCCAAGTGCTTTGGAAAAAATGAGGGAAGTGTCTGCTATTAGGAAAGAAAAAACATCCTGGATTTTTGAGAGCGATACTAGCATTTTGTGATAAATTGCTGAACACACCTATTTTTATGTGACATCCAGTTCTACAGACACTTTGGGGGAAGTAGCATGTGAATAGGCTTCTTGTCTCCCTCAAAGTCACAGAATCTGAATGTCAATAAAACGTCAGTTGGGTTTTTTCTTTTTTTTTTTTTTTTTCGTAATGGGCTTTAAATCTAAATTGACCAAAGAATGGACAGAAAAATCAGGACCTGGTTACCTGCTCAGTGTCAGAGATTTTAAAGAACACACTGTCATTTTATTTTTTTTTTTTTCTGTCTTTCATCTAGCTGCCTTTTACTTGGCTTGAGAAACTTCTAACAGTCTGTCAGAGAGATTATTTTCCTACTACCTTGCACCAAGACCAGCTATTCCAATTAGCAAATAAAGTTCTGGATCTGTCACTGTGACATTCTAAAACTTCTGAGTAAAATCAGCAACGATGATGCAACTTCGTCTGATGCCATTTATACTTACTTCTTGCAATCGAGAGGTGAGAGGAAGTCAGTGTGCAAGAGTCTAAATGAGTGTGAAATCATTGTTACACCAAATTCTACATCTTTTAAAATCCCACACCAGATTTACTGCTTTGCCTTTCATCAAAAGCACAACAAAAAGCCAACAGAAGAGTGATCAAGGCCAGTAAACTATATTTTCACCTCTGCATATTGGGTTTTACATGGCTGAAAATCTTTCCTCCAGAAAAGCTCAGCCGGAGAAGCGTGGCCACAAGGAGGGCACCAAACCTTGAACAGGACTAAGACATCAGCCTTGGCCCAGCTGCAGGACTTACCGGATGGCAGGATAGGGATAGCCAAGGCTCCCTCCCCTGTTGCTCATTCCTTTGCCCTCCCTCAGCACAGATGAGGATGCACAGTTGGAGCACAGACAAGAAGCTGACTCAGGCCAGGACATCAGCCAGCACTGACTAACAGGCACTTGCACATACTGCTCTACTAGTGATTTTTAGCAGCGTACATGGAAGAATATGATTCAGCCAAGAACACCTGTGCCTAAACATCTTATCAATGAACTTGTGAAACACTGCAACAGCCGTGTAATAACATCAATGCACCCAGTATATCACATGTAAAATTTTACACATAATAATGAACTTCACAGCATCTTCATAAAAGAGGTAAACACCCTGGTAATAGTGTCTTTCCCTTAACACATGCGTTTTCTTATTTCATCAGACCTTTAAACTATGATACAAAGTAATTTATGGCAACGAAATGTCTTTTCCTGTTTCTCCAATACAGTGACACCCAACCTGTTCAGAACATCTCTGGGCACCACTGTAATACAAACACATAATTAAAAAACACTTCAGCTTGCTGCAGTGAAGTTATGTCTTTTGAGGTTTTTTTTAAAATAAGTAATATATTTCAATCAGTAGTATCTGCTTTCTTGTTTCTATTTCCTGAAGAAATATTCTAAAAAATGTTACCTTCAGTAAAGCCGCAGGCACATGATTTGCTGTATGTATTTTCTGTACTGGCTTTTCAGACACAGAACATGTTCTCCTTCAGTTCTAAATGAGCGACTGTGTCTCCCCTTAGACAAGGTCATGCTATATAAACCAAAGTCGCTTCCTCTTTTTCGCAGAAAACTCATTTCCCATTTCTTAAACAGAAATGTTAAGCTGTGACTAATGTAAAAGCATAACTATTTTGACTACTGTGAGCCTCTCAGAGAAATTTCAGGATATTACTTTAAAATCAGAAACAATAGGTATTTCTTAAATGCTGTTCCTCTAACATCATTCTGTTAAAGAGGACATGAAAATTAGCACAGTATCTTTTAGCAGGTTTCCAACACTGCATATGATCAAAAAGCACATACACGTGTTTAGTCTAATGAATAACAACACTATACAATACCAGAATCTAAATGAAAAAGAGTACAACTGATGACTATTTCCTTATAAGGTCAACTTCGTTTAGAAAAAAATTAATATTTGTAAATATTTTAACATTATCTTAAATTATGGGTATGATTTCTGTACTTATTCACTTTAAGTGTTCCAGCAAATCAATACATAATTTGTGTTACATTTAGCAGACTATAATATTTTATAGATTATTCAGTAAAATACTTAAACATTGTGATGGTTAGATTCAGAAAACAGCATGTGGCATTTTATTACTAACACTCAGGATACAAAAGATATTCCCTGCTCTGAAAATGGCTCTGAATCCCATTTTTCTTCTACCACATTTGGTGTTGAAATGTATTTTTTGTCTATATGACTTTTAGAAGTTTGTTCTGACTAATTCAGGAGCTTTCAGGAAATAAAATCTTTATGCCAAATCCCATTTTTTTGTTAATGTTGCATTTACTGTACACAAAAATGGCATCTCTGAATGGAAAAAGTACTATTCGCTTCATGGAGGTTTACAAAACACTTTTCTGAGTTTGAGGCAGTCTTTTCCAAAGTTGTCATCTGTGTGATTTTGCCTTGGGCAAGTTCACTTTTTCTATACAAAACTTTTTCCAGGCAAAATTTGCAGGATTTCTTTTGCTTTTGTTTAGAATGTTAAGAAGCATGTCAACAAATTCAAGATGCAGTCAACTCTGCATATTTCTGAAGTACATGGACTTCTTAGAAACACCAGATGTGGTACGATCAGGGCTAGTTCGTACCTGTGAAATATGTCACCATGTTAGAAAATTTCTGGATATGTAGATGTAGCGGCCTACCATCTGCAGGTAACTCAGTGCTCTTTGGAACCTCTGGTTTATAACTTCTGAGCTTCTTAGTGAATGCTCCTAAGAAGTAACATGTCTGTCCAGCAAGTCCTTTGCTCAAGTGCTCCTACTGTTCCCCTAAACATGGATCAACATTTAGGTTTTGACTTTCCTAACACCTACCAGCAACTTCCAAACCCGAAGACCAAGAGTACATAACACAAAGATCGGCAGCTCTTTCCTCACATTTGGTTTCTAAATTCTTTACTATAACTAGTTTGCATGCTAATTCTAAGTTTTCTGCCATTGAAGTGCAAGCAACCAATATACACACTGACATTTTACAACGTTTTCATGCTGCTGTCAGTCAGACCAATACTGCAGCCCTTCTGCCGGCCACTGAGGAGCCAGGCTGGTACCCCATGAGCATACGGGAACCACCTGGGTCCCTTCCTGCTGAGAGCTCACTGAAGGCCACATTCCCATCTTAGTGTTAGACAGAACAAAATCAGACCAAATGCAGGTTATTGATGCTCAAGATGTCATTTTAGTTGATTTCCACCCACGCTCCCCTTCTCTATACTCCCACGGATTCATTATATTGCTTCACCTGAAATTCCCTGACTAGACACCCTGCTCCCCACCCACGCATACAAATGCTTTGCCTCAACATGCCATTTGGTTTCACACTCTTGGGTAGGAACTTTAACAGAAAGTATCCCCCCCAAAAAATCTCCCTTTTCATAGTTTAACCTCACTGCAAAGTAAATCCTCATACCATAACAGCTATCATGGGAAACTGGAGTAGTAACAGCAAATGGCAGAAAGTGGTACGTCACTGTTAATAGTGCTTAGTAAAATTGTTCTTTGCAATGTATATATGGGTTCTTTGTGTCCAGTCCTTCATTCAGCATCAGTAGCAAAATCTCCTCAAGCCTTTAGAGATGAACCAGACCTTCTAGCCTGTAATATTACATGGAGTCTGCTGTGATAGGCCTTTCTAGAGCACCCTCTAAGAGCCAAAGCTTCTGACCACTTTGGCTCTTTCTCCAGAATTTTTGATTTTCTCTATAGTCATGATGAATTTGGAAAGAGGAAATATTACTGGCATTTTAATTATTATCTATTTTGTTATAGGAAGTTTTTCTATGCTTCCCTACTCTGCTTACTGGTTACTTCCTCTTTATTCAATATGACTAATTTATAAACTGATAACAACCTAGTTCTTGTTAGAAACTCCCAGGAGGTGCTGTTGTAGCAGATGCTGGAGTTTAACTGCTGAGTCATTGTGTCATCTGATCATACCAAAAATTACTCCCAAATTTACAGGTTAATATCAAAATTAAATCAAAATCACTAGATGGTAGTAACATTATATGTTCTGGATCTGTGTTTGTAAATAATGACTGTAAAGCACTCAGATTAAGAAAATTTACTGAAGACCTTTACGGTGGAGTGGCATATTCAGTAGCATGGAGTGTTTGAACTTCCTACCCAGCACACAGTGGGACTGCATGTCCCCGTCACCCCAGAAGAGTCCCTCTGCTATAAAATAGCATTTCTTACACTTAAGAAGAAAGAAAAAGCTGGACATATAGCCTTAACTGACAGTCCTCAGTGTAGAGAACCAACACAAGTGATGTGATATTTTTTTGACAATGGTTTCATTATCAATCTCTGTAAAGAGAAATTCATTGATTTTTAAAAGCTAAATCAAATGCATGATAATGACAGCAAAGAGGAAGATGAAAATAAACAAGTGAAAAAGAATGTGATTACCAAGCCAAGGAGACAACCAATATATTCATGGCTTCTGTTCCTCCCAAAATATCTGTAACACAGAAAGAAACTCAATACAGATATTGCAGGCTGGGTAACACCACAAGATGTGATCTCAGGAGGGAGACAGGCAGAGGGAAATGGCAGTGGGGGGGGGAGGGGGGCAGGATTGGGAAGGCACTCCCCCAGCACTTCCTAGTGATTCTGTAGCTAGGGAATAAAGAGAGACAGGAACACATCTGCAATAGCTGGGCATTGCCAATAGTACCTACCAGTCCATGCTGATTATATGCTTGCCTTAGGCAAACTAGTTGTCCTACTTTTTCTCTGAAAGATGAAAACCTACTTTCAGCAATGAAATCCTAAGTTTGATGTCCCATATAGGTATCCCTGACTAATATATACACTGTATATACATCTTCTTATAAAACATGGCTACATACTCTCTACAGATCGCCTGCTATCTGAATGCACAAATTATCTAAGTCCGGGAGAAGAAGGAACCAAGATTAAAGGGAAGAATTAGTCATTTCATACTTAGGCAATTCTATCTTTTGCTGTGTATTAACAAGGAAATATTTGATGACAATTGATAAATTATGTCAGAAATAAAAAAGCTTTTCCTTTGTGTTAAAATAATTGCATGTCATGCTAGACCAGGAATAAAAATTACTTCTTTAAAGTCAAAAGGAGAGGTGGTTGGAGCGAGAGCTATACAGTGACATACAGTTGTCCTATTCTGGATTGTAATTTTATTCATGAGGCTTATCATGTGACATATATTCTTTTAAATTCCCTGAAAAAAACCCTACCTGATTCCTGCAATTCATACAGCTGAAGTATAGCTGCATACAAACCACCCACCCCACTGCACCTTCCTTTAAATGAGTAGCCAGGTAAATATGTGGAAGAGTATTAGATGGAATAAAATATTTCTATAACTAGTGTGAAGTCCCTGATCTTTTCACTTCTCTGGGTGTATTTAATATGGGCCTTACTAGTGAGAGTTTGGCAGCTTTGCCCCAGAGACTGCACCCCCACAGCTCCCTAACCCTTCAGTCCACAACAGGCACAACCTGTTGCAATGAAGAAGACAGTAAAAATGCTGAGTGAAAAGGCTCAGGGTTCTGCCTTCAGTGGGGAGCCCACGCAGGGAGTAAGGTGTTAGCTACCAAAAGGTGTTTCGGAGGAAACGGCTGCTGCAGTGTGCACCGGTCCAAACACCATCAGCAGCCATCCCCAACCGGCAGTGAGCCGCTAGAGGGAACACGTACATGCTGGAATGATTCCCACAGGGAAACCAGCTGTCCCCATTTCCTTCATGGTTTATATCCCTTTAGGAATTATTTATCAAAATTGTCACCTACATAATGTTGCCAACATGCTCTACTGAGAAAGTCAGAGAAAGTACAGCATGAAGGTTTAAGCGAAAGTGACATTTTTTGAACTGAAAAACTCTTAACCTGCAATTTCAACTTCTTGCAACCCATCCCGCCCCGGTCTCTTTCAAATTTGCAGAAAAGCCCAACAATACCCCTGGGTTATTTGTGAGTAAATATGAGTGAGAACTTTTCAAGGAAAATATCTTAACAGAAAATGCTGACTCACTAAAGAATCCTTTTTGGCAGAAATTAAAACAGTGTTTAAATTCAGTATGATCCCAATTTCAATTTCCATGGAATTTCCGGGCAGAGAGAAAGTGTGAATTGCAATACCAGAGAAGCAGTTCTGCCCTCCTTTCCGTCTTTCTGGCATCCCATGTGAGAGTCACAACCAAGAGGCTCTTGGATAACACTGAATTGGTCTATTTTTCAGAATCTGTTTCAGTTTGCATAAACAAATGAGAAAACTTACTGAAGCACGATTTCTTAGCTTCCCTTATGAGGTAATGCACTCACTAGACGTGAATTTACTATTCTGAAGCCCCCTTTTCCAAGAAATTTGTAAAGTTTCTGATTTATCCTGAGATAACACAAGACTTTCTAAGGTCAGAAACTTCTGTATAACAGAAAATCTTTGTCCCATTCAGATCCATGCTTCCTCATGGCTGTCCCAAACAATATGATGTTTTGGGGTTTTTTCTTAGATGGGAACCATGCTTACAGAAATAAAGAATTCAAATTCTGCTTGTAGTTGATCTTTTTCTCCTTGTACTTATAAAGCCTGCAGTTTTACATCTCAGCTTGTCTGACACAATTTCATCTGGACCAGTTACTCATATGTTCAAAAGTATGGAAAAACACTATTATTTAATAGAAGAATTTGCTTTTACGATGAAAAAAGCTGTACACAGTCTTGACCCCTGGCCATAAAGAAGGACATTCCCTGTGCATGACACTCCATGTATGACTTCCGTATCAGTAGATACTGAAGGAAACTCTTTCAGCCATCAACAGGCAAGCCTACCAATGTAAAGCAGTATAGCATGGAGAGAGTTAAATGTCTGTCATCCAAACCGTTAACAGGGTTTTAAAAGTAGTGACTTAAGATCTTAAAAGAATTTCCACAAAATAATTATAGACAACATAATAGACAAAAAATATTCATAAGTTGCAATTAATAAAATATAAAAATGTGTGTTGGGGTGGGGTGTTACTATCTAGTGAGAAGAGTGACCCTTAAAGCACCAAATGAGGCAGTTAAAAATAAGGCAAAAATATAACAGGTTTTTTATTAAAATGAAATAAATAATTAAAATTTAAAAATTTAGACTAAGGACAGGCTAGGGTCTCACAAGATCATTCATACATTGCGGAAAATAATTTTAAGAACTATTCATTTTAGTCTTGCACTACTTTTAAGAGAAAAATACTTCACAAGCCCATAAGGTGGCAGCAAACCCCCTTTTAGTTGACAGCAGTTATGTTCTGTCCTCTGTTTTGCACAAAGTTGATGTTTTTGATGTGCTCCAACACTGCTGCCCACCCCCCACCCCACTCCGCATCGTCCAATTAACACGCCTGAAAGATGAGCACATCAGTAACATATGTATTCCTTTAATTTAAAAAGTATTGTTTCCCACCAGGAATGTCAGATGCTTTCATAAAGTAAACCCGAATGCCATTTAGAACCTCAGGAAAAAAAAACCTCCCACAATGAAAGGCCAGCACATGCCCCACTGTGAACTGACTGGTAACTTCTTTTCATGACAGATCAGCTGAGCTCAGGGCTCTGGCTATTGAATGAGCAGAACTAACAACATGGCTTATGCAACGGTTCACTGGGATACAATCCCTTTCAGTTTTCCTGGTACTGAGCCCCATGCCGTTTTAACATCCAGTATCTCCGGAAAGCACGTATTTGCGAGCAGCATGGAAAATATGTTACTTTTCACAGTCATGTTTACAGCTAAGAAATCTCTCCATCTGTGCACTAGAGAGGCTCCCTGTCAGAAATGAACAAGCTGTATGGTATATGAAATATTCCTGTTGCCTCTACAACTCTACGGCTGTGACACAGTTATCTGTGGTGCTGACAAATCTAGAAGAGCCTCGTCTACAAGACCTGTCCTGTTTTTCAAATCTGCTGGATGCTGGAAACATCCAGATGTTTGGGTTTCTCCACATATATTTAATCTTTTTGCACTGCAAATGTGTCCAGGGAGGGTGAGTGGCACTGTACATCTGTCTATGGCTAGAGTCCTGACCATACAGAAATCCCAGAAACGGATACACTGCATATGCATTTCTGTTCTCAGTACATATACAGTTAGCCTGATACCTGTGCAAAGTGTTTGATTCACTGAATCTGTGTTGCATAAATAGCCTCATAATTTCATGATACTTTCTACTTCTGTTCAAATGTTAGCCTATCGCACTCGCTGTACATAGGCCACGTTAACACACATACACACAAATCACAGCTAATTGTACATAGCAGCATTTTAATTTAGGTCATTATATACACAAGTCTAACCACATTCCTGGAGTCTATATTTAACAACGAGAGCTTGTTTCTTCAGTTTCCAAATAAAGTCGGTTTTTATGCCTGCTACCCTGGCAATCTCAGCCTAGAGTTTTGCAAATGAAGCTATGCTAAAAGCTGTTCAGCTTGTAAAACACAGCAAGAATGAAAACTTGCATTCCTGAGTTGTCAGAGCCTTGGCTTCATCAACAAACTAATGAATGAGCAACTTGGGGAGATCCATAACAGTAAGACACAGCAGGCTGCGGAACTAAACCTGAACTAGATCACGCTGCCTCATGGTCTGCAGGATTTACAGCTACAGCTTTCACAACTGCCACCTTTTCCCTGCCTGTGAAGGAGCAAGGAGGATTGAATTTGCTGTTTCCTGACTTTCTCACAGATGTTTCCTGTTACTACGCTTCTCCTAACTTAGTTCTTGTACAGTTCAGTAGACACTGTTTTCCTGCTTCTGCTTCCATAAACAATCACTGAATGTTGCATTTTGTCACTTGAGACAAAAGAGGTCAGTGCACACTATGCTGATAGAGAAATACACAGTGACAGGATATTCTTCTGACCTTCAAAAATGACATCCTTTTTTATCTGCGTTTCATGCATTACGGTGAGCCATCTGCATTTATACTTTCCTGATTCTGTAAGACCATATATTACTTTGTCATAATTAATGCACCAACATTAATGGCTATAACTTACTTTAAATCAAAAGAAGGAAAAAGAAAAAGAATGAAACAAGTCCCACATCTGCTCATTAAATTAATATGATATCAGCTGTGAGTTAAACTTGTCAGAAAATTGAGCTGGTTTAGTTGAGATTTATCAACAGAGCTTTTACACAGAAGAGCTGTGACCTTTATTTGGCATTATACTTTCTTCTTTGGACTTTGTTCAAAAGCTAAACTAACTTTGACTCTTGGAGCAAAGCAAAATAAGTAATAAAATGTATTCTCTATGTAACAAAGAATAATTCTTCAGGCAGATGGAAGTTGCTCCTGCTTTAACACACACATATTTTGGGAATGGTTTAATGAAACCATAAAAAATACAGCAGTCTAATTCTGAAATGTTTTATATATTGAATACACAAATATTTATGCACGGAATAAAATCATGGCATGGGAAAGACATCTTCATTCAGCACTTACTTAAAGATATAAGGATTAATGACAGAAATAAACTCTCTGATGTAATACAGTTATTCAGTTCCTTCAGAGCTAGAAACAGCTCTTAGGATTGCCTTCTTGGGCAATGGAAAATATGGGCCATTCATACTGCTACTTCTTATACCACTGATTCCTCATACCTCTCCCTTTTCTCCATGTGAGCTGTAACAATCTCAAGTTCATTTATATAAGTTGATCCCTTAGGAAAACTGAGCTTTTTAAGCAAGACACATCTTGGAGGTTTTATTTGTACATCATTTCAACGGAAAGAGTTGGTATGTTTTTAGAATAGAGAACAGCACTGCCAGAGCCGGGTTTCTTAACCGTTGCAAGAAGTTGTCAGCCTCACCCTTTAATTCTGTTTGGTTTTCTGAGATGCCTGCTGAGCTGTGCCAATTACATTGTTTTCAGATCCACATAATAACTGAAGCTGCTGTGATCCATCCATGCCAATGCAGGCACAGAAATGTGCACATGGGCAAAGTTAAGAAGGAAGGGGACTGCTTTGGGGAAGTCAGGGGTGATTTAGATCTATCTCAAACTACAACCTGAGGAAGCTGTTTCAACAGCTTCCGCCTATCTAAGTCAAAAGTGTCACATTTCCTCTGGTCACTTGTTTCCTCCCATCTCTTGATGCCAACATTGGCAGAGTGAACTAATTTGAACAGGTAAACTGGCAGAATAATACCCTTGTCTAGGTTTCCTGATGGCTTAGGAAGGTGAGAAAGTTCACTGCAGGAGCACACCAGAACTAAAAAAGGTGGTAAAACCCTGAAACTAGGAGCCAGAAGGTATGGGGCAGCCTCATGCCAACACCGGATTTGATCAGCTCAAACTAATGTGAAAAGGGAAGTGCAAACAGGCAGCATTTCATTGGAAACAAGTCTGTGGCTTTCAAAAGGAAGAAGGTGCCTGGGGGTAAGGGGAACCATAAGTTGTAACTTTACAAAACTTAGACTGATGAGCTGGGAAGCTTTGGAGATCAATGATTAATTGTAAATGACAAACTGATGCCTATGATGTTATTTGTTTGGTTTTCTGCTTCACTTAACAGTAATTAAATCTTAATTACTTCACTACTTTGACGAAGTCAAATGCAAGTTCAATCCCTTAGTATTACAAAAGGCCAAAGGACAGTAGTATTGCCATCACTAACTGATTCAAGCATTGATTAAAATTTGGCAGGTGAGGGAGTTAAGCAGGATGGATTGGAGGAAAAAGAGGCAAAAAACCCAGTGTCATCCATGTAAGATGAAATCTGCTGGCTAAACTCCTTTGCATTATGCCCACAGCTAGATAAATCAAAGTACTAGTGACTCAGCACCCAGATTACCTTTGGGTCCTATGAGTAATTTGGCTGAACTGGTTGGTTTGGTTTCTACAACTCAAAGGAGTTTTCAAGGTTACTTGCTTCTGAATTTCTACAAATAGCCTTGCTTTTGATGAAAAATGCTAAGAGAAAGTTGTATGCCTAATAATATCTGAGATAGCCAAACTAAGCAACATTTCTTGGAACCATATTTAAAGATTACTCCCAGTTAAGATGTTAATTCCTGCAGTCATCCTGTCACCTTTGCTTGGCTCTAATGGATGTCCAGAGGCCTTTCCAATATCAGCTGTTCTGTGATTCTGTGGTTCTGCAATTCTGTGAAAATGAGTTAAACTACTCTGGCCTCAAGGCTGCAAATACTCACCACAGCTATGGGGAATCTGACAAGAAGGAGTGTAATTAACTAAAAAAAGATAAAAAGAAATTGCTGTGTCTAAAGGATGAATCACATCACCATAAGACTGTTCCCTAAGTAAGCCAGATGAATCACCCACTAGTAGTACTTATTTCTTTCCATAGACCATGAAGTGAGCTCAGAGTGACTAGCTGTGACTCATGCATCTAACTCCTACACATCTAAAATTGAATGATGAAAAGTTCTTGCTTAATAATGGGAGACAATTGTATCTGTCTTCAGGGGGGATACAAGGAGTTGTAGACTACCCTACAACCTGAGTTTATTCTCAGATTTCTACTGAGCAATGAACTGTTGTAAAAGTAGGTACTGTTACCGGCAGCACTGCTGTTTCACCACATACACCTCCCCTTGGTAGCTCTTTTCTCCCCATTAGCTGGGGTTTGTTCTTTTATTTACTTATTCTGGTTTGGGGTTTGCTCTGTTTATTAGTTTTCTTCAGGCTGCTGTTTCTTGTAGCTTCTAGGAACATCCACAGATAACAGCATCTGGGTGACTGAGGCTTTTTTAGGTTGGTTCATGATTAAAAATCACCTGCCTCTTCAGTCATTAGCTTACTACTGATTAGGGATCAATCTGCTGTTCATCCACAGCAGGGATACCTATATAGCTTCTAAACATGAGTGCAGCAAAGAGAGTTGGGTAGTAGGGCGGCTTGTTTAGAGAAGGCTTAAAAAACTTGTTCCAGGTGATGTGGGACTGTGCAGCAATAGTGGTGATGTGCTGTGTGGCACGGTCTCTGTCACCAGCTGCAGAAAGTGCCCTGGCACGTAAGAGACTTTGACCCTGATGGCAGTCTGGAAGTGACAGGCTGCAGGGAGTCTCTGGGCTGCGGGTAATGGTGGTCTCATCTCTGGGAGGTGTGCTCTGTTGAGGCTGCCAGGTAAAGGGGTTGTGGGGTGAGGTGACTGACTGCACACCATCGAAGAGGAGGAAGAGGAGACCACAGGGTCTCCCCAAACTCCTTACAGTGGCAAGAGCCTGAGCCACACAATGAAGTAAGCATGGCATGAGGCTACGCTTGAACTCACGGTGGATTGAGACTTCCACGGTAGGGGAAGCTTATGAAATGAAAGCTTATGACTTCTGACACCAACAGAAAGGGTCCTTCTCTGCCTTCAGATCTGAACTTACAGTGTCCTGTGAGCCAATGATGGGGCACAAGCTCCACTGGGGAGATTCTGGAGCCCAAAATGTGCATTAGCACTAAGATGACACAGTGGCTGATAATGGCTGGAGATCCCCTTAGGTAGGGGATGGAGCTGCTGCCATGGGAGATGTGCTGTTTGTTGTGGACCTGCTCAAGCACATTGTGGAGAAACTTCTGGAGATCGTGGTGCCCTCAGACTATTGTTTCTGATTGCTTATCCATAAAGACACCAAGGGAGACCTGCAGCAAATCTAGTGGGTCTACAGAGATCAAGAATTGAAGGACATGAGAATCCAAGGGAAATTTTCCTCAATCCTACAGGTGAATGGGAAAGGCCTGGTGGGATTGAACATCCTGAGTTGCCAGCTGGCTGTGTGGCTGGTGTCACAAGCAGTACTTTGGCTTTGATGACTATGGTGTAAATTTCTTTTTTCCTGATAGGGGATCAAGTCAGAGGGAGATGCATATCACAGCCAGTATTTATTAGAGCACCTTCTATTAATTAAGCTGTTGTTATCAATAACAAATAACTACTCACACAATAAATTTTCCTCACAGTTCATCTAAACACATATACACAGTTAAAAGGCCAACCCTAGCTGCTTAGTCAGAAGCAAAGGGTAATATTGAGGCATCACTGGCTTTTATGTAGGTGTTTAAAATAGTCCCTCCAATGGTTCTTTTTTTCCCCAGCTGTATACGCAATCCTGTAGTAATAATCTGCATACAGCAGCCACCACTGCTTCTTGATGTGGTCTGAGCTACACAACCCATTGCTGATGCTAGTGTAAGTTAGTGGCCAGGTGCAGATTCAACAAATTCTTCATGCCCTGAACTTATCTGTTCTTGAGGATTCATAAGGACCACTAGACTGTGGAGATCCTGGAAGACCTTCTTCACATGCTAGTTCTCAGCATGTACTTTTCCTCTCTTTAGACTGCTGTTTTCTGGTTATTATTTCTCCATCCACACCCACAGATACCTATAGAGTCCATCCACACAAATTCACACAAAAAGGGCTCTTATGACAACCACAGGTCCCTGTTTCAGGAATGAAGACTGATGGAAATAAATGGGATCCATTTGGAAAATGTGACCATCTTGGCAATGGACCTCACGTGGTGTAAGAGTTCACAGATAAGTGAGTGAACAGATGGTAATTATTAGCACAAGAGACAGGGTGGTGGGAACAAGAGAACCCTTGGGAAGGATTAAAGAGATCAAGGGTTCCTATCCACAGGCGGTTGCACACAGCTTGGGAGGAATAAGAGCTCTGCATGCAGATGCAAAACTATGACACCACTGGAACAGTTGCTCAGTTCTGGGACAACTCGAATGATGGGATCTCACTGGTGGGTGGACACAAGCTCTGTAGAAAAGAGACAGAGGAAGAAAGGAGAGGGCATTGCCTTTTATGTGAAGGTGCAGTCTGAGTATGTAGAGCTCTTCTGTGGAGTAGACAACAGACTGGGTGAGAACCTGTGAGTCAGGGTCAGAAGAGAGACCACTAAGGGTGACACTGCAGTGGGAGTTTGT
The DNA here is from genome assembly GCA_027574665.1 of Rhynochetos jubatus. Taxonomy (NCBI): domain Eukaryota; kingdom Metazoa; phylum Chordata; class Aves; order Eurypygiformes; family Rhynochetidae; genus Rhynochetos; species Rhynochetos jubatus. The sequence goes on along the minus strand of CM050652.1, from coordinate 26,928,346 downwards.
TACAGACACCTGATCAGGACCAGGAAGTGGATGAACCTTTTTTTAAGCAACTCAGAAGAAGTCTCTAGGTCACAGTCTCTGGCTCTTATGGAGGATTTTATCTTCCTTGATATTCACTGAAGGAGCAACACAGCAGGATGACAATCTAGGAGGTGTGCTAAACAGCAAACATGGCTAAACAGCAGTTTCTCTGCAATGTCCTGGAGACAGCTGACCCCAATTGACCGAAGGAATATTCCATACCACCATACACAGGAAAAAAGAGGGGAGTGGAGGTTGACAGGGACTGCCATTGCTCAGGGCCTGGGTGGGCAACAGCCAGTTAGTGGTGAGCAATTGTTTTCTTTTGCATTATTTGGTTTTCTTGGGTTTTGTTTGTCCTTCTCTTTCTTGGCTGGTGTGTTGGGTTTTTTTTCCTTACTTTTTTTTTTATTATTATTATTGTTAAATTGCCTTTATCTCAACCCATTATTTTTTCTCACTTTTACCCTTCAGATTCTCCCCTCCATCCTACATGGGGTGAGTGAGTGAACAGCTGTGTGGTGCTCAGTTGCTGCCCAGGGTTCAGCCATGATAATGGGTAAAAAAATGTCTGTTTCTTCAGGCAGTGTACTATGCTGCAAAACAAATAAAAATGACTGCAGGCACTAAGTCGAGTGAAGTGATTAATGTCCTTCAACTTCATACTCATTAAACCACTTCCAGTGGGGTGCCCCACTGTGTGGAGCCACACATTGAGTTTGGGGCCCCTTAGTATTTTAAAGACATTGATCAACTGGAGAGTTCAGCAGAGCCACGGAGACAGCACATTTGCTTTGTGAAAGAAGGATGAGGGAGCTCAGCTTATTCAGTTTGTTCAGAAAAGGCAGCTTCAGGGGACATTAGGGATCACCAAGAGGACAGAGACAGGCTCTTTACTAAGGTGCAGTGGGAAAATGAGAGACAATGCCCATAGCTTGACCTCACCTCACACAAGGAAATGTTTTCTCACTGGGAGTATAATTTGGCACCAGAGCAGGTATCCCAGAGCGGTTGCATAGGCTATCCCTGGAGTTTTTCAAGACCCAAGAGGGCAAAAATCTGTGCAATACAGTCTAAGTGTTGATCTTGCTTTGACCAGGAAGTAGATGAGCACCCTTCCAATCCCAAAGGCTATATGAAATATTCTTTTTCCTCTCCATCATTTGTATGCAGTGGCAAATCATGGGTAACTGTGTGAATGGGAGTGGACGTAACTGAGAATGGTGAGGCTCCCACCCCATCCATGCAGCAGCTACTCTAGAAATTCCGTCTGGCTTCCCAAATTCAATTCTTACTTTTCTTTATAGGTGGGAACCTTAAAAATACTTACAAAAAATAGTATTATGAGAACCTTCCCTTCACTGACCCCTGACGTATGCCAAGATTACAACCTGTGGTATTCTAAGATCTCACTGTAGTTTGATGATCTGCTTCTCACCAGATTCACCTTCCCTTCAAAAAAGAAAATAACAAAATATTTTTCCCACCAAACAAATTGATACCAAAATTGTGATGGCAGTCATGGTAGAATTTAATTGTTAGTTATATTAGAAATTCAAAGTAGAAGGTATACTCGTGCTATCCTATACTAAAATGGGTTTTTTAATTTAGATCATACTTATCTCTGAAAGCTAACTCAAAATCACTGGCATTTTATAATGATCATCCAAAGATGTGAAAGTCTGTAAAACAGCTAGATCATTCCCAGACTTCACAACATGACTACTTTAGTGTAATTATAGCAATTAAGACCCTTCTATTAATAACTTTCCTTTCAGATTAACAAGCCACTTATGTAGTACAATATAAAGAGGTTTCTAATTACAGTGACAACATTGTGATTTTTGAAAACTGTTTAATAATGCGTGATAAGTGACTGCCAACTTGCATTAGGATGTTTTAGGAATCCTGCATAGACCTGATGTTTGATAATCCTGTTTTGAAGACATGATTTGAATTGCAAATTGAATTCAAAGGAAAATGCAGCATTCTTCTGCCAGAAAGAGTGGAATCTTTATTTGAAGTGCTATGCAGACCTTTAAAAGTGCAGCAGCACTTGATAAAACAAGTCTGTCATTTGTTATTTGATGTAGCTGGCCATCTGATGCAAAGCACATCGATGACAGAAAAACTTCTCTTAAGAATATGAGTGGATCAAAATTTTAGGTGAATTATCTGGTATAAACAAGGCATTCTCACAACAGGAAAGATCAGCTAGTCCAGGAGGAATAAATAGATATACACTATTTGACTTAACTCCCTCTCTTGCTGCTCAGGGACAGGCTGGGCATCGGCTGGCAGGTGGTGAGTGGTTATATAATTTTTGTTCTTGTTGTTTCTTTTTTCATTACATATTATCATTAGTAGTAGCAGTAGTTGTATTTCCCATTCCATTCCATTAATTATTATCACATTATTATCAGTAATAATAGTATCATTATTTTATTTCACTTATTTTCAATTATTAAACTATTCTTATCACAACCCAAGAGTCTTCTCACCTTTTCCTCCAACCCTCTTCCACGTCCCACTGGGGGAGGAGGGAGACGAACAAGTGGCTGTGTAGTGATTAACTGATGACTGGTACTAAACCACGACATTATCTTATAGGTTACAGGATTTTTGTGGGAGATTCAGTATAAAAACACCAAGTATTAGGTGAGGATCTCCCATACTCCTACAGTTGAAGGCCCTAAACGTGAGACTATCCAAGAGAAGATCAGTACATCCACTTAGCTTGTTTGCTGGATGTAGCCATTAACTTCTATTCAAAATGCCTCCAAAATGAACTTCTAGATGTTAGCAAAATTTCTAGTGAAAGAGGCACAAGAATCTTTAACTCTTACAAAAGAAGGCAAAATATTCTCCACACTTCATGGTCTAGAACACACCTTAAATAGCTGGCATTAATAATAAATCAACTTTATCTCCTCTATTGTTCCACCTGCAAATAAAACAAGAAAGAACAATAAACAATTTTTTAAAAAAGAAATATGCTGGGTAGGATATGAAGTAGGGATGCTTTCATCTAAAATGGTTGATGTTTGACGAAGTTATAACAAACTGAAAATAAACCCTGTTCCGGGAAGTGTTGGATAGCCTTGGCTATTGGTACTATATTTTGTCATAGAAAAATGAGCAATGAAAAAAATGAAAGAAAAAAGCATTGAGAAGTAGACAAGTTCGCGGGCACACTGACTGCTGACTTTCTTTTCTCGTGTACCTTTTGGTACATATTCCCTTAGTAACAGATAAATACAAGATGCTATCAAGCTATATTAAAATACTTCTTTTGAGAAAGGAAGGCAAAACATGGATGAGAAAAGTAAACTAAGACTTCAGTCACTCCGTATAAGGGAGCGGGAAGAAGGTGGAAACCAAACAATAGAGCAGCAAAGGCTAAGAAAACACATACATAGAGAAAAAAACTCAAGTAAAATATAAAAAAAGTTCTAATCTGATGAACCACCTTGTTCATACTGTTTCTTTTTATTAATGTCTTGGAATCCTTTAGCTTTTACCACTAAAGAAGTATATCTGATGCATATATAAGACAGCTGTCAGAAATGCTGCTGTAATTTTTCACACCTAATACATACAGAGAAAAAAAGAAATACGCCATATGGGCAATGAAGAACTGAAAACACAAAATGAGTTATAATTTCAACAGCTTCTGTTTTCTTCAACATTCATGTATCCTATTCCATCCAATGGCTTTGAGACAGCAATATAGCTGTTGTTCATTAGAACTAGATCCTTGACGAGTGAATGATTTGGTTTTCAGTCCTTAGTTCATATACAGTAGTCATTTTACTACTGCCCATTGAACAAATCATAATCTAGACAGTACCGTACTTCAAGGCGTGCAAACACACTGGTAATGTTTGGGACACAGATTTGTTTCTTGCTCTGTGGTATGTGCAACAGCCAATTTCCCAGTGATACAATCTAGAAGACATGGATTCTAGAGTGTCTTCTGAACAACCAGCTACCCACGCTTGCCTCTGCTTGTCCCATATTCAAGGTCCAATCCCTAATCCCCTCTGGACATCATCTTGTAGTAAAGCTGTCTCATGGTTGTACTTAAGAGTCCTACCACTTCTGCTTCTCCAATAACTTCTCCCTTTATCTGGCCCCCTCATTGTGGAGTTCCATGAGAACTTCTCTGCTCCCAGCTATGCCATCCTGCCCCTCTTCTTCTGCCCTCTCTGGTGTTTGATTTCCTCCACAACCTGTTCAGCTCTCTAAGTTGATGGGAAACTAATTAAGCAACAGATGAATACATTTCTTCTGGTCTACTGAGTTGAACTGGCTGCTCAAGGAGTCAGAGAAGCACCAGAGGTGACACAAGGAAGGTCATGAGATTGTGCAAAGGGTAGCAGGGAGGGAAGGAGGAGCAAACAGAACTGCTGCTTTAGTCAGAAAGGCCTGTTCGATATGATCAGTTGTCCTCTCTACTTGCTCCTCAGCTACATAGGAACCTTTACTGAATTATTTTTTTGAAAATTTTTTCGAAAATTTTTTCATTTGCTGAAAATGCAGTTTGCTCTGGTTCTTGGTCTGCTTTGAGACAATGTCACTTTTTTTTTTTTTTTTTTTTTTGTTGTTGTTGTTGTAGTGAATACCACTCCTGCACATCAGTCTGCTTAGGCCATGCTTTTCCTCTGTTTCAGAGCTCAAAAATCTCTACACCAAAGGCCTCCAAGTCAATCATCAGAATACAATGGCCAAAGTAAATTGTGTGTGACAGACTCCACAGCTGCCACAGCTATAAATGACACCTTTCAATTCAAATGAAGGCACAAATACAGGGAAATGCTCTCCATGGATGACATATGAATCTCAACTAGCATTTCCATCTGCTGGATTAGGGCCTAAACTTGTATGTAAATGAAGGCAGCAAGTGCTAGACTCACAGCAAAGTCATGTTATTGTATGACACCATGTAAGTCTGACGAAGGATTTAGAGTGCAGCAGAAAATCTTCTAGGGCTGAAAAAAGAGAAGTTACAATCCCAAGCAGTGAGTTTACTTACTGTAGTTTAGATAACTGTCCTAATCTTAATTTTTCTAACTGTATAAAATACATAACACCAGAAACTATAAATCATTCCCACTGAGTCTAGTCCAAGCTGTAAGTTATCAGATAAGATCTCAAATGGTTACCTTTTGGGGGGGGCTAAGAGTGGGTTTGATCAGTGACAAAGAAAGCAAGAACATCTGATCTATCAAAGTGGCAGCTTGGAGATGTATAATCCTAACGACAGCCTTGATACTTCTGAAAGAAAAATTTCTGTGTGCAGAGCCAAACCAGATGATTTTTCAATGGCTTTAGAAGGAGTCTGGTATGCAGGAAAGCTGATGATCAGTGCATGTTTCCTAAGACTTAACAGGCTTGCTTTTCTCAGATGTGGGTGGCAAGTATCTTAAGAGCCTGCTACTATGAATGGACACATAAAGAATTCAATTACTTATTAATGTTCCTTGGTATTTGTAGTCATAAAAGCACAATCTCATATACCATTAACCGCTTTCTTTCAATAGTGTTAGACATCATGTCTACAAACTTGGGCTGAAGTTATTAAATACGCATTCTAGCAGAAGATTTGCTATGTTTCTATCCAGCTGGTGCTTATGTTATCCCTTTCTAGACATTACAGACAATCTTTATGTAAATTATTACTAATGGAAAATCTGAGAATTGCAGAACATTAGCTAGAGCTCTATTGCATGGGAAAGAAGCCAAACAAATGCTCATAACATTATATTGCTAGCAGAGCTGTATAGGAAATATTTCCCATCCCATTGTTTTTTGAGATAATTTATGATAAATTTATGATAAATTTTGGTAAGTGTCGGTGGTTTTTAGTTTTGTGGGTTTTTTAAGTAAATTTACCTCAATTAGAGATTTAATAATGCAGGAATCTTCTTCAGGTTGGAATGTTTGCAGCTACTGATTTTGTGACTAGGATTAAAAAGCAGAGATGAATTAAAGAAATAGCTCTATTCTCCACTACATAATTTCTGAGTTATATCCAGTAAACTACTTAAAAGCCTAAAAGTGATTCTCTATAATGCTTCATTTCTATGCTACGGCACCTAAAGCACATAAAGTTCACGGAGCAGTTCCATAATCCAAAACAGACTCAAAGCCATGAAGCACACAGAGCAAGAAAGAAACCACAGTCAGCAAGCAGCTGCCTCCCAGACTCTCTGAATCACCCATAATTGGAGGAAAACATCTTTGCCTGTGTGCTGGGTTCAGTTAGGAAAGGGTTAATTCCCTTTACTGTGGTTGTTAAGAGAATCACTGATAAGGCTTCAGCTGGTGCTGGGGAGGGCCTGTAATTCAAGGTCTTTTGTCTGCTTTGTAGCTAACCCAGACTGACCCAGGAAGTATTTCATTCCATAGTATGTCATGTTCCAGTTTTTGGGTGGGGAAGGGGGTCTGGTAGCCATTACTCTTCCCATTACTCTCTCCTTTACTCCCTTGCTCATCTCTTTGGGGAACTTGCTAACCCTCCTGCGTTGGCTGCTTTGCTAACTCCTGTGCTGTCTCATTCATGAGGGAATAGATGGGTTGTTTAGAGTTCCTGTCCGTGCTATCACTGAGAGGGTTCGCTCGGAATCTGCTGCGTTGGCTCCCAGGCTCCGGCCCTGGGGCTGCAGCTCTCAAGCTGTGTTCGCTCTCAGGCTGTGGTTCTCAGGCTCTCTGGGTCTGATTTTCATCACTCAACATCTGGGTTTGCATTGGTCAGTGGATGGTGAGAAAATTGTACCATATTGCATCATACTGTATATATTGTATCATATGTTTTATTTTCTATTATTTTAATTATTTATTATTAGTAGTATTTGTATATATTGATTTAGATTTAATTAGTAAATAGTTCTAACCTCAATTTTACGGGTTTCCTTATTTCTTTTTCCTCCGATTCTTCCCCTCTGTTGGAGGAGGGGAGGGGGAATTTGTGAAAGCGTCTTCATGGTATTTTGCTAGCCAGAGTTAAACCACGACAGCATGTTGGGAAACAGAGCCTCCTCCCATCCCAGTTCTTTCAAGGAGCAAAGCACAGCTTATTCTTTCCTTTTACAGGAGGTTTTTCTTTTGTTGCTTTCTCCCCCACTCTTCTTTTCCTGCCTCTAATACTGTCTACAAGGTGAAAGATACAAGTTCAAGTTCCTCTTCTGAAGCTTTGATTTTCATAGCAAGTGCCATAACCATGAAGCTACAACACATTTTTCCACCGTTTTGCTTTGCCACTGTTTCAAGATCTGGAGGCTCACTGGGACAGACAGGGAGAACAAGAGCGAGCATGACTGTACCCTGTGTTAAGGGTTCTTTGGATAACAAGTATTACACTAATTATCCAATATCTGGTCAATGTAGGTCTTGGGACTGCATACCCACTAACATATAGACACACTACTCTCTCACTGTTTCACTGAACCTCTTTTTCTCTTCTGTACAGTAGCACTACTTCAAAGGCATAGTTAAAACACATCATTTAATTATGCAGCCAAAGTCTGGTAGCTAGGCCTCAGTCCTAACTGATGGAAGCTGTAGCTTGAATTCCCATTAGGTTGAGGAAAGCTTACAACTTCATATTCCAACTTGGGGGCAAGTTGTCCAGGGAGTTTGTGGAGTCTCTCTCCCTGGAGATACTCAAAAGCCGTCTGGACATGGTCCTGTGCAGCAGGACTGGCACAGCATGGTCCGGTGTAACTAGGGCATTACAGAAAACGTGGGGCAGAGCCCCTTCTCAGTATATATTTTTAAAATGAAATAGCCATTACTGAATTTTGTAAGGATCTTAAATATGTCTCTACTTCATGCATAGTCTGAAACTTCCTAACACATTAAGCCTCTTTGAAGAATTAAATACAATGACGTTTAGTCTCTAGATCTTGAATGGACCACACATGAGACAGGTATCAAATTATTTTACCAATACCAACAATCAGACAAGCTCAAATCTAAGTAAGCAAAAAGTAAAACAATTAGGGTACAATGGAGAACTAAGTATATGATTAGCTGGGAAGCAGATAATCAGTAATGCAGCAAGATTCGCAACCTTTGACTTAGGCATCCAAGTTCCCTTCTGGGTTTTTTATTGGACCTACCCCAAGACATTCCATGTAACATTCCCTTGTTTCATTCAAAGGGATACAAGAAGGCAAATGTTATTCCTTTCTCAAACTGAAATGTTTTTTGAAAACTGAATTAGTGTATTATGCCACTTCGAGGCAAGACAGACTCCTGTATTTATATTACACTTAAGATTATACTTATGCAAAAAAATCTTGAAAGCACACAGTGTCATTAGTTACAACATATGAAGCACTGAGTAAACAGCACAACTAGAAGAATTTAGCTGGAAACTACTCTGAAGTATTTGCTTAAAGTTTAAATAAAAGAACTGTTTATTAAATAACAGCTTTACTAGAAACAGATTTTCAGCATTGCTGATACTATCCTTTCTCTCATTCAAGGATGGACTTACAAATCATCCATATAACCTATACATCTAATGTTTTGAAAAAATATAGCTACTCCAAATGCATTCATCGTTATGGTATCTGAACACAAAATTGTAAAACCAGGAAGAAAATCCGACAGATTGTCTGCTCTCCATTGTCTGTGTATCCAGAAGTGTGTATGGTAGAAGTATCAGCTCTTTCCCATCTTCTGCCTATTGTCTCCATTAAGGTTATTGTGGGAAGGGTAATGCTGGGATGTGCCTTCAAAAAACGGTAATATTTAAAACAGGTATTTGGTATTTCCTGGACAGTTATGAGAAAGCCCCGCTTTGTGCCCTGGCACATTTCAATGCTGTGCGCCTGGCAACTTCAGGATCCTTAAGGGAAAGCGCTACATATGCAATCACATTCACAGAATAGGAAGCTATTTCTGCCAGACTAATTAAAGTCATAGAAAAGACAGAAAAGAGTCAGAATCTTAAAATGCATTCATTATTGATCCTGGTCTCAGAGGTAGTGTGTTTCAACAGCAATCAATTGGTTTGCAAAACAGAAGTCTTATATTACTGTCTGTATTTTCCATTACATATATGAATTTTAAAGGCTTCCTATATGTTTCATAGGTAGGAAGGCTGTTAAAGTTTACTTTATTTTGGCATTAAAATACACAATTGAAAAACCTACAAACCACAAGCAGAGCATCTCTTAGCATCAACTTAAGAGGTTCAATAAAAAGCAAAAGAAATTATTATTAACCCAGCAGTGTCAAAGCTTAGTAGGGGGAAAATAAAAAAAGAAAAACATCATAATCAGAATTATGATTATGCATAATAATCATAGTAATGGAGAATAAGCATGTTCTCATAATAAGAAAGGGAGATAAGAACAAGCAAAATACACTTAAAACATACATTATTTTGATTTACTTTTTTTTAGCTTCCTAAAATGAAAACATGCTTCTACATTCATTTCAATGTGAAAAGCATATAATGAGGACTATGACCCTTTCATTTCTCTGCTTAGCACAGTCAAAGGTACCTGGCAAGTCTTTGTAACTGCTGGCATTTTTCACTATTACAATATATCACTCAGCAGCATGTTCACCGAACAGGAAAAATCTCCTGCTTACTCTTTTGATCTTAGTCTGAGGAAGTTATGAGCATTGGTGGTATTCAAACTATATTGGTGCCCAAGCATACCAATATTTCAGGCTGCTTAACTTCCCCTTGTCTTTTACCCCCAAAACTAGCAGGAAGGGACCACTAAACCAAACAAAACAGAATGAGAAGAAATGAAAACCGAAATTTCAGAACCAAACACAAAATTCATGCAACAGCCCTTATTATTCACCCCTCTTTGGAACAGACACGTACTGAGCACAGCAGCATTACCTGACAGTCTAGGTTCTCTTGTTTTTTCTAATGTCAGGACTTGAGACTATCCTCTCTTCATTTTGCACTTAACTTCTCGGTCAAGGTCTGCTGCATAGATTCATTGATAGGAGTGGTTGGCCCATGTCATACACCATGCCAGTTCCAGCAGAAAAGTCAAACGGAGTTTTGCTTGTACCTGTTAACAGACAACAAACAGACCCAGTCTCACTTTCACTCTGTTGCAAATGTCTTTCAACAAGTGGTGGCAGACAAAAAAATTAATCACTGAAAGCCTCTGGGGAAGAAACAAAATTACCTAAGACTTTCTTGAGAAAAGTTGGTCTGTCTGGAGAGAAAAGATTAGATCCTGCAGGTGAATGACAAAATAATCTACCAAATTATTTACCACCACTGCCTAGGGTAGCTATAAAGTCTGTATGAATGTGTTACTTTCTCCAAAGATCAAAAGTACAAAAGAACAAAGTATTTATGCAAGTATTTGACCATGTGAATGCTTAATTATTCTGTCATTTTATAGTACATATAAAATATATATTAAAAAAAAACTTTATGTTATCAGTAACATCCCAGGACCGACCATGGGCATATGAGTTTGAAAAATGTGATCAAAGTCTGAATTTTTTTCACAGTACTCATCCAGTGCCAACAGGAGAAAAATTTTGTTGGGTTCAGGGAATAGACAGAAAGTACTGCAGTGCAATGTGTGGTAACACACAAGGTGATCAGATTCTGGAGTGTCAACCCACTTGAGTGGATTCAGGTGGATGCAAATCCACCTGGGCAAAACTAGTAATCATGTGGTGGGGATGAGAGGGAGCAGAATTAGGCCACAGAACTTGCATCAAGGAGCAGTTCTACACGACCTTGGGGTACCGGGCTGGGTGGAAGGTCAGCTGTGGGGTCCTGCCCCGGCCACCGCACCACCTGCCCTGCTGCCATGTCTGCCTGGGCTGTGACAGGCACAGCAGTCCCCCGTCTCACCACCACCTGTGCAGAAGGGCACAACCAACGCTCCCCGGTTGCCTCAACGAGAGCTCAGTCTCCGCAGGGCGACACTTAACCGTTTAAACAAAGGCGTGCCCGGCCTCCCCCAGCACACCCCACACCGGGCAGCCTCCCGGGCCGCCAGGAAGGTGGAGGCTGGGAAGCGGCCCTTGCCGGCCTGGCACTTCCAGGAGTGGCTGAGGGACCAGTCTCGCCAAGGCAAGGACTCGCTCGCCTCCACTCACACTCACCCCAATACATCATTTAAGAGTTCGAGATACATTTTTTTTCCCTGCGTTTCCAGGTGTTTGTACTCGAAGGTAAAGCGCTGCGCCAGCAAATGCCTTCCCCATGACCGTACCACCCCTCAGGGATGACTCGGGAGCCCAGCCCGCAGGCAGAATCCGCCGCTGCCGGCACAAGCAGGGCAGGGCAGGTCGGCGCGGCGGCGGCGGGTGATTGGCTGGCGGCGGCGGGCAGCCGGGCGGGGATTGGCTGCCGCCCTGCCTTTGTTCGGCTGCAGCCACTGCCGCAGGGCAGCGGAAGTTTGAGCGGGGCGGCGGGTGCGAAGGGCGGCGGGTGTCTGTCTGACCGCACCGCAGCCTGGCATCGCCGGACAGGAGCCGCCTCTACTCCCCGAACCCGGCCCGGCAGCAGCATGGACCTAGAGAGCAAAGTGAAAAAGGTAAGGGTGGGGGCTGGCCGCCGAGCTACCTTCCGCGCCGGTGTCCCCTTCCCCAGGGGGTGGCGGCTGCCGACCCTCCTGGCCGCTGCGCCGGCGACGGGGGCTCCGCGGGAGTCACCTCCGAGCGCTGGGGTGGGCCGAGGAGCGGTGCGCCCTTCCCGGCGCCTCCTGCTCAACCTCCGCCGCCCCAGCTCCAAGGGCAGGGGGAGGTGAGAGGCAGGGAGAGGTGCCTGCGAAATGACCTGCCGCTGGCTGGCCCGAAGCGGAACACAAACCTTCTTTGCTCCGAGACCCTGCGGTGTGTCCCCCGGGTAACCAAATGGGTACTGCTGTCCTACGTGCGAGTATTGCTGTCTGTAATTAAAAAACTTGTGTCCCCCGAAAAAACTGTGTTGTAATGCTTGCGTTCAGGTAGGTGCGAAACTTAAGTTATGTGCAACAAGAATTCCCGTCACGCATATGCTGGAGATTAATTCCTGACCTTTGATGTGACTAGCCCATTCCAAGCGTGTTGTCAGCGTTTGTATGGATTACCCTCCTGAGGCGGAAACCTAGGGGGTTTTGGGTTTTTTGGGGGGTTTTTTTTTGTTTTTTTTTAAAAAGGCACACTGACTAGTTAGTTTGAGGTCGAACTAGCAAGCAGTGAAGGGTAGGTAACAGAAGTGATAAGTAATCCAATTGTATCAGATCTCTTTCCAAAACTTGCTCTTTATAACTTCATGTGTAAAACTGATTTCATGTAGGACACCCCTCTGAATCTTTGCTTCTAAATGCTTTTGCAAATTAAATACAGCCCTTAAGCAATGACTTCTTTTAGGAAGAACTTCCTTATAGTATCTTTTAGATGACTATTTGATGAAGGCAGAAGGAGCTTTGTATATAAACATGGGTTAAATCTGTACATAACCCTCATCAATATATCAAAACTAGTCTTTTGAAATGCACGTTGTACAGACATGCGTGGTTTGTATTCCTGAATCCTTGTATTTAAGGGTAGTAACTTGCTTTAAAGTATGCATATATGCTTTTCCAACTCACAGACTAGAAACTGACCCAGATACAGAAGGAGTTGTGAGCATGGAAGTCTGCCTGTTGAGGCTGAATCCTATTGAAGCAGGTTAGCTTTGAGTTATAGCTTTCTCTGAGTGATGTCATGCTGTGGTGATATCACCTGAATGAGGGTCCTGGTTTGGAGAAACTGTGTATCTCATTCCTCAGTCAACATTAGGCAATCAGTGTATAGACAGGTGTAGCTAAGTACTGTCACTGACTTCAGAAGCCAGTTGTGTGCACAGGATTGTCCCCTTTGCGTGACTGTTTGTAATGAAAACAAGCTTCTTGGGTAGATTTACTTATATCTTCTAAGCACATTTTAAAACTTAAACCTGGTGACAACACGGACCTTGTGTACTGAAAGCATTTTTGAACTCCAGGAGGGGAGAAATGCATATTTGTAGAAGATAAATGGAGAAATTCTGAATAAGAATGTTCTAAAGAGAAAATAAATATTTTCTGTGAAATACTGATAAAATTCTGCTTACAGTGGAATCCTGGTTTGAGTGAACTTGTAGTTGCTGAACATCTGCTTTAAAAATCACTGTAATCATTGGGTAGCCCTGTGTGTTGTAAGTTTATTTGACTGGGTTTTGTCATATTTTATTTGGTTATCTTTTACTGTTCTCTTTCATCAACTTCAAAGGTTCTTGTAGACTTTTCTTAACCCGCCTAGGCAGATGCGGAAGCTGGTGCCACAAAAGAAACCAGCAAAGCTCTGTCTGCAGAAAATAATTTGTATTTTCTGTTTTGTTCAACTTTAGTATTAATACTGCTAAGAGAGGTTTATGATGTGAAGAACTTCACCTTTTCTCTGTTTCTACTACATGTATGTTCAGAAAACTACTTCTGTTCTTCCCCTGTCTCCCCTCCCTTGTGCACGTCTCTTCATAACTTGGGTGAAGCTCACTTCCCAAGAGAACAGACAAGGATCTGTGACCAGCCCATACAGGGGGAACTGGGAAGCTTTGCTATGTACCAGTGTGTTAGGCACTGAATCCTTTTCTTTTTGATTACAGATATTTACTTAATCAAAACTACTTCAGATTTTGTACAAAAAAAGCTGTGTCTTCAGTCTCTCCATCCTTAAATTCCTATTTTCAACCTGTTTGTTTCCTTATCTTTTACTTCTTACTTTTTTGCCAACTTCCTTCTTTCTTGAGAGGTGGAAGAGTGTTCTGGGAAGTCTCCAGTCAAGTTTATCAAAACCAGAAAACCACTTGGCCTTTAAGAGAAACTTGTCTTGTGGTGGCCCTGTTGAATTTTTAATCCATCATCAGTAATGGGTTACTTAACCACACCTCATGGTTCTCACCCCTGTCTGTGTCCTGCCCCTGGGCTGAGTCCTTTCACAAAATCTGCTTACTTTATGTGAACTTTTTATTTTGTAGTGACTTGTACCTATTTACTGTCTGGAAACTGAGGGTAAGTGTTAGGGAGTGGGTGGCTGACCTGCCCATTGGGTAGGAAGTTTCAAGAAGACTGAGCAGAAGAAAGCAGAAATTGCCATGTTGTCCCCAGATATGTTGCTGTTCCCTTGCTCTTCTAAACTCAGGCATTGAGTTCAGAAGTTGGCTGTTCTGTAACCCTGGCATTTGGTAGAGAAGAGGGAAATGAATGCCTGGTGGAGTAGGGTGTGCCGTGGAGGCTCAGTCACACAGCTGATACTGTGAAAGAACAATTTCTTCCACCACCCCCCCAAACTGCTGATGTGTAAACTGCACAGGGTAGTATAATGGGGCTGTTTTCCACTTCTGGAAAACTCAAGAGATGAAGTTTCCAAGGTGACATTTCTAAGACGCTTGGGAGAAATCAGTAGTCCAGGAGTCTGCCCTGGTTGTGAGCTTCTGCATTGTTGCTTTGAAAGCTCCTGTTGGCTTTCAAGTGGCTGGTACCATACTGGAGAAAAACATGCACATAGATAGAAATTCACTATTCACATACATGTGTCTGGGTTTATATGAAAAGACTTCTGAACTGGCTCAGGAAAGTCTGTTTTCAGTGCTGATATCCTGTTACGATTTTTTTTCTAAATTTAACAGTTCTAGCACAGTTCATGTGCCAGGAATTGCTTCCCCTTCTGTACAAGTCTGCTAAGGCTGAAACAGCCTACTGGTCCTTCAGCAGGAAGAACTGCTGTCCCACCTGCCACAATTTCAAACTCATCCTTTTAGCAGTAAATAGCTTATATTTGCTGTCTTGTAGGAGTAAAACACAGTCTGCAGGAAACACAAATTCCATATTACATGTTCTACATATATTGTCAAGTGCTGAATATTCATGTGGACTGTGCAACTTTTTTGTAGTTATTTTATGTCTTTAAGGAGAATGGTGACCTGACTCTGGCATGTATGTGGCAGTGAAGAGTGTGGGAAAATAAAGTTGCAAGACAGTCTTTTTAGCTACATTGTAAATCCTAAGTCTAATTCGTTACTGCCTGTTATACTCTCCTTACAAAGCAGATGGAGTGTTTAAGGCTGACTGTACAATTTTCTCCTTTCCCTTAGGAGGAATTGGATTTGCTGTTGCATTTGAGGATCGTGAAGATAGCTTTGTATATAAAAAGCAATTGCACAACAGAGCTGAAGCCTAAAAACAGTAGTTCCAGTTTGAAAAGTACTTGTGCAACAAACAGACCACTGTTTCTCCCAAATACAATATATTCTGTGTTCTCAAACCTTGCTTTGAGTGTGTAGGACAAATGAAGATTTAGTGCTTTTTGTTGAAGACCCTGTTAGAGCAAAGTTCTGCTAGCCTGGATTCCTGCCCTGTCTGTCACCTCCCTGAACTTGGTAAAATGAATCAGTAGGTCATGGTCCCGCACCGCAGTCGGGCTGACAGCATGGTCTCCAGCTTCACTACAGAAAATAAGAACCTGGCAGCAAGTCTGATGTGTATAAACTTTCACAGTATAATACTTGCTTTAGACAAGGAACTTTGTGGTCGCAATGGAGATGGTGCAGAGGACTTTTTTTGGGGAAGAGGGGCAACTTCTTGAATGTGAAACGTCTGTGTAGCTTTTCTATGGGTGTGAGGCCTGGTTTGTTCTGTTACAGTGGAAAACCAAACAGTGCTTTAGACATTAAGTCAACAACTGTAATGATCTTTGATAAATGAACGGTGAATAAAGTATGTATAGGAGCAAAGTCAACTTTTTTCGTGTTTTGCAAAGCATGATTTAGTAATATCTGCTGGACTGTGCTTCCTGTTGACGTCACTGTTTGTTTTGGTGTTAGTGCCATGGAAACCCATGATAGCAGAGGGGTTTTTTTGCTGTTACTTATGTATAGTAAGACAAGGAGATGCAAATTTATTGATGGGTGACGTTTTGACTGCAAGGAGAAGTATGAAAACAAATGTGGAGATGAGAGGAACTACTTTGGTTTTGTTAACAAGGAAACTGGGTAACTGCTGCTCACCTATGTTGCGGTGTGTTTTTTCCCTGTCAAAATTTTGATGTGAATTGTTTTCTGGAACACTTATTGGAAGGTACATCCCTAATGAGTTTTTGTCCCTCATTCCTGGATGTCAGCTTGGCAAAGACAGCGAGGCTAAATTAAACTATTTAAACTTTTTGTTTTTCCTGGTGAAAGGACTTCCTAGGTATTGCACCATAAAATATCATGACGTGCCTGAACAGCAAGCCAAGAAACTCCTTGGATGCAGGGCAGCATGACTTTTAACATTGGGTGAAACCTTCTTTGATATGGATAATTATAAGCCAAGTATTGAACAGTGAGATGGAAAAATAACTAATTTAAGTTATTTTTTAATTTTAAGTTACTAAGTTGAAGTATTCTGTCATAAAAGGCACAAAGATCTGTTTCTGCAAGTGTTCCTTGGGGGAGAAAAAAAGTTTTTCCTTTCCTCTAAATAAAATAATAATGGTGAGTAGTGATTGTGAATGATATTTGATAAAAGTTGCTTAAAGCACATTTCTACTACCTCAAGGAAGTATATGGAATGCTTTTTTTTTAACAAATAGAGTAGATACATTATAAAATTATAGCTACAGCATAAATATATATATTTTAAATAGAAGTGCATATTTTTCTGTGTATATCATATGTATATACACATATATGTTTGTTTATATAGGGAGTCTATATGTCCTGGTTTTGTTTGGAACAGGTTAATTTTCTTCCTAGTAGCTAGAGCACTGTGTTTTGGATTTAGCATGAGAATAATGTTGATAAAACACTGTTTTCATTGTTGCTAAGGAGTTCTTACTCTAGGTCAAAGACTTTACAGGTTCTAATGTTATCCTCACTAAGGAGGCTGGAGATGTACAAGAAGATGGGAGGGGACACAGCCAGGACAGCTGACCCTGAGTGGCCAAGGGGATATACTGTGTATTGTCATATGGTGTGGAATATAAACTAGGGGAAAGTTGGCCATGGGCTGCCTCTAAGGAGCTACCTGAGCATTGGTCAGCAGGCAGTGAGCAATTGCATTGTGCATCACTTATTTTGTATAGTCTTTTATTATTATTACTATTTTATTTCATACAATTTTTAAATTGCTCATAACCCTCCCTTTGTACTTTGTTTTCATTCTGAGGTTGTCTAGCTGCAGCTTTTAAAAGCACTGGGTGAAAAAAAGCAGCACTTTCCTGCATGACTAAAGATATTAAGAAGCGGCTATGTAGATTTCCATGTCTGCTTCTGAAATCCTAATATTAAAAAATGAAACTTGGTAAGAGCACTGATGTCAAGATAAGCGAGTATTGTGAACATGCAGCATTGGGTGATGGATAAGGCTGTATTGAAGGCTTATAGACAGTGTTATAGTGTGTATCAACTGCATTCAAATGTAGCTAGCATAATACTGGACTTTGAATAAACACTACTTGTTTTCTACCCAGCTGAGAGATTTTTAATAGCTGTTAGTCTTTTGACAGTAGACTGTGTAGCAGTGTCTTAAATATTTATGTTCTGAGCTGTTTTAGTTGAAGATCTCGCAATAAAACAAGTTCTTAGTAGTTGTGTACTACTATAGGCTGCTGCAGCTCCGTGACTTATTCTTCTGCCCATCCTGTCCAGATCATCTTTCAAATATTTTTTTTCTTGGATATAACCATTTTTTGGCATCCCTCTTTCTGTGCAAATGGATGTCCTTACCCAAGCTTCTACATCTTAATCCAAGTCAACTTTTCCCTGAATCTAAATGCATATTTTAAAAAAACAAAGACAGGCTTGCCATTAATTTTAATAGACATGATATATGATAACAAATATAGAGTTGTCCGTGGGATACTGATCTTTACTACAGATGAAACTTTTTTATTTTTTCATACAGTGTCTGGAGAAGTCTTTAAGAGCACTGTCCAGATATAATTGTCTCTTGTGTTTTGTTTTTTTCATTCTGAAATCATAATAACTAACATACCCCTTCTGTTTTTAAAGTTTAAATGCAGTAACCTATTTTAATTTCCGGTTTATGTTTCCCTACTAGAAAAGACTTCTGGTACAGAAAAAAGTAGTGATACAAGATCAGGTCTTGCCAATAAAGCATGCACAGCATGTGAGAAGACGCATCAGAAATCTCACTTTTGGGAGGTTTTTTGCATACCTGGCTTTACCTTGACTTCTTTGGAAGTTCCTAAGGTACAGTAAGATATGCTAGAAATCTGTTCTGTTGTGCTATATAGGCATGTTTTCCTCAAGCCTACATTGGAAATGGGAAACAATATCACTTGATGTGGCTCCTGAAACATCCAAATGAATCAATAGGTAGGTAATCATTAAACACGATCATCACGGGGATTTTATGATAAGTCCAAGAATAACTTTAGCATAGATCTCTTTGCTTCTGCCCTTAAAGTACTCAAGGGCACAGGAGCAAGGTCTGCAAAAAGGGCAGTGAAGAGGATTAAAGTCTGTTCTGGGGCTCACTGTTAATTATCACAGCCCACTAATGGCAACTTTCTCACTGTTTAGCAACAACTTTTCAAATTCTGGAGAGGTGTCGAACAGTGGAAGGACTTCTGATCTTCTCCAGAGACTAAGTACTGGTAGTGTCTTTACTGTGTGTGGCAATATGAAAGTTTAATACAGCTTACCTGTCTAGTGGTACAGGAGCCCTCTCAAGGGGAGGGAGGAAAAGGAGCCAAGACCCGAGTTACCTCCTGTGCCACCAAAAGACCAGAGCTAAAAATCACGTGGTAGGAAGACCTAGAAATGTCGGTTGGATCTTCTGCATTTGGCTATGTGTTCCTCTTACCACCTTGCTGCTACACCCCAGGGACTTACGTGTAAGGAGGCAGGAAGGTCAGAGCAACTAGCATTATTTGAAGGCTGTATTTGTGCTGGGTGTGATAACTATTAAAATGATTAAAGGCTTCCAGTGGAACTCTGTCAGGGTACTCTTTGTATTGTTTGTGCCCAGCTGCTTAGTAAGCGAAGAGAAAAGACAGAATTATTCTAGTCACTGTGCAGGGATAATATTGAGAGACAGTGGGCAGAAGCTGCAACATGTGAAATTGTCATTAAACATATAGATTTTCTTTCTCTTTGTGATCCAACACTGTAATAGGCTGCTGAATCTGCATCTGGACAAGGCCTGGGGCAAATACGATTTTCTTACACCTGCTCTTTGTGGGCAGTTGGGCGACTTCCGGAGAGCCTTTTCAACTAAATCTATGTTTATTAAAAGCAAATATAGGCAAGGTTTAAAATCTACTGCTCTGTCTTATGTTTTAATTCACCCAAAATTTCTTAAGGCTTTTCTTTGTTTTTTCTGTAACTGTCAACAATAAGAGTTCTGTGACATTACACTTTTATTTACTGTTAAAAGACTGATCCTCTATTCATCACAACCTTTTTTTACCGGTGCTATGAACTGTGGCATAGTTCGTTCCATCACATAGGAACAAGCTCATTAACAAACTTATCCATACTTTATTGCATAAGAGAACCTGTAGTTGACAAAATATAATTGCATTTGTATTGGCCTGCAGACTAAACTGGCTGTCTGCCTCTACATGAATATCTGTGTCTGTTACTTATTTTTTGTCATAGCATCCCTTGTGGGGAGATGTTTTGTTGTCTGATGGTCTCTGAAATCTGCTGTATTTACAGGAATACAAATTCTGATATTAATGTTCTAAAATTACTATGAAGCAGGACTTCAACATTTGCTGGTGGGTTTAAAGTAATGGGAGGGAGAAACAGGGTTTGTTGGACTTTTATTCTCAAACATGTTTAATAAACTTAACAGTAAACCCTTCTGATAAGCCAGGTTTAAACTATTTAATAGCAACTGCTGTGTACATCTTGTACATCTGAACAAACTATTAGACACTTGAATAGGGCCATTTGGGCTTTTAAGATGACAATAAGCTCCTACAATTGACTCCTCCTTAATGTAAAGACAGCCAGCTTTTGAGATTGGATTCCAGTCTGAACTGAAACGGGGCAGTTGCTAACTCTCACTTAACTGTAACCATTTAAAATTCTTTGCTCTTGAGGACTATTTAATCTTGAAAGTAGCATGCAACAGATGATCTCAATCATATTTATATCATCGTCTGTACTCAGACTATTTAAATCGGGATTGGGTATGTTAGTAATACCAGATGGTTTTGGATAGCTTTTCCTGTAAAATGAAAATTAGTGGCAGTAGACACGCAGGAACCTTCTTCTGGCAGTATTTCAGCTGACCTGTCTGTGCCATTTTTCCCATAACTCCATTTATGGGGAAAATTAATTCCCTCTGGTTCTTGGGCATGCATTCCCACTTGGGTGCGTGCTCAGCCTGCATCAGTATGTCTGGGTTCTCCAGCACGGAGCTGGCCATGTTCTTCAGAAGGCGTGGGGAGTAGATGTAAGTAGCAGCAATGGAGAAGCACCCCTGCAGCTTTAGACTCTGAATTTCCCAAATTACAGCAAAATCAGATACTGTACCAAAACCTGTCACTTCTGAGGCTGATGCTTCCTTACCACTAGAGGAGGTCCTGGTGCAGAGCTGTGAAGGAGTATGTGATGTGCACTGACTTTTAGACGCTAGAAAGCACTGTGTGCTACTGCTTTATATCTTTATTTTCAGCAAGTGGCCACATAGTTTCTCTGTCAGGACAAAGGCAGAGGCTGTGGTTACATCTGGAATCATGTCTAATTCAGTTCTCAATGTGCCCTCTAGTTTTGAACTAAACCTTTTCCATAATGTGACCAAACATCATATATAGAAAGGTCATTCCCTTCTTTGTCTTTCACAGCAAACTGAGAAATACATTTCAGAACAAGTCTGTCTTGTTTGCTGATTCAGTTTATTTGTCTCAAGCTGCATAAGCATTTATTTAATAAGGTGCTCTTTATTCCTGGAATGGGGATGTGGAATCCAGTGTTACTGAAGAATTCTGTGCTGGGGCTGCTGGTTGTGAAGATGCAAGTTGGCTGGCTGGTTGTCAGCTTAGCCTGGAGAGGGAGTATATTTTGGGTGGAGTATCTAGGCAGCACATATTTTGTCTGCTTAACTCACTTCTGGAAAGGTATTTAGCTTAAAAAAACTCAAAACTTACATGCTTGGAGGCTTGGAAATGCTATTTTAAAAATAAAAAAAAAGTTTTGTATTTTAAATTCTCTTGGGAGTTCTTGAAATGCTAAGGCTCTTTATGTACTGTACTACAGTGCTGTATTCACAAGTGATCCTAGGTTTCTAAGCTTTCTAATTACAGCCCTAATAAAATTATCGTTATTCCACTTTCTCCACCTTACCCCTTTTTTAAAGGTGGGGAGAGCCCAAGCACAAAAAGAAAGTAATGACAGTGTGTAGCTGAGGTAGCAGCTAGAGAGAATTTGTTAATGTTGGCTTTGCTCCTTTTTTCGGGGCGGAGGGAGGATGAGGTGACGTGGGGAGGTGTGTGGGTTTGGTTTCTTTGTTATTAGGGCAGTGCAAGCACATCTTAAATCCTCCTCCCTAAAAAGCTGTTAAACTTTAAAAACCAACCAGAAAAAACCCAAACAAAAAGCAACCTATCCTTGGGGGAAAAAAAAAAAAACAAACACCAAAAACCAACCAAAAAAAAAACCAACAAAAACACCACAATTGTTTTGTATTGCTTTAACTTTCTCTTTAGAGCACATCCTGGCCAGCAATTCATTCTGTTTGTGTGTGACTTGAGGAGTGCTTTCTGATGCATGGGGGGTGTGCATGAAGTACAGTGTGTGTGGTGGGGGCTCTGGGTTCCAGATGAGATGACCCCTGTAAACACCTATCTTTAGTGGAGATGAACTCTTATTAACCCATTGATTACCCAAGGAGCTGGCAACCATCCAGCCAGTTCCTTGTTCATCTGTCAAATCCATGTCTCTCCAGTTTAGAGACAAGGGTATCTTAGGATGGTATTGCGTGTGCAAAGCCTGCAATACCGTCCTGCACAATATCCTTGTCTCTAAACTGGAGAGACCTGGATTTGACGGATGGACCGCTCGATGGATAAGGAACTAGCTGGATGGTCACACTCACAGGGTGGTCAATGGCTTAGTGGCTGAGTGGAGACCAGTAATGAGCGTCGTCCCTCAGGGATCGGTGTTGGGAACGGTACTATTTAATGTCTTTGTCAGCAACATGGATGGTGGAATTGAGTGCACCCTCAGCAAGTTTGCTGATGACACCAAGCTGTGTGGTGCAGTTGATGTGCTGGAGGGAAGGGATGCCATCCAGAGGGACCTTGACAGGTTGGAGAGGTGGGCCTGGGCCAACCTCATGGAGTTCAACAAGGCCAAGTGCAAGGTTCTGCACCTGGGTCAGGGCAATCCCAAGCACAAGTACAGGCTGGGCGGAGAATGGATGGAGAGCAGCCCTCAGAAGGACTTGAGGGTACTGGTGGACAAAAAGCTGCACATGAGCCAGCAGTGTGTGCTGGCAGCCCAGAAAGCCAACTGTATCCTGAGCTGCATCAGAAGTGTGGCCAGCAGGTCAAGGGAGGTGATTCTCCCTCTCTGCTCTGCTCTTGTGAGACCCCACCTGGAGTACTGTGTCCAGCTGTGGAGCCCCCAACATAAGAAGGATATCGATCGTTTGGAGCAAGTCCAGAGGAGGCCACGAAGATAATGAGAGGGCTGGAGCACCTCTGCTATGAAGAAAGGCTGAGAGAGTTGGGCTTGTTCAGCCTGGAGAAGGGAAGGCCCCCTTATAGCACCTGAAGGGGGCCTATAAGGAAGCTTGGGGGGGGACTTTTTACAAGGGTCTGTAGTGACAGGACAAGGGGAAATGGGTTTAAACTGAAAGCAGGTGGATTTAGATTAGATATCAGGAAGAAATTCTTCACAGAGAGGGTACTGAGGCACTGGAACAGGTTGCCTAGAGAAGCTGTGGCTGCCCCATCCCTGGCTGGATGTGTTTAAGGCTGGATGAGGCTTTGAGCAACCTGGTCTAGTGGAGGGTGTCCCTGCCCACGGCAGGGGGGTTGGAACTAGGTGGTGTTTAAGGTCCCTTCCAACCAAAACCATTCTATGGCTTTACATATCAATCATAGATAAAACTGTAATTGATGAAAGAGATCTTTATCTTTAAATATTATGTTTATTTTAGATGTCTACCCATCTGACTTCAGGTTAGTGCCTACAAAATGTGAACTTCTTGAGCCCTTTGGCTGATGAAGATGTCATCACGGTCACAGCAGGCTTGTATTTCTCCCAGATAACAAAGGAAGAAAAAATTTCAAGTCACTCTGTCCATCTCTGTAGTTGCAAGCAGTAACTTAATAGGGAGAAGAGATGCTTTGGTAGGTAAATAGACCATAATCTGCAGGGCAGTTTTGTGATTTCCTCAGGGATGTCTAATGAGTGTGGAGGCCATGATCCTTCAAATTATGACTGAAAATCTGGTCTTCCCTGCATCTTCTGTGTTCTATGTTAAGCAAGTGATTTGTGAATATGTTCCTTTATTTTGGACAGAAACAAGTTGAAAGTTGAGCTGTTCATCATACATACAATAGTAGTATGACTTCTCAAAGTAAATTGCAAACTTCTTAATAGTAACACTGTATCACCACATCTAATTAACCCTGGCATTGTATTATTGTTGCCAGAACTAAGTTTATGTGCCAGAACTTGTCAGCTCTAGCTCACTTACCAAGTTTGATAAAAGCCAAACTGGAGGTGAAAGCTGTCTTCTTCGTGATTACCATCCCTCCCATTGCATCTACCCACAGCTAACTGGGAGCACTCCTCACGCTGTGAGCTGTGGCTGGGAGTGTGGGGATGGGTTCACTTCTGCCTGCAGGGCATGGGCCTACACACCTAACTGTGACCACAGATTCATAGTCCTTCATCCATCTGATTTAAAAGCGATGTTCCCCAAAGGATTAAAGGGCCAGAAGGAGGCATTTTAAATTTTCTGTGTTATATGAGTGCAGGAGGCTATGGTGCTTCGTGTCTATTTTAGACCTTTAACTTCCAGTTGCCGTTACTCAATTAAATTTGCTGATGTGTTGATATATGTGTGAATGTGATTATATATGTTCATGTGTGTGAATACCTGGCCTTTATTCTGCACTGCTTTTTGTATTCTCATATTTTCTTTGCATTGTGAATTGATCATCTGCCCTTTTAATCTTTTCACAGCGAAACCCTTTGTTGTAGCATTTATGGTCATTGTTTTTGTGAACTGTGTTGTTTCTCTTTCTCCTGGGAAAGTAAACTGGTATTAGTCCAGTTGAAATGTAGTCATAAAAGGTATGTTCTGCTCTCAATCACTATCAGAGTAGTTTAAAATATACTCAGGAATATTAGACTAATCACATTTTCTTTATTACTATCAGGTGCAGAGGTTAGTGCATATAAATGTGGAATCTGTTTATTTCTTGATCTGTTTTCTGCCAAGTCGTGTACTGCAAATCACTTTGTCCTGACAGCTGGATTAAATGTCCTTTGACTTACAGCCTTGCTCACTGTGGTTTCACAGCTTCAGACCTTAATCAGGGCTTCCAGGAACCAGCTCCTCTTCTGTGAAGTTTGCTGAGCAAGATGGGCCTGGGAGACATCATAAAAAATATACTTGGTTTTGGCTAAGGCTAACTTTCTGCCTGCCAGCTCAACCCTCTCAACGGGCTTGTGCAAACACTGTCACTTACGTAGGTACAATAGAAAGGTGAGTGGGCCCCAGAATACTGCCCTGATGTCAGCTTAGTCAAATGCTTAATTTTTTGCTTTAGCTGTAGATTGTAGACTGTAAAAGCAGCAGTAAGATCATTCATACAGCATATTTCTTGAAGCTGACTGTCGTCATCTTGCTCTGTACACAGATGGGCTTGGGCCACGAGCAAGGATTTGGTGCCCCCTGCTTAAAATGCAAGGATAAGTGTGAAGGATTTGAGCTTCATTTCTGGAGGTAAGTGACAGCAGATGTCTCTTAAGCTGTGACTCAGCACAGCAGATCTTGGCACATGTATGCAAATGTTTAACTGCTTTTGTTCTCTCTCTCTCTCTCTCAATTAAACCATCCAGATGCTTTAAAGAAGCTGTGCCTAGGTTCTGGGCCAGGGCTTCTCAGCTGCATTACAACAATGTTAAAGTATGTAATCACTTACGAACATACGTTTCATCTACACTGAAGTCAATGGTAGCACTTCTACTGAAGCACTTGCTTTAGTTTAATAAACAGTTGAAGTAGGTTTGTAAAAACATCTCTGTCCCTCCAGTAAGAGAGACAACGGTGTGCTTTATCTCAGTAATAAAATGCTTTCTCAGCTGCTGACCAAATATTTAAGTTTTGAGCTGAAATTTTAGATGATTTTATCTTACCTGTGTTGAAATGTTGTATAGATCTACAATTGACTTGGAAAGGGAAGAGGTATAATAATTTAAGTAAGTTAGATAGTGCTTGGCCTTGGATGATGCACTGTTCCTAAACCAGTAGGAGTTGATGATAATAGCAGCAAATAGATTATGCTGTGGTCTATGCCGTGGTCTATGCCATTACTTCTGCACAAACTTTGTATTCCATTAAGACCTTTCTTGTTTTACTGAAACAAGGTGCACATATGTATGTTAATACACATACATATAGCTAGCCCAGTTCACTGAATATACTGGGTGTGCTTGAAGATTTAGCTTAGCAATTCCCATAAAAGACCAAACAAACGAAAAACAAAAACAACACCTTTCAAAGAAAATGGCCTAGAAAGGACATAAAAATAAATGTTAGGAGCACTAGCACCTACAGTCATCAATATATCAGCAGTAGGGGTTTATTTTATGGGTGAGGTTTAAGGTGTCCACTGCATCCCAGCCATGTGCAGATAAGGCCTAGGATTTTACATCTTTGCCCAAGTATTTGACTGCAGCTGAGTCTCCATTTATAAAATAACCAGACAACCAGACCACAGCAAAAACTTGCTATAAGTTGATGAGGATATAGCTTCTTGGTTATGTATCTGTACTATGTAGCTATAGAATCAACTTATAAGTAACGGCATGGAGCAAAAAGTGGCAATATGCACATCATCATCTAAAGATAAAATAAATTATTAATTTATGGAAAGAATTTTTCAATATGCCTTCAGTCACGGAGGAGACTTATGTAGAGGTACTAATAAAATTAAATGAAACACAATTAATATGTGCAGGTAAATCAATAAAACAGAATTAAAAATGAAATATGCAGGAGTAAATAGTGTAGTTTATCCATGGTTAGATGAGAAATTACGTCACTTCCTACTTGACACAAAGCTTTTTGTTCATAGTCAGTGTGATAGGTGGGGGAAAGGAAGGTGAGTCCAGTTAACTTTCTCTCAAGTCTTCCTTTATGTCCTCTTTTTCTTAGTTCTTATTGTTAGACTTTGTAATTACGAACTTATTTGTTAACAGGGAAGTATTTGGGATAAAAAGAAATGTCTGAAGTGATTTAGTCACATAATAGTATGATTAGCAAGTTAGAATGTGTCTGCTTCTCTGTGTGTATTTGAAAGGCTTTGTATGTGTTTTTCTTTATACGCATTTCACTGTGCTCCTGTGGTTATGGCTTCATTGTGCCAGGTCCTGAATACGTACTTTGTCAGAGTACTCTCTTTTCTAGGAAGCTAGAGCTTGTAGAAAGCAGTGGATTAAAGAGCAAGTAAAAAAAAAAAAAAGCCATAAAACCAGTGGGTATTTAGTTAAGATTTAATTTGGTCCATCCTCTATTGTTTTGATTTCCAGGTAAATAAGATGACTGGAAGTAGTCTGAGGAACATTACGTAGATGTCAGACAAGTGTGGCACATACCTCTGAAAAAATAGTTGAAAAGTTAGCTATTGAGGCAATTCAAGAATGGGTTAGAAAATACCTGGTTACTGGGGACAGGAAGAGTGTGAATCTGAAGTCTGAAATTGGTTTTGTGTAAACAGTTTTCAAAGGAAAAAATATCTCTGTGTCATGTAAAGCATATTAATATTTTGGGAGTCTACCACTTGAACAGAAAGGCATGGATCCCAAACAGCTGCTGACTTTGTCATGTTAGCCTTAAAATCTGAAACCCTATTTTAAGTAGAAGCAAACTGTAGCAGAGATAGATGGAATATTGTCTTTATAACATGAGTGATCAAAATCAGTTCAGGTTTAATCATTACTTTCACTAATACTTGTCTGTAAAAGATAGGTGTTGAAGTAGGGATTGCAGTAAAAGAAACTGGGGGAAGAATAACTGTGGTGGGTTGACCACAGCCAGCAACCAAGCACCCACATAGCTACTTACCCCTGGCCCCTCACAGCAGGGTGGGAGAGAGAAAAGGAAGAATAAAAGTGGGAAAACTCATGGGACAAAATAAAATCAATTTAACAGGTGAAGGAAAGAGGAGGAAAGACTACCAAGTGATGCAAAGGCAGTCACTTGCCCCCTTCCACTGGATTAATCCCAGCCAGTCTCCAAGCAGTGGCCACTTTGGAAGTCAGAAATCCTGCCCTCTTTATCCTCTACCTCATCTTATTACTGTGACATGATAAGGAATATCCCTCTGGCCAGTTTGAGTCAGCTGTGCCCCCTTCCAGCTTCTTGCCTACCCCCAGCTTACTTGCTGAGGTGGGACAGAATCCTAGTAAGAGGAAGCCTTGACACTATGCCAGAAGTTTTAAACAATAGCAAGTGCTGTCAACACTGTTGTAGCCACAGATCCAAAGCACAGCACCCTACAGGCATCTCCATGACAGCAGGAACCAGCACAGAAAGTGTGCCGACAGTGGTGTTTGCAGGCTCAGGCCTTGCTGTGGCCTGTCCAAGGGTGACACTGCCCTCTCCTGGTAGGAGCTGAGGAGCTTCGGCAGATCACCTAGTTCTTGGTCTGATACATGAGAACTCTGAAATACAGAATCACTAAGGTTGGAAAAGACCTATAAGATCATCTAGTCCAACCATCATCCCAACACTACCAGACCCACTAGACCATGTCCTCAAGCGCGATGTCTACACATTCCTTGAACACCTTCAGGGATGGTGACTCCACCACCTCCCTGGGTAGCCTGTTCCAGTGCCTGACCGCTCTTTCAGTAAAGAAGTTTTTCCTAATATCTAAACTTCCCCTGATGCAACTTGAGGCCATTTCCTCTTGTCCTGTCACCAGTTACCTAGGAGAACAGACCAGCACCCACCTCCCTACAAACTCAGGCAGCTCGAGAGAGTGATCAGATCTCCCCTCAACCTCCTCTTCTTTAGGCTAAACAACCCCAGCTCCTTCAGCCGCTCCTCATAACACTTGTTCTCCATCATAACTCTGGTGTACCCCAAAGAGCTAAGTGTAATGCCTTTCTTTATTTCTGAACAAAAGAGCTTCAATTCTGTCTTTGGGGAGTCAGGTTGGAAAGTGCATGGAAAAAAATCCAAGTATACCTATCTAGTAGAGGTTTTTACATGGAGTGGGTACACCACACATCTCTATATTGGGAGTGTTTGGAAAATACTTTTGGGTTGGCAAAGTGCTTGCCACCCCGAAACATTTTGTGCTGTGATTCATGGCCCAGTGTGTGGGGTGGTTATGTAGGTGTAAAGCTGTTAATTTAGGCTTGTACAGACATGATGGTAAACAAATTACCAAAAAAAAAAAAAAAGGTTCCTAAATTAAATTTTGGAGTCCTGAAGGCCTGTGTGGTTAGCTGCAGCTCTCACTGTATTCATTTTGCCTTCAGTCTACAATGGTAACTGAACAGGGCATAATTACCTGCTTTATCTCAGTGTGCTAATAGCATTTGCTTTTAAAATTGTCTTGAGAATCAGTGTAGCAGCAGGCAGGGTCTTCTTTGTCCAGCTGTTAGACTTCTTTCAGACTGCAAAACAGCCTCCACAAAATTAGCAGGTCAGGCTGGCTGTAAGAAACGGCTGCTCAGACACGTTTGCTGTTCGGGAATATGGTACCCACTAGAGGGAAGTGTGGGACAGGACTCGGAAGTTGCTAAAAGCAAGAGGGAAGGTTTGATTTATCTTGGTTGTATGTATATACCGGAAGGCAATAATTGTCTCCTGTGTGGCTTGCCAAGATATTGAAAAGCTTCTGGAAACAAGAATCTTAAGCTTGAGAATGACCTTCTTCAGCATCTGGCTTCTCTGCACAGATACATACAATCCCTGGAAGGCAGGGAGAGCTTTAAGCTGGCTTTAACATTTTCTGATACTACAGCAGACAGATAAGTACCAAGGCAGAGTTCAAAGCCCTTGCAACTACTATAGCTGCATTAATAGCAAGAAAACCTACAGAAGGAATCAGAGGAGGTTAGCCTCTGTGTGGAGGACACAGGACTTACCAAGTATTTGCTGGGGGCTGTTCTGTGCTTGCAGCTTCTGCTTCCTGTCACTAGGAGCCACTACAAGGCCAGTGTAGGGTGGGTCATGATCCAAGTTATTTTTCCTGTCTCTACACCAAAACATAGAAAAGTAGGAGGATGGTTGTCACTTGGGTTTGGAGAAGGAACTGGAAGTCTTTGATCCTAGCTGTCAGTAGACATCCTTGACACATGAATTCACCACCTTGGGATAGAGGGTGGAATCTGTTCACCTTCCTTCCTCTTTCTAACCACACAAGACCTGGCTGCAAGGCATAATCTACTAGGTCTGTCTTTTGCAGTGATATGAAACTTTTAATCACACAAATTTTCAAGCTTCCTCTTTATCTTCCATGTTTTGAATGTCAACAGCTTCCCAAACTGCTGATATTTGACTAGAGGAACATTTTTCTCCTTTGCTGAAGTTCTGAGAGCTGCAAACACTTGAGCAGGAGTCCCTAGTACCTCCTTCAGTAGAGATCTTGCTGAATGTCCTCAAGTGAAGGGAAAATTTTTTTGACAAAATAGATAGGGAGAACAAGAAATTCCATTGCCCGTCTTTTTGATAGAGCCAAAGGAGATACAGTTAAGTCTTTACCTACATATACGTATCTGTGTCAAAGAAATGAGCAGCTGATCTACTCTTAAGTAGAATCACAGAATGGTTTAGGTTGGAAGGGACCTTAAAGATCATCTGCTTCCAACCCCTCTGCCATGAGCAGGGACACTTCAAAGTAATTGGCTGTATCCCTTCTGCAGAAGGGAGCGTGACTAAATAAACAGGACTGTGATGTGGCAATGTGCTGGAAGAAGGTACGACTAAATTGTGAAGACTACACTGCGGGAACAGTTATGTGTGTAAATGTCAACTGGATATATTTTAGGACTGGAAATTATTCAAGAAAAGGCATTATAAATCAAGACAGGAAACCTTTTTTTCTTTTTGGCTGTTAGCAGTGTACAGACATCTTCATGTGGCTGAGATCCAGGGGAGCTTTGGGGAACAGGGGAAATGGCAACAGCCTTGGAAATTTTCCTTCGATCTACTGAGATAGGCTGACATCAGTTGTGACTCAGCATTCTCCACATTCTTTCTGGGTTTTCTCCTGTATTTGGAGTCTTAATTATTCTCAAGCTCTAATGTCAGGGACACTACACTTGCAATTTTGTAGCGTAACGCTTGTAACAGATTCCTGCGAACCCCATGTTGACTAAGACTTTCACCTAATCTGGAAAGAGCAAGGAGATAACGTTAGACTGAAATGCACGCAGTCAAATTCTTAATTTCATTAGGTCTGGGATGCAGGGAGATTAGTATCTCATTCTTTTCAACGTAAGTATAAAACACAGAAGTTCTATACTGGTTTTCACAATGGGACACGGGAAGGACCTGAGGACAAGTTGTACTCTTTCACTTCTTTGTAAGTATTTGTTCATCTGTTTATCAGGACAACAAAAAATCTCTCACTGATACTGAAGTCAGTGAAACATGTTATGCCTTCAAGGTGGGACTGAGGATGATAAAGGCAATTGAATTAGGGTGCTCTCCTAGTTGAAAACAGAATCTCAAAGTTGTTCTGCATTCTGAGAGAATACTACTAGAAAATAAAAATGCAGTTTCATGACATAGCATAAGCAAAAAACAATGTGCTCTTGTGGCTTCTCCAGCATATGTGAAAGTCTTGGGGGAAGATTTCCATCACAAGTTTTTGGGGATGGCTCTGGTCTCTGCAGGCTTCACTGTAGTTGGATGCTATACAGAGTGGGGAGAGCTGCACAAACTGTCACACTGGACCACACAGGCAATACAACAATATGAATTGTTCTTGTTGAGCTCTGTTTTGCAAGCAGAGCAATTCTGGACAGCCAGACTATACTTGCATGAGTCTGTGCAGGTTACTTGAGAATGTCTGTCATTCACCAACATTATTAGATCACATCCTGTCAAGAGGCAAGACTTACTGTTGCTGAAGACTTACGTTGAAAAAGTGAAGAAAACACCTGGCAAGCTAGCGTTCAAATAGACCAACTACTTGAAATCTACTTGCTATGAGGCATATAGCTGCATGATGGTCATGATGCAATAATGAACTAAACCTGCAAGAAGTAAGGTCTGATGCTGTCACCTACTACTACATCTTAAAAAAGAGATGATTGAGAGCAAAGTGAATATAAATTGTTTATATTAAGTAGTCTCTTAAATATTAGCTAAGTAGAGGACTCACCTAGACTGATGCTGAGGAGCTTGCAAATTTTTATGTTGCAAGTGCTTGAGATGCATGGCACAGCATTTAGACTTAATGAACAATGCTAGTTCATGCTTGAATGTTTTGGTCTTGGAGATTGCATCGTGTGTAGTGTTTACTAGGTATCCAGATAAGTATCAGCTTTGAAATTCTGTGTATCTTTCCTGTGGGGGAAATGAGTTGGAAGTCATGCAAGCTGTCAAAACAGCCTACATTTCCATTAATGGTCTCTTTGAGTTTTTGTGTTGCAAAGCAGTCTGTTCTGCTAAATGTTCTTGTTTTGCTTGTTATTTTTGGAGTGGAGTGGCTTATTTCTACTGCAGAGTTAGCTATTTTTATTTGGAGTAGACTTCATAATTTAGGTTACTGTAACTTATGTCTGCTGTGTCATCATGTGACCAGGGCAACATTCATCACCCGCTGAAATGATGGTACGCCACATCATAAACTGGTGGCATATGTAGTGCTTATCTTTGGGGCTGGCTGTGCATCACTTCACATAACCAGTTGTATGCAGGCACCCCTTCTTTCTTCCTTTCCCATCACCTAAGGGGCCTGCTGTAGTAATGGTGTGTTCTTGTCATATACCTGTTAGATGCCTTAAGGTATGTATCTTGCCTTCAAGACTTTAGAAGGCAGGAGACGGAACAACGTTAGAGTTCGAAGTTTTGGCAAGCAGGGTTGAGAAACATTTTATAGATAGTAGTTTTAAGCTATTTGCTATGTGAAGAATAAATAATAGGGTAAATATATTACTCATTCCTCTTCAAACTCTAGAGATACAGAAGGCTGATCTGGTTCTAGGCAACAATAGCTTTTGATTAACACCCAGCTTCACTAACTTCCGTAGACTGTGGCTGACTGCTTTAAATTGAAGCTCTGGGGAAGCTGTTAATAAATAGTACACTAGCTTGTCTAATCCAAAGTTCAGTTTATTATATGTGAATTGTTTAGTTATGCTTAAGGTAATAAATTGCTATCTAATAGCCCTTAATCAAAGGCATTCAAATGTGTTGTATATGGAAGAATACCATTTATATCTAAGTAAGTAAAGCCTCCTACCTTTTAAGGATGGTAACTCTGAAAATTCTCTGTATAGCGTGTGCCAAAGTACCTCTGACTTGGTCCGAGCTGTTTGAAAGGTTTTGTCCATATAATCCTTTCACTTTTTTTATCTTCTCTTTTTAAATGCTGAACTTTGAACACAACTTGATGCAATTACACTGTATATATGGCTGCATGCATTTTTTTCCTTTCTGGGAAATATTTTGTTTCCGCTTGATAGCAACCCTGTGATAACTAAATATCATGCATACAGTGAAATGTTTATGAAGAAAATAGTATAGTGTGTGTAATTTGGAGTGTAGAAAGAGAATCTGAAAAACTAAAAGCCCAAACAAATGACTTCTGGGAGGGGAGGGGAATTGTGTTGATGCATTTAACTCCTGGGTTGTTGCCCATAATAGGTCTGGTAGCTGGGTGATAATGGACATGTGTGATCACTCAGTGCTCACTACTGAGATGTAACTGAAGGAATGATAGAACGTCATATTCAAGATGCATCAGTGTTGCTGACTGAGACCTATCTGTTCACAATCTCTGTGAACAAAGAGTGTAAATAACATAACAGACAAAATAAAGAATATCCTCAGGAAATGTCTGACATATTCTACAGTAACTTGTGTATTCTCAAAACAAAGCACTGAAATCAAGGGTTTTTGTTCCCAGTGATGGTGTTAGTATGCATGCAGCTGGTGTGAGATGTAACTTTCCGCTGAGACTAACTTTGTTGCTGTTTCCATAAATTTCAGAAAAATATGCCGCAACTGCAAATGTGGCCAGGAAGAGCATGATGTCCTCACAAGCAGTGAGGAAGACCGGAAAGTGGGGAAGCTCTTTGAAGATACGAAATACACAACCCTTATTGCCAAGCTGAAGAATGATGGCATTCCCATGTATAAACGCAATGTAATGATACTGACTAATCCAGTGCCAGCCAAGAAGAATATATCCATCAATACCGTGACCTATGAGTGGGCTCCTCCTGTTCAGAATCAGACACTTGTAAGTCCACTTTTTCTTCATGTTCAAGACAGGAGTTGATGGGAGATAGAGAAGGAGAGCTTACAGGAAGGATAAATTTCTCTCTTGTGGTCATTCTGTGTGTACCTCTTCCTCCTCAGAACTGAAAACATGATGCCTGCTTAATGACTCTTACCTGTGTCATCTTGTGGATATGGATGCTTGTCTATGGAACTTCTTGAGTACTGGGGTGATGAGGTGTTTTTTAATAGATAGGATTAAGAGTTATCTCTTAAGTCCTTGGAGTGCAATTTCTCTAACCTGTGGGGTTTTTTAGTAAACTTGAAGAATTTGCATGGAATGTGGGCTTAAAAGGATTGGGGGTGGGGGGGTGGGGGGGACACACAAACACCAAAACCCCACAACAATTTATGTCATTGTTTAAAGTTAAGGAGAACACTCAGTCTTGTGTATAGCTTTTACTGTATATGATAAGAACAAGGTTAGAGTTGACATCTAAAAGAAGAGCTCTCTAGCAGTATGTTTTCAGCTGAAGTAGATGAGATGGTAGATAGCCTTCTGAGGATTTTGCTTCACTCTTCAAACTTTGATTACTAATTTACTGTACTGCAGTGTTGTGTGATCCATGCTGGAATCATGGTATTTCTGACCTACCACTAAAAATATCCTTTTTCAGTGAATTAATCACACTTTGTGTATTTAAATTGACTGTTACTAAGTTGAATAATACGTAATATTCAGTTACCACTCTTATTTTTAGATTTGTCCCTGCTTTATTAAAACTAGTGTTTTTTCTTTACAGAAGTAATTCTAGCTAAATAATGTGCTGTGTGCCCAGAGCAAAGTATTTGACCTTCTACTTTTTAAAACTAGACTAAGTATCAGTGGTCTTAGATAGCTTTGAAGAGACAAGGTGCTATGTAAATGTTAATTATTGTTTACTCTGAGAAGTAGTAACTGTTCTGTAAAAGGCTTAAAAGGAAGCCTGTCTCTTAGTCTGGGAAGAAGCCGGTTAATGCATCTGTTGTATTTTATCTCAGTGTTTCGGGAGCTTGTTTATGGAAAGAACTGTGTTTTTGACAAATTTGACTGTCACTAACAACAGTAGAGATGATTTTAGTCCTGTGTTTGCTTAAAAGTATGGGTGTATAGTTGAAGTGGCATCTGATATCTAATTCCTCCTGGTTCAGGCTAGGCAGTATATGCAGATGCTACCAAAGGAGAAGCAGCCTGTCGCTGGCTCAGAAGGCGCACAGTACAGGAAGAAGCAGTTGGCTAAGCAGCTGCCTGCTCACGATCAGGATCCTTCAAAATGCCATGAGCTCTCCCCCAGTGAAGTTAAGCAGATGGAACAATTTGTGAAGAAGTACAAGAACGAGGCGCTTGGCGTAGGAGATGTCAAGCTCCCTGGTGAGGTGGAAACGAGAGCTACTGATAAGAATAACATGAACAGTGGTGACAGAGGCACCTCAGCTGCTGTAGGAACGATGGAGAATAAGTCCCCAGATCGCAAGGCATCTCAGTATGTAAGTATAAGAGATAAAACAAGAAGCTATATTACCATCTGAATGCTCACTTTCATTGTTTTAATCCAATTAACTTGTTTGTTACCTTGGAATAGTAAAAATCTGGGGAGGGGAAAAAAAAAAAAAGGAGGAACTGGAAAACATTCGATGTATGTAGAGAACCCTGATTTCTGACCGTATTGAGTACATTGCAGCAATTAACTTCCTAGGTGACCTTTTCATCCTCATTGCAAAAACTTCTTAGCTTGGAGATATAGCAGGGTGGTTTTTACAGAATAATAATCAAGAAACTTGTGTAGTCTGACAAACTAATTACTACGTTTTTCTCAAAGTTTAGCTTAATTTTAGAAGCCCGTTTTCTCTTCTTTCTTGGAAGAGCACCAAAATTGCCTACTTGACAAATTGTGTTTAAAATTAAATGAAATGAAGAAATAATAAGGTAACACCTCTCCCTCCCATGTCCAAAAAGCTAGGCCATGTAACAACTCTTTTGACTGGCCTTCTTTCCATATTCAGATTTTTTTGACCTTTTTTTTGAAGGGGGAGGCATCTGATTTCTGTGTTGTAGCAACTCAACAAAAAATAAGCTATGTAAAATTATGCTATTTAGCCCTCATAAAGTATCAGTAAATGGTTTTAGCAATATCTTTGACCTAACTTCTGCTGTGCATGTCTAGGCTACCAATTATAAATACAAAACAGGGTTAGGATTACTGAAGTAACACTAGTTTACTGAAGGCACACCTTCAATTCAGAGTGGCAAAAGCTCCTGCAACTTGATTTCCAGAAATGTTGCTATTATAGGTATGAATCCCAAAAATTTTCTCTGGGTTACTCACAGAAAACAAGTATATTAAGTTCTAGATGGACATAAAAGTTGTTATTAACATGGTTGTATAATATCACTTTCAGTGTTATTAGGGAGTGTGGTGTGTGTTTGTTTAAAAAGTAAACAGACACAGTATACTACTTCTGGTGTAATTCATATGGAATATAAAATTAACATGGTTTAGCTTTGAACATGCCCACTTACGTTTTTCAGTGATATGTTGTACCATCTGTTTTACCTGTAGCTACTTTCTAAATCTCATTATTCAGCTATTTTTGCCACTATCTTGTTATGGAAAGTCTAAGATATTAAGAAATTATTTTAGCATAGCTTGATTAGGTTGTTGACATTTCATCTAACCCAGCCTCTCTTGCTGGGTTACTTTAGTTTCACCACAGCAGTTCTTTGTAGCTCTTCCTCATGGAGGTAAGACAAATACACACCTTGTGTTGTATCCTGATGGCCGTGTTGCTTGGACTACATTAAGTCAAGGGCAGGAGGCACTCTCTCCTCTGGAGTAATTGTATCAAAAGGTGCTTTGTCCTTGCATTACATCTGTTTCTCACTTCCTGAGTTTTCTTACTCAAGCACCTGAATATACCTGCTACTGTTTAGACCAAGCATAGCTCATCACTGTGCACAGTAATTTAAAAAGAGGCTTAGAAGTGTTTAATAGTGTAAGCGAACACTTTAGTTGCTTGTTCTGTTGCTAGGTACTGTGTTTACCCTTGGCTAAATAATCAGGATTTAAACACATTATGTTTGAGGGCTTTTTGTATGATTTCTGCAACTTTTTGTAGTTTCAACTATATGCAGTAGCATTGCATCAACTTTTTTTTTCAAAAAACAGTTCAAAATTACCAATATAGTGAAGAGCTGTTAAATACCCTGCAGAAGATTTGCCATCCTTTTCTGTACTTTTTTCTGTCCATTAGTTCTGCATCTTTGTTCTCCAAATTCTTTCTTGTCCATTGTCTCTTGGACTAAATCTGAAAGCATATGTTCCTGTAACTGTGGTAAACAGAATTTTTTGAAAAATTCGTTTGCATTATAGGAATGGATTGCAACTCTTAGATCTGATTTAAAATAAAAAAACCCCAGATTTCCAATATTAATGTAAATATACCTATAATAATTGCCTCTGCAGTTAATAAATGAAACTATTTCACCATGATTAAAAGCTGAATAACAGAAAAATGGATATTCAGCATATCTTCATCTTGTAAAGAAGCAAATCTCTTTATAAATCTCTATGCGTCTTTTAACCATCTAGGCTGCGGATGTTGCAAATAGTAGGTGAACACATCGTCTTGCCTTGATCTGGGTCCATGCAACTACTAAACCTTCCAAGTGACTCCTTTTGGAGTCCAAGGTCTGAAGTAGGAACCAGAGGCAAAAAGCTTTATATATGTATACTTAACCTGGAACTGCCTATGAAAGGCAGTTCTTTCTTGCCCTTTTGATGTCTTTCTGTGTATATTTTGAAACTGCTTGTCTGAAGCAAGTGTGGGAATCTGATCAATGTGCCTTAGAGCTGAGACACTCTATTATTTACACAATTGAAAACTGAGGCCATTTGTGGCTGGGCTTGTAGTAATGTGAATCATGGAGAAAACCTTCCCAGGGTGTTCAGCCTAGTTCACAGATCAACTGGAGTGCAGGAAATGGCAAACTGGTGATTGAAAGGTGGGTTAAAACTTCAATTTTAGTAACATAAATGGCCTGTGTTGTTTGACTTGATGACAAAACCCTTTCTGTAAGCAAGTATAGGGCAGAAGACTAAATATGGGCTTTTGGGAAGTATTTGTATTGTAGCTGTGTTCATGAACTTTGTAGTCCCTTTTCCATAATGCTGCTCTCCATCCTAAGATTGTTAATTACAGACTATTGGACAGCAGCCATGAGTGACTGGCATCCGTAGAATACAGCTTGAAACAGAATGAGTTTGATTCATTTCTTTTCTCACCAGTGATGCAGACAGGGCTTGATCATCTCACAACCTCCAAGCACAGCCATCTTCTTATGTGTTCCAGTCATGGTCAGTTAGTTTTGATGGAGGCTTTTTATTATCTCCTTGTTCCTGAGTATGTAATGCTTATAGAACACAGCATGAATTTTAATTGCTGATCTCTTTTTTTTAAGAACTGGACTGTAATTGTGAGAATGTGAATATGGCAAAATACACTAATTGTTTAAGTAGTACAGGTGCTATGTCAGTAGAATGTACATAGTCTTGAATTCCTTAGTTAAACCTGTACTGTAGCATCATGTTGCACTACTGTATTGTCATGGGAATAAACTAATGCTTTAATTTCAGTCCGGGAAGGTGGGATTTGTTAAATATGTCATTAATATGTAATTGCTATAAATGTGTCTCTTCAAAAACATATTTAACTTGATAATAACTTCTTTCCAGTCCTGCTATCGCTGCAAACTGAACATGAAAGAAGGTGACCCAGCTGTCTATGCAGAACGTGCTGGATATGACAAATTGTGGCACCCAGCTTGTTTTGTCTGTTGTACCTGCAGTGAACTTCTAGTAGACATGATCTATTTCTGGAAGAACGGTAATCTGTACTGTGGAAGACATTATTGTGATAGCGAAAAACCCCGCTGTGCTGGATGTGATGAGGTAGGAAATATCCTAGTCCTTTGTTTTAGCACACAAGTTTGCTCCTCTGAGAAATGAGTATGGTTTTTAGTAAAACATTTCAGTGTAGGGACCTTGATGTGTCTTCACCAGTTCCAGCTGATTGTAGTTGGAAAGGAACTGAAATTGATATGGACACTCCACATTCAGGAAGATCAATAGTTTGCTTTGGATTTGGTGGGAATTTTGTGCTGTCTGCAGGGACTTGGGATGTAATACATGAGTGCAGATTCTTCTACGAAGTCCCAGTTGTGCAGTTGTTTCCCCGTGAAGGACACTAGAGGGAGCGCCTTCCTAAATTACACCTTGTGCAGCATACAGGGAACAGCCTGCCTGGTGTCTTTGGTGTCCATTGGCTCTTAATAAATGAAATGGAGACCTTTGGAAAACGGTCAAACAAAGAAATGCATTCGGTTTTGCTGTTAAAATCATTTGAAACAGCGGAATCACCAGGAGTTCCTTGGAAATTACAAAACATCCTGACATTGGATTTGTTATTAATATAACAAATATATTAATATTTGTTTGTATCTTCCTCACAGCTAATATTCAGCAATGAATATACTCAAGCTGAAGGTCAAAACTGGCACCTGAAACACTTCTGCTGTTTTGACTGTGATTGTGTTTTAGCTGGGGAAATCTACGTGATGGTGAATGACAAGCCAGTCTGCAAACCCTGCTACGTGAAGAATCATGCTGCGGTAAGATCCTTCCAGACATCTTGGTGCTGTGAAGGAGGGGAATGTGTATCGATGGAGCTTAAAACTCTTTCTCTCCCAGTGTGGGAGTATCAGAAGTGTATAAATTGAATGCAAGGGGGCAGGCTCAAGTCAATCAATCACCTTTTACCCTTTGAAAAAACCTTACAAGCAGACAGGTATTTTGCCAATTCATCAGCTTGGACAAGAGCTACTGGTGGGAGGAGGCTATTCTGAAAATACCTAAGATTTTGTCAGTGGTGAAGAAGGATTGTATATCAGGAGGAATAAAATAGGTGGTGATGAGTAATGTTGCTAAATGTTTAGTTTGTGTCAATCAGTTCATTGTGACCAGTGGGTTGCAACTTCAGTTCGTCGGCTAAATACTTGTAGTGGCAACTGCAACCTAGTACTTGCTTTCTTGATATTTCTAGCCGTGAGTTATAAGGGAGAGTGGCTGATGGGATAAAGGTAGAAGTTTGGGAAAGGGTGGTAGTTCTTGATTCCTAATTATGCTAGGAACTCTAATTTGAGATGATGGTTGACTATCTACCAATTAACTGGCTATTAGTTAGGAGTTCAGTCTAGTCTGCATCTCCATGGTTTTATGTAGTTAATGGAGGGGAAAAAGTAGTATCTCTATCTGACAGTTAATAACCTTCTGAGGTAGATGTGAGGAACTGTCTTTTGGAGAGGCTTTGTTTCCTCTTGAAACATTAACTTCCTTGACATCTAAATGATAATTTTGGACAACCAAGTTTTAAGACAAATTACATCCAAGACTTTGTGGAAACTAATTCTTTGGCATTGCTTTACAACTATTTATAACTAATCTCTTCAAATATATGGGTTTATATATGAAAATCTGTGCTGAGTTTGGCACTACAAGCTCTTATTATTTCAGCACTGGCAAATCCTAGCCATCATAACTGTAGAAGTTTTTAGTCCTAGCTGTAACTAACTTCTTGTGTGCATCGTAGTATTTTGTTTCGTGTCCTCAGCTTGCATTTTGATCAGAAACCCTGCTTTAAAAATAAAGGAAAACCAAAAGCTGGAGACTTATTTCAAAGGCTTCTTTTAACACCTATGTGTCTTCGCCAAAACAAAAATATAAGAATTCCGGCT
Organism: Rhynochetos jubatus; assembly: GCA_027574665.1. Lineage (NCBI taxonomy): Eukaryota > Metazoa > Chordata > Aves > Eurypygiformes > Rhynochetidae > Rhynochetos > Rhynochetos jubatus. Next base: position 26,887,882 of record CM050652.1, on the reverse strand, counting down.
TTTACTAGGATTGTAGATAGGCTATGTATGCTTCATTTAAGTGTCATTTTGTTTCTAAACAGATCTGCCAAGGTTGTCATAATGCTATAGATCCAGAAGTTCAGCGTGTGACATACAACAATTTCAACTGGCATGCTACGCAGGAATGCTTCTTGTGTTCTTGCTGCAGCAAGTGTCTAATTGGCCAGAAGTTCATGCCGGTGGAAGGGATGGTCTTTTGCTCAGTGGAATGTAAGAAAAAAATGATGTCTTAAGAGAAGACATGTACAGAACCAATCATTGTTGTGTTCCAAAGGTTCTTGCATTTCTACTGTAAAGTATATGGTATTGGGGCATTTAAAGTTCTTGAAAGTATTAAATAGCATTTTTCCAAAGATTTTTTTGAATTACTAAAACTTCCTATGTAATCTTCATTTCTTAGCCATAAAAATACTTTCTTTTTTGGAATATTATTCCTGAGTCTTATGTCAAATGACTTTGTATCCCAAAAGCGTAAGAAAGAGAAATGTTATGAACTCTATACACTTTAAGGGAGCTCTTCACTGTGAAGGATCATTTTGCTGTATCTTGTCTAATGGAAGAAGAAAATGTCAAAATGCTCCAATTTTTCTTGTTTTGTATGATAAATGTTAACCCTTCCACTCTTGGTTTCACTAATTTAACATTTTTATAGTTTCCCTGCTTTCATTAAGCACTTTAGACAAAACGATCAGCTTTACCACCACATAGTTTTGTTCACTTAGACATCAGTCATGCAGGGAGAATGAAGCTTAAAGCAAAGTTGCCTGTAATCATTTGCTCATTGTTGACACGTGGGTTCTTGAGGAATGGAGACTACTCTCATATCTAGTTTGTAAAGTAACTCTGTACGAGTAGAAAACTGTTCTAGCTTATGTTTTTCTTGCAACTGTCCATGCCTGGAAAATTCTTCATTTTATGAATATTGAAGTTACTTTACAGACTGGTGGGGTGGGATATAATAGGAGGTATTGCCTGGATTAAAAAAAAAATCCACCAACATTAGTGGGTGTCACTCTTATCCTTTCAGAACTGTCTTCTGTTTTTTCATGAATGTTTTCATAAATTGTGCCTTTAGAGGGATGTGGCACACAGTATCGAATGCATTTCCAAGAATGTAATTCTACAGAAGGATTATGCTTAGGCTTTTAACTTGTATGTTCTTTAACCAAAGCACAAAGTGTTTCCCAGGAGACTTCCAGTATTTCAGTGGAAAACAAAAAAATCATGGCTGTTTATTACCTTTGCTTACTAGATAAACCAAATGTGTGGTTCTCGTAAGAATTACACATCTAGAGTGAATCTTGTTAGCTATCTTTGTGCCAAACAGTGAATGGAGAGTCTTTGGCCTAAAGAAAAAATAAATAAAATTTAAAAAATAATCTATGCAAGTCTTATGTTCAGCTCTTCTTTTTGTTTTCTTTTTAAAGTTTTATGGTGGCTGTATTGTAACACTTACAAATAAAAATTGGTGATGTTCACTTGAGTTGTCTACTAATTTTGTTCTTTCACTCCACCTTTAGGAGAGGCAGAGAGGAGAGGAAGTGTTTGATACTTCTTGGTTTTGTTTCTTTGGTTTTTTTCCTTCAGAAATAATGTCAAAGCTAAAAAAAAAAACCAAAGGTAGGGCCTGTATTGTTGTGAAATGCTTACTGTGTTGTGTAAAATTGTTGATACGCATTTCGGTGCCATAAAATTTGTTTTGTTCCAACAAATACGAAGCTTTGGATATTAGTGTGAATTTACTTTTTGTTCACACAAACTGTGGCCATAATTATACTAAGACAGAGCATGGGAAGTTTTGAATTCAAGCAGGTGACACAATGTGCTGAGAAAATAAAGTGTATTGTGATCCTTTGAGTACTGCAGAAATAAGGCACTGGTGTGTGTGTCACACTTTGTGATCTAAATAGATATGTAAACTTCAGGTCCATGTTCTAGAAAACCTATATAACTTTTCTCAGGGATCCTCAGGATGTGAAAAATCTGTCTTTCAGCTCATACCAACAAGGCTGTATTCTTCCAGATTTGCAGTTTTAAACAAAGGAAAACCAGGATGCCTTGGTAAGAGAGGGTATTGTGTTTTGGCTTTTCCTTAGGGTTTTTTTGTTGGTTCTTCCCCTCCATTTGAGTGCTCATTAATCTGTAGCAGAACATGCTATAAGATTGTCATGCAGTGGGGTGGTAAAAGGTCTTTATTTAATGATTACCTGTGAGGATGGCTTAATGTTGCCAGGGTTTTATTTGTCTTGAATGAATCTATCCTTAACCACTCACATCTAACCTAGAAGATGCAGCTGATCTTCTTACACAAAGAACACTTTCTGAAAAGCTGTTGTGCAATTTTCTGCATCCCTCCCTTGACACCCCGTGGAACAGCTTTTTTTCCATATTGTGATTGCTCACAATGGAGGCAGACTTGCTTGTCACTTCAAATGTTGTCCTATGTAATTTTGTTTATTAAATTTCATTATTGTGTAGCCTTCAGTTAAAAAGATGAGCAGACACTAATTCAAGACTTAGTTATTCCATAAAGACAGAATTGCTAAGAATTCATGTCAAACCAGACACATAACCCCAATAGTTGCTGACCGCTCTTTCCAGCTCTGGCCCCACTGGGTTCTGGCTCTGAAAGATGGGAAGGGAGCAACGTCAGTGCAGTGCTGTGCTCCTCTTGGCAGGCCTTTGCAATCCCAATTATGCCTGGACCTGTGGGCTTTCTGGTTCTCTGGACCCTAACCCTAATAATTGCTGGCCGTGGTTTCTGGCCCTGCCCCCCCTGGGTTCTGGCTCTGAAAGATGGGAAGGGAGCAATGTCGGTGCAGTGCTGTGCTCCTCTTGGCAGGCCTTTGCAATCCTAGTTATCCCTGCATCTGAGGGCTTTCTGGTTCACTGGACCCTAACCCTAAACCTAATAGTTTCTGCATGAGGTTTCTAGCTATGCCCTGCCCTAGGTTCTGGCTCTGAAAAATGGGGAGAGATTATTGTCAGTGCAGTGCTGTGCTCCTCTTAGCAGGCCTTTTCAATCCCAAAGGCCTTGTATTGATTATAGAGATGTTGTGGTGGCTGGTCAGCATGTTAAGTTCTTGGCTTTTTAAGTTGTTGATAGAATGGTGGGATTTACTGCCTTGCATGCTCCTTATGATAGTGACCACGTATGCTCTGACCAGATTGACGAGTCTTATTTGGCTGGTCTGTATACTACTGGTTTGGGGAGTAATCATGTATCTGTATGCAGTACTGGCAGCGTTTGCATGTTTCAAGTGTCATCTCATGGGGACTTTCACTAATTACACCATTTCCCTTTTCTCCTCTGGGACACAGCCTGTAAAGGAGAAATTATTCAGTGAGTTGGATGTGAAGGAATTATTCAGTTGGGTGGATGTGTGGAAATTATTCCAATTTTCCCCCTCTTCTCTCTGGTTAATGGCAGAAGTGGATGAGCATTTGGGAAATTTGTCATGGTCTTGGGGTGACCTATGGCTGGAGATCAGCTTGTTTCTGAATGTTCTTGTGTTTCTGTGTAAAGTTAAATAAATGTTTTGGAACCCTGCCTCATCTGCTACTGGTGCTTGGGGCAGAGGCAGGCCCTGTGTGCCGGCTCTGTCCCCTATGGCTGCATCACCGCTCACAAGTAGTCCACCCCCCACACCAATTCCACCTCCGCGTTGATGTCAACTCTCCTTCACAGACACTGTAGCCACTGCACCCACTGTGCCAACTCCACCCCCACAGCAACATCAACTCCCCTCGACAGACTCTGCAGCTCCACCTCCCAGTGTGGCCCTGCCTTCCACAACAGCTCCTCCTTCTGCTGTAGCTCCACCTCTCGCAACAGCTCTACACTCTGCAGGGTGCAATGAAGCCATTCAAATCCCTGTGTGGTATTGTCCGTGTTAACCAGCTGGTGCTGGACCAGTGTTAGTTGCTCCAGTACAGAAAAAGAAATGGAAACGTAAATCAGGCCATCTGGTAAAGGGGGAGGAGAAGGAGACAGCAGGGCCATCCCAAAGGACAGTCGCAGAGGAGATAGAGACATTATGTACATCTGTAGTGCCAGAGACAGAAGATGATGGTGATGATGGTGCTGCAGATGTAACCATCCGATCTTTATCCATGAAGGAGCTTCAGGATATCTGGAGAGACTTTGGCCATTGTCAAGGTGAACATATTATTACTTGTCTGCTCTGCTGCTGGGATAATGGGGCCAGTAGCATTGAATTAGAGGGTAGAGAAGCCAAGCAGTTGGGGTCACTTCCTAGAGAGAGTGGCATTGACAAAGCGACTGGGAGGAAGACACCAAATGTAAGCCTCTGGAGGCGGCTCCTGGCAAGTGTGAGGGAAAGGTATCCTTGTAAGGAAAGTGTGCCACATCACATACGCAAATGGACCACCAAAGGGAAAGGGAAGAAGATCATCCAAATCCTCCTGAAAGCCAGTTTTGCCATCAAGCAATGTAAGGTTAAGGGATCTGCATGAGAGATCTAGTTCTTAGGAATAAAATGGCAAGGTGGACGTGATCAAGAAAATAACAGCTATGTCCCCACCAAGAAGCAAAAAGGAAACACAAGCTTTACTAGGCGTCATGGTTTTCTCCACTGAGCACAAACATTTTCATTATATGTAGTTTTCTGGGTGAAACACAGGGAGGGTGTGTTTGCCTTCTTTTATATGCCTGAATGAATGAAGATTTTGCTTCCAGAAATTAGAAGTCGGGACGTGAGTTTGTGCTCAAGCATTCCAGCTCCAAATCCTGCCTTGCACCAACTGGGAGAGTGTCCCAGTCATCGAGTTGTGGTGTCACCTCTGGGCAGGGACTCTGCATGCCGGCTGTTGGAGGTAAGCCGTGGCAATTAAGAACATCACTGTCAGCCTAAACTACATGAGGCAGTCAACACCTGGTTTTGAATGTTAACCAAAATACACTGTTAAAGATGAATCACTGTGTCATTAGCAGTTAGCAGCGAGTAGGATCACACGGAGCTAGGTTTGGTGATTTTTGTCTTGCAAATAGCTACTTGCTAATGGTATAAATCTGGAGACTCCACACCTGCAAAGGCTGTGAACGATTATCCACTTTCACGTATTGCATCTATTACTCTACTACCTCTAAATGCTGAGGCCAAAAAAGCCTACAGCCTAGCACCCTCTCACTCTGTCTTTATTGCTCCTTCAGTGATAAAGTAAACCGAGTTTATTAATTAAGTATAAGGCTTAAGAATGGTACTTAAAAAATTAAGTGTACTGCCAAAGAGGTCCCAAAAGTTGGTGCTAAGTGGAAAACAAATAATCAAAAAATCATCAACAATCCAGGAGAAGTAGAGAGGGGAGGGAAAACAAACAAACAAACAAACCCAAACAAACAAAAAAGAAACCTCACAACAACAACTGAGTAGTGAAAATAACATGTTCATTTTTTCACATCTTTATTAACAGGACGATGGATAAAGGAGATTTAGGGAATAAAAGTCCAAAACCATCTGAGCCAAGACTAGGGTCAGATTGTAGATTGCCACCCTGCTTTCACTGCTTAAATTGAGCTAGATCTTTTTTACCTTGCACTCTGGCGAGCACCTCGGCAGTACCTGCTTCACCATGCCACCATAGAGCAGCAATGCCGAGTTTTGTGGTTGCTATGAGCAACCACAACAAAATGTAACAGATCAGTTTCCCCCAATGCCTCACTCCGCACACAAGTGAAAAATGACCCAAATAAGAGGATGTTTCTGCTACAGATTGAGCCCAGCATTGTTCACCTCTGGCTTTGAGCCTAGCATTGTTGTAGAAAATTTTTCATCCAGCTTATGAGAAACTAGTCAAGCTTCCTATATTTGTTCACATTTGTTAAAAAAATGTAGTGTCACAATGAAGTATCAAGAGTATTTATTGGTTGCCCTGGATGAGTCGTTTACATGAATCAAGACTTGATTTTTATGTTCACAGCATTTGCAATATTCCAGGCAGCCACATGATGTTCTCCATGTACCCAGCAGATGCCGTCTGTGCTACACTGAGCGCACACGCTGCACCCACAAGGCAAGACCCTGGGAAATCCTCAGCAGAAATAAAAAAGAAGCTTTCAACTGAAAGGGAAGAGGTGTTCTGAAGGTATTAAGAAAGCAATAAGCTGAGAAGGAGGCTAGAAGCCCAGGAGGCTGTGCAGAGTGGAAAATAGAATGATCATGAATTTGGTTAGGATGAGGAGATGTTGGAAATATTTAGGATGAATATAAGAGTGGGAAAAGGCAGGGAGTGGGAGTGAAATAAGACAGGGGAGATAATGCTGAACCACGGAGGCACTCTGGAATAATTTTTACTTCCTATGAAAAGGTAGAAAACTTAAGGTGACAAAGGATGGTTGCTCTAAACAAGGAAAGTTGATGATGCTGTTTAATCACTATGGGTAGAAAACAGACCACGAGTTTAGGGAACAGCCTGCAACAATCAGGGTTGTGAGACAAGGAGAACATCAAGAGGACAGGTTGTGAGGAAAAGTTGTTCTTCAGCAGTAATCCATGCTCCTCACACTGCATGCTTATGATATATCCAAAATCTAATAGTTACACCTGTACATTGATTAATAGATGTACCCCATTTAAATGAAGCAATATATTGCTTTTATGTTTGTTGGGATTTTTTTGTGGTAATGGGCTGATGTTCTGTGCTGAAGTCTGCAGTCAACTTTATGATACTTCCTAGAAAGCAGATCTGATCCTGAGGAATCAGATCAGGCATGAAACATAGGAATAGCAAGAGAAGACATTTGGAAAAGTCTGAGTTGATCACAGTGTTCCCAAATCAGCAGGCCATTTAAATTTAAATGTCCATTTAAATTTTTCAAAGGCTAAGGGCATCCAGACCAAATGTTCATACACTGGTCAGGTTAAGCTAAGTAACAGCAAAACAATTGCCTTTCTTTTAACTGTGAATTCAGAGTTTGAGGTTGCATAACATCACAGAAAGATTTAAGCTGAAGAGACCTGGGGGTCTAATCCAAACCGCAGCTGAAAGTTGGGCAAACCTCGTGGGCATGTCATATTACTCAGGGCCTTGTCCAGACAAGTTCTGGTCACCAACCTGCTTATTCCAACAACAGGAGCAATCTAATTCTTTTTATCTCATGGCCTGCTCTGGTTTTTGCTATCACACATCACAAAAAGGTACCCACCAGGTGTTGTTTCATTCTCCAGCTGAGACCATTGCTCCATTGTGTCTTCTCTAACAAAGCCCAAAGCCCCCAGTAAAGAGATGCAGCAGGGAACAAGTATTCCTGAGTACTTGAACCAAAGCAGCTTAGCTCCCAGTAGTTTTGTGATTAATTGACGATCTAATTATATTATATTAAGCTGCAGCAGGAGTTTATCCCTTACAGACTTCAGAGAATCTAATTGGGAAACTGTACTTATGAATGTATTTATCGCTTCTATCCTCATCTGCATTTTACTAGGCAGCAGAGACTCCATACAGGAGACAAGTCCAGTCTGAGGTTTTCCTGCTGCCTAATATATAAACTCTGACTAAAGCATTTCCCATGGTTAGGGAATTCATTAGATCTCATTTGCCCCTGTGAAATTTCTTGTCTTTTAGAGTCTGAGGCTCAGCAGAAACTCAGCATTAACACACAAAACGTGTTTCGCAAGTTTCTCAAAACTTGTAGGAACTTAGTATGTGTTAGACCTCCACCCCTCTGCCAAGTTTGGCTGAGGTTACAGAAGAGACTCCTGTCTTCTCTCACACACACCCCCTACATGGAAAATGCATCCACACATGACTCAGTCTGAAGAGTCCTTCCAAACGTACCTTAACTAGCACTTTACTGTGGTCTGCACCCATTTCTGTCTGACCCTAGTAAGCTTCGGAGCAGGCTGAAAAATGCGTGTTCAGCATTTTCAGCATTTCCTACTGGTGTTGTTTTGATGGGGTGACTCTCTGTTCAGCATGTTGGTTATTTTGGCACTAACATTTTCACATTTCAAATTCTGGACCTAAGGAGTGACATGTTCTGACACCAAAGTTTAAGGTACTGACATCTTCATGTGGCCTCCAGGTGCAAAGAAAAGAGTTAAATTGTGTAGGAATTTGACTAAATGAAATTCTATTGGGGTTTAACTTGTCTCAGTTAGACACAGATTTCATCCAAAAAACCGGGGAGGAGGGGGGGAACCATAGCTTAACGTTCCAGTTAAAACAAGCTGGGAGGCATTTTTAATGAATAACTTTGCAAGTGCATTCAGGACAGAAATCAGGAATAATCAGTAAGAATGAAATCAGTAAACAGTTCATCAGTTCTTAGAAAACATTTTAATGGCCTTTCAGAATAGGAAGCCAGAACATTGTGGGCAGAATACAAACAGCCTCTCTCTCATTCCAGGAATGCAATGCACGTTTTTCTGTTCAAAAACCTCTCTATATGATATGCATTCAGAAGCTTTTCAGGCTGCTTTTGTGGACTTGCATCTATTCCATCGTTTCTTTCTCTTTTTTTAAAAAATACGTTTAGTTATCTCTAAAACTGAATATTCCTCTACAAAATTCTTATTTGCAGCAACAAACAGACTCTTGGCCCCTTCTAATTTAATCATAATGCATTAAGAGTATCAATATAAGCTCTTTGGAATCATATTTATATAATACTTTCTTCCTGTCTGAAGGCATAAGGAGTCGGCATAGTTTAGTAAACTGCAGACTATGACTGCAAAGCAGAAACATCTGACATCTCATTCCAGTCCTCTGCTGAATGCAACGGGACATTGTCTAAATTCCTCAGGCATCCTGCTCCTCAGCTAACATCCTATGTAAGATGGGTGTAATAGCAACATCAACATCACGGTCATATTTTGAGGCTTGATTCACTGAACTGGTGATGTTTATTGAAACTGTAAACTGTATAACTGCACCATTACCACGCACAAATGGTCTTAATAGTCTTTTCCAAAATAACTTTTTATTTTCTTGATTTTGGCATCCCCAAACGAAACTGCCAAACAGCATCTGAGGTTTATATTTATGAAGCCTGTAATAATTCCATGATGTTCAAGAAATCTGGCAGTGATCTGGAAAACTTAGGAGGTAATAAAAGGTTACCAGCAGGAATGCAGAGCTGCCTTGTATGGTAGTGGAGAGTAGAACCAGTGCATATTTTGATAATACAGCACAACTCTTGTCTTTGGGGTGGGCCTTGCTTGTATAGCTCTGCCTGCATCTGAAATGCATGGCAGTGTAAACATTCTTCTAATAACACAGAGTTTCTCTTAAACATTTGTAAATAGTTCAGCAATTTTGAGAAACGGGGTGGAGCCTGGAGATGGCTGAAGAAAGAAGCATTATTCTCATGCTTGTTGAACTCACTGTCCCATCCCAGTTCTGCTTTTAGTGTAAACTGCTGCCACTTGTCTCCAGGCACAGTTGTACAACGTGCAACTGACCAGACTTGGAAGGCACATGCTGTTCCAGAGCAGGACAGGGCTGTGATGCATCCAAACCTGATCCAAATGTGATACCCTAAACTGAAGATTTGTTTCTGCTTAGCAAGAAAAGGTGCAGTATCGACTGTATTGTGAGTGGCTTGGAGAAAATCAATTTTTTTACTGGAAACTACTTATGATGGAAGATGTAGAGAGTAAACCAAAATCATAGGATCAAATTCAGTAACATTTTTGCCAGCTTTGATTATGTCAGAAAAGCAGTTTTGTAGTGAAGTGTGAAGTCCACAGAGGACAGGAAATTCTGAATTTCAAGCATGCCTATGTTAGTTAATCAGGTCATTAAATAATTAGTGTCATTAGATTTACAGTAGTGCTCTTCTGGGGAAAGAGAATAATGCCATACTTACTTTCAGTGGTAGTTACAAAATTGATGGTGTTCATGCAGGACCACAACTCCTGAGGTAACATTTTGGAGCTGTCTTTTCTTCCTTTCACTGCTAAACACATATAGAAAGCCATTACCTTTTATAATCTGTGGTCTCATTTTTTAAATGAGGATGACAGTGCTAATGTTTCTGGAATCTTCTGGAGTCAATTAATAACTTCAAAATAATTTGAAGGTAGAAGGTGGTAAATGTTCTGCTCCTGGTGACTGCCTGTATGCTCAACATTCCACTTTCACCAAACTCAGTAGGGAGGTTTTCTTGGGCAACATTACCTGGCCATTACACATGGGCCTTGAGGCTCTCATTGTATCCTGCCTCTCAGCTCCCATGCTCTGAATATTGGCTTAAGATTTGGTTTCTTGTATTTCAGAAATATCCTGATGTTGTTACTGCAGGTAACTTTCACTACTTAGTTCAGCCAATTGAACCTGTACACTGAGTGACTCCAGCTATGTATTTACTTACTATAAAACAACATTTTAAATAAATAAAAATTTTTAAATAAAATAAAATTTTTAGAAGACCAACATCTTCTAATCCAAAATAATCCAAAATGCTCTTATTAAGATTGCCTGATTATAAATATTCTTTGCTATGGCAACACTACTACTGCTAATAATTCATAGAATACCCATGGAGTGAGAAATGTCGTTAGTGCAGGAAAATGTTGTATCTGCAAGTTCTTCATCTTTCAAATTGATAAGAACAGGTTTCCACTGACAAATGTTTGTGGGAATGGAACAGGATGTGGAATTTAAGACTCCCATCCCTAAGGAGCCTGCCAGCATTCATTTTACGTGGTGGTACACAGGTCTCAGTCCCATCCACAGAGGTAATAGGAAGAGGGAGCTCTGAGGGAAGGGTCCCCTAGAGACTCCTGTAACAGGACAGGAATTAGAATCTTCTGAGGAATGTCAAAGCCCCACCCCATTAGCTACCCCATATCCTTCCCTTTACATTCATAGGGATAGGGCTGTCCTCCATAAATGAAGCAACACTAGATATGAGTAATCTAATCTAATCCAGCAAATTATTTTCACAGGATTCTCCACTTCGCATTAAGTGGACAAGAAATATGAAGGTATACGTTTTGTTTATGTACAATTCTCTTACACTAAGTCAATGCCATCACCTCTGCTACTGCTAATAATGATCCCCACAAGAACAACTGTTGGAAGGGGAGACGCAGAAATAAGACCTGGTGAGCTGCACACACGTACCAGTCTGCAGCCGATTTAACTGCCTGACAGTTCTCAGGTTCAGGGGGAACTTCTTTCTTTTGAGCTTAAATCAGAAAATGTTGTGGGGGAAGAATCTGCTTTACTAAGGGCCAAAGGCCAAAAGCCCATTGTCCAGAATGTCTGTGTGCAGCTGACTGTTTCTCTTGTGTCCAGACAAAGCTTGCTAGGTGCTCTTGCTGTCAGGACTGTGCAGCAGCTTACTTAGAGCACGGCATTGAGGCTGTCTGCACTGCACACTGGAAAAGTAGCATGAGACCTTTTGGAGATAAGTGATGATGCAAAGTTTGGTGAATAATGGTAGAAAACTGTGTTGGGAAGAATCCAAAAGTGGTTTCCTTTGGAAAATGTTGCTTTTGAGTCCCCGACATGAACTTGTCTCTTACTCTGTCAGGCTGGACTAGGTGTTGACTTAGAAGGAACTATTAGAAGATCAAGGAAAAAAATTGCTGAACAGTGTGGATGATGAGGAGAAAAGCGCTTTACTTCTGCCTCTGGTCTTCCTTATTTAGCAGCCTAGACATGGCCTGACATTAGTTTGTCTTTACAGCCCCTCAGCAATGTCAGCACAGTCACACACAGCTGACAGGCTAGTACAGGGGAAATCTCTGAACTTTCCTGCAAGTTTCACACGTTATATCATTTGTTCTGATATGTAGCCATGGAAGCAAACATCTAAAGATCTGTGTTTCACTCTGATTCAAAGGCTTAGATTTATGCGACACTTGAATACAGTAGCTCTGGCATCAGAAGCGATGTGAAAATCCAAAATCCTGAATTCCTGCTTTGAAATTGGACTGTAACCCTCCTACCACAGCAAGAACTTCTGTCTCTCTTGTGAATCAACTTGTGCACCTCTGCAAGGCCAGGGCTCTATGCAGAGCTCATTCAGAACAGTATATCACAAACAGGTCCTCTTTGACATGTCCTTTATTACATTTTTGCCACTAACGCCATACCTGAGATGACGGAAGGGTCCTGCAGCCAAGTGAATCAAGTCTTCTTTGCACCCATTCTTTTCATTCAGAATGGTGGAGGTAGCTGTTCATTAGACATCTGATTTCAGAGCTCAGCTCTCAATACCAGCGTGGTCTGTAAAACTGGCAAGTCTGAGAGTTATCAGAAATACTCACATCCACATTTTACCCTAATCAGCATCTCAGGATAAGGTCTCTTTAAACTAATAAACAATATCTCACATCAACAAATAGATCCAGGTGGTACTTTTCCTTCCCTTTTGTGTAAGGAAGTGATACAAATGTAGAATGTGGTCCATCCCACAGGAAATTTCTACTTTGCTGGTGCACTTCTCTGGCACACTGATCAGTCAACATCTGCCAACTTAAGCAGCTATTTCACTTCCTGACATGAGTGGGAGAGTAAAGATTTAGGCCACTGTCTTAGACAAGACTTTTCTCAGAATGAAGCTATTTGCAGTGGAGCCTCACAAAAAATGTGAGCCTTCTTGGATGAGCAGCACTGCAAAACACCTATTGTGGCAACTGGAGTTGTAGAAGCAAATGCAAAGTCGTGTTTTATATAAGCTGTAAATAAGTCAGTATGTAATGGTCTTAAAAATCTGAAATGTTTTCTTTCGTTTTGACTAGATTTGTAATAAGTCAAACAGTGTAACGAAAATCAGAGCAGAGCTGCTTAAGCCAATCCTCTCCTTGGTTTAAAACAACAGTAATGTAGGCAGGAGTGTTTTACTCTTTCAGATCATTTTGGAAACTAAACTGGGTAGCTAAGTGAGTCAAAATCTATTTTTCTGGAATTTTGTCACAAATTCAATGTGTTTGTTTTGGCAGGATGAGAATGTGCAATAGTCACCATGTTCAAAACCAAGGCACAACACTGTTAAGTAGCTTCTATTTTATCTTTGTGATACATACACAAATAGGGTTTAACCTTTTATACTCAAATCGCAACACAGTTTATGCTGGCCACTTATCTAGATTGCTGTGAAATAGTACTGTAAAGTACGATAAATACCATGTTAAAGAACACTTTTGTGCTGCTTAGATACAAGACACCAGTGAAAGCAGGGTTTGCTTGCCAATTTACAGGGGAGTTAAATGGGCTCAAAAAGGTGCTCTGTGTTCTTGTAATATCTTATTTTTCCATGTGCACTTTATACCTTGCCAGGAAACAACCAGGCACCAATGTTGCAATTAAATAGCAAAATGGGTAATGCTAGAGATTACGGACAGCTAACTCTGACGTTGCCACTGGCCCTCTGAGCGTCTCTTCCCATGGATTCCTAAGCTTGTATGTCCTGAATTGCACCTACAGTAGATGCCTGAAGTAACCTTAGTAGATCATTAAGTAAATTTAATAATTGTATGTGAGACCTATAACCACTTCAGTGTCTGTGCTTTAAACATTCCTGCCTTTTCAAGATCCCCAGTGACAATAACTTTCAGATATTCAGTATTCAGCTAGATGTGAGATGTGCAAGCTCTGCCTCTACACCTTCACTTCCCTCTGGTAAAGACAGCAGCATGGGCGAGTGATAAACAAATCCTTTCAAGTCTGGCCTTCACATTTTGAAGCTGTAACTGCACATTAGAGCAACGATATCAATAGGAATTTCAAGTGCTAAACACCATTAAAGAGACAATGTTTGATCCTGCAAACTGATGAGCACTCTGGACCTGCTCTAGCAAAACACTTAGAAAGATTTATAGCACTTGTCTTTTACATTTAAGTATAAGCTCGCTACTAAACGCTTTGCTGTATTGCGTAGAAACACAGAATGGCAAGATAAGGTTCACATCACCTAATTGTAGCCACTTTAAGGTGTCAAACTGAAGCTAATCATCAAAGTTCAGCCTGTTACTTACAAGAGGAGGCAAACATCTCCAGAGAGTGATTCTATTTTAGATATTTATTTCTGAATGGACTAACTATACCCACACATTCCTCTACTTCTTGCTCTCTCGATGGCAGCTCTGTAGCTTAGACTAGACACCTGACTTGGTGTAATTCATAGTAATTCAGGTTAATTATCTACTCATCTCTGCAGAATTTGTACTGATCTCACATTTAATCCACATATATTACAGATTACTTTTAAACCATTAAACTTTATCAGCTCAAAATATTGGTATAATTTAAACACAATGTTAAGGCCTGCATTTGTAAGCAGAAAGAGAAAATAAATGCTATCATCAGGCTCTTAAACTCTTCTTTTTCCTATATATATCACACAAGGGGTGAAATCATTTGGCCATCAAATTGACAGAGAGGAATAATTTCTTTCTTCCTATCTATTACTGAATCTGCAGATTGCTGTCACACCACCATGATAAAAAAGAAGGTAAATTTATACCTAGTTGTCTGATGGAAGGAATTCAGGCAAGGCATGTTAGGAGTGGAGCTCTTATCTAGACGTGGAGTATCAGCTAAAAATTAATAGCTTGTTGAGACAGAAAACACAGCACTTGAGTTCCTTACATATTAAAGTTTTTCTCAAGCATTTGGTCATAACTGAAGTTAAAGGTTCTCAAAAAGGCAGCCACCCAGCATTGTGGAAAAGTCTGCATTTGACGTTTGCCAAAGTCCTCCTTGTGTGGTCCTGAGATCCTCTGAATGCTAATAAAAATCCTTAAAAATGTGATACTATCATCGAATGTCTTTTTCTCTGGAAGTACACTTGGTACTGGGAGGAAGAGACAGAAAGCTTAATCATAAGAGACTAGAATCAGTAAAACATGGATAGAGGATTTAAAATTTCACATGCTACATGGCTACATTTCTTAATTTACAATTAGTATCAACAAAATATAACTTTTATCACAACCTTGACTCAATATGTATCTTAACGTGGTGAAGTACTGGATAAGGCTCTTTAAGGATATGTTCCCACAAGCACAAGTTAACATGTCTTAATTGCCTGTGAGTCACATCACAGTGACGGATTGTGCATGGTCCTAGCCCATTGCAAACATGCAGTTAAACAGGCAGATTAACCAGTCTTCATGGGTAACTTTCATAAACCCATTTTACTTTGCGTTTGCAAGAGGCTAGGAGTGCACTGGGAGCAGTCAGTCACTACCAGTTGATTGAAATCCAGTAACACCTTTCAGTCAAGAAGGTAAAGGGAGTTAGAAATGAGAATCTGAAGAACTACTGAAGTTTGCACCACTGGATTTTGGGGTGGGGGTGAAGGTAAGATTTTCCAATTTACTACATTTCTCTTTTTTTAGCTGCCAAATAGTTATATTACAGCGTTAGTTTGAGCCACAATTTCACTGAATTGTGTGAATTCACAAGTCAGTCTGCCAGAGGAATAATTCACACATGTTTAGTTACTAGGAAGAGTAACTCCTACCTGAGAAAATGGCTTCAGGAAAGCAATTGATTTGCATCCTCCAGCTTTTTGGATTCCCTCTGCTGAATCAAGAATTAAAATATAAGTGCTACTTTTCTTTCTTGTGTTTTCCCTGAACATGGTGATATTTAAAATAAAGTTTTCATTTGTAATAAAATTGAGATGATTTTTTTCCACAAATATGGACTATTTTTCTATAAATCATTGAGATTCACACATATTGCTTCTTAATACATGATTACAGTGTGGTTTATTTTGTTTCCAAACTGTTTACATCAGCTCTGGGTCTTTCTTTTAACCACTCAGAAATGTATTTGTTTGAAATAAATCTGGTGTGCCTGTGTTTTCAAAAGCTGCATTACTCATTTGATAATTTAGATATGTGATTTGGTCATACATGGATACTTAACACTTTTTCATTTAAAAACCTTTATACATTTTAATTTATTCTTGGATGTCAATTTAAATTGGATTTTCTTCTTAGGAAGAAGTAATAAAGTTGAAGTATATCCACCAGAAAAACATACCGTACTAATTACAAAAGGTAACGCACTGCCCTGTAGTATGGTCAGCCTGTAAGGACCCAGAGGGGTCAGTGGGTTTCCTTGTGAAGGCAGGAGTCAGTGTGGGATGTAGGGTTGGGGCATAAGTATCTGTTTGCATCACTTAGGAAATGGATTTGAAATATTCCTGGGAGGGCTTTCAGGCTCTACCCAGATGAACATGTTCCATCTTGAAGATGGATAATACTGATAACACACAGATGTTGTTTATTTGTAGAAACCCATTTCTTAGATTTTTAGAACTATCAAGAGTATACCATGGAAAAAAGATTTTCCGGTGCGATGTAGCCTACCCTCACTAATGAAGCATTTGACCCCTTCCATAAGCTGCAATCCCAACAAGTGACTCAGTCTAAAGTGGCTAGAACCATGCAGAACTGTTTTATTTGTAGGGCCAAGAGATTCTGGGAAAAGGTGTCTCTGGAAACTTCTTGGTAGTCACAAAAACAGTGTAACATCTAAGAGAACTTCCAACAGCTGATGGGTTAGTTCTTCAGCTGCTGTCAGTAAGTGTCCCTCACAACATGATAGCCTTGGGAGAGCTGAGGTAGGTCACATCAAAGCCACACTTAGACCAACATCCTGTCTCCAGCAGAGACCACAGGTCAATGTCTAAGGAAGAGTGTGAGAACGAGGAAAACAGAAGATATTTCACTACAACGCATTCTTACTCTTAAGCTATTTTCAGATAAAATTAAACTATAAAATTAAACGAATTTTCCTGAGATCAATACAGGTGGATTTTTGGGTTCGGTTTTGGTTTTATTCATCCAAAGCTGAACTGCCTTGTGAAGAACAATAATTGTGCTCTTCTGTGTTTCACACCTACCTCCCTTAACCTAGACACAAGAGTATGAACAGTTGTGGCAGGTCATTGAGATTTTTCACGGTGACTCTCATTAAGAAAGTACTAAACTCTGCAACTGATTCAGCTTTTGCACTGGTGACTGTTGCCAGTTGTCTCCCTTCCCAAGGAGCAGCCAGAGTCAGTTTCTAGCTCTCCCTCAGTCTGCCTCTGTGCCCTCTGGGCACTGACCTTATCTGCATAACGAAGTGTTGAAAGTGCTGGCAGTTTAATGTCCTTATTCTTAACTTCCACGTTCTTAACAATAGTTAACTTCCCCTACCCTTTGCTTATCTTGTATATGTAGACAGAATGGTTTGTCTGGCAGAGGGTCTGCTTTTTATTTCTTCTTTGGGTAGTCCCCCAAATCCAGAGCAAGCACAAATAAACTTTGAGGTTCACTTTAAAATTGTGACACTTAAGAAATTAAAAAGAAAAAAAAAAAAAACCAACTGTTTTCTTTCTATTCTGTGTCTGGCTTTGAACTCTTAATGTTTTCCTGCATAGTTATGTGAATTCTATTATTAAGGTACTTTTTTTTTTTTATTATTAAGCAATAGTTGAGACTGTTGCATAGCACAAGAAAATGGGAAAAAAGGCCTGAAGAACACTAAAAATCTTGAAAACCATAATAAAATCATGAATATTACTAACGTAATTACTGTATCTTTACACAGTCTCTAGCTCAACAGGTAACTAATACCATTTATTATTTTACTTATATTGTTGTCAGCTGCTGATCTCAGAAACATTATGCTTCTGAGGAAAAGAAAGTGGAAGAAAATGCACTTGTGTGTCTCACAAGTATTTTTCTCCTCATTCTAGCTGTATTTTTGACCATTTTACTTGCAAGACGTTTGCTCATTGTCCACTATGATATTCCATAACATTTGCTTTGGGAGTATTTCAGGTGAAGCCACACTAAAATTGTGATCACAGTGGTGTGTCATGGTATTATCAGGGTATTATCAGGGTATTATCAGGTAAAGAATTTGGGTATGTGTTTCAAGTACATTCTTCAAGATAAGCACTTCTTTAAAATCAAAAACCACTATAGCTTTAAGAATGAATTGTGGTCTATTCAGAGATCAGAGGCCAGGGTGGATGAGGTTTTGAGCAACCTGGTCTAGCGGAGGGTGTCCCTGCTGCATCTTACCACAGGGGACTCTAATGGAAATTTCTGGAAATAAAGTTGAAAAAAACCCCTCTTTTTTACTTTGTATTGGTGATGTTTCATTCCATGTAGTTCAGTTTACCTTAAGTCCACTGAGCACCAAGCTTTTTCACTGCATCTGAAACCTTTTGCTAGCTAAACACACAAGGGTAAAACATTTAGAAATAACCAGCTTTGAAAACTATGCAACAAATGCAGCTGTAGCAATGAATAATGTTTGTTGGCATTCTCTGAACATATTGCAGATCATTTACAGGTTTCAGCAAAATGCCGACAGAGTGCCAGGACCAGGGAGTGAATTAGTGTGTTTCATGTTGGTGAAGCCATTTTCTTTAAACAAAATACAAAGTTTAGGTACTGCGTGATCTTTCCAAATGGCATTTTCTCCTTATCTGGATAAGAAGCAGTAACCAATTAATTATTTCTGGTTAGTTATGCTTAGCTATTTATAATTTCTTTTAGCTCCACTGTCACTGAGAAATCTTCATATGTAGTTGAGGTCTGTTACCCAGATTGCTGTCCTTGAGTTGCTTACCAGAGTCCTTGCTTTCCATCTGATCTTTTTTTTTTTTTTTCCTGTAATTTGCATGAGAGATATCTGTAATCTGGCAGGATGTACTCTGTCCAATAGCCAGGCAGGTTGCAAAACTTTCTTATTATTTTTGTCCAGCTTAGCAAAATTATTCGAGGAACTTTCAGTGCCTTACATGTTAAATGGTTATCTAGGCACCTGCTGGAAGGGAGTAATTTTTCCCAACTGATTCTAAAGCGTATGGATTCTACTTTATTTGTAATAAAATGGTTATTTCTGCTCATATAAAAGAATTCTTCAGAACAACTGGAATAATAATGGGACATGCAACTACAGTCCAAGCAGCCAGCCAACCAGATCATGATCCTTTATCATAGTTTTGCATTGTTCTGCTAACTGCATGATGCCAAAAAATAATAATAATAAAGAGCAATTCTTTGTTCCCTTTCACTAGCCTAGAAGGTCACAAAACAGACAGTTCCTTCTTGATTACACTAAATAAATAAATGTCTGATTCACAGAGGGGAAACAATCATCTGCCAACTGCCAAACCCTATAAAGGGTAAATCTGCTTTTACTTTGTGAGCCAGATAGATGAGTCACCGAGGCTATGACTAATACCAGCAAGAATTAAAATGTACCCAGCAGTATAACCTCCCTTTGTACTGCAGAGGGGTTTCTCAACAGCAGACCCCAGGCCAACAGGTGCTGCTGGGGAGCAGGGACTAACCCAGTACCAACTCTCCAGAACCACCAGCCCTCTCCATCACAGCTACTGACAGACATCTACTGTATTCACAGGCATAAACTCAGTGTGGGAGTTGAATAATTAGGTTCCTTATCTGGGAAATTAACCACTATGGTAATAAACACCCTCTTCTCTTCCCTCGCCCTGCTCTGGGTGAGCTGCCTTCAGAACATGCTGTAACTAGAGGTTCCTCCCGGAGCCCCGGTGACGTGCACTTGGACGACGCGAGGTTTTTCAACAGGAAAACCCGAGGAGGCTGGTTCAGAGAAAGCCAGGGGTTTTGAGATAAAGATTAGTGTTTGAATATGGGTCCTCTTGGGAAACATATGCTCCAAGGGGTTCATGAATCCTGGATGAAATGAAGTGGTTGCTCATTATTTTGAAAACTAAGTAAGAAAAAATAGTACTTACAATAGTAAGCAAAATGGGATTGTTCATTTCCTTTCTTTAAATGGGTGAATTTGCTAGTCCGTTGAAGTCAGTGACAAAATTCCTGGTGCAGGTATCTGAGCCAGGATTTCACCAAATGTACTCATCCCCTAACTACATATTTCAGTAAATCATCAAAACTATAATGCTTTAAGACTTTTAAGTACAGCTCTTACCACCAAGACACATCACAACACAACAGAAATTGTCTTCAGAGATAAGGAAGATCATTGTCATTCCTTAATCCAGCAACACTATGTTTATTTCCTAGAATTAACTCTCCTGCATCATCAGCCACTCATGCTCAGGGTCCCCAGATAACACTCGAAAATTACACAGAAGTGTCACGTGAAGTGAACTGAAAAAGAAATGAGGAAAAAGTAACTATTGCCCATGGTTGAAAGTAGTTGCCAGTTCACAGACAAGCATCTGTGTCCTCAGCCTGACAGGTACCTCTGCAGCAAATCCTAGCATGGCGCTGAGCCGCTAAATCGTATTAAAAATAAAAACTAGAACATCACCATAGATTAGATTAATTCTCCAGTCACCTGATTAGAAAAATTTTGGTGAGGATGTCCCAGTCAGAAAAAGAAAGAGAATGACGCTGTACGCGAACATTTAATCATGAACAGGGAAGAATGTGAATACTCAGATCCAAAAAGCAGAACAGCTTCGACCTGTTTCAGACTGATATTGCAACTGCTACTTAAACTGGTTAGAGAAGGTACTTCTGTGTTCTCTACTGAACTGTAATGGAATACTGCAACCTTTGGAGAGTAAGGCTACCCATGCTGAACTGGAAAATAGTATGCATTTTTTGCTAAATTTTATTTGATTTTATTTAAAATGTTAAATATTACTTATTTTTCTGATCAAGCAAAGTGTTTACTTTGATTCAAACTTTTTAAATTAAATTCATTTTTATTACCATTTTAAAAATGAATATGTTAAGGATGGCATTTTTTTCATTACATTTTGCGATTCAGCCTTTGAAGAAAACCAAATTATTTGCACAGCTTTATATATTTGCTAAGTTTGGCTTGAGTCACCTTTCTAGAGAACCCAGAAACTCCATATTAAAATGACTTCATATTTTTTTAATGTTTTGGTCTGTAGTTGAAAGAAAAACAATGGGGTTATAAAGTAGGTAAATGAAATACAAAGAAATTTGCAGTGAAAGAGTAAGCTATGTGGCCTATACAGGCACAGAAAGACAGAGGAATTTAGGTGTCAAATCCACCTGTCTTCCTAGCATTAGTTTGGATATAAATACCCTTTTTTTTTTTTTTTTTTTCCTGGTGATTCCATCAGAAGAAATTAGTGTAAGTCTCTTGGGAGAGCAGGCTTATAAACTGCAGTCATATCACTGTCTATAAAATCTCTGAATAATACATGTAATTTGTGACTCATATGCCAAGAATCCCAATTCAGTGTGTCTGTCAGCAGTACTAAATGTTCTTTTTCTTTTTTAAATAAATGAATGAAATGGTATTAATCAATCATTTAACAGTTAAAATTCTCAAAAGCACAAAAGCATACACAAATATATGCATAAACCTGTACAAATGGGGGAAGGAAGCCAGTGAATTGGGACTGAGTCACTGCTTGAAACTCCTTACCTGACCTTGAGCAAGTAGCTAATTCTTCTGTACTTCAATTTTCCATTTACAATAAGCTCATAATAATTCTCTTCCTTGAAGAAATGTTGTGATGACAAACCTATAATTATTTGAGAGGTTTGCATACACGATGGTGAAGGGAGCCATAAAAATAAGTAGGCAGATAAAAATGATTCACTGGCTGAAATAAAAGATGCTAGTTAAATTCATTCCAAATTTCATCTTCTTGGTTGTATATAGAGACCTATGGCATGGGAAATAAACCATGGGTTTACTGCTGAGGAGCTGCCTTGAAGAGAAATAATTGAAATCTTCTTCTGTTTTCCATTATTTTGTTTTTCTTTCTTTCTAAATTTCAACCTCTTGGGCTCAATTTTTCCATGTCTCTTTGGAAATTTCAAAAATGTTTCCACCTCTTCCCCCACTCTCAGACAAAATGTCTGGACACAAGCGTGGGCTCAACACTCGTTGACAGAGCAGGCTGGAGCATGGGAAGGGTATGAGCCTTTGAAGAAGTGGAGCTGTGGCCCAAACTCAGTCAATGGAGAAGGCTCTGGGGAGATAGAGAGACCCAGGGCCTGGCAGAGGGATATGTTTGCAGAGGAAAGATGATAGACACATAGAGGAGTCTGACTTAGAAAAGACCTAGGAGTGAGAAGAGACAGAACCTGAAATGCCAGTAGCAAAGAACGTTGTGTCCAGTTTTACAATGCTGTGTGAATGGTGACATACTTTTATGTTATCTAGAGTGAGGAACAGAGTATAGGTTTTTGAAATTTTTAGGCTACTATTTGTTTCAGCTATTGTAAGCCTGTGAAGATGTACACTGTAAACCCAAATACTGAACAAGGCTGGAGGGCTTCAAGCCATATGCATGAATTTGGCACCTGACTACTACTGGGTTTCTGTGATTGAGAGTTCCCCAGCTTCCACCAAGAAGCAGCAAAAACAGTGTCTGAGTGAAAAGAGCAAGAGACTGCAGGGATCAAGGGAAGCTGAAGAGTGAGGTCAGCGTACAAGGCCCAAAGACAAGCAGACTAAAGGTTAATATAAACAGCCTAATGGTTTCTTTCCAGCAAACTTAGGAAGGTTACTGCAACAAATATAAAAGAAAAAAAAAAAAAGCTGTAATTCTGCCAATCAAAATTTAGCTGGAATAAAGTCTTCTTTCTGCAGAACTGTAAATTGTATCTCTGTGTGTGAGATGTAGCAAGACCCCAGAAACCTTAATAAAACAGGTCGATCAGAGAGGAGAGTTTGGAGTAATGTTCACAATGGAAATGGTAGCGGTGTAAAATCTACTGTTAGGAGTGAAATGATTGCTTGATGGTGCATGGTTTTCTCCAATCCAGGAGAGGTTGTAAAGGTGACAAGCTTTCATGTTCTTCAAGCTTTATGCAGGGCTGGTGTAGAGAATTTGAGGACTACCTTCAGGACGTGCTCTTTGAGAGAGGGCAAGGTGCACAGAGGCAGCAACCGTACTACTATTGTGGATATAACAGCCTAAGTCGATGAGCAAAGTGCTGTCTTAACCTTGTGTGATTATCTCCCACTAAGTTACCAGCTCTTCCTACAGTCTGGTCTCATTTAGGAGAAGGATGAAGCTAGCCTAAAGCCTTGAAGTTTCTTACCTCTGGTGCTTTTGTTTCTCACTTGCCCTTGAACAGTATGTGGAGACAAACTGGTTCTTTTGGGATGCTTGGCAAATAAAAATAGGACAGGAAGGGGAAAAATACAGTGTGACATATCAGATTCTTGGCTTGAGCAGATGGAATGAGAACAGGATAATAGTTTTCTGAATATGCTCTAGATCATGACATTGAAATTACAATGCAATTGGAAATAAGAGCAAGAAAAAAGTCACCACATCTGAGCTGCAGGCTACAGTAGCAAAGGAAAGCCTCAAGGTGTTCTTAAAAAAATTTAACTGCAAATAATGTTTTCTGAGAAAAGAAGGTTTTTAGAAATCTGGTGAAGAACATAGAGATCAGTATGTTGCCAAACTGAATCAAACTACTGATTTATGCATATGTTGCATGAATAATTTGGGGTTCTTTTTGTTGTCATAAGAGTAGTGAGGTGAGAGTTGAAGTAAATTTGGAGTAAGAACAAAGCTATAGATGTAGGCAAAGTCAATGTAAAAGAATACAAAGAATTCAAAGGAAAGTCTATGTGTGAGAAAACAGGAAAACAGAAAACATATTTCGGGGGTTCATTTGATAGGACACTACCAAAGACCTAACACTGAAAAAGCAAAGGAGAGAATTGACAATATTGAAAAAAGCAGTAGAGGTTTATGCATTGAAATTTCCAAGTCCAATACTGTTGTATAGTATGGCAGGGAAAAAAAGTATTAATAAAGTTCGGACTGGGGCCTGGCACAAGGACAAGGCAAGGGCACAGAAAGAAAAAGGAAATCATTAAGTAAACAGAAGGAGTAGCAACAGTGCATGTGAAGTACCACCAATTTGCCTTGAGCAATATGCAGGAGAAGAGAAAGAGCAGCTAATTAAAGCCAACTTTGAATAATATGATATAATACTACTACTATAATAATACTAATAGAATAATATCTTGTTAGGTATGACTGATGTTATTGCTTTTTATTATTGGGCTGACTCCTGCCAAGTGATTTTTCTACTTGAAAGTGTTTTCCTGCAGATTGGATCCCCAATATAATTTTCAAGCATATGTATCCACCTACACATTACAACAGCACTGAAGAAAGAGCTGCTTTACTTATTCAACAATATTTTTGTTTTACTATATGATGACATCAACCAGATCCTGACCATATTTCTGCTTTTCACTCTGAGAAGCACCTGTCAGAATGAAAACAGGCTCACATCAAGTGCAAGCTACTGCTGGGGGAAGAAGCCTGGTTACAGGCCTCTGCAGGGCAAGCATTGGCATTGCCTGCTGGAGCCATGCATGTTCAAAATCCATGCCTGTACAGTAGAGTGAGTCAGCGTCAGAATGGCAGACAAGCAATGAGAGTGTGGCACAAAGGAAAAGGCCAGAAGAAGCTTCTTTTAGAGCAGCTGCTCCCTGTAAAGAGAGAAAAGTGAATCCTGTTGTTCCTTACTGACTTCGGGACAGCAGGATCATTCATGCATTCTATACAATCACACTGGATTGCCTTTGGGAAACACCTGACTTTCCAAAGGCAATAACCTAGCAAGTTCTCAAAGTACTTGTGTCAACTTCGTAGCAATACAACATATTGGCCAAAATTCTATATGTGTAAAACAGTCTATAAATACATTAGAAGATTTGTAAAACTGGTAAGACTTGTAATTTATGCTCTGCAAGGTAAAGGAACACCTTTTGGCTGCATAATGTGTTTTAAGAGCATTGTGCCAGTCTTGAAGACTAATGTGCTGTTTATAAATTCTGAGTACTCAATCTGTGCCCACTATAAACCATGCTCCTATTCCAAAATCAGGGAGATAATGTAGAATTTCTGATGAACAGCAATAATGTTATAATAATTTTGTTTAATTTGTGTAAGCCACAGGTATGTGTGTGTGTAACTGCTCACAAACAGACGATGTGAGTCTGGAAAACATATGAATGTACCAGCTCTTCAGCGTAAGGAATAAAGACTTGTGTGTTTTAGCTGAAAAAGCCATGGGTTTGTTTGCTGATGATAACCAAGATAAGATTCATACTGGCCTGTCCGAAAGTAAGTGTTCTTTTTGCAGATGAAAAAGACAAATAACTGGAGATGGATTATATGAAATGCCAGAGCCTTCATCCTGTCATGAAGCATATTCTGAGGAATGAGCCTTGTCACAAGTGCTTCACAGAACTCCCACCCAGCAGAAAAATTACACCGATGGTCTTTTGCCACTCCTTGAATAACTTTGTTCTTTGTGTGCTTTATTTCAGTAACTTCTAAATGGGAATAAAAGCATGGACAGACAGTCTGAGGCATACAATCAAGTCCCCATCCCTACATATTGTGTGGAGAAGAGAAGAATAAGATGTTGATCAAAAGGAGGCAACATGGACAGTGGAAGTAATGATTGTGCCAGGAAAGGACACTGCAGTGTGAGAATCCCAGCAATAGTTTTGCTTCTTTCCCTTCAGCCTCAAATTACTATTTGATTTTTGGTGGAGGGAGACTTTCCCAGTCCCACTGTGGGCTTGCCTGAGTTAGCTCTGTTCAGAACAAGAGAGACTCAAACCTTGATGAATAGGCATAAGAAAGGAAAGCACAACAGCTGAGAACTACAATGAAAACTTTTGAGGACAAGAAATAAAACAGGCCATCTGAGCTCAACTGCTTTGCCATTTGTTGTAAAACTCAAGCCCAAGTGTTTTTTATTCTAGGCCAGCTGGCAGCATTCCCCAACCATTCCTACACCTTGACTCAGCTGGCAAGCCTGAGTCAGTGACCCAAAAAGCAGGAATGTGAGCCACAGCGTGGAGCTGAGCACTTACGGGAGTGCACTTGTAGCTGGGACTGAATAGAAACTGGGCAGAAAAGAAAAGCTGTTCACCCAACATCGTCTTCTCATTCCATCTAATTTAAACATCCCTGTGGGAAAAGCTCAACCTGTGAGCCAGCAGAATGCCTTAACCACAGTTCACTGGAGAAGCCCTATTTATGTAATAACTGAAAAATACACACAGATATTAGAAAAACCACCAGATTCCTTCATGCATGTAATAAGAATGACAGTGGGAATGATGTGGTTGGGGTTTAGGATGATGCTAAAGAAAATCCCTTCCAGCCCTATCTCAGCTGTCAGAGTGAGCTCAGAACTGGTGATATGCATTCCCTGCACTCATCTCTGACCATGGTTATTTGGCAAATTGGGTATTAGTCAGATCAGATCCTCAGTGAGAACCAGCTGCTGCACTTTAACTGCTGCCACTTGCACCAACTTGGGATATAGCACTCATTTGCCAGGTAACAGTACATCCAGGATTTTTAATTAGCACTCTAGAAGGACTTTCAATAGAGTTATAAAAGTTCCATGAGATGGTGGAAATTAATCACAAGAGCCAGGTGTTAATAGATGTTTTTAGGGAAAGATGTATTGTTTCTCTTCAGATACCATAGCATACTATGCCCTCTACTAGATTTCAATATATGTATTCAAATTATAGTGTAGTTCATGACAGAGAAGAAAAAAAAGAACAAGCAGTAATGGCACCAATTGAATTAATAAGTCCCTAATTGCAGGTTATCAGGAAAATGTTTAAGGGCTGAAATATCCTAGCAGTTAGTGATAGACACACTGTGTACTTTGGAAACTACTCAGTTTGATTTATTTCTATTCTTTTTTTCCTTTCTCCACTAGTCTAGCTTTCCTTGGTTAATTCATTTTCATCTTCTCAACCTTTCTCAGCCCTATGCAGCAAGTCACTCTTCCAGCATTAATGTATGTTGTTAAATGCACACAATGGTATAGCTCTTCTGTGAAAATAATCACGAGAAAAGACTATCACCTTGCTTTTCAATCTTTTTGAGATGCTTTAATTTGGCAAGGAAACAGAATTACTTTTTCATATTATTTCTTTGCACTCTTAAAATACATTAAATTGCAGGTGTTGATTTTCCCTGTGCTTTCTCCTTATTTTCTGTTCCACCAACCCTCCCCACTACATGACAGTGAACGACTTCAGGGTCTCATTTTTGCATTCTGCACATCCTTACTCTCTTCCCTGACTTATCCCAACC
The DNA here is from genome assembly GCA_027574665.1 of Rhynochetos jubatus. NCBI lineage: Eukaryota > Metazoa > Chordata > Aves > Eurypygiformes > Rhynochetidae > Rhynochetos > Rhynochetos jubatus. Next base: position 26,860,821 of record CM050652.1, on the reverse strand, counting down.
ACATTGTAGTTGCACTGTAAGCCCTGCATCAGCTTCTTGGATGGGTTTCCCCAGAGCTCATACACAGCAGAGTATTTACAAGCAGCATTCCTCCCTCATGTGTTCCACAGACCATGAACATCTTTCATTTTCTGATGCTTCTGCCCTGGTCAGTCTTGACTCCCAGCACTTCCTAAGCAGGAAAGTTCCGCTCTGTTAGAAAGACAGCTCACACTTCTCCTGTTTGCCTCAGTGCCAGCATCACCTTCCTCAGACTCTCAGTCCAGGGTACATGGTCCTGGCTGGCTGAGACTTGGTTCAGTAGAAGGAAGCTGCTTTAGTCCTCCCATATCCACACTCTGTCCTCCAATCGTAAGTCACGGGCATCCCTGGTCAATCTTTCCACTTCCTGGGTTGAGGTAAGATGAACTTAATAATTGAAAATATATGAAATAATGATGTTAATAATACTAACAATATCAATCATGCTAACAATGCAAATAACATTAATACTCATGCCAATAATTATTAATATTACTACTAATATGTAATGAAAATAATACTACCACTCGTAATAATACGTGGTTAAAATAATGAAAATAGAACAAATTATACAACTGCTCACCACCTGCTCAGCCAGTCTCCAAGCAGAGAGAGCCAGAACTAGAGAGAGAGAGAGAGTGAAACAGGACACTAGAGTCAACAGAGCCAGACCCCACCAAGAGCCAGACATCCAGCCCACTCCTCCCAACTTATGTACTGAATGTGATGTTTTATGGAATGAAATATCCCTTTTTTATCCATGTTTGGTCAGTTTGGCTCAGCTGTCCTGACTGTGTCTCCTCCCAGCAGAAGAGAGAAGCTGGGAACACAGGTGCAGTATGAGAAACTAAAAAGTCCTTGACTTAATGTAAACATTGTTTAGCAACAACTAAAACCATTAGTATGTTGTAAATATTCTTCTCAGTACAACCAAAACATAGCCTCATACTAGCTACTGTCAGGAAAATTAACTCTACCCCACCTAAAACCAGCAGACAGGGCTCTGGGCATCACCTCAGGTTTCCATCAGCCCCCTCAGCTCATCATGATCAGGACAAAAGATCTGAATACCTCCTGACTGAGCCTCCCCTGAGCAGTGCAGTGCCTTCCTCACTGAGTATTACCAACAGCTGAGCGAAACATGTGGGTCCTACTCCAAATGGAGCTGCCAGTGCACCTCCTGCCCAAGGCCCACCTTGAGCATGCTGGATGTAGGTGGGGAGGCCAAAGGGACTGCCTCTGGCTTAAGCAGGACTATAAATCCTGGTCACAGCAGAGGAGACACTATGTTTCTACTTTTCTCCCATAAGGAGTTGGCTTTTTGAGTGATAAACGTTTTCTAAATCTATGAAAGGGCAAACCCTCCAACATTTTCAAATTCCCATTTTACATTGTATCTCCTCCCCTTTCTGACAACAGCCCAAAAGGAGAGAAGCAAGAAGGATATTAACAAACAATTTTTTAACCAAAATGCAATTTCTGCTCTTGTCAAAATGAAAAATAATCTGTGTAAATTCAGGGGTTTTAAGACCTTTCTATCAGAAAAGGTCTTTATCTTGCATTAGCTAATTCAAGAGGTCCTTTAAATAGTCCTCCAGAGACTCTGGTTCCTTTTTATTACAGTCCATCTGTCTTTTATGGCTTTGGTCTCATGAAAGATTAATAGTTGCAAAGGTCAAGGGCCATTGTGATAATTTAATCTGACCTGCATAGCACAAGCCATCAAATTTTACCCAGTAATTCTTGCACCAAATCCCATAAATTGGCAACAAAAGATCATACATCTTTTAGCAAGAAAGGTTTTCTTGATTTAAAGGCAACAAATGATGAGAAGCCTATCCCAGAAATTTATTCCACGGTTTATTTATCCTGCAGTTCTGTGAATTTTGACTAGGGCTGATTGGGATTTTTTTCAATTAAATATTTTGCACTGGAGAAGTGTGGGTATTACCAAAGGAGCATAGTCCTTGAGCTTTATCTCACTGTTTTACTTCCAGAAAACAAAAACACTAACAGAAAGTAGCATATCCCTCAAAGCATTTGACTTTTAGTTCTGGTTTGCTTTGTGGATGTTCCTCTTTTCCTGAATATCAGGACAATTGGGGAAGTAGCTTCCTAACATTAAATGTGTAAAGCTAGACACGGGCAATGCGTCTCATGATGCCTCAGCCAGAGGGGATATCCTCAGAAACAGAGAGCTGGGAACCTCATCCTCATCCACTACGAGAGCCCAAATACCAGCAGAACCCTACCATTTTTATCAAGCCTGTGGTCCTACTTAAAAGCACCCTAAAATCCATTTGTGCCTCCTGGGTTTGGAAATACGGCTTTGGTCCCACACACCTATTGCTTTCAAATAAACCACCCAAAATAAAATAATCTGCCAGGGGGTTATAAGCTCTTAGAGGCAATCTTTTAACTTTCTGGAGAAGTGTTTGATATCTGTCTGTCGATAGATGGCAAACCAGAGGGGCCCTGGTGATGTACAGCCTGAGCTACGCAGATTAGTTTGACCTAGCAAAACTGTGTAACATACTGACATTGAAGTGATGACAGCAGGGTTGCATTCTTTTACTTCCTTTCCCAACAGATTAGCTTTCCCAGTGATTGAAATTTAGGTACAGTAGCATGGATTTATCAGTGTGGCTCTGACTTGGTGTTTCAATAAAAAATTTCTTCCCTATCTACAACATAAACCATAATCTTCTAGATAGAACAGGCTGAAAGTATTCAAACGAACTCTTTCCAACAGATAATTTGGTTTCTGTAAGATGACATGTATCAAAAAATGGTGGGTTTTTTCATAAAATAATTTTCAAAAAAAGGAAAACACTCAGATGAGCCTATTTTCCTCTTTCAAACTAGAAAATTTGGTTGCATATTTTGAAGACTTTTTATTTTGTAAATTTATTTTTTATACCTAATGAAAAATAAAAGGTATTTTTCAAAACAACATGCCAAGAAGCTTTGATCCAAATCATTATTTTGCAGAAAATATTACAAATGTTTAGTTTATGCAGCAGTGTGAAATTTCCAAATATTAAAATCCTCTGAGAATCATAATTCCTGACCTTGTTATGACTACACTTATCTATTGGTGAGAGAAGTTTGGATGGCATAAATCTCACAAACTCTATCTCATCCATTTTAGGGTAGAGGACAGTTCAAGTCACTTTTTAGGGGCATGAGATCTCAGGCACACTCTTCATCTTGCCACCTCTGCTCAATGGGTAGCAGAGGGATGAGTCTGGGTCCGAGTGCCCATGACAACACAGGCTACAGCAGCAGAATGAGACACTGAACCTGTGAATCCAGGAACATGGGTCTAAAATGAGGAAACTACCTTTTAAAAATACCAACCTAAATGAACTGTAAGCAATTTGGGGTGCTTTTGCAGCTTCATGCAATGTTTATTTTGCTTCTTTCTGTGGTAGTGAAACATCAAGAAACGGAAGACTTTGCAAAGTGCTGTGAAAACACGGTGAATGTACCATGCCAAAAGTGTTCACAAGTGACGGCAGTGAGACTGTAAGAGGGCTCAGCATTAGGCCAATAAATACACTCTGGTTACAGTCACAAACATACTGGACTTGTTTGTCCTTTCAGTTACATGGGCCTCTGAAATGATTGTGAATATTCCTATATGACACAGGTGTGAGTAAGAAGACAACAACGTTCCTTGGTTTTTAGGCCAGAAGATAGGAAGTGATTTTTGCAGATGTCAAGCAATGGTGATCAAAACTGAACACTGAAATGAATTCTCTGATGTTGAAATATTACTATCATTCAGCAGTGGATTTTCCTTTCTGTATCTGATACCCCTAACAGCTATTATACCAGCCACGGCATTCTCACAGAGTCTATTGTTAAATTTGAATAGTAGTTACAAATTCATTTTCAAGAATTTCTTGACAGTTCAATTTTTTTCCTTTTGTAAAAAGAGTTCTGTGATTTATTTATTTATTTATTTATTTTAATGGTGATCATTGTCTCAACTTCTCAAAACCCTATTTGAAAACAGTAAATGGTTAGAGTTCATGCCCCATCCTAAAAACCTGCAGTTCATGTGTGTGTGCTGTGGAAGCTTGAATCTGTGATACTCTGCTGACAGACCAAAAGCCTAGATAGTTGCGAATATGAGAAGGCAATGTTTGGCAAACCCAGAGAAATACCCTCTCTGATTCTCACAGTGTTAGCTGGAAGGTTATTTTACCCCAGAAACATTGTTATAAAGTGCAGTACCTCAGCACAGGGTCCTGGAGCTAGTTTAGTGACAGCACTTACATTGTAATAAGGCTCCAGCACTTTCTCTGAACATGGCATCTTACAGACACACAGTGTTTTGCACAAATACTGCCAGAGTAGCCCTGGCACAGACCTGCAAGGCACAACTAGGAGGGGACATAGCAGCAAAGCTTGCTACTGCCAGCACTCTCATTTATTCAGTTTGATTCTGGGGTCTTCTCACATCGTTTCCTACAAGCCCAGCACCCTGGGTTGAAGCACTTGAAGCTGGGATCTGAACGAGATCTTGAAACATGCGTTTTACCTGTGAAAATCACTGCTTACACTAACACTACAATTACAATAGATTTTCACAAAACAAAACTAACCATTTGACATATGTATTTTACTGGTTTATCACAATTTTTGGCTAATAAATATTCTTTGTTGCTGAGTTTTGTTAGAGTTCTAATTTCTGGAGCTGTATTACACTTGTTGTGTCAGATACCGGTCTTGCGCAAGGCCGACAAGCTATAATCAAATCACCATTTTCCTTGCCATTCTTCTGCAATACTTAAAATTAACCAATCCATAAGGTTCGTACTTGTACTGCTGCGTCCTACGATGCTAAACAGCAGGTCTGGCTTAAAGCCCACTGGTGTTTCTCTGCGCAGTGACATGGCCTGTTTCTATTTAAGGTTATGTGACATCATCATTGCAATTGCTGATACAAAGAAATACTATTTGGAAATTATTTCACTCCCTTGACTTTCAACAGCTTTTCAGATCTGCAAGACTACTTGACACTGGGTTGTTAAACACCTACACACAGAATAACAAGAGTCTGTGCAACATTGAGTTTGAGAACCTTGGTTGAATTACAGAAACAGTATGAAAAACCTGTCTATTTAAACACAACGAATTCTGTAAAATTATAATTCACTAGAAAAATGACTGAAGCCTTTTCAAATATTCAATAAAGGCACCCATAAGGAGAAAGGCCAGTGTTGTCCTTAAGCCTCTCTGGCTATCCCCTTACATTTTTTCAGTGACCAACTGCATTGATTTGTGAGAGCTCTGTGTTCTGCTAACACCACCGTGCCTAGCCTGTGTCAGAGCAGTCCAACACAGCAGCCTAATGTCTGTCCCATGTGCTTCTTCAGTGGGGCTGAGTACCTTCAGGCGGCTTGGCCATACCCGAACTGACATCCCTCAAACTCCTCTGCCCTGAAAAGGAGGAGGCTGCAGGGAGTCTGTGCAGGAGCTGATGGAGTAGGACCTCTTCAGCCTGCCTGGGGAGGGACCCTGGAGATCCCATCTGCTGCCATGCCATGCCATGCTATGCTTCTGCTGTTGGTATATCTAACAACCAGGCAGTTTGGGCAACCGACCTCTCTATTTTCAAGAAAGAATTTGTTCTATTTTGTCCTATTCCTAAATTTTCAGTTCATGCTGACACAGGTTCTGAATGATACAAACACTGATTTAAATGTTAACCATCCACATCTTCTATAACGTATTGATTTAGGGCTCCTCATAACGTACTACTTCAGTCCAATATAAAATTACTTATTTTCTCATTTTTTCACCTGAGAAAAAGACTAGGCTTGAAAAATCGTTGTGTGGTTTTGCCACACATGAGCATAAACTTCTTACTGAAAGACATTCCTAAGTACTAAAAGGTCAAACATAACAAGAACCAGCACTAGGAGAGACAAATTCAAACAAAAATATAACTTAAAAAAAAAAAATCGAGGTACATAATTATTTAAACAAATAATCACATAAACAGGTGGATTATCAGTTTGCTCACATCTGTAATCAGATGCCTCTATGGAATACCTACTTCAACCAAAGGAAAGCTGTTGGATCAGTTACAAAATAACGAGATGAAATATTTTGGCTGTGTTATAGAGGACAGGTAGGGTAATATGAGGGTCTCTTCAGTCCAAAAAAACCCATGTGGGTATATATTTTTTTAAATCTATTGACTCTCCTATTTTTATATTTTGAATTTTTAAGCGAAAATGTGCTTATCCAAAACTTCGGGTACAGCCATCACTTATAAACAATATTGCACAAGAAATAAACAAAATGTCCTACTTAAACATAACTGAGTAAAACTGTAAACTAATGTCTCATCTCTTCTGACTGTATGAACACAGTGGTTTATTTGCTTCATACTTATGACTCAGGATTGGTAATATGGCAAATATATGTATTTTCCTTATCCCCTAACTTCCACATACTTTTTCCTTTACTGACTTCTGCTTGTTGTAGTTAGTGGCAGTTATCTCTTCCCTCTTGATTTCTGCATGTTTCAACTTGACACAGAAACAATTCTATCCCCTTGCTGCAAGACTGGCAGTACAGAAGTAGTACTTTGTTCTCTGGCATAGCTTGCCACTGGGAAAGTCAATCCAAACTCTCTCCTAACAAACTGGAAATGGGTGCATTGATCCTGACATCAGGGCTTCAATGCTGCCTTTTTTTTTTTTTTTTTTTTTTAATGTTTGTTGATATCTGGGGCATCCTAGCTTCCAGAACTACACAGTTTGTCCAGAAAGCCCTGAATTCACTTTAAAGAGAATTCCCAGCCATCAGAGAGGTCTGACAACTTGACCTAAAGCCTGAAAATGCCAGGCAGCAAATAAAAAACATTGCTTTGTTTTTAAGCCAGTCTGATGTTTTTCACTGCATAACTCACATTTTTCTAACCTCAAGCATGGACAATACTATATATTGTGCTTTCTCTTGGGGTCCTGGTTTACGACAATTCCTGGTTTTACATTGGGCTCCTCTCCTCAGTGCCATTTTGACTGCAGAGAGTATGAGTGCTCTTTGAGTGGGGAAAAACATAACAGTTCTGCTCTCTGCAGGCAAAAGGTAGACTGAAGCAATGATGAGCAAAGGGTAAATTCTTGCCCTTATATGTCCAGGCCGTTTATGGAGAAGCAAATAGAAAAGCTGAGGCATGTGGCAGGAGCCAAGCCCATCCTGGCTTGGAGGAGTGCGTGCTGGAGCCTGCAGCTGGCTCCTCTGCCAAGTGCAGGGTGACATTGCTCGCTCTGCAGGGGTGCCTGCCTTGCAGGGGCTCAGACAGCCCAGTGCCACCCCTTCCAGGACAAGCCTGGCAGAAGTAGGCAGCCGCAGGCACTCTGCTCCTGCTACTGCTGTGCAGCTCCTCACTGGACACCAGCACAGCAGGGCAGCCACAGAAAACAGCTTCCCAAATCCTGCTTCCTGGAGGCAATCGCCAGGCAGAGGCAGGGGCATGTTTGCCCAGCTGATAGCTGCCTTCACAGACACAAGGTGATTTTATAAACAAGGCACATACCCGTTAGGCTGCTCATGGCAGTGACATTTCCTATTCCATCCTTCCCTGAGCAGAGATTTTTATTTTTTTTTTCCCTGGGTATCTGTTACTAATTGGATAGTGATACAGTAAATAAATACCAACCAGCTCAAGGCTCAAGCTGCGCTAGCCCTCCTTAAAATGCACCAGGAACCCTGGGCACCTAAATGTCTATCACTCTTCCAGCAGTCAGGACAGCCTTAGTCACAGTGACTGATGGTGTCTTTGACCATAGGATTGTTTTTTTCTGATGCATCTGGGCTGTTTATCCCGGTCTAAAACCACCCTGGATCTGATGAGTGCTACAGTCCGGTTACACGCTGCTAATCCCCCAAGGAGAAGTGTTTAAGTTCATTCCTCTCGCTAACACCAGTGACTGAGGTGATTTTAGGGAGCTTTACAATTCTCTCCCCCTGGGATACAGCAGGGACAGCCTGTGCAGGATGAATCAACGCCATACGTCAAGCACTGTTTGTATATGTTTCAGTGTATCCAGGCAAAGTCTTTTAACTTTCCATCCTAGAGCCCGAGCAGTACTTTCCTGAATGTCAGCCAGGAAAATTTTGTAGATTTGGCAGCAGGACTGTGGGAAGCCTGGTTGAAGACCAGCCCAGAGTGCCGGAGCAGAGGCTTTATATAAAGAGAGAGAATCCAAACACCTTCCTTTGTTTCTCGCTACAAGCGAATACAAATGGAGCCCTGAGATTGCAATCAGGCTCTATTGTATAAGCACAGGCCTTTCCATTACTCCATTACAGCTTTTTGGCATGTAGAATTTCATTATTTTTCAGCTGGAAAACTAATTAAAATGAATTCTTTTTTATTTATCAGAGTGTTAATGCTTCAGTTTTCAAGTCCTCCGCTGGCTTCCAGCCATTTAATTTTGGTCCCTAGGGCAAAGCCTGAAAAATTAAGATAAAGCCATTACTTCATGTTTCCCTCCTGAGAGAAAACAAGAAGTATTTCCTGTTCTTATTAATTGCATGAAGTCAATTTTCATGGTAAAACTTCGGTACAATCAGAGCCTCTGCACCCAACATCTCTCTCGGCCTGTACTCCCTGCTCAGCGGCAGCGGCAGGGAGAGCTGCCGGGCTTCAGCTGGGCTTTCCGCAACAGCCAGAAAATCATGGGGTAAACAGAGGCTTTGCTCAGGTGCCTGGCCATTGCTATCAGGGATTCACCCTCTCCGTTACCCCTAAGGTTGCTTTGAGAGGTGTAATATGTAAAAGCTGTGCTTTACCTCCAAGGAGAAGCCCGGGGATCCCGGCCATGCCAAGCAGGTTAGTCAGAGCTGTGGTATGGGCACTGCCCAGTTCCAGTACATTCAAAGCAGCCAAAAATCCACCTTTTTTTTTTTTCCCCAACGTGTAGTTCACAAAAGTTCACGCACTTGTCAAGCAGTGTGTTTATTTAACCGGTACCTTTTCTCCGTCCTCCCCAGCTGCGGAGCCTGGTGCAATAGGTAACAAACAGCTTTTCCCATGGCAACGCAATTTAGTGCCCTCACGTTCAGGGGAATGGGAGGACTCCAGTGAGCAAACTGGCCCACTGAGCCATGGCTCGGGAAAGCAGCCAGGATGATGCAAAAAGTTTAGAGGGGAAGCAGCCAAACAAACAGAGAGGAAACACAGGGACGTGCCTGCATTGTGAGGGGACAAACAGCCAGGAGCATTACTGTGTTTCCCTCCCCGTTGGGTGTCCCTGATAACAAACCTTGCTCCCCTTGGCATTGCTTTGTTCACCTCTGCCCAGCATTGCTTTGCTCCTCAATGCTCTCTTTATAATATTCTTGCGTTTCCACGCAGCTGACCCCATGAAACACAGCCCAATAGCAGAAGTTCCCCCAAATATTTTCCTAAAGCCAGCTTGTTTAGGGAAAGACTTGGCTAAACAAGGAGACAGCGTGACGAGTGCTGTTGAACTCTGTTATCTAAGACTTGTTGCCATGTTTGGGACTGAGAGCAGATATTGCAAAATGCCTGTTGACTCCCTGGCAGCGACACACCAGGCCAGGCTATACCAGTGCCCTCGGGGGATGGATTTGCCCTGTGACCCCCTCCATGCTTGGGACACTCTGCATCGACAGCCGCATGGGTGTAACCCCTCACTGGGAACCAGGAGCAGCTCGCACAAGCTCCAGCACGCCTCTGCCATGCCCACATGTGCGAGGGCCAGCGCTGTTGTCACCGGGATGTGTTGTACAGCCATCTCCTCTGCTGAGCCTCTGAGGCAGAGCAAGCTTCTGCTTCCTGACAGGGACTGAGCCTCGTCCCACTACTGCTGCCTGGTGATGGGAGGAAAACATAGTCCCGAGGTGACCCCAGCCAGGGCCACCCCACAGCTTGTCCATGCCACCACCGAGGCCACCAGGCTGCAAGCAGGAGGAGAAGCTGGGGAGGAGACGGCCGTTCCCCAGCAGCCTGCACTCAGGCGAGGAGGGAGTTAGAAGCCCCCAGCTCCTGAGTTCCCGTGACAGGCACAAACAAAAACATCCTCGAGAGCAGATGTTTGGGAAGGAAGCAAAGCACACGGCTCTGCTTCTGCTGGGCTGCACCAGCCAAGGAAACAGCCGAGTGAGGCATATGGAGAACAAAACTGATTCGCCAAAGACCTTCACACTGCCTGAGTGAACAGCAATATACCGCTTGTATATTGCTCTATATAAGCTTGTATATTGCTTACCCCCGTCAAATCAGTTTTTCTTTGCTGATATTCTTTTGAAGTGTGCTGCTCATTAAAAAAATAGCCATAGGATTTGAAGATGCCCTTTCAACTATTTTTTTAAGACTCCGACATTTCAGCAGGGAATTATTCTTTTATATTTCTAGCCCTGTGCAGACATTAATTTCACATCCTCAGTTTTTCTAATCTCAGCACGAATCTGTGATGGGTCATCTTGTCCTGCTGCCTATTACTGAATTCCACATGGCTGACCTGTACAGGGCACATGAGCTGTTAAAGCAGCTGGCAAGGTTATGAAAATTGCAAAAATGCATCCTGGTACTATTTGGGATGATTCAATGGACGAAAATGCAGAAGTGAGCAACAGGGGTAGTCTGGAACACATTTTCTGCTAAAGCACTTCAGATAGATAGGTTGTTACCATTATGGAAAAAGTCATAAAGGTCAGTGCTATCTGACAAACACTACCTAAATCAACATGACTCAAGCACTCCTTTTTGCCACCCATCCTGAAAATTACTTTTAAAAGTGTTATCTTCTTGAAATGGTTTTCAAGAAGATGTGAATGGGTAGTTTTGCCAATAGCTTAAGCAGATGCAGTTTCTGTGCATTTTCAGCCCAATAAGGAATTTGATCTCATTTTATTTTTTCACCCTTAATCTTTCAAAACCCAGCTGTGGCTGTTGCCCCAGATAAGGTTGAGCGAAAATACATGTTCTTCTTATATTAAATTTTTTTCTAAGGCATTTGTATTGCAAAATTCTTCTGCTTGCTTAGTATGAAGGAGGGACTTGAAATTTAGTAGAAGGGTAAGATATAGAATGTACTTTTTGCAGTCCATAAGAAAATCCCTAATTCTCTATGTTACAAACCTCTGATAAATCCCATTTCCCATGGACAATGGACTTTTATTGGAACTTGGTCTGTAGTTTCTCCACTGACTTTTCACCGCCTCAAGGTTCTCTACTGTACCATAAAGAAACCACTCTCATGGGTCTGGATGTGAAAGCTGTGTGGTTTCTGAGATCCCACTGCTTGAAGGCTCGGGATGTGAAGACAAGGTAGAAGCAGTGACCTGACCATGGAGAGCTGATAAAGGAAAGAGAAGTAATAAGGAAGATGGTTGCACTGCAACAGGCGGTAGCCAGGAAGAGCATGGGAAAAGACATTAAGAAGGAGGGAAATGAGGGCATTGGACTAGATGACCTTTAAAGATCCCTTCCGACCCAAACTATTCTCTAATTCTGTGAGCTGACAGCAAGATGACTCATGAGCCTATTGATCAGGGAAATCATCTGGAGTGAAGGAAATAGGGAACACTTGATTGCACAGACACAGTGTTGCACAGATTCTTACTTCTTTCCCACCACCACTCTGCTGTTCAGTAACACAGTTTCAAGAAGGGTGCAAATACACTCCTGCCTTCTCTCCCCATGCCCTCATTTCATAGAACGGGCGGATTGGCAGTAAGGATGCTCCCCTGGGAGTACTCAGCACAGATATACCATTAGGTATTTTTCTGTAATTACTAATTACTCAGTCGTGAGACAGATGCCAAGCTGGTTTGCATTTGCACAGAAAGCGCCTGGGGAACTTTGGAGTAATAAAAATCAGCGCTGAGTGATGTTTGGGCATCCAGAGAGTAGACAGCTGGACAGGAAAATTTAGAATCTGGTTTCTAATTTACACATCTACAGTCTGTGTTAGAGCTTTCCTGTAACCTCCCCAGACTCCAGAGTGCTTCACTTTGCACTGCTAGCTAATATTTCATTAACTTAGGTGTTTATATGATATTTCTAGGAAAACATGTCATTTTAAGCCGAGTTGATTATAGGCATTTATTACTAACATTGACATTATTTTGCTTCTATTTACAGTTTCAATACGAGAAGAGGCAAACCATGTTGAACTGCTAAAAAGATGACAGCTTTTCTGCTATCAAAATGCCACCCATAGCTACAGTTAAATATATTTCAATAGGCTTTCTGCTCTAAATGAAGTCTAGCAAACAAAGGATTGGCAATTTTGCTGCATACATCCAAAGTCACTGGGGAACTGGAGAAGTGAGGCAGTGCCTCTGTTTTGTAATCCTGGGAAAGCTTATGGACACAATCTGCAACAGGGTCCAGCATTTAGTCTTAGGATCAGGTGTTCAGATAAATCACTTTTTCTGAATTGCTGCTGGCCATAAGGATTAGGAGAATGAAATAAGATAAGGGATGTCTACTCTGCAGAAGAAGGAATGACAGCAACACATGCCAGCTTGATCCAGTTGTCATGGGCAAGCATAGCAGGAAAGCAGTAGTGGCCTGGGATGCTAGAAAGTTGTTTAAACACATTAACATCCACACAGCCTTGTATTCTCTGCTGTAGTTAACTGCATTCATTTTTGTGTGGAAAGCACAACTGAAAGGTTTTACACCAAGCCTTTATTTCCTCCCTGGTGGGGAAAGGTAAGCTCCTAACATGAACACATGTGGTGTTAAAAGTGGACAACTACACTGTAAATTGCACTATAGGTGAAAAACCAAACCAAACAAACAAAACAAAACAAAAAAACCCCACACAAAACAAACAAACAAACAAAAAGCTCACACCCACAAAAAAAAAATATTAATAGTCAGGTTCAAAGTGCAGTATTTATCTAAAGAGGTTAACTTAGAGGAAAAGACATCTAAGGTCAAGATGTATGATTTATTGCTGAATAGTTTATGGCCTACAGAAAAATGCACAGATGAAAAGATAAAGACATAAAATACGACACTATCAAGTTCACATTCTGAATTCATTTTCTTCTGGCACTGATTCCCCACAGGTTACAAGTGAGTGGTTTAGAAAATTTAGACATTATCTGACCATACACCCTCAACTTTCAAAGAATTTTCTCAAATACTCAGTGTTTCCCTCATACTTCTTTCTTTATGTGTTGGATGTTTATTTCTTTTTACTTTATTGTGGTGCACTTAACACTCAGCAGGATCTGCACCAGTGACCCTGCAATTTAATGGTTTCTCTTCACCCTCAGAACAACTGCACTATGAGAGGAGGGTGGGTTAAATGCTGTGCAGGGCCTTGCCAGTTTGCTTCGTGAGTGGCAGCTGGTTCCCCCTTCACAGAGCCCATGTACTCTGGTGATTGTAATTCTGTATGTGTCCCTTATATAAAACCATACAGTGCCCGCTTCTTGAATCATACGTCCAGTCCTGATTTCCTAATCTTAAAAAGGTATAGGAGATCTAGAAACATGCAGAGAAATCCTACCTCTATGATCTCAGCTGTTGGGAACAGCTTCCATATTAGGAACAATTACATGGACAAATTAAATTTATCCTGAGAACAGAGAATATTGGTGGAGATCTGACAGAAACCCCTAAAGTCATCAGTGATGGAGGAGATGAATGGGGAAATGCCTCCCTGAGCAATGAAAATATGACTGCAGTTACAATTTTACAGGGGGTTAGAAAGCAACTAGACAGATCACAGGAAGAAGAGGCCAGCAAAGGCTGCGGTGTACAAAGATGCTGTCTGCAGCTATGGAAACCCCTTTGTCATGATAACCTGGAAACAGGGAAAACATGCTGGGCAAGTTCTGTCACACATTCACCTTGCCCTTACATGCTTCCCTTGGCATCCACCTTGAGCCAGTGGCAGGATACTGGGCTAGGCAGATTTTTCCTCAGGCCCAGCAGAGCGTGTCTTATGTCCTTACATCCGCTTTCTGGAATGGGCTGAGTGGGTGAGATGCCTTCTGTATAGCACCTGAAAAGCTGACAGCAACACTATCATGACCTAAGCTACATTTTAAACAACAGTTTTCAGAAGGAAACTGTTCCACAGGTGGGTTCAGTAGTCCTGCTTGTCCTTTCTGTACCACTTCCGTGACCTTTGTGCCAGTCCTGCAGCTCCTCGGAACAGAGTATCCATCTCTGCCCCAGGCTTTTGCTGCAGGGTGGGGGTGCTGGCTGGCTTGAAGCGCAGAAAGACCTATGTCAGAGACAGTTCTGACATTTGAACATTCTGGACACTGCTGATATGTATACCAGATGGGTGGCTGGAGCACCATATCAAGAAATTCTGCATCCTAGTGCCTAGGGTAAAGTATGACAGCAAGACTGACTCGTGATCGTATGGCTAAACCATACTTTTTTTAAAAAACTGGAAGTGGTTAAATTCCCATTTACTCCAGCTGAAAAAAGAGAAGGGGACAAAAATGTTGTTATTATTATATCTAGTTTAACAATCATCTCAGAAATATCCCTAATGTCAAAAGGAAGTAAGCAAAGTTAGGCTACTTTAAATAATTTTCAGCAGGAGCCTGCAATGATGTCTCAGTATGCTGCAAAAGTTAAGTACACAGAAACAAGTTTCTCCTTTGAAAGACCATATACTTACTAATCTTATGGGGTTTGGATCTTTCTAATAAAGGTCTTCCAACAGCACACACAGAATATTCAAGTAAGATGAAAATGAGATGGAAAGATATGTGTGGGCACTTAGTATATTTAGAAACAAGCATTTTACAAATACTCGAGTAATTGAATGCTTGAAACTGAGAGAGAAACTGGGGAAAATATGGCTTAAAGCGTTTTAGTGCCAGAGCTATCAAAATGCACAGCCAGTATACTCTGACATTGAGTCAGAGTCGGTCACGGAGAAAATTGAGATAAACTTAACCAAACCAGCACATTCAACAGATCTCAGACTTCCAAGCTATCAGAAGAATTCAGATGTGATCTATGAGCTACTGTAGATATAAATACTTGGTCTGGATATACAAATCCAGCAGAAATATTTACCAAATAGGAATTTCTGACCAACAAAACCATTACTTTTTAACAATCCTCCGATATGAAAAAAATTCCTAATTATAGGCCTAAACCCAGTTCTAGCTGAAGCCATAAAGCCATCTTCCAGGAAACGTTTATTTCCCCTACATTTAATAAAATGGAGATTGGTAAAAGTAAGTAATTTCCTGAGCCATTTCTTTGTTTATTTCTTAGCCCAGTGTTGAAGAACTTATTTGTGAACAAGCCTCTCTTCTTTTTGACTTTGACTCATCAGCTAGCATCTGTATTAGTCATATAATACTTCCCCAATAAATTATTTTCAAGTTGGTTATTTTTCTTTGTCAGTCAGTGACTAATGTAATTAGAAAGAGCTCTGCAGTGTTTGCTCACTGTCATTCAGGAGTGACACCATCTTTCATTAGAGTGCATTTGGGTGTTTTTAGTAATTATCCCAGAACTAGATTATGATTTTGTATGGCACTGATGAGACAGGGTGCTGTGGACTCCTGAGATGGGCAGGGAGGTGGGGCAGAATCCACAATGCTATTACCGGTAGTACTTCAACAAACTAGGAAGCTACACTGTGTGCACCGTCTCAGTAAAACAATGTCATTTTAATCACCCTGCCCTGAAATTATTTCCCTATTTACTGAGAGTCTTCCAGGACAACCTCCAAATCTCAGACAGGGGTGATTCTGGTGGGTGCTCACATTGCCAGCAGCCTTGGTGCAGACCCTCCAGAACAACATCCACTTCTCAGAGTCCAGCCTGTCCCCAGTTATTTTGTGCATTTCAAGTGTTCTAGTGTATCCTTTCTCTATACAAGGGCATAAAAATCCTCTATGCCGTATTTTTTCAGCATGCAAGACAGACTTTTCATGCTCATTGTGTCTCCCAAAGCAAGCCCAGCAGACAAGCAGCAAGATGATAACTTTTTGCTTTGCTGTCTGCAAGAAGGGCAACGCATTGGCTGTATGGGCTGGAGCAAGCATCCAAAACAATGAGGAGAGCAGGAACTGACAGAAGCTGACAGCATCTGGGCTCTCTCCAGCTTCTAAATCTAAGGCTGTACCTACAGCTGCAGGATCTAAATACTTTAGTGGTGAATACCTTCTTCTGGAAAATCCCCATTACATAAATGGAAAATAAGTGTGTACCCACATGCAGAGGTACATACCAGTAGAGGAGCGATAAGTGCTCATATCTGCATTTGAAAATATTCCTTCTTACATTTTTTCCTGATGCACAGAACATCAGGGAGCCAGGGCAATCATTTTCTCCAGAAAATGTCCCCTTCTACTGTATGTTGCAGTGGTGTGCATGCAGCTGTTATCACTGACCCTGGGTGTTTCCTCCAGAATGATGTTTACTGTCTTGTTCATAGTAAGTATCTCTGCTTATAAGAATCCTAGAAAAATCGCAGTCCAAAGTGAGTAGTCTTTTTCTGTTGTGCTCTACAACACGTTGTACATTTCAGCTAAATCAGGCCAGTTAATAAAATCATGGAGAGTGCTGATAAGAAAATTAGGCTCTTATAATTTGAATATTATGGATAAAATGAATGGATAAAAGGGAACTTTAACCTTAGCTGAAATTCCAGGAAGTAGCAGAGAATAGCTGTAGCAACAGTATTCCTCAGGTTCACCTTGTTTTGTGACTGATTCATTTAGATATCCATGTAGGCAAACAGTGCTATATGATTATTGAATTAAGAATAAGCACACCTAGAAAGAGCTTACCACCCCCAAAAAGGACAAATTAGACTGGTTTTTTTACACATATAATAGTGAATCCTCTGTTAAGCTTATAATTAATGAGTTATATTCATGGATCACCCAGGTGATCCCTGAAAGCCAGTCTTTGTTTCCATAGTGTAAACCCATGATGTTCTGGCACATTTTCTCTCCAAACCAACCCAATATTTGCTTGAAAACCTCCACCAAGGAAAATCTCCTCTCCTCTGGGGCTCCCTGAACAGCTGTGTGCAGGGCAGGGGCTGCCCAGGACACCAACTTTCTAGGGAAAGCTCCAGCTGAATACTTTCTGCAAAACTAAGGATGCTTTATAAAGGAAAGCTGGGAGGTCCCTTGAAGGGTGACTCCTACCAGCAGCTGCACCAAACACACCAACGTGACTTCAACAAAACTCAGCTGCTGCCCTCACGCCTCTAACAGCACTAGGAGTCCTGACACTTCCCCGCCCCCCCCCCCCCCCCCCCCCCCCCCCATGCAGCAGGGACCCGAGCAGCAAAAAATAATTAAAATAAACATATGTACTTAAAAGGTAGTGAAAGCATAAATTACAAGAGAAAGCCCCTTGAAGGTGAAAGTTTCCCAGTGATGGGCAAAATGATTGCAATGTATGAAGCCCATGAATCATTTTGAGATCTTCAGTCAGATGGATAAAATATTATTATTATTATTCCATGTGTGTTATTACTATGTTGCATTTGAAATGGCTTTGCAATTTCCTGTCTAATGCTACTCTTCGGTCTCTTCTATATTACTGCTTTCCAATTATCTTTTCTTTTTCTTTTTGAATTTATATGTTTTGAATTATGTTTTCATCTGATGTATCAGCCCACAGCTCTCCAGATTGAATCTTATTTCCTTATTTCCTGTCTGCATTTCTACAATTAGGAATTTATTGCTTTGTAAAGATTAAAAAAAAAAAAAAAAAAAGAAAAGAAAAACCCAAGAAAAAAAAATACAAAACATCATGCAAGGATGTTTATGTCATGTGTTTGTATTTATGTCTGAAAACACATAGCCCTTGCTTCAAGCCCTTTCTGAAAGATCATAGGGAACTGTCCCAAATTCACTGTCATGCACAGTCTGACCACCCATATTAAAAAAAAGCCAACAACAACAACAACAAAAAAAAAACCCACCCAGACTTATACTTAATAATCATATATTGCTGTCTAATCATCCTTTGAATTGCAAGGCATACTCATGCCAAAAAGAAGGGGTAAAATACAGCTCCCACAGGCTAAGCGATGGAGAATTTCAATTGTCAGTGCCACTCCAGAAAAGTTCTCTTAGCACTGCTCCTTGAAAAATGAAGTTGTGCCAGCTCACAGAACCACAAAACTACAGAGAGATGAATCCCTCAAAAACCCAGTAGGTGAGAGTGCGGAATCCTTTAGGAAGAATTCCAGAGTGTCCAGACATGGAGCAGGCAAGCACCTGGAGATTTCACCCATTGAGTTTCCCTTAGATGGGGGACATTTATTGCATAGGAAAACCAGTAGCTTCCTTACTTCTACATGCAGCGCCTTTACTCAGAATACAGTGAGGTTATACACAAACAAATCTGACAACAAGTCTTATGGAACTTTATCACAGCTTGGCACATTCAACATTATCATCGTCCTGTGCTTCTTTCCTTCAGTCGTTTTGCAATCTGAATTACACTGCTCATCTCAGCAGAAATTTAAATTAATCTTTAAAAAATGTTTTCTGTTTATCTGGTAGTGGCTGAGGGTACAGCCCTACCTTAATTTTTTTTAAGTATTTCTCTTAGTGAAGAAGTAACTAATAATGTAGAGAAAGCAACAGAAGAAAATACTAAAGCCCTCAAAAGTAAGATTCTGCATTTTTAGTTGGTTGTGTAAAAAAAAAAAAGAAAAAAAAAAGTCAGTTCTAATTTTTAATAGGGCTTTAAAAATCTATAATTAGCTTTTCCAAAATGGATGCCATTTGCAAGCAGATGGGTAGTATTTAAAAGCAGAAATTTTATTAAAATTCCTCAGGGGTTATTAAACTGTCTGTGCAAGAGATGTCAAGAGCTATACAGTGAATTGCTCTCATGCCTGCTTCTCAGTCATTTTAAGTTAACTCCATGGTGGGATGGGCTATTTGCCTTTCTCCTGTTTCTGTTTGCTTTGCTTCCATCAATCCAACGACGTCTGTGTATTATTCTGTGTTCAAAGTCACAGGTTCCCTAATGAAGTGCAATAATTTAGTAGCACTAGAAAGAGGGAGGTGTTCTAAAATCTCCAACTGGCTGTCCTGGGAATCACAGAAGCAGTTTAATAAGCCTCATTTTTCTCTTACTAATCTAAAATAAGACTTGGCACATAATATTTGCCAGCTGTTGTACATTTACCGGCTTAACTACATTTTTTAATGTCGATGAAGCACCATGAAGGACCCACGCTTAGCCATATTTGGATTAAGCTTTACACCATGCCATATCAGATCTTTTTTCATTTGCATGTTTATTGGCTTTGTTCACTTATTTTTATTGGACCCAGATAGCAGCAGTGTCCTGTATTCCTTTAATTAGTACAAATCATTATATGCCTGGAAAGATAAGATTTAGTCCTCCTGCAGTGGGAGATGCTTCAGAATATTTGCAAGTCAAAATACTGATGTGAGATTCTCTCTCTACCCCAAGGAATTGCAAATATTGTTTGTAATTAATTGTTATAACTCATGAAGTATATAGTCTGCCACACACCACAGCTTCAGGATTTCTTAACTGGACATTATTTGGCTTTGCATGGGAAACTTACAGCTGTGTATCAGTCACCTTTTAGCCACAAACAATTTAACTGCTCAGCTTTACATTACGTTAAATCTTCAACCCTTTCAGTGAGCTTATATAACAAGACCCTGAACATCTCACCCTGAAGTCCCTCACTGGAGAATGACAATGATAGTGGCCACCAACTGGGATGGGTGCCTGCTCACTCCCGGGCTGTCACGTGCCCAGGCTGTAGCCGCCAGTCAATGCTGACAAAGTCACTGCAGACATGTCCTTCATCATGTTTGTTAGAAAGGCCTAAGAGTAAACCCTCAGTGCCCCGTAACCGGGAACATACTGATCCCATAGGCAGATATTACAGTGCTTGTAGAGTCATAAACACAACAGTCACACAGGTCTAACCAAAAGTACCAAAGCCCACCAAAAGTGCAGGTTATGAGATTCCAGTTGTAGCATTTTAAATGGGAATCTCTCCATTGGTAACAACATGAGAAGAAATAGAAATGTGTTCTTTTAGCTCATTTCAGATCGCAAACCATCATACCTGTTCATAGAGCAAAGGACTCAGGAGAAGTACACGTATCAGATAATATCCTCCCATGTAGCTGTGTCTACAAAAATAATGTTTAACTAAAACAAACTGGAAATTAATTGAAATGGTGCTTGGCAAACTTCACCATGCCATATCCTTGGTTTTCACTCTAGGAACTTCACATTGCATAGGCAAGACTGTCTCATGTGAATGAAACTGCAAATATGTTGGTGAAAGTGGTTATACTCTCCAGGTCACTGCTGAATATTCATTCACAGTGGAAGATCTGATAAGAACATTGTGCCTTTTTCAGGAAGGTCACACTGGTCAGGGTTGTGTAACAGCCTGTTAGTGATACTCAGCTGACATTTTCTCTTGTGGCTGTTAGCGAAAATGAATGGTGTCCATATTTATTCCATACTTTTATTACTGCTCTCAGAGCACAACAGGAAGAAAATCCGTGAGCTGACTCGCACAGCGTCAGACTTGAGCATTACTGATGTAACAATAAGAAAAATATTTTCTTCCATGCAAATTAACTTTTTTCTTTTGTATTAGCCTTGTTAGAATGTTTTCTTTTCAAGATCATTTTGAATTCTTGCATTATAAATCCAGAGTCTTCTTCCAGAATTTATAGGAGATGTGAAAGTCATACTCTATTATAATTAGTGCAAGAACTGCTGAGTATTAGTCATCTGTATGAATATTGATAGATAATAATAATATCCTCAAGTTATTTTACATTTATTAATTTCTAAAGTGAATGAAAGGATCAAAGTCAGTGAGGGTATTTGGGAATATTTACCATATTTCCTTCTAAACCAGATTACATAGTAACTATATAGAAAACAAGATGGCTGAAAATCTCCATAGATCTAGGCTGCAATGGCAATAGTATCCAGCTACTATTTTTAAAAGTCCAAACTCCAATATATCAGTTATTTTATTTACACAGCCTGGGAACTGGAACATAAAGGAAGAGTAAAAGAGTTTTAAAAGCTCTTGGAATGGAAGATGCATTTGACAGACATCTCCTAAACAGAAAGGCTGATGCAAACAAGCTGTGTAGAGGGAATTCGGTCCTCTGGATCGGGGAAAGGTGTACGTGGATGAGGAAATACTCGGGTCATCTACTGGTTTTAAGATAAGCTTTTTCTGAAATTTTTATTTTTCAAAGTCTGTGGGAAGAGAGAATATCTTTAATAATATATTAAGTACTTTTACATAATACCTAAGCTTTATTCTACCAAAACATATTTACATGTTTCTTCTATGCTTGGAAGATCATGGCTATAGCAACTCTGCAATGAATACTCTCTAATTCTTTATACTCTAATAAATTCTCTAATGCATCTTTATACTCTAATGAATTCTTTAAAGAAATGGTAAAACCATTTTGCAGAGTTCATGGTCATACACTTGTGTTATCCCATACTCTGGAGGAGCTGGCATCCTCTGCACACAGGAGGTACCTTCGAAGGGACAAGGAGGCCTCTGAGCCACTTTGCGACCATGAGTATCAGGGTGTTCTTTCATTTTAAGTAACACCAGTTTCTGTTTAAGTAAAGAGGAGAGCATGGCCTGTGTGATTTAAATGTAACTGGTTTGGAAACTCAAAAAATGCTACTTTCTTTGCTGCAGCTAAAGCATATTTTGTGCATATGTAACTGAAAACAGCCATTAATATGCTGTAGTTCATTAGAAAAAGCCGTTAAAAGTAAAAGCTATGTCAACCAGAAGCATTGCATACAGATGAAACACCAGAGGTTGTGGTCTGGGGTTGACTCACAAGCCACAACACCCAGACCCACTGCCATGATGAGGGCCTGCCCAGTGATACAGCAGGACAGATTTTTTGACAAATGAGTGCTTCAGCAGAGCTCTCCAACTGTCCCTTAAAAGAGCATCACTAGCAGCCCTGATAGCAGTTGTTTTACCTGATCCCCTTGCTATCAGGTCCCATGATGTCTGAGAAGGCTGATGAGTGAACAAGTGGGACATCTATACAGCATCCCAACAGTTAGTTGTTATTACTATTGCCAAATCTTATCTCCTTGAAGTTTCCTTCAGGGAGTTCAAATGGGAGGCTGCAGAATCTGAAAAATCTCTAAACGATTATTTTCTGAATCAAGGCCTGGAAAAACGCTGACCCTTAGCACTGTTTATTCTTGGATGTATTTTCCTCCTTTGACAGTGGTCTATTTGGGTATGTGTGAGACCCATGGGAGACACATTTGGGAAGGCGAAATAGGAATCTAGAATGCAGGCTGTGAGAGCGAGGAATATGACTGATGAAGTCTCATGGGTGAGAATCAAGCAGATCTTTAAAATTGGCTCTTTCTAACTCCAGCTATGTTCTAAATGTGAAAAATGTAGACCGGAAATTTTGTCATGTTGCCAAAGGCTGTCTGAGAGCTAGAATTTTGAACGTCCACCAGTGTGTCCTCTTTAAAATGCTCTAGCCTGGGATCCAAGCCCAGGGGCCCAATCTGATCCACTTCTGGAGAGCTTTACTGTACAAACACTTCAAACTGACCCCACTCCTGAAACTGAGAAAGAGTAATCTTGGATGGTTTAGGCAGTCCATAAACTAGTTGTCAAATAGCTCACCCTTTATCAGCTGATAAAATGTCCCAACAGAGCCTTGCTTTATCCTTGTCTTTCTTTCCTCTTCCCTCACTTAGCAGTGACAGAATTCAGAGTGCAATCCATGGTCCTTACAGGCAGGACTGCTCTGAGCAGACTCTGATTTCATAGAGTTATAGAATGGTTTGAGTTGGAATGGACCTTAAAGACCATCTAGTTCCAACCCCCCTGTCATGGGCAGGGACACCCTCCACTAGACCAGGTTGCTCAAAGCCTCATCCAGCCTGGCCTTGAACACTTCCAGGGATGGGGCATCCACAGCTTCTCTGGGAAACCTGTTTCGGTGCCTGTAGGAACAAGTGGTTGGAAGCATTTTCCAGATTTACTGGGACAGCAAGAAAGCAATGAGGAAATTGATAGATCTACAAGCATTTGGTATTCACAGCATTCATCAGTTGCAAGGTGATGTCCTCCTAATCATTTCAGAGGCTGTTCAGTCCATCCTGGATGCTTGCCCTGACCTTCCTCCTCCAACAGAGCTTTTGACCCACAATAACTATCACCCAGGTGGTTGTCAGTCATGGTCTGACACTTGAAACGAGCCAGGACCAGAGATCTTCAGGGAAGGCAGTACAAGTTGGAGTAAGAGGAAGAAGAGGAGGATGATTTTTTAAAGCAGAGCAGCCACCAATACTTTAGAAACCTTTCCAGCTCCAGGAGTTTTTTCTGCTCCCAACTGCTTCTTCCTCCCTTACCCTTCACTGCCCCTTTTAATAGTATCAAAATCCAAAGCATTTGGTGTAACTGGGTTCTCATGGGGTGGGGGAATGATTTTCCTGGGTTTTCAAGTTTTTTATCTGCTGTGCTCACAATGAAGAGCTAACAGCCTTGGTCTGCACTGCCTTTGCAATTCAAGCAGAACAAACATGAGTTAACAGCTTACCGGAGTATGGTTTTAGTCTTCTGGACCGGTAGGATTTTGTGACTGATTTGGCTGCCTTCTTTTGAAGGCTATGTTACAGTGTCTACCTCACCTTCACACCACCCAAACAAGCCAAATTCTGGAGGGCTTCATATTCAGCTTTACCATATCTGTGTAGTATCTTCTTCAGTGTGTTCCTGCAGACCTTAATAACAGTTACCGCACTTTCCCTTGACCAACTTCAAGAGCAGACCATGTCTGCGCCTCTGTGTTGGCAAAAGCATTTCATTCATACACAGGAGCATCTTTACCATCTATTTCAATGAGTCAGAGGAACAACTGTGAAAGGATGAAAATAGGAGAAATATTTAGTTTTCATTGTGGTTTAATCCTGCTGGAAAATGAGCACCACACAGCCACTTGCTCACTCCCCTCCAGAGGGATGGGGGAGAGACCCAGAAGAGTAAAAGAGAGAGAACTTGTGAGTTGAGAAAATGACAGCTTAATAGGACAACAAGGGAAGAGAAATTATGATAATGATAATTATATGAATGATATTACTAATAAAACAATAAAAGCTCTGTAATTTTAGAATGTGATTTGGATTCTTTTTCAGATAAAGCAAATTATTCTCTAAACACCTCTGAACATTGCCTCCAATATTCAGCCAACCTAAGCCTTGAGTACTATGACCATAAATGTTGCAGATTGAGGAATTCTCTAATTCTTGTGGTTTATAAAACATTTTTTCAGTTTATAAAGAGGATTGTGAAAAATGGTGCTGAACAGTAAACATGGGTCAATGGAGGGATGACGTGTGTCCAGCCACATCAGCACTGTGCATGGTAGCATGGTCAAGTCAATGACACCACCTCACATGAAACTGTTCTAGCCAACAGAGTACACTGAAAATGCAGGGAGATAGCCACTTGAGTTCCTGTAGAAGAGAAGTACTGAAGTAAAAGGAAAGCAGAACAACAAATGAGAGACCAAATTTGCCAAATCTGAAGAGTTTTCGTATTTTACTGTACACATGTGTTTATAATCCACTATTTGGCTGACAATATGCCTTGACTAATAATAGAAATTTGTGTATCTTTATAGCAGTACTTGTTTAAAAAAATACATGTTCTCCTATGCTACTCCTGTTTAAAACAACAAATGAGCAAACATTAGCCATATATCAAAAATATAATACACCAGTATAGAGCATTTGCTGTACATTCTGCCCCTCTTTTTGAGATATTTTTTTCAGAAAACAGGTTTAAAAACGGATAGTTTAAGATATGTAATACCATTCCCTCAGCTGCTGAATTGTGCTTGATACATGTAGTGTATTGCATGCTTGATACATGCAAATACACATGAACACAACACATGAGGCTTTCCACCATCTGCGGTCTGGCTCTAATTTTTTCCATGCTTCCTCAGTTCTGAGAAGGAAAGTGGAAAATCTCTGATTTGCTCCATCTGTTTACTTCATACAGTGCCACATGCCAGTCCTGGAAGAGCACAGGCTACAGCACATCAATAAAACTGGCTCAAATGAGCTTGAGTGAGTTTTGTTGTAAAAAAAGACAATAAGCCTTTTTAATTTTTCATTTATCTTCCAGCCCTCTAATAAAGCTGGATAGGCTTTTTGCGGTTTTGTCAGTGTTGAAAGAAAATGCAGCACAAAGGGAACTTTCATTTACTCACAACTCATTTTAGCAGCTAACGGTCTCGGAAACCGAGACCAGCACGAAGCTCGGACAGCAAGGTAGCCTTCCTTTTTATTTGTTCACACTGCAATTCACAGCCTTAAGGATTGCTTATGGTTTGTAGTGTCCTCCAAAGAAATTAGAATTTCAGCTGGAGCAGTATCTTCTTTTAATTACTGCTAGAACCAAACAAGCACCATGTGCTGATAAAGGGAGTTAAAGCAAAACCCAACTGAGCTGCTGGTCCCAAGTTCTCCCTGTAGCACCTTGGAAAATTCCTGGGGCCAGTGGCCTGGGGACGCAGCTTGCCATCAGACCTCAGCCTGCTTTCTCAAAACCCTCCGGGTCTGCTTATCTCAGTTGTGCCAGGAGCACTCCCAGCAGTCAGCCACACACAGTGCTCAGGAGAAGCATTTCAGCATTATTAAGAGTAGAAGCAAACCAAAGTCATGAAGGAAACTTTCTGGGAACTTCAAAAAGAAAAATACATATTAAACCTTCTTTGATGATACAGATTGAAGACTTTTGGTCACAGTTGCTTTTCCTGTGCTACTGTGTCAGGTTTGAAGGAGCCAGGCAAGTAGCTCTCTGTGCTTTGAAGTAGACAGAAGTTGCTATTTCTGATAACGCCACTTGGAGTCTTTGGTATCTTTATATATATATATGTATGTATATGTAAAACTAAACAGAATGCAAAACTCACAAGGCAGAGCTCTTTAATGGAAAAGAAATCATCACATTCCCACCTGCTGCCATGGGCATGTTTACAAGTGTGTTATTGAACCAAAGAGTGGTGTCCAGACTCCTACCAATGAAGCCTCCAACCGCTGCGAACTGTGCCGGTCGTGGTGCAAACATGTTTATATTCACTTAGCAAAGGAAAAGACATTATTCTCGAGTAATACTGTATTTCAAAGTATGTCACAGGCATCACTAATTTTAAAGGAGGAAAGAATTCCACCCATGTACTTCTTAAATTACAGCAAAGGATCTGTGTTTATAGATACACATAGACACAGGTGCACACACAAGTGATGAAATGCAGTTTATTCTTCCCTTACTCATTACTGGATGAAATAACACTGATATGCTTGTTCCACAGTCAGAAAATTCTCAGACGTTATCTTATTAATAATCACTTATTAAACTCATTTAATACTTCAAATGAAGTGCAGCATTGCTTCTTCCTTATTTGGCAGACACTGAGGAAGAGCTGATGGAGAGCAAACAGCCATATATAATAGCTTTTATTCTTATTGTGAGAGAAAACTGTAATTTTACAACAATCAATGCTTCAAATGTCACAAGTGAAAATATTAAGATGCTATATGTGATAACCACTCAGTCCATTAAGGCTCTCAGTAAAGTTTATGCTTCTTATTTCAGCCTACTTCACAGTAATGTTGACCACACTGTTCCACATTCTCAGGTAACGGAAACCAGCATCACGCTATTGAATCTGGATCACTGACTCTGCTGGCATGACTTCTGATTAACACTGCTGTAAAATGAAATCGTATTATCTATTTTTCACTGCTTAGTACACAAGACTATATTTTGCTTTCTGGTAAATATTTACTCCTTCTGGAAGCTCATTGTGCAATCTGGTACCTAACAGCCATTGTTCCGCTGAGAAATTGTCTCCTTTTCAAACAGTTTTGCTAGTCACTGCTGCTGAGGAAAGAAAGCTGAAAGTCAGCACTTACAGATAGCATCTCTCTACCAGAAGAGTTTTCAAAGTTGGGGACTCAACAGAGGGTTTTCCACCTGGAATTTAATACTTTAGAGGAACTAACAGTTGAATGGCTTATTTAGTCTATTCTCATAAGGGGAAAATATCCCATCATCTAAAACCCTAAAGAGTTTATGGAATATTTTACTACTGCTTTTTACTATGAAGTAGGAAGGAAGTAAGTTCAGCAGCAGAATCCATGGGCAATATTCTCAAACAAGCACTCTGAAGCAAAAAGCATATGACTCACCTCTTCAGCTAAAAAAAATAAAATTGCCCTTCCCTCCTGGGACATCACCACTGATGTTGTTGCAGCTGCTTCCGTGTGGCATTTTCTGGACCATTGCTCCTCCTTTTTCTTTATATCAGTTGGAATATTTCTGCTGCATTTGAGGTCAGGCTGATAGTGCATGCAAGGGCATACGCCAGAGCAGGGGAGAAAAGGCATTGCAAATTGTGTCATCCAGCCTGGGGCATTAAGAGAAAGCCGGACAGAGCACTTGGAAAGGGCTTATTCATGTATCTGAGCCTGCCGTGAGAGTGTAGGAAGACTTCTCTCCAGGAGGAGGCTCTTAGCTCTTTTTGTCCTAACACAGATTTTACCTACACATTAGTTTCGAATCAAGCTCAGCAGGCTCCATGGAACGCTTCCCAGCCCCTCACCAAGAGATGCTTAAACTACTACATTTACTCGAATTTACTTTTCTAGGTAGCATATAGATGGAAAAAAAGGTGGAGAATTTTGGAGCTGGCTTATAAGGCTACGGGTTGGGAATCAGCAAACTTTCTTGATTAAGCAATACAAGGAAAGAAGTCTTAGCTTTGTAAGACTTGAAATACTAGTGGAAATTAAAAATTAGTGTAAATATTGACAACTGTAGCAACTGATTCCCTTTCTTGGGGAATCCACCCTTTTCTTGGGGGCATTAGCTGAAGGATTGATTTCCTGAAATGAAAAGGAATCAGCAGAAGTAAGAATAGGAAGAAGCTTCACTCTTAAGGAAAGAAAAAGGTTATTGAATTATTCATTCAGTATGATTTTGTTTGAAGTAGGTAGGAATTAGAAGGATGCAAAATAGCACAAAACTATTATTAAAAATTATTTTTCCATTATTTTTTCACACCCATTCCAGTGGTGTCCCTGAGTGCATATAAAAGCTACTTGGCAACTTAGCAAGATAAAAAGATTTTTCTAGTATTTTTTCCTTTGGGTTGACTATGAAAGAAATACACTTCTAGCATGCATAGCCAGGGATCACAGAACTGGTACTTCTGTCATCTTAACCACAACTTTATTGTGCAGAATCTTACCAAGGAAGCAGATTTAGGAAAAGATGGCTTATTTCGTTTAGTTCCTACCAGGAACATTCGTAATACTACAACTAAACAGTCAGCTCCAGTGATATAGAAGTGATTCACTGTTTGCCCACAGTCTGGACATAGAACATAACTCTAAGTGGCCATAAACTCCCTTAACAAAAACAAACAAACAAAACACTATACCAAAACAAAAACCCAAACAAACAAAAAACCAAAACACCAAACCCAATGAAAAAAAACTATTTTTTTTTAACAGTTGTATTTGGTACACTGCTAAAAAGGAAGGCTTCAAAGTACTTAATTATATATTCAAAAAGGGCTTTAGCTCTATGTGGAATACTAATATTTATTGTTCTTTATAGCTTTTCTTGAAGCTGTAAAGAAATGTTGCAGCTGCCTAGTCTGGCTCCTGCATAGTATGAGCCATATTTAATTTAGCCAGCTCCATGGTGGGGCTGGAAACTATTGTCTGAACTGTAACAAATGATTGTGAGATGCAAGTTTAGACTTAAAGACTTCAAGTATGCAGAACCTATTATCTATCACTTCTAGCAAAGTCCAGTAGTTCATTATCTGTATGACCTGATTTTGGTGGTTGTTTCTTACCTACATACAGTCTTACAACTCTATGGACTGGCATTTCAGTTGATAAAATGAATGGGGTAAAAATAGTCAAGACTATTATTGAATGTGTTCATGTTTAGGAAGTTAATTAGCACCCTGTGGTACTTGGAGTTGCTGTTGAGTTAGACAGGAATACGGTTTCCATGAATATTTATCAGAATTAAGGCAGCAATGGCAAGGTCTTCCAGCTGGTGCAAGACAGCATAGCTCTAGGGACTTCCTTAGCTTTGCAACCACTGAAAACCTGACTTCTTTTTCTGGAAGTTTCTTATATTCTGAAAGATAAAACCCTTGCTGCAATGACAAATTAAAAACAAAGTTTTTGGGGAAGCAACGAATGTTAAAAATTTCTTCTTGTCTTGTCAAAATGCCTGGGTGTAAGGATGTTTCATAGCTTCAGATGCAGTTCTGATGAGTTTTGCTGCCGTACCAGGAAGGCAGAGTAAAACAAGCTATTAGTGTTTCTTTTCCTGCAGCTCGAGCATGCCTTTCAATACTTTTTATTTTTCCTTGAAGTCATTAGTGCATATTGTCTTTCTGCTACTAAAAAGATACAGGCTTTCAGAAGGGCAAACGATCAGCCATTTCACTTCAATCTGGATCCAATGTCATGTGCTCTCCAGACACCCTATCATACAGCTTGAGAAAAAAATGCATTTAGTAGGCATACTGCTTTATATATGACTGCATTGATTTGATATAATCTACAAGATAATAGATCTCATAAAAACTTTCTGTCTTGTGAGACCAATTGCCAGTGCAGAAAAATGGATAGGATAATCTGAATACAGCTGAGACTTCTTCATTCTGACAAGGCATTTCTGCCCTGGTGATCTGACCTATGACACTGACTGCTCACTCTCTGCAAATCTGGAGCATTAGACCTACAAGTGACCAGCTTGCCTGCTATGTATTTCTTCTCTTGATAGCTACTGTTATATCGCATTGGCCACAGAATGAGTGACAAAGGTTCGTTTCAGACCATCTACTGCAGAGTACCAAGCCAAACCAGAAATGATGACCACAGAAAATCGACAGGAATAGACATAAGGAACTGAGATAAGGAATAGACAGTCTGAGCACAGTCCAAATATCCAGGTCCAGTACACAGAACTTTCAGCAAACAGTTGTTAAATGAGACCTTAAAGCAATCTTTAATGTCACAGCAGAAAAACTAAGAGAAAAAGATATTTTGGCTATTAGCAGGCATGAGCAGCATACTAGCCAAGAAGTTAGTGTTAGATCAAAATGTCAAATTCCACAAACTTGTTTTGTTCCTGATGCCACTTCACTGACTTCAGCCTAAGCCAATAGCTATTCCAAGGACCTAAACTTTATTCCATGGCTTTTTTGAATGACTTGAAAGTATTGGAACTCATAAATATTTTAGAGGATTGCTTTTAAATTGGGCCTCTGAAAAATAAACAGAGGTCAGACTAACAATACTGCTATGCAAGAAGGAGGAGCATAAAAGGGAAGGTTTCCAAGGAAGGCACAAGGCTTTCATACCACACCTCTGAACTTTGCAAGGGCATGTCAATTGTCACTGTGAGGCTGGATTTCTCACCTTCAGGGTTTGCTTGCTGGCCAGATTAAATTTTGGGCTAAAATCCTGAGTTTTCCTCCTCCTACAGCTGTGATTCAAATGGAAAGTAAATAAAGACTGCTAGATTTATTTACCCTTTTTTCATTAAGATACTGACCAACATTTTTGAAGATATGCTTTCTGTGAAAAGTTGCCAAAACAAACATATACAGCATACAAATGCAGGTAAATAACTCCATATTTTATCTTGTTGATAATTAAATTAGGAAGGATATTTAAGTAGTAGGTGTACCTAAAGCAAATTCAAATTATACTGGCAGTGACACACAGAAAACTTTGGTTAGATTTGCAATTTTTTTTTTTTGGCCCCTTATTTTATGTTCTTCAGCAAGATAGATACTACTTCAGATTATGTGGTGGCCAAGAGATTATAAACCAAGTAAAATGCCAAACGAATGACCAATGAATTAAACTGAAAAAATCAAGATTCCACTGGGATGTTGTTCATTTTTGATAGTGCAGATAGGTGATGATTACTCACAGTAATTTATAGAACTCAGGTGACATCAACTGAATGACTGAAAGGTGTTACAATCCCTTTGCATAACATACAAAGCCCCCTGGGAACTGTAAAATTTCAATTTATGCATCTGTACATTTATAGAAGGCACATCTAGGCATTCTTATCCGTTACAAAGACGTTGAGACTTTTCCTTATTAAATGGTGCGTTAAACAAAAGCTGATAGTTTTATACGTCACCTTCAATCAAAGATGAAGAAGAAAATATGAAGAAGATGGACAAGGGGTAATGGGTTTAAACTGAAAGCAGGGAGATTTAGATTAGATATCAGGAAGAAATTCTTCACAGAGAGGGTGGTGAGGCACTGGAACAGGTTGCCCAGAGAAGCTGTGGGTGCCCCATCCCTGGCAGTGTTCAAGGCCAGGCTGGACAAAGCTTTGAGCAACCTGGTCTAGTGGAGGGTGTCCCTGCCCATGGCAGGTGGGTTGGAACTAAATGATCTTTTAGGTCCCTTCCAAACCAAACCATTCTGTGATTCTATGATTCCATTCTAAGCAACTTAAAAAAAAAAAAAAAAAAAAGCAGCAGAAGAAAATCATTAAAAATTTAGGAAAGAGGTACATAACACCTGCACGAAGCACTAAGGCTCAAGGCAGAGGTTTGGTGGTTTTATTTCACTTTCAGTCTCCTGTGTGGGGAAGGAGATGGTGCAGGTGCTGATTGTGCCCCATGAGCTGCACAGCTTCATGGAGCCTGACAGTCACTTCCTTGTGGCTGAGAGTGAAAGAAGAGACTGCTATCACCAAAACCTCACTGTTCACTTCCTGTTCTTTCCCCTCCTAACTTTCAGGTTTGCTTTTAAGCTGAATTTCCAGTGTTCTCTGGAGTTTGTGCATTGTTTAAGTCAGGCGATGCTCTGCTAAAATAACAAAAAACATATACAACCATAGTTTTCTGCAGATGGATCCCTGTTCCCTAACTCCTGCCTTGTGCATGGAAAAGCTTCCAGGGTGATTAGACAAACCACCAGACAGAAACTTAAGTAACATAAGCCCAGTATGCAGAAACCTGTGGGTGGAGGCATTGGGAGTATTCAGCTACAAAACAGAGGGAAGGAGGATGGTAAAACCACAGCAAGAATCCTTGAAACGGAATGGTGTGGGGAATTCTGGAGACAAAGGGAGACAGAGAGTGGACAAAGCCATCACCTGGATTTGGCAACATTAATTTTGGTGTTTCAGAAAGCAGCAGTGTTGCAGTGGAGCACATCAGAGAATATTTCAGATATTTTATACATATACATATATACTCTATAGAGATAATATGTTCTATATTCAATGAACAAATTAATTTTTGGAAAAATAATTCCCCTTCGCAATTCCAGATGACCAGGGAACCCAGACAATATCTACCAACTCCAGGATCCCTTCCTAAT
This sequence comes from Rhynochetos jubatus, assembly GCA_027574665.1. Lineage (NCBI taxonomy): Eukaryota > Metazoa > Chordata > Aves > Eurypygiformes > Rhynochetidae > Rhynochetos > Rhynochetos jubatus. The sequence continues at coordinate 26,828,342 of CM050652.1, read as the reverse complement.
GGACCTACTTGAGGGTATCATTTAGCGCGCAAACGAATATGCTGAATGCATTTTCATACTTTCAGCGCTGGATCTGAAGAAGAGTACGGACACCTGAGGAGGGAGTTAGGTGGGATTTCACCACCTCAGCCTGCTCAGATTGTGCTCAGATGCCACTTTGTTTTGGAGACACCCCTGCAGCCCCCTCTTTTACAGCAGAATCCCTTAAGGGTCTCATCCTCCACCATTGCTACAACAGTCACAGCATTCTCAGGGCTGAGCACCTCTGTGTGCATTGCATGTTTGACTGGTACCCGACCCAAGGAGAGGCTCACGTTCAACATGGGGAAGATATCAAAGCTTGACTATCTCATTCTGATAGTCTTTCCCTAAAGGGAAAATGCCTATAGATATCAATGGGCTGTGTGTACTGAGAGAGAGATCACGTCTCTGGGAGACCATTCAAGATAACTAGCACTTGCCGGTGAAGGTGCTCATATCTACAGAGAGGCTAATGATATGTGCGATTGGTAGCATTTACTAACCTGGCTGCCCTGAGATTTTTCTGATTTATCATGGTTCTTCTTATCAGAAAGAAGAAAAAAACAAATAACTGGACTCAGAAAGTAAGTGCTTTGTAAGCTGCTGTAGCACTGTGAGCACACACAAAGGAAGGGCACCTACATCACACCAAGCTTCAGCTTTGTGCATGGGGTCTCCATCCACCGAACCTGAAACTCAGCCTTTGGCCCCAAGGGAGAGATTGAGAACGAGGGAGTGCTCCCTCTGCCAGCCCCGGTGCAGAAAGCAGGAGCAATTTCCCCACCCAAGACACTGGGTAGAAGGACCCAGCTTGGATCCTGGCTCTCCCAGCCACGGACAGAGGGTCCTCCAGGGGCAGAGAGAAGAGAAGACATCACAATTCCTTGGCCCTGAAGCATTCATTTCCATTCATCCCCCTCAGCATGCATGGTGAGGATCCTCCACCAGGACCTGAGGCCTCCAGGTGCCCTAGAGAGCTTTGCTGGAAGAGCTGGGCTCCCAGAGGCAGCTTGGCAGGCTGGACACCTGAAAGCCAGCTACTGCTCAGCAGGCCTAGCCATAAACAAGAGACGAGATGCAATATCCTGCTGACAAGGAAAAAAAAAAAGGCAGAAGGAAAAAAAACAGGGGCAGTGAGCTCTGGTTTTGGCCATGCTCATAGCCAGAGCTGGCTGCTGGACTGTCTTCATGGCCCAAAGGTGAGGGTATCCAGCACTGCTGTCCCTGGAGAGGAACATGGCAATGGCCAGGCCCTTCTGGTAATCAAAAAGTAGGGAAAAAGACAAGGGAAAATATGTTGACAAGCAGGGGAGAGGAACCCAAGCAGAGGAGAGTAGCTTCAGTTTGCAAATAGAATTTTCTGTGAGGAGAGCTCACAAGTGTAAATAGTTAAAAGGCATTCAGAATTTTAGTTGGGCTTTTATTTTTCCACTTCTAAAGGACCCTGATGAGGATATGAGATAACGTATGAGAGTTTGGCATCTCAGTAAAGCCATAAGCTTCACAGTAGCTCTGTAATGTCCCTATTTTGCTTACCACTTTTATTCTGCAGTGTTCGTTCATGCCAGTGATCCTCTGAAGGAGTAACATGTGAAAGTTTCACTCATCCCTGCATTGCCGTTAGGCTTCTAAGGGTTGGCTCTGTGTATGATTTAAAATCATTTTCTGTAGTGAAGCACTGTTATTAGCTCAGCAAATGGAATGAACATTCAGGGGAAAAAACCAGCCCTGTAATGTGGACTTAGAATCAGCAGGTTAATTTTCTTTTGGGGTTTCTTTTTCTACGTAAATATTTTAGGGATGTTGATGTTTTCACTAAGCTTTTCATTTGAAATGACTCATGGCTGTGGCTTCCTATAACAGAAGGGATTCCTATTTGGACTCCATACAAAGCACCTCCTTTCTATTTACATATAAATCAGATGCAGGAAGAGATTAGCAGCTTTATTCCAGTAACTGCAAGCAATCCAGGCCCTCCAACATTCACATTTAGCAGGTTTGCAAAGAACTAGCTATGAGCTGTACAAAAGACTTAGGGAGGGGGAAGACAGTTTGTTTTCTTTTTCCAGAAAAATAACCAGAATCCTGTTGCTTGAGCAAGGGATTATGACTGGAAAATCCACTGGAAATCCCAGAAATAAAAGCAAACCTGTATTGACTTGAAATGCAACTATGCTAGAGGTATTGGGTGTTTCTAGTTCTTATGCTTTGGATACAAATTAAAAAGAAAACAAAATCAATCTCCCAGGCTTTGGTTGGAATGAGCAGTCCTATTAAAGGACCAATTTAAACCTAATAAAAACTACAGAACTCCATGCACCAGGGTCATGCTGTTAACAATCTGGACTAGAAGGTAAACAGAACATTAATTCAGCATGGAGCTGATTGGAGTGCTGTGGGAACGGGGAAATGACCTACAGGGACCAAGAAAGGAAAATGGATGGGAAATCAGATTGAATTGGGAATAATGTGAATAATACGTCCAGCTGAAAATAGCAGAACAGTTTGAAAAGCAACCATGGCGAGCTACCCCAGCCTGGCTGGGATGCATTTGGCTCAAGGGCAGAAAAATGGTTCATTCTTTAGCATCAGGGCCTGGCAGGGGCAGCTACCCCTCTGAGACAAGGACAATTTACACTATTATATGACTGTATCTTGAGCATTTTTTTCTCCCTATTCCAGCTCCTCAGGGACTGATCATGATCTCACACCCACTGATGATCATCTGGAGCCAGCAGTTACACCAATGCAAAACTGGTGTAAATTTACATTAGAATGAAGCTATTATAAACTGTCCCCACTGAAATATGTGTTTATATCTGACAGCCTGCAAGTTTTTTCTCAGGAAACTAGTGAAAAGAAAAGAAGGTCTTCCAAAACAATTTCATTTGAAAAGCCTCCAAGTTATACACTCCAGGACTGTAAACATGGTTCTCTTATGAAAGTGGATTTAAGTGTCTTTCCATGAGATTAGCATTTAATACAGGTAAATTTGTCATTCAATCTTTCCCTTACACATTTTATTGTCAGCATAAACATTTAGAAGGCAGAACTAAAGATCATTTGGTCTGTTTAAGAGCTGAGCCTGAAAGAATGCTGCTCTCAATCTGCAAACATTTTTACAGTCTCTTAGGCATAGAGACATTTGCCACTGAGTTTTCCAAATATCCTGGTGTAACCAAAAATTGACAGAGACTGTGTCTATATTATAGTCTTTTTTCTTAGATCATTTGCTTAAAAGGTGGGAAGAAAGAAAAAGGGACAAAAAAAGTCCCTTATATTTGTCAATACAGTATCTGGGAGTGTTTTAGACTTCTTGTACGGCTCCCACATGCCACCTCTGTCCTTGCATTTCCATTTTTTGAAATCAGGGTAATACTACTCCCCTACACGACCAATTAAGGTGCTCTCACAACGTGCATTTCCTCCCAGTGACCTGTCCCATGCAGCAATAGTACTTCACATGCAGGAGCTTCAGGAGCCGAGCAGAGACTGCAGAAGCAATAGAGATGCTCCACAGGAAAAAAAAAAAATGGAAACAGGGTGGGGAAAAGCAGGCAACACACCGGACAGAAGAGCTAAAGCTGCTGAGCTGCTACTGGGAAAAAGAGGATCGGCAATTTCAAAAATCTCAATTCATTAAAAAAAATATTCTTTCTCGAAGAAATTAAGTTGAACAGCATCTGTATAAAACGCATAAACCTTCAGTCTTCACAGTGCGCTTTCTCTTTATTTTGCTACAGCAAAGCCACACTCTATCTGGATGATGTTATTATCTAATAATACAGTAATTTGACAACATTTCGTTATCTCTGGTTTCAGCATTTTAAAATCATGCTCTTTAAAAAGTGAATTAGATTTTTGGCATTGTTTGGTATGGTCACAAGTTTTCAGGCCAACAGTGATCCAGAATAGATGTGAGAAAATCAAATGGCAGCAGTTTAAATGTATTTATATGCAAATCATTTATTCACAGGAGGCAGATGTCAAAACCAAAGAGAATTTAAGGTTCAGTCATTATTTTCTTCTCTGTTCTGCCTGGTGTTCCATTCAGAACATTTTAGATAAAAGTCAATTTAATAGGTTATTAATAACCAGTGACAAATAGTTGAAAAAATAGAAGACTAAATAAACTAAAGACAAAAATACACTGAATTTCTAAAGCATGGTACTAACGTACTGTTAAACACCCAGATATGGCATCTGTTTAATTTTCTGACACAAATCAGGAAAATGCAAAACTGTTAAGCTAAGGAGAAGGAATTTCTTTTAATCACAATAGCACATAGTATTTAATTAAAATCATAGAATCATGGAATCTTTTAGGTTGGAAAAGATCTTTAAGATCATTAAGTCCAACCATTAACCTAACACTGCCAAATCCACCACATTCCATAGGGAATGTGAACCTGGTTCACAGATCTCTCAAATACCTCCAGGGATGGTGACTCAACCACCTCCCCGGGCATACTGTTCCAACGCCTGACAACCCTTTCAGTGAAGAAATTTTTCATAATATCCAATCTAAACCTCCCCTGAACTTAAGGCCTTTTCTTCTTGTTCTATCACTTGTCACTTGGGAGAAGAGACCAACACATATGTCTCTGCAACCTCCTTTTCAGGCAGTTGTAGAGCAATAAGGTCTTCCCTGAGTCTCCTCTTCTCCAGGCTAAACAACCCCAGTTCCCTCAGCCGCTCCTCACATGACTTGTGCTCTAGACCCTTCACCAGCTCTGTTGCCCTTCTCTGTAGACTCCACACAGTTTTTTTACCCAGCCAAGAGTACACCCATCCAAGCCATGAGCAGCCATTTTTTCCAGGATATTGTTGTAAATAGGTATTAGTAAAAGACAGAAAAACAACAACAACAATTTATGAAAACCATACATAGGGAAGCTACATATTTTTTTTGTTTTCATAATATGAAAAGGAAACGTTAACAAATATCTAAGTTAATACCCTTCCTGTAGCCAAATTACGCCTATTCAGGAACTATGTAATCGGATACAATATAATATCATCATTCATCATCTAAGACATTCAATACAACTTCACCCATATCACAAGGTCATTTCTTCCAGTGGTCATTTAAGAAAAATACAACTTTGTACTCCAAAAATATTTATGCTGGCTTCAGCAAAAAGTGTCTGATTGCAACAGTCCAAAGAGGTCATGGTATCTTGAGGATGCTCAAGTTCCTGACATTTCTCACTGCTGTCCAACATAAATGTGAGGACTTCACAGAGAATTTTCGGACAGTTATATTTACAATTTCTTCTTCCTCTTCATCAAGGTCAAAGAGATTTGAAGGTGCTCAGGAACTCAAAAGCAGGATCCTTCTTTATAATCTTCTCAGTGCCAGAACAAGTGTCAGCTAGTCTTTTATCCTGTAAATAGAAATATCTCCCCATGGTCTCATTAATAAGGGCTGGGAACTACCATCTTTCCTGGCCCTGTGCCTGTCTGAGTCAGAAAGAGCCCCAGGCTCAGCACCTACCTCTGCAGCCCCTGGAGACATACACTCAAAAGGTAGCAGATAATATAGACTGACATTGCAAAACAACACAAAATTCTTAAGAGTTTGGTTTTTATCATTTATTCAACATAATTTTAAAGTTACAGATTCCTTCCCACCCCCCATTCTTGAGGTTCCATCCAGGTTTTAAGAGGTACATAGTTTTTTCAAGATTATAAGTTGACCGTGGGTGATGTAAAGGATATAAACAATGGATGAAGGACCAGATTCTCCCTTCCCTTTGGCTACATGGAAGCAGTGGGAAATAAAGACTGCACTTGTAAAGACCAGTCCTAAAAGTTAAAGCTTGCAGTCCCTAGAGGAGAAAAGTAGGATGCAATCCTCATTTGGGTGGGACAGCCCATTTTGAAAGTGATTGCATGAGGAACAGGGGAGCACTTGTGTGCAGAAAAAAATGTCTTACCTCCTCAAGAACAAAAGGAGGAAATACCATCAATCCCTCCTTTGGATGTATTTTGTCAGCATCGGATGGAATTTTGTACAAGTGCAGAAATATACCCACATAAACACATGCATAAACACATACAGGCGTTTAACATTAAAGCTGTTCCATGCTCTGGACTAATCACAATATCACAATAGCTCCTGTCCTGCTCCACACCAATGAGGAAGATGGAACAGAAAAGAAGGAGGACAAGGATGAGGGAAAGAGTACTGATCCAAGCAGAAGACAGCCTTTTGCTACTTTTTTCCCTCTTCTTTTCTTCAGGAGGTGTTTCTGTTGCATCACTAACTTATGAGAAGTGTGAACCTTTCAGCCCCCCCTGTTCTGGAAGAAGCATACAAGTGTTTTCTTTTTCTCTCCCCTTAGCACTGCCCTTTAATGGCAGTCTAGAGGCTTATTGTATTTCTTATCTCTGAAAAAATGTTTAATGTCTTTTGACATTCTTGAAAAAACAAAAACCTAACCACCTTAACTCATTAGTCATCTCCTGTTTTCTTATTATGGCTATTATTCATAATTTTTGCTAACTTGCTAAATGGGCCAAAATGGACATATTCCTTCCATTGACAGTGGTGATGCATTCAGAAGAGCAGGAACACTGCAGACTTCATTAGTGACACTAAGCCATCCATATCAATCCAATATCACAGGTTGTGGTGTTGTTCAGAACAGACATTACTCATTTAGAGGTAACTCTTAGACTCAGATGCCCACTTCTCATGCTGTTTACATAGTCACTCTCCATCAGAGAACAGAAGCCAAGATTCCCTACTCCTAACATAGCACAAGCCACATGGGACCCCTCCTGTCTATCTTTTCTTTGGGTTCATCATTTCTTCATCTGGGCTATCGGTAGTCTATCTGCAATAGGAAGGATGGAGTGTGACCCCAGCCTAGCTTAGAAACTGGGAAATGGGAGGGGGCTGAGACTTCCTCAGGATGTGGAGGAAACTGAATCAGATCTTCCACTTCCCAAGCAAGTGCTTTCCCCCCAGGTGATCAGGACAACATGGACACAGCCTTTCCCTCTTCCCTAGGTAGTTTATTGCTATCCCTTGCTGAACCAGGAGTTCTCAGACCACTTCTAGCAAGTCAAGGCCTTCCAGAGAGAAGCACTGAACTGATTCGTTTAGCCAAAAACTGTGGCCCCATCATGCGTAGCAATGCCATTAAAGGTACCCAGCAAGTTTTTGGGTCTAAGACAAGTGTCTGGGCACCTATGCTGCCCTGGCAGGTTTTATGTGAATTGCTCAATGAAGTCTAGTTCCTTAAATTTGGTTTATATAGAAATACAGGTGCCTGAAATATGAATCTGGCCATTGATACCTCTGTCTATATGCCATGCAAAAACATGAGCCTGAGCACATAGTGATGTCCAGATTCAATCATGGATTTAAGGAAACCTTTGAAGAATGCTAGAGGAGATGATGGGAAACCATAAGCAAAATGAAACTGCAAAGTGAATATTAACACATGATTTTTTGCTTTCACTGGTCACATCTAGGGTAAGAGTCCCTGCCATGCTCCAGCCTTGATGCAAGTGTAAGCGAAGACTCAGTGCCCTCAGCATTAATACTAGTAGCTGGTTCACCTTTCAAAGAAGGCAAAAAGCAGCCATAAAGCCAACCCTGTTGTGTTCATTTTCTAGAATTTATGACATTTGGCACTGGCCTCAGAGTAAATACTAATACAGCTTTCTGCACTTACACGCCTTCTTAATTTCTAATGGCACATTATAATAGTTTTTCTAACAAAACAGCATTTGTGTCAGGAAGTCACACAGTTATATCAGTAATAGAATAGCACTGATGGCAAATCTGAGAGAAAGAAGTCAAGAATAAGGAGTTTTATTTATTGACACTTCATTCTCATCTCCTTGCAGGTTTTTACTTGAGGTTAAAAGCCAAGATTGAGTGGAAATTCAGAATGTCCTGCCTCTTCATAACCTGGCTCTTTGTAACATTTTGGATTACTAAATATTTTGGGGTGGAACCTGCAGTTTCCTTTCTGTAAAGCAAAAATAAACCTCCTAAAACTAAACATCAAATAGCCATTTTTTCTCCTCCAAATTTGATGAAACAATGGAAAATATGTAATTTTCCTTGCTGACAAAGACAATTTTTTATTATTATTTTGGCTCAATAGAGCTGCTGAATAGGTAATGAATAGGGTGAAGTGAATGGTACAACAAGTAGGACGGAAATCTGGAAGCCACTCTGGCTTTCATTATCGGTTTCAACTTAATATAAAACTTCTCAGATATTTTCCAGTATCATGAGATCATATTTTCTCATGAAAAACTGTTCTTCTACAAAATGTCAGTCTACTCCTAATCAGAACAAAATAGACCATGAGTAATTTTTCAATTGTTGTTTAGACAATTGAATCTAACTATTAATAAATTTACAATTCTATTAAAAATTAAATAATTTCTTCTTTGACTGTTTAGCAAAACCCTGCTGGAGATCCATGTTATTTTTTAATGACTCAGGGCTTGCAGAACATAATATTTCATAACAAGAAGATGATTTACTGTAGAGAACATTGACTCATGGTGGTTTATCCTCTTCTGCTTGGCAATAAAACATATCTTACTGTATTGGACACAGAGACTTTTCCAAGATAATGTGCTTAAAGCAAAGGATTTTGCCTGTATACCACTGAAGTCACTAGTTTTGTCACTGACTTCACTAACAGAAGGACTGGAAACAGAATGAGAATGTTTAAATGTAATTCTGTGAAGACCATATATTTAGAAGCCATTTAATCTCCATCAAGTCTTTCCTTCCTTATATTCTTGCCACGCACGCTGTTGTTTAAGCCAACCACCATTAGAAATGTAGTGAATAGGTGTGAACTATGTGCCGTATGTTGAATTTTTAATATCTAAAACAGAATGCAGTGTTCCCAAAGTGAACATGTCTGCATCCTAAGGGCATTTTTACACTTGCGTTTGGAAAATATTCCTCTCATCACAGCTGTTACCCAGCCAAGAAACAATGCGTGAGCACAGCCAGCAACTTGGAGTCAAAAGGAGCTATTTATTTCCTTGCTATGGTCCAAGGTGTTTTCAGGACTGCTGAATACAGTTTCCTGTTTTTTTGGGCAGTTCTTAAAAGTGGACCTTTGGGGAAGAAAATTATTCTGAAAGTTGCGCTAACTTTAGAGTAATGTCATTGATTTCCCTAAATTAGTCCTGGTTCATGTCACTGCAGCTCAGTTTCTTTTGTACTTTATGAAACAACACAGGATAACTCCATGCATGTTCAACTATGGACGTATCCCTATCTTTGATACCCAATAGTTGGAACAGCTTTGGTTTCGTGAAGTCTTGGGAGTGATCAGTGCAACTGCACATGACATCTGGGATATAACCAAGTGTCCAAATGTGTGTCTTTATATCTCTTGCATTGCCCTGTTTCATGACAAAAAGGCAGGATTTATTGCCAGGGGTGTGTGCCCCTTTTGCTTTCTTGCAGCACAACTTTCAGCAGGCTATTGGCAAGCTCTGAGAAGCCAAGCACTTTATGACAGACTCTTTATTGATAGCACATTCGTTTATTGAGAGTCTGTTAGGCTCTTCTATAGAGTAGGTTTTTCAAAATCTATCTTAGCAAATTTTAGGTGTCCTGGCACCTTTCATAGCACAAGTCCCTTTGAGCTGAATCAGAGACAAATTTGAATGTGTTGCCATATTGCAGTATTTTAAGTATTTTTAATTTTTTTCTGGAGGTAAATTCACAGTATGAAATAATCCTAAATTATCAAGCGATATTGATACTCATAATTGACATTCTGTTCTCTTCAAATGTAACACACAGTTATTACAACCCTTTCCATTCTGTTTGCATGATCATTTTATTATCCTGTAACACAGAATTGCCCTGGTCTGAGGTTTCTACTAGTGGAGAAAAATAAAATATGGTTTCCATACTAAAGCATCCCACACTCTTAAGGGACTACAAGCAGACATTAGACATTTTTTTCAGGATCTATGCAATTCAGGGCTCAGTATAGCTCCAGCTGGGCATTGATAAGCCTCTTCTTCATATTTTTCAACACAGCTGCTTTATTGGTGGTGTCACATACCTACTGCCAGGCTTGGTTGGTTACAAAGGGAGGATGTCATCCTTGCAGACTTGTCACAGTAACAGGACTATAGCCCATCTTTCTCAATGCAACTTGTACCTGAATTAGATTTTGAATTCTTCTGGCATCAATATTTCCCAAAATTCACATAATTTCAACCATAGCATGTGCAATCATTAATAATGACAGCTATAGTAAACATATCTTAGTATAGTTCAGTAGATTAAATTAAATAAATTGTTCTTAATAAAGATAAGATTTAAATCTCAGCAGATGCAGGGGAAGCCCTGTCTTGTAAGTTTTACTGGTGAATGTCTGATTCCTGTGTTTGGGACACTCATTCATGTCTTTATCTAGAGAACCTTTCATAGAACCATTCACAGAAATTTATTTATTCAGTAGATCAACATTTGTCTTGGAATGTAAATATTTTAAGACCAAACAGGGACTTCTAATAGGTCATAGTATTTTTAAAAGTATGATACAATGAAAGATATTCACTTGCTTCTTTTACCCTTTGGGGTGTGTGAATTCATGCATAATTCAAGTTTTGTCTTTCAGAGAACATTTCTTAGCATTTATGGAATCAGTAAAATTGTCAGATTGTAAAGAACTACACGATACAGATGAACAATACAGAGCAAAAAAATCATTAACTTACAGGGGTTTTAGCTATTTTTTTAAGACTGTGTTACTTCCTCCTGTTAATACTCAACATCCTGTGGACATCTAAGGACAGTGCCGTCCCTTCTACAGATTCACTTGTCCCACTTTCTCGGCTAACATGTGCGAGCTTACCTTCTGCAACCTCGAGGACCTGAGGCTGTCCTTCTATGGAGAGAACCAGAGCCAGAGTGCAGAATGCGACTCTCAAAAGGATGACTGAAATATAATGTACAGCATTTCCCATGTATGTTCACCATTTTTCTTCAGAAAAATATATAAAACTTACATGCATAAAAATGGAAACATATATTGATAGGGGAAAAGTTTACTACAGTAATTTCTCTATTTAAGAAAAATGCAGAGCACTGGTGAGATGGGTTTGTAGAACAAGAAAAATTTGAAAAATTACTCATTAAAATGAATTACTGAGGAAATTGCAAATTGAACAACTACTCAGTTTTAGCTGCTATCCAACTGGAAACAGTTTTACAGTTATCTACATAAATTTTAATTATGTTGTTTTTCCTTTCAAACATGGATTTTCTAATCACACAAACTGATAGAGAAATCTGTCTCATCAATGATTCCACACAACATTTTACAGTACTTGTAGTGGAAAACATATTTCAACATACATATTACTAATCATCATTAATACCCAACATAGATTCCATTGTTGTAGCAGTAGTTTTTTATTAGCAGTGCTTAATATTCTGTAATTATATTCTCAAAATATCAGCCTAATGATTTCTCATCCCACTTGCACTAAAATGGGTCTCTATTGGCAGATTGACTCTTACAATGTAGAAAACAATTATGTTACTGAGGAAAAACGCAGAAAAAGTGGCGTAATGAATAATACTAATACCTAATATGTTTGTATAAGGGAATAGCTGTTTTATTTTTCTTCTTATTTTACCAACCTGCATTTTATCAAAAAAGTCTACACATCACATATTCTGAGGAAATGATAGAACTTCCTGTTCTCTCACATCTGGAACATTAGCAAGCTCAACCTCCAAAAAAATAGAGGCTAAATAATTTACCACGCTGTTTATTTCAAAGACCTCCTTCCAGAATTAAAGGAAATCTATTTGCATGTTTCTAAAGGCATTGTTCCTTCAGTCTGTGATGTTCATCAGTCAGGTTTGCTGCTTTTGTTTTTGTAATCTAAATAAATATAGTTCAATGGTTTGGAACTTCATGGTTATCCCAGTGGATTCCTCTATGTCTATTGTGTAAGGCAGAACTAAGGGAAGCAAAGGATGACTAATTTTATGAACATGAAATGATGGAAGCAAGTGGAACTCTACATTCTGCTACAATCTGCCACTTTTTAAGATTCTTGTAAAGGCTAATGATCCAATCACTTCTCAATCTCTCACAGGTTTGTATTTTCCATTTTCACTGATTATTTCTACAATTTTCTGTAACTTATTAATTCATTAGATATTGCTGAAATTTGGTAAAACACCTCTCATTTACTTGTGGTAGGTATGTGCAGGCACTTACCAAAAAATAACTAATGGGTGTAAATCGACACCTACCTTGCAATAGTATGTTCACAAAATTATGGCTTAAGTTAGAAACAAGCGCTGAGGTCAAGGAGAAAGAACCACTGAGAAATGGTGGTTGAAGAGTGAAAGCTAAGGGAAATGCAACACAATATGCTGACAGAAGGAGTTAAAATGCAAATGGATTTCATTCATTGTTTCTTTCTGGTATGCGCTATTTTTTTTAAATATTTTTAAGGTTAGAAAATATCTACAAAGAAATTACAGTGTAACTGAAGTAAGCTGTACTAAATTCTCTCTAGTTCTTACTTGTCAATGGTCTTCACTGTAAAGCAAATATCTGAGATGGTTTGTACCTTGAGCAGACTTTTAGAGGAATGAGATTTTTCCATTTTGTGGAAAATTATACAAAACGTTTAAAACTGTAAACCCAGAATTTTAAAATTTCCTGCTATTACCTATGAACTAGAATGTTTCTGTGTTTCCTAAAAATAGCATTAAAATTGATTTACACTTGCTGAATATCTCCATTTTAGCAAAACAGAGAAAAAAGATAATTTGATTGATGCAACCCAGATTGTGACCCAAAACCACCACCTGTTCTTCTGTTGAAATCAAGGTCGCTCTGTGCAGGATCACACAGTGCACAACACAGGACCGAGACCAAGACTGTACAGACAAAATCATGGAAGACAATACATAACTGAAACCAGCTGTACAACAGCTGGATTTTATTCTAAGCCTCTGTCCCTTGCAGTCTATAGTCAAGGGAGAAAAATTGGCTCCTAAGGGCATTTTAGCCTAACTATAAAATGCATATCTACAACAACTAGCCAAATCATCTTCTGAAGAGCCTCTCCTTCCGCTAACTGTAGAAGAACTAACTTCAGCAAAATGTCTAAATTGTAGAATTTCCACTTTTAAGACAGTTACATTTGGAAGAGAGAAATATTTAATTATTATATGTTTTATTATTGACTTGAGCTTACAATTTCACTCAACCTTTTTGTATACTATGGCTGTTGATGTTTAAATATGGATGTGCTGCCACTGAGTGAACCTCAGAATTTCATAATACCACTGAAAAGCAAACTTTTCCAGGGACCTCCAGAAGACATCTAAGCTTCATTGCCATCCCCATGCAATCTCCTGACAACCATGTCCAGAAGACAGTGTTCATAGATATTTTGGGGAACTCCTTCTCACAATGTTGCCTAATTCAACACTTGTAGTTTATGAGAATTTTTGTTCCCAATTAAAAATATGAAATGTGGTAACATTTGGCCCCCTTGAACACCATGAACAGCTCAATTAAAATTTGGACAAAGTCATCATCACAGAGTAGACATTATATTTCATCTTATAGAGGAAAGGTTTGGAAGAAAAGGGGCAATGTCTGAACCGTCCTTAAAGCTATGTAGAAGGCCAGTGCAAAGTGTCTGAGGAGAAGGGTGGGACATTTCCAGTTCCTTGAGTAAGCCCATGATTTAGCCACTGAACTTTGGACACTGAGAAGCTATTAGACTCAAGAGGGCACAAGTGGCAGCAGGAATAGTTAAGAGGGGAAGTGATTAAGGCATGAACAATGTGAGGCTGGAAAATACTGCAACAGGCCATTGGGAAATAACAATTACAGTGTCAGCACTGAACTGCCAGATGTATTTTCTACTGACTGAAGTGGGACACGGGATTTCTTTGTCGCAAAGCACGGCATTGCTAAAAATGAAATATTTGTCTCAGTCAGTGAATAAATTCTAAATAAAGTGGTGTTGCCTCCCATTTTCTTGGTGGACACATTTGTGCTATCGGTGGTCGTGGACAGCAGCTCATCAGTGCTGGATTAGTCAGCAGCCCATGTTCCTCAAAGTGATTTTCCCAGTGGATGGCGAAGTGCTGCCCAAATGGTGAATACAAAACAAGATGGGATGCCTTAGAAACATGTTTCAAGAAAAGAAACATATTGACAATTCATCGGCAAATCAACACAATATTTTTTTTATAAAAAGGGAATCACTCAAGGGGACCTTTCTCAAGAACGAAGTTTGTGCAATCTGAAACTTGGAAAGATGTTTTGCCTAGACTGAGCAATCTGTTGACCTTTCAGAGACATGCTTTTGGTAAATTTGTGTGTACCAAAGGTACTGGAGCAGATTTACTATGAAGCAAGGCAATGTCAGCTCAAGGAATGCCCCAATTTCATGAAGAATGTAAACCTCCAGTTTTTACAGGACCCTGAGAAAGTTACACAGCCATCTCATATTGTACAACCCTAAAGCTCTTTCCTGTCAAACTGTTAAAAACATTCCATAGATATATGTACTACCATCACAGCATTGCCAGCATTCAGTGAGTGAAAATGTTCTAGGCAAAATGTTAAGTTAAACATATGCTTTTTAGGGAATGCTGGGGCTGGAGAGGTCTCCATACCACAGTTCTCCAGAAACTCCAAAAGTTGTTTCATGGAGAGACACATACAGACAGTTACACACAATAAAGGCATTTGGAAAAAAATCTTTTTTTCTCCTGTAAATGGAATTTATCTTTCATTTTCTCGCTAGAAGGTAATTTTTAAGCCACCGTTCATACTTTGGCATTCACCAGTTCAGTATTTTACTTGAATGTTGTCATCTCAGCAAAAAAATGTTCTCAGATGTGTCTACATGAATTCATGGAGAATTTACCACCACTTGAAAATGCTTTGCCATTATTCAGTTGTCTCTAAATAAAAACTTGGCCTGGCAAAAGCAGGTTCCTTAGAATAGATAACAGCACTTAAGCATGGCCACATCTCTTATGGTAAATCCAGGTAGTTCCATCATAGGAAGCTTCATGAAGCCATCTACTTTTTCTTTGACTTTTCACGTCACCTTATTACATCAAAATGATAGATGGGGACCAGTCCCTGCATTCACTTCGGTGCAAGAACTGCAATTCAAGCCACCCCTGTTGTTGCAGCCTATGCAGGATGGACCAGCACTGCCTCCCACATCAAGTCCTATTGTACCCAGCTCACGAGGCTTATGTCCTGCTCGGGAGGGTGCTGGGGCTGCCTCCTCATCACAATGTGACTCCCACAGGAAGGCAGTTGAAGCTGGCTGGAGGGGGGCTGCAGCACATTCCTGACAGATCTAAGATACAGGACACATAAACAGGCAGTATATCCCTCATTCTATTCTCAGTTACCCAGACATTAAACAAGCCCCAGACTTCCATTGTGTAGGGATTGTATCTTGATGGGTAGAGGAACAAAGAAATGTGTCAAAACATGCAGGAATATTTGTCCCCACATGTTCACATTTTTCTGAATGTTAATTACATAAACTCAGGTGGCTTACCCTGATTGTTTACACTTGAACTTTTCATCACCTTAATATTCCATAAACCTGAATACACATGCTATTCATTCATGGATTTTTAAAAATGGGTGCATTTCATTTCAAGATGCAGATGTTAGCATAATACAGTGCTAACAGACCTCTCAGTATGAATAAACAGGAATCTGTTTATGCATGATACAGAGAATTGTGTAGGGAGTTCTCCTCATTAAAATGGTAAACTAAGCCCAACTTAATTACAGCTTGAAAGCCAAAGGGAAGTCTGTTACTATCTTATCTTGTAGGACATAAGGTAATTGAAAAAAACAACAGCATGCTAATGATAATGCAAACACAAATATGAAATCTAACTAAGCAATAGTATTTGACATGATTCATACCTATGGAGATCCTTTTTCCTTTCCAGTGATGATTTTCTGGCTTGGTTACCTATTTAAAAAAACAAGTAAGTAAGTTTTTAAAAGCTGTCCTAAAGCACACTCCAAAAATCTCAACCATAAAATAATGGCAAATGAAATGAAATGTGTAGAATATACTTTTTTACTCTGAGACAGCTCATACATGTTCCAGATTCATGTTCGGCAATGAAACAGAGAGAAAGCACTCATAAATACAATTACTTTTTCTTTCTTCTAAAAAGGAATTAGGAGCAACTAGCTTTCTCTATTTCCTCGCATGATGACAAAAGGCTGTAAACCAAGATATTAAGAAATAGGGCCAAAAAAAATATCCGGGCGTCAGTATGTAAAAGTCACAGTACTGAGGATTCTGCTTATGCTGTAAAAGGCAGCATTTTGGACACATATTTGGTTTGCTTCATTTTTTAAGCCATTCTTTTTCTGATGGTAGTTGCAAATGGTGCTGAGCACAGTTTGTCTCCCTTGTTTAGCAGCAAGACAAATTCACAGCCTAAACAAGTCCCTCTGATAAATTTTTAAGCTAGAAGTACAGTAAGCTATCCCTGTATGTGGAAATAATGCATTATATTATTAGACTACTTTTGGCATCTAGCTTCTCCTATTCTTTTATCCTCACCCAAAAGAAGAATTCCCCTCTGGCTGACTTGAGCTGATACATCTCCAGCTAAAATATCTGCAATTTGCAAAGTAGATATCCTTGCAGTCAGCATATATTAATAGCTTTGAGACCAGAACAGTCTGTGGTCCTTTCTACCTTTCCACAACATCATTGTGGTTAGGAGAACCACTCTATAAATAAGCTTTGGCTTCTGTGTTCTCATCTTTTTCAGCCTCAGGAGGCTGGAAATTAAAGCCTGTAAATCTCAGGGAAGTGCCTTAACCAGCCAACATGGAGGAAGAAGTAGGATATTGTGGTTTTTACTGGAACACAATACAAATAATCTAACTGTTCCCACCTTGCTGAAAAATTTAAAAATACCTAGTTTTATCAAAAGTATATAAGATGCCAATTTTTCAGCTAAAATAGCTCAGCCAAATAAAAGCACGCAGAATTAACACCAAAACAACACCTAAGAGGCATATGAGTACAGCAGCCAGTCAAACCTCACACAAACCAAACTTGAGGTTCAGATGGTGTCACACACCACATCATTAAAAAAATTGCGTTTCACAGAATGAAACTGTAACCCCACCACTAAAAATAAGGGTTCCCTGTAAATGACTGCAGAGAAATCAGGAACCACAACAGCCATCCCCAATGCTGCCACTCTTTGTTCTCCTGGCAGTGGCTGGACCTTTCTGTTAAGTCCCTGGAGTTAACTCAATTAATAACCTTGCTGCAGGTAGGCACTTGGCCAGCTCCCATCAACCAATATTTATGTCTCTCGTAGCTGGTCATAGATAGTTAAACTTGATCTTTTGGCATACCAAAACCAATTACCTGCCTGTCATAAAAGAGTGTGGTGCATTGCTGGGGGCATAAAAGAACTTCAATTATGTCTTCAAACTTGTGCTAGCAGATGGAGCTGGTAGACAGGGAGGCCGCCTTTCCTGAATGAATGGCCTGAGTCCTTTATCTTTAATTCTGATCTGGTGAATGGAATTAAAATGCTTAACCAACCACCCAGAGAGATGTTACCACAGTTGTTATCAAACCCTATCTGCTCCCACAGCTCTTCAAAAACCACCAGTATCCCTTAGCAATGAGAACGGTTGGTAGCAAGGGAACTGGACTTGGACAGATCACTAATTCTAAAGTTAATCTGATAGACTATTAACAGTTATTAACAGTTATTAACTATTAACATGATTCATTATTTCTCCTTTCTCTTACTGTCCAAAATCAGAATTTATGGATCAGTGTTTCCCTTATAACACCAGACCTCACTGCAGTCTTCTGCCATGCAAGCGACTCGGTCCCCATTTCTGCTTTAGTTACCATACATGTGTCCCCGATTCTCCTCAGTTCAGATTGCAGAGGGGTGCTGTGCAGGAGCAGGTCTTCAGTGATGCCAGTTGACATGCTGGCAGAGCTGACACCCTGCTTTGAAAGTTAGTGCAAATATAAGAAACTTCAGACTAACTTACTTTAATAGTTTGTTTTCATTATCAAACTATTTGACCATTAATAGAGCAACAAATATTGTTTCAGTAGTTAACCTCATTTACTGCATTATACAACTAATAATCCACTAATTTCTTCTTTCACAGAGAGTCTTTGTCATATGGATTCCTACTTCAGGATCTTTCAAATCCTCCTCACAGAAAAATCAAACCAAATAAGTCCATCACACATAGCAAAGAATAGAGGTCAGTGCTCTCAGACTTTCAACCTCTCAATTCCTCAGGCTTTCAAAAGACAGAGCCACCCTGATTTCCACCTGCAAAAGGGCAGTCCCAGAATGTAAACAATTTCTTTGTGCTGAGTCTCTCTTTGCTTTCCCTGAACTTGAGTTGACATGAAGTATTTGGCCGAGCCGAGCGCAGACTCCAAAGGCCAAGCCCCCTTCTCTCTGCCAAGCATGCTGAGATAAAAACACGGATAAGATTCGTTGTGCCTGTAACTTTTGTACCTGGGAAACATAAAACCTGGGCAGCACTCAGCTTCTTTTGGATGCTGTGTGTAAAAGCCACTAGACCCAGAGCACATAAGAGGCAAAATTCTTCTCCAGCCAGATGGTGTTCTATAAATTCCTGCTATACAGGTTATTAGCAGAGTATGATGTCTGAAGGGAAAAGACAATGCTGCTTTGATATCAGGCTTTTTCCCTGCATTCTGTGTTTACCCCTTCTCTACCACTGCAGCTTGGGTTGTGCTGCTTACCTGCTTTTGACACAGTGTCTGCTTTCTTGCAGTGGCATTTAGCAGCTGTCAGGACGTGGATGCCCAGGGCACACACACTGCCAGGGCAGATAGCAGAGAGTGAGTTTATCAGTGGGAAGGATGACATACTGTACTCTTCCGAGTACTCTATTTGTGAGTCATAGTTTGCAGACATTACGGGAAAAATAACTTTGCGGCATCTTCCAATGTTGCATGCACTGGAGGCATGTGACACATCCCTGCAAAGGTAGGAATGTTTGGCCAGCTTTCCTCACCACCCAACTGACTTGTACAGAGCACTTAGCAAGCAGCAAAAGATTTCGGCTGTTGAGAACATACTAATTAGAAAAACAAGTTCATCTTGTCAGGCTTCGGCTCCCTTCCTGAATTTTCTTTAGATTTTTGCTCTCCACCCACACCTTGATGAGCTCTGGGTAAATGCTCATGCTCTCTATTGTTAATATCTTCCTTGCGTACTTGATGGTAGTTGGTTTTTTTTCAGTGTCTGAACAAAACCACCTTAGCTGGATTGGTCATGAGGTAGGGTGGAATTTATGAGGCATCTTTCTCCAGGTTATATTGCCTTCAGCTATGTTCTGACAGAGACACTCTGTAATACTCTGTAAATACATGCTCTTTCATGTCACAGTGATCTGGAAATAATGTATCTGAATGGAACAAAACAGAAATAAAACACATTTTCTCACAGGCCTGTCTTAAAACGGTACCTTTAAAAATATCAGAATAATCTGTGTCTTACATATGACAGGCATAGGTGAGTCTTTTTCTCTTCTGACCCCTATTAGAGGGACAGCTAGACTGCACAGCCCTTGTATAGCAACTGCATTCTTATTTATTTGTCAAAAATCCCTCCCAGGCAGCATCTTGCAGGAGGTCTTCCTGGGCAGACTGAACATTTTCAGTAAAATACATCCCGGTCAATCTGCGGAATGCCTGGTCCTAAAGGTTGCACTACTATTATTATTTCAGTAACAGTTCTGAGCAGGCTTGTGCTTCTTCCTATGCAGTTACTGAGGGTAGCAATGGGCTCTTCTGTGTCTTTGCACACCAGCTTTCCTCCCAGCATTAACAAAGATCATCACAGGCAACAACACAATGGTGAAACCAATCACTGTCTTTCTAACAGGATGGGCAGGCAGTGAGCTAGGAAAAGAGTAATGGGGTTTTTTGACCCTACCCATACCATTAACATGATCTACTGCAAATCAAGGACTGGGCAAAATATCTCTCCACTGGAACAAGAGTAGAACCAGTAAACAACCTGATATGTTGCTCTTTCATCAGGCTTTGTGGTCATCCCAGAGTGGAGCCCTTCCTTACTGTATTTTCAAACTCACTGTGAGGATGCAGGTTGCATGCATCTTATCACACACAACAGACAGTCTATTTAAAACAGTTTTCACATTCCTTCATAGCTTTCCCTGCCAAGCATGCTGAACAGCACTTTTCCTTACTACAGATCAGTAGTAATCAGTCCCCAGGATGGGGACTATAAAATTAATCTGAGAGAAAAGGAGAGTTTGCCAGAAAGTTTTGAATTTTCATGGTGCATCTGGACATTATGTATACAATGTTGCACAGCACACACTAACAGGTTTTTAAATGGCACACGGGGCGCATGTAAAGGCAAATGGGTTCACTGGTATGCTTCACAGGATTAATAAACATGAGTCTGACAAAACTGCATTTCATTCTCACACACTGAAGTGGTAATGAGTCACACAGATATAGACAATGTGGCAGAAAAAACACAGATGTCTTGCCAGAACTTATATAAAGAGAAAAACAAAGCCCTGGACGATCAGCTCTCAGTGTTCAGATGACCATAGCGGTGTATTCATGTCAGAAGGTCCTCAAAAGCTGTGTTTCTCTTTTACTAACAGATTTGAAGTAAACTAGAAAGGCCCCAATGACAAGAGTTAAACAAATCTAAAACACTTGGTTAAGGAACCAAAATAAACCTGGAGCTGCTGAAATGGAAAACAGAATGAGTCATCATCCAAGAAATGCCTCTGGCTTGCCACGCTTTCGCTATGGCATCTCAAAATCTCTCTAATAAACTTCATATTCGAAGGTTTAGAGTGGCCAGCATATGGTTAGTCACCAAAACAAAGTGTAGATATACATGCACCTTCATTGCTCTTGTACTTTGGGAATAGGAGAGATGCTTCCCAGATGCTTCCTTAGAAGGGTCCCAGGAACCTTGTCAGAGCATCGCCTGGCCCAGTGTGAGCAGGATTTTTAAGGAATCAGAGCTCAGGTCGAGGGAAAACTGCCTCAAAGGGCAAGATGGGGTTAAGTCTCTGGAGTGGCCTAGAATTCAGAGTATTGCCTGGGTTGTTTTACCATATATAGCCTGGATACAATGATCAAGTACTCTGACATTCAAGTCTCTGATTCTGACCTTATTCCCAAAGGTTCAGCTGGAAAAGCTGGATCTCTTACTTGTTTCAGCTGTAGGACTAACAGGTTTCTCACTGGAGGATGGGAGTCTTCACATAGATTTCTTTGTCAAAGAGGAAAAGAAGAGAGACATGGCAAAGCGATAAATAACATCAGTGAAGGAACATGAACACACACACAAAAAAATAAACAAAATCTCCTCTATAAATTGAAGCAGCCCTACTGAAAATAGAAGGGGCAAGACCTTCAGCTGGCATGAAGAGAGGCAGTGGAGGCCAAACATTTATTCTGATTAATCTTAAAGCTATAATGCCTGAGAGAGCCCATGCTAAAAAACTAAATGCATTGTTTACAATACAAACAAAACAGGTTTGAGATGTTTTTACAAACACATCATGTCAAAAAGAAAGGAGGTGAAAACCTATCTGTAGGTAGATTACTCTCTGTGTGCCTGCCAGGAGTTTTACATGCAGTTACAGCCATCTAACTATCAGAAAGACAGAGGGAGAAAATGGAAAGAGTCCAGAAAACAACAAAAATGATCAGAGAGCTGGAGACACTCAAACATAGTGAGTGACTAAAATAGAACTGGATTTTTAAGACCTTGGCTCCATGACAATTGAAGAGATAGAGCAATCTGCAGCTTGAAAGGCATTAATACAAAAAGAGAGGGACTTTTAGGCAAAAGGGGAAGGGCAACTAAATAAGAAAATAAAAATGCATGCTGGATTTTCAAAATAGACTGCCCAAGCATGGAATGTGTAAAAGATCTGCTAGTCTAGGACTGACCCTGTTTTCTTCTCCCAGACCTGTAGTAGGTGTCTTAAAAATTTCTTATTCCTTGTCTTGTTGGCTTGTCTCCGCAATTCAATGTTCCTTGCTAAGAACATTGCTGGCATTTTATTTAAGGCTCATCTAGCTCTGGTCAAAACAGTTTTGGAGAACAAACCAATCTCTGACGTAGCCACTATTCTCTGCTGTGTGTCCTACCACTGCTGCCTCAAGCATGAACATTGAAGGAAATTTTGAGATGTTAAGAATCATGTACATATAACTTCTTTCAGCATTTGTTGAACTCATTGAGTGTTGCCAACTCATTTAGGCAAGAGTTTCCTTATTCCATCTTGATTTAATAGAAAGCTGTGTGACAGACAAAAAGAGAAAGAGCATGTAGCCTTGGGAGGGAGCGCCGTGGAGGGAAAAATCCCAGAAGCAGCCCATTGAAGGTCAATCACAGTTTGCTGGACTTTGACTATTTATCATGTACATCCTGTCTGGAAAGTAACTTTGCGTTCTGTCTGTTCCTATGTCCTTCTTTTGGATAAACTGGGCAGAGCAATACACTGTAACAGATAAACATTTGTACATACATATACTATATGTAAGTGTGTGGTAATGCATGGACTAGTTGCATGGACACTGTAGGGGCAGTCCAAGTGATACTAGAGAAGTCTCACAGAGAGAAGGAATTCAAGTACACCTTCAAGAATGGGAACAGCTACACTTATTTGACTCAAAATAGCAAACATATCAATTGCTCATATGGGTATGTGTCTTCCATTCTCTCCTCAACTCTCTTCTCAGTAGAGTTTTCAAAGTAGGTATTTTTAAATGCTGTATTGTTTTTAAAAAAGTATTCTGCAAATTCTACTTTTTGCAAAGCAGCATCCATTTTCATACAGGAAGAGTTTTAACCTCAAAAATTATTTATTTACCTATTATTTGGGTAAATCACTAATTTACCTAAAGAAGTCAAGATTCAACCAGACTATCATACTATAAAAAGATAAATGAAGTGTACATCAAGAAGAAAAACAATAATAGTGTTTGTGAATTCCTCCTTGTGCAAGTAAAAGTCAGACCCTTATGAATTCTAAGTGTAGGAATGGCCAAATGTCTTGAAAAGGAAAAACTTGTCACTCTGTATATAGCTGACCTGTAGATATTTTTCTGGCTGCAAATAAGTCATTCTAAAACTGTATGATGAATAAGAATGGAAAATAATTTTTTCTACATTTTAGAAAAAAAATAAAGGTTTTGTTGTTTCTCCAAGGTTGGATTAATTTATTGCTGAGAACATTCTACATTCCTTGGAGATATACTGGCTCATCAACTTATTGCAAACAGACCAAAAATGAATTCTGGGGATAAGTAGTTTATCAGATCGTAAGTATTTTTCTAAAGGAACTGCACAAGATAATGACCTAATTCAAGCATAACATGCTCAGTATTTCCCTTCCATATCCAAAACATGAAAAGAGCAGAAACCTGTGAGAAGATCAAAGACCTTTCAAGATAGAAAGTTGTTGACTATCAAGTTCTGCATCTTCAGAAAAAAAATTATCAGGGTTTGGTTTTGTTTGTATGTTTGTTTGTTTGTTGTCGGGTTTTTTTTAATGTCCAAAGCTCCTGAGGTTTTGGCAGCTATTGAAGAGTTGAAGGGCTTGATTTTCATTTTTTTGTAAGTTATTCACCAATGACAGCACCCTGCTTCACCCCCCCAAGTCATCACTTGCTTCCCAGCAGACATTAGCATCCTGCAAAACAATGCTCCAGCAATAGAAGTATTAAAAAAGCATTAGCAGAGTCCTAATAAACCCAGAGTATTTAGCAATCACCAGAAAACCTGGTGTGATCCAAGCTAAAGAGCAGGGCCCTCCATCACTGACAGCTAATCACAGAATGCTTGCAACAGAGAGTGGCCAGGTACTGTTACTGCTTTTATAATGATTTCCCACTGAATCTGGTTTACCACGATACCCCTTTTTCATTCCAGTGGGCAAACAGCACAAGCTCCAAAGTTCTGATCAACATTCAGGTTCTGGTTTCACCAAACTTAAATACCTTTCTTTGCTCTGATTATATGAATAAACAGTCATGAACACATGGGTTACCACATTTCAACGAGCTACTGCCAGTCAGCTGAAAAGCAGCAGCTGGCTCTTTGACCACCGTGCTGCAAGGTTAAGGCAGACGTTTGCCCTCAGCTCCAGCTCTGGAAGGCCTGGGGCACAAACAGGCTCACGAGTTACCACACGGTGCTAAGCAGCTCTTCATACCCTACATCCCTTCCCCAACCTTTTACAATGTGCAGCTGGACCACTTAGCAGGAACCTGACTTAAATATTTTCTGAAATCCCATTAGGGCTTCTTACAATCTTTAACATGCTTAAGCACACAGGAAACTTTGATTATGGCAGTGCCTGTACATGTATCACACATGCAGTCAACTCGCAAATCTCAACCTGGGAGTATTTCATTAGATTATCTCTTATTTAAGCATTCAAATCTGGGTCCCACTGAGTCGTTGCAAGTTTTACCCTGTATTATATGCTGACATATTAATAATAGCTCTGCTGCTACAACCTATAAACTGCAGTGAGAAGCAAAAATTGAGAAAAAATTAAAAGACGAGAATGAATTATGAAAACATACTGAAAACATTTCCAGACTTCTACTGATGGGAGAAATGAAAAAAGAAATATCTAAAAATGTATGAGCCAAACCCCTTTGCTATTCCCCACGCTCTCCATCTGTTCATGAGGAACTGTATTCCCATTGTAGGTATTAAACAGCAAACTCTCTCACCCCTCTTACTGGAGACCATTTGAGCACTAACTGCTAAATCATAAAAACAGTAACTCGGGAGACCTCATGGGAGTACTTTCTTTTTTCCTTCCCTTCTCAGATTAGAAATCAGAGGCTATGCTGAAAGCTACTATAAACATCTCTATTACACTAACTTAGCTTGGCTAAAAGAGATCCAGAACATCCTAAGATCATTTCTGCCATCAGTTTTTGACCTGAATGTATTTATCTTGTCATCTCTACTCTGACTCTCAAAGCAGCTTTCACCCTGACACATATAAAACTGGTCTTTGTAGAAGCTTTTGGCTTAGATTCATCAGCACTGGATATAATTTGACAAAATAAATACAAATGTTTAGCCTTGTCTTACACTTATTTGCTTTGACTGATGACTGAAAACAGTGATTTTATGCTTCAGGGATCAAAAACTGACAAGAAACGTAACCGAGAGCAAGAGAGTTTCCGTACACAGAGACAGAATCCAATTATCCTTTTTCATAGAACAGGTCAAGACTCACTGCTTCAGTGGTGACAAACTAGCATGCATATGATGCGTCTACTTTTTCCAGAAGTCTTCCATCATGTTTTCTTATACACACTCTTCAGACAAGTTTTTTGGGCTGGTTTTTTTTTTTTTTTTTGCTTATACAGATACGGCTACATCAAGATGATGTGTTGGCGCTTGCAGTTTAAGCTTCTTTATATGTGTCAAATCTGAATATTTAATCTGCCCACTGTGAAAACAAGAAAATCTAGATTGTAATCCATATCTTTAACCTGCAAGTTCCTTAAGGTTTTGCTTCATTTTAACTCATCTTACATATCCCTGACTCCACTCAAATTTCTCAGTTCACTACACCTGCTTCCTTCATATGGATTTACACCCAGGCATGCATTTATCAGAAGGAAAATAGGGAAAAGGGATTGCAACTTCTCCAATAACACCACCTGGTTCACTTCTTCATATCTCAGCTGAGCAGCTGTCTCTGCCTTCCACCCTCATGGTCAGGTGAGGACTGCAGCCACCATTTTTACACTTCACTCCTACTGTACGCAAATATTCAGAGCCCATCTGACCTTTCCGTATGCCAGTAGTCTGTCTGTGAAATGGTAGCAAAAAACATTCCCCAGCTATGACATAGAGATATGAGGATAAAATAATTTTATCACAGCTCCTCTGAAATCATTAACATTTTCAATACTGATCTTGAAAAAAAAGGTAACATATCTGAAGTACACGTCTCTCCTCTCCTACAGTGCAGGCTGAGAGAGCTGGGCTTGTTCAGCCTGGAGAAGAGAAGGCTCCGGGGAGACCTGATACCACCTTCCAATACCTGAAGGGGTCTACAAGAATGCTGTGGGGCGGCTTTTTACAAGGGTCTCTAGTGACAGGACAAGGGGTAATGGGTTTAAATTGAAAGTGGACAGATTCAGATTAGATATCAGGAAGAAATTCTTCACAGAGAGGGTGACGAAGCAGTGGAACAGGTTGCCCAGAGAAGCTGTGGATGTCCCATCCCTGGAAGTGTTCAAGGCCAGGCTGGATGGGACTTTGAGCAACCTGGTCTAGTGGAGGGTGTCCCTGCCCATGGCAGGGGGGTTGGAACTAGATGGGCTTTAAGGTCCCTTCCAACCCAAACCATTCTGTGATTCTATGATTCTGTGATCTGTGTGTCTGCATCCACCATTCATCCCTGGGCTTATACTTCTGATTACAAGCTTTTTGAGACACTACTTTTTCAAAGTTTGTGCATCATGTACCGCAGTAAGTTCTGAGAGACTATCCTAATACAAAGAAGTTGTAACAAAGCACAATTTCATCCTTCCACGTATTAAAAATACAGAGTCAAAATGTGTAATGCTTAGAAAGTGGAGATAGATTATAGCTCTTCAATAGCTGATGGTAACATAAAGAACTACACCTGGGCCAAAGTGTGGAAACACGCACACATACACATACACACCTTGTGTCACATGATATAATTCCTTGGCTGTTACCGACACAGAGATTTAAAAAAAGAAATCTCTCCAAAGGTTGTTACAGCACCTTATGTAAAATTGGAGAAGATTTCCACCCTGTTTGTGGTCACTGCTCTCTACTCTTACTTTTGTCCTTCAAACAGTTCTGTCCAACCATGATGGCAGAAAGTTGAGCCTGGGAGCCCTGGGAAGGGAAACTGGAAAAATCCCCCTTACTGAACATTGTACATGCCTCCTTGTTTTCTGTACTTTTGCCAGAAATGTCAGGGATCGAAGCTTTCCATCAACCTGACTTGATAATTCATACACAAATCATTTTCAGAATAACTACTAGAGTTTGATTGAAAACAGCATGTTTTAAGAGTGTCTTAATAAACAAAATCCCAAGCCATATGCAGCCTTGAGCTTTTATTGTTTTTAAACAGGGTTTTCATGAAAAATATTATTCTTTCAGGAGCAATTGCATCACCACTTTATTTAAAATCCTCAGGATTACAAAGGGAAACTTTATTTTCCATGGTGCTGTCTTGACAGACATCAACATTTATCAACTATTACAATAACAGATTTCAAAAAACAGATAGACGTGAACAAAAAAGTGCTATTTGCTTTTCTTTTTTTTTTTTTAATTTGCTGATACTGCAAGACCACTCTCCAGTGGCAGACTGAGATTTTGGGCAATCTTGCAAGAAGAACCATCCCTTAGCTTTTAGTAAAGCTGGACCTGAGCAAGTGGAGCTACAGACTCACTGCGCTAACTGGTTCGTAGAGTGAGATGTAGCAGGAGTGGTTGAGAAATGGGTAGAGCTGTTCAAAAGCTCTCAAAACCAACCCCAAGCAGCTCTTTGGTTGTGCACATGTGCCCAGATCCATGCCTCTAGTGAGAGAGAAGGTAGAAAGTTGATATAAACCATTGTTGTCTGATTTCAGTAGCTCAAAGGGCTTGTTTGAGACCCTCTGCTGTTTGCTCCTACCTTGCTTTTCAGCAGCACCAAACCCAAATTTCTGTGCTTGACCCAAGCAGCCACCAGAAGCCTACGGAATGCCTTTGGGCTGCACTCAGCTCCCCATAGCTAGAGGCTGAAAAATAATAGTTGCTGAACAGAAGCACCCTGAAGGGTGGGTCTGAAACTCAGTTCTGTCAATTGGCCTTTTTATTCCTCCCACTCATGGAAAAAAGAGAAGCTGGAGGGGTGGAAAAGCAGCTCATAAGTGTGTCTTGAGTCATCACAGTGTTTCTTTGCTTGCATTTGACCCTATTGCAAATTTGTACTTGCAGGCTTTTATATGAGCTTGCAGGCTTTTTTTATGAGCCACAGCTATATTGCTGGATGCAAACCATTTACGTGACACCAGTATCACTAAACGCAGCAGCATGAGAGAAAAAAGCATCAATTGGAGTTACACATAGATGTGAAACTCTTCTGCAGAAGTTATCCGGTCAAGAACAATGCGATACGGTCCAGGGCATTGTATTATGTGATTTCCTACGCAAACCTCACATAGTTATTTTTATATCACTTCCCTGTGAGCTTTTCAAAGCTTAAAGATATCTTTTATTTAATGCAGTGGCAAAAATTAAAGAAAGGTACTAGTACAAGCTCCCTTTTAATTTAACAGGCCTGGATCATTGATCAGTAATATCATTTCTTCTGAGGGTGACGGGTGATGTGGCTATTAAATGCATCAGGAACGTACTCCTGACAGCTCAGAAGTACATCAGTATTTTCAAATACTTTTAGCAGTCATTACAGCAATTTTGCTCCCTTTTATAGAGATCACTCTGCAGCTTAAAACGTTCTCAGACAAAACAGTGGAAATAATTTGTGTGGCCTGAGGCTAAAACCCGAGGAAGGCACGATAATAGCTTGTAGCGATGGATGCAGTATTGTATTGCGGCAACATCTGGGCAGTTTAGGAAGTCAATAAGCGATGTGGGAGTGTGACGGACCGGTGGGGCTGGACACGGGAGCCTTGGTGGGCAGCGGCAACACACCTTTCCCCCCTCTTCTTTCCATTTATCCCCTGCGGCTGCAGAGAGAGGAGCCGTACCACCCAATACGGCCTAACGCACAATCGCCTCGGCTGTTTTGTCCCGCTGCCTGTTGTTGCAACGCCACAAACGCTTGTCCCTGCAAATTCCAGTCGTGCGTGAGCCCGCGGTGGAGGCAGCGCGGGGCCCGGGGATTGCGGGTGGATGGGGAAACCAGGCACGGCCGGCGGCTCCCGGCAGCCGAGGGGGGAGCCCGGCTGGAAGCCCCGACCTATAAAGCGGCCTCGATAACGGGGCGGGTGGGCTGCTAGCAGGTGCTGGGCTCCTGGTTGTCCCGCGGATCGATCCCACTGCTCCCCGCCGCTCCTGCTCCCGGCCCCGGCGGCGCGGCCGGCGGGGCGTGTCCCGGGCAGCCCCGCTCCGCCCCAGCCCGGCGGGGCGGCGGGCGCCGCGGGAGCGGACGGGGCAGGGCAGGGCCGGGCCGGGAGCCGCGGAGCGGCGGTCAGCGCCATGGGGCTGGAGACGGAGAAGGCGGACACCCGCATCTTCATGGACGACGACAACTTCCCGCGGAGCGGCGGCCCCGCGCTGTCGGAGGCGGAGAAGTGCGCGGAGGATGAGCTGGACCGCGACCCCCGCGGGCTGAACGCCCACCTCCAGGTGCGACCCGGGCCGCGGGGACACAGCCCGGTGGGGGAGCGGGGCCGGGCCGCGGGGCAGCCCTGGCAGCGGCCGGAGGTCGGCGACCGGAGGGCACCGGGTGGCCTCCCGTCACGCCTGCTCCGCGTAACGGCAGGGCTGCTTCTTGTTCCAGCTGGGGTTCGAGGATGTGATCGCGGAGCCCGAGCTGACCCACTCCTTCGACAAAGTCTGGATCTGCAGCCACGCTCTCTTTGAGCTCAGCAAGTACGTGATCTACAAGCTCCTGACTCTGGTCCTTGCCATACCGCTGGCCCTGGTCGTGGGGGTCGTCTTCGCCGTGCTCAGCTGCCTGCACATCTGGTAAGCACCTTCTGTCACTCGTGGGTGCGTGGGCTTGCTCAGCAGAACTCTCCTCTTACTTATAGCATTACTGCCTAACGCTGTCTTTACAACTGGTAGTCAGATCGACTTACATTCTCTGCTTTATTTTTAAAGGGTGAGAAATGAAAACAAAGTTTTCTCTTCGATTCAGTTGCCTGCTTTGCTTTTATCAGTGGTCTGTCACATCTGTGTAAGCTTCTTGGGGCAGAGAGCCTGTTTTATCATTTGTATGGCACCTACAGCAATGCGTTCCAGCCTCACCTGGCTTCTGGAGTAATAATAATGATTGCTTGTTTGTTTTAAACTGGTTGTTAAGTTGTTAAAATGTGTTATTCGAAATTAAAGACGCAGGCAGAAGTGTTACGTACACCTGACACCTTCTCAGTAAGGTTACCTCTTTCATTTTTTCCTCACAGACTGAAGAAAGCTTTTGAGGGCCCAGCTTGCTCTTTTGCTACTGTCACAAAAAGTACTGTCACTGCGTTGCATCTGGTATGTGGCCCTCTAGGTGCAGTGCCCCAGGGCACTTCCACCTAAGCAAAGAACCCCTGCTGCGCTCAGGAAAGCTGCCTCTGGCCATGGCCCAGATTCACAGTAGCCCTCCAAGTCACAGCAAACCTGGTGTACTTTAAACAGAATATACTGGCAAAATATCAGGGAAGAGTACCATGGGACCAGAAAGATTGTGGAGAAGGAGGAAAGGCAGGGAAAAGGGTGAGGTTGAGGAGAGAATGGAGAATCCAGCAGGTTGCAGGGTGAATGCAGGTTATTAACGCCATTGTTGCAAACCAGGATTTTCCATATACGTGGATTTTGGGCAGTCTCATTTGGCTTGGGTAACACTGGAATCATGAAGAAGTTGTTAAGGAAAAACAGATTGAAAAATTCAATCCAGAAACTGAAAATCAAGCTCAAAGCAATAGGACCATGTTGGTTGTCTGAATCTGTGATCACAGTATTTTGGACATAGATTTCAGTTTTCAAAAGTGGAATGGAGGTTTGGGTTGATGACCCAAACTTGTCATGAGCCACCTCAAAAACTGATTAACTTGAATTCTGGAGCATAATTTTTGCATATCTAAAGGAGTTGCGATGTGGTTTAGAGCTGCCCACCTGCAATACATCCCTTTGTGATGAACACTCTATAGTGTGCCCAGACTTTGAGTTCTGTCAGCTGTCACTGTGCTGTACTGTACCTTGTTACTGCAAAAGGGTTTGGTGCGCATATATGTTTCCAGTAGTGGAGTATCTATGGAAGAATTCACTGATGCCCTATTTCTTAAGAGTCTAATAAGTTTTTGTGCTGCAGAATGATCTTGTATCTGGATTTCACAGCCTGGATACATAGACATGAGTTTCATTGAACCAGGACTCAGAGGTCAGTTTATATTTATGCACGTGTTCCCTAGTGACTTGCTCAGGGACTGTGGTTTCTCAGTAGATCTGAAATAGGACTGTCTGTATATGGCATTTCATTTGAAAAGTTTCCCTTGACTTTCTGTGGACAAACTTGCTTCCCCAATGACTAATTTTCTTTCCCTACATTCATTGTCACTACAGAAGTGATCTTTCATTTTGATCTTCCTTGCATCTGGGATGGGGGTGAAAAAATCACGAAACTCAGTAGCGCTATCTGCACCCCCTTGGACCCCATCCAGCGCTACTATCCAAAGACAGCACTGTCTCGTCTTCCCACAGCTACAAGCTGGATTTGTTCCAACACAAAGGTGGAACACCCTGAGGCTGAGTTAGCTTCTCTGTGGCTCTGAAGTTCCAGATTTCTTGGGAGTAAGGAGTTCAAAGTTTCTGCGTTTGAGAGGGTAGCGCAGGAGCAGTGCAGGTATAGGGACCCTAAACACATGGCACTGGCTCCCACTGAGTCTGAAAAAATAGTAACGCCTTGTTTTGTGGTTGAGAGAAAAGGAATTCCATTATAACTCTATCTTCAGCTGTTGAAATGTCATGGGAAAACCCTGGGCACACCCTCCCACATGGCTGCCAGCAGGAGAAGCTCACTTTCATCATCCAAACCAGTGAGATGATGATGATGTTGATCTGTGGTAGGGCAGCCTTCCCTGAGGCTAAATTCAAAGGTGTTTCAAACACTTTTGGAAGTGCTCAGGCATGAAGCACTGTTGATTGTCACACATGTTGTTGCACTTTTGTCAGCATGCTAAAAATCCACAAAAGTCTGGCTCAGCACTCCTCGTGCATCAAGGACACCTCTTGAGTTCTACCACTCATACCTGATAGTAAACATTGTCTTTCACCAGTAAAAAGATTTCTAAAGAAGGAGGCATATATGTGAGCCTTCATGGAGAGCCAGAAGAAAGCTGAGTAAGAAATATGTAATAATACACTTTAATTTTAGTTTTTACCTACAAAGATGCCGCATATTCTATTCCTCTTCTCAAAATGGCTGCTTGAGCCAGAATCCAGTCTTACACCACCTGGTAAAAGATACTGGTGGGCTGACACCGTGCTAGCTAGCAGGTCGGTGACCTACATACAAGCCAGTTCAAGGAAGGCTACTTCTCCACCTTTACTGATGGCTATCATTCTTACCACAGATTTTATGTGGTAGAATTTGTCTGACTGACTTTTAACATCTTTCTGTGAATATTAGCAAGCTTTTAAACATGTCCTCAGATTGAGGCTGTTAAGGTTATTGATTTTTGAATGTGAGCAGAACACTGCTGATTTTCCAGACAACACATGCAAAATAATGATATTTATTATAGATCAGGGACTGATTCTTGTTCCAAGTCATGTTTGCTGCCTCTTGCAAATTATCACTTGAATTGTCTATATGCTTCCTTATAGTCTTGTCTGAATGGTGTTCTGGTATGTTGCATATTTATGCTAAGAATTGGTGGTTCACCTGAGGATCCATTATTTGAGTCTTGGATCCCAGATGGGCTCTCCAGCTCAAGGACTCAGCCAGCTTTATTCTCTTGCCATCAGCTGGAGCAGTAGCTACGCAGAGCTTCTCTCAGAGCTTCCATTCACACTACTCAGATGTAGTCAGGGACATACACACAGAGCAGTAGATATAGACATGCATCGCCTCTAACCTCTTTCTCCATGACTCCATTTACATAACATATTGCTGTCATACTCAATCCCGAAATCATCTCCCTACTGACTCCCTGAAGTCAAAAGAAATTACAGCACAGATATGCCATGACCTTATGATCTGGTGTTGCCTTGGTGTCTCTTCATTCATGCCCTTGGCTTCTGAAGAGGGCTTCTGTCTTGCTTGCTTTGTAGTTTTGTCTTTTCCAGTCTATCTAAGTCCTGGTTTTAATGGACTTCATATACCATCTATGGGTCCTGGAAGGTTTGGTGGTTATCTCTCGCCTCACTCAAGAGTTAATGAGGCTTGACAAGAAGCTCTGCAACTACTAGGTAGTATTACACTGTCTGTTCACAATACTTGCTTGTATTGTAGAACCATGCAAGACTTTTTCTTCAAAATCATAATTTAGTACATGTGCATACTTGGAATTAGGTAATTTAACCACTGAATGGTATAGCATTTGAAAAATAACATTAAGACACATCTGAAGTTGTATTTTGAAAACCTTTACAGGAGAAGTTGTAATTCTTCACTTTGAAGTAGGAATCTTCATTAATATTGAAAGACTACTCCAACCACATTGCCCAACTCTGAAAATGTGAGCTCTTTTGAACTGAAAATACTCTTATCAGTGGGAATTAAATTGTGCTGTGCCATTTCCAACAGGTGTTTGGTTCTTGACAATGTTCTCTTGGGGATTAGCAGAAAAAAAATCATGTGAGCAAAAGTGAGAAATGTTTATGGGTATAGTTTTGTAGATGTCATGCCTTGAACAGAAAGATGAGAAAATAGGATAGGATGGAAAAAATGGGATCATTCTCTTTTCAGCTCAACAGTTCCAAGAAGAGGTGATTCTTTCTTCTTAGTGAAAGGATGGGTGTTTCATGATATATACACCTAGCAAGATTCAACCAGAGGTCATATAGGCAGATACATATATAGACACACTCACATTTCTGAAAGTTAGAAAATACCTTTTACTGCTGTCTTGGGTGTAAAGAATTTTCTTTTCTGAGGAAAAGGGTTTGTGTAATTGTTGTCTAAGTAGACTGACTTTTATCTTGAAATCAAATGTTATTTGCATTAATTAGCATGTTTCACATATCCTCCTACGGAGTTAGCCTACATTATTTGTTGCATGCATTTATCATAAAAGTGCATAGCAAGTGTAAAAAGATTATAAAACATTAACAAAACATTTTTATATTTATTGTATTTAACGTTATCAAGAAAGGTTGAGTGCTGGTACCGTGTGAATGACCTTCATGGTCACTGCTTTGCCAGCCTTCCTTGATGGCATCCTGGGGATGCACTACATCTTTCTGTGAAACTTCTGCACACTGTGGTATTTGTTTAGTTTCTGTTTTGTGTGATCCTGTCAACAAAGGGTCCAGTAAAAATGTTGGCTTTTCTGCTTCTCTGCAGTTCAGTCAGATTTTAAGAAAAAATGCAGGCCAAATTAAATTTAGATGGTGGCAAAGGAGCAGTGACATATAGGCTTTATAAACTAACCGAAACGGAAAAGGGGTAAAGCCAACACCAGCTGAGCAGCCATTTCTGGTGTTTTCCCTATGTTGCTTGGAGAAATACCAATTTTTTTCCCTTTGCGTTACTGATGTTTATCAACTGCATTCTAACGTGTGAAGCCCTAATTTTATTCTCTAGAAATTATCTATTCTATATGCAGTGATACTATAGGTTATTATAAGACACATAGTTTACTGAGTTCAGTTTAAAACTAGAAACACATTCTTCCAGTAACGCTCTATATGGTGTGTATATTACTAGCTGTTTCAGCAGAAACAAAAGAAGAGAAGGTTTTAGAAAAACTATTCTTGTTTAAATCCATCTGGGTTAGCTTAGAGTGCAGCACAGACATACTAGTATATGGCTTGCATCGCATGATAAAAGCCGAGAACCTGGTTAGACAAACACTGAAAATAATTTGTTTTGACTCTTTACGTTTCTAAGCTTCAAATTTTTAAACACAATGTTTTTATCTGCTTTGTTATTCTGATCAGTTCTCATTGTAAATACACAAGCCTTACGTATTTTTCAGACCTACGATGAAATAGTAAATTAAATATTTCTTGTTGTTCCAACCAAAGCCAATGAGAGTTCTGCATTGGAATTACGTGATTGCAAGACTGGGATCTTAAATTTTGAATGCAAGAGCAAACTAGGACGAAGCTTATTTTCTTTATCAAGAGAATCTATAGCTTCTTCTACCTGATTCAGGAAATAGATGTGCTATATATGACACAGAGATTTTTGCTCTACTACCACTTCACTGTTACATAAATTATTTATGCATCTAATTCATCTGCACCCAAATAAGAACATCCAGCTTAGTGAAATTGCATGGGGTTTGGCCAGTAAATGATTAAAACAGGAGAATACCTTAAAATAGTGTGGTCAGTTATCAAACATCCACTGGCCCTTGTGAGCTGCCCATATGTGCATTTCTGACTCGCATCCCTTGTTCGTATGCTTGGCTTAAGCCACTGCTAATGACATTGCTTTGGATTTGGGGCATACGGAGAGCATCCCCAGATGGTTACTAGTGCTCAGATGAAAGCACGATACTTTCAAGTACGCACTCTGAGAGAATAAAAAGGTCTTTCCCCTGATCAGGAGTTTTGACCTCATTCTACCTCAGTTTCTGCCCCAGAAATTAAAAACTTCCCAGTATCATCAAGATCCTGTTTTAATGAGGCTGGGCGTGTGCCTATACTGCAGTAATCCAATGTAACCAGATACAGCTTCGCTGTTGCTGTTTTATCGTAGCAACTTGTAACAGCAATGTTAGGCTGGTAGGAGTGAGTCAGGGATGGCGATGTGCATGTGTGCCTGTGCCCTTTGCGTGTCTGAGAGGGAGAGCGATAAAAGCAACACCCAAAGAGACAGCAGAGCAAGAACACATCATAAGGAGCGCTGTTCCCAGACGATCCAACTAGGGAGTGTGGTGTTTCTGTTAAGCCATGAAGACCCACACCCGGATATACCCACAGCGCAAATGGGTCCATAGCTCTGCTCCTCAGCCACAGTGGGGTGGGACCTAGGATGCAGCGTTATCATGTACACCAGCCCTTCCAGCAGCAGGGAGAGAACAGAGAAAGTTCACCCCTGTAAAAGGTATGTCCAAAAGTGAGCTCAGCAATTGCCAATTAAAAAGATGCAGACATGATGAAAAGAAAGCTGGCGTCTCCTCTCCCCTTTATGTGTGCGCACACAAATGATCCTGGATGGAAAACCACACGCTTCATGCTGCTTCTGCTTGTGAAGGTCTGAGGCTGTGACCAAACAAAATAGATGGAGAATGAGTGCAAGAATGTAAAATCAACTTGTTTAGAGTTGGGAAATCACTCTTTCTTCCACAAGATCTCATACTTGCGTTTGGTTATCCCGATTTCCCTGTGCTGTAGCAGTGGCAATTTTCAAATCTTCCATTTTCTCTTTTACAGGATTGTGGTGCCTTTTGTGAAAACCTGTCTCATGGTCTTGCCTTCAGTGCAAACTGTATGGAAAAGCCTGACAGATGTTTTCGTCGTACCATTCTTTCAGAGCCTAGGCCGATGCTTTGCCATGGTTAATATTCGCCTGGACCAAGAGTGACCGTCAGGGATGTGACACTGCTGTAATTGTAGATGGTGTGATACCTCTTCGCTAGCCTAACATACAAGCACTTACTCTTCATTCCAAACTGTTAAATTACAATGGCTGGTTTAAGTGGGAACATGCTATTTTTTCTAAAATACGTTTATTTTCAGGGAGATTGGTTTAGGAATAAGTAGGCAGTTTTCATAGCTTACTATTTAACAACAGAGCGAATGCAGAGTATGTTGGCAACACTTTATTTTAATGGTACATCAACTGGGAGATTTTAGGAGAACTCTCGTGGAGGTTTAACAGCCACTGCAGTGATGACGATTGGCGTTATTACTATAAATATTTAAATAGGCTGTGATACCTTAGGTGAAACTGATCGCTAGTGTTTCTCATTTACTTTACTGCAAGTCCACTATGGCTCTTTTTTGGTCCTCGCTATGCCGAATGGTCAACTCAGTCCTTTATTATCAGCAGTTAAAATGAATGTGACTCGTTGCATAAGCATGCAGAAAGGAACTGTTGCATAATTCTCCTATAGTGGGGAGGAAAAGCTCCCTGGAAGTTTATCCCTTAAAATAAGGTGTTAGCCAATTATTTGGAACATCGGCTAATCTGTATATTTTATTTAATGAGAGGTTAACTTTGCTGTATATTTTGTACCTTTGTAAATGACACTTGATCAGTTTCTTTGAAGCATTATTTCTATAGTATTTGAATTCTAACGAACTTACTAGGCAGCAAGAGTGAAAAATTACTTCAGATAGATAATTAAAATTTCCATTTCTAAATTATGCAGATTTTTAAGTGTTGCTGTGCAATTCTATTATATTAATTATATATGGTTGCGTGTAAAAGCAAAGATTATAAGTGTTTTCCTACAAGACTATGCAAGAGCTGGAAATATCTGTTTATGAGAAATGTTTTTTATTAAAAATGGGGTGTAGTAAATGCAACCCTGCCTATATTTGTGTATTATCCGTGTGAACATTGTGATATTTAAAATGATAGACACTATGCTGGCACTTTAACTAGGTAGCAAGGTCTTAGAGAAGGCAAGTGAGTGTCATTGGTATCCTTGTCTAATTCTCCTCCCCTGTTGGCTTGACTCTCCGTGTTGCTTATTTGCTACTTTAAAGCATAACCCATTAAAAAGCCTTTCTTCCTCCTGCACCTAACATGGCTTTGTAAACCAGAATAACAGAACGTATGCAGAGGTACATTAAAATTACATTAGCCTTCTGATGGGCTTAGGCTGCTGTTTTCTTTAAATACAGATGGTAAGTTGCAATTGTAAAATATTTGTATGATTTAGAATTTTTTTTCTGAAATTATATCACAGCTTTCTTATCAATCAAGAGATATATAATAAAATAATAAAATGTCAGCTTTTTCCTATTTTCAACTTCATTTTTCAGGTTTTTCAACTTTTTAAAAAGCTCTTAAAATGACGAACAGCATAGAATGCTGTGCAGTTCTTCCAAAATATAGGAGAGGGAAAAGAAATGGATGAGCATCAATACAGTTCCACTATTATCAACTGCATTTAACTTATTTATAGTAGAAAATTATGTATGTCTGTGTGTAATTAAGCCCATATAGAATGATTGCTTTCTCTTAGGCAGATCTGTCGGTGCCAAATTTTGGCTGCTTTCAAAAAAAATTGCTTAATTCATTTTACAGGTGCATGCTTTATTTACAGATGAGCTGCAGAATTTTCCTTTTCTTGCTTATTGGCCTACAGAAGCTAGCTGACACCTATATTCTTTGTACATTAAGAACATCTTTCTACATTAAAAACATGTTTTCCATTTGTTCCTTTTAGGGAGGGTTTCATATAGCTTTTGAAAACCATGTCTTAATGAATAGTGCCCATAGAAACTTCTCTGGAGTTTTTTTCCTCTGCAAGAAGTTAGCTTGCTGTTCAGATGTGCTCTTCAAAATACCCTTCTTACGTTAAAAATGGAAATAACCCTTTTGAAAATAAAAATTGGTCAGGCTAGGCTTGAATTCTTTTGAGAGTTATTTTCTTTTACAGTGTCCAAGGATTTTTACAAAGACATTTTCCACAGAAAAATATCCCCTTAATGAATTAAAAAAAAAAAATCAGTACCAGCCCTTGTGTCTAAAAGGAGCCCTGTATAAGCCTAAGCTTTGCGAGAACTCAGGTCTGGATCCAAAGTTTGAGAATCAGGCTATTCCCTAGAGAAAAATGTATCAGTTTAGGTCATGCACTGCAGATACATGCTTGCTTAAATAGCTTACTGAAGCCATCCTGCTCTAGCTACCACAGATAATCAAAGAGAATGGTTTGGCTTATTCTTATTTTGATTTAGGCTTGCCATTAATTAGTTCTTTTCACCATTTCTCTAGCTGTTACAAGACTCAAGTGACCTTGTAATTAAGTAATTAAAGCTGTTAGTTTCTTACATATTTTACAGCAGTATCTTTTCTGGAACAGATGTGCTTTTTACTGTAAGAAAATATAAGTGGACTGTTAGGCTTAGGGTAAAATATTAGATGCCTGGCAAATAAGCTTACTTTATCCATGAAAGGAGTGGAAAGAAGCCTGAATATATACAGACTCTTAGGTGTGAATATATACAGAATACTGAGGTGTGAATCTGCCCTGGACAACTCTGGCTGGCAAGTATTGTCTGGATTTTATGGATTTCACAGTTCTGACAGACATTCCGGAAGCTCTGCCACAGCTGATACTGTCAATAGTTTACAGCATTCTTGGACAACAGGGACTGAATGGGCACAGGCACTGAACTGTGATCTTCGGTGTAGGGGTAGGTTCCTTAACTTCATCTCCAATTCATTTGAAGTGTGGACAAAAAGTTCCAGCTGATTCCTTAACAGCAATTTACAAATGAGAATTTAGGCAAGAAGAGGAGTCCAGAAACTAAGTCTCATTGTCTGCAACAAAGGTAGGAAAATTTACACCTCATTCAGGTCATCTACTTTGATGCATCTTCTTTCTCTCTGTGGAATGGGGAAAATGTTATTGCTCTCAACAAGAGAAAACTTTCTATCATCATGGTAGAGTTATGAAGATAAATAAATAAAATGTGTGAGATGATCCTATTCCAACCTGCCTCTTGTTGCTGCAGACCTTAGACTTATAATCATGAGCTGGAGAATCAGTCCTGCCATGCAAAATATTTCAGCATCTTGTTTTTCATGAAGATCACAACTAACATGCAGAACTACCCCCAGTTTTGTGTTTATGGACGTTTTTTCTTGTAATGCACAAAGAAAATTAACCTGCCTCCTTATGAGAGCTATTTCATAAAATCCTTCAAATCTGACTCTAGAACTTTTATATTTGTATCTTATCTTTCCCTGCCCTACTTGTTCACCTTATAAATTGGAATAAATTCTTAACAGAAATTTTGACA
Organism: Rhynochetos jubatus; assembly: GCA_027574665.1. Lineage (NCBI taxonomy): Eukaryota > Metazoa > Chordata > Aves > Eurypygiformes > Rhynochetidae > Rhynochetos > Rhynochetos jubatus. The sequence goes on along the minus strand of CM050652.1, from coordinate 26,788,396 downwards.
TATTAGTAAATGAGAAGCCTTTTCCCACCTATCCAAAAAGCTCACTTAGGCATACACTGACTGAAAAGTTCAGAACATCCCAGCAGCTCTGGGACCTCAGACCACACACTCATATTCAGTGGAAGCCAAAGAATGGTAAGTCGGTTATTTTTACAGGGTGTGATCATTCCCCCACCTGCAGAGAGAAAATTATTGTTGTTAAACTGTATTAACTCTATTTTAAAAATACATGGAAAAATACATGTGGGGTTTTTTTTAAAAAAAAAAAAGAAAATCCAAATGAAACAAGGTCAAACACCAGATGCGCTACTAGTGTTGCCTGTTAGTACACTGTGCTCATGAAAATTAGAGCTGAAGACCTCCGGTGAGTATACTGAACCGGCAGTTATGCATTAAAAACTGAGATGCTTTTTTCATGCAGGGATTTACAACTGAAGTGAGAATTAATAAAGGCTAATTTTAGCCTGGTGACACTAATCTTTCTAAGTTTATTGCAACAAAAAAGAAAATGTCTTCTGTAGAGGCGATTCGGAGGAGCTAAGATAGGTTCCTGCTCTGAATCATCCTCCAGAGAAGACTCTGCACTGATTAATGCAAAATGTTTGGCTTGGCTTAGCTCCTTTCCCCTACTACATAAAAAGTTTTATTTGCTGCAGAATTTGGGCAGGCCTATGGAAGCAACTAGAGTTTCATGTAAGTAGTGGGGCAGGTTCTTCTCTACACGCTTCTCTGACAACTTAGGGCCAGGGCTGAGTGTTACCTGTGTTAGATGTTCAGTTTTGTCTGTTGTCTGGCTTCCCCCTCCAACTGCAAGCAGGAGAAAGGACTCTTTCACAAGGCACCAAACTGGATCCTACTTTGAACACCTGAATGGAATGAAATCTAGAGATTCACACTTTTATTTCAAACTTCAAGGAAAGCTTTTCTATTTTTCCGACTGCCTCAGTTTAATAGGAGATGCTTTTTCACACCATGTACCTGCCTCACCTTGGTTTTTCCTTTACACTATCACAGCCATCAAACGTTACAGTTATAAGCTAGGATTGGTGATGAAATGCTTAGACAGTGAAGCTTGGTGACAAAAGGTCCTACGTAAGCCTCAAGGAGTGGGTGTTTAAGTCCCATTAATGAGATTTGTTCTCACAGTCTGATATTTCTTTAAGACACCTGAACAGTTAATAATACGCTAGAACTAGCTGGATAGGAGGGATGCAGCTTGGCATTTATGGAGGAATTTGATACTCAAAAGGGTTGGGAAAAGAGTGACTTGATTTGTGCAAAGTCTGGCAGAATTAAAGCTGTCAATCTACAATCTATTTGTCTCTTCAGCTGAGATGGTTACAAGCTATCTTAATTGAGACCTACAGGGACTAGCTCTAATAAAAGATGTACACACCTACCGCAGCACTGAGATGAGAGTCAGGCTTTTAAACCAAAATTGTAATCCCTGCCCAGCTGCCACCCAACCAGGAACATGTCTAAACTCAGAAGGCACCTCCCTTTTGTATAACCTCCCCTCAGTACCTACAGTTGTACTTTGCTCGTGCCCAGAACTGCCCTTGTTTGAGCAACTTGGCATCTTACACGCATCTAAACCCAGTCAGAATCGCAAAAGAAGGGAAGAGAATGCTTTGGACCCCTCAAAATATGCTTACTGCACATCCCAAATAGGGGCACTTCTCAAAATATGTTTTCCCAGGGGTGAGTCCAAATGCATTAGCACACCTCGGACAGGCAAAAATTAATTTCAGGTCTCTCAAGTGTTGGATTACTTCTTCTGGCCCTCAGGCTATTGTGAAATGTGTTATGGCAGCAGCGCTTCCTTATAAAAGGAAATCACTCCTAGCTATGGTTTGTGAGCAGGAAGGAATGTGAGAGCATCTGACCATCTCTCCTGGTGTAACTACTCTTTTGACACAAGAAACAGGCCAAATAAGACATGCATACAGGAAAGTACGGTGAGGGTGATGAGGGGCACCCATCTCAGTGGAAAACTTCTGATCCAATGGCTTATAATTTAAAATACAGAAATTCTCTCAAGACTGGGGACAGGATGTCCACCATGGGTCCTCCAGGACTACAAGTCTATGAATCAGGGAGTAAGCAAAGCATGGGCCTGCATGTTAAACTCGTTCCAATGCTTGTTATCACGCAGCAGGGTGAGGACTGTAGCATGTCTGATAAAAGCTCACTGCCAACAGTTCTGGCAGCCCAGGCTTTCAGCCAGCTGAGCATCCAAAAATGCACATAAAAGGATGCGCTTAAGCAGTTGAACAGAAGACACTAAAAAAAGCAATGCTCTTCCTCTCCTAAGCCCCAGGTTTTTAAGTGCTCTGCATAAGGCAGGCTGCTTGCTGACAGCCTGTTATCTGACGGCGTTGCCGCTGTTGAAATTGTACATAAAGAACAGCATTTCCCAGGTCTGATTCTGATCTTGCTGACACTGCAATATATCAGGAGTATTGCTAATACCATAACTGGAATAATTACACAAGTTTAAAAAAAAGGGGGGGGGAGGAGCGGAGGGAGAGGCAGTGTTTGGTACAAGACAAAGACAGTGAGCAGCCATGCACATTCAGTTCAGTTTCATTACTTGTTTTCTGACACTTTTTTGAGGAATTTTGTCCAATCCATATGCTTTTTTGCACTGACTTCTGGGAAGAACTGTTTCCTGCCCATACCAAGACTTTTTCTTGTCTCAAAAGAGGAAAACCAGCTCATACCTTGCACATACTTTGTTCCATGTTTAGAGCAAGTTCTTAATTAAGGCAATCCTGAGGTTTGAAAGTTCAGTTAAAGCAAGACTTTGGAGCTCCAAAACCCCTTTTTTTTTTTTAATTATGCATGAAATACCTAAAGCTGGTATGATGAAGAAGAAAGGCAGTGAGGTGGCCAGCCCAAGGAGCATATATTTCTATTCAACAGCCGACCTGGGCTGCTAAAGACACAGCAAAGCTCAATGAGAAGACAGTTAGGGCAGCATTTCCAAGGCCAGCTTGGGCATCTACAACCACTGGCAAATTTAGGCCACTTCTGGAAAATCCATTCATAGTAAATGAGAGGGGAGCATAACCTTTGCACTCTCAGAAGATTCCTGCAAGCCTTTACCAGGACCTTTCCAGTGGAGTTATACAGTTCCTCTGTGTGCAATGGGAGCTCCTTGCCAAACTCATGCCAAGTATCCGGGTGTGAAGTTTGTGGGCATTTCTCAGACAGCAGTGCCAGAGGCAATGGGCCCTGGCTCTATCCCTCTCCAGCTCTGCACGTGTAACTTCCTCACTCTTACAACTTGGCAGTACCCATGCCATTTTCTCTGTAGGCTGTCTTGATATTTAAGCTCAAGTGAGCACTTCTAAGGTCCATCATCAGATGTGATGGTTCAATTCAGCTATATAGGCAGCCTATTCTAGGATTCATCTCATACAGTTTATAAATTCTGCCAGCTTCCAATATTCTTCTAGCTGCAATAGTGTTGGGTGATCCAGAAATTTCTTTTAAAGGGGCTGCAGTTCTGCAGAAACCACTCCAGGACCGCTTCAGCATTTCAAATTAACAAATATCTCGCTTTTTTTAAGTCATCCTTGAGATATGCAGTAATTCTGAATGATGGGTCAAAACCTTCTGATTTATGTGCAGGACACTGACTAATTGAAAAACTTTCTTAAGTATGCAAACAAAGAACTGTCTTGTGGGTTTTTTTCAGATGAGTTGAAAAAGTTGCAGAGACTATGTCCTTCAATCCATCCATTCAATCCTATGCACACACCGAAATGCTTGGACAGCCGAAGATATTTTAATGATGGCCTAAGTGAATTATTGCATCGATAAAAAACTTACTTTTAAAAATTACAGATAACTTGGAAAGTTGGAAAACTTCCATCCAAAGCATTTGTTCTAAAGTTTAGGAGCAATATAAACTCTTAAAGTTCATGGCTAACTGATGACCATATCACTGATACGTGTCCATGTGGACTGTGTTTTCAACAGGTGCAGTTATTTACATCTCTGGAGCCTACATCCATCTTAGCCTGTGGCTTTTTCGAGGTCATTTCTCTGTTGAATTGCCAAAAGTTTAGAATTTTCCACTTCTGTTGCTGCAATTCTGTGCTAAATGGCATAACCCTAAGGTCACTATTTTTCTGTTAATGTTATAAATCCTTCACTGTGGTCTGATTTCCTAACAGAAAAGTGATGGATGCAAACACCAAAAAAAAACCCTCAAAACCAACAAAAGTAAAATACATTTAATGCAAGGTGGTTTAGGTTAGGGTTGCAATATAGCACAGATGTTATAAACACAGATATATAGTGCCATTGCATCCCTAACCTGAATCTTGAATAGTGATGAATCTTTGTAGCTCTTACACCCACATACGCCCCTGAGCTTACAAAGGGCCGGGAGAACACGGCAGTGTCCCTTCATGCCTCTTTAAATCCCCGTGGTTAATATGCGTGGCAAATATGCATGGGTCAGTCTCCTCCCGGGAAAAATATAGCCCCGTTAAAGTGCAGGACTGTTAAATATTTGCATAGTTTTGAAATGAACCAGTTGAGAAAATCTCGTTCCCTTCATCCCAAGGATGTCCAAGTTTCCACAATTGTTCCTGGGGCAGAGATGACTATGTGTAAACTATTCGCAGTGCCGGCGGGGGGGGAGGGAGGGAGCCCTACAAACGCCTCGCTCGCTCTGGACGTGAAACACAACCCAAGTTTTCCATCTCCTCATTGCTTCCTCGCCCCCCCTCACCTCCCACCCCCGCCCGGGCCGCACGCTGGCACTGTCGCCGCTCCCAGGACCTGCTGCCGGGGATCGCGGGTCGCTGCTCCGTGGCCCTATTCCCGCTCGCCGTGTCCCAAGCATCCGGGACCGGGTCCGCCAGCTTCCAGGTTGCCGGGGGCAGGGCTGCTTTCCCCTCCCACCCCCGCCCGCTCCCAGCCGCGTTGCGATATGCCGGGCCCTACCGCGGCTTGTCATCCACCCCAGCCAAAGGCAGGGAGCAGCCCCTGGCCGGCGGCCAGCCGTCTCCCTCCCAGCTACCTCCCCCTGGCCGGCCGCTCCGCAGAGCGGGATCCTGCTGCCTCCAAGTTATAGCGCGGAGAAACCCGCGGCAGAGACGCCAGCCAGCCCGGGGCAGCATGTCCGGTACCAAATACGTAGACTCGGAGGTAGGACCGCCGGGGGAGAACGGAGCCGGGACGCTGCGGGCACCCCGCCGCCTGCCCCGCCGCCCCGTACCTGCAGCGCTCCCCGCCCGCCGCAGCGCCCCGGGCCAGGCGAGAGGCGGCACGGGGCGGTGGCTGCTCGGTGGCGGACGAGCGGGCACCTGCGGGCTGGGACAGCGGGACGGGGGGGGACCTGAGGGACTCGTCCCCTTCGGTCGGGCCGGGGCCGCGGGCAGGGAGCTGTTGTGGCGGCCGTGAGGGCAGGGCGGTATAGGGAGGGCAGTGTAGTGAGGACAGTATAGTGAGGACAGTACGGTGAGGCTGCCGTGGGTGGGAGGGGGCATGGTGGGAGCGCCGTGTTTCGGTCTGGTATGGAGAGGGTAGCGTGGAGACGACGGTATGGCGGGGGCAGCGTGGGGACTGCGGTATAGGGAGGGCGCTGCGCGGGGAGCCCCGGCCGGGACCGCCGCTGCCCCCTCCCCACTTAGGGGGCGGCTGCGCTCCGCCCTGGGGCAACGCGGCGGGGTGTGCGGGGCGCGGTGGGACGCGGGGACGCCGGGAGCGGAATGGGGAGCCAGTGCCGTGCCCGGTACCGCGGGGGTGTGGTGTGCGCCCCGCGGCCGCTGTTAAATAGCCGGGGCGAGAGCCGCCCCGCAGCGAGGCTCCCGCCGCTCCGCGCTCCCCGCGGGACCCGGGGCCGCCTCCCCCAGCCCGCCCTCCTGCGCGGCGCTGCCCTGCCCTGCCCTGTCCTGCCCTGCCCTGCCCGGCCCGGCCCGGCCCTCCTCGGCTCGGCTCTCCCCTCCCGCCAGCTCTCCCTCTCCGCAGGGCTTTCTGTACACGGCGCCCATCAGGGAGCAGGGCAACATCTACAAGCCCAACAACAAGATGATGGCTGATGAACTGAGCGAGAAGGCGGTGCACGACGTGCACACCAAAGAGATCGACCTGGTCAACCGAGACCCCAAACACCTCAACGACGACGTGGTCAAGGTGAGGAGGGGGCGAGGCGGGACGGGGCGATGGGCGATGCCAGTTCCGGGCAGCCGCCCATCCTGCCGAGGCAGAGTCCGCGGGGCACTGCCTGGGCTACAGCAGCCCGCGAGCCGCTTCCCTCCACCTGCTGCAAGAGGGGAAGGGCCGGGGGGTGCTGGGAATTTAGTTTTCTGGTCTTTAAAGCGAAGGGAGAGGGTGCGGGAGGCGGGTCGCGCTGCAGCGCGGCGGGGCTGCATCCTCCCGCGGGCTGCCCGTGCTCTCCCCGCGGGGCACGCACCGGCCCGGGGGCTTGCTGCAGCTCCTGCGGCCGGGATGTCCCGCCCGGGACTGGGGGAGAATGTTGCGTGACCTTATGCAACACCGACGGAGGGATTTTTCCTTCCCTCGGGCGCGTACGGAGGCAGGGCAGGGAGGCGGCAGCAACCCGGTGCAGTCGGAGCTGGCTGCGCTGCTGGGCACGGCCTGCGGGACAGGTCACCCCCCCGCAGCCAAGTGGGTGCAACATCAGAGGTCCTGGTGGTCCTGGCTTGGATTCGTGCCCTTGTTTTGTTTGGTTTCCCTTGGTGTTTTTGCTTCCCTCGAGAGATGATAAACGGAAACCAGCGAAATCTAACTGTGCCCTTGAGTAGACTTTTTTGTTTGGGTTTTTTAAATCGGAGTGTGGCTGTTTTGACAAATCAGGGTCGATGGAGGTTTTTGCCTGAGGTCATTTTGGTCAGAAAATCCTAGAGCTGATTCTTCTCTTAGCAGACAAACTTTATACTGTGCATGTGAAAATTGAGGATGCTGTCATCTGGGCTTGTCAGAACTTAGGAAAAATGGGAACTGCACAGCTGTAGTGGGTGACTATGCCACTAACCGGCTTATTTAGTGTCCACCAGAGTCAGAGTGTGTGCAGTTCACCATGTTTGTTGGTCAGGAAGACCCGTTATTGAAAAAGAGAAACACTGCATTGTTTCCAGAGAATCAAAAGGTTGGTCTCTGGTTCCTGAATGTATGTCAGTAAAATGATTCATGCTATGTGCAGACAACATAGCAAGGTCCTGAGTAGCCTCAAATCTCACTGACTTGAACAGAATTTGAAGCTGCTGAATACGACTAGCCATTGTGCTGGATCAACATGAGGAATTATCCCGTCAGAGGAGACTATATCTTTAAGGAGCCATGGTCAGTTTTGTGATCTAGAAAGAAAAGGCATAAAGTTTTTATTTGTTTAGTAAAAAAAAATCATCCATGTACATTTTGTATAGTACAAAACTTCCACTAAAGTGGTTGATTTTAAAAAGGAGAGAGCAATTCTTATTTCTTCTACCCACGGAGTAGACAGGGAATGCAAGAGCTGAAGAATGAGGCTGCATCATGGCTTATTGCGTACATCAACAGAAGAAGTCCCCAAAGCAACCAAACCTTCTGAGGATGAGTCATAGCCCCCAGGCAAGTCAGAATCCGGGTGTCCACAAACTTAACTAGGGAAAGAAAGATCCTGCTGGGAAAAGAGGGAGACCACTGATGGAAAAAACTTCTAACAGACTTAAAAGGAACCAAAGCATACAAAGTCCATCCTGCCTTCTCTGCCTCCCGCCTTCTCTGTCTCCCGCAGGAGCAATGATTAAGAAAGCTTGTTATGTCCAATCATCTAAAAGAAAGTTGAGATATAAGGATTATAGCAATGGAAAAGACAAACTTTTCAGTTTGTCTTTTTGAAATAATTGTGGACCAACACGTTCACTGAAAGCCATCAAACAGCCAGAATACCGGTACCCCCTCGGTGTCAGCAAGGGAGCTCCTGGTCGTGCACGTAGTCACGTCAAGACACAGGAATGTATCAAAATGAACTTGATGTTAACCAGACAGGATCCATTTTGCGTTATAAACTCAGCAGTATTTGTACAAAATGTGGGCTTCGTAGAGCAACATTTTTCAGTCTTGTTACAAGGACAAATAAGAATTACTTTGATTTTTATAAGTATTTCATGGATAGGTCCCATCTAAAAAGAAGAAAGGATTTTTGACACATTTTTCATTTGGACATAGCTTTCTGATTCAGCGTATTAGACATAGCAGTAAATTCAGAACCAGTACCTACGGGACAGGCTTGGATTGGGGTGAAGATACACAGATTCAATTCCTGCCTTAGCCATCAGTCTGTGGTCGCCTTCTGTCATTCATCTGCCTTTCTCACTTCAGCTGTAAACCACACAGGCGGAGTGTAAAAAATATGCCTGTGTAACAGAAGGAGCCTCCCGTCTCAGGTGCTGAAAGTGAGAGAAAAAACTAATGTTCAGGAGTGTTGTAAAGCCAGACGTATGATTCAGGCTTACCTCAATTTTGTTTAGAGCCGTTGCATTTTTCTAGATTTAGAACCTTCTGCTTTTTACCCAGCATTTAATGCATTTCTTGCCACTTGACTATGAGGCACAATAGCATGGAAACTGGGGACAAATCAGTCAGCCATGAAATAGAAATGATTAGACAGAGAACGAGGAATCTGCTCTGTAAGCAGCTCTCTAAAAGGCCTCAGTGTTGTCTGCATTCAAATACTTCCCATAGCACATTTTAAAAATAACCCTTGCTTGTGAGAAGCAGGAGACATGTTCCCTTGATGTGCAGCACAGAGCATCTGCACAACTTCCTCTGCAGCAGATACATGGTGCAGGCAGCAATGGGGCAGGGATCCAGGCCAGAGGGAGAGACCCAGTAGAGACCCTTCTATAAAAACTGGACACGTGGAGCAGCTTTATACCCAGGTTATTGGTGGTCTCGACTTTGCTTACGGTTTATCTTCAAATTAGCTACCAAGTGGAAGTTAAGTGCTGGGAGGTTTCCAGGAAAGTGGGGTGAATTACTATATTTCTGTTCAGCGAGAGATGGAAATGAGGTCCACTGAACCTGAGGTCCACAGACAACGGAATTCACTGCTCTATGCTGGAGGAAGCACGATCTAGCAAAATCACCAGAATTTCCTTCCTGTTCCAGTTCCTTCAGCAGGGAGCGGAAGGGAAGAAGTTTCTTCCTTGTATGACTGCCCTCATGCAACTCCTTGGCAGGGGGAGAACATGCTACAGTGGTCCCATTCCTTGAGGTGTTGGCTTGTGGAGTTGGCTGGTCATGCAGGAGGCACGGAGGGAATCTAGCGAGGGACAAACAGTCTCTGTGCACCTGGGAGCTCTCCGGGAGTCATGCTGGTGACTATACAGCTGTTTTATGTCACAGTTGTACCTACGTCATACGTCCTTCACTGGACGATTTTACTCTTGGGCTTGTATCCCACTGATTTTATTTATGTGTGATGAGATGCAACAACCAGGATAGAAAGCTCATCGGTTTTTTCTCTCATTCATTCCCCAATGACCCAGGACTCACATGAAGGTGCCTGAAGTTCAGCCTTGGCTCTTCCTGTTTCCCAACACAGTATTTATTTTTTCCAGAGTATGGCTAAATTACAGCCTTACAACTCTTCGGAGTTCAAAGTTTCTCAGAGCATCAGTGGTCACATCTGCACAAAGTTTACTGAATTTGGAGGAAGCAGAGGAGGGAGCCAGTTCTTCTGCAGCTTGTGCTTCTCAGTACTTCCTTGCTCAGAATGGGGATGGACCTTGCAAAGTCTTCTCCTCTGGGACTAGTGAGGACCAAACATGCAGCCACATCTGCAGCCAGATTATAGTTTCCTCCTATGGTGGTGTGCCAGGGAGGAAGGTCTGGTCTACCATCCAGAACAAAATTATTATTTTGTTTCAAACAAGTGGTGTCTATCTGCTGTTTGTTGCATAAGAGTCCTTTTCTCTCTGGAAAAAACTTCCAGTACTTGGCTTCAGATGTAAGGATGCAGAGCCTTTGTACCAAGTTTTAAACAGTTACGTATTCATGCCTTCCACTTAAAGCTAATGCAGTTAAGGGCAATTCAGCTCACTGCAAGGAAAAGCCTGGAATTTGCAGTCAGATGTTGACAAATACTGTAGCACCCTTACGTAGGCATTCGGAGGAAAGTCAGTAATTTTAAAGTCATTTACAATTTCTGCTGCTTCCTAATAAACAGATTTTTTTTTTTAAATAAACAGTTTGCCATTTTATTTAATCCCTCACAATTAAGGTCCCTCCCTGTTGAGCTGAGCAGGGTGTAAAATGACTAGGCAGAGCACCTCCCATCTTCACACCTGAGAAGGAAAGCAGGCATCGTCCCTTGCTCTTTTTGGATGGGATGGTTAGGGATCTGAGGACTGTCACTCTGATATGACAGCATGCGTCAACCTGGGAGGAACAGAGTTCTGCTCTTCAGCAGGGTAAAAATGAGAGAAAAGCAGAGCCCAGTCAGGTGCTTCTTCTGAAATAAGAAATTAAATGAAATGGAATGCAGACCCCCTATCTTTGTTTTCAGATATTGTTAAAAGTCTGCAGAAAATGGTTAAAATAACTGTAAGTTTAAATACATAAATATAAACGCATAAATATCTAAGTATATATGCATGTAAATCTATAAATACATCCGTATATCTATAATATTAGATATCCACATATCTGTATATGTATCTACCTATATATCATATTCTAGATAACATAATCTCATATACCTATATATATTTGTAAGTATAAATATATATTTAAAATATATAAATTTATATAAGTATATATATTATATTTATTTATATAAAAAATTAAAAATCTGTGTCTGTGTATATTCGAATCCCAGCTTGTCATCAGGGCTCTTGCTGTTGGCAGTGGTGAAAATTAGATGCCTCTGGAGGCAGATTCACCTCACAGAGTTTAGGCCTAACCACACGACGGGACTAGCAGGGCTCGCACAGTGCATCTCTCTCTCCATTGACAATACATGTATCTTAGGCACAGCACCTTACGTTTACACATCTGCATTTAAATGGAATTATTCCAAAACTTTGTGTCATGTTAACATCCAGTTGTGGGGTTTAGATTTAAAATGCAAGAATATTCAAATGTTTGACTTTGCCCATCCACATGATAACATTTCAAATATTTCATCCAAGGCTAGTCTAGGAGTGAGAGATTAAAAACTCGAGTCATTATGAATGCCATAATGCGACCACTAAGCGAGGTTTTAGAGTTCTGAAAAACAGTTTTCTTGCACATTAATTAGGAGTTCCCAGACATGGAATTTCTGAATGTTCATAAGATTACAGATAATAATAACATTTGTTCTAATGAAAGCTTCTTTCTCAAAAAAAAAAGAAAATGTGTTTGCATTTAAGTTCATCGTATTATTAAAGCCTTATGCACTGCTCTCTTGCTTAGCATGATGAACATGACTCATAACTCCATAGGAAAATGTTCATTTGATGGCCATGGGGACAGAGCCAACAATTCAGCATGGATGTTCCTTTTGTTAGAATTTGTTGGACACTATCTCAGATTCAGAAGAGACAAATACTTTTCATTTCTGATAAATTCAACATAATTCAGATCATGCATTAGAAAATTTTAAGAACAACTACAATTAATTTTAGAATTTTTAGCCCACTGTATGAATAGAAATACCATCGTCAGTTGCAGAGAGTATGGATGTCTATAAACAAACAAACAAACAAACAAACAAACAAACAAACAAACAAACAAAATTGAAATCCAAAGCTCTCCAGAGGGAATAGGGAAAATGTGTATAATAGAGTGGTCTGTCCGTGAGGCCTCCAGTGAGAATTTGATCTTTGTTGTATCTTAGTCAACAGAGAGAAGAAAATACAAACGAACTTGGATGATTCTGTAAAACTTGTGATCTCTAGAGAACTGAAGAGAGATACAGTTCTAAACTAAGATAAGTTTGTATTTCCCACAGCTCTCAAATACCTTTGTAATAAACAGACAGCAGCATGAAGTGTACACTGGCAATTGAGTTTTTGAAATTTTTGATCCAGAACTACCATCTTTCTTCTCTTTTCCAGAAAAATGACAGTTCTAAAAACCCTCTTGGACTAAAAAGGATTTGTTATTTTGAAGGTGAAAGAGAGGTTATGCCATTTAATTTCATTTGATTTATTGGGAGGCCAAGTTTAACTCTGTTAATATTTTTTCTGACAGATTTCTTATGAAAATGTCTTCTGATAGTTTCAAAACAAACGTTGAATTTTATGCAAAGTTTCAGTACCACTATCCACACTCTCATCACGTTAACTGATAAAACTTGCACCAGTCTTACTCAAGATAGTCAAGAAGCTGAACTATAGATATTAGTGAGGCTGTACAAGGACGGGGTTTTACTGTAGTCTTCTATTTATCTGGCCCATGCATTTAATTTTCAAATAAATGGGAACTGATAAATTCAGCTTCATAGATAGGAAGTGAGAAGATGCTCTCTCAGCTGAAGGTGAAAACATCACATTCCCTGTCCAGATTCCATCTGTGCTGAATTCATACTCAAGAGTTTCAAAAAAGCTTAAGGGAGTCTCATAGATGGATTGGACCACTTCCTCTGCCAACTCTGAAATCCCTTCTCAGAATTCAACAAATACTATAAAAACATTCAGTTGTCATTCAAGATCAGGTTAATACCTCCTGTAGACCTTAGCCATAAAAACTTCTATCGTTTTATGAAGTCCAAGTTCATATATCTCAGTTCTAGTGGTGTTTATGACAAGACTAGAACTGTAGACTAAGGATATCTTAGTTTTTATGAAATAGTAAAGAAATAGTGACCTCATATGTAAGGATCAGTAACTTAAGATCATCCATAAGAAAGACAACCTTCCAACAGAAGACATGCAGAGGCAATTTTTTTTAAAGGAACAGAGAGGCAGCTGAGCATTGCTGCACACTCACTGTCAGCAATAAGCATATTCAGGTAGAAATGGGGGAAAAGGTGAGAACTAGTTATACAGATTTGCTGAAAAAGTATTGCAGCTGTTTACTGGAATATGTTTGTGGGTAGTATACCTAGCTAAGAGTCTCTTTTCCTTATATTCCCTTTATAAATGATAGAAAAACAAGTTGAATTCTAGATCTAAAGCACCCTCCGAAGGTGTCTGTCTCTCTCCACATACAACTAAAGAGCCCAAGGTCACTATTATTTCTATTATTAGTGCCTAAATTTAGGCAGGAAGAAACTAGAGCAATTTCTAAGAAGTTACACTCAATAGCAATTTATTACCTTAGTAACAGGACTGTAAACTTGCATTGAAGGCAATATAGTAATATAATAGAAATATATCTATATAATATGGTAGAATATATAAATTATATAATAATATAAAAATATTATTATATAGTATAATATAAAAATATAATATTAAATCTGTTTACAGAATATGTTTACTTTTATTAATGTCTCTGCATTTTGCTTAACTCGAGACCCCACTGGAATCGATAAAAGAATTCCCATTATCTTTAGTATAGTCAAAACTTCAGCCCAGTGTTCACATTGATGAATCTGCCTCTGTAAACCTACAGACAGACAGATGTGAATGCATGCACACACAGAGAGCTCTTTGCCAAAGTAGCTGTATCAGACAAGGAAGTAGGGAACATAAATAATAAAATGAAAAAACCCTCTTAAGAGTTTTTCTTTGGGAAAACTGCAATAGTCTCCCAGCAGCCCAGATTCCCGGAGGAAAATAGCCACTTTATTTTCTGACTGCTTATTCTGACAACATCAACCGATTTTCCAAGGAACTGGCTGACACGATACCCCACCTGCACAGGAAGTTTCGCTGTGTTTCAGAGGAGTGCAGATGTCTCCTTGAAGCTGTTAGTCTTTCCTTCTGCTGGACTGTATTGAGACAGGACAGGCAAGTGTCAGGAAGAGATCTGTGGAGAATGGCTGGTTGCTACAGTGCTGACCCGTTGGCATCAGTCACGTTTTTCTCACGAGTACTTCCGCAGATTTCGGGGAGGCTGCCCATCTGATAAACAAAGCCCATCACCGGGGCTTTTCTGGTATGTAATCAGTAGTTCAGCATGAGCAAGGAGCAAGAGGTTGTTCTCTCAGTAATTAGTAGCAAACCATGTTTTGGCTATTTTAATTGATCGATTTAATTGATTTAATTGACTTTCACTTTGTGAAATGGCGACCTGCAATCACAACATTTTTTAGAACATCACGGCATTGTTTAAAGTTGTTCACAGCCCATTTGGATATTTGTTATGTGCGCAGTAGGGGTCACTCCTGACTGGACTGGTTTTCTGCTCTGGCTAGAGGAATGTAGTCCTTCAAATCTGCTTTCCAACATGAATATCCTTGTTTGTTAAAGCATTGTTTGCTTTTCTGGCATACTCTGTAGCACTCAGGAAAGATTCACTATTTCCATTAAGAGTTCTGCCGGCAGAACACTTTTCGTGCCATGTCAATGAAAGCAGGCACCGGGAGGCAGGGAATGAGGGAAATTCATCGGTCAGTTCGAACAAGAAACTGGGGTGGCATTGTTCTGCTCGCTTGTTTAAGGCTTCATTTGCTTAGGAATTACTTGTCATTTTTCTGCTTTTAACCATCTTTACACAAAAACTATGGTCCTAGCCATCTGCATTCCTGGCATCTCTGGTTTTGTGCAAAGGGATGAGTGCTGTGCCCACTGATCTGGCCAGTCCCCACAAGTGCTCTGACGGCAGAGTTCAAGGTTGACAGGCACAGCATAATCTTCCTGCCACCCAGCCTGGAGGGGCTCTTGGGGTTCCCTTGTTAGAGGCTTGCCAGCATACCGTCAAGGTGATTTCTTGTCTGATGGTGGAACTTACCCCATCGCTGAATGCTGCTGGATGATCATGTTTTGTAGTCACCCATGCTGCGGCCTGAGGCTCATACAAATACCCTGGGATAGAATGCATTTTTCCTTTATAGCACACCTGACAGCACCTAATGTTTGTTGTTGAAAACAGTGATTACTGAGGAAGTAGAACATCCCAGCATCATGAAGCGGTATGTTTTCAGGAACAAATTACATAGCTGCAGGTAAACATTTGCCAGGTGAAAATTACACAGTGTTCTTAAAAGGGTGAATGGTTTTTTAGAGTAGAAGCAAGTGAAGATATTGTTCAAGTTCCTGTACTCCCATGCCACTAACATATGGATGTGCATGCTCGGGGAGAGCGTTGGACCCCTTTGCGACACTGACAGCTGAGCATACCCCTGTTCCTCTTTCATGTAGCCTTGCAGCCATGAAGTGCTACCATGTGCTGCACCTTGCACCTTCAAAATAGTGAAGTTTCCTGGTGTCTGGGAGGTGGGGAAATGGAGAAGAGCAGCTTTACCCCTGTGAGTCCCAACACCTCCCATGCTCTTTCCCTTGGATTCAGTAGAAACAACATAACACGCTTTTTCATCGTTTTCTGATAAACTGTGGTAGTGGTCAGGAAGACAAGCACCAGCTGATATAGAAATGTGATATTTCAAAGGGTCAAGGAAACATTTAGATGTTTAGCTGATAGCACGGATTTGATAGAACGGTTGTGCGCTTATTGCCTAGGGGGTTTTTTGCATCTACGTTTGTTTTCCAAGCACTGTAGCTGTCAATTTTTAAGTTTCATATAGTATGTGGAAGTACAAAACCTAATCTCATATGCTCATGCATTTATTGAGTGCATCCTCAGTAGGTTTGCAGATGACACCAAATTGGGTGGGAGTGCTGATCTACTTGAGGGTAGGAAGGCTTTACAAAGCAATTGGGACAGGCTGGGTCGATGGGCCAAGGCCAACTATATGAGGTTCAACAAGGCCAAGTGCCGGGTCCTACGCCTGGGTCACAACAACCCCATGCAATGCATGAAAATACAAGATCATTATTAGCTTTTGTACTTTCACATACTATTTGAAACTTGGAACAGATTGCCCAAAGGGGTGGTTGAGTCACCATGCTTGGAGGTGTTTAAGTGGTGCTTAGGGATATAGTTCAGGCGTGGACTTAGCACTGTTACGTTAATGGTTGGACTTGATGATCTTACAGGTCTTTTGCAACCCAAAAGGTTCTATGATTCTATGCTTTTCTAATTTTTAATAACATACACCACAGCCTTCTCCAAAGTTAGTAGTGCTGCACCTGTCCTGAACATCACTTCCCAAATGACTCATGAGCTTTTATACATTTTCTTCTGATGAATGTTTCGGAGGGAAAATTTACAAATTGCATTTTTCACAGCAGAAAAAATGTTTGTATCTCCCTTTTTCTATATGTCTGTTCCAGGTCATATAGGAACACAATATAGTCTGGTAAAACAATGTTCTACTTACAGTCTTGTTGTCGAGGAAAAACCTGTTTAAAAACACACAGGGTAAGCAGTAAAGACAGTTCCCATATTCCATGCTAAAAATGTAAAGAAAAATAGCTTGTGACTCCTTCTTGTATAAATATATATTCAGCCTTGACTATAGCTGTGGTCTGGCAGAGCATGCCAGCATATTGACATCAGTGGGACAGTTCACATTTTTCAAGTTGTGTGTATTTTCAAGTGGTTTGCTTGACTGGAGATACTAGTGATCAGTCAAGAGAGATCCAGTAAGGATCTGAGCATCTTTTCACTGTCTCCAAAAGGTATTGATGGCACTCAAAAAAGCAGGCATCCTCAGCGCTTGTTTGGGTTCCTCCTCAGTGAAGTAAGGGTGGTGTCTGTCTGTGCAAACGGCATGCTGTTGAGCACAGTAGCAGCAAACAGGTACCACACACAAATATTTGCATAATTACAGTTATAATCACAGAAGTGTAGATTAGGTCAGAGCTCCCATAAAATGATGATGGCCTTAATTTTTCCTGATAGGCCCAGCACACTAAATTTTTCTGTGTAATGGATAATACATGCCTCAACAAACTTTTGAGAAGAGCACAACTGGTAGGCAGGCAATTTGAGGTCGGCATTTAACACACTTTCCCAGCCTGCCAGGTTTTGATACATAGGGACCAAAGAGGCAAGGACAACAGGTCAACTACTTTCATATGTAAAGTTTATGTTCTTGAGTCTGCTTGGGGTTTTTTTTTAGAAAAACAGTAACTACACACTGCTAAGTTTTTTAATTAATAGTTTTTTCTTTAAACAGACTTTGAAAAAAAGGAGACAAATTCCCCATACTGTTTCCCTTTCTTGTAAATAAATAGCTTTTAGAATCAAAGCAGGTTCCTTAATTTCCTGATAAAAGTTTAATAAACATATGCAGAGTGAAAAAAGCTGTGGTAATTCTCATAGCAGAATCAGACAAAAGTTTCAAGCAATGTAAAAACTGGCTTTAGCAAACTGAATAGTAGGAAACAAAGAATAGCTGAAGTCAGGAAGTGTATTGTAGGCATGGAACAGGAGTTGATAGTGTTTAATAGCTTTGGCTGAAACAGAAGGCTGTAGCAAGTTATTACATCCTTTAGAGGGTCAAAACAAATTTCCTTTACTTCTCTCCTTGTCACAAGTGAACGTGCCTGAATTTTCATTAGCTTGGCAAATACCTTACTGATTTCACAGCACACCCTGACAGCTCTGGAGGAACAAACTGCGCACCAAACCCGCAGTCTACTGGACAAGACCTGTGCCTAACCTAAGCATGCCTTTGTGTAGGTAAAACAGTTCTTCACAGATTTACATGCACATGTGATGCTTTGTCAGAAGTGGCCTCGAGAACAATAGCCTAAAAAAGGTACCTTATCATTGAAAGCTAGTTAGATTCATTTCTAGAAATTAGTGTCTTTCTTCCCTAGGATCCTATTTCCAGCCACTTCTCTTTCTCCTGTGAGTCCTATTTTTACTTAGTTCAGTTGGACTCCCCTTATCAGTCTGATGACACACACCGTCAGTGAGTGCTACTGAACTAAAAACCGGAGGACAGCAGGAGACGAGACTGAGTAATGAATAATCCGAGTGATGTAAATGTAACCCGTAGCGAGGCAAAATGCATCCAGTCACCTATTCCTCCTGCTGCCTGTGGAGGACTGATCCCTGTGAGTTAAAAACAGGATCTTTCATGGGAGTGGTTCAGTGCAGGAAGAATCTGGGTGATACCGCAGTTCCTGCAGCATAAGGACTTATCTGTACTGCCTGAATAGGGAAACAGAGCGTTTCCCAGCCAGTGGATCTGTACGTGATCTGTTGAGCAGTAGAAGAACCCAGATTACCTCAACTCCTTGCCTATCTTTATTTAGACTGTACACTGCTGTGGGTAGGTTTGGGTTTGGACAGCACCGCAGAGGTTTGCATTCCAGTCGTAGCTGGACTCTCTTGACATATACGACATTTCATAGCATTCTTATGGGTTTCAGGGAGATAACAGCTTCATTTTAACACTGTATTCAGCTGAGAGTTCTCAGAGTTTTTCTGTCTTTTCATTCTCAAGTTCAGTTTGGTATCTCCCTTATTCAAAGGGGAACATAGGTTTCAAGGAATAATGGAATGGGAAAGACATGATAGTGAGACATCCGCTATGGTTCCTACAGCAACTTCTATTCAGGTTGTGTGCATTGACAGAAACATTCCTATAGGTGTTAAAATTACTCCAAAAAAGTAATCTCTTGGTAATTTTTAGTGGCACAAATACACCACTATTATCTTCTCACAGGCAGATTGATTCCTGAATACTTTTAGGACAACTGTGTATGACTGGAGCTGGGAAATCCTGGCCAAAGGTATATCATAAATGTTCTAATGTTAGCATCATCTCCTGGAATGAGGACAGGGCTGTCCATCTGGAAATGTCATATGGCATGATTCTTCTGTCAGCTCCCCAAGATTAACTCCATGGACATCTTGGAGTACACAACAGGCTAAAAACAACAGTTACTGAATATCACAGTTACAGAAAGTTTACTATTTGATTTGAAAACCAATGAGTTTACTGGCTTCTATTTTTCACTGAAGCATTCATTGTAATGAATTATTTTGAATGGAATCAAATTACAGGTCATCTTACTATTTATTTTAAAAGTTCTAGAAAATTCACGTCAACATATGGTTTCTTTTTGCACACCAAAACCATGCTTTGCTGACAAAAATAGGGCCCATTTAAGTAAATTAAAGATGTAACCATGAAAACTCAATGCTAGCTTGTTTTACTGCTGAGATTTAATATTTCCCATATGGGCCAGTTGAAAAAATGCAAGATGATAGACTCTGCCACAAGTGAACTGAGTAAAACCACTTTAGATATGACCCTGGATAGTCCTTCATGCACTGAACTGTGACGTGATGGTTGTGTACACAAACTGGCTCTTCCAGTGGTCACATCAGTGGGTGGAAAGCATGCAATAAATTGCCAGAAGTTTTGGAATAAAAGAGTTATGCTTAACCTATGAAAAAAAAATTAGTCTTCACATAGTAGCATTTTTTGAAAAGCAACCTTTATTTGTTGCAATTGTCTTGGGGTTTGCCATCGTGTGCATATTTTTATTATCTGATTGCAAGGCAAACAATGATGATAAGCCAAGAACACCCATTCGCTTTGCAAATGAGCTAACATGGGATATGGGGTACAATGAAAAGTTTGTTGTTGAATAGCTGCAGAAACAGATACTATACATATGCTTGCTTGTGTATTCCAAAAAGAAAATATACTTGCTCCGTAAACTCAAGCATGCATTTTTCCAACATGTGTACTCGGTTGAATGAGATTGATTTCAGTGAACAATGTACAGATCTTGAAATCATCTTTTTTTGGGAGGGGGGTGGGGGGCAAGAACAGATACAAGACAATTAGATGCTATCATTGGTAAATGTTACTGACTTCTCCATGTATACATCTACAACCTTTACTTCTTTCTTTCATGATTCAGTCCTAAAGTCCCATGATTGATACAAGGACATCTGATATTGCTTAATTTGGTTAAAAGATCACCATACATCCAAGAAAGTTCCTTGCTGTGTCTTACTAGAGTGCAGCTAACTGATGGATTCATGTAATTATTTTATGGCCACTGTACTTCATAAAGCTAATTTTTTGTCAGTTGTTTAGTCCTCAGACATGAACTTTCAGATCTAATAACCCCACAATAAAAACAGAGCGCATACTGTTGCCTGTGATGCTTTTCCCAGAGTTACAGTTATTTCCACCAGAGCTTCAGTCTTGTACCCACTGAAATTACAGACCCCAAATAATTTCCAATTTCCCGTCTTCACTCAGCAGTGAATGTAGTGTACTTTCTATGTGTCTTTAGGCACTGATTTCAAGGAAACTGTTTTCTAAGATTTGTACCAAAAATTCATGCAAATGACCTACAGAAGCAGAGGTTATTTCATACCCATAGAAATACCACAGAACAGAATCGTGGTTCAAACTCTCTTTTCATTTTCTCTTTATTGTAGCTGTTATTTAAAATTCCTCTGTCCACTGTCAGAAAATCCAGACAGACTTTTGGTTCTGCACACCTTTACAAATGAGTGCACATCCCTGAGGTGTGTGCGTAGGGTACTCTGCCCACGCAAAGTCTGCCATTGTTTTCTGCGGGGACAGAATTTCAGTCCAAATGCTACCTTCAGGTGTGATGGTGATGATGAATCCCCATCCCAAAGAATGGTAGATCACTTTCAGATCACTAGAGTCTAGTTCAGAGTAACAGATAAAGAGGAGGTTTGTAGATTGCTTTATATGATGTCCTGAGATACGCGCTGGCAAAGAGTGAAGTTTAGGCCCAGTAATATGTTGATTTAAGCTAGCTTGATGTTAGGCATTCAAGATATCTGATATCACTGCTGATGCAGAAATTTCCTCGCAAGGACTTTCCAGCGCTTCATGTAAATTGTGCCTAGACCGTGCAGTTTTGCTTTTGAAATACCTTTTTTGCTTAAGAAACTGGAAAGTCCAGTGGATTTAAGGTATTTTTCCCTTTGTTGGTACCTTCTGTTCGGAGGTGACTGAAGAGTCAACAGGAGAGAGGGAGGAGTTCTGTCCAATTATTATGTATGTTTTAGATTAAAAGAAATGATTGTGAGCCTTTTCCTACAGTATCAGTAATACTTACACTGAGTTTATGCACATTCACCTCTTTCCAGTGTGCTAAGGCACTCTTGCCTGAGCTTCTGAGGCCACTGGCCTAGATCATACTTAGCCTGCTCCTGTAAATCTTCACTCATGGCAGTGTTATCATCTCTCTTTGGGATCCAATCCCAGGAATGCAATTTCTTTTTTTCTTTCATCTGGTTTAAACAGTCATTTAGTTCCTTGCAGAGGAATAGCATCATGATATTCTCTTTCCTGTAGAATGCAGTACCTATACAATTGGTTGTGGTAACTAAATTAAATATCCTCTGTTATGGGTTATATCAAACACATGTTTGTGGGACATGGAGCTGAACTGTCATCGCAATTCTGTTAATTTTCTAATAGAAATGTTATGACAATTAAGCTTCCTGAATAGTTCAGTATTTCAACAGAGTGCAGTGAAATATGGCCATTGGAGTGTGCTGCTTCCTTAGGTGACTTTTTGGCCAATTTATGAATACTCAAAACTATAAAATATGTGGAAGAGTGTGTTTCTTCTAAATATGAATATGTTAGCCTGGCCATGTCTTTCATGAACAGAATGCTCTCACAGAAACAGGATAGGCTAGAATAAAATGGCTCTAATATGAACAGTCTCCTTAGGTTTAATAAGATGAAAGAGCTCCCTAACCCCTTCAGACTAAGGAGGAGCTCTACCTGATGGAGATCTCGATCCAGCATTTTTAGTCTACTAAGAACTATCTATGCCAGTTTCAAAGTATATATTTAAGTAGCTAGCCTCACCATTTATTCACTGTCAAAATTCAGCAATGCTGTACAAGAGAGGATGGGAAAATTCAGACAAATAAAACACATTTTATTGATTGAGTACCAGAGGTATTCTCACACACACCTGTGCCTGAGGTGTGTAAAAAATCAAAGTAGTGACTGCATTTATTCCATTCGTAAAGATGTGAAACAGTTAAGTTAGGCAATGAAAGCATGATGATTCCATTCACCTGGTTTGTCCCTTAAGCAGACTTTAATTACACTGCATACTCATAGGGCTGTAGGTGATGAGGAAAACATATTCACTTTTGTGGACATCTCCATCTAGAAGTTAGATGTCCACTTTTGAGGTAATAATTGAGATTCCCTGGTAGTCACTGGAAAAAAAGTTACTGAAGATTCATGACTTGAATGACGTGTTGAAATGGGTTGAATCATGCTGGCGTGCAGGAAGGATGTGCTTTAGTGTTTTGTTGCAGGGAACCATTGCTTTCCAGGAAAGGGGTTTCTGTAATCCACCCTTGATGCAGGACGTCTGACTGACCTGATTTTGTGTTCTTTGCTGCAGATTGATTTTGAAGATGTGATTGCTGAGCCAGAGGGAACACACAGCTTTGATGGGATTTGGAAGGCCAGTTTTACCACCTTCACTGTAACGAAATACTGGTTTTACCGTTTACTGTCAGCAATCTTTGGCATTCCTATGGCTCTCATCTGGGGCATCTACTTTGCCATTTTGTCCTTCCTGCACATCTGGGCTGTGGTGCCATGCATAAGGAGCTACCTTATCGAGATCCAGTGCATTAGCCGCGTCTATTCCATCTGCATCCACACGTTCTGCGACCCGCTGTTTGAGGCCATAGGCAAAATGTTCAGCAGCATCCGAGCCACAGTACGGAAAGAGATTTGAGGGACATTTCAAGGAGAGCGATCAGCCTAGGAAGGGGGTGAGGGTTTTGTGTTGTTTGGAGTGTTTTGGTGCCAGTTTCCTGTTTCCCAAAGCAACATACAGCAACTGGTGGTGGATATACTGGCCCAAAGCAAAGAATCACTTGCTCAGTTTCTTTTTCTACTGTTTATTCTTACTGGACTACTTACTACTTTTTGGTTTTTTTCTTCAGTCTGCATTTCAAATTAACCTTAAATGGCTATTCTTCCATGCCAGTTGCATATCATTTTGCTGGCTGTTTAATTCAGAGACTGAAGTGTTGTTGGATGCCTTCATATCTCACCCTTCACTCCTTGTGAGATAAATCCACAGTGATACTGAAGAATGACAAAAACGCTTTCCAACACTATAAAGCCATTCATTTTATTGTGGCCAAAGAGCACAGAGCTATTGCAGCAGAATGAACGTGACCAGCTGGCAGGTTTTAGCAGAATGTTCTTTTTCAATTGGATTGTCAGTTGACTGCAGCTATTTACAGACATGGTGCACTATGAATAAATTAGTTAACAAATTACTGAACTAATACATGTCCCAAAAATCTAACACTTTATCAGGCTGGAGACATTGACATGTGAAAGCTTTTCATGTGCATAAAAAGCTTCGGTCAGTGCCTTTCTGTCTCTCTCTTGGGTTTGCGTCCAGTCGTTTCTCAACCTTTGCTAGGATTGCAGAGACCCAAACTGCAGTTGAGAACTAAAACTGGCCATTATGGAATTATTTTCCTGACTGTGACTTATGACACATCCTCTAGTGAGCATTTAGGTGCCTATCTCATAAGCTTTTTTTTTTTTTGCAAAGTATTCATATAAATACATATTGCAGGTATGCCAGAGAGAACCCTGAGTTAGAAGAAAAATGAAGGTGTGCCAAACACAAGCCACATGAGGCCAAGGAGGAGCTGCCCCTGAGAGAAACTTTTCTATCAGCTTTCAAAACTTTCCCATCAGCAGTCAGCGTGCCACTAGCACACAAATTATTTTCAGGAGAATTGATGCTTTGCCGAGTCTACACTAATCCGTCACAAGAAATGGTTTAGAAACTTTGCATTTGTGGGTTGGTTGGTTTGTTCTTAGCTGAGCTGCAACATCAGGAAGTCTTAAACGGAGGGTGTTGTGTGAAACTACCGTGTTGCAAAGCGCGAAGCCTAGAAAGCAAAGCCTTTGCAACGCGTTCTGATGCTGTGACCTGCAGGAGCTTTTTGCCCTCGTGATAGTACTGTGTTCAGAGGTGCTCCCTGCATCCTCATACGGTTTGCGTGAAGCATTTGTAAAAAGAGTTGTGAGGCTAATCAGCTTTATTGTAAACCAAGCTGGGGCCTAAGCCTGCTCCAGTTGGGATCTCTAGCAAACCAGTTCTTGACCTCGGAGAGTGCATGATTTGGCCCTTGGGATGTGCATGGAGCTGTCTGGTACACCTACAGCTTTTTTATTTAGCGCTGGTATTTCACATATTGCTTTACCTAACACGGGAGTGCCTTCAGTTCAATTTCTGCCAAAGCATTGAAAACTTTAGGAAATGCTGCATTTTTAATGGGGGCGAGGGAAGAGGGTGCACAAAAATTTTACAAAGCTATTAACTACTATTGTTTGCATTTAAAACAGACACTGGTATGGATATAGTTTTATGTTTTTCTATGTACATAATGGAGAGTGGACTATTATAGATTTTTTCAGTATTAAAACCAAGCAAGATTGTAAACAAGAAATATTTTATCGTTTTATGAGGAAAATCACTCTGAAGAAAACCTTCTTGATTTACCATATAAACTGTATATCCTGAAAGATGTCTGTTCACTTAGAGTTATTAGTCCCTAATCCAAATACATTGCTGATCCAAGACATTTACATTGTTGTTATACGCTTACAGATATAACTGACACGTTTTTTTAATTCTGCATGTACATTAAAGACTACAATAAAAAGATTTTTAACGGTAGTTCCTGTCTGACTTCTTTTTCCTTGAAAGTAATGTGAACAAATCTCATGTTCATATTCCCATTATTTCTTGAAAAAGAAACAGAAAGCAGTATCATATGTTTCTTGAGAAAGAAAACGCAAAACAGCCTTAATTTGTGGTTCTGGATCTGACTCAGGAAGGTTCTTCCCAACAAAAAATAACATTTTTCTCCCAAGTAAATATTTTCTGCTGCTAAATAAGTAGGCGGTAGAACTAGTGACTACAGCATTGAATAGGGAGCCTAAGCCTGTTTAAATGCTTAATAGTGACAAATTCCGTTAATTTCTTGTTCCTCAGTTTCCCTACATTTCATATAAGGATAATCATGTTTGCTTGTAGACAATTTTATTATCCAATAAGCAGAATGACATCATAATACAATGAGTTGCTTATAGTTCATTTTACATGAAAGACTTCTGCCATCCAAAATTCAAATCTGGATTGTCCGGATAGCTCTTCAGTTAAAATTGTTTAAAGCTTACATTTTGAGTCCAGTGGAAACAGGATTGTTCCTAATAAAAGCTCATTAGCCTCAAGCATTT
Source organism: Rhynochetos jubatus (assembly GCA_027574665.1). Taxonomy (NCBI): domain Eukaryota; kingdom Metazoa; phylum Chordata; class Aves; order Eurypygiformes; family Rhynochetidae; genus Rhynochetos; species Rhynochetos jubatus. The sequence continues at coordinate 26,763,168 of CM050652.1, read as the reverse complement.
AATGTATGGAAACAGGGGAAGGGCAGCTTTTATCCAGCCGTGTATAGACCTAACTTGTGACAGGACAGTTCTTTTCTATGGGATTGTTGCACAATACCTGTCACACCATTAACCTAGTACACAAAAGTCCAGCAAAACAGGCTGTTACGTTCTGGCTTACAAACCTGTTAGCCATGTTTTAATGTTTGAATGTCAGATACCAGCTTAAGGTAGTCTGATATGTTTTCCAATAGCAGAAGGATGTATTTAATGGTAGTTAACAGTCCAAGGGCAGCAAATAGCACACTGAATAGGACTGTGAATTGTGAGAAAATTTAAAATATTTTAGGTAAAAGGGAAATTCTAATGTGAAAGTAAAGCAAATGATCATTCTGGTATTCAAAAATGTCTTGCTTTTGCAAGGAGCCTGATAGTTTCAGGACAGACACATCTATTCATCTTAACCATTTATGATGTCACATCTCCAAGATTCTTCATGGGAGAGCTGTGCAGATTCACCCTACAATTGTACTGTCCCTGGCGCTTTGCTGGGCAGTGGTCACAGGGCTGTGCTGTGGGTCAGTCTCATACCCGTGCTTCTGCCAGGGTCTCAGTGCAGTAATGTTCATGGTCAATACCACAGTCACAATACGTCCCATAGCAAGACTTAGGCTTGTCTACTAGAGTACTAGACATCAGCTGTTAGACAACAGCATCAGGCAATCTCCTCTCGTGGCTGTAAATGCAGTGTAGACAGTCTTAGACTACTAGATATGAAAGTCAGTGTCATAAGGTGCCTCAGGACTGATGGGTTCAGGTGGGTTCCTTTTTCCTCCTACCAGAAAACTTGTCTGTTTCTGGCCACTCTTCTCATCTTCTGGGTCACCAAGTCTTAAATTGTGCCGTTTAGCTTTAATCATTTTCATTTGAATACCCTGAGGAAACGTATGGGGGAGCAGGACACTTCAGTTAAAACCAGCTGTAGCACCCAAGTTTTGAGAAATGGGAGTGTGAACTGCTGTGTTGTGTGGCTGATCCTTCTGAATTTGCTTAAGAACACTGGACTAAATGCGGAATACTTTTTTCAAATAGGTTTATGGCAATGAATGACAAACCGTAGGCTTTTATTCACGATAGAGAATTTCCATAGCTGCACCCAAGCTACCTTTTGACCCTCTCTGAGGTTAAACTAGTACTGTTCTCCATTCACTTGCATGCTTCCATTGCCTCGTGCGCCTGCTGCATCCTCCTGTTTTTCCCTCGTTTCCTGAGTAGAAGGAAAGAGGCACAGAATAAAAGTCTTTGTTGCTGAGCTAGAACCTTCCCTAGCTTCACTTGTGTCTTACAAACCTTAACTTTTTCACTTCATGTTATCTGACGCTGGGACACCGTGTGATACAGGTTGTTATTTCTATCTTGCTTTCTTGTGAAGAATTTTTAATTAAAATTTCCATTGTATAGTACAACTAGCACATTCTATCTTCAAGATGCCTTTCTCTGTTATGGCCTTCTGGAGGCACAGTGGTAAAAAGTTCTACATTTCATAACTATGACAATATATAAATGCACAGTATTCTCACTAGATTTGCATCTGCTTTTACTAAGGATGGCAAAAGTGGAAAGAGAGTGATCACACTAGGTACCAGCCTGTGCCCTCCCTCATAGTCAAGACACATTTTAGCATTGATTCAAGACACAATCTACTAAAGGCCATAGGCTCAGTGCCAGTAGGTAATTTGCCTTTGTTCTGAGAACTGAATTTACATAACCCTGCCAACCACTGCACGTCTGTGGCATGTAATTTTCAGTAAAATTCACCATAAGGATGCCCAGGTCCCACTTATGTGCTGCTGGGAAGTATAAATGAGATGTTTCTTTATCTGCCACCTTCTCCTGCAGGAGCTGCAGGTGATAGGTATTCTCAAGGATCACTAACAAGTTCTGGGAAATGATGTGTCTTTGAGACTTGTAGTCTACCATCCCAATCCTTGGGATAGAGGAGACTTGAACTCCTCCACTGCACTCCCAGGTGTAAATTTAAGCTGCTCACTGCTCCATATGCTGACTGCTATGGATCCAATTTTTATAAGACCAATTCTCCTTGTGTGCTGTGCAGGAACTAACCATAGACCCCTAATGTTTTTGTCAGATTTTAGCAGGACTGGATTTTTTGGTCTGAATTTGAGTCTCTTTGGAGCATCATTTCTACAGTTAAATGCCTTTGTGTATCTCTAACAAGCATTCTTCGAGGAAGGCCACTGAAGACACAGATTTACTCCTCTAGGTTGCAGAATTGTCTGACCAAATACCAGTATTCAGCACAGAGAGGTTAAAGCCAGCCCTTCAATGGAGTGGGGAAGGTCTTTCTGTTGCAGAGTTCTCAAAAACACCTGGACATCCATCTCCATGCATTAGTTTACTCCTTCCTGGCCAAGAAACTAAAAATTTTACAGTTGAAACCATCCTTTTGGTGGATAGTCATCCAAAATAAGAATAAAACCCTTAATTGTCTAGACCTGTTGGTTCATGAATTACTGAGGACTGAAACTCAAAGCAATCCTGTTGCTCATGGCAACAAGAACTGGCTTAAATGCAGAGGACTTCCTCTGAGCACTACCAAAAGCTTCCAGTTTGTACCCTCACGTTGAGTTCTGGGAACACTGAGCCCTGACTCTCAATAAGCAGCATTTCTCATTTAGAAGATAAATCCTGTAGAGAGACAAGGGAAAGTAAAATAAACTTGGGAAGAATGAACAATGCTGAATTAATCACATATTTGTATTAGAAACGATTAAAGGCACATGCTGTGCTTCTTTGCACTAAACCTTTTACTGTTTCACAGCCACAATCATGATATTTGCTTCAGCTACTGCCCTTTTGTGGTCACTACTGTCATGTCAGCTAGCCCTCCTCCCTGTTTCACTGTCAGTGGATACATCACCACAATACCCAGGAAATCCTTCATTCACACAGAAGTGTCACTAGCTCATACGGATACTCAGCCCTACCCCACTTATTTTGAGACTTACAGGGAATTTGCAGATCCTTGCTGCTCTGCTCAGCAGCTTCAGCTCAAGGTATTTCTTTCCCTCCAAAGCCACCTCCACATTAGCACGTCACAATGTCTGCAGGTCTACAACCTGCAGGAGCCTTAAAGGCAGCCCTTGCTCTGTTTCTGTTCTGATCAAGGTTCTACTCTGCCTCCGTTTCAGCATGAGCTTCCAGCAGTTATGTAGATGATTCTGGAGAGAAAGCTTATGCAAATAAAATCACTCTCTAGCTGCCCTTCTCCCTTTTCAGTAGTATTTTGTAACCTTCTCCTAGGTGGAGCTTACATTCTTTTTTGTCTCTGTTTACAAACACCAGCTAGAAGAAAAAAGCCCTCTATTCCTTTAAGGAAACCACATTTAAAGTGGCTAAAACATGCTAGATAACCATTTTATTGCTGTCTGTTGTGTCCTGGTGCAATGCTCCCAAATGCCTATCGGATAATGACCGATGTCATCAGATAATACCGATGTACTATATCCAGCTCTTTCAGTATATGATGCTGCTTGCCATGGCCCCATGAACACTATGTCAAATGCAAATATTACATCACTCCTCAAAACTAAGCTGTCCTGCTGGGTTACCAAACACTGATACTGATTAAAGTCTATTAAGAAATGATGCTTTTATCTTAAGAAATAAGTTCTTCTGTCAACCAAGGATATATGGGTAGTTGCCGTCCAGATGAGCAGCCATGTTGATCCCTTTTCATGGCACAGACTATCAAATTTCAACATGTATAAACACCAAATGATTTTCTGAGGCAGAACATAAGTCCCTTAGGAGCTTTACAGTCAGTGACTTAATTTTGCATAAAGAATGTAACAGGTGCAAATAGCTGGCATAAGGCATGTCTGAATATTTCTAAAGACAGTTCAATAGTGTTGGAAAAGGGCATGAAATGGAATAGTTTTCACAAAACAAGTTGTCTGTTTCCAAAATAAATACTGGTCCACACAACAGAAGTAAATCACATTCATATCGCCCTGCAGAAATGTCTATCCCATGTCTATTCAAAGGGCTGGTCCTCGTGGCAAAGAAATAAGCTGCATGATTTTTTAGTTCTTACCTCTTACAACACTGATACCATTTTTTCTGGTAATTTCTGTGTTGTGTGGACCTAGGACTGAAACTGGTACCATTTCTGCCATGCAAACCCTTCCATAGCCAGCGAGTAGTGATGCAATCATGGTGAATCCCATGTGAATTTATACTCCATCCTCTGTGGTTCTCTAGCATGTGATACTTCTTATGGAAATAAACTTTGTTTACCTAATTAAAGTTTGAATTATTTATTTTGCATTTCTTATATTGGCAACTTATTTGCAGTTAAACACAAAAATAAATGCAGGCAAGCGTAAGTGTAACCTAAAAAGTTTGATTGAAAAATTTGTTTAAAATACTTCTAGTTCAAGGCTGTTAATCCATGTATTCACCGCAGCTGTTGTATAAAAACCTTGGGTTTGGTTTCTAACAGAAATATTGCAGCAAGCCACAAAGTCACGTGGAGGTTGTACAGGGCAAGTGTAAATCTTCAGCTAACAAAATATCTCCTGACCAAAATGGTAATTCGGCCTGCCCATAAATCTGTCTTAATCAAGTATGGTCTCATATAATTTGCTGGGAAAAGTTATGCATTTGACACTGTGTAAAAGCCTTGTTGAAAATGGGCCTGATTCATAGAAATCTTTGGTCACAGTGCCATTACCCTTCGGTAATGAATTCTGTGTGGAGATTGAAGGTGGAAACTAGGACCAGAGCAAATGTCAGGTTTCCACCGGTGGATGCCTTCAGGTTTGTGTCTCCGGGCAGCGCAGAACAGCTTTGAGATGAATGGAGAACACAGAGCTCTTGAGGAAGTCCAAGCCGAGCTCAAAGTATGAGGTCAGGCTCCTTGCTACTCCCACACTGCTCTAAAACACTCCAGAGGAGGGGACGAGGAGCTGAAGACGAGGAGCTCCCCGGGGAGCTGATGGGAAGGGAGACAGCGCCCCGCTGATGGCTGTCACCGTGTCAGAGCGGTGTGTGGCTGATAGACCCCAGTAATTTGTGTTCACCACTTCTCTTCCACAGCCACACATGTTGGCCAGTCCCAAGCAGGGGTTGAACACCCTGACAGTGACCAAAGAATGTCGCTGATGGGCTGGTTAACCTCCATGGTGAAATGTGGTATAATTTAGGATGTATTTTTCTGGCTCCCATGACATCAGAACCCTTCTGCTGTTGTATATAATTATAAAAATGTCCCTCTGACTTCTTGTTGCTGAAAATACACGGGCTGTTTTGTTTTCAAAAAAACAACATGTTCTCTCCCTCTTGTTTTTCTATTTTTGGCAGGTTCTACCCTGAAAACTGTGGCAATTACTACAGCTGAAACCTCGAGTAAGACTCTGGCATGGAGCTTATAAAGGTATCTAGCCTTTAGCCTCCCTCCCAGGTTTAATACTGGATCTTTTTTATTTATATAGTACTCTTAAGCAGGAGGTGAAACACACTACTTGTTTGTAACTGGTGCTAAGATCTTACTAGCCTTAACCACAGAGTAAACCGTTGCTGCAGAGGGAGATGCACAGCGGCAGAGAGGGAGTAGGCACTGAAATACACCATGCAAGGAGCCTGAGTAATGGGCAAAAAATGGGAGTGTAACCCTGTGACCATATTTAGTTTCCACATGTGAATCTTGGCTGGCTGAAACCTACCCCGAACGCCAGTGCAGCCTGAGAAGCTGGAAATCTTTCGCTCTGTGCATACAAGCAGAGTCATGACTCACGCAGAAGAGAAACAGTTTTATTTTGCAAGAGGAACATTTTTCCTTATTGACCAGGGAGACACCCGAAAATAGCTTTGCTTTCTGAGTGATTGTCAATTCACAGCGACGCTGTGGAGGTATGAAAACCAAAGAAGCATTTACAGCTCCAGGAATTTGCTAGTAAGAAGTAGAAAACTCTGTTTGAAGACAGCCAGCCAAATTCACTGTATATGTCAGCTCCTTGAAAACAATGAATTAAACTGAGGGTAACCCGGACTGTTCAGTAAATTCCAAATGTCAGGCAAAGAAGTTAAATGAAGGACCAAATAATATTAATGCAAGATATTTAAAATACCATGCAATTTAATCTCGTTGAGTAAGGAGCTCAGTGTATAATCTCATTTGCACTGGGCTTTATTTCTGATGCAATACAATTTCAGCATCAAAAGTGAAGAAGTATTAAGCTTCCGTGAAAGATAGAGCTCTCTCGATCGCAGAAGAATGATGTTTCTTGGAAAGGAAGGACACTTCCGAGAATCCCAGATTACTGGAGTTTGTTTCCACCAAAGCTGTTGGAATTTTCCGAGTTACTTCAATGGAAACTGAAGCAAGCCAAGGAAAATCCCACCCCATAGTGAGGGAGAACATCGTTAAAAGGTATTAGTAATCAGAGCAAGGCAAACAGGACTCTTTTTAATGATTCCTTTTTTCTCTCCTGATTTGCTCCAGCGACCCCCTCCTTCTTCTGAATGACACTGATATGAACCAGCTGAAAATTAGGCCCTCGTCAACCGAAATGAGCGCACCAAGGCTAACACATCTCCCACCGCGTTCACCTTGCTGCCATCTCCCCTTCGCCAAGGCACTATGTTTTGCCCACCGGCAGCAGGAGCAGCCCCGGGCAGCGGGTCATAGGCAAGGCAAAGCCTTCCCCCTGAAAGTACCCCTTTGGGGTTTTTTTTTCTTTAAATCCGTGACCACGCACCACAGTCAGTACTTTATTTTTACGCTTGATGAGGGGGAATTTCCACTGGGAAGGCGGCCGGGGCCGGGGCGGTTGCGGCTCGGCAATGCCGAGGCTGCCATCTCCTGGCCGCTCCGCCCGCCCTGCCCGCGGGCCTGGCGCTGGAAATACCTCCCCTCGGTGGTCAGGACAACGGTAAACCGCTCGTTGGAGCTCAAAAAGGAAATTAATTTCATCCTGCTTAAGCCCATCTTTTATTTATCGAAACACCCCAGCGTACATCTAGCAACAGGGCTCTGCTGCACTCCCTCTGACTCACAGGGGGTTAAGGATGCAGCCAAAATTAAGCATCAGCTTAGGTGATGCCTGCGATGGAAATGCTTCAGGGACTAGAGGCAATATTCTGATAGGAGAAGTCAATCCTAAATACAATAGATCAAAATAAACAGGCTGTAACATACCAAGTCCAGGAATCAAGTTTGTAAAAGCACATTAGTGAAGTTACTTCCACTTGCATTTCATCTGGTAAAACAAAAGTTTGCTGACCACTTTACCAGCAGAAATATACCCTCTGCTTTCATTCTAATAGAGGTGTTTCAGAAAGTCATCTGTAAGCATGGAGGGGAAACTAATTAAATAAAACAGTCCCTTGAGGACCGCACAAATGGATCCAGCAATGCAAACTATGGTTTGACTGAAATCGGTACCAGGCTTTTCACACCAGGAGGGTGCAGTGAAAAAGAGAACAGGGATGCACAAAATTAGACAAGCAGACCTCCCACCTGCTAATCACTGACAGCAGGGGAATCAAGCCAGAGCAAGCTTGAAAAGGTTGTGGTTTTTTCTGACTGCCTTCCCTGGAAATTTTGTCTGGGACTGATCTGAGGCAATGGCTCCAGAAATGCCAGGTAGTGCTGTAGTAAGGGCAATGTACCAGCTGAACCCACTTTAGTTCTCTGCTGTGCTTACCAGCGCAGCACAAAGCAGCCACCCTTATGAGTCCTATGGGGTAGATAAAATATATTCCTCAAGGGAAATTATAGTTTTACTTGTAACCGCTATTTTTTGCAAGAATATGTGACCCACTAAGGAAACAAGAGTGTTTTGAGAAGCCCAGTCCTCTGCATCAGAAGCAGTGTCACTGCTGGCGGGCAAGCTTAGGCAGCACCATGTTTGCTCAGCTTTTAGGGGAATACTAGGCAGGGTAACACGGAGCTTGAGTTGTTGCTGGTTAACATCTGCCTGTTTTGTGCTGCTTCTAATAACACAAAGCAGCCCTAGGCCTCAACTTGCTGGCTGGGTGTAATCAAGCAGGCAGATCCTCTGTTTTCAGAGCCTTGCTCGGCATCAGGAGCAGATTGGTGACTCTGGCACACTATCTATTAATAAATAAAAGCATCAGGCTTTGCATTTGAATGGGACCTTTTCTTTGGCAGATCTCAAAGTAATTTCTAAAGAAGGGCAAACGTTATTATCTCCATTATGGGGCTAGGTTATATGACAAGCTCACAGTTGGAGACTGGGTGAGATCTTGGCTCTACAATAAGCAACAGCTGCTCCCCTTGGTTAAATGCCACACACCAGCAGTTCCAAAAGTTGTCAGGTCCTGGCCAAGCACACAAAGCCCCTTAGCCAGATGGGCAAGAGCAAGCACTGAAAGGCTGGTCCCATTACCCAGTTGGTTCTTGAGATAGCTAAAACTTCACAGAAGGCTTGTCCAGAATTGCAAACAAACAATAATATTTTTTAACACAACCGGTCTTTTATTTAGTTTCTCTTATTTCCCCATATTCAGTTTGGAAGTAGTTGTCACTTTTCCTTATGCAGGGATCTAAAATGACCTGCTGCAGGGAAGAAATGCTCTTTTTTTATTTGAAAATGTCCTGTTTGGTAAAGTTTTGAACCTGTTTCCATGTTGTGGGTTTGTTACAGGCTTCCAGATATTTCTACAACTCTTGAAAACATGGCATCCTTGCAGAAAGATTACCCTGCAGGTAGTCTGCTTCACATTCAGGTAGTCGTACTTTATATGTAAACATCATAACTGATGGGTTTGGTAAAGGGTTATGTTATTTGTTAAATGATGGACTTATCACAGTCATTTCTAATTCTTAGTCAAGATGTCAAGCCAACATCTCTGCCAGATCCCTCTGCAAAACACAAGTAAAATGTGTTTCTAGCTAATAGTTCATTAAATTATTTTGACACATACACATTTACTTGGCCTTTTAGCTAGTGAGCCAGAGCGATGCAAACTATAGTTTGCTAGCTAAGTACATAGTAATATGCACTTTTAAATGAGCTGTTCTGTGCCTTGGTTAGCGAAGAGAAGAAAGCTGCTTCCCAGCACAGGGACAGTTCAGAAGTTATACACGCACAGCACAAACACGTACACAGACCGAAAAGAGGCTCCTGACGTTGGATACTGGCATTCGTTACCATCTGACAGCTGCTCTGAACCAGATGGGAAACAGCCATTCCAGTTCTTCTTTAAGCCACATCCCAACACCAGCATCACCCAGGCTGACATCTCAACTGAAAGGCAGAGGGGCAAGTGGGCAAAGGAGCCAAATCTCCCCTGCTGCTAATGCTGACCTCCCCCCCGGCCGGCAAGGACTGAGGCATATTTGGTGTGGAGAGGAGAGAAGCAGGGAGCAGCAGGCTTTCAGATGGTGTGCTTGGAAAGCTATGACTACATTCATTCTGTACACAGGGAACGTCTAGGTCCAGTGTTGACAAACTGGCAGCAACTGAAAGCTGTCAAGTTAGCTCAGATGTGATAAACAAAAGGAAAAAAAAGTAACAAGTCATCACCAAAAGCAGTAGTTCCTAACACATGAGTCAAGCCTTCTTAGTGAGGCATGACAACATTAAAGATAAGATATAGAAGAGAGAGCAGAGGTTCTGCTGACACTGAAGAACACAAGAGAGAGAACTGTTTATTATGTTTCTTAATTCTCTTTTTCACTCCCAGCTTCAACATGCTGCTTGGTGGTAAGGAAATACAGTGCTATAGATCTCTGAAGGCAGGGAGCCCGAGGAGCCATGGGTTGTGGGATGATGGAAGAGAGAAGGAAAAGAGAGGATAATGAAAAGCTATAGCTATGAGGCATGCCTAAGAGAGATTAGGTATAATTGCCTTAAAAAAGCATATTAATCCAAAACATTTCCATACTTGGAATAGTAAAATCAGCCAAATCCAAAACATTCTTATTAAAACACAGAATAGGATTCAGCTGAATTCTGTAAAATTGTCACACACACAAAAAAAAAAAAAAAATTCTCAGCCCTCAAAAATAAGTATTGGCAGTTATTTCCCTCAAATTGTATCATTCTGCTAGCCTGCACAAAGATAAACTGTAAGCTGATCGTATATAAAAATATGCCTCTTAAACACAGAGGTTTAGCATATAGAACATTTCCATAATTTTTTCTTTATATCAGCAACTTGACACTTGTAAATAACCTTTCTGTTCTACAAATAAATGTGCTTTCCCAGATCCATCAAGTTACTGATTGTCTCAAGCATATCAAAGCCAAAAAAGGGAAAGCTCATCTCTTTCCCTTTTGTTTGAATTTGAGTATCCTATTAGACTCCAAAACCCTTCTGGTGTTCCAGTTCCACTGGATAATAAACATCTTGTTGTTCTGCTTAGCCCAAATCAGTGTCTGTTTCATGTCTTGATTGCTACAGAAGGTACCAGGTTTTGCCTTAGATTTCTATCTTTCACAAATACTCTGAGGGAAATCATCAAAAACTGGATATTGTGTTCATTGTTTGGACCCTGTTGTTTTTACTCAGCAACTTCATACCCCTGTAGGAGTAGCTGCTCTAAATTCCATGTCAGGTTTACCAGTGCTGTAGCACTGATACCATGTTTGTCTGCCCAGCAGTTCCAGCACAATACAAACATCAGCTGTTGGCCTTGCCCCTGTACTAAAAACCAGATGACTTCATCATTTGCAAGACAATCATCATTCACCTGTAGGATCAGACGCAAGCCCATAAATTCAAGGGGATTGTATTTCATTGACTTTGGGGTTAGTCTTGCATCCACAGTTCCTCTGTTGAAGCTTCCCTCCAGGATCTAGGCTATTAAATGCCTGTGCTGTTTATAGTTCATATATTCTAGACCACTCCCTTTAAAGCCTTTCATCCAGTGTGGGCCATGTCTAGACTTGAAAAACATGCTTGCAAGGAAAATTGGGGTCATGAAACATATAAAAAGAAAGACTGCTAGGTTCAATTCAGCTATTTTTGCTTTTCTGGAGTCCCAGGACTTGCCTCATCAGATAAAGAGGTGAGTAAAGCTCTCCTACATTAGCAAAGCAAAAGAACAAGCTTCAGTGTCCTACTACAAACACCTGTTCTTAGACAGCCATCCTCCCAACTGCTTTAGGCAGCTATTGTATGATGGGGTGTCTACAGAGGGAGTCTCTAGACCTGCACTTTTTTACTGACTACAGAAAGAACCAAGATGACCCTCTTGAACTAACCTGACTATACGATGACCAACAATAGCTGAGATGCATCCCATCCACTGGATCCAGAGATGTTCTTCAGTGCACTGGGAGCATAGCATAGTATTCTGAGTAAATAGTTCAGTCAGGTGAAATACTCTTTTTTTTTTTAATTTCATAATGTTGGAACATAATTTTTAATTCATTTTTGAAAATGGAAACGTAAAATAAATGTTCTCCACTGGGAAGCAGTGCTGCCTTCCTTACCTAATGTATGATTCAAACAGCAGGCTGCAGAGAAATATTGACGTGCAGATAGAGATGTACTGCATGCAGAAGAACTAACCACAGCATTAGCTCATCTTCTTGTAACACATTCAAGAACATACTACACATACATGGAGAGATGAAGACATTAACCACAGGCACACATGCCTTGTTTGTACAAGGATAAATTATATTAGTATGCAAACAAATACACAAACTTACATACGGCCCAAGCAGGAATGAACAAATAATATAAATGGCCTGAATGCATACTCATACAAACAAAACTCACATAGAAAAATAATAGTCTGTAATCCTCTCAAATGCTAATAACTAAAAATACTGTACTTAGACACAGAAAATAGCCAGTGAAATTTTCTGTGCCCCGGTCACCGATAAGGTGACAGTTTGGATCCCAGCAGGTGGAATTAGGAAGGAGAAATCAACAAATGGCATAGGCAAATGCACTTGCTGAATGTATCACCTTGATGTGTATCAGGCAAAATGAGACATGACAGCCATGCACTGACCGAAAACCTGGGGAGGCTTCTTCTGCCTCAGAAGTCGTAAGAGCAAAAAGCAATGGCAGCCCTGGCAGGGTGGAGCAAGCTTCCCCAGGCTGTGGCTGGGTCACGGCGCTTGCAACTGGTATGAAAATTATTATTTACACCACTGGAACTGTCAGATACAGGGACTAGAGATATCAAGCATCAGGCAGAAAACCAAAATGGAATAATCATTAGCCGTGATATTTCACCCACAACTTCTGGGCCAGGTGAAGGCACTGGGTCCCTCTGCACTGTTCCCTGTTCCTGGGGGGAACTTGGCTCTCACAGCCTGGGTAGGGACTGGGGTCATAAAATCAGGAGTGATGAAATCAGGAAGTGAAGCTGTGCATAACAATCTCTGCTGCCAGTTGACTTTCCCCTGGACAATACGTATGAGCAGGGAGAAGCAGGCCATGGAGCTGCTGTGCTCTCCAGAAGGATGCTCGTCCTGGACCAGTATGGCTTCAGGGAATGGGGTGCCTGAGGGCATGTCCCCACAGCTTCAGGAAAAGACCACGTTGGACTGAGAAGAGGGGTGACCACAGTAAGCTGTATTCATGCAAAATGATTGTATTGAGGAGTCAGATGTGGAGAAAGTGCTGCAAGACAGTGTTAATTCAACTGTTTGAGGGTGCTGAAACACTGGAACAAGTTGTTCAGAGATGTGGTAGATGCCCCATTCCTGGAAAACATTCAAGGTCAGGTTGGATGGGGCTCTGAGCAACCCGATCTAATTGAAGATGTCCATGCTTATTGCAGGGGATTAGGCTAGATGACCTTTAAAGATCTCTTCCAACCCAAACTATTCTATGATTCTATATGGAAAAACACCTGTATCCCACAAAATAACAGTGGATGGGATTTCTAGGCCCAGAACAAGGAAAACGTAAGGGGATATGTCAAGGAAAAGTGACAGATGTTTGTGGACTGAAAAACAATGGAGAAACAATATTTCCCACATCAATAATAAAGACCTTTTACTCTGTGCTTTTACCTGAGCAGATCAATAAAGGTTACAAATGTTTCGGATAAAGCAATATATTCTAGCCTAAGTTCACTGTTCAAAATACCAAGAGTTTAGGCAGAGAGCCAGGTTTAATAAAAATGAAATAGCAGCCATGGTTTGACTAAATCATTCTTTTGGATTTCTAGACAACCTTATAAGTGTTAGTGGCTACAGTAAAGAGCACGTCAAGGGCATGATTCATGGCTGTTTTACTACAGTTGTATACTGGCTGAACATCCCTGGACTCAATAAACACCACAGTGAATCAGACATGAAAGCTGTCAAGAGAAAGGAAACACAAAACACGATGATTTTTATCACTAATCTATTATCACAGCACATGGATCCTGAGATTGTGATGACGGATCTTTGCATGAGGCACATTGCTACCAGTCTTGAGATTTGATTGTGATTTTTGTTTTCCTTGCTGTTATTCCTTAAGCTCCCTATTCCTAGAGTCACATGATTAAATACAAACTGGTGGGTTTGTGTTTGTTTGTTTTGTTGTTGGTGTTTTTTAAGAGACTCTCCGGCCCTCATAGGGCTGCTGACAAAACCTGAATAGTAAAGTTCAGGACCAAAAGAGACAAATAAAAAGGAACTATGGCTTTATTGTCACCAATTTCAAACGCTCCTGATTTGAAGCTATTGTAATCCTGGAATGCTTTTGTAGAGCCTGAGCACTCACTTACCTGGCATGTATGTGGTCAAGATTTAATATTTCAGAGTTAGATATCATCTGTTAGACTACAAAACAGTTAAAGTTAATGGAACATGACCTAAATAAAGGCAGCAGGGTCAACACGGAAAATAACAAGACAAACCAGTAGCACAGACCTACCTTGATGATTTCAAACCTCACTTTGCCGGATTTATTGCTGAGGCCATTAACTGCTATGCCCAACTACAAAAACTAATGAGACCATTAAGGGGAAAACTAAGGAAAGACAGAGACAACCTGACTTTTTTTTGGAACTTGCTGCTTGTAACTAGATTGTTAAATTGTTAACATTGTCATTTAGTATGCATTTACTGGATTTAGGTAACCTCATTGCCTGGACTTTGGAGTTATTAATACAATGTAATGGAGGGATCTCCTAGATAACACAGCAGATAGCTCAGTCTACCGTGAAAAAAATAAGAGCCTGATTCTCTTTATAAGAATTGTGCTAAAGTCCATGATTCCCATGTTGAAAGAAATTACAGGAAACGTTTGGCTAATTAAATTCAGATCAGTGTGCTATCAACAGACAGTTTTGGAAGTCACTTGTTGTTAAGTGTAAAACACATTTGATGAATAGTTGTCATCAACACTGATTCATGATGCTGTCCTCAGCTTGCAACTAGCCCTTTTGCTCAGATCACCCTTATCTTCCCAAGTTAGAAGATGTTCTGCAATATCCTGCAACAGTTAAATGCAAATTGTAGTTTCCAGGATGGATTCACCCTTAGAGGCTTTTCAGTGACGTTCTGTAAGAGGTCTGCTTGGGACACCAGCAGCCTGAGACCCTGAAGACTGGATGAAGATTTTGCAGGTGCTTTAAGAGCCTGGTGATCCTAAAAAGACTTGCAAAATGGGTGCTAGAGGGTAAGCCCTGTAATTTTGATTCTGATCCTAAAGTTTTTCTTTTAGGCATTGCATTACGTTACACAAGTAGAGATCTGTTTAGTGCAAACACTGTATGCTCAGCACACGCATTTCTATGTGTGCATGAATCAGGCAGGACATCAGTATTCTCACATGAGGCCAGATATCAGTTTTGTCATCTATATTTTTCCATTTTGGACTCGCTGGCAGCAAAATGTGACAGTAAGTTGTTCTGCCCTGAGTTTGCTCTTTGGTAATTAGTTAGCAGTGAGGTTTGGAAACGTTACAGTGGACCTTCCAAATCATCAGGTATGTAATGACTCTTTTCAACTAAGCAAAAATGGTGGCTTGTGCTAGAAAGATATTATCAGAGCACAAAAATGTGAAGAAGCAGGCATGGATCTGTGGTAAATCTCTAGCACATCCAAGTGTGCATGCTTGGTCAGGAGACTGCAGTTTAGATGGGTGCCCACCAGCGTAGCCAGCAGTGTATGATAGCACTGGGTGATGCTGGAAGCTACGCAGCTCTGTGTTCCTCCATGCAGTTAAATCCATGAGTGCTATTCTGGTTTTTAAGGGAGCACAATGTGTCTAATAAAAACAAAATCTTGCCTGTACATTTTTAACCCTATATGAAACAGGCCTGTTCCTTCAGCAAGGTGATTCTGATCCAAATTTCCTCCATGACCTTATGGATTAGCAACAGGGAAACTATTAGAAGTAATACCACTTGGTGGCTTTTTATGTTTGAGAACTAAGATCCCTGCTCTTTTTGAGTATACCAGGGAGAAAGATTTAATATTTTCTAGCAGTGAGTGCATCTATTAAACATATTCACACTATAGCTCCCATTTTTTGAAGAAGTGAGCCTTAAAATCTTGTCTCAATGGCATAAAGCTGTTGCTTTTATCCTCTACAGTGTACAGAGAGAATAGCAATGAAATGGCCAGGCACTCAGAAGACATCCTCCCTAGATCTTCTCTACAATGATATTTTACTTTTGGTCCTTGAGCTGCAGAGAAGATAAGAGGTGACAGGAGCAGCTGTCACTTTCGGTTGACAGTGCTTTGCTGGGTCAGCACCTTCCAACTCATGGGGGAGCGCTCAGGCTCAGTGGGTGCCGTGGGCGAAACCGAGGCCCTTCGCTGTCTCGTTCCATCTCTTCAGTATAGCAGGGTTCAGCTGCTTTGGTGGAGGTTTTGCTGCCTCTGGATCTCTGTTCGCATACTTTTAAGGGTACTTCCACCTCCAGGTGTCAGTGGGAGCTGTAGGGCTGTAGCCAAAGGGAGAATGTTTCATTACAGTTGTGCCGTGGCTGTGTTACAAGGGTCAACAATGTGACCATAGTTTCTGGGACATGCACATCATATTTTTAACTTCTGTAATACACAATCCAAAGTTGTTTTGCTGTTGGTACAGTTGGCAGACCCTCAAGAAGTCTTGTGCAAAATGGAAAGCTTGTAAGAAAACTTTATTTCCATTTTCAGGATGATTGCAAAGGAACATTTTGTATCTATGTTTCATTAAAAGTCAAAGGTCCAGAAAGTCGTTCATATAGCTGGGATAAACCTCCTGTACTTAAGAGACAAGAGCAGAAGTCGTTTTGAAAAGAAGGGCCACTCTCTGCATTACTTAATGGCTTTGTCGCCATAACTGACTGGGGAGGAGGGGTCTGTTTGATCTTTAATACTCCACAGTCTGTAAGTTTGTAGATGTCCCTTATGATCAGTTACATTCTTTTGGTCATTGTAGTAGAGATCCACAGCCTTCAATCTCTCCTGCAAAGAGGTAATTTTAGGTCAGCTCTGGCCCACATCTTTAAATTTCATAGCATTCAATACACCAATAGCAAAGCAAGTGACTTCCTTAGGACCTCAGTACATTTTGTAGAACAACATAAATGTTACATACTACCTGCAGATTTCTTGAAAGCTATTTCAGGTTAACAGGTAACAGATTTGTACATTAAGTTAGAAAAAATACAACTTTTCATCAGTGCTTCACATATGGGCTCCTGGAAAGTGTATTCTTCATTCAGGACCGCGTAACCCTTTAACAGCTCTCTCCCAGTGGATATCATGTGCCTATGTTTAAAACCGATTTTTTAATCTTTCAAGCATGTGTACCTTGTGGCTGTATGGTAACCCTGTGAATCTGGGCTCGCTTGCCTTCTTGAAGAGCCAAGAATGTTTTTTTCCAAGCAATTAATGAAGGAAACAGCAATCAGGATATTCTTTCTGCCACAAAATATCCTCTGCTACTTTGCTGATCATCTCCTTTCTATTGCAAAAAAACAAATATGTGGAATTGAGGAAAATCTATAGTGAAATGCTTTATTTACATCTAAAAAGGAGCGTTGGAGCTCCTAAATTAGGTGTATGTGTTTGCAGGCTGTCTTTCCTAGGCACCCTGCCAGGGGTGAAAGACTCCACTGGAGGACACTGTGCTGTACCCAAGCTGAACTTTCCTTCTGAACTGCTGGGCGCATTAGCTGCACTCAACAACACCTCCTCAAAAACAGTATTTTTTTCAGAAAGGGGGTTAAAAGCCAAATAGCCTCACGAATCACCAGCAGGATTCCAATTGCTATCATATTCTTTTCCGTTGGAAACAAAGTTTCAGATAAATCAAAATATTCGCCAGCAACTTTTTAATTTCATTGGAATTGTAAATTAAATAGCTAGCTGCAAATTAATTTCTGCAGTGTTTAAACAATTCACTGTTATCATTTCAGATTTTCTGCTTCATATAACATGCATTCTCAAATGTTTCACTGTGATCAGTTAGGTAAAAATTTAGGAATTCTTACAGAGCAGGCCTTCCCTTTTCCAGCCTGCTTTAGAGTTGGCTCTAAAAATGTGTAGGGAGGCAATCTTTGCACAGATCCCTCTCTCCAGAAGGCACTTCTTTGGGGAAACTTGTGTAAACAAAGCTAACATCTGTTAGGCAGTCCCAGGACTGAAAACAGAAAAAGGACGTGGAAGACAGTATATAATAATATGGTTTCTATATTTATGAAATCCTGGTTGCCATAATTTCAATTTTGGCTGGAGCAGATTTAAACTTTGTCTGAGTGTATGCAGTCTGTACTTCACGCCCAGCTTTGGAGAACTGAGCATCCTCCAAGAAGTGCTAAGAACTACTCTCAGGGATCCTCTTCAAGAGAAGTTGAGAACATCCTGCAAAAATACATCTGGACCTGTCTGGGAGAGTGCTCACCTTCGAAAATGCAGATATATCTCTGGAAAACTTTAGCAATGTAGCAAACCTTTTAAATCTCCATGATTCAGAAAAGGACAAACTCTAGCTTCTGTCAGTGCCCGTGCATTAGTAATTATCATAGAATCATAGAATGGTTTGTGTTGGAAGGGACCTTAAAGACCATCTAGTTCCAACCCCCCTGCCATGGGCAGGGACACCCTCCACTAGACCAGGTTGCTCAAAGCCTCAACATTAGATTGGCTTTTCATTGCCTTGTGAGGGAGTTATTGCATATCACGGCACATCTGCCATGCAGCACTCTGCCCTCGTGCCTTTGCTAGAGGCACACCCCTCCCTTGTGTCCCACACTCCCCCAGTCCCAGCCAAGCCACCCGGAGATGTGGTAGGAAGTGAGAATAAGGCCTGATGCTGAACTCTTCTCGTCAACACCTGACTCATACAGATGCATCTGCCTGTTTCAAAAGTTGTTGGAAATAGGCAATAACCTTCTTAACTGAGGCTGAAGAGAGAGGAAAATCCAGGCTTTATTGTTAGGAAAGGTTTCTATCACTGGGGGTGGGGAGGGTGGCTTATAAATGAATGGCTGCTCTCTCAGAAATTATTAAATTATTGTGAAAGCTGCTGGCAGCGCTGTGTACTGAGATGGATAGAAATCAGAGTCAGAGCTGGGATGTGTCATCAAGAATTTAATTACAAAATCTCTGACTATCAGTGTCAGGATTTTGATTAGCTTGTCAATGGAAATATTAATGTTATTGCTGTAAATTTAATGCTGGTTTAATTAGAAATAATGCTTTAATTAAAAACCATGATAAATTTCTCTTGTAAAGGTGCCATGATTGTTATACTCCATCAAAATATTTATGTTTGAAAGTGAATAATATTATAATAATACCTGGTTTCTGCCTTTTATCAGTAGATCTTGTTAGTGTGACCCATTATGAATAGGATGATCTTACAAAAGCATTTGAAAGTGTTTATGAAACATTAATGAGTTCTGTCCACAACCCTTGGGGGGAGAAACGTGCTCTTATAACAATTTAACAGTTGGATAAACGGAGGCAGGTGGTTTATGCAAATTATTAGAGGTCAACACAGAAAAAGAGCATCTCTTACATCCCAAATGCTCTTGTTCTCAACGAACAGCTTCTGCACTCTTTCTGTGTATATTTGTTTTATTTAATTACAGTTTAAAAGACTCTTCTAAAAGGCTGCTGCCATAGCTGCAGGCAAGGTAGTATCTGGAAAAGTACACAATAATACCTTGATTAAATATGGATTAGACACATTCAAACAGGCAAAATACAAGGCAGGGATCATGAAGCTGTAAGAAGTCCATCTTCAGAGCCACTGGAGGTGGAGGTTTTGAAGTGGAAAGGTGAATTAGCTGGTGATAAAAGAAACTTCAGTTCCACATCCAGCTCCCTATTTCATCCCATATTCCTCCTTTTATTAGTTGTATAAAAAAAAAAAATGTCAACATATTAATAGAAAAGAATAGTCTCACCCAGTCTTAAATGGGGATGGGTTACTGATAATCTGCTGCCCAATCTATTGCATCTGGAATCTGATTACACATCAGAGCCACAGGCAGCTATCCCATTTTGCTGTTGTACAACAACATGGGTAGAAGAGCTTTTCAGGTTATTATTTTTTTAATAAATAGGAAGAAGCAGAGTGTGTGGATGCCTACGTATTTATCTAACTGGAAGACACCCTCCCCGAGGAGCAGCTCATCAGAGCACTGTCACTCACGGCAGGGATGCAGAGGGGCTGCGGTGGGGGAATCGCACAGGGTCCCCTGCTGAGCTGCAACACCACTCCTCCTGTTTTTTCTGAGAGCATCCCTGTGCCTGGAAGCTTGTCTGATGGTTTGTAAAACCACCCTGACAGAAATCTGAAGTCTCTTCTGATCTGTAAATGAAGTTATATCTTCGCAGCCACTGTTTAAGCTGATCTAAACAAGCCGCGTTGCTATCGGCTGGTTTGTGAAAGTGTTGTAGAGCCATTTGACAAGCAGGAGTGATGACATTTCTGAAAGATTGTCACAACATTAGTTATTTAATACTGTACTGAAGTCAAAGACACTTGCCTGTGCAGGATATGTTTCTATCACAGATCCAGCATACTAAATACTGAGCAGTGGCTGGCTTACTAGCAGCTGAAAGTAAGAATTTATGCTTTGGGCACTGAAGTAGGGGTCTAGTAAGAAAATCTTGCTGATATTTTGTTGAATATTCAGTTGTAGATGCTAAGCCTAGAACATAAGTAGCAAACAATGGAAAATATGAATACTGTTCAATTATAGTTTGAGTAGTTTTGCTTCCTTGTTATTTATAAATCTACCTTAGGAGTGAAGATACATGTCATGATTCTTAAAACACAGTTCAATTAAACACAAATGGATTAATTTTAATCTTCAAGAAGCTTTAGGTGATTGTTTGGAGAAGATGAAATAAACATGTAAAATACCTAGAGGTTTGCAATCACTGCAGTCCTCTGGGAAGCAAAAATCAACATTCATATCTTTGTTGGACAGAACAGACTAATAAATGAAAACCGTCTGAAAGGTTCATATTTTCTCCGAACTGTGTCTGCACAGCAGATATGGGTTTTATTCAGAAGGCGCCGTGGTCCATTCAGTAGGTGGATACCTGCTTATTTTCTAATTACAGCATGCATTTTCTACTCTTTACTCCATGTGGTTCTGCAGAACCATTACAGGCACCTACAGGGACACCCAACTACGTCTGCTCCTGGGATGCAGGAGATGCAGCATTGCCAGGCAAGTTACACAGACGGAATCTGTGACTCAGGGGGAAGCAAACTTGACTTGCCCATGTGGACAAAACACCTCTAGGCCTTTAAAAAAATAGCATCTTTGAACTTAGTCACATCCCAAGGAGCTAGCAAACATGGGAGCTAACACTGCAGTTCAGATACTCACATTATAGAGTAGGACTGCCACTTTGGTAATCTTCCCTCAGCCAATTCACGTTCTTTGAATCTAAGGTGGATCTTACACAATATAGTCATGTATAACAGAGGAAGCCAGACTGACTGTGTGATAGGTAAACTAACAGACTTACCTATCAGATTAGCAAACAAAATGAATATTGTAGAAAAGCAGCCTCCAGAAATATCCTGAAGGCATGGCAGGTTTATTTTTTTCCTGAGCACAATACGATTACATCATACCACTATAAGAAAGACAATTGTTGTATTAAAATTATCCTGGCAGCTGTAGATTTGCTACAGTAGCTTTATTAAGGCAATCAGAAAATAATACACCAAGCCCAATTTGGCCATGCCTTTCATCCCATTGACATCAAAGGAGGCAGTCAGTGGATCGTCTCTGCTCCATCAGTCTCACAGGAGCAGAAGGGAGAGACAAAAGATATAAGGTATCTTGGAAGACACAATAGTTTGTTGTCAGGATAAAATTAACTAACATGCCTAAACCCCATCAAATTTACATGAATCCATCGTTCCTCAGTTCTTGTTACTTTTGAAATAATACAAAAGTCTAATTGGCCTGAAATACTGAGAATTTTAAGCTTGACTTCAACTAACCAAAGAACACCTTTTTTTGCTGCTTAGTGGTTAAAAGGTGTGAGGGGAATGGGTTCAAAGAAATGAACACAGGGAAGCTAGAAAGTGAGAATATCTCACCAAGCAGTTCAGTGACATGAAAAACACATGTTTAACAGGGATTGTAAAATGCATAAAGCATTTTAGACAAATTGATATGGCCCAATAAATCATTTTATTATAGGTGGAAAGTCTTTGATTCTCACAAAAAAAAAAGCAAAGTTGGCACTGAGCATACCATAAACCAATGGATTTTAAATCCACAGTTTAGACAGAAGGAAACTTCTCCCCAGCTTGTTCTTTTTAGCATTGCAAAACCTGACTGAGGTAGCCCATTGCAATGAAAAGAAGAGAAAAATCCTCCGAGATGAACTCAGGTAATTGAGAGACCTGTGTCAGTGTGCACAAAACCATGAGAAAGCCCCACTTGTGTAAACACTAATGCGAGGGACACGAAGAGCCAGCTGAAATGGGGAGAGGAAGGTATCTCAGAACGTAACCTCAGGATCTGCTGCTGCCATAGGGCAGCCCAAAGAACACACCGGGTTCTGAGTTAAAAAGGCAATATGTTTATTCTAAAAAATTAAATCTAAGACCATATAGCTAGAATGAGAACAGAGATAGGAAAGTAAATGACGTTCAAGAGACAGTCATGCCAAGCCTTATAAAAACAGTACCTAAGCAAGTTAAAAAACAACTCCCATCCAAGACCTCCTTTCCAAATACCTGGAAAATTCAGGCTGAAATGGTTTGAAAGCAGATGTGGATGTAAAATGCTCAGTATTTTCAGACAGTAAAGTGCTTATTTTACAGGTTCGTTACTCAGCAGAAGAGTTTGATCACCCAAGTGCAGGTGGTCAGTTCATGTTTTCCAGTTTCCATTGTGTTCAGTACTCTGTGTATGTGTAGCTCCAGTGCAGCCATTTATGATTTCATCAAGCATAAGTCTTATAAACCTTCCTCTGGTACAGCACAGACCAGCTCTCTGACAGAATTAGCATTATTCCTAATAAAAGATATCCAGTTAATGATATGCAAAATCTTTTTATCCCACTGTTTTTTGACAAGTTTTCATCTAAATTAACTTCTTGGTGAGAACCAGCCATTTTTTGGACAAAAATTCATGTTTTTCAAAAAGCAAATTACCAGAAATCTGAATTAGTTTTGGTTTTTCTTTGTTTTCTTTTTTTTTTTTTATTAAAGCAGATTGCCAGAAATCTGAATCAGCTTTTTTTTTTTTTTTTTTTTCTTAAAACCCCAAAACATTTCAGGATTGTCCTTGTGGCAGTTCATGAAAGCTGTAGCTGTCACCAGTCCCCTCTGTCATCCAAGTTTTCTGGCTGGACTAGATATCATATAACGAGTCCTGCAGCCGGGAACTCATACAACAGGTCAAGGGAGGAGCAGTTTGTTTAAGAAGCCCACACAGCTGAAGGCTTTGGAGTATGAAACATGCAGACTACTGCTCCCATGAGACATTTGAGGTATCAAAACAGAACTGTTTCAAACTGAAAACATGAGCTTCATTTTTCATCATAAGACATAATTTTCATTAAGAAAAATAATTTCTGAGCAGCTTCAAAAACAACAGTCCGGTGGCATACACAGTTCAATGGCTTATTAAAACTGAAGTGGGGAATTTACATGTTATGAAACTGGGGCATGGCCAGGATATTCTCGGAAAAAAATAACCAGGGGACCTTTCCTAATCATTAACAGTCACAGATGCAGTGATAACACTTTGTCCAAAACCTGTTACCTCTGAAGCCTTGCACCTCCCCAAGCCCCTGTGAAGGAGGTAATCAGGAAGGATTCAGGGGAAACTTAGCAACTAATAAATGCCTATTTTTGCCAAAGCTGAGTAAAACTCCTTTTTTTTTTTGCCAACAAGAAAATGATTCAACATGTGTACATCTTCTCTTAAGATGGAACAGCCTTCCCTACATTTGACTGCTGGTATTATTAGAAATACTGAATCAACAGACAAGATGCATATTAGCAAGAAAAGCATGCGACATTTTCAACACAAACTGGAGCAATTTCCCCAAGTGCATGTTTGAATACCCAACTGAGTGTGACACAAGTCAAAGTACTTTAAGATTACTAAAAAGCTCTTGTTTGCTCAACATGAGGCAGCTGGGGGTGTTTACCACTGAGGGATTTATTGGTAGCCGTGAACTTGTAAAGGCTCTCAGAAGGTGGGCACTACCTTAGGGTCACATTGCAGCATCTTAATGAAATTTCTCCAGCAAAATATTTGATGCCCAAAGACTTTACCAGTCATGACCTTTCTTTTCTCTCAACGATTTTTCAGTATTCTCCGAGACTATGTGAGAGACAGGATAAAAGGAAATGGCACAGCCCTGAAAAGCATCACCAGAAGGTGGGTCACTGTCTCAAAAGCAAACTCCATCTCTGCGGTCTGGCACCCTGCCCAAGTGCTGCCCTTGGGGGAGGGGTGCAAAGGACAGGTGACCGGGACGGACAGGCAGCCACGAAGCAGCCAGGGAGTCTGTCCGTAATTGCTACAACAGCCCTAATGTTTCAGCAGCCCTGGGATGGAGAAAGGCTGACCAAGGTACGTTAAGGAAGGGTTAGATAACAAAGATCGTGGCTTGACAAGAGCAGAAGCCGAATCTGAAGAGGAAAGCCTGTAATAGCTGGTCAAACCAGTATAACAGATCAAAAATCCACAGGGAAAATCCCCCATTAAAGGATTATAGCTGCAGAGCAGTCTAAAAGAGGGAAATATTTGAGCCTTCCTACGTTGCCATTCACTGTAAACATCCTATTACATTTTCCAGCCCATTCAAACTTTCAAGACAGATTTTTTGCAGAACTTCTGTACTTACAGAAAAAAAGCAAATATAGAATAAGGAAAAGTACAAAAAAAAAGGTTAGAATGATCAATAGCTCGTTTCCAAGCTGTTTAGTGTTTGCCGAGTTGCATTTTTTAAACAGAATTTATGAAGAGATTACTATATTTATAGTTCTTAGTGTTTAGGTCTATCTTGCTATATTCATTCTGACTTGGACTCTAATAGATCTGTTGGAGTCAGGCTCCTTTCCTAAAAATTTTATTTCTTCACTGGTTTACATTTTCAATGTTCCTTCAGGTAAGAGAAAATCCTAAAATACAACCCTCTCTTCCCCAAAAGCTACATTTGAAGTTATATCTGCACACTATTCCCTAATTCCACTTGTAAGTGTTCAGCCCTTTAATTTATTTGCTGATAAATGAGAAAAACATCAAGCAGCATACTGTTTAAGAATTCATAAACTAGTGTTTCATCTCTGCTTACGCTGTGAGATTAAGACAGGCTTGCAAACATGCATGAGGACATTGAGCCTCATGTCATGCTCTCCAGCCATGGATGAATTCTTTCCATGCACATCCCTACCTATTAGTTTCACTCAAAGCGCTTATGCTTAGGGCAACCCATGAATAAGCTCTGGCTATAGACTGGTCCAGTGAGCCTAACCTCCCCCATGCTCATCTTCAGGTCACCCAGAAGGATGCAGGTACCAAGGTGGTGACCAGACCCAAGCTTTCCTCCCCAGGCGTATCCATCTGAGCCCATAGCAAATCACATACCTGCTCATAAACAATGTGGAGGCTGGGCTTGAGCAAGGGCTTGAAACTAAAATAGCAAGTTAGACATGTCTATGGTGCTTCTTCTATACATGGCTGCAGCAGTGTATTGCATGTCACTCGTCCATGCCCACAATTATTTCCTTAGGAAAGAGCAGAACTCTGTAAAATTCACTTTGTTTGCAAATGTCTATGAAGAAGATCAGTCAGGCACAGTAGAGAAAAGTATTACTTGGATGCAAATTGTGCTGCTTGTATCTGACTGTGACAACAATAAAGAATACAACACTTAGGTGAAATTGCTGACTCCCTAGTCTTTTGACTTAAAATATAATATTGATATTGACTTTAGATCTCGCCTGATTTACTTTAATTTGAGCCAGGCCTCTACAGAAACCTGTTGCCTAGGTAACAAATGCTGTCACCATAATAAGGCAAATTGCTGTTGAAATAAATAGTAATTATGGCCCTGGTTTCAAAAGTATTATCTTTCTCTTTATTTTAAACTATCCTTGGGTAAGGCTGTAAGCACCAGCTTTGTTCGTTCAGATCGTCTCACTGTGCAGTGGCTGGGGGAAGGGTGGGCGCACACTCTCGTCCTCATCCTCCCTCTGCTCCCCCAGCAGTTCTAATCATCTGTGTATAGATATTTCCAGTGTTTACTTTCTCAAGGGTGCATCGATACCAAGTGTAAAATTCCCATCAGGAAAGAGCAGGGGTTGACATTATTCCTGTTCAACATCTCTTATAAAAATTGCTTACAGATAAGCACCATAAGCGAGCCTTGGCTTACCCAAGGGCTCACAGCCTTTACCATGCACCCTGCAGGGTCCTGCCCTGGCCCAGAGCCTTGCACACCCATTCATATCCATCGGGCACAGCATTTGTTCAACAGATATAGCTCTTCATCTAATAGTTTGGTGATTCACAGACAAGTATGAGCTCGAAGGAGTGAATAACAGTGTCATGCCTAACATTCATCTATTCATACTCATAAAGCATTTGCACTGGAAAAATAAATGTGGAAGGGGATATGGATGGCTGCTTTCATTTTTGCCCTTCTTCTTCAGTTTTTGGTTGTGTGTGGAGGTCTCAGCTCTCCTCCAGTCTTGGAAGGAGCTCAGCCCATGGGGACACCCTTGCATAATCGCATCCTTCCATCAGATTTTTCCGGCATGGTTCAGATTTGGTCAAGGGTCCTTCCAAACAGGGCCAGGAGTACGTTATGTGTATCCTTATACGCCTGTTCCTGGTAAGCTTTGCACACCTCTTTGGAAATTCAATAGGAGTTTTGAAAGTAAACTGAGCTGAAGGGGCGGCAGTGGTTGTGGGGTGAGCTCTGGGACAGTCAGGGTTTAAAAGCTCCATGCTAAGAATAAAAGCATAAGCCATGGAAAGTGAATTTTCACCTACTTTGGCTACTTTTTGAGACTTCCAAGAATGTGCACAGCATGAATTCATTTCCCCATTGAGAAAGAATGACATTTTCTAGAGCTATCAGCCCAGCTTATTTAATGAGCCCTGAAACCACTTAAAAAGTGCATGTGTGAGCGTTCATGCATGTATGGACTAGAGGGCAGGGAGGCAGAGGGAAACAGAGACACTTTATCGGAAAACATGATCTGTTTTTTACGGAGTTTGACACACACAATCTTATCTAATTATTCAGAACATTTAACATCTCCTAACTCCAGATAAAAATCTCTTTCCTCCTCCCCTGTCCTCTCTTTGCTGAAACTTAATACACGGAGACTAATATGGCACAAAACCGTCTCATTGAGCTTTAAGACGTAAGACGACAACTCGTGACCTTTGCCATTGATTGCCAGCCAAGTTACATATGTCTCAGAGTCTCAGCGGGCCACCATTTGTCACCGCGCTGACAGTGAGATACGGCTCAACCCGTTGTGCTGTAGAAGTAGCCTCAGCCCCAGCAGGACGGTGGCGGTGGAGGGCAGTTTGCAGGACGTTGCGCTGTGCTCCCCATGAGACCCTGTGCTATGTACCCTGGATAATCTGTGGGGTTTAGGAGAGGCCACAGCCATCGAGATGATGAGAGAGCTGTTGCTTGGTACAGCTTTGGAAAACAAGAGTGCCAGCTTTGCCAGCCCAGAAAGGGTGAGCAAACGTCATGCTTTGGAAAAGATCACTGTAGCTTGAATGCCAAAAAAAGGGGGTAAAAAAAAGTCTTCCTCACCCGCATGGTGTATTTCTGCAGTAATCTGCTGTTTGTGAATCCTGTGCTCTCCAAACTGGGGATTGTTGAGTCCCTCCTATGCACGTTTCATTTAGGCAAAGGAAAGAAACTCTGAATCAGACTGTTTACTTGGGTGTAGCTGCTCTCCCACTGTGCTGGCCAAATTTGCCTTGTAGTCTTAGAAACATAGCTAAAGGCCAAGCAGGCTCTCAGACAGCTATTCTTTATCGTTTGATGCCCACAACTGAACGCGTACAATTGCGAGGACACCGCATTAGGTGAAACAGGCATGCACACAGTCCAAGAAACTGAGTGCTCAATCTGACCTGCTGTGTGGGAAAGCTCTTTCCTCCAATTCCTATCTTCACAACAGGGACTGAGTTTTCTGACTCCTGAAGTCCCAAATTAATGTACTTCAAACCGCCATTTAATAGTAGAAATACATACAAAAAACACTCCTGCCTTTCTATATTTCTGCAGATGAGTATACCACAACCACCCATATTCTGGCAACACTGAACTGTTTGAGCACACATCTAAACCCTAGCAGCACTGCTCCATACCTAGTACCACAGTATCGTGGTCCTTGCCCATCCTTTGAGAACTAACTTGATAACACAGAATGCATTTAATCCCATAGAAACTATGCTGTGACAAAGATGCTGGTATCCCAATTAATGTTTTGATTAAGTATCTATTTGCACCTATTTGGGAGGGCAGAAATACTTTCCTGTGAACTGAAGTAAAGCTGCAAGAAAGCCATATGCAACCAGATCAATGGTCTGGCCACTGATATCCTCCCCAGCAGCGACAGCCTCTGACCTTCCAATGCTGTCAGCTGGGCTGCTGGGTCATCTAAACGAAGGCTGTCTCCATTCTTCACATCCAAGCATGCTTCCGATCACATGCATATAATATTCAGAGGGGGCAGAGACTGCCTCTCCTACAGCTTGTGTGAATGCTCTAATTACTGCTCTTACAGTGCTGAATAGTTATGCAAAGCTGAACAGAAGCAAAAGCACAGGAGAGAGAACGGCCAGGCACACCTTGGAAACGTGCAAATGGGAGATCTGGAATCCCATCCCATCAGGCAGTGGAAGGATCTGCGTGCTCATCCCCTCCCCTCAGATGAGTCCCCAGACTGTCAAGCTACCAAACAAGAAGGAAAGCTCTCCAGAGAAATGAGACGGGGGACCCCAGCTCCAAACTTAGCCAAGGTTTCCAGGTTCCTATGGAAGTGGTCCCTTCCTATCTTTTAACATCCTAGGCTGCAAGGTTTAGGTCACATGTGGTTCTACATTTAAAAATGTACAAATGCATAAGCTTTGGTAAAAGAATAAAAGCCTGAATTCTAACTGCAAATATTTGTATTTCTGCTTCCAAGCACTATGGTATTTGACACTGCTCAAATTAAAGCCCCAAATGTTAATCCGAGGCTCTTGTAGCAGCAGGATGAATACAGCTTTCTTCTTTGTGTACCCAGTGACCTTAACCATTCTCTCTAGAAACAAAAATTCTTCCCTAGGATGCCTCCATGAGTTTTGGCTCATCAAAGGAGCAAAAGGAGCATTGCTGTGATAAATCCAATAGGAACTCTTTTGTCACATGTAAAAAGACCAACCATTTCTCTTTCTTGCCGTCTAGTCATATATCATTACAGACTATGGAGGAAGGGAGTTGGGTGGATTTCTTTCTATTTTGGTCATTGGCCTTTTACTGGGAAAAAACCACAACACCATGATTATTAATTATGCTGGGGGTTTTATGCATGTTATTATTTTCGAACTCTAAAATTAGCTCACTAGATTAGCCTCCCTAAGAGAGGATTCAAATAATTTAACAGTAGAGTAGCAATCAGAAGAATCTGATAAAGGCTGTAAGTTGTCAGACGGATCGGTCCACCCAGCCCAGTACTCCATCTGCCAGCAAGCTAACCTCAGAGGTCTATGAAAGGGTATTAAAACAGGGTCGGCACCCTGTAATACCCCCTCAGCCCCCAACAATTTGCAGGTACTGAGCTTCTGTTTGCATACAGTAGACCGTGGTGGATTTTTGTTCTTTGGGCTTTTCAGGAGAGAAAAGTCATACCTAAACTGGAAAATACATTGAGGAAATGAGATAAATATCAGAACTCTGCTAAAGTCAATAGATTTACATTTGAATAAAGCTGGTAATAGAGAAAAAAACAAAGGTACATTTTAAAATAGACTATGGATAGGCAGAAGAAATTGTCTTGACTGGAATCAACAGGAACATGTCATGGTATTGTTTTATTCATCTTCAAGCCAACTTTCAGCCTCCAGCTTCATAATGTAAACTCTAAGTACACTATAGTTTTCCTACATAATATTGAACAGTTGCATTCTTCCATTTGATTCCATTTCAGCACATTTGGGGTGTTTTTATCACACAAATTGTAAGTTCTATAGCAGTACAGTTTTCATTTTCATTTAAGTTTGAAATCAAGCTAATACCTCTTGAATATAATGCACATCCTACCAAAAAAAAAAAAAAATACTGCCATTCACGTGCACTGTAGGTAGAGGTTATAGTAGAAAAGTCAAACCACCTCAAAGAAGGCAGTCAACTCACTTCTGCCTCCCCTACACACAGAGATGCCTCGGTGGTGTGTAACACCCCTGACCAGGTGCACTGGCCACTTCAGAAGGGCGGGTGCAATGGCCCCACCATCTCCACCTCCACTCCCTACTCCCAGAAAATAGGGAAGCAGTGAGTGTGCGTGGTTTGTAGCTCAGCCTTGGGTGCATTGCAGAAGTGCAGAGGGGCATGCAAGAAGCCTGGCAGACAGGAATGGGACAATCTGGAAAATGGCTGTACACTGTTGCCTAAGTCTCTGCCAGCTCCTGTGCCAGGAGTCTCTGACAGATTATCTACAATTCATCTCCATCTGAGGATATGATTGATTGAAAGGGTCTTACCCTTTCTCTTGAGAATTATCCAAAGCTGAGCTTTACCAGCAAGAATAGAGGATCATGTTATGGTGGATATGACACAGAAATACATATTTTTACTGCCACAGTAGAAAACCAAACTGTGCTATCCCCCTAAAACTCCTTGGATATGCATGTGATCAAGCTAAAAAAACCCCACATGCTGAGAAAGATTTGAATTCTGAATGACTTGGGGATGCTATAAGCAGAGGGTACATCTCTCACTGACCGTGTTTCCACTACTGAGAGATGTTTCCAAGCTAGTTTTAGCTTAGTTATGCTCAGTACTAACAACAACAGAGCTAAAGAAACATGGACTATAACAGGTCAAAATACTTAAGGTTCTTGGCAATTTCACCGTTCATAACAAAGTTCATTACAAGAAGGGCAGTTCCTTATTGCCAAGAACTGATCATTAAGTTGTGTTGTGTAAAACCTGAATATGATGTTCTGTCCTGAACATAACCATCCATCAACTGCGGTCTTCTGAAACCATTTCAAGAGTCTTAGCTCAGTTTCAAGTGTACATGTTCAGACCACAGCAACACTGTCACACCTTGTACATTTTCACATCACCCTTGAGATGGGCTGGTTCCAGATGGGCTATCCATTTGCTCTGAGAAATAGTTCCTCTGTCAGAGCACCATAGTTCATTGGTGCAACAGCACTAGGGAGAATGTAATTATGTTCTTTAGAAAGAAATTAAAATTCAGACTTACCGTGACATTGCTTCAGGGAGTAAAATTTTGAACAACCCCTCCCTGTTTTAAAACTATAAATAACTCAAATCTCTAAACTTCTTGTGCTATGACTGCCTGGTGGTTCTGGTATACATGTTCACCTCCTGCATTTCTTAAAATAAGAACAGTATTTCAGTGAAAAACAAAACAGGACAACCATGAGCAAAGTTATCTTAAGTTAGAAAGAGGTTCTTTTTAGAGTGGGATGTCTTTTCTGTGATAAAGAAAAGATTAGATCCAGTGGTGAGTATAATGGTGGTTCTTCATGTGGGTGCCTTGAAAGAGAAGATCTGCAGGTAGTTCTGTCTGGTTGTACAGACTAGATACAACTTATACTGAATAATTTTATTCTATGCATGTTTTCCTGTGTTTTCTGGAGCACACATTAGAATGGCTCATGGAAGGTGTCAGTTATAAATGCATAATTATTACCTAGAACTTCTTTCTAAAACAAAACATCAAAATGGCAAGATCAGACTTGAGATGACAGTCATCACTCCTATTCTCATATGCTAATAAAAAAAAATAAATTTAAAACCCCAAATAATATTTAGGCTAATTAAAAATGAGCAATGATAAGCTCATGGTATCCATTTTTCTAACATTTGTATCATCCTTGCAGAAAACAATACTCTTCTTAGGATATCAGAAAAGTTTATTTGGGTGACAGTACATTTTCATCCAGAAAAGTTATTTCTATATGAAAAGGTAAGTAAGTCACAAAAAAATGCTAAATCATTCCTTAAAACTCACTTTTAAAAATATTCCGCTTATTCAAGTTTACAGACTATCCTTTCTAAACAAAAAACATGCATCTGACTTCCATGAAGCAAGATGATGAAATTTCTATTGCACTTCCAAAATTATTTCCAACTCTCAGATTTCTCCAAAATACTGTTTAAAGCCCTGTTATCAACCATGAAAAATTTTATTTATTATCAAAAACTGCAACAAACTAGCTTTATGGTTGCCTAATCATATAAGTCCTCACTGATTTCATCAAAAACATTGTGCCTCTTCAAATAGTTAATTGCCGTTGTAGGATTCAAAATATTCTCGCAGTTATTACAGTTTGTGTTGGCTTTCACTTTTGCTTCAGTGTTTTATTTATTTTCTTAGTTCTTAGTATTTTTGCCCTGTAAGGTTCTTTTGGAATTTATGGTGTCATCCTGCCTCCAAACAGACTTTTATAGTATCTTTCCACTCTCTGAAGTATTATGGTAGTTTCTTCAGTTTATGTGAAGGGCTGCATTAACCAGTGTCTCTATCCTGAAGCTCTGGGAGTCAGCCCTGGGACAAGAGCCGCTGCGCTAAGGAGAAAGTAGCCCCAAAAATAATGGTTGCAGTTATTGTGAAGCCTCGCCTTGCAGAACAGCCACACAGCCTCTAAGTGCCCTGAACCAAACCTGCTCCTCGACAGGTAAGGTGTGCCCCTGGGGATGGTAATGAAGGTGAAGAGTTGGAGCCTTCTGAGGATGTTGGTGGCAACACCTCTCTTCATCCTGCCTCTGAACTTAGATGGCCAAGGATCCACTCACAGAGCTGTGGGGAAGTAAATACATACCGATTCTGGAAAATGGCAGAGGAAAGCTGAAGCTTCAAGACAGCTGTGCACAATGCCTGATATCTGCTCTCTGAGAGTCCTTGCTGATTTATCTTTTTAATTTACGTCTTTCTGCATTGTGCCTTTTTGAAGACTTTGAGTTATGACCATATTTCCATTCCTAGATTACAGTTGGAGTGAGGAGTGCAGTTCCACACTGACTCCAGCTCCCTTGAGGAGAATAATGTGATGAGCTAGGTTCTGTCTCAAGTTTCCCCTTAGGTTTCTTATTCTTGTCCTTTTACAAGGAAGTTTGGTTTCCATCTGAGCATTGGTCCACAATGGCTTTCAGGATGGGAATCACCCAGCATCAACGCTGACTTTCTAAGAAGTCAGGTCCACTGTTGTTACCTGGGCTGCTAAGGGCTTGCTAAAAGTGAGGTCAAGTAGGCAGAACCGTTGCTCTCTAGATGGATCCATCTCTCTTCATTGACTACAGACAGGATTTGACTAGTTTACATTACATACCAGGCTTTGCCACTCTCAAAATTAGGTGCGCTGAATCTCATTTTCAGCAATTACAGGAGCTTGAGCTTTATGTTTTGAATTCTGAGGTGATGAGCTCTGTGAAAAGCAGCTCGTCAATGAAATCCAGGGGCCTATGTCAGTTTAACAGCTCTGGTGGGTGTCAACAGGAGGTACATCCAAGCACTTAGTTTCTTCTGAGCCCCCTGCTCTGTTCAGAGGAGTGGACCAGCACCTTTTGTCTTTACTCCAGGTTTTAATCCAAGTGCACTCTGAGCAATCTTCTCACTATACCTATTTCAAATACCAAGCACAGGAAGGATAATAATGACAGCATTTTCAAAAAGTTAGTAAAAATCTTCACCAGTATAAATCAAAGATTTTATTCAAATTTTAACCCTAAAATCCACCTACACACACAAACAAAAAATTTTACCCTACTTCGAATGTACCTTGAGAGCAAGTAAATGATCCCACTGAAGACTACAGCTAGACACATAGTTTTTGTTAACCTGGTATTTTGCAGCAAGGATGCTGACTAACTGAGTTGAAAGCTGACAGCCTGCCAGCACTTTCCCATAATTTCCCTTGAGGGATAAACAGATTCTCCCCAAATTGACTGAGAAGGCAAGAGGGCTAGGAATTACACAGCCAGATACATGCAATAAATTGTAAAAACAATGAAGAAACAATTGTACACATGTGGGTGTGCAGTTCACACCCAACATGCACTAATTTGTCTTCTGAGACCTGAGTGTCGAACTCTCCAGCTAACTTTGGACAAAAACATACTGTAAACGAAACCTGTATATTCTCAAAACCTGAAATGTTATATTATTATTAAGGCAAGTTTATTGGTTCTGAAAATGTTTGTTTTTGCAGGCTACTAGGGCAGTCATTAAAACATGGTAGAAGTAGAAAAGGTATGAATACAGTGGCAAAGACGGTGTTCAAGAAAGAGACTAAATTGATTGGGATTTGCCAGCCTGGAAAAGGGACAACAAGGGGGAAAAGTAAGAGGTACAGAGAAGTGAAAGAATCACAGAAAAAACAAATATAAGGAAAAATAGTTTAGTATTTCTAAAAATAAAGGAACCAGAAGAAATCAAACAAAACAACAGGTCAGAGGCTTTAAAACAGACAAGAGGAAGTGTTGCGGGTTTCTTACCCATACAGATTCTAGTTAAACTGTGGAACTCATTAGCAGAGGACACTGAAGGCCAGAAGTGTATACAAGTACAAAACATGATTGGAAAAATGGATGGAAGAAATGTCCATCAAGAACAATGAAGCAAAAACCTGAGGAATCAGCAGCTGGCTCAGGAAGGCCTCCAGTCACAGTGTTGGAAACTGGGCAGGAAAACTAAAGAAAATATCTCTGTAGGTTTGCCTTGCCTTTTACTTCTTCCCCAGACATGTGCTGTGGATGATTGTCAGAAGTTTGATGGATTGTTTTGGACCCTTATCCTGAACCAATATAGCAATTTTTATATACTTAGGTACTCAGTGTCTTTCCCTGGACCTCTCCTTCATTGCTATGGTTATAAATACTTTCTGAAGTTTCCCAATAACCACACCTTCAAAGTACACTTTGTCAAAGCTGGTGAATTTTCTAATACTTCCCAGGTCCATTCTTCTCAAACTATCTATTGGGCTTTTGTCTCCACAAATCCACTAACTTTGTCATACTGAGGACCTTGATTTCTTGATACAAGCTTTGGGATATAATGAGACTTCCTCTTCACATGAGTTGTTTCTTAAACCTAATCAAAACAAAATGAATTTTTTTTTTTTGTGAGAGAAATAGGAAAATATATTTAGTGATATTCTTGCCAATATTAAACAATCAAACTGCAGTAATGAGTAAGCATGTTATGAATACCAAATAAGGCAAAAGCAATGATTAAAATAAATAAACAGAAAACTCCTTTCAGCAATTTGAGTACCATATTTGATGCAATGCATTTTTTTAACTAGCCAGCAGAAGTATGAGTAAGATGCAAGAGCTAGAACAGAACAGTAAGACAGTGTCCAGACTTAAAGAAGGAAGTATGAGCAACTTAAAAAGCAACTGAGAACTGGTAAATAGAGAAAATAATAAATGCAAATAAATCACAGCTGCAGAGGGAATTACAGAAAGTTAAATGTTTGATGATGTGAAATCTAAGTATTTAATTCTAAGTGTTAATTATTTCAAGTGCCTTTTGCAGCATGCTGAGTCTAGTGAAACAGTATGAATCACTGTCTAGCCTTCAATATGAACCATAATGGTGTTTATTTCAGGGATGGTGTCTGTTTTCCCATTTTTCTACTAAAGCAGTCTTCAGGCATTGTTTATTTAAGGGTTTTGAGGCCCTAGCTTCTACTTTGTACAGCACGACTCTTCTTTCACAAATGTCTTCATAGCTGACTTTTAAATATGCAGAAGTGCTATTTTTCATTCCCTAAAGGGAAGAGCTGTCTTGATACAAATATTGATATCACTGGTTTATTACAGCTGCCAATAGTTCGGTCTCAGAACACATTCATGCTGCACATCAAGCTGCGGCAATGTTTTACAAGAAGCTCTGCTTCAGATATTGGCTCCCACACATATGGGATTTGAGTATCCTGGTGCAGTTCTTGGTAAATTCAAAAAGCAGAACCAGCACTGAAGATGCCATAATATGGGTTTTTTATCTCATGTCTTGATTCATTGGGCAGTGACTGATAACATTCTGAAGGAATGGTTCAGATCCTTCCAAAAAAAAGAAAAAAAAAGGAGATTCCCTGGCTTTTTTACCTTTTTCTTGATTCATTGGGTCCAATAGAATACAACAGTTCGCAGTCCATGTTATTTATACACCAGAATACCAGAGGTGAAAGGAATCCTCAGATGCAGATACCCCAGACTTTCTCACAGGTGAATTATGAAATTCAGTTTATAATGAACAATTACACGTGGACAAGTCTCTTATTCCTTATATTAGCAGTCTTCAACAATATTAGAAGAA
This sequence comes from Rhynochetos jubatus, assembly GCA_027574665.1. Lineage (NCBI taxonomy): Eukaryota > Metazoa > Chordata > Aves > Eurypygiformes > Rhynochetidae > Rhynochetos > Rhynochetos jubatus. The sequence continues at coordinate 26,727,204 of CM050652.1, read as the reverse complement.
TTAAATTCCAGGCACAATTTGCAAGAATCACTACATCATTAGCTTTTGTGGATGCTATAGAAGAACTAATTGGCAAGTTTAAACTAATATTGTTTGTAAAGCATGGCTTAGGTGAGAATATGCCTCCTAACTTTCAAACAGAAAGGAAATGTTAGGAACTTCACTTAAGCAGTTGTTTATATAAATCATAGTGTGATGTGTGCCTATATCATTAGAAGCTTAAATATTTACAAAAACATGGATTCTATATTTCAAAATCTGGTGGATAAGAAATGAGATACTATTTGGCCATGAAATGCAACACACATTTATGCCATTATGTAAATGGAGATGGTAAAATATGATCTAGATATTATCTCAGAATCCACGAGGTGGCAGTGTCATAGTTTTCTTAGTGTCGCACCCTGAAACATTAATTTTCTTTTAAAATATCTAAATGCCATTGTGCTATTTATCACCTCAGTTTTGAAAAATTTGGGGAAGTGTTTGAGACATCTCCTTCATTTCAAAAATCTGACAATGAAAAACTATTTTCCTAAGAAATGGCAGAAACTGTTGTGTAAATATGATGAGCCAGATCCCGGTGAGGCATCTGTCATGTTCCTGGGTGTTCAGTGCTGGAGTGCCTGTGGAGGCTTGTGAAGGATGCTGAATTCAGACGTCATCATGTCCTGAAGAGAAATCCGAACATTACACCCTGTAATCAGCCAGTCCTCAAAAATTACTTTCAATTACAGTAATAAAAATAAAATAAACAATTAAATACCATTTCTTCCTTTTCAGATTTATTTAGAAAGTCTTGACTTTGTTATCCAGTAAAAATACTGAATGTTAGGCCTATGTTAGCTTATATCAGATCTCTTTCATAAAAAGCTCCTTATTTAGCAAGTGGACTACAAAATATATCCGTATGTTCATGAAAAAATATCTGCATTATATTTTTAACAACACTAAAAATGCAGAGCTACTAAGAATATCTAAAGGGGAGATACCCTTGTCCTATTCTAGTCTTCCCCAGGAAACACAACCACCCTATTGCAAATGAAGGAAAAGGTCATGCAGAATTTAACAAGTGGTATCATTTGAATTCCCTGGCTGCTGTTGCCTTCGCACCCGCTGTAAGGCTGTTCGCGGGCTGTTCTGCTCTGTCCCGAGGGTGGTGGCCATCCCCCTGGCTGCTGGATCTGTGCCACGGCGGAGCCAGGTGACCCATGCAGAACTGTCGCCACATTGAGAAGATTAATGCAATTGGATAGATTGCACCTATCAGGATCTGTCAGATTCCCAGGAGGATGATTAATTCATGTAATCTTATTCAAATACAGCATATCTATTCCAAACTTTTCTACATCCAGCGTGAGCTTTCCTCCCTTACTCTAGCAAGTCCTTCAGTAAACACCAGGGATATGAGGCCATGAACACACAAACGGCGTTGTTCTCAGCAGAGCCGGTGTTGGGATTTCCTAGCAACCTCTTGGAGCAAGACCCGCACTATTCCTAGCTCAACCTGCCAGCTCCTTCCAAAATGACCAACTAGGCTCCACGGTAGCTACAGTCCTCTTCTTGAAAACTCACACTGTGATCGTACCTCTTCCTTCTTTCCCGGCCACTCCTCAGTGTGATCTTCTCCTCCTTCCCCTTCCAGCTGTCCACACAGCTCTCCCTCTTAATCCCCGTCTTTGGTCTCTCTCCCGGCGTCATCTTGCCCACATGTTCCCAAATCTCAGTCGCATTCCCAGCTCTATTGCCATTCCAGGACAGACCTCAGTTGGGTGATGAAGGCCTGGAGGTGCCTGAGTGTGAGCTGGTTCCTCATGCCACACTGCAGGGAGGTGTTAGCCAGCTCAGGAAACATTCAGACATCTAAAATGAGTCTCATCATCCACATGACATACTTCATCCCTCAGTCAGAATCAGCCTTTTGGCTGCTCTTTCAGCTTCTCTCCTTCCCATCTCCAGCAGCTTAGGTTAAACCTGGTTAAGATACAGCTTTCAGCCTCCCTCTGTCACCTGTGTCCTGCTGCAAGCCCAAGGCATGCCACCACCATCCCTGCCCAGGGTCAGCCTCACCTTGGACCTGCCTCCAGATGCTCCCACCTGGCCTGTCTCTAAATCCCAGGTTCAGCTGTCTGTAGCCTTTCCAGCCCACCCGTAGGTATCCAGAGCAGCAGCGCTCAGCTCTAAGACAGTGCAGGGGTATTAGGACAGGTAAAACCCACTCTGAATCCCTGCAAGAGTTGGCAGGGATGCTCATTCCCATCCAGGAAGGAGGCATGTGATCTTTACACTCAAACTAGTGAAAAAAACACCAAAGTTTGATTAGGAAATCACTTACTGGAAACTTTCAAATTTAAAAATGGCAACCTGCCCCACAAATAAATGTTGATCAGACTACTGGAACTGCCAGGATACGAACAGTGGGAGAAACAAGGTGGTCCACGAGCCAAAATCTCTGCCACCTCTTGGTGTCCATTTAAGAACTATCTCCAAAACTACTGTGGCTGAAGTAGGTTGGTAGTCCAAGTGTATCTCGTTACCCATGGTTTTAATGAAACTTTAATTACACTGTTAAATATCACAACTAATGAAATTATCCCTGTATATTTTTCTGCATCTTTAATCTTTAAAATAGAGAGAGACACCTCTAAAGTGAGGTCTGATGTTACCTTTCATCATGAGAAAACACATCAGCAGCCTTGGGTCATAAAATTTAGGAGGAACTTGGGAGCTGTGTAAGGGTTGTTCTTTTTTTATGTTTCCATCTGTGGATTTCGTCTGTTCCTCCCTCAAAACAAAAATGCCCTGCTTCAGAATCTCATGAACCACACTGGAGATAACAAAACTTAGCTGGAATGTTTCCATTGAGGCTTGACCTAAATTAATTGGTTTTGAAACTTCTGTCTCTTGCATTTGCCTTGGTGCTTCCCTGGCAGCAATGCAGGCAGAAAGGCTGGGTTTTCCTCATCTGAATGCTGGTCTTTAGCTGAGCCCCAGGTAAGAAGCATTAGATGTCCTGGACCCTGTATGTAATATATGAAGAAAAATAGAGCAATTCACATTTTAGATGCACTGAATTACATTTTCAGATGTTTTTCTCTGTGCTGACAGACTGAAAAGATTCCCAGCTTGGACATCTCAAAAGGCATGTGAAGTTAGCTGGGTCTTGCCCAGGTGAGGGGAAAGGCTGGGAGTGGGAATGAACCCACCCCTAACATAGTGGTCACCCCGAGGCAGGGTGATGAGGCTGGAGATCTTTCTTTCCTTCCTAAAAAGCAGCAGCCTTTCCTTTTTATCTCCAGCCACGCCTCCACCCCAGCCACTCCCCTGACATGTTTGGCTTGAGATTAGGCCTCTTCCCTGATTAATGCCAATAGGATGTGTGCAATGAGACACATTGCAGCCTTCTAAGATAATGTTAACAGTTATTACATCATTATCGTCATGAACAAACACTAAGACATACCAGCAAAATGTTCCCAATACATTTTAGCTCTGAGAAAAGTATTAAAAACTGTTTTAAGATCTAACAGATCTGTCTAGGCTTGCACATTCAGAGGAAATTGAAAACCCCCAATGAGTGGCCAGTCTTCCTGCATTGCCTCCAGTGCAACTGCTGGGAGTTTTGCAGAACTGATCCTTTATTTCTCTGGGGACTGAGAAAACAGGCTGAAGTGACCTGGATGCTTCAAAGTGGCCAACTGACCTCACAAGCTGACATGACCAAGGCAACCAAGGTGACCTCCTCCATCTGGCGACCAGACTCGAGGCAGATGATCCAAATAACTCTGATTTCTTCTCATTTCTCAATAAATGGTTGCATACAAAAATCACTGATTTCACAAACAAGCAGTTATGTGAGCAGCTGGCTATGCAAATAAGTTACAAATGTATAGATGAAGCACACAACACTGGCAAAAGGAATGTTTTCAGAATTAGCTTCATAACTCAAGGTCTCAATTTCAAAGCTGTCTTTTAAATTTTATTTTCACATGACGCTTACCTCCCTGGCCTATTTAGCCATCAAAAAACCTCTTTCCTTTAGGATTTTTGGACCTTCAGAAAGATAATTCTATATTAGACCTACTTTCCTCCCTCTGCTTCTCTAGAGGTTTCCTTCCTGTCTTACGTTAGACAAGAGAGTGGTTTTCTCTGTTCCTCAGTCCCTCGTCAGTAAAATGAAGCTAATAGCACTTCTCAGCAGTGGCTTTTGGGGAGTATTAAGACAGCAGTTGTTTGAGATGTTCTTCAGTACATTAGCATGGGAGACAGCTATAAGGGGGGAAGAACATATGTAAGAAAGAAGAAAGAAAGGGTAAAATCTTTCTTGTCTCTGAGTTGGGAGTCAAACTTAGGGAGCTAATGTGGGAGTCAATCAGAGCTGGATTTGTCCTGATGGTAATTGCAGCTTTTATAGGATCATTTAAATTGTCTGTCAAATGAAAATATTTCTGTATAATGAGCATGCTATTAAAAACACCCCTGCCAAACTGAGGGCAGGCACAGCCACTGTATCTGTGAGGGACTGGCACAGATGTGCAGTTACCACCGAGCTGGGTGAAGAGCAGCGCACGATGCCTGAGCCTTCCCTGGCCCTCTGCAAGCAAGCTGGGCAGGTAGGCAGGGCGAGTACCGTGATTTAATTTGAAAAAAGCAACACCTTCTAGTTCCTCACTTCTCATGTACTCATTATATGCCTAAAACTCCTGAGCTGGATGGGTTTTGCCCTACGGTTCCCCTCTTTCCTGCTGACCAGTTCTTGGTGGGGTGCTTTTGTTCCTTCTTAGAGATAAAATTAAACCTATGAAAGTGACCAAAACCAGGAAGATGTTCTTACGAGACCCACATTTTAACTTTGAATTTTGCCTTTATTAAAAAACTCTCAAATAGCAGATAGAGGAAAGTGAAACATAAAATTACGACTCTGAAGTAACCACTTTTGGTTTGGCTCAGTATTATCTAGAAACTCCTTGTTTCATTTGAAAATGTTCCCAAACTCAAAGTTAAACTTTAAACTCACCTGAGTTCTTGCTGGCATGTCAAACATGCCTTCTCTCTGGATGTTACGCAGCAGTGTTAATAGCTCCCAAAGGAATACAAATGGTAAAATTTTAATTATAGTACAAGGACACTCTGATTTTTACTTTTTTTTTTTTTTTCTAAAGAAACATATTGCTATCAGTATAGATGTATTGTTAAAGGCATAAATATTTCCTGGCTACATAATATGGGTGTGCTCCTGCCTAATTTAAAATAATGGGATTTTAACGTTGACTTCATTCTACATAGTATTAGATTCATGATCAGCACATGTGTCTAATTAAATTATGAAAGTTATTGAAAGGGATAATCTCCTATCAAGATTCTTATGAGTTGGGCTGTATCCTAAACCGGCCTTATGAAACACAGCTTTTGGCAAATACCATATACTTACATCATTACAGAATCAACAATGTTATTCTAAAGTTAACTTAAAAATGCAGATTGTTTAAGGATAATGAACTAAATCCAGGCCTGGCTTACAATAAATTGGCTTGGTCACAGAATCTTTATCTTCAAAAATGTATCAGAATAGGTATTGTACTTAATATGCAACACATTCTAAACCACATCTGGGAAATACCTCATATTTAATGACAGTAAGTAAAAAGCCACTACAAATTTTTAGAACTGTGTTCTTCATGGCCATGTAGAAGATGAATCTGATACATTTATATGTGCACAAAGGACCAGGTTTTCCAAATCAACAAATAATTCTGTGTATGAGCCCCTAGAGGTGATGAAAAGATGATGATGAAACTTAGACAGAGCTCTCCAAAACTAAGCATGCCAGGCAAATTTCCACTATATGCTACATCAATCTGAGTTTTTACCTCCACTTTGGTAGTTACAGAGAGCTAAGATGCAAGCTCCCAAGTCTGCAAACACTTATGTATCTTGTCGATTTCATTACCAAACATGTTTTGTAACGCCTCCCCTTTCTTTCCACTTGACACCTGGTCACAGTATGCCAAGGAAATACAGGTCGATACAGGATCTATTTTCGCCTGTATTCCTGGGCATTTTATGGAAGTTTTACAATGATAATTCCTGGGTTTAAAGGGCTTTTCTTCTCTCTCACATGTTGAAAAAATAATTGAGGAAAAACCTTTGAGTTAATCTGATAACAAAGTGCTATAAATGCAAGAAGTAAGCAGAAAATAAAGGGATTTTTTCTCAAATCCCTGCCAGTTTCCCTCTGAGATAGTGCTTACAGCAGCATTACCTTAGGCAGTAGCATTCGGGGATGCCTTCAGACAAAGGAGAAATCTGAAGGTGACAGTTCTCTTTCAACTTGCAGGAGCTCACCAGCGGTAACACTTGTGAAAATGGCCCACTGAGGAGCTCCATCGTGACCTGCAACGATGTGTGCAACTGCAGAAACCAGGCTGCAAACGCCCGCGGCACTCTGCATCACCAGACTTAGGTATGTGCTTTAGGCATCCGATTATCCCTAGTGAAGCTTATGTCCTTCGAAAGGAGGCTGAAGCAGGACTGTGTTTGTCCACGTGTGCTCACACGTGTGTAAGTACAGTCACACCCTTCCCCTGCTCACCAGGTACACACATAGCTGGGGGCAGGATTCGTCCCTGTGTTTTTAAATAGGCAGATTTTCTATTTCCAATGATCTGGCTGCTATGACCTTTGTAAACACAACCAGCAAACTGAAGGCAAAAAAAAAAGGCTGCACCTGAATTTATCACACAAACTGCACTGAAAAAGAGACTTTTGGAAACTTTCCAACAGTTGGTCCAAAGATAATCTTGCAACACTGGAAATACCATATTCAGAGTAATTGTACTACAAGACAAATGCAACTTGTTTGCAGTCAAAATAAGGGGGGAAATGCATCTAAAATGTACTGAAAAGAATGTCAAGAAACTGTTAATGAGACCATTGTAAGACAACTAAATGTGCAATACCAATGAACATAAGAATATAATACACAGCAAATTTCTCACTTCATAAATATCTGACTTTTGAATATCATCAAGTTTGTTTCCAGTTATACAAACAGATCTACTGTGGCAAAGTGGCACGTATATGATACTGGGGTTGGTTTTTGCCACTGTGCTTTGCTTGAAGCAGGTCATGATGAGCTATGCTAGAAAAGTCCTCTACAACATGTGCTGGCAAACCTTTGCTTCTGCTGTGTGAGCACAGTGAACACACCACAGACTACTGCACTTGTATCCGTTTGAGGGATGTGAGCATAAAATCATAAAGACCATTTAGCTTTCCATCCCTTTAATGATTTCTTGGGTTTGTCCGTTCAGAGATACTCATTCAGGGATTTAATGTATTTCAACACCATTAGGAAGGGAGGCAAGGCTAAGGTGGGGAGCTGTGCTACAATCCGCACCATCTCCTCCCAGTTCGCCTCCTGCTTTCTGGAGGGTGAGGTGCCTCTTTGGTTTAAATTAACATAAATCTCAGATGCTGTAAGCACATCCTCCTCAGTCTCTGACCTCGTCCGTTTGCAGGCACTAGCACTCATGTTACCACATAGCAGATGGATTTGAAGACCTGATCTGTCTGTAAACTAATCTTTGTTCTTTCAAGCGATTAATTTTTGCTGGATTCCTGAACTTCATGTACCAGCTTCCCACGTGGTCACCGAGGTGCTGAGGCTGGCACAACAGGGGCACAGACCCATGGCAATCCAGACTTCAGATGCACGAACCCCCTCCGTATTTTCATCCTTTCTCAAGCAATCCAGTTGGTTGATGACTGCACTTCAGATTTTGAAATCACTCAGTTATGGTGTTCAGTTACAACCAGAAAGACAAATAAGGAGAAAAACTCCATCAAATTAAACAAAGGACTTCCCTTTGCTCAGTCAGTAAACAATTAAAAGAAGTCGCCTGTGATCCACAGCGCAACGAGTAACCAAAACATCTTCACTTACGATCTGTGTTTCCATACAGAGAACAGCCCAGGGAAGCTCAGTGGTCAGAGATTAGGATTTTTAGCTGGACACTTTTATTTCTGGCTTTTCAAGGAACTTCAACGTTCAGTCACAGGCTGAAATTTCTTCTAGTGCCATTGTTGACCCTCCTGCAAACAAACAGAAAGTATGTATTTAGTTTGCAGAATCTGTGGGCTTAGTTAATAAATACCTAGATAATTAATAAATAGCCATAAAGTGCCGTGATGATAAAATCTTTAGACCCTACAGTTCTAAGTATCAGTTGTGATATTTAGCCTGGTTTTCAGACAGGCAGAACAACCACCATAGGCATGTTTTCTACAAAGCCTGATCCCCCAGTCAACACCATTTTATCCCTGCCCACCGTGTGTGTTTTGCGTCCAGGGAAGAGAGAAGTGAAAGGCAGATTTTGTCAGATGACTTGATGAGACAAAGTAGTCACAGGGAACTGTGCCTCAGGCACAATCCCTTCCCTGATCTGCCCCCAGCATTTGCAGCCAGGCTGCATTCCTTTAAACAGGGATCTATGGGAATTACCATTCCACATCACCCCAGCAGGCTGCTGCACTGGTATTTTACCTTTGGATCACTGGTGTGGAAGGCAGTTGGGTTGGGTGGAGTCATCTAAGGCTCCTTTTTTGTACATCACCCTCCCGGGAGACTCAGACTGAGCTACTGTCAGTCCAAGTTGCAGGGTACTGTGGCAGGAGGGCACCTGACACCCACCACTGCTAAGCTCACATATACAGACCTTAGTCTCCCGTGTTCTTAAGCATTAAATGAATTCCTTTCCACTGCCTTGCTCCTTGTGAAATTGTTTACTCATGAGTAAGCCCCACTAAGTCAGAAATCTCTGGAGTCTCACAATGACGTTTGCATTTTATATACGCTCCCAAAGGTGTGAATGACTGCAGCAGAGGACAAAGAGCAAATCCGCTAATGGCACCATATAGCTGTGGTGCCACACAGTATAGTGCAGTCCTACAGAAATGCATAGACCCATTTTTGATTCTGCAGATTTAAAAAAGGTGGTTAGATCCATATTCACAGAGCTACTTAAATGTCTTCTCCTTACTGAAATTAAATAGTTGTGTAGCTGGGTGAATCTTGTCTTTGGAGTCCATTTTTCTACCTGTGGTTACAATAAACCATTTCTCAGACTCTGAACAGGAGTCACAATCAAGCCCATAAGACTGAACTGAGCCTTGCAGTGTGTCATGGGTGCGCTACTGCCAATACGTGGAAATATAAATTGTCCTATGTTTTCATTCCTCATCTTTACGTTTGAAAGTTCAACTTAAACATAGCCTTGCAACTCATGTTCCTATCTGTATGTTTGTATTCTTGGGCAAGTGATAGTGTTTGCTCATCAGCTCACTGTCTTGAAACACGTCAGGGCTGGGAAGCACATGCCAATACTGTCCTCAGTGTGTTCCAGTTCTCTTGCTGAATAGATCACCCTGACAGACCCTCCTTTACACTTTTGAATTGTTTTTTCCAGTGCCGTCAGCTTTCTAAAATGTGCCACACTATCACACTTATGCCAGATGCCTTAACAGAGTGCAGAGGACCAGCTTATTCTGGACAGGAGAGGGAAGAGAGGAAGAGTTGTAAGAAAAACAGGATGATAAATAAGGTCTTGGTTTCTCTTTCACCAGTTCCTGCACCCTAACGGACCTTCAAGCCTCTGTTCATGGTGCACACATATTATTGCAAACACGGTGAAGGGAGTAGCTGAGGATTATCAAAGTCCCACTGCAGCATAGTTGTCTCATACAGCTCACCTAAAATAACATGGCATCGGCATGGTCAAAGTGAAAAGGAAACATCTGTTTCTCCTTTTTATGTTAGTGACAATCCATTTGTTAGCTTTAGAATAGCACAGGCTGTCCCACTGATAACAGCTCGGGCGCTGGCCATTCAGCCCAGGCAGGTGCATGGGGAACTGAGGAGCAGACGAAGAACACGCGGGGCTATACTTGAGAGGATGAACATCAGACTGAGGTCTTCTTTATCCCTTTCTTTCAAAACTAATGAGGAGGATTCTTCTAAATCTGGTGTAACTGTACGGATGCACACTGATTAACTGATCAGTAACTGAAGCCTAGTGAGTAGTATGATGTAACTGTAACCATGCTTTTCTCCCCAGGGGCTGGTGCTGTGTGTGCTGCTGCTCAATCTTCCTTTTCTAACTACTGCTGAGTATTAATTGAAGTAAAGGTCACTGAAGTAAATGGATGTATTTTCAGGGACTTCAAACAAACGGGATCGCATCAGTCAGAACATCTGTATCTCTGGTTAGTTGTTAGCAATTTCATCTTTCAGGAACCAGGAGAAGGGGCTGGTTTTATTTTCACCTGGTGTAATTTTTAGCATGTTGCTAACGTACGTGAAACGAGGAGGCAGTAACCATAACCTCACCTGTATCCATCGTACGCTTTTCTCATTGAGAAGGACTGGCTTTTTTGCTATCTGTTGTCAGTAAACGATACCGCAGAGTAAGAATTTCACAAGCTAAACACATAGAAGGTTACATGCTCCCTCGACCACACATTTGTTTTTGTGGAGAATTGGTTTATAGCTAGGTTAGATGTCTTTATCACTAGTGCTAAAAAGCCCATAGGAAAGAGGAGACAGATAAACAAATTGTGAAAGTGCTGCTGATGCAGATTAGTGGAAGGCTGGCTAACTGCTATTTAAAAGCATTTTGTTCTGATGTACAGCTTTCTCTATATACACATCACGGTGACATCCCAGGCCTAAACCAAATACATACAATACTTCATTCTCCTGTCAAAATGTTTTGATGTAAGGTCTGACGTTTTTCCCATGTTTAATTGTGAAACTGGGCAATGTTTCGTACAGTTCCTTGTACTTTACTCATGCAAAGCATTCATTGGTTTAAATGGTATGATTAAGGGGAGCAGAGTCGGGGCCAAAAAAAGGAAGCATGCAAAGAGAAAATGCATGTCTCCAATAACTTCTGTTGGAATATGGAGCCTTTCACTTAAAATCTGGTTTAAATCAGTAGCTGCTGAAACACATGACCACAAAAAAAGGTGGGTCCTCTGGTGCAGGCTCCAGCGCTGAGTTACAGTCTCTCAGCAGCTCCCCAGGTGTACATGGCATTGCTGTGACTCAGTTTCTCAGCACCTCTGGAAGACGAAGACACCATCTGCCTTGCAAACCTTGTGAGGGGCAGACCCCAACCTGTGCCGTTAGCACCCTGTAGGAAGCACGTATGGGGGGAGATAACTATTTGGTGGTCTCTATGACTTGAGGTCATTTACTCTGAATTCCACATGGACAGACAGTCCAGCCATCACTGACACTATGACAGGGGCAATATGGGCTGAATTTGTTTGCTCCTACACAGCCCGTGGGGTCTGGGGACAAGCCTGGAGGTGCCCAAGTCGTGCCTCCTCAGGGTGAAGGCGTTGACATCACTCGGGCGAAGACACCTGACGTGCCCAGTGGCTGAGGGCACAGAGGTACCCGCTTAGCCCGCCCGAAAGCGCCCGGGTGCAGGATAAGGGCCACCAAGGGTGACCACAGCGGGTCCCCCTGTGGCTTTGCCCGTCTGGGGAGCGACAGCCATCCTTCCTGCCCCCAGGCTGGGGGAGGCTGGCTGCGAGGGATGAGGGGGGAAGGAGGCTCTCCCTCCCTCCTTCCCCCTGCCGCGCACCCGGGCTGCTGCGATGTGGTGAGTCACAGGCAGGTCAGGACCGCGCCGGAGGGGCGGAGGGAGCCGAGGGGACCGACTGATTTACCGCTGGGAGCCGCCACCAGCGCGGCGGAGGCGCCGGAGGGCAGGGCAGGGCAGGGCAAGGCAAGGCAGAGCTGCCCCGCAGCCCAGGTGCCGGGCGGGAGGTCCCTGCCCGCCGGGGCGCGCAGCTCCCACCGTCCCCAGGTAGGGACGGCAGTGCGGGGACAACGGGGCTGAACCCGCCGGAGGGGGCGGTCTGCGGGGCGGAGGGGAGCGGGCAGAGCGCCGCGGAGGTGCGCCGAGCTGCGCCCCGCCCCGCCCCGCCCGGGCTGTGCCGGGTGCCTGGGCGAGGACCGCGCAGCCCGCCCGCCGGCGTGCAGCGCTCGCCTCTCCGGCGGCGGTGCCGGCGCGCAGCCCGCTCCGCTCCGGTAAGGACCGGCAACCGCGGGGAGGACGGGGAGAGCCGGGGGGGACGCGGGATGAGCCGGGGAAGGACGGGGAGCGGCCCGGGTGCTGCGCCGTGCCCCGCCCGGGAACTTGGCGGGAGCGAGGGGCCGCCGCCGCCCTTCCCGGGGCAGGCAGCCTCCGCGCCGGCCGGGCGCCGCGGGGGCAGGTGAGCCGCGCCGCGGGGCCGCCGGCACCGGCCCGCCGCTGCCTGGCCGGGCTCCGCAGCGACTCCCCGGGCAGCGCTCCCCGCAGCGGCCCCTCGGTAGGCGGCTTGCGGCGGCGGCGCAGGCTGAGCGCGCTGCCCCCAACCCCCTCCCACCCCGTTCCCGCTCCGCGGGCGCGGCAGGAGCGCTCAGCGGAGCTGGCGGCGGCGGCTGCTGCTTGCGGCGGGGCTGTCCGCAAGCGCCGCCGGCAAGTTCCAGCTCGGAAACGGTGGTTCCGAGGTGTGGGTGGTGGTGGCCACTCCGACCGGCTCCGGTGAGGCTGAGGGCTCGGGGGGAGCCTGTGGGTTTCCCGAAGTTAGGGATTTGTACTTTCTGGCTGTACAGAGCTCAGATTGTGGTTCGGGTTTTGGTTTGTTGGTTTGGGTTTTTGTTGGGGTTTTGGTTTTGTTTTTTTTTTTTAATTTTCGAAAGCCTAATTTGCTTTAAATGGTAAATAATTCGCACCCTGCAACGGCATTCCACCACTGTTTCCTTGTCGGCATTAAGATGGGTGGTCTTTGGCTTTATAAATATTAAGTGCACTGCTTAGAAACTGGAAGTTTCGCACATCTTCACACAGGGATTAATAATCGACTGACAGTGATGTTTAACAAACTGTGCGTTTGTAACCTGTAGGAGGTTATTCAAGCTGCAGTGCATGTTTTTCCCAAAGAACCTGTGCCATGTGTGGTACTTCATTTGCTTTTATCCTACAGGTGCTTTTTGCATTGTCCACCAGCAGAAAGAGGATGGTGTTGCTTTTTTTTTTTTTTTTTTGAGGTCTGAGAGGTTTGGATTCATAATCAGGCAAGATAAAGTGTCTCACATGTTTCTTTAAGAGCTGGTTAAATGTTTACAGATCATACACTGCGAGAGCAAAAAGCTAGCCTTTGGCAGGAGCTGCATGTTGAAAACAAAGTAAGTTGGAGAATGACTGTATCGCTTGTTCTTTGTGTGCCCTAATCCTTCTTCAGCACTGTATGATTCTTTTTCTGACTGTCTTCTAATACAAACTGAATCATTTAGAAAAATGAGTATTTTGTAAAACATTCATCTCTATTTACAGAAAAGAAAGTCAGCTGCTTTGCCTTTTTGGTGGGGAGGGAATAAATTGTCTTTATTATCCCCTAGAGCTGCTTTTTCTTTTTTTCTCCAAAGGATAACCATTGCATAGCGGTGCTTTATCAGTAAAGTGAATTGCACATGTTTTGGTTGGAGAGTGGCTTGTGGAGGTGTTGTTTGCCCAGGGGAGATGGCAGTGCAGGCTATAGATGGATAGGAGCACACTGACTCAGGGCAAACCAGCCAGAAAGCCAAAACTCATTAGAGGTTCAGTGAACAGCTGAAGAATGCAAAACTGAGTGGCAAATGTTGTGCTCCCAGGACTGCCTTTCCCATCCTGATTTTCCTGCATTTGTAGTTTTCTGGTACCTAGCTGATGACCTGTAATATCCTCCAGCTGGTCCAATGCAATTCAAGGGCCCAACCCATCCACTTTCATTCTTCTGTGACCTGCAAGTGCCTGCTCTGTATCTTTCAACTCAGAGGAGAAATTCAAAGCCTGCTGCTTCCCAACTCTGGCTTCCAGGAGTAACTGGCCCAGCTGGCTGCAGTGCAAGAGCAGTAGTAGCCTTGCCTTCACAGCTGCAAAGGGAACCTGATGCTGGCAACATGTTGTGCTGAGGTAGCCAGAGAGCCTGAGCTTGCAGCAGTGGAAGCCCAGACCTCTGGATCATCTGCTTCATACCACGATTGCTTTGTGGTGGTGATATGTCCAGACTTCATTCACTTTGGGCAGAAAGCAAGGAGAGGTTCTGCATCTCCACATGTGTTTGTGCAATATCCAGTGCAAGATAAATCTTGCTTTGGCTCTCTCAGCACTACAGAAACTCAGAATCACAGAATGGTTTGAGTTGGAAGGGACCTTAAAGACCATCTAGTTCCAACCCCCCTACCATGGGCAGGGACACCCTCCACTAGACCAGGTTGCTCAAAGCCTCATCCAGCCTGGCCTTGAACACTTTCAGGGATGGGGCACCCACAGCTTCTCTGGACAACCTATTCCAGTGTTTCACATTGGTTCTTGAACGGGAAAGCGATAGCATAGCTGAATAGTGCTCTGAAACGACAGGAACATGAAACCCAGAAGGGAGTTACAGGATTTGGTTGGTGCAAAAGAGAAGGAATGGGTTGCAGTGTGTAATATTTCAAACAAACCTGCCTAACATTTTGGGTGGCAACCACACCTTCGTGATTGGTTCCTGTGAAACCCTGTGTGCAGGCTTCCCACATCCCTGTTTGCCGCCTTGCTGGCTGGCCTCTGAGCCAGTGGCACAATTTCATGTTTCATTAGGCTGTGTCATTAGCTGAGCCATTAACCTGTGCATCTCCTCTGCCGTGGCCACAGCCTGTGATTGCCTTCCACTCGAAGTTTGTAGCTGGTGGCTAAACCTGCGGTCACGCCATGGCGGCTGCCGCACGGTCCCAAGCAGCACGTCATCGCCGAGGAGGCAGGACCACAGCTCTGAGGAGGACTCCACGGATGGCACCTCTTTGCCTGTCCCTCCCCTCGCAGCTGGGCCAGGAGGATTTCTGTTGTTCTTGCCTTGTAAAAATGTTGCGTTTTTCTTGGCAATGGTTTTAACAAATCTATATCTCATACATAGGGACTGATGCGAGCACGTTAGCAGAAGCCATTTTTAAATCAGTTTCCTTACCCAGGGGAAATGTAGTATAGACGGGGCCTTCAGGAAACGAATAATTAGGTGACCTTTTTCCCCCCAGAATATCAGGTCTGTTTTATGTAGAGCTGTTTGAAGTCACACAAATTCTCATTACTCTCCAAATCTCTAACCTTGCCTTGTTTAAGATACCTTTTAGGAAATCAAATCAGTGTTTCAATCTAATTTCCAAAGGCATTCAAACACATGGTATGTGTGCTAACTTGTCTCCTCTAGCATTAACAAATCTAGCAAATTGCCAAGCTATTTGCCTTCAGGAAAACTGTGATGTTGTACAAGAAGATAAAGTGTCTTTTTCCTCCAATTTTAAACATTAGAAAAATAAAGGAGAGGTAAAGTTATCAGACCAAATTGGTCTAGGATGTAACTCCTTTGAAGAAAGCAGTGTTACCACGTAGATTGATGTTTTATTTTTGATCTGTTCTGAGACTTTTTAGTTGCCCTGTGATCTTCTTCAGGCACTTGATGTGGCTGGATGGTGACCCAGTCGCCTTGGCTCAGATGGACCTTCCTTGAATTAATTGTCATCGAGTACACCAAATATCGGAGTGGGAAATAGAAGTGAAGATCAAGAATTTATGGGGTTTATAACCCTTAAATTTTGAGGGGTTTATAACCCTCATATTTTAAGGAGAAGGCTGTGTGCATCACCCAGGTGCAGGGGGCATGAGTTACAAACAGGGATGCAGTGGATGGTCTGAAGACCCTCTGCTCCCCCTCTCCGCCCAGCACACCAGCCTCCAGGGAAGCAAATGCCTTGGAGCATTTCATTTTTCAAGCAGTTGTCAATAACAGAAGAGTTTCTGTAATGCTGAGGAGTTTAATAAGCTCAAAATACTTTTTAAAAAGGCTTTTCTGGTGCATCCTATAGCTCCAGGACAGACTCTTCTGCTTATCCCAAGAAAATGAACATGCAATTGTCCTTCTATATGGAAGGCGGTGGAAGGGATCTCATTTGAATTCATGATAAATTTGGTTGCAAATGCATGTGAAAGGAAAATTGCCAAATGCTTTCAGAAGATTTTCATTTTGCTCAAGTGTTCACACCATGGCCATCGCCATGGTATTTGATAGCTATCCATTTTGTTGTGTAGTTGCAGCTTTAACCTCTCTTTGAAGGGTCACATTGGCATATCTTTTTTTTTTTTCTCCGTAGTCACAGAGAAATAACAATTTAAATGTAAGTTGCTTTCCTCTACCGTAGCTCCTTCACTTTGACGTTTATCCAACTAAGCAGTATCAGAATCTTTGACATGTACAGGCATGATTTCTGCGAAGGATCAGTGACCCAGCTTGATAAATTTAAAAAATCAGCAATATAACTAAATATGTGACATTTATTGAAATTCATTCTTTGCCATGGAGCTACTTTCTTTCAAAAATATTGAGAATAGTAAGGGATTGCAGCTGCAATTTGATTAAATCTACAGTTGTTACCATTTGCCTTCTGAAAATTGATTCCCTCCCCTCCCCGTCCCCCAGTTTGACATGGTTATTGATTAAAAACTCTGCGCTGGCCTAAGCCAGCATAGATTTGTTAGTGTTTGTGTGCTTCCCAAGCAAGTTTGGACAGGCTTTCCACCGTGGAAGCCGACCCTACTCTTAAGCTATTGGAAATGGTAAGGTTCCTCAGCAATTGTTTTAAACTATATGATGACACATCTTTGAACCCCATTGTACGAAGGAAAAATACCTTCTGACTGGAGAGAGATTTCCTGTTTATGTGTGTGTTTGCTGGAATTAAGCCTTCCCCTGTGTGTTGGCCGAGGGTGGTTTTCTTTTTGTAATCCAAAATGGCAACGTGGCAAGTCACCTCCAGAGTTCATTATTTTGGACAGGATACAGGTCTTTTATTTTCAAAATAGCATGGCTCTGGAGTGGATGATGAAGCATAGGGGCCTCTCAGTTACACTTCTACAAGCAGACTCCATTAGTTGAGGCGGCACAGTTATAAAGACAGTTAGATTTAGGCAATAAGTAATTAACTTTTATTGACAATTTTATACAATGCGAGTTGTTCGCTTCCCACACAGGAGGTTTTTGGCTTTGGGCAGATATTCTTTCAGCATAAGGATATGAAATTTGCCAAATGTATAATTTATTTTATAAAATGGCTAGAATCGTAGCTTTGGTTGTGACTGAAGAGAGTCCCATAAAATCTTTTGATTCTCTTTATGGAGCAAAGAATAGCCCAACAGGTGACCTCCAGGCAAGAGCCCAACTGCAGGAGGATTGAAAGTGATACCTGAAGGGCTTTCAGCTGTGTAGATGTGGGCAGGTGACCAGAAAATACAGCATATATAACACTCCTTACTCTTGCTAACTGGGGTGCCTGTGTTTGTGTACTTGTAGTGTGACTCTGCACCCTACGTGCCATAGCTGAACCCCCTTCAGAGAGGAGAATTGTTACGAGACTCAAAAAGGCATTTTGCCTATAACAGTAACGAGGCTGGACCACCCTGAATTTAGGCAGTAAAGTTATAGTTATTTATTAAATACAGTGCTGAGGTTTCTGGTTTGCTTCAAATGATGCTCATTTTAAACAACTGTCTGAGACGAGGAGAAACCTGGACTAATGGACTGATTACACTGAGCATTTGTTAGGGCTGAGAGCCACATGGCCCCAGTGTGGGATGCCCGTGTCCCAGCCCCAGCTGTGCCGGCTGCTGCCCCTGCCCACATCTGGCAGAACATTGCCCTCAGCTGAATTCCAGTCCCTCTATCACCCACCACAGCGGCTCAGACCTACATGCATGCAGGTTCTTGAGCAGCTTGCTTTTTAGACCTCCTCTTGTGGTTGTGCTACTTGCCTGGTAGGAGCTGTGTGCAAGCCTGTGGCCTTGTGGTTATCTCTTGGAGTTTTGGCACTGACTCTTCGTGGACACTGAGGTTAGCTCTGTGTGTGTGTGTTTGCACGGTATTTGGAAAATGGATTTTCTCACCTTCAGCTTTAATAGAAGATCGAGGTATCTTTTTCCGCCTGATATTTTCTCATTAATATTTGCACAAGTTGATAATTCCTGCAAGGACTATTTTTGTCTAAATTTTGTGGAAGTAGAAGTCCACATGTCTAACGAGAAGATGAAAACAATTACCAGCTACAGTTAGAATTCCAAGCTTACTTACTTTCTCCTTATTTTAGGACATATTCTTTCTTTCTTTGTTTATTTTTTTTAGTTTGTTTGACCTGGATGCTGAACCTCACCTTTCATTTTATATTGTTTTTTCCATACTGAAAGTGTTCTAGCTAGGATGGTTTCAAGCTTGGTAGAGGTCTACTGTGCCATATGAATGCCTAGAGACATACATGGGTGTTTTAGTGTTTTGTCATGAGAAGGCCAAACACTAGGAATTCTTTTTGGATTGGTTGGCCCAAACTAAATCACCAAAATTTTAGGACCATTAGAGATATTTATTAAGACATTGGCGTTTGCTCTTCTCCCCTGACACCCACCCTGTGGATGATCCTATGAGGACAGAGGTAGCAGGCTTCTGAGTAACCCCAGCCTTTGAGAAAATTCCCAAATCTGTGGGTTGTCCCAAATACATGACTACAGAAGAACATGTTTTGCTCCGTAAAACTGAAATAGCTTCACGTGATTCATCTCTCTTCAGTTATATGCTGGGGTAACTGAGGCTTGGATTTCTCTCTATCTTTATGACTGTTATGCAGCCAAAATTGTATTAGGATTTCTGTTCTGGGAATTTTATATTCTTTTATCTGTTATTATATATCCTTACATCTGTTAGAGGTATTATTATATAATTTTCATGTATCTTTGTGACATGTGTTTTCTCATCCAAAAATAGCAGACTCTGTTGGTTAGGTCTGAGAAAGCAGGATAAAGCAGAGGCAGCTTTACTGAAGACAGTGAAAGGTGTTGGTAGTTGAATTCATGTCAAAAGTTAATTCATCTTTCTTAATGTCATTGAAAATGTTAAATTACTAGAGTTATATTCAGTTTTCTTGTCTACTTCTAGAAAGTGGGTACTAATTTTGAATGTTAAGTATTACTGTCCTGCAAAACCTTTGCTTAAACTCTTTAGGTTTATTGCTTTCGCTCTGTGGATTAGAGGCCAATATTTTTTCCTGGGGAAAAATGCTTCTGTATTTGATATCATTCTTACAAATGCCCAAAGCCGCAGTAAAAAAAAAAAATACAATCACAATATTAATAATGCTTTAAAAAGTAGGTAGAGTGCAAACAGTATTGGACTCCAGTGAAGCAGTGAGCCGATGTGAAGCTCCCTGTGTGGTTAAACACTTTTGCATCGGAGAATAAAATCCAAATTTCACTCTGAAAAATGTTTACCATCCATTCAAATCAGCGGAAAATGTTGTGTATGTGTGTGAGGATGCATTTTAGCCCACAGTAGCTGATTGAAAACTTTATCTTAGCTGTTGCTTAACCCTTCTGGTGAAGGAATACTTTGGCATCCACTTGGCTGTTGCTTTCCAGTGTGTGTTCAAGGACAGTGTTGCATCATAATGAGTTTTATCCTTGTTCATGTTTGCAGCGCTTCCAAATAGTAAGTGGGGTTGTCCCCACAGCCAGGATATAGGTGCCTTTAGTTAAACTCACGGTGTCTGGATACAAGTAAATTCCATCATCACCGTCAATGGAAGCGATGCAAGCGCTCAGAACACGTAGAGGACCCATGCTTGTGCTGTGGCTTTATTTTTATGCTTTGTTTTGTTTTCCTATTTCCTAGTATTTAGTGTTTATTAAGTGTGGTAGTCAGAATCTGAAATTCCCAAATGTCTGTCTTTCCTGGTATTGCAAACACTGGCCTTACATATGCATCACCAGAGAATGTGGCACAGTGAGAACATTTCACTGTCCTTTTGCCTTCTCAGAGGATTAGGTAGCTCCTTGTCCTGAGATATCCTCTCCTCTGACGTTCTTCAGAACCTGCTAGGTCTCTGCCTTGCCTTGTCAGTTAGATTTCCGCAGTTGGAAAATCCTATTGAATCTACATGGGAACTTTATTATAAGGTTTTGAGCTATCCTATAAAATTTAACATTGATTCTGTTTGTGCTTCAGAACTGTAATATGTGAAAACCCCACTACATTTTAGCTTCCATCAAATCTGATAGGATTCAGTTACTCTTATTTGCATCTAAATTCCACTGGATTTTTTCTTTATTATCCCAACCTTATGTATACAAAAGAGATGGATTGCAGGGCATGTCCATTTGTGAGAAAGAAATGATTCCCTCCCTCTCCTGGTTGTATTCGAAGACCGGGCCAACAACAGTTAACTTTTTTCCTGGATAGCTGTGGCAGGCTACATGAGAGGAGGAGCTCTGAACGAATGCAAACAGAATTTGGGAGAGATGAGAGCCAGCCAGAAGGTAGGTAAAGTCAGCACAGAGTGCATGGAATCACAAAAATCATTAATGACCTTCTAATTGCAGAACTGAATCCCATGTTTTTCCTGCAGGGCTAAAAAGGGAAAACACCATGCGTGGTCATTATCAGTCAGGAGGACTGTTTGCCAGTTCTCTGGAGTTTTCTTTCCCTCTGAAAACACACTTACCAAAATAAGTGCGTGTTTGTTCTTCTGCAGATGTAAGCTGCCATGATAAAATCAGCTGAGGGAGAGCTCAGAGACATCTTTACTGCTTCCTGAAAATTTCTGCGTTGTTTGTTTGTTTTCAAATTGAGAGGTTTTCATATAACATGCTTTGAAAGAACTCCCTTTATACAAATAATGCCACATTTCTCTTGTAAACTAAACACAAGCTGGGCCAACCTCTGCCTGCAGATAAGCATGCATGGCTTCCAAAGTTCCCCAGACTGCAGCGGGAGAGCTTCCTGCTTATCTGAGGAGGGTTCGGTGCCCAAAATCCCTGAAGGGCACAAAAATAAGGTAACAACTAGTGAATTGTTTTCACAGTACAAAAAGCCTTGCAGAAAGCAGCAAGGAGCAATAAGACATGGCTAAAGGATAAGGAAGTACCCCTTTTCCTTCTGGAAAAGGCAAATCTGAGACCTCCATTGCCTGCTATTAATAGGGGTAAAATCCCATCAGTCAAATATTTGACTAGGCATGGTTTATAGGGATTTCAAAGACATATGAAAAGATAATGCCTGTGTCCATTAGTTATGTGGAAATGCAGTGTAGGTTAATTCAGTCTTTCTTTAAAGAGTAATGATTATCTTCATTAACAATATATAAGATTTTTAAAGATTTACTCTTCTGCACCTATCATCCCTGTTATGTCTTCTACATAACTTCTCAGCATCTGCCCCATACCATCTATTGCTCATTTTAAATGAGGTAATATTGAGATACTGTCATGTCAACAGATCTGCTACCTTTCAGGCTGTTTTAAGCACCCTGTTTTCTAGTCCTTAGTCAGCTCAACTATCACAAGAATCAATGAGAATATTGTTTGCATAAAGACTGTGGAGTCGAGTCTTGGAATAGGTGGGAGCTTTGCAGTAAAGGAAGGTAACTTACCCTGACAAACCTCAGGTCTGAAACCAGGCCTTCATGTTAAAATCCAGGTGTGTAAGAGTTTTTAGATCTGTCCCATCATCACTCCCAACAGCTGTATCTTGTTCAAATTTAAATTGCTCAAGTGGGTAATTATTAAGCACACCAGTAGTCCACATGACATACATGGTGCTAATAGGCAATACAATATAGTTTGAATATTTCAAGTAGGAGCACGGATGTAAAAGAAAATGTTCTTGTTAAATGACAATCACCTTTGTTCAGTGCTTGCCTGAAGTATTGAATTCACTTAACAAAGCCTCATGCTCAGGAGTAATTGTTGTAATATAAAGTCCTAAATTAAAAACAGACATTAACTGACATTTCCACTTTTACAACTGCCATTTTATTTTCATTTTGGATAAGCAGACCAAGTCTAAAATTATGGGTAAGATCCAAAGAGGCTACTTTGGCATCCAAAATGGGGTTTAGAGTGAGTTCAGGGCATGAGTCCAAGAAAGGAATCTAGAAAGCTAACACTCACTGGCCACAAAGCTCTCAGGTGCTTAGATTAACTGGTGTCTGCACTTTGTGCTCAATATTCCCTGGATCTCACCTGAGCTTCAGCTCTGCAGGAGAAGAAATCACATGGAGCAGTAAGAGGCCCTTGGTTCTGGCTGGGTTACAGCTCCCAGCTAAGCTCATTTGCAGTCCCCAGACAAGATGGAGCCGGGCACCACAGTCAGGGCCTGCTGCTGACAGGCCTCCAGTCCCACGCCAAAGCCCTGCTCCTCCTCCTGCGCTTTCAAAGCATGAGGACAGCTTTGTCTAAAAGGATTCCTATCCACACCTTCCACTGTCTGCATCTTCCCACCGGGACAGGACTGAGGAACGACCGTTGAGGTGGGTTGCTGGCTCTCTCACGGCAGGAGGGCAGGAGAAGAGAGCACAGGCAGGGCTGCCTGTACCTGGGGAGGGCAGGTGGCAGAGAGGGCCAGAGCCAAGCCTTTGTCCCAGATTTAGACCTTTGGCCAACTGTTCATGTGAGGATAAAGACGGCAGTTTTAAATCAGCCCCTTTATGCCAGGCACCATCCTGCAGCTCAGCCTGGCAGTGCTGTGACTGTTGTAAACACCAGCACTAAGCCCTTCATAATTTGGAAGTGTTTTGTAAGAATAAGCTAATTTATCCTCGTGTCACCTCCTGTGAGAAAGGTAAATATGCTCTGAAGTTTGGAAACAGTCTCTTTGCTTATCTCTCAAACTCCTTGAATCTGGCTCCATATTTCCAAAGGAGACACTCCAGGTCTGAATGAATCCAAACCCTGGTACCAGGCCCTGTGTAAACACGAACCCCTGAGAGCAGCGGCTGCACATTTAAGCTCCCCAGGTCTCCCCAGAATGAGGGGAGGGAACAACCTGAAAGCAACTAAATGAAGCAGCTGAAAAATCTTTAAAAAAAAAAAAAAAGGAAAAAATAGACACCCCATTAGCATAAAAAAACCTCAGACGGCTCAGCCATCCCTGAACACCTTCAAACTATTGAACTTTTCAACATCTTCTGAAGGTCAGCACAATATTTCAGAATAAAAGCTGTGGCTGATGGACCCTTCCTGAGGGAGATGTGCCAACAGGAGCTGAGGCTGCTCTAGATCAGCTACTCTACTGATTGCAGCTGTGACACTGTTGCCTCTGGTGAGAGCAGGGATGTCAGATAGGCTGTTCCCAGGCCATTTCAGGATTTATGAACACCAATACCGTAAAGTCCTTGGAAGCAGATCATGAATCACAGGTTCACAGCACAGCAGCAGTCATGCCAATGAGCCATCATTAACTCAGTTTCTAAACTGAGTGAAAGTAGGGCATCAGTTAAAGTGCATTGCAATAACATAAACTTACAGTGACAAAAGCGAGGTCAGTATTAAAAAGAAAAAGGTCATAACCTCCTAACTAAACACAGATGGGAAATGAACACTATCCTTGACGTTGCTCCCGTTTGATTATCAAAAAGCTGCTATGAAGCTAAGTAGACCATCAGGTTATTAGCTTTGGTGTCACATAAAGGATGTGTTCTGCAAAGCTAAGGCATAAATATAGACTTCATTACTTTCACTAGCTGGTTTACAAACACAGCCAATTCAGTTTTCTCTGTAGCCATTCTGAGGGTCTGCTCCTCATTTTTCAAGGGGCAAAGACCACTGAGGCAGTTTGTGTTTGGCAGGACTAGTTAGGTCAACATTACACAGTCGCGGTTACACTGCTTGTGGGGCCAGCTTGGGCATGGAAGGAGTGCAGTCTACTTCCCAGTGCTAAATATAGTACATGTGGACACATCTCAGTATCAGCCTAACAGGCTGTGCCAGGCCAGACCAGTTCAGCAGCCTCACAAAGCTCCTAGACACGAGGAGTGGGCTTGGAGGCAACCTAAGTGTGTCTGTGCAGTGCTGGCACAGGTCTACAAGCAGAGTTTTTTTCCCAGTTTCTCATTTGCCTGGATAAGGCAGCCCCCAGCAGTCTCATTCCAGCATTTGGGTAAGCTCTCCAGGGAGCCACCTCACTTTTACAGATGTGCTGATCTCGCTGGGATCCTGCACAAAGGTTGACCGTGACATCTCAGCTTGACAAGCTATGTATCAAGCAAGACATCAGCAACCTATTGGAAATCCTTGACCCTAGGTTTTGTCACTGATTTGCCTTGTGGCTCTTGAAAACACATTGACTGAGAAGGGTGAAGTCATGGCACCCAGTGGCATGCTTTATGTGCGCCCGCGGAGCAGAAAAGCTGCTGCCTGACACGGTCCTGCCAGCTCTTTCAGAGAAAAGAGCAGAGCCAGCACAATTTCTTTTGCTTGGTATCCTAGGTATTTGTACCACACCTTGGAGGAATTCAGGGACTTTTTGGGTTTTAGTTGCTATTATTATACTTATTATATTTACTGTGACATCAAAAGGAAACTGAATAATTTGGTGAGCATGTAGATCCTTTGGTACAGTTTTCATATAATATACTTTATCACTGCTATCTGTTGATGTACAGAACTTTTTTTTTTTTTTTTGGGAGATTAATGTTTGGCTATGAAGAGTTATTGTCTCAGGGACTCCTAAGAACCATTAGCACCAAATGACACTTAAACTGCAGGAAATGCCTTGCATCAAGATCATTCATAATTGCTGTTAGAACATTTAGATCAAATCTGTATGCTGTCTTGGTTACTCATGGCTATCTGCCTTTTAATCTTTTTCATTTTATGACCCATGCCATTCCTTTAATTATCACAGTATAGAAGGCTGTTAGCTTTACAAGACAGGAAAGGCTTCCAAAATCTGCTCTGCATTTCAATACAGGAATTCAGGTAGATAGATGTTATAACCACAAAGGGTAAAGTAGAAAATCTAAGTAAGTGCTGAGAGTACTTAAGGGAATCTAGCTAAAACTGAGCTTGCAGCCAGGTTTGCCAACTTGGCTCTTTACAAAAGGAGGAACTACATTCCAAGGAAATTACACTGTCCCTGCTCTGTATAGACAACCACAAAATGCTCAGGCTCATGCAAAAAGTCAATCAACAGGATCGACTCAGAAATACAGTAAAACTGCTTTCTCCTACTGTAAGGTGTTTTTATCACACAAAAAAACCCCATGCATCTTTAACTGAGCTTGTATGGCTTCCTTGGTGAGCCAGAGCACATGTCTGCGTTTATCTCAACTGACTAGAGTCAATAAAGGTCTTTGCTTTGCATATGCAGTGAAAATACATTGAGATGAATTAGTCTGTCCAAACACATGAAAAATTGGACTGAAACCCAAATATCTCCAAATTCTTTCACCTGAAACAGAAGACCAACCTTACCCTGTTACTGGTTATGACATGTACAATAACAAGCATAACATGTTATTCTACCCCACTCACAGCTCCTTTTCTACTTGGACTGAATAAGATGTTCACATGTCAGTTGTCAGGCTGAATTATTTGCTGCAAATACCAAGCTTAAGTCAGTGCTAGAACTGGATTCATTTTACTACCACTGCAGTGGCAAAGAGCCACAATAGCATCACAGGTATTTTCTTACTGAAGTTTCACAATTGCTGACTTGCATTCGAGGTGAATGGAGTGGATCAATAGTGTTGTGTTGTTCAAGGTTTGCTTTCTATTTTCCTGCTATTGCTAAACAATATTTTTTTTAAATCCTCTCATCCTTATGTGTCCAGATGCAGAAAGCTGTTCTTCTGTATTTAAAGATCCAAATCCATCTTGAAATAGAACCATGAACAAATAACGGAGGACCTACCTTACTGTGGGTATTTCCTCCCTGTTTTTCATGTATTCTTTGTGTATTTTGAACTTCTTTTCTAGTTCATGTTCTTTTTGGAATTGATTCCTCAGCCCTTAGAATGAGTATCGTTTCCTCACACGAGAAATTTCCCTGAATCCCAACAAATGCTGTATACTGCCTTTTAAATGAATCTTTTTCAGCAATGTATAGCTCTTCATCTTCTCCACTCATTTGCAATATACCGGTGAGTGTTTGCTGACGTTTGTTAGCCCCGCAACAAATGATTAAATAAATCCAGTTGTGCTATAGACCCAGGACGTGAGTTGGCTTTAGGCTGTTAAGATCTGAAGCAAGCTTCAAAGAAAACACTCTAGACTGCATTGCATTGCTGGACACCTACAAAAATAATGCTAAATGAGTATAAAAATAGCATTTTCTCCACTGCAAAGGATAGATTAATGTTCTTGTGTTTTAATGCCTGTTAAAAATAAACCTAGAAGGCAACAAAAATGCCTCTGTTGAGAGCTGCGGTGAATTACAGTGGTATATTGGACCCAGTAATGGACCATGTATATTAAAGAGCTTATTTTATGCAGGGATAATTTAGATCCTTTTTTTGTATTTGAATATTGTAAAAAAAGGCTTACAGTTTAGTTGAACATGCTAATGAAAGCAATTTCTTCTGACACATGCGACTGCGTTGGATATGTAGAGGATTTAGTTAATGGTAGATCCTCCAGCATTTGCCTCGGCTGTGTCCTGCCCACCAGTTCTTCACCATCAGCCATCTGCATGCACACACACCTTTTGGAGTACCATAGAAACCTCCCAGCTCTGTTATGAATGAATTTATGACCTAAATCACCGCCACTAAGTCTCGTAACTCTATGCAGTAGGAAAATGCATCATCTTAGTGTACATACCACGCTGCAGGGAAGTTATGTTCCCATCCTAGTCAGGATAAGTCACCTAAACTCAAGTTAAAGTAGGGCTGAAGATGGGGGAATATGGATTTTAACTCAGATTAGCCATTTGAATTCAGCTCAGGGATCATTTGAATGTTTGTTGCTGACTTCCTCAAATTTCCTTGTTCTCTCTGTTATTTTAACGCAAAGGAGCTCATTCAGGTTAGCAATTCTGGTTTAAGAACTTTTTTAATCTGTGGCTATATAAAATAGGTTAACCTTACTAAGTATTTTACATATAACCAATCTTGACTACAGATGCAATCAGTTAATTGAAAAGTCTGATGAAGACACGTCTGCTGGGGCCTTAGTCTGTTGAAGCTGATGCCAGGTCTGTGACAGATTTGCAACAACAGATTAAAGTTGGATGGATGGAGCTGTTACCATCTCCCTGTCTCATTTGCACTGTCCTGTTAAATGATGCTGCTGTCTCCATGGCAGGGCATCTGATCCCCAGAGAATCAGGTCCTGAACTGGCATGGATTTCGTTACGGGATAGCAAAGCAAAGTGGACTCTCAAGAGCAGCAGTCACTATGGTAATCCTGTATAAATTTGCCATCACAACTCTGTCAGAGCCCAAAGTAACAAGTTGTACTATCCCACTGCAAAGACTCTATACTATCAAATATTTCCTTAAAGAGGGGACAAGGCTAGCGTTTGCTGACAGTAGAGTTTCTGAAATACAAATTATCATGGCTTTGCTGTTAACTAACCTGAAATGACCTATCTGAGGACTAAACGTATCCTTGTACAAACAGGCTGTATGTGGGATATGCAGGACCGTATCATTTCCTTTTCGGTAGTAAAGCAAGGGAAAAAGGGATGCACCAAACAACCTACAAAATGCTTTCATGTCAGCGTGTTGTCTTAGCTTGGTCAGATCCATGGAATGCTTTGTGATCAGAGTTAAATGGGACCCAAGTTGTTGAAATGAGGGATAGGAAAACAAGCATGACTGTTTTCTAGTTTCCTTGCGTATGACAGCTTGAATATTATTCCACAATAAAGCCAGGCCTGACTTGTCCGTATGGTGGCAAAGAGTGTCAAGAAGAGACATGATGTTCAATGATAGAAATTATCATTCAGGTCATAATTAGGGAGAATGAAACTTGTAGGAAAAAGATTGCCATTGGGAAGCCATGAATAGTACACAAACACTCAAGGCGAAGCCTGGTGGGAGGCATCAACAATAGCACTTGAGGTTGCCAGGCACAGTAATATGACGCATCATTACTAGCCACTTGCAATGGTTGACCAAAATCCATTTTCTCATCAGTTATGCAAGCTAGTGTCTGCTGAGGGATGGAAAAATGAGCACATCATGACATAGGCTTTGAAAAAATCTCTTACAAAAGAAATAATCCATCCACAGCTATTGCTTGCTGATAGTTATCACATGCCACAGCTTACAAGTCCTCTGTAGACACATGAAAGACACACTGACACACAAGTCACGGGAAGGTCACAAAAGAATGAACAGCATCCATCATTCAAACCAAGCAGAGAAACAAAGGGTTTACTTGTTTTCCTTTTGCAACTGATAGGCAGCAACTAGTTCTTTGACCTGCATTCGGAAAGTGTATCTACAGCCTAAGTATTTTGGGTCTAATTCAGCAAAACTCCTTAAGTGCTAAAGTTCAACTGAAATTACATTTGGGTGTGTGCTAGGGAGAACTGGGACTGTTGGACCTTTGAAGAGAGTTGGGACTGAATTTTTAATTCTCCAAAGTTTTCCTGCTTCTTCAAGATGTACTCAAGTGAAACGTGTTTACAGTGACCTGGTCTGGAGGTTAAAAAAAGCAGCTCTGCTGCAGGCTACAGCGGTGGAAGAGAGAAAGACCCTGGATCAAGTAGATAAAAAAGGCGACCCAGACATCACGGGAGTCTCACTGAGGAATAGTGGAGTTTATATGATGTGAGGGCTGTGAAAAAAACAAATGCCTAAAAAAAAGGAGTTGCACACTGCACTCTTCACATAACTCCTGTGTCCTCCCTAAGCTGTAAATGTCTCACGGTAGAGCATGTGTCTTCTGATTTCAGGCACCTTGAGGAAAGATAGATAGTGTGCTGGAGACATGCATTGTGGGGAACCATCTTCCCTAGGGCTGCCTGTAAATCTGAGCCTGAGCTTCCCATAGGTGGAGATCAGCAGATTTCTGCCTGGGAGGATGCTTGAAACACCTCAAAAGCATACAAAGGAAGACACAATGTTGGAGCTCAGATATGAGAGCAAAAATTATTTTGTTTTCATTTATTGCTTCTATTTTCCTTCCTGCAGTGGTAAAACACAGTACCTATTATTCCTGGCATCCTTAGCATTACACTGAATCCTGCCCTTGCTCTTGCTGTTAAGCTCTTTGCTTTGGATCTCATTTGCTCAAGGAGCCTAAGGAGGAATTTTCTGTTTCCAGAGCACGGATGGAAACCAGCGCTGTTTCACCAACCGGGTGTAGGCAGGGTAGCCTATCTGAGGATACTGGCCTCACGTCCCAAGATGTGGTTTGAGGGAAAGAACAAGTCAGACAGTATTTATGGCTCTAAAACCATCTGCAGTGCACACTGGTATTTACTGTGGGACAGCTAGGGAACCTCTTTCTCAGACACTGGAAGAACAGGGAAGGTTGTAAACTGAAGACAGAGGGGCGTACAGGGTGGGAAATCTATTTGGGAACATATTAATACAAGAAAATAGCACAGAATCTACTGCAGCAAAGTAGGTGTCTCAAGTAACCTTGCGTCATTTTACCTGTGATGGTGGTCAATCATCCTCATCTAGCCATTGTCCCACCTCCTGTTTTCTTTCTCCACTGCAGTGCCACCTCCTTTATGTGGGTTTAAACGTTGCAGTAAATATACCTGCCTCTGCGTTGTGTCTGAAATAGAGCACTTTTGGAATTTTCTGTTTCATCTAGTATTTGTCAGAACACGTTGGCTCGTCAGAAGTGAATCTGCAGGAATGTATCAGTTCTAGCATGGGTGGAAGTGCCAGCTGAAAGGAGGCAAGGCAGACCAGGCTCCCGCTCCTCCCGTTGCTGAGACCTTCGCTCAGCGCTGGCGAGGCAGGGAGGTCGACACGGTTGTTCTTGGATTGGGTGTAACTTCTGAGTGTTTCACACAAACTTCGAAAGCTCTTGGTTTCATCCCAGCACCGAGCAGGAAAAATTCTGTAATAGCAAGACATTTCAGGGGATGAGAAAAACTGTTTCCTGCCCTATACAATACAGAAGTCGGCACTCTGAGTACTGAGGCTATTTTCTAATTATAGCAAAATCCCTGCTCTTTTTTCTTTTAAACTTATATCCATGTTTGGTTTGTTTCCAGGATTCTGTTATCGCTAATTAATATCAGAAAATGTTGTTGATTTGAAGGAAGATCTTCATTTCTCAGTACCAGAAGTGTGACTTATTCTTACCAGCTAATACTTGCAAATAGCCTGTGTTTCTGATTTTTATCCCCAGCTCTCAATCATGATTCTTGTCAGATAACAGGGAGGAAGAACAATTCTTTGTTTCCAAAACCTATTATTTTGTGTAATTAATGAGGTAAGCCACAGAAAGAGTTCAGTGGACGTTGAAATAAAATGTCATAAGGAATGAAGAAGATTATTGATGGATTGTTTTAAGCAGTGTAGTGAAAACACTGCATTTATACACAGCTGAAACAGCTCTGGTTTATAGTCATCTTTTCATTTTGCCTAAAGTCTTAATGAAATAAAAAGTCGGTACAGATTCTTATTATTAGTTTGTAATTTTCAAGGTTGACTATTTTAAATCCTTTCTGTGGTTGTAAGCATTTCTCTTTTAGCAGCAAGTGCTTAACTATAGCCAAACTATAACCATGTTCCCAAAGTATGTTATCATATTGCTGTTAGAATGCATAATTGTTTTCTCCATGAAGAAGCTAAATTTGGTTTAACAACTGTGCCATGACATTAACAGAAAATGTCTGGTGTGACAGGGCATAGCATGGACACTGCACTGAAACGCTCATAACCACAGTTCATTTAATTGATCTTCTGAGGGGGTGAAATATCACACTAGTCATCTGCCTTTGGTTTTTCAAGCCACATCAAACAATTGTGTGGAGAAGTCCAAAAAAAAAAAGTGCTAGGTTTTTTGATTTCATCAGTTAATGGCTGTAGGTCACTTGATACCCCTTTGTTTACAATATAGTGATATGCCTGTATCTTGTAAAGGTTCACCAGAGTGACTTACTGCTGTGGTACAAGGCCTAAAATAAAACTTGCACATGCCAGGCACCACATGATGCGTAAAATATTCCAACAGTATATTGCAAAACCTTGTCAACACTAGGGAAAATGACTATTCCAAGAAGTAGAGCTGGCTGAAAAAAAACAGTCTTTTTTTCCAAACTGGGCCCTTATGAAAGACAGTGATTTGGGGAGCTGGAGGAAGTGAATAGAGAGAGAGAGGTTTCTTCCTTTGGTCTGGTGGAGAAACGTCTCTTCCTTGGTTAATCAAAAATGTCAACAGAATAGAGAAGCCCACTTCTAGTTCAAATCTTCACGTTATTTCATGTCTTTCCAAGTTCTCATGTTTGAGCAGCTGTGCTAAGAACCAGCCCAGCCCCTTGAGAAACTTGCCAAATATCTTCTGTCCACAAAGTGAGGTGCTACAACTACTTGGTGTGCATTGTGTCCTGAGCAGATTTGCTTTCAGCTACCTGTGCACCATCTTGTCATAAATCGTATCAGTCAGCTGGTTTAATGCCAACGTGGAAATAGTCATCTCTCTTCTGCTGCTGTACAACACACCAAGGGCTCTTGTAAAATTCATCATAAGAAAATCCTTCTGTGAATTGTTCTGGAAGCAGTGAGAGGGGTGCCCGTGAAGAACAGCACTCGTAGCAGTTTCTCGCACAAGACTATTAATGACACTAAGCGAGATTACGACATGTCTTAAACTGAAATGGTTCAGCTAATACGTGCAGCCTAGAAACAGAATTCTGTTGATGGATAAACGGATGTTTTAGTATATGAAATATGACCACTCTTTCCTTTAAATATATTTTTTACAGATTAAATCTCTGACAATGAAGCCTTTTACTGCATATCCTTCTGGGTTTTTCGTATTCCTGTTTGCCATGCTGCAGAGGAGCCATGGACAATGCAAAGAAGCAGCTAAAAAATCAGAGATGAATTTGGGTGTAAAATATGATCTTCCTAACTTCATTGCAGAAACGCCAATTCAGAACATAGTTTTATACAATCATCATGTTTATATTGGAGCGGTCAACAAGATTTATGTACTAAATGAAACTCTCCAGAACATTTCTGTGTACAAGACTGGGCCTGTTTTGGAGAACCCTGACTGCGCGCCATGCGAAGACTGCAAAGATAAAGCCAATTTATCTAACAGCGTATGGAAGGATAATGTCAACATGGCACTGCTCTTAGAAACTTATTATGATGATCAGCTCATCAGCTGTGGTAGTGTGTCTGGAGGCGTCTGCCACCGTCATATCATTCACCCTGACAACCCTGCTGACATCGAAAGCGAGGTGCACTGCATGTATTCACCCCAGGCGGACAGAGAAGCAGATAATTGTCCTGACTGTGTTGTAAGCACTTTAGGAACCAAAGTTTTGGTGACTGAAAAGGACAGGTTTGTCAACTTCTTTGTTGGAAATACTGTGACGTCTACATTTCAACCTCCTTACGTGCTGCATTCAATATCGGTTAGAAGGTTAAAAGAAACACAGGATGGTTTTGAATTTCTGACAGATCAGTCTTATATAGATATCCTCCCTCAGTTCCGTGACTCTTATCCCATTAGGTATGTTCATGCCTTTGAAAATGATCACTTTGTCTATTTTCTGACTGTCCAGAGAGAATCTCTTGATTCCCAGGCTTTTCACACTCGAATTATCCGCTTCTGCACTTTAGACTCAGAGATGCGTTCTTACATGGAAATGCCTCTTGAGTGTATTTTTACTGAAAAGCGGAGGAAGAGGTCCATCCGAAAGGAGGTGTTCAACATTTTGCAAGCTGTCTACGTAAGCAAGCCAGGTGCAGCTCTAGCCCACGAAATGGGCCTCGGGCTGAACGATGATATTCTCTATGGCGTTTTTGCACAAAGCAAGCCAGACTCTTCCGAACCAATCAACAGATCTGCTGTTTGCGCTGTCTCTGTGCGAACCATCAACGAGTTCTTCAACAAGATTGTTGACAAGCAGAACATGAAATGTCTCCAGCATTTTTATGGGAAAGAGAGCAAATACTGCTTGAACAGGGTAAGTGACAATTAATTTGTTACTTTTTGGGATTCTTGTTCTCTATTTGCCTACTCCATTGCGAGGTAGCCGTCCCCGCGGTTTCAGTTATGAACTTTAAGTTCCTGATCATTTTGGATTATTTAGCATTGCTGGTGATTCATATCAGTAAGGATTAGTTCCTGTAAATTGACTACGAAAATCACTGAGGTCCTTATGGTGCTAAGAATGTATTAGTGGAACTGGGAAAAAAAATCTTTTTTTTTTTAATTTGTAAGTAATTATTTTTGTGTGTTCATGAGAGACTGTGATGCAGATAAATGGAACATTTATGCAGTTATTTCTTTCCATATCTCAAAAAAGTATTCATTAACATTCATATCCATGTGCACTGAGGAGTCCCTGAAAATATCACTCATATTTTAAACCGTGTTAATGCTGAATCACTGCCCTCTTTAGAAAAAAAAAAAAAAAAAAGAGCTGGTTTGGAACATGCCATGAAGAACCAGATTGTGATACAATTACTCATGCTCAATACATAAACGGTCACAATGGAATCAGTTTTCCTAATGAAAGAAGTGGCCATGAAAAGTGTATCTGAATGAGGATACTGGTGGTCTTGGATGGGAGGGATGTCTCTCTGTACACCGCGTGTTTGGGTGGTTGCTGCTTTCCAACCGTCCGGAATACTGTGAGTGCAGGAAGCACAGAAGTTATTTCTTCCCTTCTGCCCAGTGTCTGTGCTGGTGGCAGCTTTTGTAAAGGAAATACAGAATCTGGGAGTAGGATACTTTTAACGTTTATTTTGAAGTGTAAAACGTTAAAGGTTTGAATTGTTTCTGCTTATGCAGCAGGGCCTGAAATGTCCTCTCTGGGGAGCTTTCATTTCTCAAATACAAGAAAGCTGGAGCTCAGAGGTGGCATGCAGTCCTCTGCCAGAGGGCAGGACCAGAGCCCTTATGATAGGGCTGTGCTCAGCCTCGTGAGCCAGGATGAGGCCTGTGTCAGGACAGAGCAACAGCTTAACCTGCTGGATGGGGTCTATCATGCCGTGTTGTTGGTGTGTCTTGTGTTTGGTGTGGGAACCACAGACCTTCATCACCCCTATACTGCCACAGTCCTTCACAGCACAGGGCATCAAGATGGGTTGTGGCACATGCCCTGGTTGGAGATGGGAGCCTCTTGTATGAAGGAGAAGGGCTGCTGTTCACTGCCAGGGTGAAATGGGGTGGGGGTCTGGGGAGAAGCATCCGTTACAGAGCGGCTGTGGCTTCTCCCCAGTAGCAGGAATGTACTGAGATGTGGGCTCTGACCCAGTCTGAGCATCATCACAACAGACTTGGCATTCAGGGACAACTGCTTATCGCAGTCTCCAGGTGTTTGACAGAGATGTAGGCACTGCCAGCGGATGCTGATACAGCAGCCACAACAGACGTAGCATTTTATTCCCTTTTTTTTGGTGGGGAAGGCAATTTTCAGGAACTAAAAGGAAGTTCTGCACAGTAACTTATCTTTCTTCACTGTGTTATTGCTGTCCTAATTTTTCATTTCAGGTCTTAATATCTTTTTTTTTTTTTTTTTCATTTTCAGTTCATTTTTAACAATGAATATTGTTCTTCTGTGAAAGTATGGTTTTTTCCCTTATTCCTGGGGCATTTTATTTGTGTCTTTAAAGCTCGTGGCCTTTAACTTATCTCATTCTGTTCTTGCCTCTACACCTGTTTCACAAGGTGATCTTTTCATAGCAAAGTATGCCATTAAAATATTGACAGAATAATTTGCCACTTTTCACATGCTGGGAAGTACTTTCCTGTTTCAAAAGCTTTTCCAGAGTCTGCTGCTGCTTTGCATATCAGAACTGAATGTCTTATACTGCAGACGGTTTATTATAGTTGCCCATTTTCAAGAAATGTCATCAGAACTCTGATTTCTGCTACATTAAATTGATAAAGGGAAAAATGTTTCTGTGATTTCTTGTGATTCCTTTAAATGGCTTAAAGGCAGTCAGAAATTTCTGTCCTGTTTGTTTGCTTAACAATGAATTATCAAGACTGTCAAGTTTTGCCATTCCATTTCCTTTGCTTTATTTTAGAAGACACTTTAAGGCTCCAATAAAAAGTGTCTTGTGAGGTTTTTTCAGATCTCAATTGGCCAAAAAGATTTTCAAGAATTTGCCAGGCATTCTTTATACCCTTGTTTTTCTCAGGTGTGTAAAGTAGACCTGCAAGGTTGGAAGATGAAGGAAGGGAAGGAGCAGGCAGAAGGAAAGCCCATTA
Source organism: Rhynochetos jubatus (assembly GCA_027574665.1). Lineage (NCBI taxonomy): Eukaryota > Metazoa > Chordata > Aves > Eurypygiformes > Rhynochetidae > Rhynochetos > Rhynochetos jubatus. The sequence continues at coordinate 26,691,952 of CM050652.1, read as the reverse complement.
TATCTTATGCTTGTGTCAGGAATGCCAACTCTAGTCTTTCGTGATTTTTCTGGAGATAAAATAATTAAAAAAAAAAAAATCCCAAACCCCTCAACTCTTCTTAGGCTCTTTTTTGTACATTATAAAAACATAAATGAGGGCATAACCCATTTTTTCCCCTATGTAAGTCACCTTCAACTTAAAAGAAAGCTTTTGTAGACTGTAGGAGTTTGTCACAGTTTATTTTGGCAAAATTCAAAACTTGCTTTTTGTAATGTGGCTAAGATGATCTTTCTCTTTGATGTTGAAAGAATGAAACCACAGACCACTGATGCAAGTGAAAGGCACTGACCACTGTGAGATTAAGTCATAGGACAGTGAAAACAGTATAGCGGTGGATATGGTATACCACTAACTTCAACATTAAAAAGAAAAATAAGCCTCTAGAAATGTTTGCAAGGGACTGCTATCTGATAATTTACAGTTAGAGTCTGAGTGCTAAAGGCTATTTCATGTTATCAAACAGTCCCACAAGACAATTGTACATAATTTTGTTGGACATTGGGTAGTCCATTTTTTTAAGTGTCTGTCCCTCAGGACTGTTTAGTCTGAGACTACTAAAGGTAGAATTAGACCAAAATAACCCAGAATGAAGCATCCAAAATACTTCCTCAAACTGTTCTCAGATTTTAAGCGTTTAAAGAAAAATACTTCAGCTCATCCTGATGCGGTTGACGAAATTTGTTGTTTTTTGGCCTTGTTTCCTGAAAGAATGAAGTTTATGTGGTCATGCTATTGTATGCCTGTCCTTCTGTTAGTTGTCCTGACAACCTGAACTATAAGAAACCTTAAAGATGTGAATCTAGAGACAAATCCAGTATACACTCAGGCTATGGAAACTGATGAAGTGTAAGGAGCCTCTTTATAATCATCAGAAGGACTCACAGGAACCAAAGCAGGTATTGCTCACCCATGGGAAAAGCCTCCGTCAGATCTTAGTTGGACAGCAAAGTCAACCAACCACAAGCTGTAAATCCAGACACAGCTGTGCTTCGCTTATTCCAGTACTCATGGAAAACTTTATAAAATCAAAATAACACATTTCCAGTTGTGTTTTAAGTGAAATACATACTGAACCAAAGCCTGGACTTATAGAAGTCAGGGTTAGGAAAAGTGAATCCGATGGTGAATCTGATTGATGTCAGCTGTACCTCAGCGGAGCTGTGACCGGTTAGCACTTCCTAACAATTTCCTTCAGTGAAGAGCTGGCTGTCACTTCAATGACAGCAAGGAGGAAACAGAACTGGCTTTGAATTAAAAGAAAAATTGGAGGCATAATAAAGGGGTTTTATTGCCCAAGTCAGGACAAGGATATCTGAGAGGTAGCTGCTGTAGAGGGTTTTGAATCACTGTTCAGGAATCTCCTTACCCACAATGAAAAGTGAATGTAGGCTTTTAGCAGCATGTATTTGGTCACAGTTAGTCACTGTCAGCCCTGGTGTGGTACTCCTCAAAGCAGAGGAGGACTTAGATGAGGAGACAAATGCTGTTACTTCATTTGCGGACAAGGTCCAGTGGTGTGCACCTCTATCATGGATTAAATGTGATTCTCGAAGTGTGAAAGATGAGTTTAGCGTTGGTGATCTCAACTGCACATTGCAATTGTCATTAGTTAGATCAGGATCTTATGGGCTTTGTTTAGCCTTTCTGCATCTTTCATGTGCTAAACAACTGTGAACTCAGTTCTCTGATGCCAAGCTTCATTCACTGTTGACTTCCATGAAAAAACACGTCTAAAAATGAAATCCAAATTCAGCTTTGTAAACTTTCTGTGGTTTTGTCTCTTCTAAAGGTAAGTTCAGGTGAAAAACTAAAGTACTCCATTCACATTACAGGAAAAGAGAAACCACAGGCAGGCTTTTGCCACCATGTTCCCTATAAATGTCCTAAAGCAAGACAAACTGGTCACCACTCCCATCAAATGAAAGACACAAACAGTTGGAAGAATGTGAAATGAAAACAGAAGATCACCAAAACAAAAGATGAAGCGACAGTAAAATAAACGCATGGTGATACTTCTTTATTAGCATTAGACACATGATAGATGAGTAAAATTGGGTTATGCTTATATTGTAATGGAAGAAAATAATTGCTGCCTTCTATCAGGAAACCGCAAAGGCACTTATTGATCTGACATCCTAAGGGTATGCCTAGGAATATTTAATAAAATAAACAGAGACAAATAACACTTTTGAGGCCCTGTAACCATAGTATCCCACACCGTTTGGCTTAAAAATTTTTGGCAGGTTTAAAAATAACACCGCATCTCTCTTGGTTAGGAAGGGTTGATGTGGCTTATTTTGATAATCTCACAGCATGGAGGAAATGGTTTTTATATTGCAAGTAGAATGGGCTTGAATATTTTCCCTAAAAGTCAGGCACCAGAATCCATTGGACCGGTTCAGTCCTTTATTTCTCTGGAAATGCTGTATCAAATGGCATACAGCGCTCTGCCTGGCAGAGAGCCCACTACCATCGGTACAGAGTTTCTCTATGGATTCTGATGTCTCAGAAGAGGGGCTGGGATAGGCAATGTGCACTGACACCCTTTAAAACAGGCTCAAACCATAGTAGTGTGACAGGCTGCATCCACGTCCCGGTTCTGCGCTCACTGCCTGTCTGCTGAAAGCCCAGGTGGTACCCCGAGGGTCCCTGTTGTGCCCTATACGAGGCAGGGTGTGCTCACCACCCAGCTCCCCTCCACCATTAGGTACATGGCTATCTGCCCTCATGGCCAGACAAGACCTGACTGGGGCAAATAGCATGGCCTAAGGGATTGTGGGAAGAGTCTGAACCCCGGTTAAGCTGCGTATGAGGGAAGAGGTATGGGTACAGGTATGGGTGTGAGTGTGTAGGGGATATGGTATGAGCGTAGGTATGGTATTCAGCAGAGGTGTAACTGTAGAGATAAAGGCTCTTGTGTCCCTGGGGTTGGCCACGTGGACACCGTCACAAGGGAATTCCCAAGAAAAAGGCAGGGTAAGGAAGAAGGTAGGTCAGGGAGTTTCTTTGGAAAGTACCGCGCCGCCCTGAATGGTAGATACCTTTGCACACTCTTCTGAGCCCCAGGAGCTGCGGGGTCTGATGTCTGACCGGTTGGTCTCTGAGTGCTGGACAAGCTACCGAGAGTTTCCTTCTCCTGATCTCCTGTTAGAGGCCTGTCTCTGCCTCACAGCGCTGCTGCTTGGTGTTCTGTCATCTTCTCGATGAAAGCTGGATTTCTCTGTGAAAAAGTGGTATCCGTTAAACAACCATTTTCTGCAAAGGGCACTGCTTTATCAGCCAGAGTTACTAATAATGTTCCATTTCCAGACTTTTTAATCAAATTCTTCCACTGAAGGCAGGGTTCTCTATTGGTTATTAGTGTGGAAGAGTCACTCTGCTGCTTTTCTTTGGAATCTCATAAAAATAATTTCAGGCAGAGAGTAATTTTTTTTTTAACATGGATCTAGAGTCTCTGGTCATGTGGGTTTTATATCTAAGAGTTTTAGAAGGCCCTTAAATAACACTAAAGACTAGAACTGGACACAGAATGATTTTCTTATCCTATGTAACTTTGCAAATTTGAAAACCTTTACAGCCCCACAAGAAGAGATGTCTAAAATGTAGACTAGCAGGTGTGCAGCATTAAGGACACTCACTAGAGATGTGTAATATTCAGATCTACACCTGTTTTCTTGGGTTCAGACCAAAATCTAAGGCTCTCTTGTCCCAGATTAAGTTCCCTTGTGGTCTGCTGATAGCTATTCTGCAATGGGACTGTGTCAGCCCCTCCTGAAAGAGCTACTTGGATTTCTTTCTAAACAGCTCCATGTTCCAGAGAAAGAGACGCTGATTCTGCAGTGCACTGCATGCAGATCCAAGCCCTGGATTCGTCCCACCTGGCTTTGCTAGGTAGTTGAGACATCTAAGTAAGCAATGAATTTTCCTCAGGTTCTGCTGCCAAACAATGGAGAGACACATAAATCCTGACAAAGCAGGCATCTGCCTTTCAGCTCACTCAGCACCAACCTTACCTCAGCAGTTTCTCTACTTACTCTACTTGACCTGACTCAGGACCACATATTGCCGTCATTATTGCTCACTAAAGCAACAGTAAGTAATTATTATCCAGGAGAGTGTTGTGTTACTCAAACTTTCTAGGTAGCATGTGGGTTTCTGATCTCAGACAGTTTTTGCATCAGAGTGGAATTACTCCTCATTTCCAAACATACAAGCAAAACCAGAGTCCAGTCCCACAGTAAATTAAAAACAATAGTGCCAAAAAAGAAGATCCGTGGCATAAAAGGGCCAGAAAGCAAGTGTAGGTCATAAAGAAATATTACTTGCACTGTCTATGGAGTGGATGAAAACAATGAAATGTTAGAGGAGGAATGACACTGGGGGGAGTGATAATGAGACCATTTTCTTAAGGCAGATGTTACTCTGCTTTTCTACATAGCCAGTGGAAATCAGGACAAATTGCATGATTTTCTCCCACTTTCTGGGCTCCTTTCTATCCCACACATCTCTTGCACCACTGTTTTGGCTAGACGTGCAGTTGTTGTGCAATGTTATCTTGGAATAAGAGTCTCCGCACTCAGCATAATCTTAGGATAACTGCTCTACTTGGAATTCACAGCTTTTCTATTTCATCACAGCTCACATATAAATAAGGACTTCTATGAAAAATGCACCTGAGGTACACTACAAATATACAGTAAAACTGCTTTTATCAACACATCTCTGATGCATGATTTTATTTCTTCAAAATGTGTAATTACTCAACACCTCTCCTTTGATAATCTGTATACGGAGTTATATGTTAAATTAATATAAGGGAAATCAGCATAATACAAAGATTACTTAGGTCCATTTTATCTGCTGAATCAATAGGATTTACTTAGTGCTAATGCACTAACCAGATTATGAGAACTAATGCAGCACTCTTCAATGACAAAAGCAAATAACTCTTTGAATGATCTTGACAATAGAACATGTAATCATCTTAATTTGTATTAACTAATTACATTTAACATGGATGTCTTTTTGCCTATTACTTTAAGTGGAGCATCAGTGCAGTAACTTCCTTCCCTCCTCTCATTTCAGCAGTGAAGTAGATCAAAGCAACAAGTATTAAGATTTAGAGGGATGATATTATGTTAAATTTTACGTAAATGGAGTTCTTTAACAAATTTCTCTAGATGTCATAAAAATTTGTGTAGTCTTTCCATTTACCTTAGTGCGTTTTAGAACAAGTCCTTAAAGCTGAAAGTATAGTTTAAAGGTAATTAATCCTTCAGTAATTGTTTCTTATTTTGTAACAAGTCGTATTTTGAAGGGTTGGTTTCCTGCATAACTCGGACCACCTCCAGGCAGTAGCAACACATAGTAGTGTCCACTGAGTAGTTAAGATTGCTTGATTGTTTCCAACTTAAGGGACTGTTTCCAGTTGCTTGCTTTTTGGTCAAGTGTCCTGCTTTGCAGTTGAGATTTCAAAAGTTTGGTCTTGGAAGAGGAGCATACTTCTGTATTTTATAAAAATATTTTTGAATCGCTTTCAAATACATGAGGAATATTGGGAGGAAGAGAAATACTGGGAAGATGAGGAAGGAAGAAGAGGGAAATGATTCTTTGAAACAAAAAGAGGAAAAAACTCTTTTGCCTTTTATATTAAAGCTACAGTGCTTCAGCAGAAGTTCTTAGAAACAGGAGAGCCCAGTCCCCCGCCCCAGGCATGTGCAGCTCTCTGTGAAAGCTGGACTGAGTTCATAGCACCTACATCCTTGAGGTGTCTTTCACTAGTCAAGAAGAAACCAGAAGCCCAGTGTATCTGCTTCTATGGGAATTGTTTAGCACATAAATTTGTGTCCACTGGCAGAATTGAGCTTTTCCATTTGTTATTCTCTTTTCCTCTTCCTTAGGATTACAAGAAGTGCTTGGTAAAGGTGTCTGGTGCTACTGTGCAGAAATCTGGTTCAAAGCACAAAGCATTTTGAAGACTCTGCTTTCAGATACTTTTCTCTTATGATGTGACTTCCAAGTGATTTCTGTTAGTTAGTTAGTTAGTTGTTTGACAAAATAGGGCTTGAAGAAGAAAGAGAAATTCAGCACACCTAGTACCTATCATGGCTTCATTAACATGGAAATTAGGTGTCTTTCTGTGCTGTGAGAGCAGCAGGTGGGGTACACACTGCATATCCCCAGCAGAGTGCTCTAATTTAGCTTCCATGTAGTCTCTATGGCAAATAATAGCTGACACATCCATTTAGGATGCTTCTTGCCAATGACTTACAGACCCTATCAATATGAATATATGCAATAGTTCAGTACAAAAGACCCAATCTCTTAATTGGTAATATTTGATAAAGGAAATGAAATGGGAGAATACGAATGTAGAGCAGTCTTGGTGCCAGTAAGGAACGCTACTCATGTGCGTTTCGCCTGCTGTTGCACAGTACCTACGCCTAGTACTGATGTATGACCATCCCTGTTTAGTTTCCCACAGTCGCTTCTCTTGGAAATGCAGCAACATGTTTTGGGAACTCACAGAGCAGTTATGCTGACCCAGCGGGTGAGGAGTCTCACTGTGGACTTGCAGTTCATCGTGTTGGCAAAAACCAACATGCTACATCCAAAGAATTTCTGTTTCTCATGTTCCTCAGTTCTGGCTGACTTCTCTTCTGCCTGCTGTACATCACTGGAGTTTGTTCACAAGAGATTCTTTTCTGGTCAATTACTTCCAAAAAATAAATGTGTCCATATTTTTTCCATGTATCATCATTGAATGTGCTCATAACTGTAAAGAATTTAGAAACCCTGTGACAGTTACGTATAGTGAGAACAATTAATATAACTTTTTGGAATTGCTAGTAGTAAAATTTTGTCCATTTCACAAACTTCGTCTTGCAAATTGCAGAAGAAAAAATGTTCTTTTCTAATAGCATAGTAGAAAGCTATTTATATATTTCTCCTCTTCTGCATTGCACTTTCTTGACTCTGACCAGCTATGGCATGAAACCCCATGGGAAAGGAGAAGGGAGATAGTCCCTTTGCCAAGGGAACTGACAGGAGAAGGCATGAAATGAACAGTCTGTAAATGTACCAGAAACCAGAAAGTGTATCCTGGTTATTTTTTTCCTCTCCCCATTTTGTCCAAGAGCTAGAAGTACAAGGATCTCAGTAGTCATCTCTAACAGAGTCCAAAATTAAAAAGACCAGTATGTGACAGCTGGGAAGATTTATGAGGTTTATGACATTTAAGGAGTAATTCCTTTCAAAGGTAATAATGATAGACTAACCAAATTTATAATGTTCCTCAGTTTTATTTACATAGTACTGGGAAATAGCCAATACAGGTTCTAACTCCAGCCTTCTAACAGACTCCAACATGATGCTGATCAACTCACCCACTTCAGGCAACACTCTGGCTTCACTGAGTTATTGGGGTCAGAATTTCACTTCTTGTATTTCACAGGGAGAGGAACAGTATCAAATGCACTTCTCACCTGAAGAGAAATACTACAAAACTACCCAGAAAATTCAAATGTATTACAGAACAGCAAAACTGTGTTGGCTAAAAATACACAAGAAAATTTAGAGAGGAAAATCTGATAAGGCTCTTTTGTGTTTCTCACAGTTACTCTTCCTGTTCAGAGTCTGCTGTTCACATCAATTCTTCACCATTATGTGCTTGATTCCAGCAGGACATGTTCCTGAAAACTGTAGTTTTATTATTCATCTTAATTCACTGACTTCCACAATAGAAGAGATAAGCAACTCATACGCTGTCCGTTTTTAATCGTCTTGAGAATCAATTTGTTATGTAGAATCATCTACTCATTCACTCTACATCAGTTTCTTTGAACAAGGATTTTTGCCATTTGCAGAGATCAGGATCCGGCCCATGTAGCAGTAGCTCATTTCACCTTTCTCTGTGTTGTGCCGTAGAAATTCTCAAAGGAGGAATGTTGCTGGCTCTTATGGGTGCCCACTTCTCTTGAGGGAGACTCCCAGGATCCATAGCAGAAAGCAAAAGTTGATACTTAGGGATTTGATTCTTGACAGTCAACAAGTTAAAAGTCATATGATCAACAGGAAATAAGACTCTTGCTTATTCCTACTTTCACTTGAGTTCTTCATAACTGTAGTCTTTTACAATTGACACTAGGAAATTTTACCTAATTACTTTCAGACCATTTCTCCAATTTTTCAAATTAAATTTTAATTCTAATTATTTCCTCCCAATCACTCACAAGACAGTATTAGATGTTTTGCAGTGATTAAGTCATTAATTTCTAGTTTAGTCAAGACATTAAAAATTATATCAAGACATTACACATACTATGACTTTCTAATTGAGCACTGCACTGAACTAAGAAGAACAGGTTTTGACCAGCTCTGGAAGGGTGAGCCTGGAGAAGTGTTTCTCCAAACTGCAGTTGCTGCAAAAAAATAGAAAAAACTCCCCAAAAGTCTTTGGTTAAAATTTTTGGTTTTTTTCCTGAGTCTAGCTATTCAGACTAGAGACTGTGTTCTATGGTCGGTTCTGACACTGACCTAACTGAGTATTTTTTTGAGATTTTTATTAGTGACTTGAAAATCTTCTCCCCACTTTGCACTTTTGGCTCAAAATGTGCAACTCTATCCAAATAATTATCTTTATGTTCCCTGATTATGATATACAATTCATCAGTTAACTGCCAGACAGCGACAGCTTCTGATAGCCCAGCTCAACAATGTCTGGAAGCTTCTTTGGCGTGTTCATCTTCTGTGAACAGAATCCAGGATAAATTCTGAAGCACCACAACTTCCCCTATGAACAAACAAGATAGTGTTAGTTATTTCCTACCCTTCTGGCCACAGCCAAGAGGCAGGGCTTGCCCACACCTCATTGCATTCCAGTGGCACACCTACACCAGCTTCACAAAGCCCTGGCTATGAATCACACGTGGAATTGGCACCTCTCCTCCTACAAGAGAAGCAATATAGCCCAACCCAAGCACTTACCCGCTCTCTAATCGTCCATTTCAATAGTTGTGTGATTTGTCACTGGATCTTGGCATAATATCCAGAGTGCATCATCTGACATCAGTTATTTTTCCACACTGACAGCCAAATGGATACTCATGTGTATACTGAGAAAGAGGGAGGGAGGAAGAGATTCAGGCTTCAAAGAGTTAATTTAAAGCAGCTTCTTTCCCAAAGTTTTCTTTGTTATCAATCTTCCTTTAGTTTTTCTAAGTAGCCTTTTAATCTCTGCGTTTCTACTCAAAGATCAAAGCCTTGCTATTTCTTAAACAGCTAACCTTACGTTATGGTTAATCCATGAAGCGCCAGGTTTTGTAAGAGAGCCATATGTGGAACAATCTGCAGGTTCTTGGGCAGATACCCAAAATTACGACATCTCTGAGGAAGGCTGAGCTGACTTTGTGGCTGAACTGATTTTGGGGAAGCTAGGAAAGGTGTCGGAGCAAGCAGGGAAATCTAACCGCTTGTTAAAAAGAGCTTGAACTGTTTCATGAGGTGGGTCAGGCTGTTCAAATCCTGTTAAGATGAGCACACAGAAGGAAGGAAGTACTTTTTTAAGGTTAGGACAGCAGCATCTCTCCCCAGAGTAATTTGCTCATGGAAAAAAAGGAGTTACAGCAAAGAGCAGAAATCCCAAGTTGGGAGAGGGTAAATTCAGAAATCTGCCTTATTTCAAAAAGCACGAAAACTGTACATCTTTCTGCACTTGAACTGTTCATACTCACTGTATGAATAATCTTTGCACAGATGTTTCAGAAATACTTTTAGACTGGTTGGGATATGAGTGCAAAAGAATAAAGCTTTTAGCTTGTTTGGTGGCCAAAGCAAAGAAAAGCTAAATTTGTCCCTTATTGATCAGTCAAATTAAAAATATTTAAAGCGTGTTCAATGAATGTTCAGTGTGCCTAGTGCAAAGGATAAGTTCAATTCCTGCTGAGCAAAACACACCATACTTTAATGGTTAATACCAACACAAATACAACAAACACTTTAGCATGTGGATAACCAAACTGTTAAGTCACTGCTATATCAGATCTAGTCTGGAAGCCTTCTTTCTGTACCATCAGGCAGTGCATAGAGATTTCAGTTGCTCGCTTGGTCTTACGCAGGTTTTTACCTAAATGATACAGTAAATTGACTGGGCACCTGGAGAAAAACTGGCACCACAGCTGACTGCAACTCCTAGACATCATAGAAAACTTCACCTGCCAGTGCTATTGCTGTGCACAGTTCAGAAACATTACAATTCAACAGCAAAAGACTGAACTATTAGGTTGAACATTTTGTTAATATCATTTTCAATGCCTTGATTTTCTCCAGAATTTACTATAGTTGAGCCAGCAAGAAATTCTTGATTCATTGCTTGCTTTCTTATGGTACTTTTGTTATAAGTAGTAGAAGGAAAACCATCTGAATCGGGGAAATAAAACAAAATTTTACTCCTACTTGTTCTTAAAGGGTATGATCCAGATCTATTTGATTTAGTGGTAAGACACTGAGTGTATTTAAAAGGTTTAATTCAAGCTTATTAAAAAAAATTAAAATACGTTTATAACAACAACAAATCGATAATGAAGTAGGAAAAATGAAGCTTTCTATTGATTTCAACAGCAAGAACCATCATACAATCCTTTATAAACTCCCTACATGTTTGTTCATAAAGTATATCACAGTGGGAACATGCTAGATGACTTCCAAATTTAAATGGGTTAGAGATCCTTTAGGGGGTTCTTGGTGGTTATCTGGACAATCTCACCAAAACAGATGATGTGGTATCAATAGTAATGGAATTATCGGTTAATAGATTACTATTGAATTGGCAGGACAGCAGGTTATATTCTTCTTGAGAGATAACTTGAAGTGTATTGTTCAAGAATTTTTCCAATTAAAATTAAAAACATGTAATCTCTATTCCCAAACCGAAAGAGAAAACCCTGCAAATTCAGCAACTATTATAGTACAGTCAAGACATGTAAAGACTGGACAAAATAGTGCATGAGTGATAGATGATCAATACAATAGCCTAAGTAATTATAAAAACCTGGCTTCCCCATTGTTGTATTTAAATATACCATCAGAAACATTTTTTTCTGGCTTATCTCTCTTTTCTCTTTTTTCATCTTTTTCTCCTCTCTTCTTGAAAAACATGGTGAAAAGAGATCAGAAATAGAGGAATATTGGAAATCGTTATTTTAATGCAAAAAAAAATTTAAAAAATTGCAATGTTTTTAGAGAATAATTTTCTAGGAATCACCGTTTTAGGAGCAGATGTGTCTGTGGGCAGGCTCTGCAGTCAAGGAATTCTGAGACCCTTGGAGAAGAAACATTACAGAAGTCACTAAGAGAAAGAGGATACCTTGATATACATATCATCTGGTAAAATAAAGACCCTATGATCTTATTTCCAACAGACAGAATAAAAAAAAAATTTAAAAGAAACATTCCCATAACATTAAGAAGTCATTGCCTTCCTCATGGAACATCGTAACTGATGAAGCAATTAAGTTTGAAACATTTTAAAATACTTTTGGTCAAATGCATTTGTGCTAAATGACTTCACTCTGACAAAGATCTATTCCTACTCCTAAAGACAGTACTCATCTGTACTTCATTTTCTAACAGGCTTTTTCAAGAAATACTTCATCCTGCAGAGCACAAGATGATGAATATCGCCTAGAAGTTACGACTCCTTTGCAGAGGGTTGACTTATTCATGGGCCAGTTCAACAATGTCCTGCTAACTTCGATATCTGTCTTCACCAAAGGGAACCTTACCGTTGCTAATCTGGGAACTTCAGAGGGCCGTTTCATGCAGGTAAATACTACTACGACACCTTCACAGTAAAAAAAACCTACTGGAGTTTAGCAGGGTGGTGAAAAGGGAGGACCAGTATTAGGCCAGTTTAACAGGGCATTTAATGGGCTTTGTGGTTTGGAGCAATGGCTTTGGAGCAGATTCCATCATGATCTCCACTTAGGCCCGCTGGTTCAGTTCACAGAGCAGTTTTGGTCCATACGCTAGGTTTCTTTCAAAGGAAACTAAACTGAAAGCTCTGTCTTGGATACACATCAAATACACTCCCAACCCCAGATGGGGCAGAAAGGTCCAAAACAGTGATTAATTCTTCAAACAGCTTCAGATATATACTTCATATGCTCATTTGGTCTGGAGGATCAGATTAAGCCTAGTTCAAAGTAAAATGCCAGGACAGTTTATAGTGTAAAAGCAGGAGCCTTGGCATTAGTTGTTTCTATATACTGATTCACTCCTCTGCCACCAAATTACTTGCTAATGTACCCAGCCAATGATTCACAGCTGTAGAATTGAGGTTAGCTCCTCCTCCACCTACTTGAAAGCCTCTCTGAGTGCATCTTAGATTTTCGGGTTCTTGCTCATTCTCTTCTCACTCTGTTCAGGACAGCACTTCTTCCTGTCCTAAATCAGATTTTCCATAAAACGTGGTAAATTGCCCTCCTGAGAAGTCTGTCTCCCTCCACTGAGTACATAACTAATCTAGACAGCTAGATCACCCTACATGACTTCTTCGTAGGTGACTAACAAAATAAATCTAAACAGTAGGGCAAACAATCTTTTAAAAACTTGGCAGTCAAAATCAAACACCAGAAGACAAAATACTTTAAAAACACCAAAGACTTGCTTTGTTCACCCATCTTATTTCAAGCACTGTCGTTGTGCAAGGAGAATTTAGCTTCTCCAGTTGCCAACAGGGTCCAGCCTGGATGTGCATCTCAGCCTGGATCCCTCTTGCACCCAAGGACCTGTGTCCTTTTACTCTGCCAGTATTATTTGTCTTTCAGTGGGCTTCTTGAAGTATTGGCAGTCTTTGGCCCTTCTTGCTCTATAGGCTGCAGAGCATCATCAGTATTCTTGTCTCCCAACCATCATTAACTGAAACCGGACAAGATTTGACATCACGAGTTGCTGTGCCCTTCCAGCTTTCCCATTTCCCAAAACCTTCCATTAGAAAAAACTTCAGCACTTTCACCTTTTCATAAAAACCTTTGTGTAGTGTAAGTCATTAGCAAAGATTAACTAACAAGCCTTCGCTTTCTTCTCTCCCTTTTCCTCATTCTGTGACCTTGCCACATATAGTAAGTAGGGTTACATACTGTCCCCAGTATCTGTTAACCCACTGTTGGCAACCTTTTTGGACAAAGGGAATCGTATATCTCCGCTTCTGCACAGACTGCACACAGAACTTGACCCATAATGCCAAATCCATAATGCATCTACAGGGAGGGAAGTCACAGTGATTTACCACAAATGACAGATGAAAAACTGGAGAAAATCAAAAGAAAACCACATTTCTCTTTCCCCCTAAAAGGCAGGAAATTAAGAACATATTCAGTGACAGCCCTGCCGGTTTTACCTGAACTACCCATGATGTTCTTGTTGACTTTAAGCTGCAGTTTGGCTTCAGTGTGGGAAAGGCAAATGCTAAGAGCTACACACAGAGCAAAGGAGCAACCTACACTCTGTTCTCAAATGTAGATACGGGTTCACACCATGAACATGTGCAATTTGTTTAACCTTTCTGAAGCCATTTCCTTATCTACAAAATGTAGTTAATAACAACTACTGTCTTATTCATGCCATTTCTTCTGGGCTGTCACAAAGCTTTTAGGGAGGTTTGGTGGAAAACACAAGGCAACATTATTTTTATTTCTAACATTCCTTAAATGATTCATTCAAGTCCTGCACCACGCACTTCATTCAGACGTTTGCCCAACTCAAGGAACAATTAAAATATTTCCAGAATACATTTCCCATTCCAGGTTCAGTTACAGATCAAAAGAAAGGCTATTGTGTAAACTGCACATTGCCATTAGCAGAAATATTCTCATCATTGAATTAGATTGGCTTGAGTTGCAGGGGAAGTCAGCGCTGGGCTCATATTGTAATAAGTAGGAGAATAAGCATACTGACTACCTTTAATGACACTGCCTCCAAATACAAAGGTTAGCATTTGTTTGGCCTTTAAATGTTCTTGGAAGGGCTACTAGGTCTGTAAGATACAGCAGACACAGCTTTCTGCAGAATTTAATGTTCACTTACGTTATTTTTTCCCTTTTTTTTTTTCTCTAATAGTTATCGAGGAAGTGCTTTCAAACATGTTCATTAGCAAATGCCCAACTAAAGCAGATTTGCAGTGTTTCTATGGAAATGTAGCTATTAACTGCAATGAGATGGATATCATTAAAAATTGAGCTATTAAACGACCATTACTGAAGTAAAATGGGTTAAAAAAAAAAATCAGGATAATCTAACAATGACTTAATTTATCAAAAAGATATTCCCAAACACTTCCCCGCATTTTTAAGAAAAGAAATGCAATGATGTTCTTATTTGCTTAATTCACAAATCTAGTGGAACATATTGCAAAGAATTCTTCATTTTTTCACTTACTATGCACCTCACTTTTGCACAGGCATTTGCACACATATTTTTAGCTCTTTGCATATGCACATGCTGATTTTTTTCTGTGCAATTGTGCAATCCCCTTGTAACTTGTAGCTATTCAGAGCTGACTATACACCTTCAGAGGCAGGTATGCTTTCAGGGAAAATTAGCTGCAAAATTCTGCCGATCAGGGAACCTGTTTTAAAACTGGTTATATTTTATTAATAACTTGCAAACATTTTTTTATGCCAATTATTTAAAAGCAAAAGAAAAAAGCATTCATGTATAAGTTTCTAAAATTAGAAGATCAGCTCAGCCCTTCCAGTGAATCCAGTTCATGTTGTATTGTCTTTGAAATATCAAACCTCACCATATTTAGATAATTTAGTTTGTGACATAATTTCTGAACTAGCAGTCATCCATGAGATTAAAAGAAATAGTAGCACAGTACTTCTGTCTCTGACAACCGCAACTTGAAGTCCCCAAATAATGAAACCGCTTGGTGAAAGTAATGAACATTTAATTCGCATTTTTGCTGCATTAATCTAGGGTTTCCTTTAATTGTTATGAAATATTTTGTGGGAGAAAAATAGATGTTTAAAACACAGTTTAAATATAAATAGATGTTTAAAGCATAGATCATGCCATCTAAATTGAATTGAAGCTCCAAGCCTGCACTGTGGAAGCCAGTAGGTGCAACAGCAAGCTGCTGATACTCAACCCAAGAGAAATTTATTTGAAAATGTTTCTCATAGTTTCCCATTATAATTGCATATATTTGATCAGCAGCCAGCCATTTGATTCTCTTTGCTTTCCTTTTTCTTGCTGTCTTTCATCTCCTTTTGCACTTATTCTGCTCATCACCTTCTGCCTTCCTACCAACCACTCATTGCTGACTGTTTCCAACACCATCCATTTCTCTGTCTTAACCACAGGACTGTAGCACAGTATTGCTGCAGAAGTCAGCAAAAGGTTTAACGCGTAGTTTCTGAGAACTAAGTTTTTCCTTCTGAAGATGATGGCTACCTGATTCTGGAGCTTTGATGTAGTTAGAGACATATCACAATGAATAGTTCATAAGTGATACAAGTGATTCCACTGAAACTTATGGTATTATCCATCAAAACTGTGCTAATGAACCACTCAGAATATAGCCTGTATTTTGCTTATTTTAAAAAACATCATCTGAGGAGCCAGTAATACTCAGCATGCAGAAGCAGGTATGTTTTATCCAACCAAGCAATAGTCACCTGTTGTTTTCTGCTTGTGCTCTTAGTCCGATTAAATAGCATTATTCAATTAAACAGCGCTGGAAAGGAGTAATACTGGAAAGGAAATACAGTGTCCTTCACTAAATGCTTATGTTTTTCAGCCGAAGTCTAAAACTAAAATCGAATTGATCTGGATGGTCCAAATACAGAAGATTCATGAGTTCTTTTAAGAGGGATAATTGGGGCCAGGAGGTGAATCCAAAGTTGTTCTGGAGAGTAATTGCAGGCCATTGACATACTGAGCATGTTTTGGCTGCATCAGAAATGTTAAATCTGTATTTGGCTATGAATAGATTGGAGTTTGTAGTTTACCAAATATTGTGGAGTTTCTGTTACAAAACAAAGCACTAATAATTTTTCTAAGACAGCTGACATGCATGAGACGGAAAAGAAAAATGGTTTTACTTCCTTCCTAAGCTGGAGCCTGACAACAAGCTTTTTTTTCCCCCCTCTTCTGGGTTTTTTTTTTTCTGTTGAAAAGTTGCAGCTGTTTCGGCCTTTCTTATTGTGCTTGTTTTCAGAGTGTGACTGGGAACAGAGGCTGAAAGTACAGCTGTTGGGTGCAAAGTGAATCAGGTATTTCACAGTGGTTATTTGATTAGAAAACAGCACCCAGTCACACTGCCGTCGTTGGGGAATCAGATTTTCAGCTGGTGTAGAGCAGCCTTACTCCGCTGGAGCCAAAGAAGCTATACTGAGGCTACAGCTCACAACTGGAAAAGACACTTTCACTACCAGCCAGTATTTTAGGAAATTATAGTTTGTCAAAAAAAACCCACCAAAATGCCATGATGTATTGAGATAAAATATCTTCTATTTTTGCTCAATTCCAAGGTGGGGTTTTTTAATTTTTTTTTTTTTTTTTTTTTTTTTTTTCCTAGAGCTTGGAATTATTAGAGAGTGACTTTTGAGTGATGAAGAAAAGAGCAAAGCTCTTCAGGAAGGGGAAATCTTTCTGGTAGCTCTGGGGAGAGTGGGCTATGGGAATGTTTTACAAGATTTATTCTGAAAAGCTTGCATTTGGTCTGACCATAACAATGAACAAGAGACCGAGACCCTTGACATACGCAGAGGCTGATTTCCAGCATTATGCTATGTTTGGACACAAAATGCTGCCCATGCTACTTACACTTGAAGCTGGCCTCACCAAGGTAAAGCCCAAGCAAACACACTGCTTGTTGCTGACCTTCTTGAGGAAGAGAGGGATAGAAAAGCTTTCACTGTATATTTTACGACTATGGGTAACCGCTCTCTTTAGACGGAATTTTGGCAGCAGGGCCATCTCATCCTTCTGACTATACCAGTGAAACTCAGTGCACACTGGGGCAGCACTGGGCAGGTGGAGTGAGGAGATCCCCCATGCACCCTCTCATCTTCAGGGAGTAGTGGGACATCCATCCTGTTGCTCCTGAAGGTAAGGAAAGGGTCTTCCCATGGGAATACATACAACCTGGGATGCAGTCAGCCACATGCTGGCTGCAGTCCTCTCCAGTCTAGCTGGACGTGAGCCAGCTCTAGCTGAGAAGCCAAGTGTTAGCAAAACATGGTCACGCACTGTAATGTCTGCACGGATTCTGGACTGAAAATGGCTTAGGGCACAAGAACCAAAGCATGATGGCACAGATAGGCCTCGTCCGAGTACAGCACATCACTCAACAGGCCACTCGCCCTCCTCACGGCCTCTCTGAACTTGTTAGTCACAAAACAATACATAATAAGTCTTAGTCTAGGGACCCATTATATCCCAGTCTTTCTAACCATATTTTTAGCTCAGAAAGGATGTACGGTGTCAGAATAAAGGTTCAAGGAACACAGTCTCCTATCTCTGGCTGGGGCTAAGATGGATAAGGGAGAGGTATGGGGCAAGTGAAAGCACACAGTGATACTTCTCCCAGTACCCTCCTGCTTCTGTCACTCAGCGGCCCAGAGATTCCCCAAACTGGAAATTGCACCCATATCTGGTGTTCGATGCTCTTTGATGGACTTCTTTTCCATCGGTTTTGCTCTTTGTTTTTTGCCATTATTTGATGTTTTGTCCTCTACAGTACACTGTGCCAATGACTTCCATAATTTTATTCTGCTTTGAATGATGATGAGCATCCTTTGGGGTTTCCTTAACCTCCTGCCTTACCATTTCATTTGGTGCCCCTGATTCTGTCTGATGAGGTGTAGGGAGTGGAGTCGCACAGATCAGTGGTCTGGGAAGTTTTCACACGCTGAGCACAAACCTGTTGTCTTTTACATCCAAATAGACAGAACACTTGATAGTCACACTCATTTCCCAGAAATACTTATGATTAAAACCAAACACCACCACCACCAAACTTTAACACACACATCTCATTTCCCTGAAAAGAGAGAAATTAGCATGTGTTGTAGCTGCTTTCATAGATTACATGCCAGGGAACATAATGCATGCTACAGAAATTAGTATAGACAAAAATAATCACATCTGCTTTTTATTTGTAACTGCAGTCAAGGCTTGGAAAAATTTGTCCCAGAATTCAGCATGAAGAGAGCCAAGCCTTCAGCATTGCTCTCCTCTTGCAAACAGCAAAGTGGCAAGGCCTTGGCTCTCCTGGAATCGAGGCTCAAAGCTATGGTGCCTATCAGCAAAATGAGTTGACGCGGAGCAAGGAAATACAGAGCTTTGCATCTTTCAGCATGGTCATTCAAATCAAGTTTATACCACAGCACACTGGAAGCCATTTCCACCTTCGAACTGAAGAAATACATGAGCATGGACATTAACCCTTCCAGAGGCAGAAGAAGGAAAGAGCAATGGAATGCCGCTGGAGTCATTGCAAAGGTTGTCCTCAGTGCCCACTGCTGTCCTGCCTCAGTGATCCAGCGATCCACCTGGCTCTTCTGTACTGGCAGTCTGATTTATTTAAAGCTAAAAGCACACTATGCACATGTGCATTTGTAGGAACGCAAGTAGTTGCAATCTTTCCCACTTTATCGGTTTTAAACCAACAGAAAACCATGGCAAACTCTAGATTAGTAAAATTTTCATATCTATAGCTCAACCTTTAACAGTTTTGTAATAGCAGTTCTTTCTGCAGTACAGAATGTGTCTTGATGCTCCCAGAAAAGGTATCAAATATTTCATCAAGCAAAATCCATACAGTCAAATTAAAATTAACACCTGGTGCCAAGTAACTGTTTTGAGAGCACACATGTTTTAATATTCAGTTTGAGTAGAAAAGCTTACACCCTTCAGAGGAGATCCATTATACTCTCCATGGATTAGAATGATATACAGCGTTTAGAGAGCTACATATGTGCCCTTTGCAAGGCTACACTGCATATCCCAGGGCATTTGAGGCGTCACACGATGAAGTTAACCCTGAGCCTATCTCTGCTGGGTAATGGCCTACACCTGCCAGACATCTAGGGAAAAAATAACAATATGATACTTAGATGGGATTGCTTTTAGAAGGCCTCTCATTTTTGCAGGAGATATTTCAACATGCAGACAGTAACATTTGTAATTCAATCCTGCTGACTAGCAGAACTGAGCATCAGAATGATTTTTAAAAGAAGCTGTTGCATACTGGTGTTTAACTCAAGTTATTACAGTCTTAATTTGCCATATTATGCATAAATGAACCTAGAGTCAAGTCTTCTTACTTAGCATTAATACTAGCTGATGGCAATGAAAGAATATTTAAATTAATTCTTTTAATGTTCATGGGCATAAGTGATCACTGACTTCCAGTATAAAGAATTAATTAATTGTTGTCTGTTATCTTCATCTTCTTCAAATACTTTTTCTTTCTCTTAAATAGAGGGACATCAATACTGTGTTTGCTTTGAGAAGGATGTCTGGGGTTGTAGTTACTGATAATGAACATGATTCTCAGAAGGGTTATTTGGAAGAACATCAGAAGAGCCACATGTGTTTAAGTGAAGGATCTATCTAGTGCAATCCTCTGTCTCCAACAGTGGTGACAAGTGGATGCCTAGAGACCCAGGCAGCATACATAAACCCTTCTGCTTCAGGCCTCCAACTATTTTCCATTCTGGGGATTTCCTGAGCTGTTGGGTTTTGTCTCTTTAGCTCTTTCCATATATGTGCGCAGTTTCCCTTTGAATGTGTATTCCTCTTGCATTTACATCCTTCGGCAAGGAGTCATCGCATAGAGCTAGGAAGTCTTACTCCTTTGTTTGCTTTCAACCTGACTCTCACTTTCGTCTTTTGATGGTGTTTAGTACTTTTATTAGAAGAGACTAAATGGTCAGTCTCTACCCCCATATGATTTTGTATGCCTTTTTCATAGTGTTTCCACACCTACTCTACTCAGTTGTTCGTTACAGCCTTTTGATCATCTTTGTTACCCTTCCCTGAACCTCTTCCCATTTTAGCATACTCTTTTTGTCGTGAGTCAACCAGAACCGCACAGAGAATTTGACGTTCAGGCAAGCCGTGAATTTGTATGATATCAGAATGTTTTCTGATTTGTTGTCTAATCCTTTTCTAATAATTCCTAAGTTTTTCATTTGGTTTTTATGGGTTTTGGGGGTTTCTTTTGACTGCTGCTGAGCAGTGAGATGATGCTGAGCAGTTCCATTTTAATGGAACTATCTATCATATACCTCTTTAAATTCATCTTCTTTGTTGTATTTCACCTGCCATTTTATTGCCTTGACATGCTGTCTTATAAAGTCCTTCTGCCATCCTTCATAGTCTGTCCTAATCACCTTGAATACCTACAGATCATCAGAAAACTTTGACACTAGAAAGCTCAATGCCTTTTCTAATTCATTTATGGGTGTGTTGAACAGTACGGATCCCAGCACAGATGCCTTGCAGAACACCTCTGGTGACTTCACACTACTGCAAGGACTGATCATTTACTGCTAACATTTGTTTGTTCTTTGTCAGTCAATTATTTATTTGTGCAAGACCTTCCCTCTCTCCTAACTGCTTGAGTGCAGGCACATAGATACACTTTCATTTCTCATGCTCTGGAGAACTTGGTTACTAAATTAGTAAAATGTAAAAAACCCACCACCACCACCCACCCCCCCAGAAAAAACCCAGACCAGCAGTTTATAGTCTTTGTAAAGAGAAATCCTTCCGTAGTACTGAACCATTTCCATGGAAGAAGTAGCCTCTCTATGGTGCTGTGTCCACAGTAGATTAAAGCCACACTGTATGCATACCAGCCCAGTCCCAAGCAATAAAATACAGAGGTTTCTGAGAACGACACTGGAGTCCTAAGTAGTCTCTTCTTCCTGCTGTAGAAGCTGTTTTCAAATTGCCTTTTTCTTCCGGATTATGTTGGATAAGGGTAAGATAGAATTTCAAGGACTGGGCTGATGCGTGCAAAACCTGCACAGTCATATAGACCGAAAAGAGCATTTTTGCATCTAGTGTCTGTTACAGCAGCACTGTTGGCTGGTAGATTAGTTCCAAGCAAACTCCAAACTTTTATTCCATAGTCCTAAATCAGTTAGGAAGTATAATTTGAGCTCCCTGCATGTCATGAGGTCAAAGTCTATTTGCTTGGGCTTTGAGCAGATGATTTGACTATTAGCCTCAGTAAAATAAAGGTTGGTCAGTGTTTAAAGTATCGAATAGTTTTTCCAAGTTTTGTAGGGATGGGATCCAAATTTTTGTGTATTGCTCTGAGGTTGCAACACAGATGTGTTTAAAGGGTTAACACTGTGGCTCAATCTGAAAGAATGCTTGGCAATAAGAGGAAGCCTGGATTAATGATAGAAAAGAATTCTTAGCATTTTATAGCAGTGGGTATTCGAGATGAGACACGGCTAATGATCAACTAAAAAGGTATTTGCAGCTGTGGTGCTACCTCTCCCCATAATGCCAACATTAATCAAGCTTTTTCATGCAGCTTTGCAGTCCATTCTATTTTTCATTGTCCTGAATATAAAAACAGAGCTCATGCCCTAATACACTGAGTCAGAGACCATACTTCTGTGTCACTGAAAATGATCAGGCTTTATTGATTTCTGAAAGCTGCACTTTCTGTACCATGAAACAAACCCATAGCAAAGTCTTTAACAAGGCCAGTTTCATTCTAAAAAAAAAAAAAAACAACGCCTTTTGTACCCCCAAACTGCAAATACCTCTGGGATGTGAAGCACTTCTTGCGATGAATTAACTGCTCATGTATTTTATTTAAGTCTTGAATTACAGCAAAACATCAGCTGTAATTACAGCATCTCGTAAGTCTAGTTTTGGAGTCAGCCATCTTGTTGAAAGACCTTGGCAACGCGAAAAGCCAGTGAAATCGTGTAAGTCAAAGTCCTAGCTGTTCCGATGCTGCCTTCGGCGTCAGAAGAAAAGCTTCATTATAGTGAAAAATTAAACATTTGACATACAAGTTGTTTCCAGAATGGCTTCAGTCTTCTTAAATAATGAACCCCATTGAATCTCAACTTCTCAGCAAATGTTGATTATCTAAATTCCTTAAGTAAACTACACGTGATGCAGCTTTTGAAACATGAACGTGATCTTCCCTCATGTAAACAATCCTCTGCCTTTGTTGCCTGATGCTATCACACTTGGGCGCACATCCTTCTGGCTTGCAGACCCAAGCCTATAAAATCTCGCTATCTAATATCCACCCCAATCTGCAGATGCTTTATGCCTGTGCTTAACAGCCGTGACTCATCCCATTAAAGTCAACAAAGTTACAGTAGTAAAGTTAAGCGTGTGTTTGCAGGAATGGGCACAAATTCTCAGAAGTATTTAGGTAACTCAAGATGCAGAGAGATGACTAGTGGGGGAATTTCATACTGGTGTGACTAATCTCCCTAAGATCTCCTAAAATCAAGAAAGAGAGAGCGAGGGCTCTTGCAAAGGGGCTTCAGGACAACTAAATTAGGCTTCTGTTTTGGAACATCTTCCAGAGAAGCCTCCAGCTCTCCCTGTCATTTAAGAGGTGCTTTGAGTGCTCTGTCCTGGACACCCAAGTCCTGCAGAAGTCAGTAGGAGCCAGATCTCGAGGTGCTCAGCCTCTTGCAAAGAGCCTGTCTGTAGCAATAGCCACCCCGCCAGCTCTGGGAATCAAGGGCCACGTACCTGTAGCTCTGTAGAGTTGCTCACAGCGCAACCAGCGCCTGCCGTAGCTTTGCACTCTGATGGCCCCCTGTGCATCAAGACCCGACACTATTGACACATGGTAAAGTTTACTTGTCAAACAGAAAGACCAAAGTGAAAATAAATGGATATTTCTTTAACTTTTGAAGGACTGGCATTTAAGATTCTTTTAAATAGATATTGTAGATAAAATTCTCCATTCCTAAATGTACAGGGCTGACTAAAATGACCCATCTTCATTTTTTACAGTTGATTTATAAATACCTGAAATTAAAGGACTAGAAAAAATGCAATGGCTCCTTCGTATTTTAATAAAGACGATGTATTTTGAGAGTCCTCTAACAGCCATGATTTTGCTGGGTTAAATAAAGTAGATTTTATAACGCTTTAATCAGATCATGATAGAACATTATGCAAAATATTATGCAATGTAATGCAAAGTAATTAATGCAAGCAGAGAAGTGGTAAGAACGTGTGAGCGCTGAGGAGCATGCATTTGTGTCACATGCTGCCTGCTGATTTTCCCAATTTTCTTTTTTTCTTAGATAGTGGTTTCCCGTTCAGAACCCACAGCTCCACATGTCAGCTTTCAGCTAGACACCCACCCCGTCTCTCCCCAAGTTGTTGTCAAGAACTCATTAGCAGATGATGGCTATACCCTGGTAGTGACTGGGAAAAAGGTGAGTGGTTCATAATCTAATCCTTCTGTGCAACTGTACAAACCCACTGTCAGAGCAGCAGCTTTCCGTAAGAGCAACTGTTCTCACTGCTGCTTAATGCTCTGCATCCTCCCGGCCTTGCCATTCCTTTGGGAACATTGTAGGGGCAAGTTTCCTCCAAGATTATTTCCCGCCCCCCCAACTAAACAAACCAACAGCCTAATATTGAGAAATGTTTAAATAATGTAAGAGCTGTGATATAAACCAACAAAGGCCAGGAAATGCAAATTTTAAGCCTGAAACCCTGTCCTTAATTCAAGCGTTTGCAAAGAAAAAACACACAATGGCTTAAGGAAAGAATGGTGCTCAGTTTCCTGGCTTTTGTTGGTTTGTGTCATAACATTATAACTTTTCAAGGAGCGGCATGTGTGCAAGAACTACGTGGGGGTGTTTAAAATTGGGAGTCAGTGTTCATAGTAAGGTTTGAAGATTGCTTTAGCATGCAGTCTACAAAGGGTTAATAAAAGATGAAGAGCTTTCATAAATATACTATTGTCATAAGCAGATACCCATTGTAGAATGGCTTAAAACATCAGCAGATAATATTACAGATAATCCTAAACCATAATCGTAAGCAATAATTTGACCTCTTGAGTTCTATAAGAATTTGCAGAGATACATCAGCCATCAGTAAAGAAGGTCATTAATCATTTACATTTATAAAAGTAATCTTCAAGAAAATGTCCAAAATAAGTTTAAGGAAGGTACCAAAGTGTAAAGAAGTATGATGTACTTACACAGTAATGTAATGATATACTAATTTTGATATTTTGACTAAAACTAATTCTTACATTTTTAGAGTGACTATTATTGTCGCTATCCTGATATTTTAATTTATATTTTATGTACAGTTTAGGTTTTTTGATGGCAGGTGTTAAAAAACAAGTACGTGGGCAGTCACATGCTGTAAGTGTGTCACAGTTATAAAAGTCACAGACATTAATACAGCCTTGCCAAAGTTGAAATAGCCATCATGCCTACTTTTACAACTGTATGAACTAAGGCATACTGAGATACGCTGTTTTTTCCAAGAACTGGTGCAGAATTGGGAGGAGCACACTGCTGTTTTTCCATCAGCAAAAAATGCTATCTTGCTGTAAACACCAGATGCTGGTAGTAACGGTATATAACATTAAGATGCCTTTAGGGTTTCTCCCAAGCGAATTTAAAATCATGTCAGTTAAATTACTTATAAGATCCTATAATTACTGAGCTAAAGAGAAGTCGAACCGCAGCTTGCACATCTGAAATCTGAGTAGCGCCACAGAGCATTGCATAAATAGAGACTCTCCTTGCCACTTAGTGCATGTATTAAAAGGATCTTTCCATCGACAGATAACGAAGATCCCGCTGACGGGGCCGGGCTGCCATCACTTCGGGTCCTGCAGCCAGTGCCTGCAGGCACCTCCCTTCATGCGGTGTGGCTGGTGCAGCCAGCAGTGCCTCAGGTCTTCTGAGTGCCCCAGCGGCACCTGGACCCAGGATACCTGCTTGCCTAGGGTCTATGAGGTAAAACAGTGGGTTTCTTATATTTACCTCGGAGGGAGGAACGCGGTCTGTGCTCTGCGGGCATTTTCTGTGTATTTTGATGCAGTTATGGTAGATGAAGTGTCTGCTGTCCTCGACTTCGCCTCACGCTCAGTGTCCATAAAGCCTCTCGCTGGGCGCACACACTTTCCCTGCATGCTGCGGGCTCAGTGCTCGTGGTGGTCAGGTCTGTCTGATCATCCTGGCTTGCCACAGGAGAGCCTTGGCCCTGCAAAAGCGTTTGTGGTGGGGAAAAAATGTGAGTTTAAGCCCGCCAGGCACAAAGGAGGAGGTGGAGGAAAGCACTTCCCAACCACAGCTGCTACAGCCTGACCCAACGCAGGAGGTCTTCGGCCCCCCGCTCCTCACCCGTCCCCACGCTGGCCTCCGTTGGAGGAAAGGGTGGTGTTTCCCTGTGGGGAAAAATCCCTCTCTCCTCCTACCTATGCTCTTTGACAGAGCTATCAAACAAAACACCACCCTGGGGGAGAGGTTCTTTTCCTAACGTCCCTCCTTGGCTCCTTGTTCCCATGTGTCCACTCGCCACCGAGGGGGATGAGGCTATAGCTGCACCCCTCCCCAGGACGGGGACAGCCGGTGGCTGCTGCCAGCCAGCCAAAGACCATCAAGGGTGTGTGAGAATGAAACCACACAGACAAGCAGAGCCCCGCAGTAGTGTGTTCCTGTTTTAATTTAGCTATGGTTAATGCCAGATTCGTACTGGCCGGCTGTACGTGTAACCGAATCATCCCATATGAAGTGTGACATAGTGTGAAGGCGGAGGTTTGTAGGGTAGTTAATGGGCTAGAAAGCTGAGGGAAGGTCAAGCATAAAACTTTCTGGTAGCACTCTTACCCATTTACTTTTGTTAGTGCATTTAAAATGCATCGTACAGCTAAAAATACATTTTCCTTTATGCGCATACAGCTTATAAACAAAGATGAAAATCTGACATGCTAGACTCTCAGAGAGAAAGGGAGGCTAAAGGCGTTGTAAAATAAATAATGTATTTCTTTCAACAGGCAGGTGATTTCACATGAAACAACTTTTTAAAGAGTAGACAGGCAAAACTGCTAATCTGAAAGCAAATCTAGAAACATGTTTACAGGATTCCTTTTTCTTTTCCACATTCACCTTTCAGATACAAAACTTAGGACTAACACTGGCAAAATACAATGAACAATCAGTGAAGCATTATAGGACTCAAACCCAAAACGGATGGAAAAGGGGTGTGTGTGTTTGTCTCGCGTTCTATTGCCATTTACCTTTGGGCAGAGGAGATGTAAAAAAATTGCTAATGCACAATGTGAATAGTTTACTTTCTCTTTATACAAGAACACATTTATTTCAACAAGGCTGTATTATATGACAAATTGTCCTTTCTGGACTTAGTTTGTATGAGACTATGAATCACCAAGGGATACACTGAGAATTAGGCCTGATACATTTTCAGACCCCTCTGCAGGCCCAAGCTACTCACCTTTCCTGCACAGCTTGTTTTGTCTTTCCTAGAGCTCAAGCACAAGTCACATCCCCTGTTGTTTTCTTGGCAGAACTTTCCAGCAGTGGCTGTATATTGCAATGCCTCCAAAAAGATTTCTAAGGCTCTGAACTGCTTAGTTGCTGATTTTTGGCGGTGCTGAGCTCACACAGCCCTCTTTAATTTCAATTACGAGCGTGTGCACTCAGCACTTTTAAGAACCAAGTGCCTGGAGCCCATCGAGAGATGCTGAGGTGGAGAGGTGCATCCCCAAGGCCACCTCCACAGTCCCTATGACATCGCTGGGAGGACTCGTCCAGGGGAGCGCACCTTGGACGTGGGGCGGTGGGAGCAGGCGTGGGGGGCCAGCCGGCTGCTCCCCTTCCCCACGTGACTCAGCCCTCCCAGCTCAGCACAAACCTAGGCTACCCCTGTAATGAATATGGATCTGTGGCACTGATGGATCTTAAAGTGAATCTCAAATTACTGCATGCCCACGTTGGTAGAAGTTGCTTCTAGAAGGCTTGTAAGGAAAAAAATGCAGCCAAGTACTTAAATCTCTTTGGATTGCTAGCTGTTAAGACAGATTTCATGCTCTACTGGACCATGACATTTAACATTATTACTGAAAAAAATATAAAACAGATTATTCATCATCTTCTGATCGGTCTTTAAACCCATATGCATAAAATATGAGAAAAAAGATTGTTTTGTTCCTAGCAAACAGAGGATGACCTGCTTTGCATAGTATCTGAAATTCAATCTGACACACCCCCCCAGTATTTTGCAGCTTTCAGAGGGACAGATTGCTTGAGACATGTCATACGATCACTCTAACCTGAGGGGAACACAGAGCTTCTCCGAGGGTCTGGTCCAGTGGATGTTAGCTAGCCAAGTCTTCCACAGAGTTTTTCCAGGTTATTACACAGAGTGGTGCACAGTGGAAAAAAACAGAAAAGATATTTTCCCTCGGGTGGGATGGCAGAGAAGAAACCCACCATTTTCTCGTGGAGTCCTGGAGATCCTTTGTCTCTCTGCCCTGTTCCAAGCACTTTTCCTTGGAGCTGTGGGTGGCAGGGAGCAGACCCGCACTCCAGCTCTGCCCAGGCATCATCCCCCCTGCTACCGACAGCGTGGCAGGGCTGGCACCGGGACACATCCCCACCACCGCCCGGCTCCCACCCCGCACCTCGGCACCGTACCCCACTCCCATCCATCCAGGGGTGTTTTGTCAGCCTGGACAAGCAGTGCGAGGGGAAAGCCAGGGAACTCGGGAGTCTCCTCGGAGATGACTCGGTGCTGGAACAAATTGCAGGCATCTGCATGCAGCGTTCAGGTCGCGCTGAAAGGTGAACGGCATGAAAGAAGAAATAAATTGGTCTCCCTTTTGATTCTTTGTTGTGGTTAAAAACCTGACACGGTTTGTTGTTGTTTTTGAAGTCAGTCATTTAAACTGGCTTTTGTCTCAGACATATCAAGAACATCAGGTCCTCTGCTGCCTGTTTAGGTTGGAGCTTTTGCTGGAAATTTCACACGTGGCCTGTACATGTTCTTGCCTCTTAATTAAAACGAATGGGCTGTTGAAACTTTAATAAATAGATACTTTCTTCCAACAATTTATAAAGTATGTGAGTGGATATTAGCATAATGGCTGTCAACACAAACAAAAGGAAAGCACAATGCTTTACATTTTTCCAAAAAGGAAACGAAGTTAACTTTCTGTCCCTTAACCCAAAGTCCAGAGAGCAGCAAGGACAAGCAGAATGGCAGGCCTTGCAGCAGGACTTGCTCCGTATTACCAGTGGAGTTTCCTTGCTATAGAGAACTTTTGAATCCTGGATTTCATAGCATTTATAACTGATTTGGGTTTGGCTTACTTTCTGTTACAGCTTGCGTGATGTAAGCACACGGACGATGCCTAGCATACCTCACCTCAAAGTCCAGGAGCTTCACCATCCATTCCTGTTGACTTTTCCCAGAACAAATCTGGGAAACCATATTTGACTTTCAGAGGTTTCATCATACAGAAAAAATGGAACAAAAATAGAGACATGAATAAAAATGCTCTGGGGGAATTTCTGCAGAACTTAAATACAGAAGTTTAAGATTTGGTTTATTTTTTGCTGTCTATTTAGAAGGTCTTGCTTCCAAAATTTGCGGCCAGAATGTAGTGAATACTACTCTCCCTCAGTTAAGGCACATGGGCTGCTATCACAAGTCTCTTGACAGATAACATCACTCAAAACCAGTTAAGTGCCTTTGTTTTTTATTCTGTATGGCTTTGTGAAGCCTGATTTCAACGTCCTTGTTTTTCTCACTTATGGATTACATTTCACACTCTTCAAATGCCACACGTCAGTGTCTTATTGTACAAAACATCGAGACATCCTGTACCCCCACAGAGCAATTTCAGTTTCTGCTAGGGTTTTGTTACTCCAAAAATAGATAGTCTGCTGAGATACTAAGTAGAGTGGAAAACTAGGATCTGAAGTCAATCCAGATTTTGAAGAAAAAAACCCAGAGAAACGAGGGAAAGTTAAACTTGAGAATAGCAGAGACTCCACAGGATACAGCACTGCTCCGCACTCTTAGCCGCAGTGTTGTGTGTCAGGGGGCTGTGCAAGCATCGCTCCTTTTTCATAGGATTTGTGCAAAAGTACTGTTCCTGTATAGGTTCCCTCTTCTTTGCTCATTGAGAGCTGATTCAAAGCTCATTAAAATGGGAAAGGTTCCTACTGGCTTTGGTGCATTTTAGATCAGACTCTTTGTCTGGTTTCTAATGGGGGCAATAAATTTCCCCA
The DNA here is from genome assembly GCA_027574665.1 of Rhynochetos jubatus. NCBI lineage: Eukaryota > Metazoa > Chordata > Aves > Eurypygiformes > Rhynochetidae > Rhynochetos > Rhynochetos jubatus. The sequence continues at coordinate 26,662,613 of CM050652.1, read as the reverse complement.
TATAAAATATATGGTATAATTCTTTTGAAGTATTCTTCAGCTGCCTTTCTATCTACAATAGTTCATTCGTGAGAGTCTTGAAGTATAGCTACAAGAGAGTTGAAAAGAAATGTGCTGTCTTACTGGATTTCCAGATGAAATAATAGCCAAGTATCTCTCAAACACTTTCCTTTCAGCTTGAAAATGAAGTCGGGTCCTTTGAAAGGCACAGCTGTATTGCATTTTAGGGGCAAAATTACTATCACTAAAGCATTAACTCTAAGAAATTTAGGCACTGTGACCACAAGTATAAATTCGGTCGTTCATTTTCTGTTGTTTGTCCAGTGGTACTGGTATGTTTGCAGAATTATACGGCATTGTTAAAAGTCCCCATAAACCCTGAACCAATGTCTTTTTTTTTTTTTTTTTTTTTAACTGGCAGTACTGACCAGTACTTTTACTGAGTTCTGTAAGACTTCTATAGTGTTCCTACATTTTTCCCACCATTGTTATATTTTACAGGACAATTTACAATATACAGAAAAAAAAGCATTTCCTTTGTAGATTGTCTCTGTGTTTCTGAGGGGTAGTTTATTTTTAACTCGGAATTAGAGGTGACCAAATGTGAAAGATTTAAGGAAAGAATAGCAGAAGTTGCGTTAACTTTGTCACAGCCGACGCGATATTGGATTATGGTGTCTTTGAAGCTACTTCACTCTGAATCTGACTTTTATCAAGCTGACAAAAAAATGGTCATTTTGGGGATCTTTTGTGTTCAGCATTCAGCTTCTAACAAAATAAGTACATTGTATGTTTAACATGCCAGGCAGGAATAAGATGTGAAAGACAAGAACGGCAGGATTTAAGAGACTATTACAGTGCACAGCTTGTTCAGTGCCCCTAAACACTATCCTTCAGAGCTTTCTAGTACAGGTTTTGTTATTTATTGCTACTGTCAGAGAAAGCTCATAATGTGACAAATGAAAGGTGAAGAACAATTATGATGAATGGTAGGACATAGTCTACCAGAAGAAATGCTTTTCTAAAATTATTCCTTTGCACATTCTTTAACTCCATTTGAAGTTCCAGAAAACCTGATGTACCTAACACAATTTTTTTTTTTTTTAACAGATTCTCCCGAGCAGCGCTCCCTTAGAAGGCAGGACAAAACTGACACTGTGTGGATGGGACTTTGGATTCAGCAAAAATAATAGATTTGAGTTAAAAAATACAGTAGTCCACATTGGAGGACAAATTTGTGCTCTGGAAGCAAAATCTAGCAACAAAAACAAGTAAGAAGCCTAAAATATGAATTTTCTTTGGTACAGATGTTCTTTATGTGGTATGGATTCTTTTACGATATAAACATGCAGTCTGTAAGTGTCATCTCTGATTCTGAAATTTCAAACAGGAAAAGAACCCTTTAGTTTGATAAGCTCCCCAGTAAAAAAGTGCTCAAAATGGAGATCAAATAAATCTAGTTAATGCCAATAGCTCCTGCAGCGGCTTTTTCTGGTTTGTCTGTGTGATGCTGTCCCACATCTGTGGGAGCTGGAGGGAACGAAGCTATTCAAAGATTTGGAAAGGAGGAAGGTTCCTTTGGCCAAGATCTTGCTGGGCTCAGTCATGTCACCTCCATCGCCCTGATCTGTGAAGCTGCTGGGGAGACATGTGAGAAGATGCAGGTGTTTTGTCATGGAGAGGCTTATGACCCTCAGCTGCACCTCTCCTCCTCCAAATTAGTGTCTGAGACGGTGGGATAATGGCTTTGTTTTAAGAGAGAGGTTATTCTGGTTTTTATCTTAAAGAAATAGGTAGTTCAATGAACATCCTCGCTCAGTTCAAAGCATATGGCTACCTACTACCAAAGCAATGTGCAAATCGTGGCAGGGCTTCCCTATTTGTACATATAGCAGCAAAAAAATCACCCCCAGAAGTATTGAGTGCTATCCTAACTTCTGTTCTGAACAGTCTTAATGCAAACAAAACTATTTAAGGACACTAGCTCGTACATGAGACTGTGTAAATATAATGTAATACGTTGACACATGCTGCCCCAAAAGTTCAAGTTTAATTTTCAGTAATACGTAAATTTATACAACAAACTTGTGTATATGATGCGTTTTCTCTAATCCTGCTGCCTGACACAATTTGGCACTAAAAAGAAATTCCAAAAAACAACTCAGCCATTGAATGGGAGGTATTTGTTTTCTCTAGCGTGCTTCTTGTTTTCTGAAATTTATTTGATATACTAAAATTATTTTCTCTGGCCAAGTGTAAACACAACAGTGTTTGTGTTTAGTATTCAAGAAGATGGCCGTGGTTCTTTTAGCTGTTAGTTCTGAAATGTCCCTGATGCACGTAGATTGATGACTTGACACTTTGAAGTGGTTCTATTTTAATACCAAAAATCAAGACAGAAAAAAACCATGTAATCCCATCTTTTTGTTTTGTTTTGTTTTCCAAAGGCTGGAGTGCACGGTTCCTGCTGTAAAAAGTCCAAGTTTTAATATATCCAGTAGTGTTTCTGTTGGACATGGCAAAACACTCTTCAATACATTTTCGTATGTGGTAAGCACTACGATAAAAACTTTATTGTCAAAATTATCTTCAATAGTAACTGGAAGGAGACTCCTCGAGTCAAATCCAGGATGGTAGTTGTAAATTCCTGTTTGCTTTATTAATACTTCATGGAAATGCTAATAAATGCGTTAAGATACTTCTTTATCTTATTCTGAAAATAATTTAACAATCCACTGTTCTTATTTTTACCCTTCTTCAGAATCCTGTAATAACAAGTATCTCTCCCACCTATGGCCCCAAATCTGGAGGAACATTGCTAACTGTAGCTGGAAGATACCTAAACAGTGGAAAATCCAGAAGGATTTTTGTTGGTGAGAAACCATGCACCTTGAAGAGGTAATGTACTTACTAAAAATATTAATTATTTTTAATTAATTATTTTAATTAATTAATTAAAGCCCTTAATATTGTAATGGCTTCATTAAAATGTCTTAGAGTAAAAAACAATTGCAAACATGCATTGCTCGCCTTCCTTGTGTTACATATCGGACATTTGATACTGCAATAAGCATTCAGTTCTGGATTACATCCTGAGTTTAGGATGTCTGAAAGGTTCCTAGAAGGGGCTACGGTTCCCTGGAAGATCTGTTTATTCTGTAATGCCTTCATTAACCTCATTAAAAGGTTACATAGAAAAGTAGCAAATCAGCTTCTAATGGACTAGAAACTGCCCATTTCCCATCAGTTTTGTCACCCTGATTCCCATACACTCAGCCCTCTCTCTTGTATTAGCTAGAGCTGCTGTTCATGCGGCAGCTCACAGCGAGCATCCAGTGGGTGCAGGCTACCATTCCCTACTGGTTTGTTCGGTGGAAACCTCACCAGTGTGGGAATGTACATCCCGTGCAGAGGAGCAGCTATTTCTGCCATACTGTCAGTAAACAGCCTCCAAACCAGAGGCAGCACCAGTTTGGGACTTTTCCTGGTAGATATAAAATTGTTTTTAAGATTAAGCCAGAATTTCTTGTGGCTCTGGACTGGATCCAGTAGCTCAGTCAAGAATCTTTGACATGCGCTCTGTGGAAATGCCTTCAATCCCAGCTGAATGTAAATGATAAACACCAAGCACAGATTCTCTGCTATGGGCTGACAACCGTTCTGAATTTGGTAGCCATTCTACCATGGCGCAAATCCTGCTTGGTCCTGTTTTCAGGTACAGCAGTGTGGCTCCAGAATCATCACCTCTGCGACCGTGGGCAGAATCTGGACCACTGTGATCCAGGAACAGGATATCCAGCAATTCCTCTATATTTTGAGTCTCTCCTAATGATTATGGAAAGTCTCAGTGATGAAACATCACACTTGGGGAGAATGTGGGGAAGCGATAGCCCGTTAGTTAACATCGCACTCAAAGTCAGGAGAGCTAAATTGTATTCTTTGCTGCTAAATGATTTATTGTATGCTCTTGATCAAATCAGCGAAGTCTGACTAAATCAGGAAAAGGATTTAAGTATTCAAGTCTGGTATTTAATCACTACTAAGTTCTTCAGCATTTCTGTTCAGTGGCTACTTAATAGTTCAGGGTGGCATTTATTGATGTCATCATCTCAGCTGGTCAGTCAATGGACAAATACGTAAAGCTTTTGGAAATTATTAATCTTATCCATTTGAGACATCTGCTGGGGGGGGTGAGATGACAGCCAGCTCAGACATCTGCTTTGAGCAGGTGGACCTCTAGGTGTCAAACCGTAGTTAGGGCTTATGCAGGAAGTGTCTCTTGCACCCCTCTTTCTCATCAGCCAAGTTGTCTGTAGACTTATACTCAGGTCTTCGCCAGTTTCTCGGGGCAGGTATTTCTCTAGCTAAAGTGGCAGCTTCCCCCAGTTCTGGGGGCAGCTAGATCAAGGGTTTATTTTTTTCTTTAAAAGATGGTTACAAGCTTCCAGATATATAGGAGCAAATCACTAACCCCTACAGCACACAGTGAACCCTACCTTCCTAGAAAGCTTTGGAAGTGGCAGCAAATGTCCCTTTTGTCTAATTTGGAGACCCATCCTTTGAGAATGGCCTCGCTTGGAGAGCTTCTGGATGTGGTTGGGCCCAAATTACTGAAATCAGCTGGTAGAGTGACATTTGTTTCTGTGATTTGTTGTTACCCTTGCCTCTGACATGCCCTGGTCCCTGTGGCCACATTTCATGTGCTTCAAGCTTCAGGATCCTTCACCCCTCCACAGCCCACACACTCACTGAGCTCAGTGGAGGAGGACTTCCAGGACCAAGCATGAGAGAGCAAGGGAAAGGTGAATATCCCAGAGGTTCTGCTGCTGTGCTGAATTCAGCCAGCTATTCCCAAATTTTCACCTTCTCCTCCCCCTCTGCCTGCTCCTCAGCAGCCCCTGGAGTCAGCAGGTGACCACAGGACAGCACATCTCTGTCATGCTGGTACATCCCCCACCAGCACCTTCCCTTGAGGTGTTTAGCACAGGGTAAATCCTGTGGTTTGGAAAGAGACAGATGTTTTCTCTAGGTTAGAGAAGAACAAGTCGTTCTCCTTACACCTGGAGCGTGCTGTCATTTCCCAGGCTGGAAGCTGCCTTTGCAGAGTGCAGGGGCTGTCACTGGGGAAACACCACCCAGCAGTCAGGGTGCAAGTCAACCAAACTGAGATGAATCTTGAGCCTAAGCAGTGGTGTGGCTGTCGTTGCAATACAATCATCCAGTGTGGGAATCAGTGACGTGTTTTCCCAAGCAGGTCCTTAGGTGGGGCTGGGAATCATTAAATGACAGTGGTTTAAACCAAGTATGTGTTTTATAATGGTGGCAAGTAATCCTTTTTCTGTCCTTCCAGCGTATCGCTGAGCACTGTGGAGTGCTACACACCAGCACAACGAATTCCCCAGGAATATCGTGTGAAGGTGGGAATCGACGAAGCTGTTCGAGACGCGAGCAGTCATTTCACGTACAGAGAAGACCCCGTTGTTTTAAAAATTCATCCAGCCAAATCTTTTCTTAGGTGAGTAAAAGTTTCTTATGGAAATAAGAAAAGTAAGAAATGAAAGAAGAATGGCTGTGCTGCGCAGCAATCTATCAAAAGAAATTGCATTTTTATCTCTATCTGCCATGCCAATTGCTTCCATTATGGTGCAGTTGCAGAGGGCAGATCATTTCCTTTCAGAGGTGAAGGAGAAGGGGGAAGGGCACCTCTTTTCTTTATGTGATTTTACTCCCAGCTGCTGCTGAGCGTACCTGGGATGTCCTGCTGAGATACCTACTGTACTGCTAAGTGGGTCTCCTCTACTGCGCCTGGACATTACACTGATTGGTGAGGAAAATCATTTAATGTGACAAGTCAGCGGTACTCAGGAGAGCAAATGGATTTTAAAATAGTCTAAATCCAGCGCTACATAAATATTATGAATATATATGTATGGTAGTATGTGTGCGTTTTTAAGTAACATTTATGGCCTCAGTAGCTCTAATCCAAGCCATCTGCCTTTGCCAAAAAAATGTCAGCAGTAAAAAAGACACCTTTTTCAGCACCGCTGAAAGCAGTAAGTTAAGTAAGTTGGCAAATGCTAAGTATACACCCTCCTTTAAAATGTACACATTTGTTTTATATCCTGGCTTACCACAATTTTTTTAAATTATTTTTTCTTTTCTTGTATTTGATTAGTTGTTATAGCAAGTGTACAATTTGTTTCCCAGAAAAATACTGCTCAGACCTATGTATTTGCATTCAACCCATATATCCCTAATTCTGGTTTTATGTTGTCATTTACTCTAAAATATAATTTGTAATTAAGATTATCATAGCAGATGTATCATTATCCTACTCATCTTCATCTTTTTTTTTTTCCTTAATTTTTCCTAGTGGTGGAAGTACAATCACGGCTCAGGGAATCAACTTGAACTCAGTGTGCTTTCCTCAGATGGTGATTACTGTACCTAAACTGGGAATGAACTTCTCTGTGGTGAGTCAGTCTTGGAGAAGACAATCTGTTATCTTGTCATCTTCGTCTGGTGAATGACACAGAATTTTCAGTCAAAATACTTTGATTTTTTTGACTTGAAACTTTGGGGCTTCCCGCAACATTTTGGTGTTTCTGCACAGACTGTTTCCACTGCATAGGCAAAACTCAGCAACAAAACTGAAATTAAGCTGGGGGTAGAAAAACAGTTTCCAAGGAAGCTCTTCCAAAGGAATAAGGCTTTTACAGTATCTGATAACAAATTTTTTGTATTGCAATTTAACAATGCAAATTCAGTAACTGAACACAGAACAGTGCAGTACAGGTATATTGGATTACATGGCAAGTTCAAGTGCTACTGTGATAGGCAGGAAATACATTCAAATGGTGGCTGTGGATATAAAAGGAAAATGGAGCAAAAGCAAAAAAAAAAGAAGAAAAGTAAATATGTAAAATCAAAAGTATTATTTTGAAGTTTCTGATTGCCAAATTATCTGCAGGGGCAAATCTAACTTCACAGGTTCAGCAGCTAAGTTTTATGGGAGGTTCGGGGCTTTGCAGTTGGGTACCTCTGTATGAACAGAGGGTTATTCAGGGATCTGAGTCTTCTTTTGTCACCTGAGCTGATAATACAGAGTGTCTAAATCTAAAGAAGGTGTTCAGATATGACCATGTGATCTACTTTAATTTTAATAAGGCAAAGATGACATTTATTGTCTAGTAATAAATATAAATAAATAGATATTTATTTATCTAGTTGTACTGCAACTGTTATCTGTAAGCTTTTGCCTACACATTTGTCTTGCACCTGTAAGGTCTGTTTAGCCTCACTGAAGCTAAATTGACCTACACTCTTTATGACATGCTACGTTACTGCTCATATTCTAAGTTTATTTCTAATGATCATCATCCACTATTTCCTGTATTGAATTCTAAGTATGAGACCTAGGTTTGCTCAAAGCATTTTAAGTGGTATGTCTGCAAATTTGCAGTCTTTCGTAGCTTCAAGGTCATAATATTCTTCATGATCCTAATTTGTATAATATTATGAGTGTCAGGACCTGAATTTGAGCTGGATGTAATCGTGGCTTGTAATTTAATGGGTTCAGATTTTAATCTGAAAATCAGCGCCCCTGCAACGAAACACAGTGTTCATTGTTATCAAAAAGTCACTTTACCCATGAGTTGAAAAGCAAAACATTTCAGTGAAATCAACCAACAAAATATTTGTTTATTAGGTTTTGAGTCATGTTGGCGTGATTATTTCTAAGTACAAAAGATTTCCAAAGAAAATATAATTGCTGAAATCAGCTCTTTAGATTTTGCTTTGTGCAGACTTGAGCAGTCTTTCTTTTGAAGTAAACATCATTCACTTGCTTTCTCTGTTCCCACTGTTGCATATTGCTTCTCTTCAGACATTGATTCTGCATACCTTGCTTGTCAAATATTTGGATCTTCCTCAGAATTTTAACAGATTTGAAAGGATCTGAAGTTTTAGAGAACTAAATCCACTGTCCAAAAGTGACTGGCAACTCCAGGCAATGAACACTGTAGACTTTACTGTTTCCCCAAATGTTGGGTGAGCCGCGTTTCCTTTAAGCAGTGGTTTGCTGCCATCCTGTCTTGTAACCTGCTGTTGAAAAAAGACATAGCTGTAGACAGCCAGAGTTATCTCCCTTATTCTTTTACTTCTCATATCTTGCAGTGCGTGTGATATTTGCCAATACATGAGAAGAGCCAGGTCTGACCCTCCTTTTCCATAAGGGTATCTGTCCCCTACCACTGATCTCTAAGAATCTGCCCCAGTGTAAAAAGAGCTGTACGCAAGTTCAGTCTTCCAGCACAAAGGGTGCATGTAACCTCAAACAGATTGCAATACGGTGTGTTTTATACTTTGACACTGCCCAGGCAATATATTTTACTGTGTTGAAGTTAAAGGCTTCTGCCTCTGTGGCAGCCCAGCTCTGCTTGCCATTTATTCTGCCACCAGTCTTCACTTCGAGCTTATTTCTCAAGGAAGGATATTAGTTCTCAGGGAGAAGGGGAAGATTTATAAGTGGCAAAACAAGACTGCACTGTGTAACTGAGGAAATTGCTGGCGGAGGATGCCTATGGCTGCAGCCTGCCCCATCCTGCGCTGGAGATTCTGGGACCTATGCGTGAGCAATATGCCAAAAAAGACACATTTTCATCCAGTCATTATGAAAATAAAGAACGATGAGGAGCTATTTCCAGCAGGGATCCAGAGCACTGCAATGACCAGCTATCCCGTTCATAAAGAAGGAAAAAGGTTGTGGTCCTGAGTAGACCAAACCCAGATAAACAGTACAATCAAAACCAAAATGATCAAGAAGTCCTAGAGCTGAGTTTATATATCTTTTTGCTTCCTTAGTTTAGGAGAGGAGAGCAAACTGAGACTTTTTTTTTTAATTGTTATTTAAGCCCTTTTTCTTTTCAGTTTTCTCTCACCAGCCTCCTCCAAGAAAGCTGCTTTTGTCAGCATTCAGAAACTCTGGCTCTTGGGAAAACCAAAGCCAGCACTGAAACACATCCCAGAGCATCAAAGGCAAGTACAGCTGGGAGGGACCACAAAGACCTAGCCTGGCCTGCTTCCCTGCGGCAGGAGCAAATGTACCCAGACCACTGCCTGATGGATATTTGTCTAGGCTGTTATTAAAACTCCTTGTGAAAGAAATTTCACAACCTTGCTTAAACAAGCTTTGCAAAGAGCTGCCCTACCTGCTTACCTAGTGGTTTGGAAAGAGTTCTTTCTAATAATTAACCCAAATCCTAGCTGCTAATTAGCTATCTTCTTGTTTAACCCTCAGTGGACACAACCAACAGATTACCAGACTCTCCTGCTAATTTTACATATTTGCACTACATTATGATTCAGCCTTTCTCTTTTACAGTTAAACCAAACCAAACTGCTCCAAATTCTCCCCATAAATGCTGTTTCACAGAGCTGTGCTCATTCTTTCTGCCACCTCCCAGACCCTCTCCATTTGCCTGAAACTAGTGGTGCCCGATTTAAAATTCCTGTCAGCCATCTGTCCCCAGATCCTTAATTCACTCCCTCAGCCTTAACTGTGGCCCAGAGTCCTGACGGAGTTGCAGTCAGAGTGGAGGGTCCCTTCTGTAAGCAGCAGGAGCTGTTGGGGATGCTCTGCATCCCAAAGCCTCAGGGAGCAGAGGCAGCTAATGTGCCCCAGGGTGTTTGCTCTTCTCCGCCTGTTTCTTTCTATCCAGGTGGAAGATATGAGTGGTACAACTGGTAAAAGACCTTTTCTGGAACAACTCCCCATAAGAAATGCAGTTTCACTGAGACTGAAAAGTTTTGGGGACAATATGCCAGCCCTCTATAGAAGAAACATATAAATTGAGCTTTTCGGCTTTCATGTTTGAAATTCAGTATTTCTGAAACTTTTTTTCTATAAGGCAAAAATGCCTTGCTTCATCCTTTTCATATTTATTTAAATTTCCTTAAAATTATTCAATACTGTGTTCACACTAGTTGTGTTTATGTTACATTCTATGTTAACACTATCAAAATAATGCATTTTGCCTTCTTTGAATTTGGTATTTCAACAAGTGAAAAAAATGTTCCAGAGTTATTGAACCATATGTTTCAGTACTTGCAATGTGTTTCTTTTTAATTCCTATTTCATGAGTTCCTTTGACCATTTGTTCTGACTAGGAACAAAAAATATGAAGTTAGGCAGTGCGGCATAAATGCCCGACAGCTCTAGATAATGCATAAGGATATGCAAAGTCCCTCTCACTTCTGCTCCCATGCCCAGTTCCTGTGTGAGGTGCATGAGGAGGGAAGTAGCTCATTCCTTCCTTTCACTTTGCATTGTGCCCGTAAAAAAACTCTGCGCAGTTTGGGATGGTGTTTGAGCAGGAGCCTGTTTACCAAATAAGTGTCTTCTAACCTCTGCTATAAACTGTGCTAGATGATCCTTTGCTGAAGCATCTTTAATATTCCATCCATTAATTAATGTGGATATATATTCCCACTGCTTAACCTATTCTAACCGTGAATGTCTCAAGATAAACAAGGTTGCAGAATTAGGGAGAAGCACCTTTTAATGCATGACCTTCAACAACTGACCCTGTAGCTACGCAAGATCATCTCTTTCCAGACTTTTAATTATCTCTTTAGTAAGTAGTGTCTGGAATGATTTTTAGTATTTCTTAATTACTCCCTGCTAGATGCCATTTTCTGCTGTATTACAGGAGAATTTTAAAATACCCTAAAGTTCCTTCAGCATGTACAAGTACATGAACAATCCATACTCGTAATACTCATAAAAATATTAGTGTCTGCCTTAGATTTATTAATGATAGAAGAGATTCCCTAGAAACTGTGGATGGTGAGCATATGATTATTAAATGTATTCCTGACTACCCATCCAAGGACACTCAGAGTTGGATCCTCTATCTGTGTTGACTCTGTGGCACAAAAGGTGCCACAGAAACCCAGCCAGGAGTTTCCCTCACAAAGGGGAACTGCTGACCTATCTGTATCAAATCTGCACATCTCCTCCAAGGAAAGAGTGCAGCAGGGTGGGTCAGGGAAAAGCCCAGGCTGTGAAATCACCAGGATGCCAGGAATGTGGTGCTAGCAGAGGGACATTGACCATCCCAAATCTTCAAGATACCCTGCTTGGTCCTTCTGAATGGGCTTTCCTCGTCAGACCTGAATTCTCATCTCTTCGTATTAAGAAAGTACCCTTTGGCAAAGACAGTTGGAGAGTCTCACGGTCTGTCTTTAACCTCGTTCATCTTTCATTCCTCACTGAAACTCCAAAAGTTTACTTTTTATGAAAAGACAAATTGGCCATTTTCTCCCTTCTGACTGCTACAGATCCTGTAATACACATCCAACTGCCCCTCTCTTATCTGGGTCAGCTGCTGGGAGACCTCTGGAGCTCTGAGATCCTCCCTCATGCTTCTCCTGTTGTTCTATCAGATGAAAAAAAAATTGAATTGGGCACCAAAGTTCAGATTCTGTAGGTCAGGTTTGAATTAATTGCCTCAAGGGTCATATTTTGCAAATGAAACAAGAATACATACCTTTAAGTGATGAGTCATGCATTGTGCAATGGGTTATTATTCCCTTTGGGGTATAGTATTTACTTATGCTCGTGAAATGCTCCATAATTTTTACATCTTTTCTCCCTTATTATCTTCAGAGGTAGATTGTAGTCACAAGAAGAATGTAGGCTCAGCTTTTAAAGTGAATGTACTCTAAAGCCTAATTAAATAAAAGTTAAAGGTGCTGGGTGATAGGCAGTATCTTAATTGAGAAGGCAATAGATTGAATTAGGGTTTTTTTCTTATAGATCCTCAATCCAATATTTCTTGAAAACTAAACCGTCATATTCTTCAATTGCTAAAACCAATTTCAAGGTAAAAATGTCATGTCAAATAATGTACCAATAAGGGCATTGCAAATAAGATTTTTCTTGACCTTACCAATCAGTCACATTGCATCCCCTCCAAAGAGTATTATTAGATTTTTATCATTTTCTGAAAGCCTCCTCTTCAGAGACCAGCCTGATAAAGTAAAGTATCTGATTCTAATAGATAGCCGCAAACAAAGTTATGAATACCACTGCTATTCATTTAAGGGACATCACTACTCTACAGTAGATAAAAAGTCTAATGAATTTACATTAATCAAAAGTATAATGATTACCTGGGACATATTTGGTTTTATAATTATATATATTTTAGTAATCCCTTTTTAGAATCGACAGAATATGATAGATATCTTTACGAATATTTATGTATTATGGAGAAGTATGCTTAATCATCTTTTATACTAATGATACATCTTATTATTACCATACTGATTCAAGTTAATTTCTAGATCCATGTGATATAACAAAGCCTGAGATCAGTATATCAAAAGAGGAAGAACAGTCTGATACTGTAAGCAAATGGAGCAAATTTCTGCCGTGCCTTGTGTCCCACAGAATATGTTGTTGTCATGGAGGATGCACAAATATTTCTGAGTTACTGCTAGGAATCTAAATGGGCTGTTAGTTGCATGGGTGCAAGTCCCATAAGCATCACGGAGAGCTGCACCAAGTTACTTAGATGCGTGTCAAACTCAGAGCTCACAGACACACGCTCCTTGTAGTAGAGCTCTAAAACTCTAGTGCTCAGTTTCAGAGCTTTGAAAATGTTTCCCTTGGCAGATTCAAGATTTCACAATATTATGCACAGAAACATGAATTGCTGTGGTGATAAGAAAAAGTGCTGATTTGTAGATAGATGATTTAATCCCACTTTTTAAGCCAATGTGAGTATATAACTGATACAGCTTGAACAGTTATGTCACTGATTTGAAACAGCAAAATTGCATTGCATTAATTTAGCATATTAGAGACAAATGTAAACTAATTTCACAGCTCCTTCAAGCAGCATTTTATAATGAGAACCAATTTAATTTGAAAAAAACAGAAAAATATATATTTTTTTGGCCTTCTTTACATGCACAAAGGTGTTCAGCAGCACTGTTGTTTTTCCAGGGAAATTTCTTGCAGAACAGGTGTAATATTTATGATGACTAGCAGCTAAGCCCCATTGTCACTAGCGCACACGTCAGACACTCTGTTTTTAAAAAAACGTAATCTCTGCTGTCAGGGCATAGTGTACAGGGAACTACTTACAGAAGGTTTATACAGTTGGAAGAAAAATACTTCTGGGGAACTGAAACAACCCTGTTTGTGCCAGTAGTCCTTTGACCACATCCACAGTCAGCAGCATGAGAGGGAGGCACAGAGAAGGGAGTACATGGTACTGTCACAAGCAAGTCACTCTGCGGTTTGCGTGATGCTGCCCAGCACCCACCATGCCTCCCATCGATGCTTGTAGATGTGCTGCTGACATTATAATCAAATCAGTCATGTAGAAGCCTTCGCCGTCAAGAGAGAAAAGTTGACCCTTCTAGAGCACCATTAATCTAATTAAAGCTGTTGGCTAAAATGGATCAGATGAATCCCACTGTAGGTGAGCCTGTTCCCCTCTGTTGACTATAAAGGCGGTTTAGGGAACTAACTCCAATGCAGGTGTCTGGATGCAGGTTGGATGACTCCCATCTGCAAGGATTCCTGTTATCCCTGCAAACTGCCTAAACTCAGCTTCCTGTCAGGCTGCCTGCAAATCCCCTGTCCTTGCTTGCCACACAGCCATCCTTTTAGGAAGGACCTGTGTCCATCTTGTCTGTCTCACGAGCCCTGTCCAAGGTGGTATGGGATGGAGGGAAGCACCCTGACCGGACATTTCATACGGGATCACCCCCCCAGGACACAGAGCATGGTCTCCTGGAGCGTGGGGAGCACCAGCAGCTTTCCCCCAAGAAGCACTTCCAGAGCCAGGCCCTCAGTGAAGAACGTCAGTGAGGGGCAAGCGTGGCTTCATGCCTGTTGTCAGGCAGCTCCTGCACTGCAATGAGGGGCAAACATCTCATCCCTGCTGGTCTAGGTACGGTGTGAAGCACGTCATGCAGTCAATGCTCCCAGGAGTGACTCGCCTGACACCTGTGTACCTACCTAAGCCCCAAATACCGCACATCTGGGGCCTTACACATACGTTTTTAGAGAGAAGATACTCTTTGCTGAGCTTTCATGGCCCAGAATCCCATGGTGGCTTTAACTTTGAAGTGCTTTCTCATGGCATCCGTAGTGCCTTTCTGGAAACATAGTGACTTAGCTATGCTATGGGAAAACAGTGCTTTACTTCTGTTTTTTTCAGTCAGATTCACTGGCCCTGTTTCTACGTCCTCCCTCACTATTGCTTTGGTGGTAAAAAAGGAAGAGAACTCCATGTGGCAGTCACTCTGACACAGGCTGTGTAAGCTGAATTATGGCTGCGCAGCACATCAGGCTAGCCTCCTGATGGTCCTTGGCTTTGGAAATCGTTTTCCATTAATTATCTGCAAAATATTTACTTTAAAAGTGCTGTGAACAATCAGGCCAGGAAGCTTGTTTACTTGAACATTTCCTCAACAAGAGTGCAAACACCACTGACATGAAGTTTTTACACTTTTCTCCCAGCTCTAAATAAACGCTGTGTAGCACTGATCAGGATTTTGCTTTGGTTAAAGAAGAACACAGAGCCTTGGTGTTTATTTTTTCAATATATGTGTATTGTTAAAGAACCGTTATGTTCATCAGTGACTTCCTATGCACATACTTAACACAATTATCTCTTTCTTTTTTTCTTATAGGCATGTAGCCACCGCTCTAGCTCAGAGATAATCTGCTGTACAACGCCTTCATTGAAAGCCTTCAATCTCCAACCACCCTTTGTAACCAAAGTGTTCTTTATTTTTGATGGTGTCAGCTCTTTATACTTTGATTTTGATTACGTAAATAATCCTGTATTTAAGCATTTTGAAAAGCCAGTGCTCATCTCAAGAGGAAACCAAAACATTCTGGAAATTAAGGTAAGAAATGTAGAAATAAGTTTTTCAATTATTCACAAGCGCGCATCAGCAGCGTAGCGTGGAACAGACATCTTGATGAGATAAAGGAAGCCCCAAGGAAGCAAAGGCAGATAGAGCAGTGTGTTTGGTACTGCATTCACCCGAGCCCCTGCTGTCACAACTTAAAAGATGCAGAGCTGAAAACAGAGATATATACCAGGGTGGTTGTTGGCATCAGGTGGGGGGGAAAGGGGGGCTTTCCTCGTCCTCGTGGGAGGACCACGCTGCGTCAGCTTCTCATTGCGATGAGCTGTGTCACCGGTTCAGGATTAAACATGGCCAGCAGCCCAGAACCTGAAGTGTGTGGTCTGCGCACGAGTCCCAGCTCTGACTGTCACATGGGTTTGTGTCCTTCCTGACGAAAGACGTGGAGTTGCCTTTAGAAAAGTGGCCAAGCGGCTTTGGCTCTCTAGAGCTGAGGGAAACTGGCCTGTGCACAAAGTCGCTCATGAGGATCAGTCACCACTGTAGCCTAAATATTTACAGATCCATGAAAAATGCGGAGTTGATGCTGAGTGCCTCTTAAAAGAGCATTGAGAATAACCTACACGTCACTGAGAAACATCTCTTAGGAATTCGGGGCCCTCAAAGGCATAGGCTGCTCTCTACTACAGAGCTTCGGAGAAAGTTAAATCCATTTTGTGAGAGTCCAATTTCTTGAAATCTAGTGCTTTTCTGAGTTAGAGTACCAAGTAGAAACAGTATCAATACACATCCTTCGAATTTAAAATGAATGTTTATGAGAATTTATTATTATGTGCATAAAATTTATATAGAATATATATAATTTCTATAGAATATAATCTATAAAAGATGCTTTACAGAAGAGAATCGGTCTTAATGTTGGGGTCATCTCTGTGTAGCTCCTCCGTAGCTTTGTAAGCCAAAACTCTTTTCCCCTGTGACAGCCATGAAATCTTGAAGTCCTGAGGTCTTTGACTCCAAGGTGGTCCAGTGGGCCAGCTTCTGAGCTGCAGGAGATCAGAGGGGGTTACTTCAGAGCTTCTGTCAGCCATGCTGAATTCCAGTCAAACTCTCTGAAGATTGATCTGTCTCCACAAAGTGTTTTGAGCAAATTCCAAAGAATAACCGGTCTGATTTTTACTTTTTCATTTTGTTTTTCTACTTGGAACTTTTGGCCGTACAATCACTCCTTCCTCAATGCCGAGCAATTCTCATGTTCAGTTATGAAGAAACGCTAAAAAAGAGTTCTGGTGTGCGGGTCAACCGAGAGCTGGGAATATATAGCTGCTGCATGGTTCAGTGCCTCTGTGCAGTAACAGCAGTGTTTTCCAGTATTTTCCAGGTCATGCATATCAACCAGTTGGAAAGAAGACTCATTTGTGAAGAACCACAGAATAACTTAGAGTGGAAGGAACCTCTGGAGGTCTTTGTAGTCTAACCCCATTCCTCAAAACAGGGCTAAGTTAAAAATTAGGTCAGGTTTTGAAAATCTCCAAGAATGGAAATTTTACGGCTTAAAAAGCCCAGCTCCACTAGCCTTGCATTGTGTATCCCGTGCTTCAGCTCCCTTCCTAGCTCACTGGCCCTCTGCCACTGGCCTTCATCCTGTTTGTCAGTATCTCTCTTGTTCGGTGGGGTTCAAAACTCGACACAGCTCCCCAGGTGTGGTCTCACAAGTGCTGAGCAGAGGAGAACAATCACCTTCAATCTACTGGCTTTGCTGTGGCTAAAGTATGGGCTGAGCCTTCATCACTACAATGGCACACCGCTGCCTCATTTCGTCTTGTGGTCCAGTATATCAGTCATTTTCATAAATCTGATGTCACCTGAAAGCATAAGGATAGTGCATCCTATCCCTTTGTCCAGATTTTAAGCAGTATTGGTCCCAATGTCAGCCATTGACGAATGCCACTTGTCAGACTTCTAAGCTTTGAGCAGATGGTCAGTCAGTTTTTCACTCACCTCACGGTCCATCCATCCAGTCCATATCATCCCAACTTGTTGTCATTGCTAGGAGAGATTCTGTTGCTAATCTTGTTAAAATCAAGGCAAACATTGTCCAGTACTCTCCCTTCATCTATAGAGCCAGTCCTCCTCCGCATAGAAGGCAGTCAGGCTGCTCAGGCAAAATCCACCCTTGGGAAACTTGTGCTGGCTGTTCCCACTCGCATTCTTGTTCTTCCTCTGCCTGGAAATGCTGCCATGAAGACTTGCTCCATACTTTTCCTAGAGACTGAGGGTTAAAAAGTAGTTGTTTTTTAAAATTCTTTTCTTTCTTTTACTCTTGAATCTTTTATTTTCCCTGAAGGAGAACTCTCTAGAGCTGTTTATTGCTGGGAAGAAGGCATTCAGACGAGAAAGTCTGGCTGAGGACTGCCCCACTGACAACTGACTAAAGTCACAGTTTTGTAGCATTGATGTCACCTGTAGTCGCGGCACCCAAGGCAGATGCCTACCTAAGCCTAAAGCCCTGGTTATTTCCCAGCAACCAACTGGAAAATAGCATCAGTGCAAGCTGGTCTAGAACAAAGCATGAACAAGCACCAATTTAACATCTTCCTCTAAATAGCATTAGTTATAGTGGGATGCTTCTATCAACAGAGTGAGGCGACTTTCAGAAATTGTAGTCGGGAGCCAAAAGATCATTACAAGCCATATTGGCAACACTTTTTCCTTGTCCCATACCCAGATTCAAAAATACACACACACACAAGTTTACATGCCTCATGGTCATATTTTGTGCAGTAATTAAGCAAGCTCAGCATGAAATTAAATGGCAGCTTGCTTCAGTGAACAGTCTGTTCTACCAAACCAAAGTTCTTTTATCTTCTTCTTAATTAGTTTCAGAGGGGCGGAGTGAGCTTTTGTCACAAGTTTTTCTATCAAACTAATCTAGTGTGACATATTTGGCTTTCATCAAATGACAGTGGGTACCGATTGAAAGGTTCTGTTTGCTCTCTCCTGATGACCATAAGATGTTTTTTGTAAGAAAATGTTACACACAAGAAAACATTAAGTCTTCTATCTAAAACACAGTCAGGGCACTGTGTGCCATGAATGCCAGCCCTTCGTCTTCAGTGCCAGCCCTTTTGTCTTACATACTACCGAGCCTCTCAAGGTCCCACATCATCACTGTCTTCCCCTGCCAAGTATGTGACTCTTTGAAGTCTCTCAGTGCCCACCATGACCCAGTCAGAGGGGTCATGGCAGAGTGGCTTGAGGCACTTCTCTGCTTCAACACCGCGAAGACACCACTTCAGAAGTTCTCCCGTCTCCCACCAACACGGAAAGCTGTCAGGGCGGGAGAAATTCTGTTCTTTCACTGTTGGGTACAACCCAAGACCCGAGTGCTGAAGAGGACAGAGTCTCCTTGCTGCCTCCCGCAGGAGGCACTGACCTAGATCTGCAAGCTGGCCTGGTGTGGGGTTGTGCTTGTGCACCAAGCCGGCGCGGGGACCCTGTGCGTGCTTCCAGAAGAGGCCTAGGAATGGGACGCTAGGTGACTAAAGTGTATTTATAAATACTCATCTTCCCCAATTGTTGTTTCATGTTACACATCTTATCTGAGATCTTGGCTGTCCGCTAGCACATCTGCCCTAAAACTCAGCGTAGGACAAGATGTACTAAATTGCCTACTCTATTCCTAAGCCAGTACAACACATTCTTTATGAGGCAATCTTAAGGATCTTATCTATTTATAGGTCACTCTATTTTCACTCATCTTCCGCATTGCATAGAAAATTGTTTCTCTCAATATCTGATGCAAGAGAGTGCAGTATGGAAACCCTGGTATTTCTGAGAAAGCTGCAGTGGACACTGCAGCTGCAGTAACTCCTCATTCTTCCCAAGTCAACCTGCTCTGCTTAGGAACCTCAAAAATTCTTCTGACACCAGTCCCAGAACATCCACATCTTGGTTTGTAGTCCTTTTCCTGCTCCTAGACTTCCACCCGAATTATTCCTATCTCTCTGAAGTTGTGAGGTAGTTGGTCTATCGGATCGGTTTGCAACAGTTACTCAGCCCACTAACAAGCTTCTCCAGCTTGCGTGCACGGGCATCGCTCAGCAAGAAGGAGGTGATACGCGTTTTAAATGGGAAATATTGTTCTCACAGGAGTCAGTTTCCTCCTTTTCTTAAAATCATAGGTGAATTTTGTGGTACTTAGAAGAGCAAAACTACTGCTGAAAGAGTTCTCTTTATATATTGAGATATTATATTGAATATATTTGAGACTATGATATATTAATGGCAATATAATGCTAGTGGTGGTATGAAAAAAGTACTGTCTTCATTATAACTAGCTAAACACCACCTAAGGAAATGTCAGTGTGATTTTTTTTTTCTTCCTTCGGATAAGCATCACCTTTGGTGAAGAAGAATTCTAAGATTTGGTGTACAAGAAAAAGAGGCCATTCACCCACCCTCTGCAGAATAATGTATTTATCCTGAAGACTCAAATTCAAGTTTTTTGAGGAACATCGTTCAAAGGAAAGATCTGAACATGCATGACTCACAGTCTGCAGCAAGTCTCCATACCAATAAGCAATAAGCAGTGGATCACATGCTCCCTAGCCCATTGAATGTTTACTTAACGCCAAACAGAATAGCTCCAAGTAGGCAGAAGACAGAGTGAAAAATGGACTTTTTTGGCCAGCAATTAATAAGCACTCACCTGGGGTGTGGCTTTGCCGGTCAAAATAGGATGTTAACTGGCTCTCCTATACTTTTATTAATGTTCTCCGAGGGCTTAGTCTGATTCTGCAGCAAACCCAAAACATATTCCGAAGATTTTTTTTTTTGCCACTCGGAGTGGGATTTTTGCTTTCTTCCCAGTATATGAGGCCTCATGGCAGCCACAATGCCTTCCTTCCTTCCTGTGAAAAACTCAGATTCAGCCCACACAAATAGCCTGTATTAGTGTTACTCCCCATCCTCCTTTCTTCCCTTTTATTCCTGTTTAATATGCCTGTTCTTTTATCTTAAACTGGGCTGCACGAGGGATGGGGCAGCTTCTTAAATACTGATGCACTCCTGAGCACGAAAGACCCTGAGCTTGGCCTTTGGACACTACTATTACAATACCAGAAGGAATAATATTTCATCCAAGTCTGGGATGTGAAAGCAGGTTTTCTGAGCAGGGAGTGCACTTTTCATGCTGTCATCTTTACGAGGGTTTGTTCCTTTTTTGGTCTGTGGAATGTGATTTTAACAGATCTGTGCATTTTTGTGATTATAATTAATTAGGTTTTTTTGAAAGCTTCACTCCTGCTATCATAACCACTCTCAAAACAAAATGTTTGAGATGCTTTTAGTTTGTGGATAACATAATGCCAGTTTGCTATAAACAGCAGGGTCATATAATGCGTCCTTTCTTGTGCAAATTATGCAAAAGTCTAGACAGGACCAACGGGGCTTATCCCTTGGACGTTTACATTTTTAGAAGGCTGTGTGGGTTGTATGACTATTAGTGACAGCAGATTTTATCTGTAAACTTTATCAACATCCTCTGACCTGTCCGTCAAATTCCCATTTACATGGAAAAAATGGATACATGCATATTGACCAGGCAATGTAAATTTGCGTTAGTATTCTATTTCAAAATTGTTTTTCCATTGACAGCATTTTCCAGGGTAATAAAAGGGCTTCTCCTTAACTTTCATGAAAAGGTTATGCAACATGAAATTGATCTTTTTTCCTTCTTTTTTTTTCCAAGGGAAATTATATTGATTCAGAAGCTGTTAAAGGAGAGGTGCTAAAAGTTGGAAATAAAAGCTGCGAAAACCTCCTCCTGCAGTCGGAATCAATTCTGTGTACGGTTCCCAGTGATCTCCTGAAATCCAACAGCGAGCTAAATATAGAGGTGAGGCAGCTACACCACACATGAGACATTAATACCATTTTTATTATCATTCCCAATGTCACTATTGAACCTATAAACTTTAAATTTAAGCCTAAGCCTGTGTTTACAGAGATATCTCTCTCCCTGTTTGTTTGGGATGGAAATTCAAATAATATCGACTATTTTAAAAGAAATATTACCATCATTGTTATTACCTGTTCGTGCAGAGCCTTTCTGGAGCCTTAGGCACAACGTAGGACCTAAACTAAGCACAGAAACAAGAGTTATTAATCCAAACACAAGAGGAAACACGGGGAAGAACGAGAAGCTATATTGTAGTAGGTTTACTTTGTAGCTGGCAAGCACTTTTTTCGGTAAAAAATTCTGCTGCAGTCCAAAGGATCAGATCCTTCCTGAGAGAATATTTTGTCTGATTTTTATAATTTCATTTCATTTGTTTTTGTAAGATGCAGACACTTAGGACAAATGTTTGAGTTCCACTATTGTTCTAAAGGTGTTGTCATGCAGAGTGCTACTGCACATTTAAATTGTAGACAGCTTTGACCTACTGATTCATAGAATAAGATGAAAATCTTTCATATATTTGTGGGTTTTTAAATACTAAAAAAAAGAAAAATCACAGTGGAATGGGATTACCTTTAAACTGTGAAATTTGCTGATCCTGGACTCTGATTCACTTAAAACAGTGGAAACTCTGACAGTCATGTAAGTGCGATTAAGATCGAAGTCTCTGTAAGCACTTTACAGCATGGACCGTCTATTTTTCCTATGTCTTTATGCCATTCATCTCAGTAGGATCCTGGGCAGTGAATGGTATTACTATGTGCTACTAGTTATTAGTAGTAACTAATTTGCTTCATTAATACAGCAAGTGTCAATTTATTTGAATATTAATTTATTTTGAAAAGTAGAAATTTATAGGTTTGAATGTATCAGGCAAACTATAAAATTAGATGCAGCCCTCCTTTTGGTGTCTGTTTCCCAGACCTGTAAATGCCTGGTTTTGTATGATACCCGTGCACATGTTGCGTTCTGTACCTGTTCGTATTTTCGCACATGCAACCGGGACTGGAACTACATTCAATCGGTTCTACTATGTGGTGTTTCCTTAACCTCTAAGAAGCGGGTACGCATGTATTTCGTAGGTAGAAAAGAACACAACATAAAGGGGTTAAATAAGGTTTCTGCTTGTTTACTGGCAAGAAGCCTCAGAAATTGCAGTCTGCCCAGCGAAGAAGAAAATTTGCTCTTTTGACGGGCAAATCCATCATTACAGTACCCAGAGGAATGAATTCCACGGGAGGAAGAGAAAAGATGGCCAAATGCATTCCAACTGACTGAGCTAGTGCAGTGTGACCTAAAACAGTTTTTCCCTGTTAGCTGCTTGGTGTTTGTTTGGTTGTTGATTTTTGGGGTTGTTTTTTTGTTTTGTTTCTTTAAACTGTTGACAAGCTAGAAGCTGGCAAGGGACAGGCTCACATGACCTTGGGAACTAAAATGCAGGCACGCTGTCAGCAGAGGGGGAGTTTGATGTTACAGCGTATTTACGCCAGAAAGACACAAATTAAAGACATTTTGAGTATTTTTTTAAACCTGTATCTCAGCCCATATATCCATAGGCCCATACATTTCCGAGCACCACTTGAGTAAATGTGTGAATTTAGCGTTTTGAGTTAACATCTGGTAGCAGTGGGAGCCTGTCGTCCAGAGTGCGTGTGTGAGTGCGTGCCGTGTGTGTGGTGTAGCACATACATAGCCGTGTCACTACCAGAGCTCTTGAAGTCATGTAATGAATCATAAAAATGTAGATCTGCTTTCACGTACACCACTATAACAGTTTCTCCACTCTCAGTGTCTTATTGCAGTACATCATCACAAAATCAGGATTTAATACCTATGGGACATATCCCCCTCATACTTTAGTACTAATAATCTACTTCTTACTTGTCTTTTGAAGTCATCACACTATTTTTTTCCTTTTTTTTTGTTTCAGTGGAAGCAAGAAGTTTTGTCAACAGTTATTGGAAAAGTGCTGATCCAGCAAGATCAGAATTTCACGGGACTAATTGCTGGAGTTGTTTCAACATCAGTTTTAATTTTCATCTTTTTGGTCTTTTTCCTCTGGAGAAGGAAGAAGAAACAAATTAAAGGTCCATCATAGTAAATTCCATCAAATAATTCTGTTATTACATCTTAGATTTTAAAAGCTGACATAAACTTCTGCTTTAACTACCGTGCAGTGCCCTCCCAGCAGAGTTGTCACAATCAAGTCCAGTGTTTAATTGCATTTCGGCCCGTGGCTCTTGCCTGAGCTGGGTGAAAGGCCACACTATGCCTAGAGGAAAAGGATTTTGGTAGAACTCTGAGCTATTAGGAAAAATTAGTAACTGCCGCACTGTGCAAGAGGGGAGGAGGAGGAGTGGTGCTAATATATAACCAGGTCTTGTTCTGAAGCAGCACCACTGTCAGATTGTGAAGCTGGCCCCAGAGGCTTTGAAGCTCCCTCAGATCTTCCAGTGTGGCCAGGAGTGGGGATTTAACACCAATTACAGCAGATCTTGTGCTGTACAAATGGCTCAAGTTTACGTCCTGTGCGTGTCTGCCTCAGCAACAACCCAACCCTCTTCCCAGCAGAGCCAAACATCTAAAAATCAAATAAATGCCTGAATGAATGTTGGCACACAGGAAACAGGAGGGTTTCCTAATATTTCTTTCTCCTCCCCCTTCAGATCTGGGAAGTGACCTAGTGCGCTATGATGGCAGAGTGCACACTCCTCACCTGGACAGGCTGGTGAGCGCCAGGAGCGTAAGTCCAACGACAGAAATGGTTTCAAGCGAATCTGTAGACTACAGATCAACTTTTCTAGAAGGTACGCCACTACTGTGAATCCGTACAGATGATATTTTATACATCTTGGCTTTCGTGTGTCTTCAGATGACAGCTATTTTGATCAATATCTTAATTTCAGTTTCTCATCTAGTTTGCCTGTGTCTGCAGTGTTTGGGACTTTCACGTGTTCACAGGCTTGCTATTTGAACTGAGCTGCTCAGGTTGCTTCCCAAGATTAAGGTGCAAAGGGTTTTTACTTTTACTCAGGTTGAAGAAATATATAAACCACTATTAGCAAAAACTCTCTGCAAGGACGCTCCACAATTTAGCAGGAGCTAGTGGCTATAGCGACTTTGTTTTATCGTGAGGTCCATCACACCGTGTGCAAATCCACTCTGAAAAGAATTATTTGTAAGGGTAGCATTGAGTGGCTGTAGGTTTAGTGTGTTTCAGTGACTTCATTATAGAGCAGTTCTCTCAGCCCAACATGGGTGGGACGTGGAGTTTTGTAAACTGTTGTTCTTTTGTCTGTTCGTCTGCCCCTTCTATAAAATGGCACTTTGTACGACACAGAAATGTTGGTTTTAAAAATTAAGCTAAAGGGATGTGAAAACTGTGACAAATTGAGTGGAGGTCCCCGTGTGCTGAGATGCCAGTATCAGAAAACACGCTGTTCATTTTCAGGCCTGTGGGCGTGAGGGAAGAATAACCCCATGCGGAATAGATTTCTGTGCCTTATAACAGCATTTTAGAGTGGGTATTCTCCAGAAGAGCACTCTGCTGCACCTGTCATGCCACTTTAGGCTGAAAATGTCCTGTAAGATGTCTGGAGACCATGTTCGGTGATTACCATTAAAGAGTCTTTAAGTATTAGGAGTTACCATATTCGAGACATCACATGTATTTGTTTGTCTTGGTATAGACACAATCTCATACCATTTCAGGTGCTGCCATATACAAATCAATATAAATCACTCCGAGTCCTTATTCCACCTTTGTATCCCCCAGTCACGGGGCTGTTTGAGAGCCAGGCCCATTCCCAGCTTCCTTTATGATTCTTTAATTGCTGCCGCCAGCTTGCATAGGAAGTTTCTTGATTGAAAGATTCCCAAAGGAAAAGGAAAGCCTGTGCCACTGGTTAGAAGCGAAAGTGGTACACGAGACGAAACTGTGCAGAGATCCTTGGTGGAAGGTAAATCTGCGGTGGTCCTGGGGCCACTGTGCACTGGCAAAGCGCAGCGGAGAGCACACCCTTACAGCAGGTTTGTTCACTTAATGTTCCTGTAGGGGTGTCTGCATCAATTACTGTCAAAGAATAAAATTACAAGAACATTGGAAAACATGAATATTTACATGTAGCAGCAATAAAAATTATTTTGCAGCCATGGCTTGAGTATTTCACTGTGACTATTAAATAGATATTTGCCCTTGGTGACATAAACGTGGCTTTGTATATGTGAGCATTTGTATTTTCGCTTCTAAATAGAGCAGCACTGAGTTTTTCTCAGCACCTAGGGTGGTAACAGCATATGAAAATTTCCCAAGTTTTATAGATAACTATATAAAGCATGTCTGTACAACATCTTTTTGGGATAAAATATCTGATAATTTCTGTTGTTAAATTTATTCCTTTTTTTTTCTTTTTTGACCCTGGGCTAAATTCTGCCTATGGACTCCACTGGAATCATTCCAGACTGAAATTGGTGTAAATTAAACTTAGTTCTTTGATTCTATTACACAAAACACTAGAAAAAAGTCTTTTAAACTAAAGCAATGTAAAATACCTGAACAACGTGCTGTTGACAAAAATAATTTTCTCAAATAAATACTCTTTGCTTGACTGAAATATTTTAATTTCTGCTATTTTAAATCAGGTGGCTCATGTTATTTTCATGAGTAGCACCAACTGTATTATCTGCAGGAGTTACAGGATATGAATCACCTCTAGGCATTTCCCTGGTTGAATATTTACCATTGGATAAATATAGCTAGGCACCAGCAGTTTGGAAACCTTCATGAAATGTAAAGTTCCCCACCAAATTAGATCATGAAAATAATAAAAGGTTTCATGTTTTTAATTGTTCACTATTTCCTCCTCCCATATTGCTGTCATTTTTCCATTTTACTCTTGTTACTCCCAATTACTAGAAATGCTATAACCTACACTTGGCAAGAAGTGACAAGGCTTCATTCCATCCCCTCAGAAAAGTGGAAGTTTTGCCATTTACTTTCACGAAAAGTAGAGCTGAGACAAGCAGAAGTTTCTAGTGACATGATTTTCCTGGAGTTTGGCAGATTAGCTATGCATATTTTCATCTTCCCTTTGTGACCAAAACGTCTGCAAAGCCAAGTCACTTCCAGACTGATAAACCTTGCTTAGCAATGAAATAAAGCTCTTCATTTTCCAAGGAGAAGTCTGAAAGGATTGTAACAGTTTCTGTTCATCTTGCAGATCAGTTTCCAAGCATGTCTCAGAACGGATCGTGCAGACCTGCCCAGTATCCTCACTCTGACCTCTCCCCAATTCTGTCCAGCGGGGACTCAGATTTAGCCAGTCCGCTTCTCCAAACTAATGTCCACATTGACATCAGTGCCTTAAATCCTGACCTGGTCAAAGAAGTGCAGCATGTGGTTATTGGTGCTGACAGCCTGATTGTCCACTTCAGCGAAGTCATAGGCAGAGGTGGGTACCGCGGCTCTGGCCTTGCAAACTGCTACTCCTTTTGCATGCCCAGTCATTATAAACCATTCTGGATCGGGTGTCTACACGGAGGTTTTTCAAGCTTTTTTTCAAGCACTGCATCCCATGCGCCAAATCAAGGGGGAACCAAGGTGCTGTCCTCTGAGGTCAGATGAAGGGTTGTGCATTTGATCAGTTGGAGAAGACACCCGAGGGAAGAAGGAATCTGCCAATTAATGGGTCCCCTTTGAACGCAGAGACTTGCTGGTTCCCCCTCAGCCGCCTCACTCTCACCCTTTTCCAGGCTACAGAAAGGCTCAGCCAGGGCTTCTGATCCGTGAGGCTGCAGGAGTGAGTCTGACGCAGAGTGTTGCGGGAGCCCCAGGCACACACCTAGACGTCAGGGGATGCTGAGGCGGGGGCACCAGCGGCCTCAGACATGGAGCCTGAGGGCTGGCAGGATCGCTGCACAACACGGAAAGCTCCTGCGGTCACGAGTGCATGCAGTAAAAGTCCCCACGGGCCAGGTGAAATGCACACACCCGCCCCAGGTTTCCCGCAGCTCTGAGGAATTCACTGTTTGTTTCCTCCTGCCAAAGGCTCTCTCTTCCCCCTCATTCCTCTCTCATCCCAGCTGCAGTAATGAGTAGCTCCTGATTCACTTCCCCTTATTTTTGTACCTGATATAGCAAGTCTCCTATTTTTCTGAATTTCTCCCACCACTCCTGTTTCTCTACATCTCTGCAATCAGGTTCCCTCCTCCTTTCATACCCCAAGCCACTATTTCTGTTAGGAGCATTTATTAAACTCCGTGCTATTGAGTACCTATTAGTAACACAGGTAGAAACTGGATTTTCATACTTCTACAGATCATGTGTGAGAGGTCTCTCGGTGAGTATCAGAAAAGTGATAAAACTTTGGCTATAAATGATATTCCTAGTGCCTCTTCTGCAGGAAAACATTCACAAATGAAGCAAACAGTGCGTTTCCCTTCCATGTATTACACTTCATCATCCCCAAAGCAAGGGTGGGCCTTTTTCTTTTCTTTCTTGCTTCAGCAAAGTCCAAGTAATTTCCCATTTTTTAAATGTTGAAAAATATCAGGAATGACACCGATATAATTAACTGGTTTTAATTTTCTCCTCCATAACTAGAAATGGGCCAAACCCAAAAATATTTTAGACACACCCGCTCCAAGCTTTAGGATTTGTGCCCAGGCTCCAAACAATCTGTGATCTGATGGGATTTCTGTTGCTTTTATAAAACAAACTTTGTATTAATTTTACCCTAAGCCAAAAGCAAAGCCAACTGAGCTCTGACCAGCGCTTATGACTGGAACCCAGTAGAATTAATCAGACAGTCTTGTTCTCTGCAGAACTCACGCTTGACAGAAAACTATTCTGCTTTCTACCTGCAAATATTAATATTTTAAAAGTGTCCAGAACATAGTATGCCTGTGAAGGAAAGACACCATTACATGTACGTAATTTGATCCGAATAAATTAATACAGGTGTCTGAAGCCCCAGGTTGTGTCTTTCCCAAGCAGGTCAACCTAATTTCTCACAGTAGGTTTCCCCATAGTAGGTGTCTGTCGAGTACCCCATTTTCTTGGCAGGAAAGCACAGGGTCAGGAAGGATTTCTGTGTCCCTGGCCGTTTATTTCACTGCTTAGACCACGAGAAAGAAGACAAATTTTGCTCATCATCTTTTAGTGACATTTCACACTCGGACCTAGGCCGTAGCAGAGACCACAGACTGCTGCCTGGTGATGTGGTCAGTCTGATCAGTAGTGCAACTCCCAAACTCTTCATGACCAACACACCACTCTTAACATTTTCCATGGAACAGCAAGACCTGCGAGACTGTAAGCCCACAGTGAGCCTCCTTATGCAACTTTCCACTGAAGAGGCATCAAGGCTGTACGATCCAGTGAACCACTTAGTACGGGCTTGCAAACCGCTGGGAACCACCCACCCATCCAGTGGTCATGTCAGCTCCTGACTGCTCCTTCGTGCCTTCCAGTGCTCCCCTTTGACATGTATCTCACAGGAGAGTGTGGTGGGAACGGGCTAACGTGGGTTTTGTGTTCATAGTCATCACAAGAGCATGAAGCAGTTGTGGCGCCAGCCTTGTCATTACTTATACTCTCCATCTAGGTCAAGAAATATCAATTATGCTGAAACAGAGTTCATTTTATGTAATGATGGTTTTATGTAATGGTAGTTTTATGTGTTAGTTACGAAGTATACGCTACAAGGGTTGGGAATTGGACAGAAATGGAGTGTGATCATTTTCTTAAAGCGTAACTGATACCCAGTGGAAAATACCAGAAAGCTAATTTTACTTATTAAAGCTAATCTTGCTCATTTTTTACACAGGACATTTTGGGTGTGTGTACCATGGGACTTTGCTGGATAACGACGGCAGGAAAATTCATTGTGCTGTGAAGTCACTGAATAGTGAGTTACATGTTTAATAGTGAGACATTACCATAATTCCAAAGATAACCAGTGTGAACTAATTAATTACAGTCAAGTGTACTTTCACAAATAAAGATTCTTAGTTGCAGCTGGATCAGATTTATCTCTGGAGCAATGCCAATGACTTAACATTACTACGAGGCATTGGTACATATTTGTACATCAAATGAAATGCCCATATATTTCTTCTTCAAAGAAAAGGACACAGGAAAATAGGGGAAACGCAGTGTCATTTTTTATTCTACTGACTACTGAAGGTTTGGGTTTGGAAGTTAAATTGCTAAGGAGTGGGCGAAGCGGCTGGAAAAACAGGAAGAGACTATAACAACATTTATTAAAGGCTTTACTCAAGTGTTATTATTCAATTCTAAATACTTCATAATAAGAAAAGAAGAAATGACTTAAAATCACCAACAAGCTGTAAGAAAACCGATGCACATAGCCTCTT
This sequence comes from Rhynochetos jubatus, assembly GCA_027574665.1. NCBI lineage: Eukaryota > Metazoa > Chordata > Aves > Eurypygiformes > Rhynochetidae > Rhynochetos > Rhynochetos jubatus. The sequence continues at coordinate 26,633,380 of CM050652.1, read as the reverse complement.
TGTACTGTGGGAGGTGGGAAGCATGTTTGTAGCTTCCCATTACCACTTTGTTGTGCAGTGACATGCTGTACAGAAATTAACTGTAGTTTGTTCGGGTTTCTTTCAATTAATTCATTTTATTACTGGATTTCGCAGGGATTACAGACCTGGAAGAAGTAGCTCAGTTTCTGAAGGAAGGAATAATCATGAAAGATTTCACTCATCCCAATGTTCTGTCACTCCTGGGAATCTGTTTACCCAATGAAGGATCCCCCTTAGTCATTCTTCCATACATGAAACATGGAGATCTTCGAAACTTCATTAGGAATGAGACTCATGTAAGTACACGGTGAGGTCTGCGAAGCGATAATGCAAGTCTAGCCACGCCCTGCTCCACCACCACAGGTTATAAACTATGCTAATTACATTATGTCTGCAACTTGCTGCTGTTACTACACCTTAACGTTTAGCACTTGCTTAGGCTGGCACCGAGCCCAACCACAGCGCTGCCACTCCTTCCCTTCCCCCTCAAATTCCTCTCCAGAATGTTTCCCAGAAATTATCAGCAATAAGTATTTCTCATTTCCCATCCATAAGCCTCTTTATAAACAAATGTGTTTATGAGATCTAAGTCAAGGGGCCCAACCATCTGCTGGTTTAAACTGGCGTACCTCTGTTGGCTTCAGCACAACTGTGCCAGTTGTCACCATCTGCTCTTCCCGTTCCCACGTGAAGGATCTGCATGTCCAGCTAGTGTCACAGTCCCGTTATTATCAATATTTTCTTATCTTAAGAAAGAAACCCAGCAATTGTTATACAAAGCATGAGTACTCTGTTATCAGAGATTTTCCCCGTTTCCATTGAAAGACCGCAGATTTCTCCGATGTGCCTCGCTGCTTTCTCTCAAGTACGAGACCACAGGTCTTGCATCAGGTAGTGTAAACGCACTTTATACTGTAGTATTTCACCCATTTCACAGTGCTAGGACAATAAAAAGCGACTTCTGACCCAACAGGGTTTTGCCCCTGCCTCTACGGCAATCAGTAATAGCCAGTACAATTAAAAAAACCCAAAAAGCATCTTGACAAATTGTTGGTGGAGTCAAGCTTTCTGAGGTAGGGACCTCTTCCCTTTTGAGGTTCTTGCATTCTGCAAGCACCAGGGCCCTTGTTTGTGAGTTTCCTCCTGAACTAAATAGAATAATGTCCACAGTTTAACAAGATTTTTTTCCACAGAAGAAACTGATACGGAGTAATGTCAGCAGCACAAAAATCGGTGGGACTATTACGTTACTATTACGTAACAAGTCATGCTGTTGGGTAAAAGAATTACAAGTTTACATTTATAGCTCTTTTGATATTTAACATTTTCAGTAAGGTCTCACCTTGTAGACCAGCAGAAAGGGTTGCCAATCTTTGAGGAAAGTCTTCCTCTGGTAACTGCTACGGTCTCATTTGCCTTCTCCATGGCATTACGCTGACGATAGCTTGCACTTACTCTGCCCTAAACAGAACTCGGCCCTTTCTTGGTCATTTCAGCTGATGAGCCCCAAATCCACAGTTAGCACCTTCTACTGAGTTACATGCTGTGACTCTAAGCTCACAAATGTGAATTTTGTGTACCGGCTGTGCTGCTGAGGTTTCAGCGTACCGTTCTACTTCCCAGCCCGGGTCCTGCTGCTTATGCTGCAAACTCCACTCTTCTGGAGTCTGCCGGCTTTGCTGATTTCTTGAAGTGTGTTTCCTCACTGGAGGCAAGAACTTGACCTAAGCTTACACCAATTTTACTGCAAGCACCAACCTGCCTTGATCATTCTGGTGGCAAGATGGGTGTGTCAAAAACTGAGAGTCACAGAAAAAAACAGTCTGTTCCTTGGGCTTCCGCATTCATTGTATCACAAATGTTTGTGTTTTACAGAACCCAACAGTAAAAGATTTAATTGGATTTGGTCTTCAGGTCGCAAAAGGGATGAAATACCTTGCAAGCAAAAAGTTTGTCCATAGAGACTTGGCAGCAAGAAACTGTATGTAAGTACAAACATCCTCGTTCCAGCCGTATTATCACACTCCTCTGTGTAGGACAGTGCAGTGAGATAAATGAAATTTTCCAGGATTCGACTTTTTTAGTCAAACTAGGGTGGGTTTTTTCATTGTTCCATAATTACACTGATGTTTGTCTTGCATACTGATGAGCTACTCAGCTTGCTAACGGCTCGCTTCTTACACATAAGCTTTTTTTTGAGTGTGGGAAATCAGAAAAGCTGAGGTGAAAGTGTAGCCTCTCAAAATCATTGGTTAGAGAGTTTAAAAGGCATCTCCTAAGGGAAGTTAAACTGCTGTTGTCTCAACTTGCTGTGCTTCCACCCAAACTCTTCAGAAGCAGCACGTCTCTGCTGCCACACCTAGCAGGAGGGAGAGGAACACGGGATCTTTGTGAGAAAAGCAGGAACGCAGAGCAACACCAGTGAGACCTCCTGACAGTAATCTTTCATTACATGAGTATGAGCTGACTTTGGCTCAAATGCACACACAAATGAACATTCGAAAAATCAGAGCGTGCAAAGAATCTTACCATTGTCTGGGTAACCAGGCGGTTTGGTTCTCACACAAAGTGATACCGGAGTTGATGATACTGTTGTGCTGATTCATCACCTGTGTTGTGAATTAATGAGGTAAGGGATTAAACGTCAGAGTTTACTTTTAGCGTGTCGTGATCTGCAAAAAGGTTATCCACCTGTGACATCCGATTTCTTATTCTTTTTTCAAAGGGTGCACACTTGTGCAGCTGAACGGCCTCTGAAAAAGAATGTTTTCTTGCAGCTACTCTTTTTTTAAGGGAGGAAAAAAGCCACAAGCAAACATGATTTTCAGGCTTCCTAAGAAGAAGGGACTGGGGTTACTGGATAAAAGCCCTGGTTCATCAAATCAAAGTCCAAATAGTGGCAACAGGACGTTCCCTCTAGCCTACTGTCTCTTCCTTGGGTGAGGAGGGAACAGCTATCGGGATGTCTCACACTGCCAACTGATACCCAGTGGAAAATACCAGAAAGTTCATTTTACTTATTAAAGCAATTGCCAACTGAATGGCTGCTTTTGTACTTCTATATGGCTCGGCACTTCAGAGCCTGGAGAGCTGCTGCCGCGAGAGGAAGATGTAGGGTTGAAGACCCATGTTCTGTGGTGGCCATGTGCGATCCAGCACTCAGAAGCTCAGCCCCTGCCACACTAGCAGTGTTCATCAGAAAGGATGCATACACTGTCCCCGTGGACTCTTGACTCTATTCCAGTATCCTGGAAGAGGTGCAGGAAGCTGCTGTGGCACAAACTGTCCCCTGTTGACCCATCAAAGTTCCCTCCTGCTCCCTTCATTGGCATAGGTTTAGTTATGACATCAGTAAACACAGCAGATGGTTGTGGGCCATTCAGAGGGACGTCAGCAGGCCAGGGAGTTGTCCAGGCAGAAACCTCATGAATTCAAGACAGGAAAATGCCACGTGTAGAGGCTGAGTGAAACGGGATTGCTGAGCCTGGAGAAGGCTCAGGGGGATCTTACCCATGTGTACCAAAACCTGATATGATGGAGTAAGGAAGATGAAGCCAGATTCTTCTTAGCGGTGCCCAGGGGCAGACCAAGAGGCAGTGGACACAAACTGAAACAGAGAAAACTGCATTTAAAGATAGGAAGAAACAATAAAATTGTAAGGATGACTGAACCCTGGCACAGGTTGCTCAGAGAGCTTGTGGAGTGTCCAGCCCTGCAGATATTCAAAACCCGACTGGTCATGGTCCTGGGCAACCTGCTGTAGCTGCTCCTGCTTTGAGCAGGGGAGGTGGTGGTGGACTACATCACCTTCAGAGGTCCCTTCCAACCTCACCCATTCTGTGGTTGTGTGATTCTGTAAAGCAGCCCAAAAGCAGGGGTTTGCGGTGGCTAGGTCTGCACATCTAACGAGGGATAGGCTTAAGCATGCCAACACCCATGCTCTGTTTTCTGGCAACGATACCGCTTATCAGGACAGTCACCAAGCTCAGGAGGAGCAAAGCTAGGGAGATCTTCTGGTGTGGCTGAGCCGTAACCCCAGCAGAACTTTCCTTATGGCACCATTCTTTCCCAGTACGGACACCAAACACATCCTTGGTTAGAGGACTACTTTATTATATACAGGCAGCCACGGAGATAATGATGGGCCCTTACTTATCAAAACTGAGAGTGAATAGGAAAGGTGATGCCTAGATTTGGAAATAAAAATGAGAGGTTTCTAAGGATACGGAGGATGAAACAGCTGTGGAAGGAATGATGTAGCACTCCATCAGGACGTATAGGCTATTAGCCAAAATTTTTTTATACAGCGCAATTGTTTTAAAAGAACTGTAAATCAAATTATATTATCAAAACAATATCAGTGATTTCCTGACTTCATTCACTGTGTTAAATTGGTGTCAAATCTGATTTGCTACACTTTTTGTTTCACTGTTACATTAGTTAATAGATTCAAGATAAAGCACTGCCTTCCAAAGTCTCGGTCTCAAAAATGCAAGTCACTCATTATAATCCACCGTAAATCTCGCCTGCTCAGTTGCAGATAATACTTTTTGTCATTTCTCTAGGCTGGATGAAAAATTCACTGTCAAGGTTGCTGATTTTGGTCTTGCTAGAGATGTCTATGATAAAGAATACTACAGTGTGCACAATAAAACAGGAGCTAAACTACCAGTGAAATGGATGGCTTTAGAAAGTTTACAAACTCAGAAGTTCACAACAAAGTCAGATGTGGTAATGTACAACCATATTTGTATCACCTACTCACTTCTCCTACATTGCCTGAGGCATCTCTCTAGTATTTAATGAATGGACTAGCTCCAAACCATAACTTATATTTGAATCTGACTTTAGTTCACGTAAGAGGTTGTTTCTACATCCAGAAAGGGTGTTTGTCCCAAGCACAAAGCAACAAGTTGTTGACCTAATTATCTGTTACTGCTCAGGAAAAGAATTGGGAGTTTAGTCCCACTCCAGGGGAAACTAAGAACATTCCAAGAAGCCAAGCTGGAGCTGGACTCTGCTGTAGGAGGGGCTCTGGAAAGCTTGACAAAACAGGTTAAATTTGAGACTCGTAAAATTTAATAGTTCTCAAAAAGACTTTATTTGCTTTATAGATACTTACTGACTGCCTACAGCAATCTCAAGTATTACCTGGCCGTTTATGAAGAAGAAATTACAAGATGAAGTCATTATTTGGCTGGATCTCTTTGTATTTTAGCTCTCCTTTCAATACAGATTCAAATTAGCCTATGATGCATAGAATTTTCACCACGTATATTCCCTTCAGTATGTATTTACACAGGGTTAGCCAGATCATCAGCTCATGTAAACTGGCAGAGCTCCATTAACCTCAGAAGAGGTCTGCCAATTTATACCAGCTAAGGAGCAGGCTTAGAGCCTTTTTTTTTTTTTCTTTCATTTACTTAGTTGAGTTTCTCTGTCTCTAATTTAAGTGGCTCCTCAAGTCCCTACAGCATTTATTTGCCCACTTAAAAGAAAGCTGAGTGCAGTAAAATAACTTTTCAAAGGGAAAACCCATGCGCTTGAATGCTTAAATCTGTCAAACCCTCTTCTAAAACTGGAATGTAAAGCCCTCCAACCCTATAAGTGATTATTTGTGTCTTTCTTTTCTTAGTGGTCCTTTGGTGTGTTGCTATGGGAACTTATGACAAGAGGGGCACCGCCTTATCCTGATGTAAATTCTTTTGATATAACTGTTTACTTATTACAAGGAAGAAGGCTGCTACAACCTGAATACTGCCCCGACCCACTGTAAGTAAATAGTTTGCAGAGCCTTCTGCAAATGCTGCTGATTCTGATCTTATAGTAAGTGAGACTGTGGGAGGAAAGGGGGGTGGTGTTTTCCTTTTTACATGATTTCGTTATTGAACACTTCCTTGATTTGAATGGCAGGTATGAAGTCATGCTGAAGTGCTGGCACCCAAAACCTGAGATGCGTCCAGCATTTTCTGAACTTGTTTCAAAAATATCAACAATCTTCTCCACTTTTATTGGGGAACACTACGTTCACGTCAACGCTACTTACGTCAACGTGAAGTGCATTGCTCCCTATCCTTCTCTTTTATCATCACAAGACAACACAGACATGGATGTTGACACATGACGGGTACGTCTGAAAGAGAGGAAAATCCATTCTGAGTTGTATGAACAAAAAGCAAACCGTTGTGTCCACTCGCTTTTACTGCCCGGTCTTTGTGAGAACACTGTTGCACATGTTTATGTTGTTGCCCAAGTTGCACTAGGACAAGGAGACGATATCATACTGTTTAAGGCTATGGGATTCTATAAACCATCACAGTAATTTCCAAGTATTTGGACAACTGCATCAGTTTACCCAATGGAAACGTTGTGGGCTACCATCCAGAGCTAGTCCCCGCTGGCTCTCATTAATGTGTGCTCAGACCCAAGAACAAAGATTCATCATTAATGCCATGAAGGAGAAAGTAGAATACCAATCAGTACGCCGAAAGGACTATTACTGTTGCACGTACTTTAGGATAATGAGCAGTGCAGGAATGGTCTTCACACAAAAGGCTAAGACAAACAGTGCGAGTTGCAAGAGTTTAAAATGTATTTTCCTCCCACACAGGCCAAACTTTGGATTTTTGCACTACATCAACAAGGTTTCTTAGAACATAGGCAACCAAGAGAGCCAGCCTCGTGGTAAATGTCAAAAAATGGCATGCAGTGAAATGAATATGTCAGCCTACCGGTCCTCTGGTGTAGTCAGACGGTACATAAAATGGAGGGAAAATCATCTAGCGTAAAGCATTCCTTAGTGTCGGCTTTATTGCAACATGCAACCCCTTCTTTGAGTCAGACAGCCTCTATCGACGGATCTCTTGCTGAAGAATGCAAAGCCTCCATTTCTTTCAGTACAGAGTTAGCCACGCTCCGAGAACACGAAGGCACCCCCGTTAAATGCCAGGCTGATCCCTGGGAGGTAGCAATACGGGCGGCATTATTCTAGAGAGGGAGAGAGGGGCAGGCTGGCAGCCCTAGGGCGCTGCTGCCGGGTGGGTCGCACCCGTGTCGCTGAAGCCCTGCCACCAACCCTTGGGCGGAGCTGCCGCCAGAGGTGGGTGAGGAGTGGGGGCATCGCGGCCAGCCCCGACCTAAAGAGACACTGCCGCAGCAGGAGCGTTGGTAACTCGCGCCAGCCTTGAAGAGCAGAGGAGACCGACGACAAGAAGAAACAGCTTTAGGCCCCCCCCAGCCTCTTCTTGGATCACATAACCCAGTGAATTATTATACCTACTTTTATTTCTAAATGATGGCCAGAGAAACAACTTTGAAAAGAGATAGTAAATAAAACTTTCATTCGTTAGGGAAGAGTACTACAGCTTTAGGGCAAGCATCACATGTCCTTTCCGTTCCTGTGGAATTCTGTGCATACTACTGTATAGCTTGTTTAGTGTAGGATAGAACTGGGTTTGTTGGTGTAAACACATAAAGTATTCTATTTTTATATTAAAAAAAAAAAAAAGTTTATTTTTAATGACATTTACGAAGTTTGGTTAGGCCACAAAATACTGCACTGTGAACATTTCAGAAAATGTATGTCAACGTACGTGATTCATACATTGTAGCAACCTTAAAAAAAATACCGCCTAAATGTTAAAAAGGAAAGGAACTGACTGTAAACACACTCCACCCTACGTATAGTACCTCCGTTGCCGCAAGCAACTCGGATTTTAAGATCTTCAAAGAGAGGTAGTGCAGATAAGGAACCGATAACAGGGAGATAAATTGTTCTTGGGAGACAGTGTTAGAACTGAAAGATTTATAATGAGGGCAGAGTGTGTCGGCAAACTGCGAGCAGATAATATTGTATTGTGTTTCATCACCACTTTCATTTCAGAAATGAACTTTCCCGTCTGCTGAGAGCAATACTAATTGTAGATTGCTCAAGGACAAAAGGCTTTGCTGCAGGCAAAAAAAAAAAATAAATAAATAAAATCATCTCTCTGGTTGTTAAAACAGCTAAGGAAGTTTGTGACGCATAGATTTGGAGAAGGTACTCCAAACTTGTACATACATGCTTGAGGAACGCTGCAATGTGAAACAGAGGACGTTTTTACTATTTATGAACTTTTGCTGAATAAAGTTAATGTTGTGTCTGGGACACCTGTAAGAATACGTGATTCTGGTAAAGATTTGATGTTAGTAAGTTCATATATCTGCAAAGAGCTGAATGGTACTTATGTTTATAGTTGTTGTTATGACCTAATAAACATTAAAATGAATTATTGTAATACTTGGAGCGCTCCGAGTGCTGTAATTGCTGTTAACGTTTGACTCTTTTGCTGACAACAGTGCATGCTTTTCCTGACTAACATGGGAAAGAACAATCTGTGGAACCCTGCGAGAGAGAGGAAACCTCAGAAACACGAAGGGTGCACCAGTAAACCAGACACGCGGTTCCTCAGCCCGTGAACAGGTCAGGGAAAGGTGCAGAGTATTTGTCACGAAGCACCGTGGCGTTATCTGTTGGAATGGGAAGTCTCACCACAGGCTGCCCCAGGTGGAGCCTTCTTCATGCTCCTAGAGCTGGGGGCGGCACCTGAAGCTTGGAGTCCCCGCCTGGCCCTACAAGGATGCCAGCGCTTGCGTTTAGCATCCAGGCTCCCTAACCAGCCGTGGTCCACTTCAGGCACCCGAGCCTGTGTATGTCCCTCACGGTCACCCATCACGTGTTTCACGTCCCTGAGGGGCTTTGTAGCTGTGACGCCTGCAGAGAGAATGCATCGCTGTCCCCAGGGGTCTTGGTTCTTGTGGGGGAGCGGGACCCAGCCCCGCTCTCCTCCCACGCGTTTCCTCCCGGTTAAATTAGATGCCTCCCGCTGAATTCACGCGTTCCGTGAAGTGGATTTTAAGCGGGTGCCCCACAAACACTGCGACGCGCACTGTCCTTTGCCACTCTTAAGCCAGACGGCACCACACGCTTGTTCCTCCAGCGGCTCACCCCGGGGTCATGTTGTACTTCACTCACTCAGAAGTATTTTAAGGCACAAAGGCTCAGCTGACTAAAACCAGCATTTATACACTCTGGTCATTTCAAAACATCAAGCAAACCAACATCAAAACACATTTTCTCCAGGCACGGGTACTTCTTAACAGAAAATATATATGCTCGGTTTCAACACAAAGCGTATTTTGGGGGGAAAAGGCATTGAAAGCAGCAGCTAAGGATGAAAACATTCTTTTGTTGTGTCACAAACCCAATCCAGCCTAAAGGTCTGACATTTTTTTTATTCTGATTATTTACATCTAATTTATTTTGCAATACATTTTCAGGATTTCCCTGAGGGGTCAGTAAAAAAAATCTCCAAGGTTTTAGCACAGCCCGCCATTAATTCCAGGGTCTTCAGTCCAAACCAGCACAGCACACAGCCAAACGATGCTCTGAACTTAAATACCGGATTTGTAACACATTCCTCTGATTACTTCTCATGATTTCCAAGGGATGCTACATATTGCGTTTTTGAAAGGGTCAGCAGAATCACAAGCTTCCCATGCTCCGATTTGCATCCGAGGAGCTTTGTAGCAGGTACAGCCTGCAGCAGATCTTCAGCTGACTTACGCTGCCAGCCTTGCCCCCGCGTGCACATGAACAGTGGACGTGGCCCGCGGTCAAAACGTCGTGTAACGGACACCCTACGCAAAAGCCAAGAGATTTAACAACTAGGGAGGGATGTCCTCACCCCACAGAAATTTTCCCGTTGATTTCACACAAACTTTTTTTAGCGACTATTAACTCTAACTTTAAATGATTTTCCTCTCTTCAGGAAGATTTTTAATACATCCAACAATATTAAAGGTTTCTGAAATCAAGGGACATGCTGCACTGCACCACTGGGTCGCTGAGGCTTTGCACAGTCTGGATTTTCTGCCTCCGGTGTTCAATTCAGTTTCGAAAAATGGACCTGCATGCCTTATGTAAATAAATGAAGAGGAAAGGTATGTTGCCGTTTTTTGTTACGGTGGCAGAAGCAGCACAGGTGAGCAACTGCAAAAGGGCATCAAAATAATTTTAAATATAAACATGAAACTCGCCCTTCAGAAATTTCATTTCTGGAATTCAGCCATAACGCTGTATCACAGGAAAAGGTCACAGCAGACAAATGAAAACCAAATCCTAATGGGTTTTTTACTCACAATAAACAAAACATCTATTCCCGAGAAATTCCAATTTCTCCATTATTTTTATCAAATAGGTCATGAACTGAGTATTCCGAGCATTGAAGAAAGACACAGGAAGTCTTAGGATTTTGCCAAACCGATTAGTAAAAACATTTACAAGAAATTGTGATCTCACAGGCAGCAGGGAGAATTCAGAACAACTTGATTGCCTCAGCAGACACCAGCCCAGAGGAGATCAATCTCTCGCCCTGGAACTGCATGCTGTGACGTTAAAACTCCATTTGCCTTTTGAAATCCCCATCCACCTGCTAACGCTCAAGGTGTGATCACTCCCAACAAGGATGCGGGGAAGACTCTTTTTCTGATTGGAGTCAAGCACTTGCAGCCACTCCACAAGCTCCTGGGGGACGGAGAGAACAGGTTTCTGGTTTGTAAGGAACACCGCTTCCCTGGCTGCTGTTACTATGAGCTCTGGCGCTTTCCCTGCCAGAGCCGGCAGCCTCCTCAGGACACACTGTGCCTGGGGACCCGAGGGTCAGTCCCCGCCGGGGTCAGCCCAGGGAGACCCTCTGGGATGAATGGCCACCAGAAGCAGTCCAGCAGCATCAGACTTAAACGGGTGACCCCGACATGCAGGCCACGCTGGGCTTTCTCAGAGTATTTGGGGTTAGAGGGAGGAGGAGAGGCACACTCAGATTTCTTTTCCCCTCCTCTGTCACCTCATCCCTTTTTGCCCAGGTCTGGAGCTGGCACAGAAAGCCTCAGGGCAGCGAACTGACTTTCTGGGTTTGCAGTCTTCCCAGGATCCCGAGTTCAACAAAGGAGCATGGCTGTAGTTAGGGATTTCAGTGAATATAGCCAGAAACCGTAGGTGGGCTTGATAGGCTTTTGTTTGCACAATTACAGTGTCACTAAGGTTGGAAAAGACCTGTAAGACCATCTAGTCCAACCATCAGCCCAACACTACCAGACCCACTAGACCGTGTCCTGAAGCGCCACGTCTACACGTTCCCTGAACAGCTCCAGGGACGGTGACTCCACCACTCCCCAAGGTAAAACACCAAAGAAGGGTGATTTATTTCATCAGTTTTCCACGCAGTTTCCTCTTTCAGCAGTAAGTACTTTGCCACAGCCTTGTGCCGTTAGGAGGTTCCTTAGTATCTACCCAACATCTTCCCGTGTTCATTACGACAATTTAACAGGGAAGTCAACCTCCCCGGGCCTCTGAGGCCCTGTACATTTCTACAAATGCTACGCATTAACTCTCGCCGGAGTTCTAAATTACCAAGCGTACGTTGAGCCCCTCTCTGGTACCAGTGAGGGCTGAATATCCTCCTTTAGGATGTGAAAAAATGTCACTGCCAAGAACTTCAGGGTGCGTGACCAAACATGGACACCTCAGCTTGCGGCTCACTGGGGCAGTTGGCATGCTTTGCAAGCGCGACCAAACCGAACGCAAATGCTAAAAATACAGTTGGAGCTTTAATTAGGAAGCACAAAAGGCCTTCAGACACCAGCGCTATATTCTCTGTCTTTCGTGCGGCTCAGAAGAAAATAGAGGCAATTTAAGGAAGAGAGCGGAGCTGCAGGCTGTCGGAGCGCACGGTGCGGAATTCAGGGCAAGTGGGACATAACAAGGGGTGAGTCGCATCCCGCCCCGATTGTATGCTAACGGTTTTCTTAAGGAAAACTCCTTACTCCAAACGTAAACCCGGGTTGCTGTATGAAATGCGGGTAAATAAAGGGCATCGATGTCAGGACTGCTTCTACCTCTTTTTGCGAATATTAAGTTTACTCGAAAATATCTTGGAAAAATACTTGTACATCGGCAGCAACAAGGATAAAATACATTTGCTAGGTATCTTGAAAGTAATTAATCAGCAGGGTTTTCTTAAGACCATCACAAAAATACAAAGTAAATTGTTTTTAAATACCTTCAAGTCTATGTCATACATCCAGGAGGGTTAGTGCCTTCAAAATATATCTGCCAGCAATTTGAATAAATGAGGGAAATTCTCTGCTGTTAGCCATTCTGGGCATCTTCAAATAGGTTTTGTTTCTTCTCAAAGATTGGGGAGGAGTGCAGGGAAATTCATATTGGATTATTTGGCAGAAATGAGAGTTCTCTGCAGTATTTGAGGGTTCTTCTCTCCACCAGAACTGGTTTACCAAACACTTCATCCTTTTTCTTGTCGCTAGTACCTTCACACTCCCACGGTACGGAGGTCCTGTGTGCAAGTATCTGCCCAATGTTGTTTTCTGCAGACAATCCTGGATAGGCAGATAATGTCTGGATGGTGGTGATCATTGTAAACAAATCCTTATTGCTACATTGAGCAAGTCATCATCAACATATCACTTCTCCCACGCAGCCCCTTCCAAAGTCCCTACAGTACTCATCACGACTGCGTTAGAATTTATGTAGTCCTATATTTTACCGCATAAAACCTTGAATGGTGTTAAAATAGTAACTTAATTGGAGGGAAATTGGTGTCCGTGAACATTAACAGCCATACTGAAAGCCAGTAACAAATGTCCTTCCTTAATGAAAGGCTTGGTTTAGATCATATCTGTCATACTGTACTTCTGCGCTGGTCGGCAAAGCAGATATTATAAAACAGACTTATTCATGAAGTACACCATACAACAGCAACACTCTGGTATTTTCAGCCTGAATGCAGACTAACAAGGTCTCAGTTCAGGGAAAACTAATAAACCAACAACCCACAACTTCCTTTACCACCTGAGGAAGAATACAGAAACTTTGTCCATCCCTCATACATTCAGTCACAATCGGGAAATTAGAGCCTGCAGTAAGATCAGAGGATTTTACTGCCCGAGGTACCCAACACTATTTTCTACCAGTTTCATTTCACTCCTCCCCACCCTCCCGCCCTTACTCAGTTATAAACTACCCCTAACAGCTAGGTCAAATTTTATGAGGAGCATTTCCGAAAGCTGGAAGAGCTTTCTCTGGAACGAAGCCATCTGTTTGAAGCATTCAGCTCCTTCAAGATCTGAAACCCTTCCCAGTGGGTTGTGGGTTTGGTTGGTTTTTTTTTCACTTCCCAGATGTATTTAAATTTCCAAATATCTAAGCACGAAGTGGCAGACTTGCACAGTTGCAAGGGAACTTCTATTTAGTGGTAAAGCACGACTGAGAGGTAAGCTGTGTCAGTCAGATACAGGGGATCTGAAGCAGGAGGGCTGCTGCGTTGGCTTATCTAGGGTTTGCAGTGCCGGTGTTGTATTTTTCATGGAAGTGAAAGGTACCCACAACTTCAGACACCTACTGTGGAGTGGGTTTCTTCAGGTACAGATTGCACGTATAATACATCTTCCCACAGAGCCGAGCTACGCTTACAGCATGCGAGAGATGTTCGTCAGCCTACGATAATTGATACTTCAAGACAAGGGAAAACTGATAAAAGGCTGTTGAAAAAGAGGTAAATCCATTCTACCTCTGTGATCAGCTGAGATAACATCAGTACATTGTCCAACATGAAGGTATTATCCAGTAACAGGGACCACAGCATTCAGCTCAAAAAATCACTCACTGAGGAGGACTGGTTAAGGAAATTCATAACAAAATTACTCGTGATTAGGAAACACTGAGAGAATTCCCTAATAGAAATGTCATCATAAAAGCTTCCTTGTTTCCTTTCTTGATGCTTTTAATCACACACTCCTCTGCTTATACAGCTAGTGACAATTTCAGCCTGCTGTGCCAAGGCCTGAGGAGGAAAGCTGACCTGAGAATGAGCAGAAAGAACCAGTTTTGGAGATGAGATTTTTCCTTTGTAACTACACTAAGAAGAAGTATAATGAATAGTACTACCCACTTTGGAGAGACTGCTTTTCATCAGTAAATTTCAAAGCACTTTCACAGAAATATAGGGCTGGAAGAAATGTCAGGAGATCATTTGGTCCATTCCATGTCACTGTGATAGGGTGAACGTAACTAAGCTGCCTCGGCAAATGTTTCTCCATATTTATTTTTTTAAAAAAACCCACCTGTACAAGCTACAAGGATTTTACGATTTCATCATTTGTATAGTACTGAAGTTTTCTTTTCTGACTCTCCCTTGTCCTTGCCACAGTATGAGACCCACCCCCCTTCTTTTTGCCCCAACACTGGCCACATAGCTAACAAATGACTTTCATGTTATTTATAGTAAACATTAAAGCAAATATGTCCCATTTTAATCTCATCTTTTCTAAATAAAGAAGTTTTTTTCAACCCTTAGTCATATTCTTTATTTTCTTAACATCTCAACTTTCTTCTTGCTGGTTCTTTCCAGTATATCCACATTTCTTAAGTGTGGTGCCGAGGATGAACTCGGTACTCTCAAAGTGCACTACTTTACAGAGTGACTAAGTCAGCAGCTCTGTTGCTCATGGCTAAAGGAAGACACCAGTGATTCAATCTGAGTGGCCTGGGAAAGCAAAGCACTACAGCACATGACGTGCTTAGAGCTTTTGTCCACAAAGAGATGTAGATTGAGAACTATGGCTCGAGGTGCTACGAAGGCAAATTAATAACTTGCTTGAGGACCATTCTGGTTATACAAGTTAGATGGGTCTGCAATTCTCTGAGTTCTCTCTTTTTTAAGTATATATTCTACATTTGGCTCGGGACAATGTCCCTTCCCTAACTAACTCTTTTGTGATTACATTAGCTGAACCATTGCAGTCAGGAAAGCCGCCGCACCAGGAAGACAGCTTTCACCCGAAGAGCTACAGCAAAGCCAGGAACAGGAGCTCAAGTTAGTTGGAACCCCAACCCTTCAATCCCTTAACCTGCACTACCCAATGAATTTATGAATTTTCACTTTTTCACTTTAAAACTTTCTTTTTTTTTTTTTTTTTTTGAATGCATATATATTTTGTTGTTTGACGCTTAACTTTGTCTCTGTTTTAACAAACTTTGATCCATTAACTTTGAGTAACTTACATAATCCAGCCAGACAGTGCCAGAGAACTAGAGCTCTCTGGCTTCTGAAAAAGAGTGCTGTAAATCAAAGAATTTCTTGAGCACTTATTCATGAGATGGGTCAGGCAGAAACCAGGCCAAACCCAGGGAGCAGGGCAAAGCTAAGAGCACAAAAGAGACATTGTTCGCGGTGTACTGGGAAGTTATGATATTTGGAAAGATGGAAACATCAGACTTCAGTAGGTAAGGGAGGAGGTGCGCCAAGGCCCCGTGTTTGCAGTATTATACCAACGCTCTTCCCAGTCTCTCCCTCCTGTCAAACCTGACACGTGGCAAAACGCCCAGGGGCCTCAGGAGGTGCCTCTTCTCTTTCTAACAAGTGTTCTCTGAGGCCGCTTGCCCTGCCAGAGTGCTCTGTCATGACCGCAGCCGGCGGGTGAGGGATGCAGAGGTATCCCCCTCAAACTGGTGAGAAAACAAGGTCTTTCTTCAGCAGTGCTTACACACGCACTGGTAATGGCTCAGACTGTACAGGCAGTAAAAACTCACGCACACGCTCATTGAACATCAGCTCCCTCTACTGTAAAGAGATCGGTATACATTGTTCTGCCACCCCACCACCTCCCAAAATGGCCAGTTTTGATAAAAGTACTACTCTGAAGCACCGTGACTGAGACCGCTGGAAAAATGCATCCTGCAGAACAGACAGGCAGAAAGCATGGCTTTTCTTTTTAGTTCTTGTGGTTATGATAATTGGGTTTTCAATCTTCATGTATGCTGCAAATATCCATTTCTAGTTTGTCTCAAAACTAGAATAAATTTCATGATGTTAATCTAATATCTTGCAAACAACTGTAGACTACAGTCTACAGAGCAGTCTGCTGCAGTAACTGCAGTCCTCCCTTTATTAGTCACAATATTCGTTTCTGACAGAAAATGTAATGGCACGGACCCTAACCTCTGCTGGTCATTATCCTACTTACGATGTTTTGTCTTCCTGTAAAGGTTAAAAATCTGACAAGTCTCAATAGCTGATGGCTGTGCCCAGCCATACTGAGGGCTATTCTTGGATCCAGCAGAAATCAGAGACGGCCGCAGCACAGCTCAGTAACGCAGCCCCATTCATTGATAAGATATATTCAAAAGTATAACTCAAAAGGACAGAAATTGTTGTTCTGTCCAGACCAAATTCAATCAATAGTTTAAGCCCAAAAATACGAGACTGGCATTTTTTCAGAGAAAGGGAAATATTTTTTGTTTTGAAATTGACCTTATTTTTTTTAACATCAGACTAAACAAAAGTTTGGTTTCAGATTAAGCCAGTGCTCATGGTTTTAATTGGCATGAAATCCAATTAAATGATCAAAGTGTCAAAACTCGGCCAAGAGATCAAGGAAGATGAGGACAGCAGAGAGGCTCTGAGACTTGCCCAAGAATGGATAGCCAGAGCCTGTAGTGAAATTTTAATGTAATGGAAAGCACAGACACTAGATCAGAAAGAATCCAGACACCTGGAGAAGTGATCAATAGCCTATCCATGAAAATGGCCCATTTATTGATTGTAGAAAAGGATCAGGAAGAAGATGTTAAAGTCATAAGACAGGGATGGAGACCTGATGGTTGAGATTCTAATTTGTTTGAATGTTGAAGAACAGAGACAAGGAAGAAGATGAGAGAGAGAGAAAGAACAGATGAAAATATGATCAAGAAAGGTCAGCTCAGAGGACAAGGAAGCAGCAGGGGGATGGGCTGAAAGCACTGGAAGTATTGAGCTAATAAGTACCTCCAAGTAAGGAACCAGAGAGACGGCCAGAGCTGCCCTAGACAGCAGGAGAAAGGGAAGGGAGGCCAGGACACCAGTGTGACCCACAGGCATGGGTTGGAGAGATTTCAGAATCCCTCAGCTTCTTACAGCATCCCAAATGTTGCTGTACAGAGGGTCACATCTCATCCTTAGCTGTGGACCCTCCAGGGTCCCTGAAGACAGATAATGAGAGAAAAGGGATAAAAAGCAGAAAGTGAGTTTGATCAATTTAATGTTGACTTTGTACCATTCCTTTGACAGGAATGGAATAGTCAAAGCAAATAAAGCTGCTTTGAAATAGGAATTGACAGGACAAAATACAGCAAGTGCATGAGAGGAACTTTGTTAGAATTATGCCACAACTCATTAATCTGTATCACAGTAATAATGTTACTTTAAAGTTAACACCAGTATTTCAAAGCAGAATGTCTTCTGGATCTCTAGCAACTCACTGCAAACCCTTTACAGCTAATCAGTATCATTGCTTCAAAAGAAATTAAACTGTCTCCACCCAGTAACTCTACTGGCATTTGATCTACAATTGGCTTGAAGTTAAAAATTAATTACCCTTCCAACATATTGATTACATGACTATAAACATAAAAGCAGCAGCCCAGAACAATGTACACTGACCCTCTGTTGAAACAGCATGTTTGTTTTCAAAAGGCAGCTAATTAAGACAAGTTCCCTGGAAAAGGAAGACAGCAGTAAAACTAAAACCAACAGTGCCATCTAGTGCAACACTGTTCAAAGAGTATCATACACAGTTATCCACCTCATTCTTTACTTCAGCTATATCCTTCATTAACGAAGGACTGGTAAATTACTAGCGCACTCCATATGCCTGAAGTCCCAAGTCTTACCATCAGGGAATACATGAGCTCCAGATGAAGAAAGTCTTACATCATATTTACATTTCTATAATTAATAAAACTATAAAGATAAATCTACTTGATGAGTAGATTAAACTACTAACAGTGAATTAAGTGAAATAAATAATAGTTCTGCATTGACAGTAATTCTCAGGTTTCGAAACTGTTCTGTTTCGAAACAGCTACGCTGGAACACCTCCCTGCTGTCTTTAGATGGTATCTTTATAATATGCACTAAAATACATCAGATAGGAATCTCTGGATACATTTCATGGCTTTTTATTAGGTATACACAACAGTGAGCAAAAACAGAAAACAAAAAAATCCAGTGCCTTTTTTTGGGGTAGTGTAGTGTCTGGTTAGGATCTGCTAAATATAGCCCTTGCTAATGGACACTGACCGTTTTTATCAGAAAAGTGTAAGCCATTAACTTTTTTTTTTTCCCCCATATGTCACTGAAAAAAGCATGTAGGGCCTGCTTCTAAACTGTCTTCCCTAGAAGAGCCAGGGCCTAACCCACGTGAGGATCCTTCGCAGAAGTCACGATTCCATGGAATGGCTCTCCCATTGTGCTGTCACCCAATTTTATGCTTCTCTCTGGCTGCTTTAATGTCCCCTATCATTAAATGTTCCCTTTCAGGAACACCGAATACAGACTTGGCTTCCTTTTTCCCAAACCTGTAGAGTCCTTCCACTGCATCTAGCATCATTCTTGGCCCTCTACACTAGATTAATGTACATTCATTGTCAGCTCTTAACATAGATTGCCTTAAACTACAAAAGAGAGCTTAAAATAAAGGCTGTATATCCTGCAGCAGGAAAAGAAAGATTACAATCTCTATGCCAATTGACTCAGATGCCTTTCTACCCCAAGGACCCATATTTCACGGAGGATTTTTGCACCCATAGCCTGGTATCACTGATCTGTAATCCATACGAAATAGCGTCAGGCATGTCTCAGATGACATTGGGCACACAGATGTGCGAAGCACGCACAGAAGTCAGGCACGTATCCTTCTGATCTTGCAGTTTCCTCAAGACTGAAAGTCCTCTCCATCCCTTTTAATCAGCTCCTCCCCCGACATTAGGGGAACAAGTTCATCAGCACCCACTGAAACCACTTCACTATTTGTTTCAGGTTCTCTTTTTGTTTTGTTTTGCTTGGCTAATAGAAATTCCTGCAAATGTTAAAACATAAAACAAAGCCCTCGGGCTGACATAGGCCTGTCCCGTTTTAGTCTGCTCCCCTCCACCTCACACCTTGGGCAGGAGCAGGCCCTTGCCCCTGTCCCTCCCACCCTCGGCCATTTGCAGGGCTGGTTGCCAGTGGGTGACCCCAACAGGTTCTCCACCGCACACACAGCAAAACCCCAGGTTTGGAGAGCTGCAACAGTCTTTTGTGACTAGATGAAGGGTTTATTAACCGCCCATTTGAAAAAATCCTTCCCTGGAAGGACGACAAGAGGCAGGCTGTTTTGCACAGAAACTGTGAAGGGCAATATTCTGTAAGGAAATAAAAATGACATGAGATCTCCTTCCCTCTCCTTCCCCCCCCCCCTCCCATTTTCCCACTCCCTTCTTCCCTGACTCACACAAGTCCCAGCACACAAGGCAGGGAGCAATGCTGGTGGCAGCAGCAATCTGATGGAACTCAGGGCAAAGAAAAGACTGAAAGAAATGTAAGGGCAGACCCAGAAACAAGTAAATAGCGATGAAGAGATAAATACTACCAGAAATGAACACGTACAGGCCCAACCATCACATGCTACACAAGGGAACAGCCAGAAAACAACATTCAGTGCTGTGAGAGGACACAGGTCACATGTGTGAGCTGGATTCAGTTACAGCAGGCCTCCAAATAAGCTCAACAAGACTTAGAAACAGCTTTTCATGTCATCATGTCAACAAGCAGCACACAAAACCAGTGGTCCACCTGCGTCTCAACACCTCCTGCCTATTATCGTTCCTTCTAGGTCTTTCATATGTTATCAAAGTCTCACATCCTGCACCATTAAATTTTCAAGAAAAGTCTTTTTCTCTTGTGTTGCACTTGAAACATCTGTAAAACCTTGTTGCTCTCCTTTGCCTCTTTCCCCAAAAATAGCTTTTTACTCGAGGCCACAGTAAAAAAAGAACAGTGAGAATAGAGACCCCTCTCCATCACACTAGATGGTGTTACCTCACATATCTGGATATCCCACTTCTGTTTGTACCTCTTTGTCACCTCATCCTACTCATCACAACAGGCATGAGACTCCTATTTTTGCTGTACATCCCGATGTGACAGGAGAGACTAAAGCAGAAGTTGAAAATCTTGTGGTGAGGAAGGAATTGGAGCACAGTATTTGCACTAACTTTCCACATATTGCAAAAGCCTGAGCTTACCGTCTGCAAAGCAAGTGCATGAGGCCTTCTGTCAGACTAATGATGCCTATCGGTCAGGGATATCATCGTAACAGCAGCAACGGGAATTAAAACAGCCACAGAAACACAGAAATGCAATTCTCTAAAAACTAGAAAACTGGTTAAAACACATGTGGAATAAAACTTTGTTACTTTCCCACGATCAAAAGCATTTTCTTTGGCTAAAAATAGTTCATCTAGTTATTGGAATACTTTAGTGAGTTATTAATTACTACCAAAGTACATTTCTGGTTTTAATATTTCCACTCCCAATTAGTTTACACAAAATGCTTGCTGAAGGAGAGCACACAAAGAGGAAAATAGCATTTTTTTCAGAGTAAGCAAAATGTTTTACTCCTCTGTGTATTTCTTGAACACGGAGAAATGAAAGTAGTTTAATCTGACCTTTAACCTTTGTGCTACTTTTGTTCCGAGTTGCTCTTCTTAACCAAAAGATTACTTCGGGGCAGGGATTATGGTGGGACGTATTTCCTCTGGTTTTGCATTAGACATTTGTCAGTTGTCTTTCATGCCGGTTAAGGTAGAATTTGACCAACTGTGCCTATATCCCAATGTACTGCAACAAAAAAAGCCATCTTTTTTTCCTTTTTACAAACTTCCCAGGAAGACACAGAGTTATTAACCTAGTCAAAATCCCACTCCTGTAGAGATAATCAATAGTGGAAATGCCTGGGGGAGGGAGCAGGAATTCTTCCTTGTAAACCATTGGATAAAGGGTCATCAATATGAAGCCTATGAAGCGGATCACAGCTGAGTGCCAAACAAGCATGAAATACAATGATGGATAATTCCTGCATGGAGCTTTGTTATGCATCTGATATTAATTTTGCTCTTTGCAACAGACCTCTGTACCATTATATCACCTAATTAAGTGTAAAATTGAGGCCTCAAAATAAGAAAAGGGTTTTTTTGAAGTCAAACAAGATAAATGTTATCTTGAGACAATGCATAGACATGTATAACTTGGCATTCCCTCCCACAGACACACTGCCCATTTGTCTGCAACCTGATTCCCAATCACTTAATCTTACCTGGAAAGGCACGTGGTCATCATCAACTTCAGAATCCAGGTGGGTGAGATCCTGGCGCTCTTGTAGACAGAGACCTACTGATTTCTAGAACATCGAGAACAATGCAATTATTACAATCGCATATAGGACTACTTTTGCTAAAGGAGAAAGGTAAATAAATTCCTCCACTTCTTTTACATCTAAAATGGTTTCATCGCATCCCTGTGCGGAGATGAGAAATGACGTTCCCACATCAACATTCGGACACTGCCCTATTTTTCACAAGTATTTAGCATTCAGGACTGCTACTGAGGTCAGAAACGAATGTACTCAAGTACTTATTTCAGGTAGCATTTCGGGGCCAAACAATCAAAAAATCAAATTAGATTGATTTACTTCAAAACCCTAAATCCTCTTCCTATTATTTCTTCTAACATGTGACACAAGATCAAAAATTAAGGACTCACACCACTGTTAAGCAACAAGAGGTACCACAGTATCTGAGGCATTCTTCTCTACACAGGCACAGAAACTCTCAGCCCTTCAGACATGGTTTCCCCTCACTGAGATTTTATCTTCATAAGACATTCAGTTCAACAGAGAGTAAAACAAAAAGGAATTTAGACCCCTCCAGTGAATCTCAACTTCATTAAACAAATCAGCACATTTGCCATTTCCTGTTGAAAAATAAAATTGCCAAACAATATCTCCTTTAAAATGAAAGTAAATAAATCCAACTAGAAGACTACACTTTCCTTTTTCAGAAAGGAGTAACTAAAAATGTAAACAGGAACCAGGCTCAGTGAGAGGGAAGCAAAGGAATTTTTGTGTTTTCTCGTAGAGCTTTCCAAAATCAGGTGGCTGCTCTGTTCCTGTGACTTAATGCTCTATTCCAGTAACAAGTTAATGGCTGGGGAGAGCAGTGCTCCAGCTTTTTTGCTTTCCTCAGTTTTATTTGCTTTCTCCTAGCACCATTGATGCTTTCTCTTTGTCTTCCCACCTCTTTCCAACCTATCCTGGTACAGAGCAAAGGCACACAAATGATGTACACCAGAGAAGAGCTAGACTGGTTCAGGTTGGAGAAGTCTCAGAGCTTCCGTAACACAGTTATCTTAAAGTCTCTCTTCAGCCACTACAGGGTGAAGAACCCTTACACTTTGATTTTCCCCTGCTTCCTAATCCCCAGCCTGTCCTCCCACTTTGTTAATCCTAATCCTGCTCTATATCTGTATTATCAACGGGTACTGATACAGCATTCCTGATGTCCATGTACAAACTGCAATAAAGGCAGTACAGAAATACAGCCCTCTTGCTACAAAGCCCTGTGTGGATGTGGTGGGCTGACCCCGGCTGGAGGGCAGGTGCCCACCAAAGCCACTCTGTCACTGCCCTCCTCAGCTGGGCAGGTGAGAGAAAATACAAAGAAAGGCTCATGGGTTGAGAAAAGGACTCACCAACTACCATAATGGGCAAAACAGACTCAACATGGGAAAATTGGTTTGATTTGTTGCCAATTAAATAAGAGTACAGTAATGAGAAATAAAACACAAATCTTAAAACACCTTCCCCCTGTTCCCCTTCTTCCTGGACTTTACTCCTGATTTCTCTATCTCCCCCCCACCAGCAGCACAGGGGGATGGGGAATGGTGGTTATGGTCAGTTCATCACAATCAGGTCTGTGTCTTCTTCCTCAGAGGGAGGATTACTCACACCTTCCCCTGCTCCAGCGTGGGGTCCCTCCCACGGGAGACAGTCCTCAAAGAACTTTTCTAACCTGAGTCCTTCACGGGCTGCAGTTCTTCACGTACTGCTCCAGCGTGGGTTCCTTCCGCAGGGTGCACTCCTTCAGGAGCAGCCTGCTCCAGCATGGGCTTCCCACGGGGTCACAGCCTCCTTCAGGCATCCACTTGCTCCAGTGTGGGGCCCTCCCTGGGCTGCAGGTGGGTCTCTGCTCCCTCATGACCCTCCATGGCTGCAGGGGCACAGCCGGCCTCACCATGGTCTGCCCCACGGGCTGCCAGGGAATCTCTGCTCCAGTGCCCGAAGCACCTCCTGTCCCTCCTTCTCCACTGATCTGGGGGTCTGCAGAGCTGTTCCTCTCAGATATTCTCACTCCTCTCTCCAGCTGAAGTTGCTGTTGCATTGGTTTTTTCCCCTTCTTAAAGATGGTATCCCTGAGGCACTACCACAGTTGCTGATGGGCTGGGCCCTGGCCAGCGGTGGGTCCACCTTGGAGCCGGCTGGCATTGGCTCTGTCGGATGACGGAAAGGCTTCTAGCAGCTTCACAGAAGCCACTGCTGCAGCTCCCTCTCTACCAAAACCTTGCCATGCAAACCCAATGGAGTGGATAAGTGTGTGATTTACCTCCCTGCGCACAGGTTGCCTGAGGAGCACAGGGCAATGCTGCATTACAAGTGTAGGCCTTTCTCCCTTCCCTTAACCTTGTAAGGTCAGCTGTCTTGTTTTTCCCTTAGCCCTTGTCCCCCTTCCTTGGGCCATCACCTTCTTGCCCTTTGATCTTCTAACACTGAAGTGGGATTTGGCTGTCATAAGACAGGCACCTAATATTTAGACAGCTGGGTCTGGACTAGCCACCTCATTATAGCCAGTAATCTTATCCTAAAACAGACGTCTTAACTAGGTCAGATGAATCTCACCCTTGGAGTGCTTATTTCCCCCTGCTGATGTAATGGGAGCCGAGGATCACCAGCTCAGACTCAGGGGTTTATAAGTTCAGTATCAAAAACACTCCTCAAATAATCCCATTTCAAATACTCTACTAAACCTCTTTACAGGCTTTCTATTTGACCCTGGTCTTCCATCTTTCATTAACACTTTAACCTCAGTAATTTCTCTGGTACTGTTTTTTGCTCCCTTTAAAAAGCCAGATCCCCTTTCTGTACTCCATCATCCCTGGATCCAGTTCATTACGCTCCAACTATACCCTCTTCTTTGGCTCTTCCATGGACCCATTTCCATTCTCACTTGAGTTTCCCTCCATCAGTTGCTGTACAGGAAAAGGGCTCAGAGAATCAGACCATACAGGGTCAGGGAGAATTGCTTCAGGGTCTTCCTCACTCCTTCTTCTGCAACACAGGCCACAAGGCTCCTTAAATCCTTTCTGAACTGTAGAATAGGTCTTTTAGAAAAACAGTCAATCTTTAAAGTTGCTAGTGCCAGTGTTGCCTTGGTTAAATTGTTCCAGTAGCCAACTACTCTGAAAATTAATACTGTCTATTTATTAATAGACAATTAATACTAAGTCTGTTTATTCTGAGCCTGAATTTGTGCAGCTTTAACTTCTGGCCATTAATCAGATAATATCCTAATACACCAGAGCATCCTATTAACAGCTTTCTCATCTTGCTTGTTGAAGTGAGTCCAGAGGAGGCCATGAAGATGCTCAGAGGGCTGGAGCACCTCAGCTATGGGGACAGACTGAGGGAGTTGGGCTTGTTCAGCCTGGAGAAGAGAAGGCCCTGGGGAGACCTTATTGCAGCCTTCCAGTACCTGAAGGGGGCTACAAGGAAGCTGGGGGGGGGGGCTTTTTACAAGGGCCTGTAGTGACAGGACAAGGGGTAACGGGTTTAAATTGAAATAGGGTATGTTTAGGTTAGATATGAGGAATAAATTCTTCATGGAGAGGGTGGTGGGGCACTGGCACAGGTTGCCCAGAGAAGTTGTGGGTGCCCCATCCCTGGAAGTGCTTAAGGCCAGGCTGGATGAGGCTTTGAGCAACCTGGTCTAGTGGAGGGTGTCCCTGCCCACGGCAGGGGGGTTGGAACTAGATGGTCTGTAAGGTCCATTCCAACCCAAACCATTCTACGATTCTATGACCTCCCAATAAGCACTCATAAACCTTTAAGCTTTGTGTTGATTAACTAACCAGATAGGATTGCTCGTATTTTCCAGTCCCTGACTATTCTTTGAACCCTTTGTAATTCATAAATGTTCTCCTTGAAACCCTCTAGCTGTATCTGTCTATAACCAATTCCTTTATCTTTGAAAAACATGCTGTAAAATAGACATGCTAATACTCTTCTTTACACAGCACATAGCTGTGATGTAATTTATTAATAAAATATTTAGCACTGAGGCACAGACAAATGTTTAAGTTCACAACTATTCTACAGACACTGTAAACAATGCTAGAGAAAACTTTTCTAGTTGTCCTATTTTTCCTGAAAACTCCTGTGCTGCAATTTAACCCCCTAAAATTGCTCAGTACTGGCAATCCATCATGCACCGCTAACTTCAAGAATACTTCTAGAATGTACTTTTTCTACACTGTTGTTCCTTACATTGCATCAAAATTAAATAAATTAGCACTGAGAGAAAATATTCTGTAACGAAAGACGGTTTTTAAGCAGTGACTAATCTTTTCTTGACAGTACTTCATTTTACATTGCAGAAGGAAATCAGGATTCTTTCATCAGAGAATTTTGGCTGAAGCGTTTTTGCAAGTCTGACAGCTGTATCAAAGAATGCAGTCAAGAAGTCAAAGGAGAGGTGAAAAAAAGAAGTAGGCAGGTAGAGACAACATTTTAAAAGCTAACGCTGTGGCTTTTGAATAGTTAACACACTAAGATAGCAAAGACAACAAACATGTTTGGAGAAACTTACTGACACATACCCCATGTATAAAGATGACAGGCTTCACAATTTGGAGAAGACAAACTTTTTTGTCACCTCTGACAATCTGTACATAATATGGATTATATAAGCATTGCTCCTTCCAAAAGATAGATTGGGTCTGACTAGACCAAAAGTAGATGTTTTAGTATGCAGCACTTCATCCATATCATCTTCCTGTTGCCTTCAGCTCTTTGCAGATGCTGCTGCACTATTGCCCATTGTCTTCAAAGACCTGCAACCTCCTTATCTCTGCTGGAGCAGGAGTAGCAGCTAACAAGACTCAGGTGGGTTCCCTTTATTTGGTTGCTTTCCTCTAAAATGCTCAACACTTGCTCTTTTTCACTCTACTTCTACATATTCCCATCCCTGAATAAAAATTCTGTATCACAAATGAATAATCGCACTCTTAGTTCTTGAAAAAGTGTATCTGCTTCGAAGCACCTCAGTTTATGGGAGAACTAAATCTCGTAACCAGTGAAGTAAACTACTGATCTGTATTTTAAAATAAATCTAAGAAACAACATGGGTATCTAATTCCTAAAACATGTCCAAAGAAAGGCAAATGCAAGACACTGAGTTTGAATTACATAAGGCCAGATATATAGCTGACTATTCTTGGAAGGGATGGGGTGGAGAAAGAAGCCAAGAAAACTCCCAAGAATAGAAACAGAGTAGGAAGTCACACAGCAAGCCTGGGTAAGATCTGAATGCAGTCCTATGAGGAACCTAAGAAGAGCTTCTAGGGTAAATGTGGTAATAAAGACCCCTAAAACTCACCACAAAAATCCACTTTAAATATCAAGTTTGTAATCTAAATAATTATGACAGGCATAGTCTCCACTAAAAACATAGAATATGACACAAAATTAATAAAACTTGTAAAAATAGTACAGTCGTGAAGCATAAAAGATGTTGTGACAATCTTAAAAATGCCACAGTAAGCAAGACTGTGAACCTGATGAGCAAAGAAACCAAAGGTCAGTAAATTCTAAGGTATCAACAAAAATGTTGATATAAGACATATTTTTTACCGTGAGAAAAATCATTAACTGGAACAATCTTGCCAGGAAAGTGGTAGAGTTCCCAAAAATGAAGGTTTTCCACATACAATTGGACAGGCTGCTAGATAATCTCACCTACGCTCCCTTTCCCATGAAAAGTTGGACCTGATGATCTTTCAAGGTCCTTTTCAACAGGGGCTGTTCCATGACTCTAAATGGGACTTCCACAGGAGGTGAAGGGCTGCTGAGTCATTCTGCCGAATGTGACCTATAAGGTCCTAAGTGTTATCTAAGAAGGAAGCTCAGTCTCGGGTTCGCTCTACAGTTGCACTTTATTATAGCTTTCTTCCTGTCACAGCTTGCTTTCTGACACTGCTGTAAGGATTTAACATCCAACCGCTCTAGAACAAATCTATATGGTTTTGCCACTACGGTTCTATAAGGTACAAGGAGCAAATTGCGAGGTTTGCAAACACCGACTCCCCCAGAATATAGACACAAATTGCCAGGCAATTCCCATGGCCCTAAGATCCAATACGCACTTGGGAATGTCACGAAAAGGAATATGTCTCCCACCAACGCACAGGAACATGAGGATTTATAACAACAGGTATCAGGATGGAGGGAGATGGGGGAAAGGAACAGGCAGCAGGGACACAGCCTGCCACACCTTCCTGGGCACTCCTCCTGTCCCACTGACAGGAGCACAATCTGAGTGGGGCTCAGAGCTTGGCCAGAGTCCACCTTTTCCTAGAAAATAGAGTGTAGTACATCCTCCAGGTTAAACAAGTAGTCACCAAATATACCTCTTATCGATTTGTCCCCTGAACAGACACAATAGGTCTAATGTCAATCACTTGTCTGAAATAAGAATAATTCTCATTCTTCTTACTGAATGAGAGGTTGTGAGGCACTGGAACAGGTTGCCCAGAGAAGCTGTGGGTGCCCCATCCCTGGAAGTGTTCAAGGCCAGGCTGGATGAGGCTTTGAGCAACCTGGTCTAGTGGAGGGTGTCCCTGCCAATGGCAGGTGGGGTGGAACTAGATCATCTTTAAGGTCCCTTCCAACCCAAACCATTCTGTGATTCTATGACACTATAATTTATTTTTTCCCACATTGTTTATCTCAGTCTCTGTGGCCAGTGCCAGAGGAAGTGTGCTGTGCTAACCCCCATCACCCATTGCCTCCCCGCCAGTCTTCAGGATGGCTTTAGCACACAAACCACATTTCTCTCAAGCCATTTTGACAGCCCTGCAGGGAGACCTTGCAGGAAGGATCGCTGTGCCTTTCCCTTGCTACTCAAGGGCCAGGGGTCTGGTCTTAAAGGGTCAGCACAGAAAGAAATGACAGAAGCAGTACAGCAAAATAGCAAGGCACTTGATTGGTAGCTCTGTTGTGTCCAATTAGGTTAAGCAGAACTCAATAGCTGCTCTTTGTTTTAAATCAATTTGATTTTCGCTCACTGCATCAGTAAATCACTCCCTGCTCATCAGAGAGATCTGCCAGCCCACAGTGAGCTAGTGGGGCTAGACATCCACTAAGACACAAGCTAGCTAGTTAGCAATAGGATGTTTTGTTGTTCTGTATGTGATTGTAGTGCAAATTTACCCTTGATCAATATGTAGAGACACTGGCACATGAAAAAGACTGCCAATGTAGGTGAATTTTATAGCATGAGAAGATTTACTGGTTGGAAATTGGCTGTATTCAATTTAAAACAGCAAGTAAAGATGCATATAAATTCCAAACTGACTCAGGTATCACTGCTATTTCCAAAGTCACTTCTTAATCTTGACATCCTTAAGGCTCACATCCTGAAATTTGTTCTGAATATTCAGGATTATTTTTATTCCTCCTTTAAATTCCCCCTGAAGTTTCAATATTCTTCCTGGAAAGACACACAAAGACTCCAAAACACCGAGTCACAAAGCAAGAACGGTACTGATTTCTGCGTGATTATCCATTTCCCATTAAGTCCTAAAGTCACACTAAAGCACCTGCCAGGGTACTAATCAGAACATTCCTATTAGTATCTGCGATGACTACACAGTCCTCCTCTGAATCGTTCACTTCATCATGATAATTTCAGCAAACTTCAAGAAAAAACCTAGCATAAACATGGTACATACAGCAGATAGATACATTAACTTATGAGAAAGCTACTCATGTTTGTCTGGTGAGATCTACCTTTTTGAACTATCATCTTAAAATACATTAAATAAAAGCAACACCCTGGGCAACATCCCCTAACTGGCAAACCCCAAGGTGCGTTAAATATTAAAACGAGCGTTTCACAGACTTTCTCAGCTTGTTACTCTTAAGACTCCTGGGTGGAAGTTACAAAGTCCTCTCGCATGAAACTGAATGTCGTGCAATGCTTTCCCCTACTACAGACCATTACCTTGTATTATCGAGTCCAAATAATATATGTGAGTTCCAAAACCAAACATACTTTAGATGTACCTTTTCTGCTCTACGCTTCAGCACCCTGCATCTAGCAATGGCCTTAGCAAGCATTATGTTTGGTTGTCCTTTATCTTGGTCCTGACACAAATAAACTACTGTCCATTATTTTTATCCTCCATGGCTGCAGTTATTTTAAACGTCTCTTCACCTTTCCTGAACGGTCACGTTGTCCAACTTGTACATTCATTATTTTGACTTTTTTTCATTCTCATCCTTTGTTCTTCTATTGATTTTCAGTGCCATTGTAGTTTCCCCATTTCCATTTGACTGTAATGACTTCTTGTCCAGTACCACTTTCTGTCATGTCCATGCAGCACTCCTGTTAGGGCATCTAGAATGGCAGCCTTAAAAAATTCTACAGATATTGGCAATATTTTGCTATACTGCATGTGACAGCACTAATTGTGTACAAATACCCAGGTGAAAAAGACAGATGAGGATGAACTCTACCGCAATAAAAGATCCTTTGGCTAGAAGCCGGCTACATTCATACCACTAACTGTGACCGCCTTAGGTGTATCTTGACACCCATGATTTTCCAGTCCATGATCAGCTTTTCCTTGTCCATCATAACTGGGGTGAAGTTCACTGTACTGGACATTGAGAAAAAGTATTTTTAAAAGTTACTGAAGAGTTATCACTGGTCATATAATTCCTCCACCATCCTTCCTTCAGTTCAAAGTAACAGTAAAAACTTTATTCTTCTCACACATGAGGAACAGACCGTAAAGAAGTTCAGCTTCTTCTCTAGCAAGATCAGGTGGTTCCTGGCAGACCATATTTCATTTAATCAATTAGAACTTTAATTTATAAAAAATGAAGTTCTTATTCTTCTGAAACTTCTCTGACTTTGAAACATCTAATGGTCATTCTGGCATAATACACCATACCTTTTCCATCCTGAAGAACAAGGTCCAACCATCAATTTCAAGATTATTCAAGACTCTACCCACTAACTTTGTTATACTAACTATAGAATCTTTCTCAAGCTCCAAATTGTCTTACATATGTGAGTTTCCTAGCATTATCACACAGAAACCCCTTACATATATGTACCCCCTACAAACAATGTAACATTTGGATTTACTTCATAATGCTTTTTTGTTGTCCTTTTTTAGGATGTGGAATGAGGATGTTTATTTTGTTCTCACAGCTGCCCTTGCTGTTATATCACCCAGGAAATCGGCACCCATAGTAATGAGATGAAGCCTACAGACACCCAATTCTACTCAGACTTTATCCCAGTGTTCCACAAAACCCAAACACTACTTGGCTAACACCAGTATTTCCCATGTTCTTTCTACTTTTGATCAAGGAACGGGAAAGTTGTCTCAAAAAGGTCATCTGACTCCTCTTTTGGTTTCCTTTTTAGGCCTCAGCTCTTTTTCACCCTCTGCAGAATGGAAGCTGTGACTGTCTCACTGTTGTCAGAACAGATCATTATCAGAGCAGCTTCTCCTGCTTACTCATTTTCCCAATCTGACTTTGCTCCTGGAAGAAAACAAAACTTCCCGCTGTCTACCTGACCCTTGATGACCATCTTCTGCTCCATGGCTGGCTGGAAGTGAGGAAGCATTCCCAGGAATTGCCAAAACCTACTACTGCCTTGTTCTCTCACCACTCCCTGGGCACCTGCCCCTGGGTCACTGCTGGAAGAGGATACAGAATTTCACTGGCCTCAAACCCACATGGTTTGAGCTACACAAATTATTTCTTTCCTTTATCAGTTTTCTTCAAAACTTCTGTCTTCTTCCAGGCAATCCTTGCAAGCCCTCATGTCAAATGTCCCTTGGTGTACCTGCAATGTCACACCGCTGGAAGACACTTTCACATTTTCTTCCTCATAGAATCATAGAATGGTTTGGGTTGGAAGGGACCGTAAAGATCATCCAGTTCCAACTCCCCTGCCATGGCCAGGGACACCCTCCACTAGACCACGTTGCTCAAAGCCTCATACAGCCTGGCCTTGAACACTTCCAGGGATGGGGCATCCACAGCTTCTCTGGGCAACCTGTCTCAGCGCCTCACCACCCTCTCTGTGAAGAATTTCTTCCTGATACCCAATCTAAACCTCCCTGCTTTCAATTTAAACCCATTACCCCTTGTCCTGTCACTACAGGCCCTTGTAAAAGGTCCCCCCACCCCAACTTCCTTGTAGCCCCCTTCAGGTACTGGAAGGTGCTGTAAGGTCTCCCCGGAACCTTCTCCTCTCCAGGCTGAACAAGCCCAGCTCCCTCAGCCTGTCCCCACAGCAGAGGTGCTCCAGCCCTCTGAGCATCTTCATGGCCTCCTTTGGACTCGTTCCAACCGGTCGATATCCTTCTTATGTTCAGGGCCCCAAAGGTGGACGCGGAACTCCAGGTGGGGTCTCACAAGAGCAGAGGAGGGGAGAATCCCCTCCCTTGACCTGCTGGCCACGCTTCTCCTTATACAGCCCAGGATACGGTTGGCTTTCTGGGCTGCCAGCGCACACTGCCGGCTCATGTCCAGCTTTTCATCCACCAGTACTCCCAAGTCCTTCTCCTCGGGGCTGCTGAAGAGACAAATTAACTTTTCAGCTTCCTCCCGTTGTCATCACTCCTTCTCCACGTCCACTCTTGTACAGTACAGATCACTTCACACAATCCATTCAGTCTCTGCTGCCGACATCAAACTGAGCTTCCTAAAATCTCTTCAGCACATGCAGGGTCCCCCAGACAGCCCTGACGACACTCACCCCCACCCAAACACTCAGCTTCAGCCCTCCCCCTGCACTCACATGCTCTGTCGCTACACCCACCCACCCACCCACCCACCACCCGAGGCCCCCGCTTCCCCCGAGCAAGCCCCACGGACACAGCCCGCGCCCCCCCAATGCTCCCCCACTGCGGGACCCCCGCCCTCTCGCCCCGCGCATGCGCAGAGACACCTCCTCGCCAGCGAGCCGCGCAGCGGCGGGGGTGGGGGACCGCCCCGCCCTTCCTGCCTGGGAGGGAGGAGACGGGGGCGGCGGCCGGAGCCAGACGGGAAGATGGCGGACCTGGAGGAGCAGCTGTCCGACGAGGAGAAGGTAGGGGTGGGCGGGGGCGTCGCACCGAGCCGCCCTTTTGTCCTCCGACCCTTGGAGCCGGGAGGCCACGGGGCGAGCTCGGCCCTCGCCCTGTGCTTCGTGTTTTTGCCGTCGCCCAGCGGCCGGGCCTGTCGTTCGGGGGGTCGGCGGGGAAACCGCGGCGGGGAGGGCTGGCCCGGCGGCCGCCGCGCCGGCTCCGGCGCATCTCCCGCCGCTCCTTGTACGGTGCGGGCCCGGCGGGGGGCGGGCCCCGGCGGTGGCGGCGGCTGTGCCGGCTCCCTGCTGCCGCCGGGACGGTGGGCACGGTCGCTGCGTGCCGCCGCCCCCCGCCCGCTGTGTACGGAGCGGGACGGAGAGCGGGGAACGGTGGGGAGAGGCAGAAAAGAAGCGGAGGGGCTCTCCCTTCCCCTCCCCTGCCCCCACCTCCACTTCCCGTTTCCGAGGCCTGTTGCCCGTGCCAGCCGGCCGCGCAGGAGCGCCGGCTCAGCCCTCCCGCAAAGGGCATCTCTGCAGCGGGCCCGGCCCTCTCACCCCCCCTCAGGGCTCCGGGGGGAGGTGGGGTGCGGGAGATCTGGGGGAGGAGGGTGAGGAAGGCTGTTTCGCTTCCTATTAGGATACAGTACGTGGGGAAGTGTAAGGTCAGGGAGCAGAGGGTCTGTGTTAACGAGATGTAATCGCTTTCTATGGGAGTTGGAAACTGGATTTAAGACTGATTTTTCCAGAAAAATCGCACAAGGAGCAGGCTGTCTTGTAAGACCTCGGTTATCCGTGCTCCTTGTCTTCCCCTGTTGGATCAAGCTCCGTGGCAGCTGCCTGTTTCAGAGCCAGGGTGTGGTGGTGTGAGTGCACGGGGCTGGTGCACTGCTCGTGTCTTTATGTAACGCACCGTATTATTCATTTCCGACTTCGAAAATGTAGGTTTTCGTAGCTGCGGGAGACATCAAGGAAGTGATGTTTCGAACTTACCTGAAGTTAGAAGAAGGATGGTTAAAATGTCTAAGTAGTTACAAGAAGACAGATTTCCTCCATCTTTTGAGATTAATAGGACCATGTTTCAGAGCTAGGGATGCACTGATATGCCATGAGATCTGTAGCACTAGGATCTCACTGTTATTTTCCCAAGAGGCTTTAGGACTGTGCTCTCCTATCCACAATTCACATTCAAATACAGCCTCTCTTAGTAGAAGTAGTAATGGAATCAAGAAGTATATGTGCTAATTCGTGCTTCTTTCAGGCCCTAATAGAAAATATGAGTAACTCTAATCCAGTAGGTTGTTACTAGGGGGTATGCTTGAAAATACTTAGACTACGAGTTATCTTGACATCACAGAATGTCTGAGGATACCCAAGCACTTTGGAGGTCATTTTGCTCCCCCCTGCCCTGCTCAAGCAGGGCGATGTAGAGCAGGCTGACTGGGACCACGTGCAGGTGGCTTTTGAAAATCTCCAGGGATGGAGACTCTACAACCTCTCTGGGCAACCTGTGCCCAGTGCTTGGTCACCCTCACAGGGAATAAGTGTTTCCTTCTGCTCAGACATCGCCTTCTGTGTTTCGTTTGGTGCCAATTGCCTCTTGTCCTGTCAAGTAATAAAAGGTACAGTGACAGTTTTATGTTGCTGCTGTATGGTCTGAGAAGTGCTGCCTGTGGTTTTATGACTGAAGGGGTTACGTTCTGAACCTTCTTTTGTCCATTAATTCCAGTTTTTCTTTTCTCCCAAAATGGGTGCAGACCTAGAGACTCTTCCTGCCTGGGTGTAAGTCAATAGAATCCACACTTTT
Source organism: Rhynochetos jubatus (assembly GCA_027574665.1). Lineage (NCBI taxonomy): Eukaryota > Metazoa > Chordata > Aves > Eurypygiformes > Rhynochetidae > Rhynochetos > Rhynochetos jubatus. The sequence goes on along the minus strand of CM050652.1, from coordinate 26,599,220 downwards.
CCACTGTAAATTAAAATTGATTCTTTTACCTGCTTCAGTCCCATATAAAATTGATGGCCCTATATGAGTGGAATTTTCCAAGCCTGTCAGTATATTTTATTGGCTAGTAAAGTAAGGATGGGTAACACTACAAACTCTTGGAAAAGCAGGCAAATATCCATTCAGATCTTGTGATGCTTTAAGATTTTAATTCTGATACATTTACCTTGTGCTATCATTTTAGAATAAAGATGTGTACTGCTTAAAAGCTTTAATCATTTTCTGATGGTATTAAACTAAGAGCTAGATGATTGTGCACTCTGAGTGGATTAAATAGAAGACAATCCTCAGTTTAGAGTAAAATATTTTGGGGGGTCTAAGTTACAGTAATTTTAAGTGGACTGAGCCACTAAATGAATACTGTATAAGGAATGCAATTTGAAAGTACAAGTTCTTAATAGATAGGGAGACCTTGAATTGAATTTCTTCAATTTTGATTCATTCCTGATGTCTCAATTGACACTTGTTCTAAAAGATACTGCAAATATTTTTGAATTTAAAACTTGTCTAACCCCATAAAAATGTTATCTCAAACATTCAGTTTTACTGAGCTAAAAAGAAGTCAGGTGAATAACATTTGAAAAGCACACCCTTCTCACCCGTCCAGTTGGGACTATATATAAATGTAGTAGAGGCAAACAGACAAACCTTCACTGTCATGGAGAACATATCACATTGCTCCTTTTCTCCCATGATATGGAAGTGGTAGTAAGGCTGACGCAGATGATGGTGGTGGTATAGTTTTTTAGGTAATTTCGGTAGAGACAGAACCATAACACTGGTCAAAACTGCTGAAATGCAAGGAGGGGAGAAGGTGAACAAAATAACAGAACTCCTTGTACCAGACTCCTAATAATGCTGTAAAAGCCTGAGTAAATAAGAGATGAAGTGATGTAGTCATAAAGCAAGTTCTGAAAGGTCTTTGATTCCTGTCTTGCTTCGTGTCTAGTCAGTAGATGTGTTGCGATGGCAGTTCCATTTGCAGTGGCTGTACCTTGCGATTGCTGTCGAGTAGTCGGTTTAAGATGGCTGTGTTTAGCGCTATCATAATTCAGCTTTAAAACCTGCAGTGTGCAGCACAGTTGAGAATACAGAAAGAATGAATACGTGAGTTGGAGCAGTGGCGAAACTGAGAGTTATGTTTCAGGTAAGGAAGTTCTAAAACCAAGGAGGGAGAAGAGCTGGTTGCCAGAAAGAACATGATTTCAGTATGCAAGATTGTGTAACTGGTTTTAAACCCAGTTTTGTTCCTTAGATTCACATTTTGGCATGAGATTTTTGAAGCGTTGCTCATCTTTCTTAGTGTTGATAGTACGTGTGAGGATAAATTTGAAAAAGGTGGGGTTTTTTTTAAGAGAACTATTTATAGTAAATACAGTGTGTAAGATTTGTGTACACAGAGAGATCTGAAGTTGGGCCATTGCCAGGTAAAGTTACTGGCTTTAGCATCCAGTACCAGGGGTTTTTCAGTGCTAAAACCAGCTTTTGTGAGACAGTGTTTTGCAGTCGTTTTATTCACGGAGGACACTGAAATTTTGGAAGCTTTGAGTTAAGTGGAAAGCCAAAAATTTGTTTGTTTCAGTCTACAAATAAAAATGAGGTCTGAGAGGCGGATATCTTGAAGCTTAACTCTTAAGGGAGATAGCAACAGGAAGTCATCGCTTCTGTGCCCTTCCTGTGGGTAATGCATCCTCACTTAACAAGTCTTGAACGTAATACCTATTTATTCATCCAGCATATCTGAAATAGTTTTGTTAAAGTCTAGTAACCACGTTTTTTCCACTTCAATTTTATTCTAGTTTCTGTACAAATTTTTTTCCTACCTGTGGCTATGTCAAACTAATAAGCATATATAAAAATGGTTTTAATGAGCATATTAGTCTGTACGTAAAAGCTACAATTTAACTACATGAATATAGGCAATGATTAATGGAGGGTACTGATTTTACTATGAGATGCATTTACTAATGTAAATATTCATTAGCAAATAACAGTGGAAATGCAAAACAAGACTAAATCTATTTAAATCATAAAGCTAGTGTTCTGTAGTCCATTTTTTGTGACTCTTAGGGATGGGTTTGCTGTAGATTATTTTTTTTAATGTGAATCCTGTTCTCTACAAAGCACAGGAGTTAAATGGCTGTGTTGATATCAAGATAAACCCTGAGAAAATCAGAATCTTCAGGGAGGAAAGGGGAGAATCCTCATAGGGAAGGATAACATAGCACATTTTTAATGTAAAATTAGCTCTTGCATTTTCTAAAATGCTGAGCACATAAATATGGGAATTGTCCAACATGATTTTTGAAAAAGGAACCACACCTCTCAGTAAGGTTACGTCTCGGTAGTTTTACTTGCTCAGGTAGGCGTATTGACTAAGGTGGGGTTTAACAGTAGGTCAGCTTACTGTAATTAAAGCAACACTTCTGACGAGGAAGTAATCTCATTTGTGAAAATGAGCCAGCGTACCTACTAGGTGCATTGGGCAACTTTAACTTCTTAAATTAGGTGTCAAAACCTACAAATCTAAGTAATAAAGGTGGTTGTCTTACATCAACAAAACTCTTCAGATTGTTTAAGGAAAACTTGTTTCTTTAGTCAGTGCTTTGAGATGAAAAGCCTGTGTCAGTAAAATGCATTCTTTCGTGTGTAACTTTGTTTTTTACAATGTAATGTGACAGCAGATCTCATTGTACGTACAGTCCCACCAGTGTGGGAGGTTCAAGTGTGTCCTTAATGCAAACAAACCTTTTTCCTGAAACTGGTTCGGATGTATTAGCAGAATTGTTTAACAAAAACCTGTTTCTTGTTAAAAATCTGTACGTATATTATAGCAATCAATGTGCTCTAAATCCTTCATCTTGGAAGGATCTTGAATTCTGACTCTTGGAATTGCCCTCATGAGTCTTGGAGATTATAGATAACTAGAAGCAGGATTTGAATAGCCTTTTCTGGGTATAATTGCACACTGTAATCTATAAGGTAAACTTTACCTTAAGTTCTGCAAGTGTCCTTAATGTTTGTTCTTTGTAGTTCATCAGTGTATGCTTTGTTTTATATTTAAAAGTCCAACTTCGCTAACAGTGTCTAAGCAGGTGGACTTTGTGAGCTCTCTGGTTCTTGTTTATATTTAAATGCTGAATGGAACTAGAAATGCTGTAGCAGGTTCTGATGACAGGTTTAAAAGCTTTTCATACTTAAATGTGAAACAACTCCCACAGATTCACAGCATGTTAGGGGTTGGAAGGGACCTCTAGAGATCATGTAGTCCAACCCCCCTGCCAGAGCAGGATCACCTAGAGCAGATCACACAGGAACAAGTCCAGGCGGCTTTGGAAAGTCTCCAGGGAAGGAGACTCCCCCACCTCTCTGGGCAGCCTGTTCAGTGCTCTGGCACCCTCACAGGGAAGAAGGGTTTCCTCATGTTCAGGTTGAACCTTCTGTTTAAGCACATCTTCTGCTTAATTTATTACTTTATCAAAGCTGTGAAAGTTAATATTTTTCCACAAGTGAAACGTAACAGAGGTTGTGTGGAAGAAACTGATTTTGCAAAAGGGAGGTTAAACTCAGTGGTTACACTCTGATAACATTTTGAGAAAATTCTTTAATAAGAATGAGGAAGTTGGGAGTGCTTCTCAGACTGACTTGTAATTCTGAATACAGCAGTCCTCCCAAGATTAAGATTTTTATGTGCATCCTGAGGTATCATAGTGCATTGACTTGAGTTAGGAATTCTTTTTTTTTTAATGCATCAATACCCTTGGGATTGAAGGAGGAAACAAAAATTGCAATGCCTTGGTTGTGAAATTACAGAAGTGTTCAGCACTGTCTGAAAAAATGATCCTATACTGTTTGTATAACTGCACATAATAACTGCATTTATTTGTAGTCATACAGGCCGGAAGGAACCCCTGGAGGTAACCTGAATGCTGCTTGGTCAAAGCGCGCCAAGTTAGATCAGGTTGCTTAAGGACTTGGACTTTGAGTTTTGGGCATCTCCAAGGATGGAGGCTGCACAGGCTCTCTCTGTGATGTGGTGCAATGTTTGACTACACCCGTGGCCAGAAACTCTTCCTAATGTTAAATTCTTGCAATTCGTGTCCAGTGCTGCTCGTTTTTTCACTGTGCACCTCTGTAGAAGGCTATTATGCAAGGCAAAATTGTCCGCATTTTGACACCTTCAAAATAATTATATGAAGTTTGAGATGAATACAAATTAAGCCTGTAAATCTAAATATAACATTGTTACTCTTATTTTGATGAAATTAGATACTTTCTGTGGATTATGACTTTTGTCGTGTCATGGAGTATTTATACTGCAGTGGCATGTCAGGACCATCACAAGCCACATTCCTGTTGCCTTTGTGCTTGCAGAACTCTTGCAGAAGCTTGTTATCCAGGAAACCTCATAGTTTAACTAGCTAAGAGAAACAAATTGAACCAAAAAGAGAGAAGAGTAGCATAACAAATTATTGGCAAATGCAATAATGAAAACTGGAAACAATAATGTGTGAGGTAACAGACAAGGTTCTATTGCCCACCAACACTGACATCAACCTACAGTTCTGCTGTGAAATGCCATCTTTTGTTGATTTCAGGTATGACAGCCAAGGAGGAACTGGGTAAGGATTTTAGCCGAGTTATTTAGCACATCAGTATATTTTTCTCACGCACCACTGTAATATAAACTTCCAGTTTCTGAAAGCAGGGTGTGAAGGAGTTTGAATTACTCATGCAGAAATGAAAGCAGATTTTTCAGCGTATGGAAATTACTTTTTTTTATCCTTGAGCTTCTGAAATGTAAAATATTTCAAATAGTTTCTTAACTTGACAGAAGGCATTAAAACTTTTAAACTAATAGATAACTGAGAGGGAATTTTAAGACACTGGAATTGGGGGGAGGGGTACAATTAAGGTGGCACCTTATCCAATGACTTTTAATACAGGCATTTTTCATAAATAAGCTCTCATCTTGTTCCTTTTCTCCGCCCCCCGCCCCCCCCCCCCCCCCCCCCCCCCCCAGCTGCTATTGAATCCAGGCTTCTTGTCCTTGGAGTATCTAATTATAAATAATGAACTTGGAGTACTAGGAAGGATCACTTTAAAAATTTAAGCTTTGTGGTGGAAGAATGCTTTGCAAATGTGAACAAAGTGCTTTTTAGGTTATAATAGTTACCACTCTGCAAAGAATGCTGAGAAAGAGAGGGCTGGTTGCTCCACCTGAGGAGCATGTGTTTTGGGCTGACAGAATGTCTTGATTCTTGAATGTGTGCTGGCAGCCCAGAAAGCCAACCGTACCCTGGGCTGTATCCAGAGAAGTGTGGCCAGCAGGTCGAGGGAGGGGATTCTCCCTCTCTACTCTGCTCTCATGAGATCCCACCTGGAGTGCTGCATCCAGCTCTGGAGCCCCCAACATAAGAAGGATATAGACCTGTTAGAGCGAGTCCAGAGGAGGCCATGAAGATGCTCAGGGGGCTGGAGCATCTCCCCTATGGGGACAGGCTGGGAGAGTTGGTCTTGTTCAGCCTGGAGAAGAGAAGGCTCTGGGGGGACCTCATAGCAACCTTCCAGTACCTGAAGGGGCCAACAAGGAAGCTGGGGGGGGACTTTATACAAGGGTCTGTAGTGACAGGACAAGGGGTAATGGGTTAAACTGAAAGCGGGGAGATTTAGATTGAATATCAGGAAAAAATTCTTCACCGAGAGGGTGGTGAGGCGCTGAGACAGGTTGCCCAGAGAAGCTGTGGGTGCCCCATCCCTGGGGTGTCTTCAGGGCCAGGCTAGGTGGGGCTTTGAGCAACGTGGTCTAGTGGAGGGTGTCCTTGCCTATGGCAGGGGGGTTGGAACTAGATGGTCTTTAAGGTCCCTTCCAACCCAAACCATTCTGTAATTCTGTATGTGGGAGATGATGCAGTCAGTTTTTTTGTGAAGTCATAGTTAGCCATTTCTTATACCTTTTACTTTTCAAACAGAAGTTAATACTTTTGCTTTTCACTAAATGTAAAACTTTACTACTTCCTGGGTTTTCAGTTAATGACTATAGCTAGGAAATACTAAGATTTTTTTTTTATGCTTATTATCTCTTGTCCATCTGATCCATATGCAAAGTATGCAATTGCTTTGCTTCTAAAGGCTTTAGGGATAAGATCTACTCATAAATCTACATCAGACCAGTGACTGTATTAGACCTTTGTCAAATCATATGGGATTTCTGTTTAGCAAAGGAGACCTAGCCTCTAGCATGCTTCCCAGAGCAGTATTTTGTTTCTTGGGTTGTTTACATATGTTGAGGGCTTGACCCTACAGTGAAATAGGAAGTACCAAAGAATGATGCAGTTTGAGATACTGATATTTTAAAGCACAACACCCAATGTATAGTCTCCTGAGACTGGAACTTAATCCTACTATATTGGACACACCTCCTATTCATCTTCAATCGTTTTTTACCTTTTTTCCCCCCACTTTTTTTTTTCTTTTTCCTTTGCTTTTGTTTTCAAGGTCCTTTGGAAGTTACTGAAAGCCACTCTTGCCTAAGTTGTGAACCCGAGAGGTTCTTAATTCTTATCCCAGCCCCTGGTTGCTCATACTATGAGCTTACCTGGGAAAAGGGCTACTACATCAAAGATTAAAAACCTGTAGCAAAGATGCTGCAGGAAGAATGTGCTGTGTGACGAATTCGGGACATGTAGCACTATCAATAATTTTAGAATCACTTTTGCATGTATGCGGTTTTCTTGGCTTACTTGTTTTCCATCCAGCTACTGAGAAGACACAGGCTTTCAGAGAAGAAGAGATGTGGGGAAAAATAATATCATGTAATCTGCTGTCTGCATTATAATTACAAACATTTTTTTTCTGTTCAGAGCTGTTAGTAATTGATGGTAATGGCTGAAGCTAAAGTTTCAGGTTGATCTTTATCCTTTAACATCTACAAACAAAACATACTTGTTTCACTAATTTGAGACCAGTACAGTTCTTCTAATATGTTTCTGCATTAAAATATGGGAAGTGCATGACACAAAAAGGTGTCCAATTAGATGCAGTCAGGGGTAATAAATAATTGCAAAGTTACCTGGGGGGGATTTATCTTCTATGATTTTTTCTAATTTTTTTAGACCTATGTGTTACCCAAGTATCACACATTGCTTTCATATTCCTCTTTGCTGTTTGTACCTGATACAGTGACTTTCAGAAGTCCTGGTTTGAGTTAGGTTTTTTAAAATCCCTTATCTTAGTATGATGTGGTCTGTAAAGCCATGTTAAGATGGACATTTTTAAAATATTTAGATACAGTGCTGCTGAAAGGCTCTACAGTGAGATGGTCAGTGCTTATTTTTGTGAAAATGAATCTCATTAGCCAAATCAGTTCTTCTTGTAGAAAAAATGCAGATAGAATACCTTGCACTGTGCAAGGTTTACTTTTTGCACCACTATTAAGTGCTGGGACTGTTACGTACTCTTAAATACTTGCCTATTAAAAATAATTGAGGAAAACACATATTCCACAGACAGTGCAGCTTCAGGCATTACTGTGAAGGAAATGTCTGTTCAGTCAAAGCCATAGGCGTGGAATGTGCCCCTCCTTTCCTGTGCCACAGACCACATTTTTGCAGTGTTTTCTTCCTCAGATCTCCCAAAAGCAGAAGTAAGTTGAATACTACAGTGCATTTTTCAGTTGAGCTTGGTAGGAAAGCAGTTGCAACACTACTTTTTATATTCATTCCCTCTCTAGCAGTCACTGCCTTTGCTCCATGTTTGTGTGAGATGCTACATGTTTCAGGATGCTGCTTCATGATTTGAAATCACATCTGTGTGTATGGGTGAGGTTTCATAAGATGCTGAGAAGACAGTGTGTGGCAGGCATGGGGTAATCCCTTTCTCACATACGTGTTCTCAGTGCTTGCCTGGCTCTTTGAAGGTTTATTCACCTCACTAGACTGCTAGCAGCAAGAAGCAATAATTAAAGATCTACTGATAAATGAATTGGTTTCTATGTTCTTGCCACCTTTGAAAGCTATTCTTTAGATCAGTTTGCTTCTGTGGATGCTCACATAAATAGATGAGCACTGGTGGTGCAAAGGAGTTTGTAGAAATGGATCACAGGGCTTATTTGGGAGGAGGCAGGGAGATTAATCCTTTTGGTGGTAGCAGCAGGATAGTATTAGGTCAGTCGATGCCAATTATGAAACACTCTCAGCCCTTTTTTATTTTAAAAGTTGTAATTGCTAGTGTTACATCCTGGTGTGTATCTAACCTAAGAATTTAATGAGTAAGTGGAGCAAATAATACCCAGTTTCTACCTGTCCAAAGCAGAAGCCAGTTACCTTTTATTCTTCAACACTGAAGGGTTTGCAAACTCAGAACTCTATTGATGTTTGCAATACTGACACATCAGGCATTGTATCTCGAAGATGATTTCTGAGGTGACTGATTGAGCCTTTGGCTCTATTCCTTGATGTGCTACAGGGTGTCAGTGCAAAATTAATTTTGACTGGTAGAGGTTGTCAGAGCCGTTTTGTTGTTAATGAAAAATAATGTCTCGTCTGAACTCGAAACACGAACTTCAAACTCAGAACTCAATAAAAGTAGCCAAGTTTTTTGTCCAGTGTCGCACCAGGTAGCACAAGCAGGTTCCTGAATGACTTGCATGTTGTTGTGAATGTGAATTACAGGGTCTTGAGAGAACTAGCAGTTGATCGTGTTTGAATCAGCTTAACTATGTTAATATTTCTGTGACTATGAGCCAGCTGTGAGAAGCCCCTGTAGTTGCGGGTAAATAGAGTTCAGTGGGTTGAGATGAAGCCATTTGCTTAGTTGCCTGCAGAAAACTTTCCTGAATGGGCAAGGAGAACTGTGGCAGAAGGCATGACACCAGGAACAGGGCTCTCTGGATTCTTTACTGTTCCTGGAGCAGAGCTAAAGGGCTCCCTTCTTCCAAATGTAATATCCCATCTACTTTTTTTGCCAAACATAGGTTCATGTGAATGGGAGATTTGTTCTATAAGTAAGCAAGAGCGCTCTCAGGAATCCAGAATGTAAGTGCAGGCTACACAGTGCTTTGCTACTGCTGTAACACTTTCTGTGATCACTGATAAAAGTAACTGCTGAAACCTCTGGTTTTCTCCCGTCATTAGCAACAGAGTTGTCTTTCAGTGGAAAGGTATGTGGCAGTCTGCTGTTACTTTCCCCCTGACATTTCCATGCCGTTGTTAGGTTAAAAGGCCTTTTAATAAGTACTTCACTGTTTCATTTTTATTGCTCCAGAGCAGTAAACTTGAACCTGCAGTGAGCACAGAGGAAGGGTGGGTCTCCCTGCTGCAGGCATTTCACAGCTCAACTTGAAATAAGTGATGTGTAGGAAAGAGTGAGGGCTAAGCATGAGGTTTCACAGTACTTTGCTTACCAGCATGGTTTTCCTGCATGGTGTGGCTGTTGATTTAACGAGTGAGCTGTCAGGGTGCCTGAGAAATACAGCTGTGTTTCAGTTAAAAAGGGGAAAAGAAAAAGGGAAAGGGGGGAAGAAAAGGTAACTCAAGTTTTAATGCCTCTTTTATTTAGGTGTAGCCTAGCTGTTGCTCAGGCATGAGCATGTCTTGGAGGAGCTGACCTTGGCGTGGCAGAGCCCCTGCACTCCTGCGAGCACATACTCATGACCATATATAGGCACTTAGAGTGCACAAGGTCAGGCTTCTTCAACCAGCCTCAGTTCCGACAGGCCAGGAACAGGAAGAGTGGTTTTGGGGCATCTGGAGGCACTGCGTGTAACTTCTTTAAAATGAAATAAACTGAATATCTCATCCAGGAAAATGTAGAGAAAGAGGATTTCTCTATGTATCTGATAGATGTCGTGCCTTGAGAGAAATTTGGTTGTGAAATAAAGGTGAAAGTATGAAAACAAGGCAGATTGAGCATAACTGACACCATTCTGTACATTGCTACCTCTGTGCTTGGGTAAGCTGAAAACTGCAAATACTGTAGCATCTGAATGTAGGTATTTGTTGATGGATCAAATCTTTTAATCTCTAGCAGAATGAAGAATTAGCATTATTATGCCTAGTATCCATGCCCATTGCATACGACAGACCTGTCCTTTTCTCTCTTGCTAAGCTTCTCAGTCTGAATTTTCCCCTTAACTGAAATAGTTTACTTTATAAAATCTAAAAGCTTGTAGCTGATGTGATAGGTAGCATTTGGCTCCACTTGAACTGAGAAAGTAAATCTCACTACTCTTACATAATGGTATCATGCTTCATTTAAGTGAGAGTTGATGACTGACTGGTGTATTAAGTGAAAATCAGATAAAGAGGACACCTGCAGTGGGAAATGCTTCCCTTCTCAGTGTTTCAGAAGTCTTTTTTTTCAATGTAACTTTCTCTGAGCCTCTGTGTGATTTGTCTAAATTTAATGCTCAAACCTGCATGAAGTCAAGTTTTATGAAAACCTGTTCAGATTGGTTTTGTGCATTCAAGGAACAGAATATACTAAATGTGCAATTCCTTATGTAGGCTTGTGGTACAAGCTGTTTGCAAGACCTGTTTTTTGTGAACCAGTGATGGTCAGATGTTCTGGATTAGTGAACTCTGAAGTTTATAGTTTCTTGCAAGCTCCTCTGCAGACATTTAACAGAAAACAGTGGCTGTAAATCCCATCTTGGAAACTACATGAATAAAACACTGTCTTAAATTTTAGATGCTGTTTGGGGAGTAACTGGAGTAATAAGTGGAGAAACGTCAGTTGATTTCTCAGTCTTGCTTTTGAGTTTTCTAAAAGAATGCTCAACACTAACCTTTGTTACTTCCTGATAGGTGTATAAGGCTCTTGTACTGCATGAGAAGGTGCAGTTCTCTTCAATGCAAAAGATTCTGTCATTTAGACTTTTAAAATGTTACCTTGTTGCTATTTTGACTTGTTCAAATCAGTTCTAATCAGTTTTTAAAAGGCTCAGTGTAGTGAATAACCAACATTGGTTTCAGCTGTAACGCCACCTGAGTGAAGTGTTTTCTTAACCAGTTTTCAGCAAAAATTAACTTGCTGTCTCAACTGGACTATATTGCAGTTGAGTTTGGTCTGTTGCTTTGTTTTATAAGTGAAGTGCCTCTTGCTAGATCTGTTTTGTTTTTTTTTAATTTACCCATAAATAGCACCTTTTATATGGACTGTGGCGTTGTTTAAATTGTGCTTCAAGTGGTATCTGAGCCAGTGGCTTTTTACTGCCAAAAGGGGGAGATCTTCATCTCACTGAGGCTCACGAAAGTGTGTTCATTTATCCTTCAGTATCAGTCTGGTTTTGAAAAACAGAAAAACCTCCTTCAAGCATTTTTTTCTGGGAAAACTCAGTGGCAGTAAAGAAGCTATAAGTGCTTTTCAGTCCTTAAGTGAGACTAATGTATGTATGAGTTGAGGAAATACGGCTTTTTCAGATACTCGTCTCTGCAGATAAGTTAATTTGGTTTAATTGCTGAAGAAAAGTAGATTAGTTTTAAATGGCCTTCACAAAGGCAGGTTAGCAAAATGCAGAGTGTCTTAGCTGACAGACAACTTCTGAAGACATATAAGGCTTTTGCTTCTGTAAGCGTGAATATACTTCTTGATGAGATGCTCATTGCAAATTTGCATGATTGTGTTTATCTGTCCTATAAAAAGTGACATCTGATGAATTATAACACTGAAAAAAAATCTCATTGAGGAATTGAATTTACTAGTAACTCTTTGTTAAAAGCAATGTTTAGTTTGGTCTGTCTTTAGGAAACATCTATTACTGTGAGTAATACCCATTCATAAGTATTCCATACTATAGCTAATCTGACTGAGAATGGTTCTTACTGGTACCAGAAAAAGAAGCAAACCCAGTTTTACACTAACAAAACAGCGGAAAATGAGGTGTCATTCCAGTTTTAGTGCAGACTTAATATCTCACCTTGCAGATATTACCAGTGTAAAGCACATGATCATTCTGAGTACATTTAGGCACCCAAGTTCTGCTTAAGCAAGTCTTGTTTCTCCACTTGCCCAGAGCTAACCCAGCATTGGTAAGGGTAAGCAGTCCTGTTCATGTCCTGAAGTTGAGTTGGAACCAAGAAACACTATCCCTTCATCTAGTTTTGAACTGGGAGTCAGGCTGATAGCCACGCTGAAAGCACAGCTAAATACCTGCTCTGAAGTGTGAGGCCTAAATTCCAGCTTGATCCCAGACTCCAGATTGGTCATTTGCTGAAATGTCCTGTTGATAGAGCCTTGGAGCCTGACTTGCCCTTTTCATTCATGAGGGCTTTAATAGTCCTTTAGCTTATCTGTATTTCACATCCTACAGAATGCTTTGGATTGAGCATTGAGCTGTGTACAGTGCCCTGACTTCAGCGGGAGAGGTATGGAGTATGTCTGCACTCGGGAAGAGTGTACAGATGGGTGGTTGGGGTCATTTCTGGCTCACGCAGATGGGTTTACATACCTTTGAGTCAAAGGAGGCAGCTCAAGTCACAATTTTTTCTTACCTGGGCATGTGCCACGGAAGATGATGCTCCTGCCTCTCTTTTGAGAAGAGTAAACCCTGTGGGGATTATCTCAGTATAATGCAAATTTTTGTTTACACGGAAGGAAGAGTTCTGATTTAGGTATTTCAGGCAGCAGATAAAGGCTGTCTGCAATCCAAAATGTAGCGTTAGGTTTAGAATGTCAGGAACTGACAGTCTTTCCATTTCCATTAGCCAGCTCTGGCTGTGTGCTGACTGGTAGCAAGCAGAAAGCTGCCTGGGCTTGTCGTTTGGGATCTCACTGAGGTTTGAACACTGTTAATGAGGCAGCTCAGTGCTCTCTCAGAGCACTCTAGGCTTGAACCATCTCTGCTGGAGAGTGTTGTCTGAAACTTGGGCCCTGTCAACAACCTGGAGCCTGAGCACTGGCCATACTGCTACCCTCGACTATAAAAGCTGTTTACCAAGTCAGTTCAAGAGCTCTAGCAGTGCTCAGACAGTCCTTTTCTAGTTTGAAATATATAAAAATGTGTAAATGTAAAACATGCTTTGATTTCTTTTAGGTATTAGCTATGTGCTTCTGTAGTTAGGTATGTGCTTCTCAAACACCTTAATTTCAAACCAGAATCCCAGAGAGTGCAGACGCTGCCCCCAGGTCTTTATTCAGCAGAAACATAACTGAGGGTGTTAGAAATGGGAACTATGGTTCAGGTAGTATCCTGTGTTTGAATAGCAACATCATACCAAGGGTGCAGGAGAGCTTTGAATGTCTCCTCAGCTTCGATAACTGTAAAGAGTGAGGGAATAGGAATTTTCGTCAGGTTAAGTTAGGAAACCAACATTTATTTATTTTTACAATGGGTGCCCTTAACAGTTAAAGGGAGAAAGAAGAATGAATGGAAGCAAGTCTGCCAGTGACATTTTACAAGTGAGGAAATAGTTGAAAAGTTTTAAGGGTGCTTCATGTCAAAAAAAAGCATTTTTGTGTTCCTTTTGCAAGCAAACGTGTCTGCAGCTGTGCAGTGAACTGCTAGGGGTGGGGGGAAGAAAAATAACCTTCCTGATTTTGCTCACTGTGCAGTTGTACAAGTGGCTGTGCAACTAGGAAGGAGAAAGCCAGGGCAGGTGCATGTACTTGCAGTGGAAGTACTTTTGTCTGCAGGAAGTTGTGGCTGAAGGCAATTGCTCCATGACTTGCATAAGTTCTCGAGGTGTGTTTTAAAATTTTATCTGCAGATACTGTGGTACTAAGAGGCCTTACGAGGTAGAAATTATATGCAAGTGTGCTTAAGCCTGTGTAATCTATCGATTACTGTCTAGCTGTGGGCCTTTGGGGAAGTTTAGAACCATAGGATGGGTAGTAAAATGAGAGGAGAAGCCTCGAAGATTGAGTGTATCTTCATCGTGGTTTTTGGCACTCTTGGAACGTGTGTTGATTCCCAGGCATCCATGGGCTGAAAATGATGGTGAATATATTATTAATCTTATTTGATCAATATATTATTGATCTTTTTCTTTTTGCCAGTAATACAGAACACGAGTGACTTGATTTCTCTGTCTGCTTCCATCACATATAATCTCCGTTATTCTGTTCGAAGAGGTGGAACTTTATATTCTGTGTTTCTGACAAAGACTAGTTTAAGTAATGTGAACAGATCTATGAAACAGTGGGAGCTGTACAATTTCGTGTCCGGGTATTAAAGCTAGACAATGCATCACTGGTTTGAAAAAGAGTGAATACAAGTATGTACCAACCACATAATTGTTTTTGTATTTAAGGTGCGTATAGCAGCAAAATTCATAATTCACGCTCCTCCTGGGGAATTCAATGAGGTGTTCAATGGTGAGTCTCTGTCTGCTCTGTCCTTTCGTTGAAGGCATCTGTATCGAAAACTGTATTGCCCATTACTCTCCCGATTCCATGTAGCTTATATTTTAGCAGCTTACTTGCTGTAAGAGCTGGTTTTGTAGCTTGGCATAAGAAGCTTTTCGGTCACAAGACAGCTTGGAATTTAAATGCAAAAGGGGGAAAGTACCACTTTTCTTTGTGATGTGAGAATGAGCTTTCATTCTGGTTTTAATCAGTCATGAATTAACAGTTGCTAGGGGTTTTGCTTAAAAGACACATGTACTCTTTTTTTTTCTCTCCAGTCTTTGATAAGATGATGACATTTTTCAACAGAGATTAAACTAGCTGAAATTAAAATTGTCATTGCTTTTTTTGAAGAAGGAATGTCATTACAAATATACAACGGCCCACTGCTTAATGCCACTTGTGGAAAGAATATCAATCCAAACACTTTTAATGTTTTTAAATGGTGGGCACACCTCATTTTACTGACTGTGTCGGTAAACTGAAAGGAAACTTGAAATGAACTTCTCTCAGCTATTGTTGCCTGAACTTTACCTAAGACGTTATTTTTCTTTAAAAATTGTAGTGCTGTCTTGCATCAAGATATGTGGGCATACATAGCATGTAAGAAGGCACACATTTTGTAGCTGGAGTTTAGCTCATGCTGTTTAAGTAAGGAAGCAAGTTTAGTATACTAAACTTCTAAGTCATTGTCAAGCTGGAGACAGCTTACATTTGTTGGAGAAAGTAATGTTTCTAGAAGTACCTTGTTCTTCAGTTAAACTCTGACCAGCTGATTGTTATTTAAACTTAGTTTGTACTGCGTTTGTGAAATGAACTGTTGGTGAGCAGCTCATTAATCCAGCTCCCTCAAGGTTAATACAATTTCTTATAGCAGTACTTCTATAAACTTTACTGTTGAGCTAGTTCATAGTTGTAACTGCCTACTTAGTAATGGAGTATAATGTATTGAAAACACGTAACAAAACATTTGGTTGTAAATGTGTGACCAGCGTTGAATGGCATTCAGACTGATTTGTTAAAAAAAAAGAGAAAGCTTGAAATTCCCAATTTTATAAATTATGATTGGTTGGTTGGCCTGGTGTGAGGATTTCTGGGGTTGGTTTTTCCTTTTGGGGTGTTTTGTTGTTTTATGATTTGGTTTGGTGTGTTTTGTTTTTTAAAGACAAAATACTTCAAATTTATTTTGGGATTTGGGTTTTTTTTTTTTCCCTTGAATGATATCTTGGGAATCTTTAGAAGATTTAAAATGTTATAGCAAGACTAATGATCAGTGGATTACACTTTTGTTAAAATAGTGCCTAGTAAATAATGAGCCAGTAAGTCAATTACATAAATAACAATTTATGGCATAGTAAATATGAAGTCGTTCTGAGGACAGCATTGGCTTTATTCTATGTTGATGTCTTTTGTATGATGGTAGAAGAAATAGTATTGTGATATATTGTGCTCTGACCACTACGTGTCAATGTAACGAGCAAAAAAGGTAAGGCTTAAAAAAACCCCAACATATACCATATTAGTGTTGTCAAAATACAGTAGCCGCTACCATCGATGCAGTGTGAGGGGTTTGGTAGTTTAATCTTAAAAGTGAACTCATTTGAATCCTGTGCTGTTCTCATTCAGAACATCTCTAAAACCTCATTTGACAGATTCCTAGAGCTGTCATACAGCCTGTATAATGTGGCCTATATCTGCTCACCAGACTGTGTTGGAAGGGATCCATTTCAGTACTACTCTTATTTTGTTCAGTCAGAATTAGGAAATATGAAGCAATAGATTTCCTACCTAGTAGTCTGTGTGGGTGTGGGGTGGTTTGGGTTTTTTGTTTTGCGGAGTCTGACATTGGTTATGTGACTGAAACAAGTTTCTGAGTTAACTGTGCTTTCGTGTTGTAAATATCTCCTTTCAGATGTTCGGTTGCTGCTTAATAATGACAATCTCCTCAGGGAAGGAGCAGCCCAGTAAGTACCAGATGCCACATACTCAGTTGCATAAAAGCAAGATGCTTTTCTCTAAGACTTTCAACGTCTGTGATTCATTTAAAAAGATGTGTGCTTGGCAAGTAGAACCCTATTATGTGTGTTGAGCATCTTTGATCAAGATTAAATTCTTGGTGGAGGAGAGATCTGTATTGTACCCTAATGATTAGAGCAACTGTTTTGGAAATGGGTGACCTGGATTTTTGAACTAGTCTCCACCTTTTTGCCTTTCATTTTCTGTTTCTTGGTAGATGTTACAGGCATTGAACATCTGTAAGACACTGCTTCCTTAAACCCTACTTTTATATCAAAACATTACTCCTACTGTATTTTATGCCAAAATTAGTTTCATCTGTAAAAATCATAGAATCATATCATGGAATGGTTAGGGTTGGAAGGGACCTTAAAGATCATCTAGTTCCAACCCCCCTGCCATGGGCAGGGACACCCTCCACTAGACCAGGTTGCTCAAACCCCCATCCAGCCTGGCCTTGAACACTTCCAGGGATGGGGCATCCACAGCTTCTCTGGGCAACCTGTTCCAGTGCCTCACCACCCTCTCCATGAAGAATTTATTCCTCATATCTAATCTAAATCTCCATGCTTCCAGTTTAAACCAGTTACCCCTTGTGCTGTCACTACAAACCCTTGTAAAAAGTCCCCCCTCCCCAGCTCCTAGCTTTCTTGTAGCCCCTTCAGGTACTGGAAGGTTGCTATGAGGTCTCCTCAGAGCCTTCTCTTCTCCAGGCTGAACAAGCTCAACTCCCTCAGCCTGTCCCCATAGGAGAGGTGCTCCAGCCCTCTGAGCATCTTCGTGGCCTCCTTTGGACTCACTCACTTCAACCCGTCGATATTCTTCTTATGTTGGAGTCTCCAGAGCTGGACACAGTACTCCAGGTGGGGTCTCACGAAAGTGGAGCAGAGGGGGAGAATCCCCTCCGCTTGCTGGCCACGTGTCTCCGGATACAGCCCAGGATATGGTTGGCATTCTAGGCTGCCAGCGCACACTGCTGGCTCATGTCCAGCTTTTCATCCACCAGTATTCCCAAGTCCTTCTCCCCGGGGCTGCTTTTGATCCATTCTCTGACCCAGCTTCTACTTGTGCTTGGGATTGCCCTGACCCAGGTGCAGGACCTTGCGCTTGGCCTTGTTGAACTTCATAAGATTGGCACAGGCCCACCTCTCCAGCCTGTCCGGCTCCCTCTGGATGGCATCCTTTCCCTCCAGCGCACCACATGGTTTGGTGTCATCGGCAAACTTGCTGGGGGTGCACTCAATCCCACCATCCATGTTGCTGACAGACATGTTAAACAGCACCAGTCCCAGCACCAATCTCTGAGGAACACTGCACGTCACTGTTTTCCACTCAGACATTGAGCCATTGGCCACGACTCTTTGAGGGCAACCATAAAGCCGGTTCCTTATCCACCAAGTGGTCCACCCATCCAATCACATCTCATCAATTTAGCGACAAGGATGTTGTGCGGGATGGTACTGAAGGCTTTGCACAAGTCTAGGTAAATTACATCGGCTGCCCATCCTTTATCCACCAAGGTTGTGACCCCACCGTAGAAGGACACCTTATATTTGTCAGGCATTACCTGCCCTTGGTGAAGCCATGTTGGCTGTCACCCATCACCTTCTCACTTTCCATGTGCCTTAGCATGGTTTCCAGGAGGATCTGCTCCATGATCTTGCCAGGCAGAGAGGTGAGGCTGACTGGCCTGTAGTTCCCTGGATCCTCCTTTTTAAAGATGGGACTTGTTTCCTCTTTTCCAGTCAGTGGGAACTTCACCAGTCTGCCACTTCTTGAATATGATGGATAGAGGTTTTGCAACCTCATCTGCTAGTTCTTTCAGGACCCACGGATGTATTCCATCAGGTTCAATGGACTTGTCACCTTCAGGGTCCTCAGGTCCTGATCCTCACTGACCATGGATGGCTCTCCATTCTCCCAATCCCTGCACCTGTCTTCTGTGACTTGGGGGGTACCTCTCGTGTCCTTGCCAGTGAAGACTGAGGCCAAAAAAAGCATCAAGCACCTCAGCCTTCTCCATGTGCTGGTAAACCTGCTTTCCCATTTCCTTTTGCAGAGGGCCCACATTTTCCCTGATCATCTTTTTATCCCCAAGGTACCTATAGAAGCTCTTCTTGTTGGCTTTGATGTCCCTGGCCAGGTTTAATTCTGAAATGGCTTTAGCTTTCCTAACCTGATCCCTTACTTGTCGGACAACTTCCCTGTAATCCTCCAAGGCTACCGGTCCCTGCTTCCACCATCTGTAGGCTTCCTTTTTTTGCTTCAGTTTGTCCAGGAGCTGCTTGTTCATCCACACAGGCCTCCAGTTGCTCTTACCCAACTTCCTCTTCATTGGGATTCATCGCTTCTGAGCTTGGAGGAGAAGGTCCTTTAATACTCGCCAGCTTTCTTGGGCCCTTCTTCCCTCCAGGGCTTCATCCCATGGAGCTCTGCCAATCACTTCCCTGAAGAGGCTATGGTTTCCTCTCCTGAAGTCAAGAGTAGTGAGCTTGCTGTGCACCCTCCTTGCCTCCATAAGGATCTTGAACGCCATCATTCCATGGTTGCTGCAGCCAAGGCTACCCTTAAGCTCCACATTCCCCACCAGCCCCTCCCTGTTGGTGAGAACAAGGTCTAGCATGGCACCCCTCCACATCAGCTCCTCTATTACTTAGATAAGGAAGTTGTCATCAGTGCATTCCAGGAACCTCCTGGCTTGTTTGTGCCCTGCTGCATTGTCCTTCCAACAGATATCGGGGTGGTTGAAGGCCCCCATGAGGAAGGACCAGGGTTTGTGACTGTGAGGCTGTTGCTGTCTGCCTGTAGCTGGCCTCACCCACTCGCCCGTCCTGGCCAGGTGGCCTTTAGCAAACTCCTGCTACAGTATCACCTCTTCTTGCCCTCCCTTTGATCCTGACCCATAAGCTCTTGGTCAGCTCCTCATCCATCCCCAGGTGGAGTTCCACACACTCCAGCTGCTCTCCAACACAGAAGGCAACACCCCCTCCATGCCTCCCCTGCCTGTCCTTCCTAAAGAGCCTGTACCCTTCCATTCTGACCCTCCAGTCGTAGGAGCCATCCCACTATATCTCCACGATGCCATGGAATGGAGATGTCTGGCTTAGTAGGTTGGGATCCCTGTGGAATTTAAGCTTTACCTGTTCTTCCAGTATCTTTGGGTTACTGTAAAGTTTGTGTTTGTCTATTTCAGGTTACTTTTGAACATAAATCCTTGTGTAATAGTGTTTGGAATTGGTAATAGGAGCACTGAATGGACCAAGGTGATTCCAGGAATTTGGGCCCACTAGATAATGAAACATTGATACCATGTTTTGATACATTATTGCCCAGATTATTAGCTAGTATTTAAGTTTCTTACAGCTACTAAGGAAAAAGATTGTGCTTGATGCAGGCTTTTGGTGTTTTTTTTCTCTTGTAGTGCATTTGCACAGTACAACTTGGACCAGTTTACTCCAGTAAAAATTGATGGTTACGATGAACAGGTATGAATCCAATGAAATACTTGCAATGTTCCTTAAACTGTTAAAGATGTTCTGGTATAGGAATGTGTCTTGGCAAAAAAATGAAAAGAAATGCATCTTCCCTGCCAAAATACTGACATTATGGCCCTCCAATAGTACTAGTTCCATAAATCATTCATTCAGGGTTTCTAAAGGGCTTCAATATTTCATTCTGTGGTGTTGTCCTGAATTCTGTCAGACCTGATTTGGAGCTGTAGAAACAATTTGCTGCATCTTTACTACTAGAAGACACAAATTTCTGTTTTGCATTGTTTGTTGCAGAGGCTAAGAGTCAGGAATTTTTTGTTCTGAGCCAGTGTGTCGTGTTAGCCTCGTACTCTCTTGCTATATGCATATTTTGTTTAAAATGTAAGGGTTTGGATATGAGTAAGCTCCGGTTAAAGGTAGGATATAATTAGATTTGGCATGACATTTTTTTTCTCTTTATTCAATAACAAATGTTAACTAATATTTTAAAATACAGGTTTTGATAACAGAACATGGTGATTTGGGAAATGGAAAATTTTTGGATCCCAAGAACAAGATTTCTTTTAAATTTGATCACTTAAGAAAGGAGGCTACTGATCCTAGACCCCATGAAGTTGAAAATGCCATAGAATCCTGGAGAAATTCGGTTGAAACAGCAATGAAAGCATATGTGAAAGAACACTACCCAAATGGTGTCTGCACAGTAAGTTCTAAATTATATAACCACGATAATACCAAAGATAGAAATCAAAAATAAAAGTGTAACTCTTTGTAAACCAGGAAGATAGGCAGTTTCAGCTGTAAAGAACTGAGTCTTGTCAAGGATTCATATGGGGAAATGAAGGAAAGCTTCAGAAGTTTAATATTTCAGCTGTTGGATTAATAGTGAGTGGTTACTGCAGGTCATAGTCAAGGCTTAAGTCTCAGTTCTGAAGAGTTTTTATTTAAATTTCCTCCAGCATTAAGACCTCCTGTAGTCTACTGCAGGTTGGTCCTGTTGATCCTGGCTACCTGGGTGCTTCGTTTAAACAAAAAATAAAAAATTAGTAAGATACAAATGTTTGTCTTGCCTTGGTTTGCTGACAAAATGGTCAGTAAAGCAAACTGTCTTCTCTTCATCACATTTCCTATATTTGAAAGTGCTATATTCTTACCACCAGACTCCATGGGTTCAGATGGCTTCTTAAAATAAAACCTCTCACTCTGGACCAAAATAGCATTCATTTGCTGTTAGGAGCCCTGTGACTATTTAAAGTCCAGCAAACTGAATTAATGATAGTTGTCCTGTGCTTTCTATTGTCCTGATGGAAAAATTAACTAGGGAAGGAAGAAAAAATTCAGTTGCTGAGTTAAAAAGTTGGATTGGATCCTCAGGCATTCAGATGAGTTCCAGCTTCTATAAAGGAAAGCAGATTGCATGTTCATTGAAATCATTTTTAGTAGCTTTTGATTTTAAGGGATAAAGCAGAACAGGAGACCAGAAGCACCTTTAATCACCTTTTTGCTGGGCTGTAGAGGTTTTAAGTCATCATTTAGCTGTAGAATAACTGATATCTGAAACCCAACTGTTAATATATATTGTCACAGCAGTTGCTGCTATAGGCTTAACTTTCCTGTAGTTGCAGAAAAATCAGTTTGCAGTATATAAAATTTCAGGTAAGGTACTTGATCGTGAGATTAGTATTAATTTTTTCTGCATTGTAATATACAATTTAATGTTTCGTGTAGGTAAGACTACATAAGCACCATAGCGGTTACAAAAGTAAATTTCACAGTTTATTCTCTATTGTAATGATAGGAGGACTAGGTATCTCGAAGTTTGAGCGAGACTGATACTGAAACTTAAACTGTTGTTGGTTTGTTTGTTTTTCCATTTTTAATTAAGGTGTACGGCAAAACAATTGATGGACAGCAGACCATTATTGCATGCATAGAGAGCCATCAGTTCCAAGCAAAAAATTTTTGGTAAGTTTCTGTATGGATACAAATATAGTAAAATATAACAAACTGAATAACTACACTGGTCCATTTACACTGCTAATCCTTAGTTCAGAGAAGGAGGTGCATGCACATCTTGCA
Organism: Rhynochetos jubatus; assembly: GCA_027574665.1. Lineage (NCBI taxonomy): Eukaryota > Metazoa > Chordata > Aves > Eurypygiformes > Rhynochetidae > Rhynochetos > Rhynochetos jubatus. Next base: position 26,577,252 of record CM050652.1, on the reverse strand, counting down.
TATGACTTTTTTCTCCTTCCACCCCACGTTGTTCTGCCAAAACTATATAGAAATCTCTTTAGTTGTGGTAAGTGGAATGGCAGACTGCATGTCTGTATCTCCTTTGCAGAACTTTGGGAACTTCATCAAATTCCCTATGACTCTTCCAGTTTATCGCACCAGCACCAATATCCATGCCTGTGTTCCCTAATACACTTGCTTCTGCTTGTGTTGCTTCCTTTTGTGGCTGACAGAATAAAACCAGCTCCTTCCAGTTTGCATGTCTCAGAGAAAGAAGGTGACCAAAGATTAATTTACTGTAGGACTTGAATCATTAATTTCTGTGTGAGGTAGGCGTAGGCAATCTTGGATGAAATTAACTCTGACAAACTGCAGGTTGAATTTTTTTCTATACTTGGCTGAAAGATGTTTTCTGCAGTCTGGAGTGAACTTTGGATAGCTCCTTGCAGGAAACTGGCCAGAGTTGAGATAAATATCCCAGCACTGGAATCGAGTTAAGGAAGTATCTCCTAAAGATAGCTAATAGGTGCAGTTGTGTGAAGAAATGTGTTTCATTGTTATTTCATTTGCTGTTTTGCATCTGCTTGAAATTATATTGAGTAATCCCGCGGGTAATGAATGGAAGTGCAGAAAGCTTTGTTTTCTGATGCTAAAGGTGAATATTACATATGCATATTAATCTCAGCAAATGTCTGTATCAGTTAAATTATATCCCCAGTAAACTGTTCCATAGATTTTATTTGAATTTGCACAGTTAATAAATTTTCATACTGACTTTAACTTGAATAGTCAAGTCTGCAGGTTTTCTGTTAAAGTAACTTGAAATAGTACCAATTTCCTTTTTAGTTTGGAAGTATGAATTAATTTTGCTATTCCAAATAGTTACTTTAATATTTTAGTCTTTACTATAAAGAGGAGGAACATATATGCAACAGCATTTCATAGATAGAGATTAACTTCTTTAATAAATTTATGGTTGGACATCTATGGGTAAATTTGACTGTGTTTCTAAGAGTTTTACAGCAGGATAGTCAGACTCTAATTCTCATTCTTAGCAAGTTTTATTAAATGCATATTGGTTTGAGGGATTTGGGGATGGAAGAATAGATTCAAAATTGACCAGGCTCTTCAGTTATCCAGCTCTATTTCTGGACATCCAGCCTGAGCAACAGTCAGTATTCTCAAGGGGTCACGGCTTTTTAAGCATTTGGAAGGCTAGCAGCCTACCATGAAAGCAGGTTTGCTGGATGATAAAAAACCAGTACACGCCAAAGAAAAATGTTCTATGAATTTCTGAAGTACTGTCAACATAGTAGGATAGTTTGTTAAAGAGTGTGAAAGAAAAGTAAGGATGGTTAATCTCTTACAAAACATCTGAAATCAGCAGAGGTAAATAAATGACATGTTCTGTATAACTTAGAGCATTTCCTACAGAGGGATTCTTGTGAACCTGAACTCCTTTCTTGGACTAGCATTTTAAGGACAAAAAAGATATCCCAGGATGGAAACATTGTGGTCATCTTAACTTCAAGGACCACAAAGTTGCTGAGAAGCAAACAAATAGTTAGCTTGTCATTGAATCCCATGCATCTAAAATCTAATGTTCTACCCAAAATACAGTTGAGCAAATAAGCTTTCTTATAACCAATGGGTCTGTCTTAAGGCTAGCAGTAATATTAGCGTCACTGAGTTCGGGGACCCTTTGTTTTCTTAGCAATGCCAACAAGCTTCTGAATTGCCTTAGTCTGGATTTTCAGTGATACTCTATAGTTTGGATATTGTCTGAAATAACAACCAATTGCTTTATGATTGAGTTAACATCGTTAGTATCCAAGAGGTGTCAATATACATCCATTACTAGCTGTTAATCTTAAAGTCTTCCTGTCTTTCTCTTCTTGTTGAGTGCATTAGAATCTACACCTGACATTAGTAGTAGGATTGGAACTCATAGTATCTACTTCTTTAAGTGCACAAAAAGGAGGAATCGAGAGACAGCATCGTGCATTCTTAATATAGCTCTGATTTACTAACCTCATAACTAAGAAACTGTCTAGTCTACAGTAAAGAAATCAGGTGAAACTACATTCTCCCCATAGTGTTTTCCAGATGTTTGAAACCCCCTTTAAGCAATTTGGCAAGAATATTGCATTTGTGGAAGGAAACTGGAAGGAAATAGTTGTCCTGGAACAGAAATGCTAGAAGAGCTGAAAGGCCTAGTTGCTGTTCAGCACAGTGGAAAGTCTTGCTACTTTAACACTCCTTCCATTCAAGTTCTTCGTAGCCTGATATGAAGTGTAACTTTGGCTGATCCAGCGAGTTGTCCAGGTCCTGGAAACAAAATATTGACTATATATGACTAGTTAATAATAAAGGAGGAAAAGAACATTGGAAGCTTTAGGTATTTTCAGAAGTACTATTGTTAAAAGGACATTACTAACAAATCTCCTTGGTCCACATCCAAAACTGAGGGTAAATATTTTAGGGAACTGTTCTCTTCTTGCCTGATGATGGGGCTGAATCTTTAAGGAAAGATTTTATGCATATGTAGTTCAACAGCATGTTTCATTCTCTGTTTTCCATATCAGTTGTATGTTGTTTTTTCTTAACCAGTGGGGTGACATCTGATTTCTATTTTATTTTTTTAAGGAATGGCCGTTGGAGGTCAGAATGGAAGTTTACAATCACCCCTTCAACCACTCAAGTGGCTGGCATCTTGAAAATTCAGGTATGCTTATCTCAAACTGTGTCCTCGTCAGTAAAGTCTCCAGTTGTTATCATGGGAGACTCAGGCCAGGGTATTAAATATTCAAGGAGAATTTGGGACTCCAATCAGCAAAGCAGAGATGCCCTTTCAGTTAAGTGTTAGGACTTGATTGCATATTTAGCTAGTCGCTACAAACACAAAACGTGTGTAATGTAATGATTCAGAAGACTTTGGAAGGTGTATTCATCTCGGCTAAGCATATACCTCTTTGGTTTCCTGTTTCTTGAATTCAGTGTCACAAGCCTTTGCTGAGGGTAGGCACTTTCTAAAGAAGAACTTTTTTTTTAACTGATAATAGCAGATTTTTTTCCATGTTACCCACCCTGTTGCTCAGAAAGGTGGGAACCGTTGGTTTCGGTCATTCCACCATCTGAAATTTTTAAATCTGGGTCTCCTTTATTCAGAATTTGCCCTTCCTGTTAGCTTTAGGGCATTCAGAAAGGAGACACTGTCCAAGCAGGAATGCAGAAATCCTGAGACCAAAGGAAGTCTGACTGTCATGTGGTAGGCAGGGGGGACTTCTGGACTGGTTCCCTGGAATGCGTACACATATTTTGGAAAGCTGGAGAGGGACATTTTGCAAGGGCCTGATAGGACAAGGGGTAATGAGTTTAAGCTGAAAGAGGGTAATTTTAGATTAGATATGAAGAAATTCTTCACTGTGAAGGTCGTGACGCACTGGCACAGGTTGCCCAGAGAAGCTGTGGGTGCCCCATCCCTGGAAGTGTTCAAGGCCAGGCTGGATGAGGCTTGGAGCAACCTGGTCTAGTGGAGGGTGTCCCTGCCCATGGCAGGGGGGTTGGAACTAGGTGATCTTTACGGTCCCTTCCAACCCAAACCATTCTGCAATTCTATGATTTTGCAGAAGTTTATTAAAACAATTCTGAGATCAGGAACTAATGTCTTAGTACAGTTTGGCTTTCAGCATAAACTATCTTTTTGCAAAACACAGAGTCAAGTTCCCTTTTCCTGCTCTTTGTGCCCCCATGAGTTTTGCACTTCCTTACTCCTCAGTGACATGGCTTCAGAAGGAAGATGCAATGGAATATTTTTCTAGCCATAGGCTCAGGCTAGGATGTTATTTTAGAATGTGGTAGGTGTGTTCAGGTCTGCCCAAGCAGGGGGCCTGAATCTGATTTTCCCTTCTGGGGCAAATTCTGTAACAACTGGAATGACACCCAAAAAGTGGGCGGCCATTATTCTGTTGTCAGATGAAGATGGTCACGGTAAGCACCCTCGATAACTTCTAAGCTTCTCAGGACTTTGGGAGAATCTGTCACTTAAATCCAGCTTGTGGCAAAACAGGCATTTTCTCCACAGTATGCACTTTTGGTTAAATGTCTTAAGAGTTTTTCCAGAACAAGTAGGCAGTTGTACACTTAATTCTGGGAAATTTCTAGAAAATAACCTGAATAGGGAATTTAGTAAAGTTTTAATCTGCATCTCAATTTGGGCACCAGCTGATTTCATCTTTTATTACTATTTCACATAATTAATCAAGATATTATTTACATTCATTGAAGTCTGTGTTTTGGGGTGTGATAGTTTTTTTTAATTATATAGGAACTACTTGTTTCACCAAGAAATTTTGAACTCTATATCAAGTTTTTAGAAATTGTGTACAGTTTCTTCAGTGGATGTGGGAGTGCTCACCCTTCCCCTCTCCAAACACACACACTAAAAAGAGTGCTTTAATTTCTTTTTAAGAAGCAAAATGTTCTTTCAGCATATGAACTCACTGCAGCATTACTGAATTTGAGTGTTATTTGCAGAATCTTTCACAACAAGATGGCTATTGCCCTGTTTCTGGTAAAACCTTTTATGAATGTGTTGGGGAGAATTCCCACATCACCTGTTGCCTTCAGGTGTCTTCGGTATTTTTAATGGCAAGATTTCATCTTTTTAAATTTTTGCTTCTTTTTTTGTTAATAAATTCTAATATAGGAGATTCTCAACTGTCTTACTCTTTTCTAATGTTTAATTTTCTCTGAAAACTGCCACAGCAGAGTCTTTAGTAAAACGAAGTCCCTGTGGTGATTGATATGCTCCAACTGTGCATAAAAAACAACTGATAAGTGTACTGGTTACTAATTTTCTCTCTCAGATAATTTGTTATTCTCCTCCGTCCTTAGTTAACCTTTCCAAGAGGTTCTGTTCATAAACATCATCCTTCTTGTAGTGGTCTGAACCCAGACCTAGCATTCTAGAAGGATGTCAGCAGTGAGGTATAGTACAGAACAGTTACTTCTCCTATTTTGTATAAGATATAACACATCCCAGAATTAGATTTGACTCTTCATCCCTGTGAAATTTTTAGGCCTGAGTGTTTGCCAAGAATGTGACTCAGTGAGATGGATAAGATGTTCGTGTTGATGTTATCCTCAGAACACAGGAGAGGTTTGGACCCGCTGCAGTGTTGGGTTGTGCTGAAGAAGGGCAGAGCTTTACATTTCTCTGGGTTCTGCTGTTTCGTTGGGAGGTCTGAGAATTTTGCACTGAGTAAGCACTTACCTCTCAGGATTGAAAAAGGCTGGTAGAAGTTTCACCCAGTAACGTTTGAAAAGCAGCTTATTTTATGGTTATGATGATACCTTTTTTAGGTAAACAAGTATTTGACAATAAGCAAAACAATAATGTAAGATGAATCATAGGAAATAACATTTTCCTCATCAAGAAATATTTCTTTAGGTGTTGCATTTATCTTACTGTGGTGTGTTCTCTCTGTGGTTTACAAAACTGAGGGTCTCATGCACTGTGGTGGGTTGACCCTGGCTGGAGGGCAGGTGCCCACCAAAGCTGCTCTGTCACTGCCCTCCTCAGCTGGGCAGGGGAGAGAAAATAGAATGAAAGACTCGTGGGTCGAGATAAGGATGGGGAGGGATCCCTCAGTAATTACTGTCACAGGCAAAACAGCCTCAAGTTGGGGAAACTGGTTTAATTTGTTGCTGGTCAAATCAGAGTAGGATAATGAGAACTAAAAAAAGCAAATCTTAAAACTCCTGCCCCCCACCCCTCCCTTCTTCCTGGGCTCAACTTCACTCCTGCTTTTCTCTGCCTCCTGCCTGTGAGCTGCTCAGGGGGTTGGGGAATGGGGGTTGTGGTCAGTCCATCACACCTCTCTCTGCTGCTCCTTCCTCCTCAGGGGAGGAGCCTCACATTCCAGTGTGGGGTCCCTCCCGCGGGGCACAGTTCTCCATGAACTTCTTGTGAGTCCTTCCCACGGGCTGCAGTTCTTCACAAACTGCTCCAGCGTGGGTCCCTGCCACGGGGTGCAGTCCTTCAGGAGCAGCCTGCTCCAGGGTGGGTCCCCTGTGGGGTCACAAGTCCTGCCAGCAAACCTGCTCCAGCCTGAGCCTCCTCTATCCATGGGGCCACAGGTCCTGCCAGGAGCCTGCTCCAGCGTGGGCCTCCCATGGGGTCACAGCCTCCTTCAGGCATCCCCCTGCTCCAGTGTGGGGCCCTCCCTGGGCTGCAGGTGGGTCTGTGCTCCCCATGACCCTCCATGGCTGCAGGGCACGCTGGCCTCACCATGGTCTGCCTCACGGGCTGCTGGGGAGCCTCTGCTCCAGTGCCTGGAGCACCTCCTGCCCCTCCTTCTCCACTGATCTGGGGGTCTGCAGGGTTGTGCCTCTCACATATTCTCGCTCTCCTTTTGCTGGCTGAAGTTGCCTTTGCTCTGGGTTTTTCCCCATTCTTAACTGTGTTGTCCCAGAGGTGCTACCACCGTTGCTGATGGGCTGGGCCCTGGCCAGGGTTGGGTCTGTCTTGGAGTTGGCTGGCATTGGCTCTGTTGAACACAGGGGAAGCTTCTGGCCACTTCTCAACACAAGCCACCCCTGTAGCCCCACTGCCAAAAACCTTGCCACACAAACTCAATACATGCACACACCGTGTTCATAATGTATATGTAATTACAGTATTGTGCATTAATCTTCAAATTGAAATGTTATCTTGCCTTATAGGGTGAGACACAAATTCTATGGTTCCTCATGTCAGCTGTATTGACTGCGTTGACTTTATCAGAATTGTAACAATATATTTCAAGATATGTCTTTAAATGTCAAATGAACTGTGTAACTTTTCTGTATCAGTTACTGTGAATGATTGCATGTAATTTTATATATGCTTCCTATTTTTTAAGTTTCTTAACAGCTCTACTAGAAACTGAATGCTCTCAGGGCCTTCCCAACTGAATTTAAATGTACTAAGGTTAGCTTGGATAGTTTTACTGGTCTCCTCCTGCAGAATAATCAAGGAAGCTGTTCTGTAGATATAGCACATCAAGAGTACATAGATTTTGTTCTGTTTGCTATCTAACCATGGCAAACTGTCCCAAAGAGCTCCTCTGTTTAGATAAATACCAGCTTTTGTTGTGAGATGTATCTAATAGAGGAAAATATCAAAACCAGGCAGGTCTAGAAAGAGAAGCTTAATGTTGCACTGTCCCTAGAAATCAGTTTGGGTGAAGCAAAAAACAACTTCACAGTATCCTGAAGTCTTGCCAAAACTATTCTCATTTTAAACAGGTCTTCACCATTTCAAGAGTTTCCAGTAGGTCACGTAAATAGTATGTCATCTTCATTATGTTAATCAAAACTTTGGATTAGTGATGGACTCAGCAGTGCCAGGTTAACGGTTGGACTCGATGACCTTCACTGTCTTTTCCAGCCTAAATTGTTCTATGATTCTAAACTTCCTTTGCATGAAATTCTGCTTAAGGCATATCAACACAAAAATGTCTCCAGAGTAGCTGCTTCACTATTTCAGCTCAAAAATATTTAAATTCTACAGCATTTTGGTTTTCCTATATGTTTTTGTTGTTCTGTAACATTTTATATGTATTTTTGTTGGTTTCATACAGGTTTGGTATTATGATAAGTGCTACAATATTTTGATTTTCCTTTATGTTGTTGGTCTGTAACATTTAACATGAGGTTCTTTGTTTCATTTTCTGTAGGTTCACTATTATGAAGATGGTAATGTTCAGCTGGTGAGCCATAAAGACATACAAGATTCTCTAACAGTGTCTGTAAGTGAACTTTAAAAGCCTTAGTGTGTACACTGAAATGACTTTTTAATTTAAAAAGAGAAGCAAAATTAAAAAAAACTCAGAAGATTGGAGGCTAGTTCACCCTTTTGCATGAAAGGGAATTAATAATGAATGTTGGCTTGCATGTGGCTTCTTACGTAAGCTAAATTAACTTTGATTGTACATCTTCAATTAGCTTGCTGTCTGCCATTCTGCTGTTCCGTTGTGTTTAAACTTTGGTCTGCAGTGACCTATAGAATTAACTTCTGAATATGAAGGTGGTTTTAGTTACAATAACACACTTAATCTCGAGTGACCCTACTATTTGTCTCCTCTGCTCACTGGGAGAAGACTAGTATGCTAAAAATAGTAAACAAATGCTACCAGTCGAGAAGCAGTAATGGGTATTCTGCCTTCGTTTCCTTGCTGTTTGTGTCTGGTGTGTCAGCCTCTTGCTTTTGCTGTGCGAAAAACCCTTTCAGAGATGCTTGGGCTTGAGAAACATATACTTTACATTTAAAGCATAATTTAATTCAACTTTTTTACAAATGGATTATTATAGTAATGATGAGCAGACAGTAAAATTGGAAATAGTACCAGATATATCCTTTAGGAGTTGGTAACGTTGCAACACGAAGAATTACTACTTCTGAAATAATTCTCTTCTTGCTTACTGCAGATTGTGTTTATAAACAATGTGTTGGAGTGTTCTTTAATAAAACTCAAACCAGTGTGGCTAAACTGGCAAAGGGACATGGTGAAAGTGAACAGTAGAAGTATTTTAAATGATAATGACTAGTAGTGACCAGTTCTGCTCAAAAGCTCACTTCATCAATAAAGAACATTGTTTGTCAATATAAAGCAAGGCTTGTTGGCTTTTCAGTTGCAATAGCACCACAGAGACTGGGGGAGTGTGGTGCCAACTGATAACGCTTCTAAAGCTGCAGATACAAAATTACTTTTGACTCCCTAAGCAAAGGGATCTGTTTAGCCTTTCATTCGACTAAGAGTTGCTTCAGGGAAGATTATGTGGAAGAAGTTCTCCTTTCAATAGCTTTTGCTCCACTTTCTTTTGGGCAGAAACTTAATCCTGTTCTGCAGTTTAGTAAAGCAGCAGAAGACTGATGAGTAGAAAAGCATCTTTTACATAACTTACCTACATCCTGCTAGAACAAAAGCAAGTATGTTGCTGGTTACCAATTTTTAGCCCTGATTTTGACGTTCATAGAGGGCAGAAGCTGTACAGGTTCTTATTTCACCAGAGGAATGGTAGGTAGGTTAACAGGAGCCTCAACGACTCCCCTGTTTAGTTTTTTGGCAGAGAAACAATTTTGTACCATCAATGGACGAGACTGAAATAAATGGCTGAAGAGTTCTCTTGTTGCTAGAGCTATGAATAATTTTGCTGAAGGCTGCGTTCTTATCCCTGATTTCTCTCTGAGCCATATCAGACCTCATACCCCAGAATTCTGCCTTTCATTAGCAGACCCTTTCAAATCATTGCCTCTGTTCACTGCAGAGGCAAAACCCTTTCATTTGTTCTACTTGGTCTCTGCCTCCTCCTTTATCGCTTTCTGCAGTGTCCCCAGCTGCCAGGTGCAGTTTCACTGGAACTCGGAACCAGCGGTAGTTGAAGCTTGCCATAGCTTTCTCCCAGCCTTTGCCTTCATAGGAACGAGGGATTGCATGGGGCAACAATACTCCTGTCTTTCAACAGCTTCTGCAGAAGTACCCTTAGGAATGTCACCAGCACCAAGTTGGAAGTTTTGAAATTCATTCGCTTCCTTCTTTCAAGCACTTCAGCTAATATGTCTCCCGATTGACTGATGGGTCAGTTTTTATTTTTGAAACAAACACACACTTGCTCACTTAAGGATGTGGCCTGAAGCCAAGAAACTGCTTATCAGTGGTGATGAAACCTGGACGTTGTGGCACCCTCATTTTTGCAAGATGTACTTGGGGATGTTTTTAGAAGATTAGGTATATAAAGGCTAGTGTTTGCCTCAGCTTACTCCCCAGATTCAGAATGTTTAGAGGTGAACAAATTTGGTTTGGTTTTTCTGGGTTACCTGGTGTTACTTTAAGTGTTCCTGAATTTGTACTGGAAATCTAACACCAAAAATGTTAATAGCCATACTCTGCATGTTTTCAGACTTGTGTGTGTGCATTGCCATATTTCCAAATGCTGTTCTGTTCCACATGTCTTTGTCATACAATAGAATTTTAAATCAAAATGTTTTATTGAGCTCTGTGGTAATCTTTATGCTTGTTGCAGTTGGACTGGCTTTATTTTCTAAATATAATACTAACGTGGCATTTGCCTTTTGGAAGAATGTTTCGTTCAGTTTTGGTTTAGCCGCTAAGTGGTCATGTGTTGTCACGGAGTCTACGTGACACCTCTCATAGCTGTAGGCAAAGATATAATCCAACTGGTCTTAGACTCATGCTGTACATCAGACCTAATCCAAATGCTCTTTTTCTAGAATGAAGCCCAGACAGCAAAGGAATTTATAAAAATCGTAGAGGCTGCAGAAAATGAATATCAGGTATGTTGTAAACAAACACATGTATAGCATTACCATCTTCCTAGCCAATGCTAGTATTCTATAATTAGCAAGCTTGTGATATTAAGGTAATGCAGTCCCATAAATATGAACAGATTACATGCAGCTATCCACTGTATCTTCCCTTTCCATACCTTCTGGTGATTGCGCTCACCTACTTAACGTTGCATTAGAAGTCACATTTTGAGACCAGAGAAGTCCCTAGCGTGATCGCGTATCAGCAATCCGGATCTCTCTTAGCATTAGGGCATTCCTTCAGTGGAAGTTTTGTACGGATTCTGCTCAGAGGCTGATCTGTTAGATAGCTTTGCCAAATACGACTGCAAACGTTATCCATTTCAGGTAGTCATTTTAAAGTTAGAGGAGTGTAACTGTTGCAGGTATCCTCTGTAGAAGTGGATTCATGTTCATTCAGGTCTTGAACGTAAGGTAAATTTCAGACGCCATGTTCTGTCAGTTTTAAAAAAACATATTTCAGTTTTTATTAAAGAGCACCTACCACGTGCATTGTATCTACGTTCATATGGTTTTGTGGACCGACTCCACCATCCCCACAGGAAACACAGTGGAAGGCTCCGGTGTCTGAGATAATGCTGTATGAGCTGACTCTGATCAGCACTTTATTCATGCTGCTGATTAACCACGCTGTAGTTTGCTGAAACACCTAGGCTACAGCCAGGTTTACGGCATCCAGCTTGCTAATTCTCTTCTCGTAGTTTCAGTCTAAATCTAACGGCTTTCCTTCAAAAATATATTTTAATTTAGTATATTTCTCTTAAGCCTGTTTAAGAGGTAACAGACTACTCGGTCGTTTGACTTTGTAGATAACATCCTAGTTCTGTTCTTCATGTGCCTTTGTTTTGTTTGACTTTGTGTTTGACAGACTGCTATCAGTGAGAATTATCAGACTATGTCGGACACTACTTTCAAGGCCTTACGTCGACAATTGCCGGTTACCCGCACCAAGATTGACTGGAACAAGATCCTTAGCTATAAGATTGGAAAAGAGATGCAGAACGCTTAAAGTGAACGTTGCATGACTGGATCATTTTAGTGTCCTTGTATACAAATAAAATCATTACAAAAAAGTATTTGGAACTGTCAGATCACCCAGTCAGCATGGGCTTTTGCCATTGAAAATCACTGTAAGTAGTTTGGTTAGAGCACAAAGCTTAGCTAATTGACTTTTGTCCTTTTTCTTTCTTTTCAGAGGGTTGCAACTTCAGTATAGCTGAGTATCTTCCTTTAGAGTTTCTGTTGTACCTTTATTTTTTTATAATGAAGAGACCATGCCTTTAGTTTTCAAGTACGCGTTAAGAACAGTTTGAGAAATATTTTTGCATATGATAACCCTTTCTCTTGCTTTCATCTGAAATGGACAACTTCCACAGTTTGCTGGATTCCTTGTCAAGATCAGTAACGTGCATTTCTCGGTCAAGATCAACATGGAGTTAGCCGTAGGTGCTGGTTTTGAAACCATCTGTCCTTTCATTGTATGTAAAATTGGGAAAAGCCTTTAAACCTCTCAATACTTATTTAGCTAGCTCCCTGGTAACTAATTTTTTTTTTTTTAAAGGAAAGACCAAGGTCTAACGCTGTTTTAAGATTTTGAAATGAAGTAAAAGTACTTATTTCAGAAATGCATTTAATGCTTTGTTCTTGACAATTACTTAAATGAGCTCAAACTCCATCTGCCCTTGAGGTTTTTTTATCATAAAGCCACAAATGTATTATAACAAGGCATATTGTAATATATAACCCTGTACTCATTACTATGTCAGTTTATTTTTTTTTCTTGGATTGAAATGTACTAAAATTCAATGTGACATTAAAATGCAAATTTTCTATTTATTTGAGTATCAGATTGCTTCCTGATATAGCCTATTTTTGGTGTTTCTATATATTTTTAAAATACCATTTAAACCAGCCACAAACTTGTGGCCTATTGGCTATTCTTGGTGTACTTGGAGATTGTTGTTATAGCATCATCCATTGTTTCCATCTGCGTTTAAGAAACATCTATATGTGGAAGTCTACTTAAAATAGGTATCTTATAGCTTGATATTGGCTACAGAGAATGGAAGAAATAAGACCAAAAATTACACGTTTGTCTGGAAAATACTTTCCCTGTGATGTACTGAAAATGGCCATGAGGTATCTAGAAAGACAGATACTACAGATGCTGTTATAACACTTTGAAATTCATACATTTCATTTTTAATTGGATGAAAACCCGTTTTAAAATACGCTACCTAATTATATGCTCATGATGGAGAACTCAACAGGGTTTTTTTGGTTTGTTTTTAAAAGGCAGGTATTTCTTCACGCTTGTAAACCAGTAAAGCTTACATGAATGGTTGATGTCTTTGTTTACAGCATGATTCAATTAATTATCCTCAACTGCTAAGTTGCAGCATAACAAAGAGTCTAGGCTTGTACTGAGTATAAGGTTGTACACACGAAGTAGTTTACTGTTGGACTTGTAGCAATACCCCTGTGTCCTGTTCTTCAGTGCTCTCTTACAAAGGGGTACAGAATTAACTCAAGTTCTTGAAATTGCTGCTACTTCACAGTGCTACACTGCGTAGTAGAAGAGTGGGATCTGTTCTGCCATGGTCTTCCTGGAGAGTTGCCCTCTTAATTGTCTTCGCTGATCAGCTATTGAACCATGTTGTTCTTTAAAGGGCGGCTTATAAAGCTGGACGTGAGGTGGTAGCAGGTGCTCAGTCGCTGTCAGGTCTTAACTAAGATCTAAATAAAAACCTTTTTTGGAGTGTTTCTTTGGCATATTTCAGAACAAGCTAAACATAAGAGACAGCGAATGGGCAGTTAGGAGAACTGTTAACGGGCGACAACGGTGCAAATAACTTTTCTAGCTGTTAGCGTGTTGTGTATGGCGGGAATCAGCGCTGGCTAAAAGTCAGATTGCTATTTTTCTTACCTGAAATAAAAAGCTAGTTTTAAATATATTCCTAATAAAGAGGTATTTTACTGTGAAGTACTCTATTACTGTGTTTCCCTCTCTGTTTATTCAGTCCTGTGATAGTCTTAATTCCTTACCTGCAAAGAGTAGCATCCGACAGGTTCACTTCTACCGGTAAGGGTGAGATTTATATTACTGATATTTTTTTTCCTGTTGTGTTGATTTTTAGTCTGTGAGATAATTTTACACCTTGAACGTCCAATTTATTAAGTTATAGCTTCAATAAAGCAATTTATAAGTAAATCAGCTATTCTGTTACTTTTTCAACATGGCATGCTGTGTCAGATTTGGGGGTAGTGGCTCCCTACGTGAAGCTGACCTGGCTGTCAGCTGGGGCACGCGGCACATCTGGAGTTCTTGATTTCTCTCCAGATTTTGGATGTCACTTGCACTTTTTTGTCTACCCTTACCCCTTTTAGACTGGAGAAGTTTAGAGCTTGCTTGATAGGCTTTAGGGTATTTTGTGGAGGTAAAGCCCTTTCTCTGAGAAATTTTGCTGTGGCAGTTGTCTTAATGTGAGTTACTATCTGTTTATATTCTATTTTTAAATATAAAGACAAGCTTTGTATTGTGGAACGTTGATGTACTAGACATGGCTTGTAACATGGACTCGTAAAACGCTTGTGTTGATGAAGTGTACTGCCTCTTGTGCATCTCAGTGCCCCCTTAGACAAAGGAATTCTTAGCTTATGCAAGTAAGCGATTGTTCTTTCTGAGCATCTGCAACAGGAGTGACAGTTCTGCTTTCAAGTTCCCCTCTTTATATGTCTTCGTTCATAATGCGGGTAGAATGAAACTTCAGATTAATCATTGGAATTTTGGATACGCTACTCCTGCTGCTTGCGCTCCGCGGGCTGGCTCCGCTGGGACACTGCGGTGCGTTAGTAGCCGGTCATTCAGCCCAGGGTGGAGAGTATTGTAGGAGACTGAGCATCCTGGTAGATGTGTTCTCTTTAGGGCATGACTCCAGCCACATCTGTGGCAGTGATGCAGTTCGTGTAGTGTGGGAGTAAATCCCTCTCATCCCCACTTGCCACATCCTGGTTTGGCTGACAAAGCTGTTTTGTGCTCTTGAGTTCACTTCCTTTGGGAGAAATGTCAACCGGGAACTGTGCTCTGGTTGTGCACCGCATCCCCTCTAGCGCCTGATGGTGACGTGCGTCCATAGCAGTGGTTTCCTTCAGGCAGCTGGAAACCACCTAGGTGCTGCGGGTGGCTGGAGGCTCAGACTAAACCCGGCCGTTGGATTTCCAGACTGTACGTACTGTAGGTGTGGAGGTCAAATGTCAGGTGCTTGTTTCTGTGGATTCACTCCTGTCGCACTGAATTACTTGCTGACACAGCTTCTGCTGCATTCGTTTACTTGGAGAGACTGAAACTGTTTTTCCTCTGATGCAACTGTAAACTAGGTTTAGATTAAACTTAGTTTGTTCATAACCTCAAAGTGTCAGTTTTTGTGTGACGGTGTCAGCTCTGAACTTGTTGAAAGGGGAAAATTTGCATCAGATGGAAATAAAAAGGACTTTTTTGTTTACACAGCTAAAGGAGGGAATTGTGAATATGTGAAATTTTATTTCTCTGTGAAAATGAATGCTTAATACTTGGTAGATTTTTCTTATTAGCAGTATTTTTCTCTGCTACTGGGATGGGCTTACCTGTAACAGATATCACTCAGCACGATGTTGTCAGTGTGCTCATCACAGGAGAGGATAAGGGCAGGAATCGTTGCCTTAAAGGATATATTGTATAAACACGTTTAGATTTTTCTGTGCATCTTTTCCTTGCACATCAATAAAGCTGGGCAGGGGCAAATCTGTTGAGTTTCTTTTCTCTTAAGAGGAGCATGTAGGGACTTTTGCCTGCATAGCTGTAGTTATCTGAGATAACTTGAGAGCTGAAACAACTCCCAGCTTGCAGGGTTGTGAATGCCTGCTAAAGTAGGGTTTGGTGGGCTGGTGGTGTGGTTTAACCCCTGCTGACAGCTAAGCACCATGCAGCTGCTCGCCTGCTCCCCACCCCTGTGGGATGGGGGAGAGAATCAGAAGGGTAGAAGTGAGAAAACTTGTGGGCTGAGATAAAGGCAGTTTCACAGGTAAAGCAAAAGCTGCACACAGGCAAAGAAAATAAGGAATTAATTCACCCCTTCCCCTGGGCAGGCAGGTGTTCAGCCATCCCCAGGAAAGCAGGGCTCCATCACGCATAGTGGTTACTTGGGAAGACAAATGCCATCACTCCGAATATCCCCCCTTCTTCCCCCAGCTTTACATGCTGAGCATGATGTCATATGGTATGGAATATCCCCGTGGTCAGTTGGGGTCAGCTGTACTGGCTGTGCCCCCTCCCGACTTCACGTGCACCCCCAGTGGCCTAAATACCAGCCCTGGGATATGGGATGCCATCATGCTGCCTTTTCTCGGGTAGGGCAGCGCATCCAGTTACAGCACAAGATGCGTCAGCGAGGATGTAAAAGGTACAAGAAGGTGGCCTGTTACCATTTCCTTAAGGCAGAGAGGTGCCACGTGTTTCCACTCAACCAAGTCTCCCGTTCAGCCTGCAGGGTGGGAGCCTGATGCTGCAGCTCGGAGGAAAGGCCCAGCTAGGTTCAAGCTGGGGTGCAGGAACGTGGCTCTGATGGAGGCTGTCGGAGCACCCACAGCCCAAGTCTTGGGTGCACTGTGCCGTGTGAGCTACAGCCTCTGCCGCCCGCCCGCCTGGCTGCGCGTGCCGTTCCTGGGCCTGCGCCTCGCGAAGAGCAAAGCCGTGCTTGCGGTACCGCTCAGGCTGCTCTTCCTGTCCCAGCACAGCGTGTCTGAAGCCAGTCAAAACTCCCAAGGGTGCTGCGCCAAATGCCTCCGACCCCCTCTGTTAATAACCTGCTATTTGTACAGAGACCTAGCGCCTGTTTCTCTTGTCTGTTGGTCTAACCATGCAGTAATAACTTCCATATAATTTGGAAATCAGGGAGAGAGGCTTGGAAACGCAGCAAGCTAATTACAAAGTAGATCAATATTCAAAAGATGAACAGATTTTTTTTTAATACGTTTTCAACTTTGCTGTGACATTTGAGGTTAAAACCTGCGCAAGCAACTGGAATAGAAGCCTGGGTTTTCAAGAGCCGTGAGCAGTGCTAAACTAAATAACAGGAAGAAAAATCTGCTTCCTTCTTTCCTTTTATGTGACGCTGCATTGTTAAACCGGCTTTCCGATGCTGTGCAACTGGTAAGCTCTGCAAGTCTTTCACCTCTCTGAAAGAAATAGGAGCGTGAGGTAGCAAAATCATGATTGGCCAAAAACCAGTTGTGATTAAAGACTCCAAAGTTGAGATACTGGGCTGAAAGATTTCTGAACAGTGGTATTGGAAATCTTGAAATCCTTGAATGAAAAGCAAAAGTGCCCCTTGGTTTGCATTTCAGTGTGGCAGGATCAGCTGCATCTTGACTGTCTGTGGCAGGACAGAGACTTGTCTGCTCTGAAAGAATTTTATAAAGATGATCCTTTCTCTCAAAGTTCTTGTAGGGCTTTGGTATTATTCGTATTAAGGTAGATATTAGGGAAAGTTAAATCCTCCTTGCTGGATTTTAACCTCTTTTTATCTTAGCTGTGGGCACACAGAACAGCTTCTTCCCATTTTCTTTGTGCCACATTCCATGTATTTGAAGAGTATCTCTCCAGATTATGAGGCTTTTAGGTTAAAGACTGAATCCAGCAACTCTCAATTTCTACATGAAATCCAATACTTAGTCATTTCTCTGCATCCTGCTTCTTGGTTTCTGTTCATTTTTAGAAGCTGGTTTTTCTCTGCATATTGTTCATTTTGGTTTTCACGATATGACGGGCTGTCGTGATATGGACACAGTACTTGGATTTCCTCTTGCTAGACCCTGGCCTTGAATGCTATAATATTCTCTAGCATTGTCTTCAGCAGCACTTAAAAGATTTCTGTTACGATTTTAGAGCCCATGCTAAATTAAGGAGGGAGAAAAACAAACCAATCAGCCACTGCCAGGTGTGTGTGCCTGATGTTACCCTCTGCTGACAAAGCAGGCACTGGGAGCGTACGAAAATGAGAGTGTTCGGAATCCTAATGATGGGGACCAGGCAGGAAATGGGTTCTGAGCTAAGAGCATCCTGGGATGAAAAGTCAAGGCCTGCTGTGAACTTGTCCAGGGTGATGAGCTGGATCTTCGTTATCTGGAATATTTGTGCCCACACCAGGAGTTTAGCAGTGCCTTGTAGGCATTGATGTCAGACAAAACTGAGGAGGTGAAATGCACCACCCACTCTCGTGCCAGGAAGCACATACTGTGCTTTTATCCTACCTTTTTTCTGCATGGAGCCAGCTCAGTTTCAGCAGACTAGACCAGGGCGATGCTGCTAACGAAGTAAATGCCATACGCACGTGGAGGATCGAAGTGCTGCTCCTGTTCCAGGGCTTTGCTGCAAGGCAAAGGCAGAGGTTGCCGTGTAACTGATTCTCCGGGTGCGAAAGGATCTGGAGTTAAGGAGCAAGCAAAAGGATCTGTTGAAGTCAGTAACGCGTAGGTGTCCTGTCCCAGTTCGTTATGAAACTTGGTGAGCCATGTCTGCCTCTCCTTAGCTCTTTCAGCTGGATACCGTGTGCCTTGCAGCCCCACCAGCAGTCAGTTACTCTACCTGAAGGCAGAGGAAGAAGGCAGTACTGGTATGTAATTGCTGGAAGAATAAATCCAGCTACCTGGTACTTTGCCCTCCTGATAAGATCCTTCCAGATGTAGTGAAGTTGCTACCCAAATTGTAGCTGCTGACACAGTGTGACAACGCAGTGCCTGGTGTCAAGACACAGCTGATGACAAGGTTGAAAACCAGCAGCAGACGCAACCTTGGCAATCCCATAGCCAAGGATCCTTGTTCTGGGAAAAACCAACGTTGCCAACAAAGTAACGCGCCCAGTGGAAGAGGTTCCAGGGTTCTCTGTAAACGGGATTTTCGCTGCGGGTGCTGGGTTTGCCACAACCCCCTTTGGTGGTGGTGATCACCAGGGAAGATGAAATCATGGGAGCAGCAACCGTTACTATGGCCTTTTCCCAGAGCCCCTCGTAGTCTGCTGATGAAATTGTAAGGAAAAACCCCTTCGGTCTGGCTGTGCCTGCCAGCGAGGTTAGGAGCCGCTGAGGGGAAAGAATGGAAGCGTGTGTCTGTCGGTACCAGTGGTAAGCTTTAATTCTCTCTTTCCTGGGCCCATCCCCTGCCCGGTCAGGGGCTGAGGCAGGCCGCAGGCTCCGTGGCCTCCTGCCAGCTGACTTTTCTAACTGGAGATGATTTAGAGACAAGGGCTGCGTTCCCCAGTCACCTCGGAAGTGAGAAACTCCGCCCGTGGGGCTGTTGTGCTGCTTCGGGAGCATTTAGAGAGTGGATTAGCTGATGTCTTGGGCCAGGCTTACTCTGAAATGCCACTTTTTCAGCCGGGCCAATTTTAGGCAAGAAATGGCCGTCGTGGTTTTTCCTTTCCAGAACTCTCTTTCTCCTTAACAGACTACATCAGGGCTATCAAGTAGGCTTCCTGTCCAAGCAGGGATTATTGGGTACGCTGCCCTACTGCACATCAGAAAAGTGTGCTCCTCCTTCTTCCCCAGTACTGTAACCTAAATACAGCGGGCTAAATGTGATCTGAGGTAGTGATTGCACCGTTACTGAAAGGGGAGGTGGGATGGACGGAATGAAAGGATGCCGTGGGAAAGGAATTTGGGTGTGAAGAATGACTGCTTGGCGCAGAAGAGAGGATGCTGTGAACCAGCAAGAATATCGATCAGGCAAAACCAGACTGAAGAGCAAAGGAGGGAAGAAAGTAGGGTATGATTAGCTAACACGTAAATGAGTTGTTCTCTAGCCAGAATTTGAAGACAGGAGCTCATGGAGACCTTCATCTGTGGAGAGGGAAAGAAGATGGGGGCTCCATGGTCTGCAGAGAGAGGTTTCCTCAGCAACGACATACTGGATGGATGTGAAGAGGTGAGACAAGCAGGCCAAGGAGGACAGAATTGCATGAAGCAAGGCAAAAGGGTATTTTGGTACTTGATTTTGCAAAGGTTTAATGAGATTTGGCTCAGGAGCCAAGTCTAGCTGCAATATAGGGAAATTCAGTATACCATTTGGATGCTACCTGCTTCCACAGCGGAGGATTTGCTGCTTGCTCCATCCCAGCCTGCCTTCGGTCAGAGCTGTTCTCATCCTCCGCAACGGTTGCCAGCCTCAAGCAGCACTAATTATCTGTGCACGACCCAGCACTGTGACTGCTCAACTTCCTCCATCTGAATTGGTGGAGATAAGGTAAAATGCAACGGTCAGCGGATTTCTGTGGTTCTGCCAATATGTAGCTGGTAAAGATGCTGTCTTGACAAATGACAGGGGAAAAATAAACTCTGCTCTCTATACGCTAATTATGGGTTTCAAAGGCGAGGATTCGAGACATTTTTCTTCCTTAAAAAGGTTTGTTTATTAAATACAGTAAATTAAAACCCACTCTTAACATCTTTTTTCTTAAGAAAACAGAGAAGGTACCAAACCGTGAGGAAATTCAATGTCTTCTCCATCTCCTGCACCCACAAATGCATCTCAGTTTAAAAAGAAAAAAAAAAAAAGGCCGATTTACCATTTGGCTTCTGTCCAAGGCATGGATGTGTGGAGCTGAGCTCTTGTCCTTTTTCTCCTTCTAAATGGGGGAGGGAGCCACCAGCGCTGGTTCCCCTCCGGGCTTTTGTGTCTCTGGCTCCCCGTTTGTCCCACAACCTCGTTTCCCTCCCGTGACGCAGAGCGCACGCGTGGATGCCGATGTCGGACTCTGGCTTGCCGAGAGCTCTTTTTTAACCCGGGACCAACCTCACAGCTCACGTGATTCCTTTATGAATCCTGAAGGATTTGCACGTGCCATCCTGTGCACATAGTGATGTGTCTTGGTCCACCACCTGATTTCATAAAGGATCTTCACAAAACGCCTCCACGTCTGTGTGCGTCCACCCACATCATAAAAATATGTAATTGCTACTGGGGGATGTTTCCAGGGATTTAAAAATAGAAAAAATTTTAATGTGCTGTAGCAAACACCTGTGTTTGAGATGGGGCACCCTGCCCCACACCGATGCCTAAGGGTGCTGATGGTCAGGGTGGAATTCCCACCTCGTTTTTAAGGAGAAAAGTCATTTGATAGGCAAGAAAAAGGAAAATAAGAAAACAGGTTTGGGTTGGTTTGTTTGGTTTTTTTTCTGGTTCAGCTTTATTTTGAACACTACCTGAACGTACTGAAACACTGCTCTGAGCTGCACCAGCTGTTTGGTAACTCCTTTCTTTGCACTGACACCCGATTCTTCACTGGGCCAGGCCTGACTCAGTTTTTGTGACTTGTCTTGCAGTTAAGGCTGCTTGATTTTCTTGTCAGGATGGATTTTAAAGCAGCTTTCCTTTCAGGTGGTCTTTCCTCCCGCCCCTACAACTGCCCAGACACTTCCTATGTCGCCCTGTTTTCTGGCAGAACCCCCACAGACAACCCCGGGGGGGTTAAGAGGCGTTGGCCTTCTCCTCCTTTTTCTCCATCCTCCTTTGGTTTAAGCAGATCCCTGGGATTCAGCTCCCTCACATCCAGCTCCCCTGTGTTTTGAACCGATAAAAACGGGCAGACCTTTACCTGCGTGTTCCTGCCTTCACGCTGCTTTGGGAATAATAAGGAAGAATTTCTTATAGGCACGTCCTTGTAGGCACGTGGATGCTGATTTGATTTTTCTTCTTAGTAATGGTGACATATTTTGAAATATTACTATCTTCCTTCAAGCTGAAAAATATCCCCACCGTACTGCAATATCTCACTCTTCAGATGGGGAACAGAAACTTCAGCCGGGGTGGGCTGTCTGTAATTAGGTGCTTTTGGAGTGCCTTTGTTCTATGACAATACATTGATTAAATTGTAAATTAAGCATGAATTTTTATTTCAGCCTTTCTTAACGCATTTTCGGTTCCCCGGACTGTGACTAAGGACCGTGTGCTTTAGCTGAAAACAGATTTTTTGTATGTGTTTAAGCCGTTTTATTCAGACTTTGGTATGTCTGAAAAATGCTGCTTATGGGATCCCATGACATTTCCTCCGGTGCTTTCGCTGGCATTGGCATTCTGTTTCTCACCAGCACTGATTTCAGTTTAGGCTGCCCTCTCCAGTTCATCCCGGATATTGTTTAATATGCACCTGATACGTTTAACGGGTGCACTGTATGCATATATGTACATAGATGCACGTGTAGACGTACGTATGCGTACATATGCATATATATTGTCGTTTAATACGGATCTAGATTAAAAGGCGTCAGGCATAACGCTGCTTAGCTGGATTCAATTGCTAACCAGGCATCAGCTGAAGGTCAGGTGGATGTTCAGCTCCTTTGAACCGCGCTGACAGCGTTTCCCAGCGCTCACAGGCGCCTGGAGCCAATGTGGGTCTTGTTCGTGCCCTTTCTGAACGTCCTCGACAAATGTTCCTGGCTGTCACTCAGCTGCCAAGAAAGCTGATGCAATCTTGTTTTATAGCTGGGCTCCAAGGGGATTGTGCATTGTGGGCCTAGAAGAAGTTATTGATCTCTGAAATGTTCAGATGGAAGATATTCTGAGGTTTATTTTCTTAAAAAAAAAAAAAAAAGATTATTTCAAACCCTGCTATTTTGGATCTGGACCCATACAAAGACCGGGCGGGCAGAATTTTCCAACTGGACTTTTGCTGCATTGTGGTTCCATCTTTTCTTTCTCATTTGCCAGGACCCAAGCTCAAGAGCGTTTCTTCTGGAAAAAAAAACAATAAACTTGACTGTGCCTCATGTTTAGTAACTGTCATCGCTTCTACTTCCCGATTTCATTTAGCAAAGTCACCAACAGCCCTACGCGAAACTAAGAACCCGAACTTGGTTTACAGCGAGGAATTTAGCAGTGTTCGCGCTGGTGAGGTATTTTGAGGTTTCGACTGGGGAACCTGAGGGGTTGTGTGAGAAAACACTTAAACAAGTGAGATAATTGAGTGGAAAATGTTAGCAGAAAGGTAAAAGATTTTTTTTCCAAATGATGATCACTGCAGCTGTGTTGGGCTATGTCTTGACTTGGCAAAAGAGCACCTGGAGCCAGAGGACACTTGACAAATCGGGTCTCTTCACGGTGCTGAGCAGTTTGCTTTTTTGGCTTGTAAAACATGTGTTTTAAGGCTTGGCAATCTTTTTGAACAGAACTGAAAGAGGAGGGATAATTTGTGTTAAAAAGCCTGACCTGTGAGCTGGCCTTGCATGTCAGTTCAGTACTTCTGTAATAGGGACAACAGAAATGTTTGTCGTAGGAGCGCACCAAGCACGACATCCAAACACGTAATTGCTCTTCACATCAAGCAAACTTTGGGTCTGGACACACGCTTTTTCTTTCTTGTTTTTTGTTAAAAATTATTATTACTACTTCCACTACTACTGCTATTACTATCTTTTGTGTATCGCACCCAATGGGAAATCCATTGGCAGAGCTGGACTCTGCTGGCATCTTGGTTTTTAAATACTTTACGCTCGCTGTAAAAACACTGGAGATCTAGGAATGGCATGCATACAATTACTGCAAAATATTAATAACTGCTACAGTTCCAGGAGAAGAAGAAACAGTGGTGCTTCCAGGAAGAAAGGCGTAAAATTAATGGCTGTGCTTCAAGTAGGCACAGTTCACAGTGTTTTGTTCTGCTGGTAATACAGGGGATATAAAGAAAGCACAGTGGAAGAAACCAACACAGTCCCCTCCAGGCTTTCAGTAACAGCTTAACAGGTTGAAAAATTGTTTATAAAAATTAGGAAAAAATGCCCCATAAAACACCTCTGTTTTTCATACATAAAAGGGATTGATCCTCGTTAGTTTTATACTACAGGTAATAATTATAACTACATAAATATAACTACAGGACTGGGGGCAGTGGCCATCAACTGGAAAACAGAAGGTTCAACCTGAACCTGAGGAAACCCTTCTTCCCTGTGAGGGTGCCAGAGCACTGGGACAGGCTGCCCAGAGAGGTGGTGGAGTCTCCTTCTCTGGAGACTTTCCAAAGCCGCCTGGACTTGTTCCTGTGTGATCTGCTCTAGGGAATCCTGCTCTGGCAGGGGGGTTGGACTAGATGATCTCTAGAGGTCCCTTCCAACCCCTAACACTCTGTGAGTTTGTGAATCTGTAATATTCTCGAAACTAAAATATGTAGAGAAAAAATTATATAAGTGAAAAATTTGCTTAGTGTTTTGGTTTTTGTTTTTGTTTTTTACTAATACGTAAGAGATCATAAATATTTTGATTTATAAAAATAACTGCATGGTGGAATAATATTGACTTTTTTCAGATGTGACTTACGTGTGAAGTACTTCTTGCCTTTATAACTGGAAAGGAAAACTGAAATATATGAAATGTGGTTTTCCTTGGCATGCAATTAGACTGTAAATGACCTTTTTGTAGTTAAAGGCCATCCGTATATTCTAATTTTAAAAGTTTTGTGACATATCAGCGGGAAAACTTCTGTCATTCTTGCACCAATATTCTGATAGAGGGACTGTGATCCCTTACGCAGCGGATCCCACCACCTTCGATGGCACAAGGCACAGCTTCAGGTCTCCCCATCCAGCTCTAAGTCCCATAGCACAGTCTGGAAGGAAAAAAGTTGGGAATCTCGGTGCTTTCACTGCTGTAAGAGCAGGTACCAATTTGTATAACTACGGGTTTATTTTGGTTTAATGCCTCCAGATATCGTAAACATTTTGGGAAAGCTACTGTGTTTTTTTCCATGATGGCTTTTGCAGCGGCAGACTAGAAAATCCCAGGATGGTGTGACTGTTACCAGTTGGGAAAATTCTCCGGGTTTTTTTGTTCTTTCGAACTTAAGAAATACTGAAGGTGCTTAAGTACTTACATGCTTAAGAAATGCAGTGGGGTTTAAAATGCTGGAAAAGTCTTATCCCACTCGACAGATTGTGGAAACACGGGAGAGAGATCCGGACTGCGTGTGCGTGCGTAACCCGTGTCACATCAGAAAAAGTAGGGATCCGATGTCTCAACCGGCCACAAATTTTTGTCACATTCTGTTGACAAACCTTGTTTTATGAAGAAACGCCTCCTCGAGAGAGTCATGCAGTGAGAAAAACGCCTTTCACCAAAGGTTTATGGGTTGACCATTTACGCTTTATCGCCGTTGTTTTAACGAGACACGTTTGTTTCTTGTGCCATACAGTGTTGCCCAAGGCGGGGGGGGGGGGCAAGTTTTGCAGTTCAGGACTCTGCTGGGCATTACACGCACAAGCGAAATCGTAGTTTTACACCCGGGATGATCCTAGCAAAACAGTTTGGCAAATAAACTGCCGAAAAAACTATCCTACGTGAGCCCTTTTTAGGCTTGAAGTTGGGAAAGTACCGCCTGAAATTCTGGTTCAGCGTCGTAAAGACGGGGAAAAAAAAGAAGTTGCACGGCCTTTGGGTTTACTTTTTTTTTTCTTTCTTTCCTTTTTATCCTCCCTCCCATCCTCCCCCTCTTCCCCCGCAGCCTCTCGCTGTTTCCCCGCGTTTCATCATGCGGTTGGTACCAGCGCCGGGAGCGGCCCCGGGTTTGAGGGAGGGGGCGGGGGGAACCTCCGCACGAGGCAGCGGGACTCCGCTCCCCTTTCCCCGCCCCCCCCCCCACGACAACACGAGGAAAGGGAAAGCGAGTTGTAACGGTGGTTGGCTTCGCCTTAAAAAAACCCACCCGCTCGGCCGCAGGGGAGCTCGGGGGAAGTTCGTTCTAGCCGGGCCGGGGGTGGGGGGGTGAGGGGCGGTGAACCGGCAGCGCTCCGGCCGGGGAGAAGGGGCCGGGCCGCGCCCCGCGGCGGGCGGTACGTGGGCCGGGAGGGGGAGAACCGACTTGGGGAGGCGTGAATCATCCTACAAATACACGCTGAGAGGTTGTGGCAGCAGAGAGCAGGGTTTTGGGTTGGGTTGTATTTTTTTTTTTTTCTCCCCTTCCAAAAACATGGCTGAAGCTGGGACGGGCTTTTTGGAACAGCTAAAGTCTTGTATCGTCTGGTCCTGGACTTATCTTTGGACTCTGTGGTTTTTCATCATGCTCTTCCTGGTTTACATCTTAAGGGTGCCGCTGAAGATCAATGACAATTTAACCACAGGTAAGGACGCGATCCATCGCCCCCTCCCCCGGGGATCTCCTCGCGGGCAGCCCGTCGTCCCCTTCCCCCGGGGGGCGGCTGAGCCGCCCCCCGGGGGAAGGGGACGACGGGCTGCCAGTGGGAAACACAGCCACTGCCCCCCCCTCGGATGCCGGGCCGGCGTCCCATCCCGTTAAGATTCCCATGTGTGATTCCCTTCCCCAAAACGCTCCCCTTTAGGGGGTCCCCGGGGGTCCCCTGGGCGTTTGCGCCTTCTCCCGCAGCCCGTAGTGGGTGGGATTTTGCGAGGGGGCTTGGGGTGGGCAGTGTGAGGTCGTGATTGAGTCCTGAGTCCAGCTGGGGAGTTCCCTCCTGGATCCAGGAGGCTTAAAGTAGTTGTGCTGCAGCAGGAACGGGCTGTGAAAATCCCAGTGTCGGCCACTTTGGTTTGGGGAGGGGTCTTCTGGTGGTTTATCCCTGTCTCAGGCTTGCTTTGCCAGCTGGAATGAGCTGCCAGGGGGATGCTGCAAAACACCTTGGCTTGGTCCTTGTGCCAGCGTGTCTACTTCTGCCTGCGGGGCTGTAAGGGCTGTATGGGACTGGGGGAGCTTCTCCATCTCCCCTTTTAGGCTGTGAGTAGGGATAAAGAAGTCAGGATGACTTCAGGAGTGTAGGGCAAACCGTGGCCATCCATGCTTGCTGATTTCTGGAGTTGTGTTTTACACTGGACTTTAGCAAAAGGAGTCAATGTATTGATTTTTGGCTAGCAGGCTCTTCAAGGGGAAAAAAAATTGTGTATTTGCTTTTCAAGTAGTGGTTTAAGCTATTTGTTCAGGGTTTACTGCGTAAATGATAAATAACAAAACTGCTGTCCCATATCATATGTCATTGTGTCCCGTCCCCCCCCCCCCCCCCCCCCGTGGTCATGCTTTTTCTGTACTTTTTGAGAAGCACTGAGATATTCAGAGGCTTGAGCAAAAATGTGCAGCTCGTAATTCGGAGTCAGGAACAAGCAAAAGTCCCATCTCGCATGCGCCTGGTTGCATGGCCGTGACAGGCTTATCTTTGACGTGGACCAAGTATGTGAATACGGACCCATCCGCAGTTGCAGGGCAGTTTGCGCAGTCTGGAGGCGTTCTGCGGAGCAGGTGGCATGAGTGTGTTTGAGGGATTCCAAAGGAAAACTGGGCTTGTGGAAAATCCTTGGTTTCTTTCAAGGACAGAAAAGGACCGTGGTTATTATGGGGATGACACGTGTGTTCAGGGCGTACGTGGAGTGGAATTAATACCTTTTCCTGTGCGGTTTATATTGTGCTCCAGCATTATTTTTTTAATAGGATTAAAACTTTTATTATGTTTCTGATAAAAATTAGATATCAGCTTGTGAATGATAACGAATAACGAGCATAGGAGTTTGCTGGAAGATTATCTCTGTTGCAATGGACTTTGCTTCGACTGTTAAGACCGGCTAAGGTAGCATGCCGCTGCGATACTGAACCAGCAGCAACTCGGGTCATGTTAGCCACGCTGAATTCAGCAGTTATGTCTTTATCTTGAAATGGCTTATTTTCCCTTCCTGTCCGCTGTGATCATTTATTCCCCCCCCCCCACACACACACACACTGGAGAAGGCTATTTGTTTTGGGGGCGGATGAGACGTAACCCACGCGGCATCCCTGCTGCTGGGAGGCAGAGTGTTATCTGAGCGCTCTTCGCCCGTCTTTCTTGACTGTTCTTGTTTGATAAGTCTTTGGCAAATCCAGCATCAAAAAAGAATTAAAAAGAAAAAAAAAAAAAGATTCAGCATAATGCAATGTTTACTTTAAGCGTAAACACAATTAAAAATTACTTTTAAATACAATTTTGGTCAAATTTTCTCAATATGTCTTTGCACAAGTATCCTATTTCTTTTGACATTGCTGCACACTGATTAGAACAGGATGTAATTCTTGTTGCTTGATTTTTAATAATTTATGTAATGTGTGTGTCCCAGGTAAACATTGCAGGCCACAGTTGTCAAGCAAAAATGTCAGAACGCTTTATATTACCATTTTCATTGTTGGAAAAAATTACAGGCATCCATCTGAGACCTAATCGAACCCCTCTGATGTTTTTTCTGAGCTTGAATGAACTGGTTCTTGATGGACTTTCTCCTTTGAAATGTTACTCTAGCTGTCTTCAGCTGAGTCATCTTGGTTTTCGTTGAAATGTCCCAGAATGCAGGTAAAATGACAGTAGGAAATCTGTAAATAGGAGATATTTTCACAACTGTGTGTTTTAACCGCTGAGGGGGTTAAAAAGGATGAAGAAATTACCACTGAGTCCCAAAGCATGTGATGAAAAACCAGGGGAGAACAATAGGCTCAATATGGCCTTTTTGCATCATCTGTTCCTAAGTGGGGTTTATTAAACAATCAGCACTGACAGTGACATGAGGGGTTTGTTTATAATCTATTCACAAAGGCTTTGAAAAATGAAATTAAAATCTGATTTATTGTGGATTTTTTTTCTCCCCCCACTCGATCACAATAGGATGCTGTCATTGGCTGAGGGTTGCTCCTGAAGTACCACAGCAACTGCCCCCCGATGTGATACTAATCAAATACATGTGAAAATAAACATCTAAATGTTGCCGATAAAACGTACACGTGACTTAAAGAGGTAACAGGGTGATTATAAACAGTGGCCGGGCATTTTCCCAGAACGAGTTGGATCTGCTAGTGAGCTGAGGTCAAGCAAACTGGTTTTCAGTATCACCAGATGCAGGTTTAGGCAGCCAGTAAGAGAAATGCAGTTCCACGGGTACAAAACGGTGATTTAAAAAGGTTTTAGGTGCCTGATCAAACACCTGAACCAGAGTCCGCAGTGGGCTGCTGTGATGGGAAGGGCTACTGTGGCATGTGAGGGAGAGTACTTACCAGGGGGACTGGCACTTTGTACTGCTGTGTGATTTTGTTTTTCCATGCCTGATGTCAGTATTTTTAAAAGGAAGCTGAAAAGCTGGAGAAGATCGTGGAAAAAATTATTTAAGGGCTGGAGAGCAGCATCAGAATAAGAGATTTTTGTTTGGGAGGTGACTAGATTACAGTAAGGAGGTATTGTCACGGGGGAGAAATAAATGGCCTTTTAATCATTAAAAGAATAATAAGAATTGATGACTGGAAGCAGAGGACAAACTCAATGTAGTCATAATCAGGCATTAATTTTTAACGAACCACGGATCTGCTGCTAAAAGAACCTTTGGGTTTCCCATGTCTGAAAGTCTTCAGATCGGGTGGCGAAATGCGAAATGCGCATCACTCCAGCCTTAAATGGGTTTTCCGCGGGGACCTGGGCAGTGGGCTGGGCAGTGACGGCGGTCGGAGTGGGTACGGGTTCAGTCAGGAAAGGGCTAACTCCCTTTACTCTGGTTGTCAGGGAACTGTGTTGCTGGACAGTAAGTGAAAACATTGATAAGGCCTCAGCTGGTGCTGGGGATGGCTTGTACTGGACTCAAGGTCTTTTGTCCGCTTCGGATACTGTAGCTGACCCAGACTAACCAAGGAAGTATTTCATCCCATAGTACGTCATGTTCCGGGCTCTTTGGGTGGGGAAGAGGGTCCGGTAGCCATTACTCTTCCCTTCTCTCTCTCTCCCTTACTCCCTTGCTCGTCTCTCCGGGCACTTGCTAACCCTCCTGCGTTAGCTGCTTTGCCAGCTCCTGTGCTGGCTCATTCGTGTGGGAGCTGGTGGATTGTTTTGACTTTTCTGGCCGTGTTATCAGTGATAAGGTTTGCTCGGAATCTGCTGCGTAGGCTCCCGGGCTCCGGCCTTCAGGCCGCGGCTCTCGGGCTGCGATCGCTCTCGGGCTGTGGTTCTCGGGCTCTCGGGGTTTGATTTTCATTCCTCAACATCTGGGTGTGCATTGGTCAGTGGATGGTGGGAAATTGTATCATATTGTATATATTGTACTATATGTTTCATTTTCTACTATTTTAAGTATTTATTAGTAGTGGTACCTGTATGTATTGATTTAGATTTAATTAGTAAATAGTTCTTATCTCAATTTTACGAGCTTCCTTATTTCTTTTTCCTCCGATTCTTCCCCTCCACTGGAGGAGGGGAGGGGGATTTGTGAGAGCGGCTTCGTGGTATTTTGCTAGCCGGAGTTAAACCACGACAGTCCTTTTTGGCGCCCAACGTGGGGCTCGAAGGGTTGAGATAAGAACAGATCTGACTACTGTGTGTTAAAGCAGATTGTGTGGTAAGTATTGGTTATAGAGATGTTGTGGTGGTTAGTCAGCACGTTAAGTTCTTGGATCTTTAAGTGGATGATAGAACGGTGGGATTTACTGCCTTGGGTGCTCCTTATGATACTGATGATGTATGCTCTGACCAGATTGAAGAGTCTGATTTGGCTGGTCTGTATATTACTGGTTTGGGGAATAATCATGTATCTGTATGCAGTACTGGCAGCGTTTGCATGTTTCTCATGTAATGTCATAGGGACTTTCACTAATTATACCTTTTCCCTTTTCACTTCTGGGACACAGCCTGTAGAGGAGAAATCATTTAGTGGGTTGCATGTGAAGGAATTATTCAGTTGGGTGGATGTGTGGAAATTATTCCAATTTTCTACCTCTTCTCTATGGTCAATGGCGCAAGTGTATGAGTATTTGGGAAATTTTTCATGGTCTCGGGGTGACCTGTGGTTAGTGATCAGCACATTTCTGAATGTTCTTGTGCTCTTGTGTAAAGTTAAAGAAATGTTTTGGAATACTGCCCCATCTGCTACTGGTGTTTGGGGAAGAGGCAGGCCCTGTGTGCCGGCTTCATCCCCCATGGCTACACCACCGCTCACAAGTAGCCCATCCTCTGCACCGACTCCACCCCCACGGCGACGTAAACGCCCCTTGACAGACACTACAGCCACTGCACCGCCTGCACCACCTCCACCCCTGCAGCAACATCAACTCTTCTCGATGGGCACTACAGCCACTGCACCTCCTGCGCCACCTATACCTCCGCGGCGATGGCAACTCCCCTCGACAGATGCGGCAGCCACTGCACCCTCTGCGCCAGCTCCACCTTCCACAATGGTTCCACCTCCCACAACAGTTCCACTTTCTGCTGCAGTTCCAGCTCCCAGTGTGACTCCACCTTCCACAATTGTTCCACCTCCTGCAACAGCTCCGCTCTCCACTGCAGTTCCACCTGCCACTGCGGTTCCACCTCCTGCTGCAGCTCCGCCTCCCACTGCAGCTCCACCTCCCACAGCAGCTCCGCCTCCTGCTGCAGCTCCACCTCCCACAACAGCCCTACACACTGCAGGGTGCAATGCAGCCGTGCAGACCCCTGTGTGGTACTGCCAGCATCAACCAGCACCAGTGTTAGTTGACCCAGTACAGAAAAAGAAATGGAAGCGTAAATCAGGGCGTCTGGTACAGGTCGATGGGGAGACAGCAGGGCCATCCCAAGGGGCAGTGACAGGGACAGAGGATGAGAGTGATGCAGATATAACCATGCGATCTTTAGCCTTGAAGGAGCTCCGGGATATCCGGAGAGACTTTGGCCGTCAGCAAGGTGAACATGTTATTACCTGGCTGCTCCGCTGCTGGGATAACGGGGCCAGTAGCATTGACTTAGAGGGCAGAGAAGCCAAGCAGCTGGGGTCACTTGCTAGAGAGAGTGGCATTGACAGAGGAGTTGGGAGGGAGACACAGAATGTAAGCCTCTGGAGGAGGCTTCTGGATGGTGTGAGGGAAAGGTATCCCTTTAAGGAAGACATGCCATATCACGTACACAGATGGACCACCATGGAGAAAGCTATCCAGTATGTGAGGGAACTAGCTGTGCTAGAGTTAGTTTATCGTCATGATGGGAGGATAGATCCAGACAGAATCAGGTGCACACGACCCATGTGGCGGAAGTTAATGCAGAATGGACCACCCTCGATAACCGCCGCATTTGCAGTATTCACTTGGGAAAGGGATGAAGACCCAATAGTGGAGGAGATAGTTCAAAAGTTCCGGGGATATGAGGACATTGTTTCTTCCCCCATGCGGGCCTGTGTCTCAGCTATAGAGAAACTGTCCAAAGAGTTTAAACAATTCAGAAAGGAGATGTTCCAGTCCCCACCTGCACAAGCCAGTGTCTCAGCCATTAGGAGGAAGCGTTCCTTTCCCCAAAGACAGGAATATAAAAGGTATCCATCACGCCGTACCCTGTGGTTTTACCTACGTGACCACGGAGAGGACATGAGGAAGTGGGATGGAAAACCTACCTCGCACTTAGAGAAACGAGTATGTGAACTGAAAGGGAAAAAGCACACCAGTAAGGACTCCTCCAAGAAAACCGTTGCTCCCGTAGCCAAACAGCAGCGGAGCAATAATCCATTCCTCCAAGACATGAGTGACTGTGAATCAGGTAACTTTTAGAGGGGCCCTGCCTCCAGCCAGGTGGAGGAAAGGGACAACCGTGTTTATTGGACTGTGTGGATTCGATGGCCTGGCACATCAGAGCCACAGCAGTATAAGGCTCTAGTGGACACGGGTGCACAGTGTACCCTCATGCCATCAAGCTATAAGGGGGTACGACCCATCAGCATTTCTGGTGTGACTGGGGGTTCCCAACAATTGACTGTGTTGGAGGCTGAAATAAGCCTGACTGGGAAGGAGTGGCAAAAGCACCCTATTGTGACTGGTTCAGACGCTCCGTGCATCCTTGGCATTGACTATCTTAAGAGAGGGTACTTTAAGGACCCAAAAGGGTACCGATGGGCTTTTGGGATAGCTGCTACAGAGACTGATGAAACTGAGCAGCTCTCTGCCTTGCCTGGTCTTTCACAGGACCCTTCTGCTGTGGGACTGCTAAAGGTTGCAGATCAACAGGTGCCAATTGCCACTACAACAGTGCATCGGCGGCAGTACCGTACTAACAGAGACTCTTTGCTTCCCATCCAGAAGCTGATTCGTCAGCTGGAGAGCCAAGGGGTGATCAGCAAAACCCGCTCACCCTTCAACAGCCCCATCTGGCCAGTGCGTAAGTCTGATGGGGAATGGAGACTGACAGTGGACTATCGTGGCCTGAATGAAGTCACACCACCACTGAGTGCTGCTGTGCCGGACATGCTGGAACTCCAATATGAGCTGGAGTCAAAGGCAGCCAAGTGGTACGCCACGATTGACATTGCTAATGCCTTTTTCTCCATTCCTTTGGCAGCAGAGTGCAGGCCACAGTTTGCTTTCACTTGGAGGGGCATCCAATACACCTGGAATCGGCTGCCCCAGGGGTGGAAGCACAGCCCTACCATCTGCCATGGACTGATCCAGACCGCACTGGAACAGGGTGCAGCTCCCGAACATCTGCAATACATTGATGACATCATTGTATGGGGCGACACAGCAGACGAAGTTTTTGAGAAAGGGAAGAAAATCATCCAAATCCTGCTGAAAGCTGGTTTTGCCATAAAGCAAAGTAAGGTCAAGGGACCTGCACGACAGATCCAGTTCTTAGGAATAAAGTGGCAAGATGGGCGTCGCCAGATCCCGATGGACGTGATCAACAAAATCACAGCTATGTCCCCACCAACAAGCAAAAAGGAAACTCAGGCTTTCCTAGGTGTTGTGGGTTTCTGGCGGATGCATATTCCAAATTACAGCCAAATTGTAAGCCCTCTCTATGCAGTGACCCGGAAGAAAAACGATTTCAAATGGGGCCCTGAGCAGCGCCAAGCCTTTGAACAGATCAAGCAGGAGATCGTGCATGCAGTAGCCCTTGGACCAGTCCGGACAGGGCCAGAGGTAAAGAATGTGCTCTACACCGCAGCCGGGGAGAATGGGCCTACCTGGAGTCTCTGGCAAAAAGAACCAGGGGAAACCCGAGGTCGACCCCTTGGATTTTGGAGCCGGGGATACAGAGGATCCGAGGCCCGCTACACTCCAACCGAAAAAGAGATACTGTCAGCTTATGAGGGAATCCGATCTGCCTCAGAAGTGGTTGGAACTGAAACACAGCTCCTCCTGGCACCTCGACTGCCAGTGCTGGGTTGGATGTTCAAAGGCAGAGTCTCTTCTACTCATCATGCCACCGATGCTACGTGGAGTAAGTGGGCTGCCCTGATCACACAACGAGCTCGCATAGGAAATCCCAGTCGCCCAGGAATCCTAGAAGTGATCATGGACTGGCCGGAAGGCAAAGACTTTGGAATGTCACCAGAGGAGGAGGTGACACGAGCTGAAGAAGCCCCTTTGTACAACCAATTGCCAGACAGTGAGAAGCAATATGCCCTGTTTACTGATGGGTCCTGCCGCATTGTAGGGAAACATCGTAGGTGGAAGGCTGCTGTGTGGAGTCCCACACGACAAGTTGCAGAGACTGCAGAAGGCCAAGGTGAATCCAGTCAATTTGCAGAGGTAAAAGCCATCCAGCTGGCTTTGGACGTTGCTAAACGAGAGAAATGGCCAGTGCTTTATCTCTACACTGACTCCTGGATGGTGGCAAATGCTCTGTGGGGGTGGCTACAGCAGTGGAAACAGAGCAACTGGCAGCGCCGAGGCAAACCCATCTGGGCTGCAGCGTTATGGCAAGACATTGCTTCCCGTCTAGACAACCTGGTCGTCAAAGTGCGTCACGTCGATGCCCACGTACCCAGAACTCGAGCTACTGAAGAACATCGATACAATCAGCAGGTGGATCAAGCTGCTAAGATTGCAGTGGCTCAGGTGGATCTGGACTGGCAACATAAAGGTGAGCTGTTCATGGCTAGGTGGGCCCATGACACCTCAGGCCACCAAGGGAGAGATGCCACGTACAGGTGGGCTCGTGACCGAGGGGTGGACTTGACCATGGACGCTATTGCGCAGGTCATTCATGAATGTGAGACATGTGCTGCCATCAAACAGGCCAAGAGGGTGAAGCCTGTTTGGTATGGGGGGCGATGGCTGAAATATAAATATGGGGAGGCCTGGCAGGTTGACTACATCACACTGCCTAAGACCCGCCAAGGCAAGTGCCATGTGCTCACAATGGTGGAAGCAACCACTGGGTGGCTGGAAACATATCCTGTGCCTCATGCCACTGCCCGGAATACTATCCTGGGCCTTGAAAAGCAAGTCCTGTGGCGACATGGCACCCCAGAGAGGATTGAATCAGACAATGGGACTCATTTCCGAAATAGTCTCGTAGACACTTGGGCCAAAGAGCACGGCATTGAGGGGGTGTATCACATCCCCTACCATGCACCTGCCTCTGGGAAGGTTGAACGGTGCAATGGGCTGTTGAAGACCACCCTGAAGGCAATGGGGGGTGGGACTTTCAAAAATTGGGATACACATTTGGCAAAGGCCACCTGGTTAGTCAACACCAGAGGATCTGCCAACCGTGCTGGCCCAGCTCAATCAAAACTTCTGCGCACTGTGGAAGGAGATAAGGTCCCTGTAGTGCATGTTAAGAACATGCTGGGAAAAACAGTCTGGGTTATTCCTGCCTCGGGCAAAGGCAAACCCATCCGTGGGGTTGCTTTCGCTCAAGGACCTGGAGGTACTTGGTGGGTAATGAGAGAAGATGGACAAGTTCAATGTGTGCCTCAAGGAGATTTGATTCTGGGTGAAACTAGCCCATGAACTAAATTGTATGATGGACATTAACTGCTGCAAATAACCCTTGTTCTGAGCTCTGTATTGCAGTAATCACTCTGGCAGAGATCACCTGAACCTACAGAGGTCCAGCCTTGCCAGAAGGGCAGTAGTGACCTGACATGAGCTGGCATCGGCGCCCAACGATCCCACGCAACACTTCACCTTTTCTGTCCTGAGTGACCACCTGATAGAACCCAAAGTCATGGACTAATGGACGTTTTGCCAATATGGTTCATAGACCAAGGGAATGATATCTGTGTGGGATGGGATGGGAAAGGGGAAGCTGGTTCATGTGAATTTATGGATGATATGAAAATAAGCATGACGTAAATGGTATGAAATAAGGGGTGGAGAATGTGCTGGGTTCAGTCAGGAAAGGGCTAACTCCCTTTACTCTGGTTGTCAGGGAACTGTGTTGCTGGACAGTAAGTGAAAACATTGATAAGGCCTCAGCTGGTGCTGGGGATGGCTTGTACTGGACTCAAGGTCTTTTGTCCGCTTCGGATACTGTAGCTGACCCAGACTAACCAAGGAAGTATTTCATCCCATAGTACGTCATGTTCCGGGCTCTTTGGGTGGGGAAGAGGGTCCGGTAGCCATTACTCTTCCCTTCTCTCTCTCTCCCTTACTCCCTTGCTCGTCTCTCCGGGCACTTGCTAACCCTCCTGCGTTAGCTGCTTTGCCAGCTCCTGTGCTGGCTCATTCGTGTGGGAGCTGGTGGATTGTTTTGACTTTTCTGGCCGTGTTATCAGTGATAAGGTTTGCTCGGAATCTGCTGCGTAGGCTCCCGGGCTCCGGCCTTCAGGCCGCGGCTCTCGGGCTGCGATCGCTCTCGGGCTGTGGTTCTCGGGCTCTCGGGGTTTGATTTTCATTCCTCAACATCTGGGTGTGCATTGGTCAGTGGATGGTGGGAAATTGTATCATATTGTATATATTGTACTATATGTTTCATTTTCTACTATTTTAAGTATTTATTAGTAGTGGTACCTGTATGTATTGATTTAGATTTAATTAGTAAATAGTTCTTATCTCAATTTTACGAGCTTCCTTATTTCTTTTTCCTCCGATTCTTCCCCTCCACTGGAGGAGGGGAGGGGGATTTGTGAGAGCGGCTTCGTGGTATTTTGCTAGCCGGAGTTAAACCACGACAGGGTGGTTTCACCTAACAGGCCAGTGGTCACTTTAGCGGTAAGTTGTATTAAGAAGCGTAGGACCCTTTCTTCCCCCTCTTTTGATGTTGTACAGATGTGCACGTCCCCGGCATTTGGTAGCCCCGGTGAGCGTGAGTCCGTCATCCTGTGCCTCTCAGCGGGTTTCCAGGCTCGAATGTCCTCGCCGTTGGTTGCGAGCGTAATTTCAGTATCCCCAGCGGAGTAGGTTACTGTGGTATAATCCAAGGGAAGTCTAGTCCGTCATATAAAAATATTAATGTTAAAGCTGATTTTGGCGTTTCATGGGGTTGTTTGCATTTTGTTGGAACTCGATGTACAAATCGCATAATCAATTCTTTTATGAATAGGAGTGTCTGAACTATTATAACGCTGCCGTGCCACGAGCCAGGAAGCAAAAGAAGAGACTTAATATGCCAGGCTGAAATATTAAATACAAAACAAGTAGTTGAGGAAGCGGATGTTATCATCTTATTCCAATCTAATTAAAATAAACTTGATTATTTTATATAACTTGCTGTATTTTCCTCCCACCTTGGCACTGGCACAATTTCTGAATGCCACATTAATCTGAACTAAGACACACCTCTTCTAAAAATGTGCAGCCCTCCTTGTTTTTCCTGCCATAACAGTTTGGCTTTCTATTCATGTCCTCAGAAGGAGAGAAGTCCCAGAAGTTCAACGGTTTCTGATGATTTTATTTATCCTTTCACAGTGTAACAGAAAGATGGATTTAATAACCAACACATTAAGCGCAACTGGCTTGTGATGGGGCAGACAGGAGGAAGGGTTGGTAAGGGTAGAGAAATCAGTAAAACTGAGTTCCTGAAAGCATGAGTAATAAATACATGGAGAGGTAGAAACCTGAAGCATGAAGGAAAGCAAGTAACGTTGTCCTGTCAGCCCCGCCAAGGTCAGCGAGCCCCGGAGAACCGCAGCTGGAGGAGGAAGACTATGTCACCTTGGTGAGGATCTGGTGGTCGTGGCAAAGTTGTGTTCTGGGGAACGTGGCGGTTTTCTTCATTATGATTTTATTCTGACAGCCTGACTGAAATGATTACCTAGGATTTTAACGAATCTGGGATTTGTGACCATGTAATAGGCTCCTCTCAGAGCCCAGAGCCTGAAACACCGCGCACGGTGCCAGCCACCTGGAGCAGGGAAGAAAGGCTGATGTTGCAGCACTGGCCAGTCCCGGATTACTCACTCCCAGTCAGGGTTGGTGCATGCATGGGCAGGAGGGCGTAGCGGACGTGTTTAGTGTCTCCTCTGGTCCCTGTAGAATTAGGAGAACAACGCTTCCTCTTCATCCAAGAGTCTTTCTGAAGATGTGAAATGGAGGTATTTTTAGACAGCCAGATGCTCTGGTCCACCTGAAATGCATTTACTGATGTGTGCACTTGTGCTGGTTTTGGTTGGGTTAGTTAATTTCCTTCACAGTAGCTAGTAGGAATCTATGTTTTGGATTTGTGGGTTTTTTACTGATTTGGATTTTTTCCCTAATGTTTGTTGTTGTTGCCAAGCAATGTTTATGTTAAGTGAAGGACTTTTTCAGTTTCTCATACTGCCCCTGTGTTCCCAGTTGCTTCTCTACAAGGAAGTGGGAGGAGACACAGCCAGGACAGCTGACCCAAACTGACCAAAGGGATATTTCATTCCATAAAATGTCATGCTTAGTATATCAGTTGGGAGAATTGGCCGGGGGACTCTCTCGGGCTCTCGCTGTCTGTCTGTCTCCTGCTGCTTAGGGACTGGCTGGGTGTCGGGTGGTTGTGTCATTTGTGGTTTTTTTCCCATCGCTGTTTTCCTTTTGATTACTTTTTTTATTTTCCATCACATATTATTATTTTTAATAGCATCATTATTTTATTTAATTTTATTTCATTTATTTTTGATTATTAAACTGTTCTTATCTCAACCCACCAGTTTTCTTACCTTTTTCCTCCCCCATCCCACTGGGGGAAATGAGCAAGCAGCTGTGTGGTGCTTGATTGCTGAACGGGGCTAAACCACAACAGCATTGCACAGGCTCTGGTAAATAAAGCGGTTGGACCACTCCTGTGTCACTGAACCCTCCTTTTAGGATAATTGTCCAGTATTTAACCATGCAATAAAGCTAGGTGTGATTCTATAAGCAGAAATACTGAGAGCTGAACAGGTGGACTATGCCTTTCAGGTTCAGGCTATGCTGTTTTGGGGTGGTGGTTGGTGTCAGTGAAGCTCATCGCATCTTTCTGATCTTCCCTTTCTGGCCTTCCTGACCTTGCAGACCCGCAGTGCGCACCGGTGCAGCGTGCTCCAAAAGGTTGCAGTGTAGAGGAATAAATAACTTTTCATTCCCATGGTCTCAAATTCAAGTAGAAGCAGCATTCACCTCTTATTAAAATTTAACTAATGGTCATTTTTTTTCCTGCTGGTGATACTTGGCCATCTGGAGCTGCGTGTGCATGGACCTGAGGTGATAAATCACCTTTAGGGCAGAAGGCTGTTGTCTAGCGTGAGGCCAGGATGGGCCCCCGGGAGTTTGTCCTCCCTGGGCCAGGGGCTGCCGGCAGGGCTGGTGCTGCCTGCACTGGACGGTGTGCCCTGTCACCGTGGCCACCCGGCGTGTCGCGGTGTGTTTGCTGCCATAGCATCTTGACGGTACGGTCAGGAGGTGTTGTTCCCCTTCATAAATTTAGGCCCGGGAAGTTAATCATGAGGGCTGGAAAACATTAACCTGGTGAAGGCCAGGGGATTTCAAATGGATTAAAGATGAGTGAACAGCTTCTTTCTTCTGAGAAGAACTGCAGCACGGTTATTTTGATGTTCATGGACTTACTGGTGGTTGCTCGGCCTTCTTTCAAAGTCATCTGCCATCGTTGCGTTGGGTTTCCCTGTCAGCGTCTGCCCTGTGTACTACAGAATTGAGTGTGGTGACGTGACCGTGGGAAAGCTGGAGCAAAATTCCAGCGCCATCAAAAGGAGATAGAGAAATTCTTAACTCCCTGCAAGTGTGGTGTTTTTCTCCCTGTATGAACTAGATGATTGAAAGTAAAATTTGAAATACAAGACCACTTCTGGCGATCAATATGCAATCAATCTGTGTATTGATTTCACGGAATAACCATATCAGTTGTATACCGATAGTTTGCCCACTCACCCTAAAGCACTTGTCTTTTAACTTTTGCATTTCTCAGAATCTAAATGAGGTCTTTCCTATATACTGATCTTATTTTCCTGCAGTCCTAATGGAATTAAGTAAACAGTGTTCTGTGTACTGCTAAGCTCCATCTTCAGCTGTATCAGGTGCAGCACCGTGAAGCATTTGTAGTGGTGCTGGGCCTCCAGACGGGGTTTGGGTGTTAGAGGTTTCTTTGGCCTGCTTTTTTTGGGTTTTGCAAAAAAAATAGTTGAAACCTGGGTATAGGCTAATATGCAAGATATTATTATAAAGCAGATTTTAACCATTTTCAGCATGTGTATTTTCAGCATGGTACTCTTGGAAATTCTTTAATTTTAATGGAAAATAATGTAATGTGCATGGAAGTCGCAGTCCCGTTTTGACAGCAGTCTTTACAGATGAAACTTGGGATTCTTGCAGCAAAATGGGGGGGAGAAGCCCTAACAAAGCTTGTTAGGCCATTTCCCGATGGACACAGGGTACGGTGATATGGGAAGATGTATGAATTTTGGCATTTCTTCATGAGTTTGATTTTTTTTTTTGAGCTTAATTTTTCAGTCAACTTCAAATGCAGGCAACTGAGTGAAGTTTGTAGCAAACGCAAGGTTTTCAGAAAATATTTGTTTAAGAAATTGACTTTCAT
Organism: Rhynochetos jubatus; assembly: GCA_027574665.1. Lineage (NCBI taxonomy): Eukaryota > Metazoa > Chordata > Aves > Eurypygiformes > Rhynochetidae > Rhynochetos > Rhynochetos jubatus. The sequence goes on along the minus strand of CM050652.1, from coordinate 26,537,171 downwards.
ACTACGAAAGCTCTACAGGATTTGCAGCCAGTATTTCAGGGGAAATACATAAGCCAGAGCCTTCAAAATAATATCTGATAAAATCTCGAGTGAGCTTACTGTAACACTGACTGATACGCAACCACGGAGTTGTACTGCCAGCTCCTAACTGAGCTCTAATGTCCTCTGTGCGCTGATTAAAATCCTCAGAACTGCTCCTAAAACTGCATATATGTAGTGGGATTTTCTCAAAGCATCCGCTCAGTGCCCGGATAAATTTAGCCCCAAAGAACATAAGCTCCATTGTTCGCAGAGGTCATAGGTCCTAATTGTCTAAGCGGCCGTGAAAATACTGCGTTTCTAAATTAAAGGAAAAATCTAAAATGGATTTCCCACCCACCCCCACCCCCCGTGGTTATTTTGCAAACAAAGCAAATGCAAAAATCTAGATGGTAAATCTCAATTTGTGAAAGAAGCAAGAAGTGCTAAGTGGTGTCAGTGCCTGAAGGACTGGAAGGAGAGAGAAACAGATCATTCAGTGCCAAAGCTGGACGTGAGGCGGAAAGACAGAAGGATGTGGTGCTTGCCTGGAGAGCAACACCTAGTAGGAATTAGGAAGATGATGTTGGACCAAACAGGGATTTTTGGGGGTGCCTGTGTTTTAAAATGGATTCTGGAAACTGCAGCATCTCTGAGAGGAACTCAGCAGAGCCTAGCAAAAACACATGGGTAGCGTAAGGAAGCTCAAACTGTTATCTCATCACAGAGAAGCTACAGAAGCAACTCGACAGTAGCTAAGGAGGAGCAAGAGCTTTAATACAGTTGGCAAACATGTAGTAAGCTTCCTAAATATTTGGGGTTAAAATGCATGTGTTGCACTTGGCAGAACTGGGGCCAGATCATCTGGGGTCTGAAGAAGCAGCCTGGCTGCGAGACATGCCGCGTGCAATGCCCTCGCTTTAATACAAACAAAGCATTGAGAGGTGGTTGCGGACGCTGTAAGCTGTGTGGTGGAAAGAAAAGAGCAGATACTAAAGGAGCCTTTAACGTAGGGGAGATGGATCGTCCAAGAATGGGTGGCTGCAAGCTGAATCCAGAGGGATTCACATGCAAAGTGTGTTTTTACGATGGTTTTTGAAGATGGAGCGTTCGGACCCGACTGCTGTGGCACATGATGCTATGGCTTTGCAGCTTTGGCTGTTGTGATATTGAGACCATTGGTGTGATGACGATTGCCAAGCTCAGAGAGGGGGATGGGAGTGAAATCCAATGGCCTGTGATAAACAGGAGAGCTGACTAGTAAAAACACTGTCACGCTGAGGTTAAAGAAACAAAACCAAACCCCATCTGGGAGCGATTGCTGACGGTGCGCAGGTATGTTGTGCAAGCACGGTGTCTGCGTGGTCCCTGGATGTGTCGGGGCTTCAGTGCCAGACTGCCGTCCCCTCCAAGTCCAGGGTTTCTGTGCGCAGCTCGGGCAGCTGGCAAGCTCTGTGCTTGAGGGAGAGTTATTTGTCTTGTTGGCAAGTGGTGAAGCAAACGAAGCCACCTGAGTGATGACTTATGTTGGATGACCAGGCAGTTTCTTCTGGACTTAAATCTAGAGAAATGAACATCACCATCAGAAAGGTGGTGTCTTTTGTGCAACAGTCACGAGAAGTCAGCATTCAGCTTTTTTATAGCAAGGCTAGTTGTTTAAGAAGATATTTTTAACAAAATAAGGCCCAACTCCAGGCAGCTGTTGCCGTGTTAACATAACTCTCAGTTGTATTTAAAGTGCACAGGGAAATGAGACCCCAATCCTGCAGATCTTTGATGGCATGACTTGTTTTGCAAGCATAGGTCCAGGGGTTTACTGCAAAGGTAATTAATAGATTCTTAATGACTAGGGCCTAAATAGTTTACCAGGGCACCTGTACAGGAAGCTTGTAACAAAACTGGGGATAGAGTCCCCAGTCTCTTCAGTCCAAAGGCAGTTTTCCCTCTTGTAATTTGATGGTCGCATCTAAATTTTACCTTTTTAACCAGCGCTACTTGAGGAACTTATTTAGGGCATTTGTGAGAGAAATTAAGACAAAACCTAGCTTAGTCCTGTGGCCAGACTGTGAGCTGCTTACGGGGATGTTACTCCTCCGTCGGCTGTTAAAGGGGGTGTCTGAAGGCCCCTTCCACCTGTTTTTAAATTAGCCCTTTTGTGGCACTGAAGGCATCTATTGAAAGATTGTATTATAAACTGCAGCTCGTCCTCGTGTCTGTGAGGTGTCATGTGGACCAGTGATGCTGCATAAATACTAATGAGTGAAGGTTGCTTTGTAAACTCCCAGCACAGGCTAATTGGGTTTTTTGTGTGTTTCTTAGTTGGGCACTGCAGAAGGGCAACCAATTTTAACACTGAGAACACGAGGCTTGAGCAACGATAATGCATTTAAAGGCCAGAGTTAATGCTGTGCTTTCAGCAGACAGAACAAACAAGTTGTTACTGTTAAGCCTAAGGAAAGGACCTAAATTCAAAGTCCAAATCAAAACTTGCCAGCTGCTGAGAGAAGACAAAGATTTATTATTGTGGAGTCTAAACTGGAGATTTATCACTGCAGTAGATTCAATGCTTAAGTGATTAAGTGCACTTAAATATACCAATTAGAAGGATGAAAGCTATAGGGCAAAAATGAAATGCAGTCATCGTAAGATTCCTTTTCTGCCCAGTGTGCCAACTGCAGCTGTGAGATTTAATTTCCAGCTCACTTTCTAGAAATAAACTTGGCTTATTAAATGTCAAGCCTGTTAGGTTGCTACGTTAGGTCTTGTGCTCAGCAGCAAGACACCCAGAGATAAGATTTAAAGCACAAGAAATATCGTCGTCGTCGTTTTATTTTGTCAGGCTGCCATTCATTTCTCAAGAAAATGTGCTTGTAACCAGAGAGTGCCATAGATGTTGATCTTCACATAACTAAATGTTTTGATGGCACTGCCTGTGTGCTTTATGCTGAGGACTGAAAATTGTTTACTGTGTGGCTTGCTCTGAAGCAAGGTTATATGATCCACTAATGCATTTAATCTTCCATGTGAAATTTCTCTTGCTATTTTTAATTCCAAAGTGAACTTGATAGCAGCGTGTCCAGCTGGTATCTTTTACACAAATCTTGGCTTAGAGTCCCAGACTAGCCATTTCCTCAGTTTTCAGAGAGGTTAAACCAGACCCTGTTAGAAGGCAGCGTGCGGTTGGCCTGTCATACCCTGCGCAGGGGACAAGCGGACAGAGAGTCCCCGAGTGCGACTCACGCCACTTCTCAAGCAGCAGCGGCAGGATGCTGCAGCCAGGCTCTCTGGATTTATCTGCCTGCTCAGAGTAGGCTCCTGTACTGTGCTGGGTTGGGTGGTATAGAAGTGCCTTCTGGTCCCTATGTCCATCTGTCAAGCTCCTTGGGTTAGGACAAAGGAAGAGTGATACAAGCACAAGATAAGCTCCTTAGCAATAAATACCATCCTACATATTCCTAACTTGGATTTCCCTCCAGAAATCCTTGTCAAGAGTCTGTGGTGTAAAAGGGCTGATCACAGCTGTGTTAGCAGCAGTCCCAAAAGCCATGTTGTCATGTGGGGGGACACAAGCCACGAGCAGCTCAGGACTTCTGAAGATCCTGGGCTGCAGGATTTCCCTAGGCCTGGCGGGTGAGGATTTGGGCTGTGTTACAGCTGAGGACGTTCTGTCAGTGGCCCTGTGGCAGCCAGGGTTATCACCCTTGACGTCCTAGCATAGCTCCTCAGCCTCCTGTGAGGGGTAGGTGGGAGCTGTGCTACCTCTGGAACTAGAGAGGTGGACGGGGCTCTCTGGGCCCCCAACTCCAGTCCTCAGTCATATTGCACGTTATCTTCCCGTAAACCGCTGCACTGAAAGATTTTTCTGGAACTTGTTAACTTTGACAGTTAGAAACCTTGCCCTTACTCCAGCCCAGACAGCTTCATGGCTGCTTTGCACACATTTGTGCCTGCGACAGCTCTCTCCTTTACCCTCAGAAGCTGCCCCGCTACCATGAGGGCTGGTTTCCAATGGACTCACATGGGCTTTTCCCTCCTTGTCCTCCTCTTGGGAGGCTGGGTCAGGCTGTGCTAAACCAGCTTGATGGTCTTGATCATGCTAGCAATACTCCACTCTTTCAATTTTCTATCCATTTCATAACTGGGTTGTACGTCATATGCCAAGGTAAGGGCTTTGTAGCTGCCTTATATAGTGTAATTAATCTTTCTTGCCTTCCACTGGAAATATTTTGCTGTGTAGTCATGCAATTAAAATTGGGGGTTTTTGTGTCTCTGTCTCCTTGGTGGATTGTAGCAGTGTGTGGACCTGTCACGCCAGCTGGGTGACCAGCTGTGAGCAGAAACCCTTGCTGGTCCCCTGCCCTTTGCACTATTAACTTAGATCTGACTTCTCTGGCAGCTCATACCAGCCGCCTTCTGCACCCTTCTGGTTTTGGTAATGAAAATATTCAGTAAGGTTCAGTTGACAGCTGCATGGGCTCTCCTCATAGCCCAGTGCTCCCAGGCAAGCTGCAGGTTTCTCCATCTCTGCCAGTTCCTCTCCCTCCCCCTTACGTCTCCTGTTTTAACTAACTTCCTATGGCACTGTCAGATACTTCACTGAAATCCAGACAGTTTTGAGCTACTCATTTTTCTTGGCTAGAAAACGGGCTATTTTTAGTAAAGAGACACACCTGGTTAGTCTGGCATGATTTATTTATTTTGCATTTAATCCAATTTTTCATTTACCTTTGTTGCTTAATTTATTATTATCTTTAAAATTCTGAAGGTTGACATAGTACCACTTTGCCAGTAGTTCAGTAGCTTGCGTTCATGTATTAAATATAGAAATATGAGTTATTTCTGGCACAGTTTGGGGAGTTTAATAAGTTTATTAAAACTGGCTTGATGCTGGGCTTGATTTTTTCAAATGCCACTTTTCTCAGTAAGATGATTTATGTATATTCCCTTCACCTTGCACTCAGCCATGTCTTGAATGTGTTAAGCTCTTTGAATTATGTCTGTTTCTCCTGTCACAATATCTCTTTTCTTGCACTTTTTTTCCTCCGCATTCGACAGTTTTCTTCCCATTCAGAAGTGAAATGAGTATTCACTTTGTTTTGAGGACTCCTGTATCCTACTTCGTACCTTGCTGTCTCATTATTTAGTTTGTTTCTAAGATTATGTTTTGTAAGATTAAGTAATCTTACTGGGATGCTGAGTTTATTTTGATATATATTGGTTTTGTACAACTCAAGGTATAACTCAGTCTGACTTTTAGCAGATAGAATTTTATTTCTGTGCCTTTTGCCCTCACCAAAGCAGAGGGGAATCTTTGAACATGCCAGGTCTTGTGGCTGTTACTTGTACAGAGCTGATGCTGCTTTATTTTAAAGCCTTAGCTGATAGATTGGTGTCTGTGAGGTAGAAATGGAATGTAACTTTCCACCCTTATTTTGAGAAAGTCTGTGTTGCAGCAGTCCTTGAAGCAGTTGGCAAAATTCCTACTGACTCTGATGAAACAACTGTGCTGCCCTGAGAGTTTTTTGACATTAGGTCATGGTAGAAGAGGGTATTCAGCACGAATGACTCCCCAACACCCCCCAGCAATCTGAAAGAAGTCAGCAGATTTGCTGCCTGCCTATGTTTGGAACATCACAGGTATTAAGAAACTGAGAATTGATAGCAGTGCAGGTTAGACAGCATTAAGTAAAGATATTTAGTGAGTATTATGTGTTAAAAATACAGGGAAGTGATTGAGTCACCATCCCAGGAAGTATTTAAGAGACATGTGGATGTGCTTAAGGACACGGTTTAGTGGTAGACTTGGCAGTGTTAGGTCAACTGTTGGACTTGATGATCTTAAAGGTCTTTTCCAGTCTAAACTATCCTATAATTCTATTAAAAAAAATCTGACTTGTCTAAGCTTAAACTGTGAAGCTTGTCAGGTTCTTTTATGTCTAAAGAGTTTTAGTTGGTAATTTTCCCGCACATTTTCTTAAGCTTTTGGAGTTGCAAGATAAATTTTCAGTTTTATAAGGTATTGTAACCCTTCTGGCAATATGACGAAGTTTACACAATATAAGCCAAACCCAGTAATTAGTAAATCATTCACCTGAAGATTTTGAGTACTTCAAGTACTATTCTACTGTCTTCTAAAACTTGGGTAGATCTAAAATTCCCAATTTTTCTGCAGGCCACATTCAAGCTGGCAATGACCGATTATGGAACAACATCCTTATTAGGCAATTGGTTTTATTTAGGTTTCTGAATAATTACATAGCACTGTCCCTCTTATGTTTGAAGGCCTGGGTCTATAAATACACAACTCTAGAAATGCTCTGTCAGTTGGGATGCAGAGTCAGTGATGTGCAGGACTATTCTGCATCATTTCCTTAGGAGAGCTAGTAATGCAGGTTTGAAATAAATATTCTATAATATCTTCATTACAAATCCATTCTTCCCTACATATGGTGGAGTTCCTCTTGCTGGATGGCAGAAGTGTGTTGGTTTGTGTACCGCTCTACTGTCCGCTTCACTGCAGGGCTCTTAGGGCCCATTTTGTTCGTTGGTGCAAACGAGACCAGCTGCTAGCCCGTGATTGTAAGGTGGCCCAGGAGCTGTAAGTGCTGACCCAGCCTGGTTCATCGGGAGGGCAGCTGCCGCCCTGGGGAATCACCCATCATCTCAGATCTTCCACTCTGTGTTATAACCCCTTTGCATCTATTCACTGGATCCTTAGAGCTACAGAGGAGTTTGTGGTTTAGCCCAGGGTGAACACTGGAGACTTTCTTAGTTTAAAAAACCCAACAACAATGCTAATACCAGGCACAGAGAGAATCCACAGAGCTGCTCTGGCTCGAGCTCCTAACACACACAGCCCTCTGTAAATTGCAGTTGCCCCCATTCCAATGCAAACGCACGTGATCCTTCTGCACATGCACAAAAATCAATAATAAACAGTAAATGAATAACAAAAGGCCTGCCAACCAAAATCTCTCTTGTTTAATTTCACGTTTCTTTTCTAATCTAATGTGACAGAGAAGCATTTAAGGGAGAAGGATGCTGGGAGCAATGAAATTTTATGAATCCTTTTCTTACAAACGCCTTTGTTTTAGGATCCAAGGGGCTGGGGTTGCCTGGGGAGGCTGACATCCCCTCGCAGGGTCTCACACACCAGGCACTGCAGGCTGCAGCACTGGGGATCCTGGGCTTAGTTAGCCCTGCAGAAACTTTCTCCTTGCATGAGGATCGGAAACCCGTTGTGTTGACGGAGTAGGTAACGATTGTCTTGTGCGGGATGGGCTCTGCAGTTCTCCGGGTGTATTTTTGTACCGTATCCCTGTGCCCTCACCAGCTGTACCTGAGCCTGCCTTTTAGCTAAGGGCTTTTTTCCTCTTCCTTTCTCCCTCCCTCCTTAGATTTTTATCTGCCTTTGGTCTTTGAGGTGAAAATAAATCGATATCAAAAGTATCTTCTCTGTTCCAGTTTATAGTGCTAGCTTATTTGGGGTATGTATTTTAAACATGCTGGCTGGAATTGTGTCTACAGGGCAACGTTTTCAGAAGCACCTGTGGTATTTCATCACCTACATGCTTGTTAGTTTACTTATTAACATTACTTACTTATATACTCTTCATGAGCGTAGCAGTAAACCAGAAAGTGCTTTGCTAACTGACAGAAAAGCATTAAATATCTGATATACACTCTATTATGTGCACCTATAATGGCACAGCATCCTTTTATTCATACACCAGTGTAATTCTGCACTGTGCATTGTAGCCGTTGCTTTTGCAGGAAGTTCCGCTGTTAGTTTGGATTAAAAGTTAACGAGAGATGTGAGAACACCATAAAATAATAATAAACCAAAAATACGTGCCAGTTCAAACAAATTTGGTTACGGTGTCTGCTTTCTGTGAATGCTGAAGTTCAGCAAGGTGAACGTTGGCTGACTCGGATCCTCAACGTTTTTCTTAAAATATGAGTCCCTCTGGTCAGGGGATCACCAGCACTGCGTGGCAGTGGATGGAAACGGTCTGAAGTTTGAATTCTGTTCTTAATTTACAGTGAACAAAATAAACAGTGTATTTATTTACAGAGACCATTAACATTACCGTTTGGCGTGCTGCAGTTTAAGTTTAGTAGAAAGGACTCATTGCATTTGTTTATGAAGGGGATAAAATTCTAGTTTTGATCCAACAGATGTTTATCATGCAGAAAACTAACCAGAAGCCAATGCACTTGCATTTGAGTCACTTCCATTTCCTAGTGGTGGCTATTCAGATGGGAACAGTAAGATTAGACTTTTGTTCTGTGCTATTGGTTTGTAGGTATTTTTTCCCCTCCCTGTCTTTGCTAGTTCCCTTCTGGTCCTTTCCTCAGCGCTTGAGGGGGCCCTGCATCGTGCCCTGCTGAGGCTGCCTTAAGCAGATTTTGCATATGATGGAAAATACAGGACTAGAAGACTGATTGTTGACTAAAGTTGTCTCCCGTTTGTCTTCCTGAAGCAATTGCCACAAAATAAGCTAGACTGCGAGTCTGAAGCAGTTGTGGTGGTGGGTGCTGCATCTGTGTGCTAGTGCTCCCGCAGGCTGCGGGCGTGAGGACAGCTTACATGGAAGTGCTGGGGAGGGAACGGGTACCAGCCGGCCTGCCTTTGCCCAGCCCACGGCCTCAACCGGTAAGGCCACAAAGCATGTTTACAGACTGAGCGTGGTTTTTAAGGCACTGGAAAACCCAAGCTAGTTTATCCCGCAGCACTGGGCGGCAGCCTGTGGGGGTTGCAGAGCTGCCCGCAGGCAGTGAGTACCGCCTGCGCTGTGCAGCAGGAGCGGGTCGGGCAGCGCGAGGTCAGCAATCCCCTGCCAGAGCCGCCGGCTGCCCTCCTGCCGCAGGGCCTAACCCGCAGCAGACATCTTGGAAGGCTAGTGCAGAACATCCTTGCACAGGCAGCCCGTCCCTGGCCTACGACTTGGAGTTCTTCCTTGTGTCTGATATGTGCCTCCTCCGGCCAAACACAGCTGATCCTGATGGAACTATGGACACTGACTGATGCAAGTCTTTAAAAATGCCCCTTTTGATTCAATATCATCTCTATAAAAGAAGAATATGGATATTGCTCATTTTTAGCATTTGACATTTTTTTGTCAGGAATGAAGTCATTGTTTTCCTTTGATATATATGTCTACCTTGCGAAAAGAATCATACAGGAGGTTGTTCTCTTATAAATCATTGTTCTTCTAGAAATCAAATCAATTGAGCTCTAGTTCTGTTCATTCAGCTTGTTCTCCACCTGCTTTATGTTCTTTCTCTGGACTGCCACTGATATTTTGTGTATGCACAGTAGCATCATTTAAAAATGCAACCATGTAGGTGTTTGCAGCAGGCTGTTAAAGCAGACTCTTGAACACTGGGGGCCTCTAGAATAGTGCAATCTGCTTCACTGAGATTTTATCCATGAGCTGATTTGGGGAGATTCAACTAGATGGGGCTCAAGTAACTCGTCCTTATATGGGTGTGTATTAAATGCTAGTTCCCACCTTTATGTGATCTGTCCAGACAGACCAAAGATAAATGTGATAAATAGCATTACGGGTATGGTTGAGAGTAGGTTGCCAAGTGCTGAGCAGGTCTCAGTGTTTTTGTAATGCCAGGTCTCCACCTGCTTCGTGGTTATTAAATTGATTTTTCTTTGTGTGGCTTGTAAGTGAACCACAGCTTCAGCTAAGGAGAATTATAATGAGGCATACTAGGTAGAAGCAATTTAAATGGTCAAAATTTTTGTCTGTAAAGTATTTCAGTAAGAGCAGTCTCAACTGTGATATGTTTTTATGGCAGATATTTATAAATGGAACAAAAATATTTGCTAGTGTCTATCAAGGCAGCAGCTTAAGTAAGCTTTTCAGAGAGATTTCTAATAGAAAATATAAGAACACAGATTTGTAAGGCTACCAGCAACTCACACCCAATGTCAAGGGCGTAGGGATAGGTGTCCTGCTCTGGTGAGTCATCTCCTACATCTCTTTGTATAATATACATTTCAGCCTTGTCCTCTCCTCCATTTAACATGGTATAAGATACTTGGAAGGGCAGTGACTTTCAAAGAACAGCTGCCTTGGTAGACAAGCACTCTGCCCTTCCCTAGCTTGCCACATCTTCTAATACCAAACAACAATGGCAAGTTCAGAAGATTTAAAAGTAGTTTACATGTTACGTAGCTTCCTGTAGAAATACTTTTACCAGCTACATTTGTCCAATTGTATTGTAACATCTGAAGCTGAGAACTTGTAAGTGAATCTGAAATATGAGTGGGGCTTACTGGATATTTTTCATTAAAAACAATTCGTCATATGTAAAGGAAAAGGCAAATAATGGCTGATTTATTTCTCAAGTGTTATCCAATATCATTGGAGTGTCAAGTTCTCATTTGCTCTTCAGATCTTAAATGAGTGCTAACTTTCTCACATACTCTTCCTCCAGTTGTGTTTGAATTTACTTTTTTCTTGCTTCAGCCATGTCACCACAGGCCCCTTCCCACATTTGTGGCATGAGCAGTGATATGAAAAGAATTCAAAATCCATGTGTCACGTTCTTTTTACAATTTTAAACCCAAATTTGGGTGAAAAGCTTTTAACACCTTGCTGTGTGGGGACAGTGAGTACATAACAGCTTTCCTTTCCATGCTTGCATCCTCTGTGAAACCTTCGAGGAACCACTGCAAGTAACATAAAAGGTATTGCATCTTTGCTAGCATTTATTTTAATTTCCTCTACTCACGCTTGGAACTAGGCTGTCTGCTTTCCTGGGAAAGGTCCTTTGATCAAAAATAAACAGGGAGAAAGGATGGGGTTTAATTATCATGGAAGTTCATTTCCAGTGGTCAGATGCGCAAGTTCAGGGTGTTGTATGGGAGAATGGGAAATGATGTTTAATAAACTGGAGGCTGGCATACAGAGATTACTAAGCAGCAGTGTCTTTATTACCAAAACAGTGATTTTTTTTTTTTTTTTTCCCGTTCTCCCTCATGCGATATAGTTAACACCCACTTGCGGGACTGCTGTAAAATCTTAGTGGAGGCAAAATCTTGACATTTTTACTCCAAAGGCAAATGAATTCCTGGCTGTTATATAGCCCTGACCTGGGTGTACAGAGAGTAAAAACCACCTGAATCATGGTTAGATTTCATTCAGCATGAAAACCAATGCACTTGAAGCCTCCTATGGGGAAAGCCTCATTACTGTTGCCCACCTTAGGTTTAGCTGCAAAAGGAGGTATACATCTGGACAGATGTGGCAAGATGAAGTGATCTTGGTCAGCTCAAACACTGTTTTCCATACAGTGGTTTTGCTTGGTTCTGGTTGCGACCTCCATCCCTCAGGCGGAGCTGACACACAGGTCGGCTGCTGTGCTGTTACACCAGCAGACCTTTGGGGGTTACCCCAGGTAGGGAGAGTGGTGATGACAGCCATTTGTGGTGAAAAATCACTTCATGCCTGACCTGCAGCCAGAAATACCTGTCAGACCACAGCCTTAGTCTTGCATTTCCTTTTGCAGAGTATCGCATAGCTGGAATAAGCATGACAGATTGCGGCGCTAACTTGGGAAGACAAAGCAGTCTCCTGTTCAAACATAATATAATGTATGTTGAAAGCTTCTTCAGGTTAGCCTGGAAATCATCAGTTTCCGTTTATCTGTAAAGCAGGGGTTTTAACACATTCTTGATACTTTTGAGCAGCGGAGGGAGTTGTGTGTGCTAGCAGGTGGTGCTCCAGAAACTACCTAGAACAGAAACCTCTGTGATGGAATCACATTTCTAGTGCTGTTTTGGGTGAGGTGGGGACTGGTTTTTTGGGGGTATCTTTGGTGTATTTTTTTTTTCTTGAGAGTGGCTAATACCAGGTGCACATGCAGCAGACAGTGTAAAATAACTCTTAATGACCAGATGCCAATTGTTACCTGCCTCTGTTTCTTCATCCCTAACTTACTTTCACCTGTGAGTTTGCCTCTTGGCTTTCCTTTTGTTACTCTTCTGGACAGCCTTCTTGGAATTCCAACTTTGAGTTTTGCTAGCGCTTGACTTTCTGTAACAGCCCTTGCAAGTCAATTAATGTGTCTAGTGAAAGCCTGTTTTCTTGTACAGTTCTCAATTTGTCCCTTATTTTATTGAATGGCTGCTTTTTTGCAATTCTGCTTCTTTATTCTACATACACTTACAGTATCCCTTCTCCTTTAACTCTTGCGTGACCTGAACGATACTGATTTTTTTTAAATCTTACGATTTTTATTGCCACTGCTACATCTCCCTCTACAGTCGTCATTTTTTGGATAGGGTGCTAGTACTCATATGGATGAACTACAATGCATAAAAGAGATTATTTATTTCATATTCTTGGCCCTTCCTAACATGGCATTTGTTTGGGTGGTTTGGGATTTTTTTGCTTTTTGTTTTTTTGGTTTTTTTTTTCCCTGGCTCTGGCTGCAGCTGTTCATGGAGGGAGGGGATTCTGTTGAGCTGTGCACAGCAGTGCTCAGTTTTTCTGCTCAATCTGTTGCTCTGTATGGGGAGAGAAATAAATGCAGCCGTTGTGTTTTAAATTTAGTAACTTCTAGTAATTTTGATGATTACTAAGATCACTTTTCCGATTATAAATAAACCACATTGTTTAAAAATATTTTTGACTAGACTGAATTCTGTCCCAAAATTGGAACAAGCTGAGGAGAGTTTGGGAAAGAAATTATGGTCAAGTTTTTGCATTCTTACCGTAAATGGAAACAGAAGGGCATTGACTGACCAGAAGCTTTAATTTTATAGGTCTTGTAGCTAACAGAAAACATTATTTACTAAAAATGCTGTCAGATTTAGTTTGTCATGCTTGGGAGGTTTCTCTGGAGCTCTGTAGGTGGTTGAAACCTTGGGCAAACCCCTCCGTCTGGTGCTCCTTGGGCAGCTTCGGGAGCGATGAAAGCTGGATGTGAATAAGTGTTAGCGGTCCTCTAGGGTGAGCAAAAAAGGTAACCCACCGTCACTGGGAGAGCAAGGCCAAGCTGGCAGACACGTAAGAATCACCACAGGTTGTTGTAAAGCCATTTTCAAGAAAGCAAAGTCTGGGCAATTCAGTGTCTTCCTTGTCCAAATTGCTAGGCAAGGGCTGCAGAGGTTGATGAAGTAGCAAGGTGGTTAGTTGAGCTGAAGGAGATCTTGCCAGGAAAAAACCCTAAATCTGATCACTGCTTCTGTAGCTGTCCTGAATCCATTTACTTCCATAGACTAAATTGGCTTTAAAGTGTATTTGCACCACTGGAGAATCATCCTTCTTTATATGTAGTTTTTTCAAGACTTACGACTTGAGGAGAGGGATAGCACGTGGCAGACAGGAAAGTCATTGAGGTGAAGTTACTGATGGAGCTGAACATGAGCAAACCAGTGGTTTGATGCTCTGGGCTGTGTCTTTGCCCTCCGAGAGATACTGCTTGCTCCCCTCTGTGTACCGTGTGGCGTCTCTGTGTGCTTGTTAGGTAAGTCTTGTCCCTGGGAGATGGAAATGAATCTCCTTCCAGTGTCTGATCGTTAAATGTGATGTGTGTGTTGGGGCATCACTTCTGATTTCTCATCCTGGGACCAGAACAGCTCTCCTACACAGAAAGGTTGAGATGACTGGGGTTGTTCTGGGAAGACCTTCTTGCAGCCTTCCAACATATAAAGGGGGCTTACAGGAAAGACAGGGACAGACTTTTTCCAAGGCCTGTAGTGACAGGACAAGGAGCAGTGGTTCTAAATGGAAAGAGGGTAGGTTTAGCTTGGATACAAGGAAGGCATTTTTTACAATGAGGGTCGTGACGCACTGGCACAGGTTGTCCAGAGAAGTTGTGGATGCCCCATCCCTGGCAGTGTTCAAGGCCAGGCTGGATGAGGCTTTGAGCAACCTGGTCTAGTGGAGGGTGTCCCTGCCCATGGCAGGGGGGTTGGAACTAGGTGATCTTTAAGGTCCCTTCCAACCCAAACCATTCCATAGTTCCATGATCCTAAAATCAGCCTCTTTGAAAAGTCTTTACAACAAGGTGCCAAAGTGTTTTACAGTGTTGGGAAATTATAGATAATTGTGGATGTTAAAAGTTTGACGTTGTGAAGTCAGACACAGGAATGTTTCAGCCATAACAAGGTCTTGACTGTGTGTTGTGGTTTTGACTGTTTAATTTGTATGTCATAGACAGTTGATGAATTTTTCCATTACTAATTTTCTCTAAAGTCAAGTTTAAGGACCTTTTATGCACTATTTGCTAGTTCTTTTGTGGACTTGAAAGAGTCCATAATCTTGGAAAAGATTTCCAAACAGTACGTGTGTTTGAAAAATCCTGCTTCTCTATCTCAAATCAGGACATAGGGCTCTGTTTTAGGTTAATAGATTTTTACTAGCTATTCGTCTTTTTTCTACTGTACATTTGTTAACAGTTCTTCATCTTAAGCGTTAACCAGAAACAAACTTAAGGAACCACTGTTACTTTTTTCTTCATTTACTAGTAAGTGAGAAGCTCGGGAGCTTTTAGGTGTGTTTGTAATCATGTGTGCAATATCCCCTTACAATGTTATGAATTCCATTCTGAGGTATGAAAACCATGGGTAGTTGTAACTCGTGTTCTGGTTCAGAGCATTTCTATCTCAGCACAGATGTGATACTTCATGGACAGTCAGGGCCAGAGGAGATTTTCTGGCACAGCAAGGTATGGTCTCAACTCAACAGCTTTTCCATACAGCTGCGGCAGATGTTTTCTGCCAGCGAGGCCCCCAACCTTAGAAAGTCTCCCTGTGCAATTAGGCAGAAACCAGCCATGCTTATGGGCCAAGATGGATTTCTGCTCTGTGAACAGCATGGACAGGAAGGGAAATGCCTTTGGAGAAAGAGATCCCATAGGAATAGAGGCCTTTTTACCCTAATGCACAAAAATCAGAAGAGACAGGAAGGAGTATTAGGATTTGGGTAAACCCAGCCTTTAGGATGGGATAAGGTCCAGCTGGCAGGGTGTGTTGTATTTATGCTGTTTGTCAAGGTAAGACATTCGTGACAAGAAACCTTGTTTTGTTTAGCCAGTTTCTTTGGATAGATTGTCCCATGTAAGTACAGGTAGGGCAGTGCCATGTCTGTCCCTCTTCTCTGGGAGACCTCTGCCTTAAATACTTGGGGGCTCCAGGAATCTGTGTCTTGAGCCCTGGGTCTGAGACCACTGGACTCTGCCAGGAATACAAGGTGAGAGCCTGTTCCTTAGTGATGACAAATAGGTTTTCTGTGAGAATCTAATTGCAGAAATAACTGTGGAGGTGCAGTTTCTTTTCTTATTTAATGCCCTGTTAATACTGCCATGGAAGGTAGGTATCACTGGGAGCTTGATGCCCATGAGGAGTATCCTCTCCTCCTCAGAGTACAGCATGTACTCAAACAGGGTGCGGTCTGTGGTTATGCAAGGTCTAGACAAAGGCACAGATACTGTTTTCTGCAAATACTTTATGTCAAGTGCAGTGTATTCTCTAGGAGTAATCCTGCTCTTCGCACTCACCGAATCATAGTGTCAGCAGGGCAGCAAATGCTGTAGCCTTCAAACATCAGACACGGTCCATGATTCTGCCCATATTGCCTCCGTGAAGCCGATTTTAGAAAACAGTGTATTTGTAACTGTCTCTAACCTCGTAATGGAGTTGGGAGAAAATGCTTAATGCAGGTCAGACCATTGCATATTTTGATTACCACTTTGTATCTTATGCAACTTCCTTAATTTCAGGGTGACATTATCCTGTCTCATTTTTTTTTTTCTGAATGGTCTGACGTGCTTACAGTGGTGTCAGAGCTGATTTCTCACTGGCTTCTCTAGATAAAAGTTCATGGCAGCATGAATAAAAGTATGTTTTCATATTTGGTCATGAATTTGTGGTTTGAACCTAAGTTGTGTGTGTGGCTTGAAATAATTTTGTAAGAAAAATAGCAGCATAGCTTTTATTATTTCATATACTGCCTATTCCTACTTGTTTTAGTAGAAAGAACTTAAAAAATGGTGGCCGTGAGCAAAGCTGAAGTAACAATTCAACTAAAGCAAAGAAATGTGGCAATTAATGGACATTTATTTGCAGTAGTATTTCCCATTTTTTTCCCCTAGCTGCATACAGTAAGATACATGTAGTCAATACAGTATGTTAGTCCCTACAAAATCCCTAAGTGCAGTGATTCATCTGCTTTTACATTATATGGCAGGAGCACTTTTGTACCAAAGTGTAATGCCATAAGCAGGGAAGCAAGGAATAATTCCCGGTTGTGACCAAAATTGCCTGCCAGACCTGTGGTACCCCACGAGTAGCTTCATAGCCTCAGCATTTATAAAAGCTTAATTTACAAAACCATAAAATTTGAACCTGACACTTCAGACCTGACATCTGCCCTTCCTCATCACTGACACAAAACACACCTTTATTTATCAGTGCTGTGGGGAAAAAGAAGGATGAATGAACTAGTTTGTTAGAGGTACCAGGCACTTAATCTCATTTTCTGTGCATGTATGATGTGCTTTTAAGAAATAACAGGGAATTATGGTATAGGAGATGTTCTCTCTCCTTATCTGGGATGGAACCTTATCTGGGATAGAACCTCTCCTTAGGAGAACAGGCCAGCTGGGATCAATAAAATTTGTTTGAGGAAGGCGATCTGCTTTTAGACCTGTATTATTTCCTATTAAATATTAAACTTCACTTATTAGAAGCATGACAGCCCTTCTAGATCTTCAAACAGGGACAACACAATCTAAGCATTCATTTCAGCAGCTGGCTAACTATGTGCCACTGAAATACGGTGTAGCTTTCAGACAGATCTCCAGCTGTTGATTAGCGCAATTGCAAAGAGTCATTCTTTATCCAGGTTTTTATTACTGCAGTTTTTTGTTATTGCTGAGATTTGAAATGAAGAGCCGTGGACATTTGCTAATAGAAAACGGTTGTTTCTTATTCTGTTGCTGCTCCAAATCATATTTCTTGTGAAGGGGTTGAAATATTATGGAAATTATGACTAAGAACATTTGTTCTAAAATATATTATGCTGCATTCTTAGCCACGGATTTAAAAATAAATTGTCTACTGAGGAAAAAATGTTGGGTATGTTCCAGTTTCACAACAGAAAGTGGGGGGTGGGGTCAGATACTCCGTGCTTGGGCTGAAAAGGAAAAGTGCAGAGGGGTTGGGTAAAAGGCATTTCTTGGAGAGCCAAAGTCCAGCTGTGTGTCTTGCGTAAGGAAAAAGCTTAAAAGACTCTCAACATTTCTGAAGGCCGGTGCAACTCTATATAGAATTTTAAAAGGAGAGTTGGTAGAGGTGGCAAGAACTCTATCACCAGATGAATTCTACTTTTCTTTCAACTTTTTTTTTAATGTTGTTTTTTTGAGTCTTAGTTATTTTGTGTATTGAGGTCATGGTACAGGGAAGGGAGTTAGTCTGAAGACAGTGTTGGGTAGATGGTTGGACTAGATGATCTAATAGGTCTTTTCCAACCTTAGTGATTCTGTGACAGAAAGCTGTCATTTCATATGTTCAATGCCGTGTAACACGGCAGGAAACTCTTCTGCGAGTGTTGCAGAAGATGCTTCAGTACTAAATGCTTCTAGCTTTTGGACATCATCCTTCAGCCTCTGGTTTTAATCCTAGACTTCATAGTTTGTATGATTTAAACAGGTGTGAACACATAGACTTCTCTGGTCTCTGCAGCATTCACTTAAACATGAGTGATAAGAGACCTTGGTAAGAAAGGATGTAGGTATGGGTCAGTGGTACGGTTGAGCTGCTGGAGTGGTTCATGTCTCCAAAATGAAGTTGTTTTGAATTTCCTTCCACATCATCATGCACCTAAACCCTGTTTTCAAAAGTGACATGACTCTAGGAAAGCCAGTGGTACTTGAACAAAGAAGTTCCTTTTGAAAAGAACTTCTGGAAAAGACACTTGGTTTTCTAAGTTTCAGTGACACAGCTGAACCAACATTTAAATAAATACATGTAGGTAAGGCATAAAGTGTTTTTTGAAAAAGTAAGAACAGGACAATCAACAGTCATGAAAAGATGACTGAGAAAAAATACATCTGCCACATGCAGAGCACAGGGTATAGCTGATTTTGATAGCATTGGACATTGCTCTTTTCAGGGCTGTAATTTATTTATGTCTGCGATAGGGTTTGGGTTTTTTTCCCTCAATAAAAATCCAGTGGCAGTAGATAGGATGAAACTAAGATACTTATAAAGGTCATACTGAAATTAAATGAGCTTCGAGTGGTGTTTTGGACTTTCTGCACACCCAGAGAAAACAACGTGAAACAATGGAAGAAAACACGAGGTACCTTTGGGAAGCGGGTTGGGCTGGGCTGCGGGTGCTGGTGGCTGCATCTTGGGTCACAGGTGCCCTGCTTCACATCTCATAGAATCATAGAATGGTTTGGGTTGGAAGGGACCTTAAAGACCATCTAGTTCCAACCCCCCTGCCAGGGGCAGGGACACCTTCCGCTAGACCAGGTTGCTCAAAGCCTCATCCAGCCTGGTCCTGGGTCAGTCAGATTGGCCAAAGGGAAGCAGCTTTCATCAAAGCCTGAGTTGCAGTGATCTGAGGTAGAAAAAAGGTAGATGAATGCAGCTGGTCATCAAATAGGGTACAGTCTTTGGTGTGTCTTACCCCAGGCCAGACTCTGACCAGGGGGTTCTGAGGGGTTCTCCTTGTTCTTCCTGGCCTGCAAGCCTGTCTGGGCTTCCCTGACATTGAAATTCTTGCAGTTCCATCACACACATTGATGCAGTTGAAAAGCCTGCCAGCAGAAAATCCCTCTTTGCTCTTCTAGGGAGACAGTGAATAGGAGGCTACTGAGAGATATTTATTAGAATTAGTCTTATAAAGCTGTCATAGTGTAATTTATGCTTTCCTCTCTGTGCAGGCTACAGCCTTCCTGCTGTAAGGATTGTGGGAAAGCATAGAGCGGTCCCAGACCGAAAGAAAAACAGAGTGGCTGTGAAATCCTGTTCTCATACGAATGATTACTTGAAAGATTACTTGAAAAATGTGTAGGAAGAAAAATAACAGTGGCTATTATAGATAAGAAGAAAAGTCTAATTCTTAAGTGGACATAAGCTTTGCTACATGTTAGGGAAACTTAAAAAAAGAACCCTGAAAAAATATTTGGAAATATTAGGGTTTGGGGCTTTTTTAAACAGTGAAGCTTGCAGTGTTGTCTACATGGCCATCACCATGTTCCCTTCCCACTGGCAGATCTGTGAGATTGTAAAGGTAAAGAAGACCCTTCAAATTCTTCTTCAGTGTTTCTGTTTCTTTTTTCTTAATTATCTTTTCTTTTTTTTTTTCTCCTTTGGTCATATACCTCCATAAGCATCTAATGCTTGGGGGTTTCTGTCCTTTGTCAGCCTTACTGTGAATTTGCAGGTAAGGTCAAGCTTGGCTGTTTAATCATTAGCTTTTTAAGGTTTATTAAGATCTAGTCTCCATTCTTCACTTGAGTTCATGTCACGGTGCTTGGTGATGTGGTCAGCACATATAAAATCTGCCATGCTGTAGTGCAGCCAAAAGAGCATTGCTCCTCATCACTTCAGCCGCTGCTCGGAGTTTGCTCATGGCTGACGTTGGACTTTTTTCTTCCGTCTGCTGGAATCCCGGGGACATTACAATGCAATATTGTTCCTGGCACGGAGGGATGAATGTGATCCTTACTGTGGGAAAATTCCTCTGACAGCCGTGCTGGTTCGGAGGAGGTTTGTTGTTGATGCTGTCTTCGGTCACAGGATGTGGCTCAGGCAGCTGTGACCACACAGGGAGGAGTGGATGATGCTCCCTGCCATATTGCTCTGTTAACCTTCTCCTGTGCTCACACCTCAGTCTGTCCTGACTCTGTCCCTTCTCTGCAGTGTGTTGATTGCCAGGTCTCTGGCTTTTCAGCAGAGCCTGGTCCTTGAAGTGCGGCTCTCCATTGCAGTCTCATAAGAATTTCAGATTAAATGGTGTTACAAATGCACGTAGATCCCTGTAGGAGTGAGAGCCTTGGCTGACCTGGGAAATGACCCCAGTCTGTCGTGTGGATTGCTGCCACACAGCAATCCAGTGGTCCTTAACTTGGGTTCTTCACTGTTTGCTCTGTACTAGGCTGTCTCCTGCACGCTGCTTTCATCAGTCTGTTACTTCTCAGGCACATCTTTTGCTGTCCTTTGAGTCCTGTGAAAGGTGGGTTTTGATAAGAAAAACTTACGGATAGTTTTTTTAGCTCCCTGCCAAAGCAAAATCAGGGATTTGGAAAAACTGGGATAGCCAGGTTCGCTCCGGGTCTGTGGAGGTGGGCCCTGAGGCAGGCAAGGGGACTCATGATGTGAGCAATTTTTTGTGTGTAGGGTCAGCAGCGGTGGTTGATGGGGTATCTCTGAACCCTGTCAGGGCAGGTGCTTGTCCCCTTTTCCCTGAGTGGTCACTAGTTTCTTGTATCAGTCAGAGAAAGGCTGTGTCTGGACTAGAAATGAGTGCGGAATAAGAGCATAAGGAGGAAGACTTGTGCAAGGCTTCAGTCACGTCTGTGTAGAGGGCAAGTGCTTGCCGCATAGGAGAGCTAATATTTATTCCTGCAGAAACGGATCTGAGTACTCTGTAGAGAGCACAGAATTGAAAGTTGACAACCCATCTCCTTCTGGCAGGGTCTGAAGCTTTTAAATAGGACAACTGTACTGGAACTCTTGGGAAGCTGTTACCCAGGACTGGAGTCTGGAGGTAAGGAGGCACCAGCAGGCTCACTGCACTCTGCTGTCAGCGTTTTCCTATCAGTTGTGTAGTCGTAGAAAGATACCTTGAGAGTTGTGGGATGGCAGGGGAAAGGGAAATTGTTTCTCTTTGGATGTGGGAGCAACTAGGTGAGACTTTGAAAAGGCAAAAGCCTTCCTAAGGTCCTGCTGACAGCTTGAAGACAGCAAACTCCCTGCAATAAATAAACGAATAAATAAATAAATAAATAAAAAGGGAGGGCATAAGAGTTAGAATGAAAGATGCCTGGTGAGTTCTCTCTCTGTAGTGGGAGTTCAGAGACTGCACTAGACTCTGCTTCATTTCCCTGAACTTCCTTGTGTCTTGAGACCAAGTCTTGTCATTTGAGCACTCTGGTCCCATTTAAACGGCACCTTTAAATCTAGAGAACCTTACATTTCTTTTCAAACTTTATTCAGAAATTACTTCAACCATCACTGAAATAAAAGGGATGGTTTATACTTTCCATAAGAACTGTACTCTTTTGGAAAGAGTATCTTATACAGTTGGTATCTAAAAGCTGTTTTATCCAGAGGCTGAGTTCTGCTTGTTTGGCAAAAAGTATGTGAGATCTCTTGGTCTGGTATGTAGGGATACAAAGGAGACAAAAGGCTGTATTATTAGTTAGCTTGGTCATGACCACGACATTTGCTGCATTAATAGCATCCCAGGTAATGGGAGTCCTCTGATCCCGTGGATCTTAAAGGTGGCAGAGGTGGCCGTGAGTCAGTGGTGACTGCTCTGTTGAACAGCTTTCCACGGGTGAGCAGCCAGTCTCGTTGCGTGCTCTTCCCCACATTCTGCTCAGCCAGGTCCGTTCGCATACCTGGTTCCTTGCGTGCCACTCACGAGAGTGAGTACCAAAAGGTGGGCTTGAAGAGCACAGGCTCACACGGGATCAGTGAGCACATGGATGATGAAAGGGCAGTAGCAATGCCGGAGCACAACTGCATGGAACTGAAGGGCGTTGTTTAAAAGCTCTAGTAGAGCCTCCAAAGGCATGATTTTGTGAACTTCCATAGCTGGCTGCTGCAGAAGCAATGAAATTATGCCACAGTATTGCCAGGAGTAGTATGGATTTATTTGATTGTGAAAGAAAATTAAACAACGACCATGTTTTCAATATTCATCCTGACTTAAGATGATGCATCTTAAAAGGATGAAAAGTTTTGTTCATTGCCAACAGTGTATTAACTCATTTATCAATTGGAAGAAAAAAACCAAAGGTTTGATTCAGAGGGCTGTATTTTTCTGAGGTCAGTGATGCCTCAAATCAAGGAAATTCAGAAACTCTTTCAATGGCTTCACAACAAAGTAAATTGGTTGTCTGATTATTTCCAAGAAACTATAAAAAACATTGTAACTTTTTAAAAAATATAAACCTTTATTTGTTTCTGAAATATGATCTAGCCCGTTTACTGTACAGTACCCCGGAGTACATTGCAGAAAAGTCCTTGGTTTAGAAAATCAAATGTTATAATGATCTTTGTATTCAGAAACTTCAGAACTGCCTGACACAATCTGTTTCCTTGGGCTTGATGACATAGAAATATTTGGTCATGTCATCACAGCGTGTGTGTTTTTCCTTAGATTGCAGTTAAAGGAGTTACTTCTGTACTATTAGATCTGCAAGAGAGTCCTATTACTACTGCAATTTCTAATTCTTTTTAAGATGCTGAAAGGAGGAGAGCAAAGACACACTTTCTGTGGCTTTCAACTAGTGTTTATTAATTTAAACTTTTAAACCTAGCTCAGTCTAATCATTAGCATTACTGCAGTCTGAATTTGGCAGAAGTCATGGATTGTTTGTTAAAGTTTTCACTCTAGAATGTTTCTCAGAGATCTGTGTTTATGCTTCAGTAGCTCTGCATTAGGAGAAGGCATGATGTTGTGCTTTCAGATCCAGGCTTCCTGTTCCTTAAAACTTGCTGACTTTATTGTATGTCTTTTTACATCAAATGCAGTGATGGACAGAATCCTTTTCTTGCATTAATAGACTTGGACAAATTACAGAAACCTGAAAAATATTCAGCTGTTAAGGCTGAGTTTCAATCTGAGGTTAGTTCCAAAGGTATGTGGAAAAACAACATTGGTATTTTGATTTTAGAAAAAGGAAGAAAGGGAAAAAAAAAAGTTATATGGCCATCTGCTTTAAGTGTCATTATCTAAATGATTTGTGCATGTTGTTGTCCCCTTATTTTCATCTAAGGGCCCTCTGGCTGAGACGTAAAGGTGTTTGGATCGAGAGATTGTAAGGAGTGGTGGAGTCTAGGCCAGGAGGGGCTGGGGCCTTCGAGGTGGATGGGATATGCTGACTGGATTCCCAGTAGGCCCGGTGGCAGGACAAGAGGCAACAGGCACATGCTGAAACACAGGAAATTTTGTCCCAACATGAGAAAACACTTCTTTACTCTGAGGGTGGTGAGATACTGGAGCAGGTTGCCCAGAGAGGCTGTGAAGTCTCCATCCTTGGAGACACTCAAACCCCAGCGAACGTGGCCATGAGCTGCCTGCTGCAGCTGGCCCTGCTTGAGCAGGGGCCTGGGACTCCTGTGACCTCGGCTTCTGTCAGAGTTAGGAGAGACTGAAAGCAGAGGATATGCAGCAAGGCAGAAGAGAGGGGAGAAGAAAATTTTTCCTTGGGTTAGAGAAGAGGAAAGGTTTTAGCATGGGCGGTGCACTGGGAAGGGTTGGGTGCTCCCCGAAGTCAGGAATGAACACTTGTGCAGGAGAGCTCTGGGTTAGGAAGCATGGGGCAGGTGGGGGGCAGATCTGGAAGGAGAAGGGCTGGGACCTGAGCTTGGCCGTGGCAGGGTAGGTGGAACAAGTAGCCACCTTGCTATACCCATTTCATCTAACTTTGATTTTGGCTTGAGTAATGATCTATGGACATGACTGTCTTGCTGTGTTTGAACCATGCTCAGAGGGTGATTTGTCACTTCACTATGACTTTTTATGCTGGGGGACCTATCCGGTAGATTTTATTTGATTTGTTCTTGCTTTGCGTTTACTGCTGGAGACACAGTCCTTATCTGTTATAAACTAGTGAAGCACTCTGTTTTAAATAGGCAATATGAGAGAAAACGAGGACAATTAAAAAGACAAATTTTAAAGAAAATAAATGCTTTAGCTGCAGCTTGCTAACCAGGAAATTACCCCTTCAGAAAGCTCCCGGCCTGGAGACATCTCCTGGCTCCGTAGCTTAGTGCCTGTAAAAGTATTGCACCTTGCGCAGAGCTGAACCGTGACGGTGGCTGTTCCAAGTACAGTATCCCAGTTCCCTTTTGGCTCCCGCGTGCGTCTGTCAGCACGTGAAGCGTGCGTCTGTCAGCCACCTGCGTCAGCGCCGGCCCTTATCAAAGGACACCTAGGGCACATTTCAACAAGTGTTTTTTAAATCTTTTATGTTATTTCAGAGCAAAGGAAAATTTACTGACATTTCTTTAAGCGACTGTGATCTAACTCACTGCATTTTAATTCATTCAGGCTACTAAATGACAATGAAAAATTGGTGAAGGGTTAGTTTGCTGATGAAATACAAATTCACGTATGTGTTGCTTTCATTTGCATCTGTAATGCAGGGCTGAGTTTAACAGGGTGAACTATTTTTTTCATAGAATATATTTTGTGAAAATAATTACTCCGATAAGAAGCAATTATTGCATACAATGAAAGCAATGTTCCAGAAGAGTCATAACTCTGTCTGCACAGACATGAGAAAGATATTTGGAATAAGGGGCACGTTGAGCACATGATTAAGACACAGTGTGACTTTCCACTGGGGTCTTTTCCCCGGGAACTGACAGTGCGTGCCAGGGGAGACTGTATGCTCATAGTTGGACACTTGATAATCACATACCATTTTCTTATTGAAGTACTTAACCCTTTGCTTTTCCCTACCTGTAATGTGTTGTACCAGTATCAGTCAAGTACATAATTAGCAACAAGCCAAGCAATGAAGCCTGAAAGTCTGTTTTTACCAGTTTATAGAGAGACGTGAGGGTTGAGATCTGGGAAGGTGCCATACTGGACTGCGTTCATCCAGCGCGCTCTTTCCAGTGATGTTTGGTGTGAGCTGAAGACACAATAGTCTGTGTCATTTGTTTCACAATATATTTTCTTGAGATTTTTCATTAAAAAAGATGAAACTATTTGCACATTATATATTTCTCATGCTGTTAGACTGACGTTTAAAGGACCTTGGGGTCCCCACAGGGGTCCTGTGGCATGACTGTGGTGGTGCGTAGCCAGCCTTAATCAACTGAACTCGCAGGAGGCGAGTTGCTCCTTGTGCTTGAGGTTGTGTTTTGGCCAATGACCAAACTGTCTTCCGCGAAGGGTAAGTGGTGTCAAACACTACTTGCCTGTAGTGTAAACAGGGCCAGAGGCTGAAGTGGGTAAACAACACTGACAACAAACAGGCCTAAGCAGAGCTCATAGCCATCTGAAGGTTGATGGGGTTCATGAAGCATCAACAAGGGATGCTTGGAGGGAGCTGCCTGCCCTCCAAGCTGGGCAGAGCCTTGATGCATGTGCTGTGCTATAAACTGAAGCTCTTCAGTCTAGTTTGACAACTGATTATGTGGTGTTAAGTAAACAAATTGGGTATGTCAGAAGGGCCACAAACCCTTCGTCTTGAAGACGGGAATGTGTCTCCATGCTTAAATTTGTTTGAAGGAGGAATGTCTCTGAATGCAGGGGAGACTTGCTCTTTGGCGAAGTGACGCTTGGTGATTTTATCCACTTTGTGCATCTGCAAATGCTGTGCTCAGCACGACCTTCCTGCCTGGGCTGATGAAGTTGATAAGCTCTGTGTGACGTCTAGTGCTGGATGCAAGGCCTTGAATCTTTCATGGCACTGAAGGCAGAGAAGTGGCACAGTGCTTCCAAGTATGGAGGAATCACTGGTTAAATGGAGATATATGCAGCCACAGGGGGAAAGGAGTGGCTCTCTCACCGAAACACCTACTCTGTGTGTACTCTCTGTAGTCAGTGGAGAGAAATAGGCACTGCTAGAACTCTTTGGAAAATCAGTGCTCTCTAATCATGCTGACCAGGACTTTCCTGAGATGAGTGTTGTGGAGACTGGAAGCTGCAACTTCCATGTCTTCATCTTCTCCTCATGTTGCTGGAAATCAGCAGCTCTGCAGGTACCACCACCCACCTCTCTGGGGAGGACCCAGGAAGGGGGATACCAGCACCCTGTCCCTGGGCAGTGTGCTCTGCTCAGAGGGTGTCCCACAACTAGTAAGTTTCTGAGAAACTTCAATAGTATTGATGTCTGATTAGTTGCCACGAAGTTGCCACTGCCACTTACTATCATTCCCATCTGGAGTCACGGTTCCTCCATGGTGTTCCCACACTGACCATCACTGGAAGAATGTGTAATCTGTAGTTACTGAGGCTTCCGTGTGTTTTGGCAGCAAGGTGTGTTGCTGTGAGAGGAGCCCTGTGAACCAGTAAGTGCTGTGAGCTCCATGTAAAAGTCTGCTGTACGTCCTAAGATGAGTTCCCACATGGAGTTGGACTTGGGAGTCTGCAGTTTTCCTTTGTGACTGGTGCCCGGTGGGAATGGTGTTGGTGCAGTTGACTCTGTCATGAGGAGGGCAGATGCCCTCACCCTTTCCAGTCTTATTTTTCCTCCAACTGTATACATAAGCCTTCTATTACCATGGCTAGGAGCCTGACATTTTCGCTAGTGCTTTGCTTAGGAGAGCATTTTCAATTTGTCTGTCAAGCCTAAGAGCCTAATTCTAAAAGCGAGTGGTGCTGTGCTTAAGTGCTTTGGTGGGGGCTTCCTCTTCACCAGACATTTATTCCTCAGGCTGGCTCTTATCCACATAAGTCTCTTCTTTAATTTGGAGAACGTTGCATTTCCAGGAGGGGTTTTACTTTTCTGGTGTTGAGTGTTTAGCAAATGAGACTGCTGTGTGCAGGCTTGCGGCCTGGGACCTGCAGTCTGAGCCTCAGCGGTGGATGGCTGTGCCTGCAGCAACGTGCCCCATAGGGATTCCCAACATGATCAAGCTGCAGGTCCAGGAGGACCTCTTGCTTGGATTGTCTGAAGCTCTTCTTTCTCAAGAAAAGTTATGATAATCAAGTTATCCGAGCATTTACTAATTTTTGTAGTTAGTCTTTTTTATTCTGAGAGGGGAATTTTACATCTCCAGTCTGCAGGGTGGGAAGCTGAGTGGAACCCCTAGAAGGAGGGGCTGGGACACCACCAAAATGCTGCATCTTGGGAAAACTTAAATCCTTGAATGACTACAGCTTTGGCCAGTGGAACTGGTGAAAGAGTTTCCAGTGGACTTGGTTTCCCCACTGACTCTGTAACTGTGTTATGTTTAGGGCTGCAGCGTCAGCTCATCCACTGTTCTGCACACAAGTGTCCACACAGGAAAACAAAACTCTCGATTGAAGTTTTTCCCATGGTTATGTTATGGATTCTTTTACCTCTGCTGGGGAGTGTGCTCAACACAGCACTTGCTCATCCAGTAGGAACCTTCATAAGTTCTCTCTTCCCTCCCTAATTCCTTGCTGTCATATGGCACGTGGGATAACGTTCCTTCTCCTATGCCTTTGCTAAGTCGGATTGAAATGGCTGATGGGTTCCTGAGTTACTAAGCAGGGACAGACAGAGCATTGCCATGTGAACAGCTAAATTCCTTGGGCACCTTCTTACTTTGTTTTATGGGTATTCCCTTGTAGGCTTAGGAGTCCTTAATTTTTCCCGTATGTGTGATGAAATCATTGCTATTTTTAATGTCAGATTGGATGTTCTTACTGTGTTTACTCAGACTGAGAAGTAATTTAAATTTGATTTTCCTCGCTCAACGTTCTCAGTGATGAAGTTTTGGCATTAGATCAGACGTTATTAATGCAGATTGTAATGCAATGTTGGCAATGTTTGCTACCCTTCTAAGTCTCTCTGACTTATTTTTTATGCATATAAATAGGATATTTGTGTGTTTTTTCTGGGGCACACATGTTCTCGCTGTTGCCAGTTTGCATGTGGTTTATTATGAGTCGGCCTTAATCCTAATTTGAGGTCACTCAGAGTCTCATAAAAAATGCAACCAAACCAAAATATTTCAGGTATTTCCCTCAGTATAGAAAATACACACTTTTTTTCCTCCTTCTAATATTTTATTCTTTTTAAAAGGCATTTAAATAGCTGGTTATTTAAATGTCTTTTATTTAACCACAGTGCTGATTTGGTTCCTTCACTTGTTTTTAAATTTTCCTTGGATCATATCAAAAGGTAGATTGTTTTGCTGGGACATTTTTTCAGATACAGTAGTGGCCCCATTTCACCACACACTTGCATGCATTTGGGACAAAAACTGCTCTCAGAATTTAATGAAGCCATTATACATCCTCTATTGGGCCATGGGGCTTGATGTTATTGAAAAAATAATGCATTTAATTTGGATTTGATATGTCCTTTGCACACACTGAGTAGATTGTCACACTGTGTTGGTAGCTATCTTAGATATTTTTGGATAAACAGTTTTGTTTAAAACGAAACCAACCAAACTGCAAACCCAACCAACAAAACCGAAATAAAGAAGAGGTGAATCATCCTCCTAATCTTTTGTCAGTACTGTACAGAAGATGAGCTATACTCTGCCACTTACAAAATAATACTGCCTGATTTTCCAGTCTCATGCTGAATATTGGAAGGAAAGTGGTGGTTGAAACTTGGAAGATTTATTCTGTGTCCTCTGTTGTAGGGGATGGGAACACCTTTCTGTTCTGTTACTCCCTGTTACTGTTGCTCTCTCCATATTCAAGTACAGTCTAGGGACTACTAGCAGGGGAGAAATAGATACTGTATTTCATAGTATCTCAGGACTCTGTCACCTGCAGACATTCCTGGATCCTTTGAGAAGAAAAAAAACCAAGATTTGGAGTTTCTTCAAGATCATGAGGCTAACAAGGAGCAAACACCCTCTGGTGAGAGCTAGTCACCTGCCTAGGATCCACAATCTCAGCTGTATCCTAGAATAAGGATAAAATGTGGGCTAAACCTTTCTTATTTTCTTTATTGTATACAATATTCTTTACATACAGCTTTCTGTGTATAATACTCTACCATTTCATAACTGCTGGAGCTTCATCTCCATTAGATGTGCCCCAGATGGGTGGCCTGGGAGGGACAGAACACACAGAACTGCCTCTGTTATTGCTGAGCATCTCCTTGGAGCTGTCTCTCTCTGCCCATAGTGAACGGTTTGCAGTAATCATCTACAGAGCAGTGCTGAAGCTAAGATCTTTGTTAAAATTGAAGTTGAAAGGTACTGCAATAATCTAATAATTGGCTATTATGGTTCATTGTATCTCTTTTTTTAAAAAGCAGTATGTCTTTTGAACGTCATCTCTCAGATAAGGACCAACACAGACATAAAATGATTTTTTGCTGGCAAAATTAAGTACTTGTTCTTCAGTCTGTCTTTGTGTGTGTGTGCGTGTGTATGTCTACTCAAAAAACTTAGTTGTTCTAGGCATTAATTGTCTAAAAATGCTGCAGAAAAAGAATTTTTATATGAAATGGAGTTGCACAAATGCTGTGTGGACTACACAGAAATATTTTAAAAATCAATGCAAGAGCCAGTAGTAATAAAAACGAAATTCCTGCAGTCCGTAAATCAGTCTGAATGAAATCCTTTTCCTATGTTGAACAGTTCAAAGACCTTAACGTTTTTTCTGCCAGCAATCTCCTTCCTTTCTGTGCCAATGTAATAAGGGAACAGCGAGTTGCAAAGAGGGAATGTAGGTGGAAAACCTTGAGCAAAAGTTGATAAGAGCTGGCTATGAGGAGAACACTGAGAACTAACTTCCAGGCAACTCAGACGTTCAGGGATATTTTCCACTGTTTGGCTAGCCTTTTCCCTTGCTTCCATGCCTGGGCTGCCTGGCGTGGTCCTGGCTCTGCAGCCTGCCTCGCTCCCTGGGCTGCCCTTCTCCTCGCTGCCCAGCCCGGCTCCTGGTGGGAACATGTTGGTGTTTCCACAAATGAAGCACTTCAGCTGTTTCCTTCCAGTGGGATGTGCCTTTATTGGCTCTTCTTTGCTCTGAGTCCTGTGCAATCCAATCTGGGAGACCCCATGGGACCCATGCCCCACTGCCTGCTTTCCTGCCGGGAAGCACTCATCAGCACTGTCCTACTTCCCAGTAGGCCATGCTCCTTCTTCCTGTGGTCATGTCTCCAAAGGTGCCATTTCTGAGACACTGGCTTCATTTAGTGAGGGAGGTATTGGAAAAACACCCCACGTATGGGTAATTGTTCACACCTGTGTCAGGGATTCGGTGCTGTAGCATCAGTGAAGGCTGTTTGGTTTGGTTGTTTGGGGCATTTGTTTGTACCTTAAATATGTGATCCTGTGTGATGAGGAGCTGAAGTTGTACCGTCGTGGTAGATTGTCCCTGCTACAATCATGATGTTGACTTTTTTCATCAGAGATGTTTGTTAAAGTTAATTAACGGTCAGCAAGGCTGAGCAAAACAAGGCCAGATAGAGCATAAAGCCAAGGAGCTCAGTGATACATGTTGCTATTTGGCTTCATTATTTTCTAGAGCCTGAAAAAACTCCTTTTTCTTGGTGTCATGTCGATCAGTAATTGGTGTGACAGAAGCTGGAGGTTGTCACAGCGTGGGTGACTGGGGGTTGCCAAGTAGTGTGGGTTCACTGCACAGCTGCTCAGAGATTTCAAATAGCACCTTAAATGCATTAAAATTTGTAATGCCCTAAAACACTTTCAGTGCCCTTGCAGAACAGGGGACTTGGAAAGAAAAGCTTAACTAACTTAATAAAAATCTGTACCCATCTTTGAGGATGATTGAGATCATCCTCTACTTTCCCTCTAGAGACTTGAAGGTGTGGGACCCGTTCCCTCCTTCCCTCCCCTGTTGATGTGAGCTGCTGGGGTCAGTAAGGCAGGAGAGTCTCACAGGTGGGATGGATTTGTTTCCCATTCCCAGAATTTCTCCTGTGGAAAAAGAGATTAAGCTCAAAATGAAATGTTTCTCTAGTGACAAGGGGGAATAAAGATTTCTGGTTTAGTGGATCAGCGTAAAGCATGTGTACAAATCTGTTGGTAGCTCACAATTTCCTGCTTGCACTGTCTTTCTTGAGAGAAATCACTCTAAAGCAGAAATTTACATCTGCGTAAAAATTTAACATTTCATTATCCAGTTTCTTTATTAAAACTCAGACTGTGCTTAGGGTTTATACACACACATCCTTAAAAAGCAAAGTAAAATATGTATATTGTTCTTCTGCAGTAATAAACTGAGGAATAAAGAGTATCTGCTCCCAGAGTGGCAATGGTTGAGGAGCACATCCCTTTCTCTGGAAAATGTGAATGTATAGGGGAGAGCTTTGAATAGCGTATATATCTGCTGCTTTAAATAGTTCATGCTGGCTTGTGGAGAAACCTAAGTAAATGAATCAAACACTTGGACAATGTCTGGTGTGCATTACAAGCAAATGATAGCAGTGCTGATGCTTGCAGGAGATCTCGTTTGATGTTGTCTGTACTCTAATTTACATTATCTTCACTGCTCTGTGAGAGAGAGAAACTTTCTCAGAGGAAGAGATTAAATTTGTTGACCTTTCTTTGCAGAATAAGCCAACAGCAAAACTTGGGGTGGGTAACAGAAATGTGTGGTTCTGCTAGCCAGTTGGCCTCACTAAAAGGTTATGATCTTACAAGAGTTGTAGATCAGAAACAGATTTTAATGCTTTCTCTAAGTCATTGTCATGGTTCACTCCCAACCACGCGGCCTCTCGCTCAACAGATCTTAAAAACACCTTCCCACCACCCCTCCCTTCTTCCTGGGGTCAGTTTTGCTCCCGGTTTCTCTACCCGCTTCCCCTGAGCAGCACAGAGGGACGGTGAATGGGAGTTGTGGTCAGTCCATCACACATTGTCTCTGCCGCTCCTTCCTCCTCAGGGGAGGGATCCTCACGCTCTGCCCCTGCTCCAGCGTGGGGTCCTTCCCATGGGAGACAGACCTCCATGAGCTTCTCCAATGTGAGTCCTTCCCATGGGCTGCAGTTCTTCACAGACTGCTCCGGTGTGGGTCCCTTCCACGGGGCGCAGTCCTTCAGGAGCAGGCTGCTCCAGCACGGGCGTCCCATGGACTCACGCTCTGGTGTGGGGTCTCTGCTTCCCCGTGACCCTCCATGGCTCTCACCAGGGGCTGCAGGGGTAGCCCTGTGCTGGCCACCTCCTCCCGTCTTTCTGCACTGACCTGGGCATCTGCCTGGCTGTCTCTCACATCCCACCACTCTCTCTGCCGCAGGTTTTTTTTACCCTCTTAAATAGCTTTTCACAGAGGCACTACCACTGTTGCTGACTGGCTGGGCTGTGGCTGTCAAACTTGGACCCGGGGATGCTTCTGGCAGCTTCTCACAGGAGCCATCCCTGCGGCCCCTTGCCACTACCAAAACCCCACTACACAAACCCAGCACGAGAGCATTTCATTAAATGTTTTGGGTAGATTTTAAAGAAATGCAGAGAAAGTTTTTGAGTGGCCTGTCAAGAGTCACCTTTCCCACAAAACCAAGCGCTGACCTGGCAAGACTATCACGTAGATTGTTATGAAATCCTGCCACAGAAGGATTGTTTAGGCTTTTCGGCTGCACACGTGCGTCAGTGTAATGAGAATTTGGCAGAGGGCCTGCGCTCCGTGACACCTTCAAGGATGTTATTGGAAAGCCCTGAGGTTTTGCATCTTCCTTGGAAACAATGCTGTGGGAAGTCCAGATCTGCTCATCAGAGCAAAACTTACTCTTCAGCCATTGCACATGAACACTAGGGGATTTTGTTCTAGAGGTTTGTGTTTAAAGATGCTGGAGACTTACTGGTACCTAATAGACACGCTTCCTTTGTGAACTTGCCTCGGTCACTGGAAAGCCCAGCCAGAGCGCTTGCTCTGCTCTGCACACTGCAGCTTCTTGTCAGGCCGTTATGACTGAAGGAGGTGGTGTCAAAATAATTGGTTCAGTTCTGGGAACAGCAAAACAAGGGCCCTTGTCGCAGGGTTTGTGCCACTGTCATTATAGCATTATGGTCACAAACATTTTGGGCGTGTTTTCCTGGTGCTGAGCATCCATGTGCAGACAGCAAATATCCATGACGATTGAACAGCCAGGCCATTAATTCAGGTGCTTAAGTACAGATTTGAGGACATCTGGTTAGTCATTGCCTAAGGGCTGATTTGAGTCACTGTGCACCCGTGTCCTGTCTGCCAGCAGAGAGAATAAAAGTTGCCTGTTAGAGAGTGTGCTGTGAGATGTCTCACCCCAGGGTATGGCCTCTCCCATGGCTTTGCTCCAGAGATGAAATACAGTTAAATGCTCCCAAAAGCTTGGTGGTCCTAAGTATTCTCATGGTGTGTGCAGAACACAGAGACGGTTCAACATGTGGGGCGGAAAGCAGAGATTTGACAATTGAAGAGTGTTTTGTGCCAGCAGTGGTTATTAGGAGAGGAGCTCAGTGTGCCTTGCAGGTGCCCCCCACCCTCTGCACGATGACGGGGTGGACAAGGAGATGGGGCTCTGTACAGCCTCTCGATGTCACTACTTCCTCGCAGAACCCATGGGCCAGGGCTGTTGAGGATCCGCATGGATGCTGGAGGGTGTGGACTGAGCTTGGGACCACTTTCCCCCTCCCCAGGGACGGGCATGGCAGTGGATGGCTGTACATTGGTTTCCAGCCCGCTCTTAGCGGTGTCCCCAACCGCTGGCTGCTTGGTTCCCTAGTGACTTCAGCACCTTGAGAGCCTCAAATAGCAGCTCCTGCAAGCCTTTAGTGTTCCTTGTTTTTCCAGCCTGCTGCTCGGGATGGCATTGTGTATTCTGCAGACAGCAGAGACCCCCTCAGCACGCCGAGCAGCAGGAGCATTTGGGAACAGTTAACCCTCAGAAGCTCAGCGGTGATAGTGGAGGGTGGTTTTTCTTTAAGTGCTTCACTCAATGGACTTGAATCTATCTCCTTTCTCCTCACCCATCAGCAGCACTTTTCAGTCTTTGCCATCTTGGGCACTGCATATGCTTGATCAGTGAGACTTACCAAAAATGATC
The DNA here is from genome assembly GCA_027574665.1 of Rhynochetos jubatus. Lineage (NCBI taxonomy): Eukaryota > Metazoa > Chordata > Aves > Eurypygiformes > Rhynochetidae > Rhynochetos > Rhynochetos jubatus. The sequence goes on along the minus strand of CM050652.1, from coordinate 26,503,286 downwards.
TGGGTTTTGCCCCCCCTGGCCAGCTGTTTCTGTGGATGACCCCCAGTGCCTGATGCCTTCCAACCACCAGCTTACTGCTTGGCTGCTCTTGCCAGCACAAGTCAGGCAAATTCCTTTTGTCTGCGGGAGGATCGGAAGGAGCCAGCTTAGGGCTTTGTTTCTATGTTTGAACATTTTTAAATTACTGAGCGTCAGAAAAAATACACTCAATGCACTCAAAAATGCGCTCGCAGAGGCTTAGAAACACTAGATCTAGATGGTTTAGAAGAATAAAGGATAAGGAAAATATTTCTTTGGTTGCTAGGATGCCTTTTTATCACTGAGATCAGTGTGGTTTGGGCTTTTTCTTTTTATTTAGAAGTGTGACTTATTATGGTTAAAGCATTGCTACAGTGTATTCTGACAATAGATTTAAGTAAATGAGACAGTTGGCTAGCACTTTGATGTGAAAATTAGATCTGAAGGGTAGATTGGCCAAGGATTTTAATTTTTCTTCAAAGGAAAAATAATGCAGAGAGTTAGTGATGATAGAAATTCATGGCTATTCTTTATCGAAAGTGCCAGGAGTGGCGTTTACCAGGACGTTTGTCCTCGAAATCTATTCTGCGTGATACGATCGCACAGAAACACTGTGCATCTCATGCAGCTGAGAAAAGGAGCGTGAATTCAAGGCAGATATTTTTCTGCTAGCGTTACAGCCCCACGCAGGGGTTTTATCATCACGGAGGGGAATATATGTCTGGTTCTTTGTCTTCGGCTTTTTTGTGACAAAGGAATTCCCATTTGAATCGCCTTGCTCCGTTCAAGCCCCCTCCGAGCCCCTGGTTTAGCAGCAGTCAGTCTTTGCAGTGTCCTGACGTCATCCAGTGTATGCATAAGCCCTGCTATTGTCTTACGGGGAGCAGGGGCTGGGGATTGCAGTATCTGGTGGCTGCTACCTATTTACGCCAGCCCGTATCGTGGAAGGGACGCTGGCCTGCCCTTATCTCTTGGATTTAAAACAGAAGCTCCTGCTTTTTGCTTCCTGAAGAAGGACCTTCGCTGCGGTGGCGAGGAAAAGCTGTCTGCGGTGTGGAGCAGAGGAGAGGAGAATCTGGGAGCTTGGATAGCCTGGACTGCATTGTCTGGCTTTATGACCCCTGCTGTGTAGCAGTCTCATCCCAACTCTCACACACTCCCTCTGTCTTCCACTCTTTTTTCTTCTTTCCTTTTTAAAATAGCAGCATCTGGGGCCAGCCATGTTTGGCACTGAATCTTCATGTAAGTAAATGCATCCCACTTACATCCTTTTATTTTTCTGTTGAGAATAGGGGTTGTTTTATCCCCCTGTGCTTGCATTCCCTTTGCTCTAGGTTGTTGGCTGAAAGCTGCGGTCCTTGCCTGCTTAGGAAGGGACGAAGGATGCCGGAGGGGAAGCACCTACCTCCTAACAGCGGGTGCATCCTCGGTGCCGGCAGCAAAGCAGCCAAGGGCTGTCAGCATTGCTGTATTCAGGCCACTGAAAGATGGGGAGAAAAAGGCAGCTTTGCTTGAATGTGTAATTGATAAGATCGCATCTGTTAGTGATCGGGAGTTGCAAATGCTCTCGTGAATGCGCTACTCGGATGATATGTTTGGGGACTGGGAATGCTGCAGCATTCGACAAGCGAGAGCTGGGGGAGAGTGATTTAGTCGGCAGGAAAAGGCTATCTATCTCATTTGCTTCATTTTTGGTTCTGGGAAAAAGGCTTCTGTGGGATCCCTCCTGTAACTGGAGAATCCAGAATTAAATTGGGTGGAATTCTAAATATGAGGTGATAAATGCAAAATAATAGGATCCTTTATTTGTTTCTTCCTAATCTTTGTACTGGAAAACCTTAACTGAGGCAGTCTGCTATATAACAGCAGTGCAGACGCGTGTCATTGAAAGCGGGCAGCTTTGGTTCAGCGGGAACAACAAATACCTGCCTGGCAAATCTGGCTGCAGAGGAAGGCTGGGGGTTTATATATAAATAATGTTGCTGGTGACAGCGCGGCTGTGTGGAGACCAGTCTGATCCAGTGATTATCGGGTGACTGAAAAGCAGAAAAGGGTCAGTTTACACTCTATTTTGTGCACAAATAGCACTGCATGTTAAAAACGTGTCTCGTTGGAATACGAAGCAGGGGTGCTTCGTATTTCTTAGAGCGTATAACGTGCAGTGTAGTGTAACGTCTCCATGCCTGGGACTCTGTGATCCAGCTATTCATGAGAAGTGGTAAGAGCATCGGGATATGTTGTAATCATGTCCTTCTGGCTGTCAGGCCCTCCCCCCCCCCCCCCCCCCAAAGGGTTAATTGGTCCTGTTGCCTGGCTCTGGCAGCTCCCCACCTCCTCAGCCACAATGCCTGCTCTCAAGGTCAGGCAGCATAAAACCAAAATTTGCTTTTAGACTTCTTTTGTTTGGGGAAGCTCTTTTCATGCATGGCTGTAAACATGTTTGCAGCTCCGGGTCAGTGGAGCGTGAGCGGGGATGCGGAATGCTGTAGGTGCATCTGTTTATACAGATCTGTATGCCCCAGCCTGTGTGTCTGTGAGGTCTGTGTATGAACCTACCGTAAGATGAAATCAGTCGCCTACCTGCCCTCTCGCAGAAGCTGCACACTCGGAAAGTCAGAAGTAGTCAGGATTGTTCATTTTCGTGGTCCTCTCTTGTTTTATGAGTTGCATTAATAAAGGGCTTGCTTGTCACATGCTTGTTTTTAGCTAAAGCCACTGGGTTGTACCACCAGCAGCTCTGGCTGCTTTTGTTTCCATGGTTCCCACAATTTAGAAAAGGGCGATAGGAGCTTCCGCAACAGCCACTACCTCTTTCCCACAAGAGTCTAGCGGTGTTATTTGCCTATAAAAAAGGGGTTAAACACAGCACGGCTACTTGCCATCGATCCCAGCAGAGGTTGTGGCCAGTCCCTGCCCGCACTCCCCGGCTGGGGCAGGCGAAGGCAGCGTGATGGCCTCGCCTTTGTTCAGACCCTATTCCCTGCACCTCTACCAACAGCCTGGACCTCGTGCCCGAGGGGCCGCCCGGGACCCTGAGGTGAGGCTGGACAGTCCATCCCACTGTCCGCTGCCACTGGAACCTGACACATGGGAGGGGTGAGGGGGCTCCTGGCGATGCCCCCCGCGGGCCTGCCTGCACAGGGCAGCCCTTGTGTAAACAGCCCTGCTGGTGCCGCTGCTGGAGGAATGGTGGGTTTGCTTTCAAAGATGGAAAATTGTATCAAAATTAATTACATTTAAATCTAGTCACAGCTAGGGGTTTATGGTCTTCCCTCTCCTCCTGTCTTCATATTCCCAAACTGTCAAATGACAGCGTTGCAACTAATTTGTAATATTTCTGTCCGGGTAGAGCAGCATTGGGTCACCGAGGCAGACGTGTGTAATGTTAAATAAAATAATAAAAATCAGCATCATCTGGTCCTTGAAAACGTGGCAGAAACCATTTCTGCTGCTGTCTGAACAGCATGAAATGAGCAGATTACATTTTTTTTAATCCTGCTGTATACACTTAGTATTTAGGCTTTTATTTTGCCTTTTCTCTGATTAAAAAAAACCAACCCCCCAAAAAATGGTCAGAAGCAAATCCTGGTTTAGAACCTTTAATTCTGTCACGCGTTATCAAAATATTTAAATGTCAAATCAGCTCTCATTCAGCAGTCCTGGTTTTTCTTTTTAACAGCAGTCAGAAGGGCAATAAAAGACAGTCCGAGGGCCATTGTGGAAACACAGGCATCTGCTTATCGCCTCCCGGACGCAGGGAAAGACAAACAGCAGGCGACGGCGGCCTGTGAAGGGGGGTAAGGCAGCAGGCGATGCACAAACGGCTGCTAACGCTCCGGCGTGTGATGAGTGAGGAAAGAGTGGGCACTCCCATGGAGTGTCCGTGGGAAGGGTTGCGCTGTGGCAGGGTAGTTGCCGTATGGTCATGCTCAGTCTTTTCCATTGGTCACATGTCCTCTTTATAATCCCCACGGGATTATGAACGTATGCGCCAGAGACCCTTCACCTTCAGCGCTTTCGTTCTGATCCCCTTGCGGCCACACTGCCCCGAGTGGTGTCGGGGGGCTGTATGCATGGGGTGGGAGAGCTGTCCGTCCCACGCCACCTCTCCGGCTAACCCGACAGGTTTATCTGCTCGCTGGCATGGTTTCACATTCCATAAGGGGTAAATAAAACTTGGGTTGGTAAAGCATCGTGTTGAGAATGCAGACTCTTTGGAGGTGAGGTGATGCGGCACTGTGGCGGGGAGGCAGCGGGGCTCTGGGCAAGTGATGAGCTGGTCCCTGTGAGAAGGAGACCGCTTCTCAGTCCAGGAAGGAGTGAGAACCTAGGGGAAATAAAAGTCAAACATCACCCGTCTGACTTGTAATGCTCCCAGTTGCAGGCCTACAGGAGAGAGAACAAAGGCACAAATTAAACTGAAATGTGAGAGCCGCTTCATTTAGTGGGGCTCAGCAATGCTGGAGGGTTCGGGGGCCAAATCTCCCTGTGTAATGAAAAGAAATGGGGCGGGGTGTGGTTTGGAGCCCATAAAGCAAGCAAAGAGGTGCTCAGAGAGCCATTTCATCCATATCTGAGAGTTTGCACCATGTATGCTTCAGATACCCCAGACAGAGTTACTCAGTAGGAAGCTGCAGGGAGGGTATCGCGCACACACGTCACGCCACTCACCCCAGCGCTGTTGAAAGGACCCCCAAGCACACTATAAAAGACTGAGGTGATGCGCTTGTCATGGTTTAACCCCAGTCAGCAACTCCGCACCACACAGCTGCTAGTTCGACTTCCCCCTCCCCCAGGGTGACTGGGGAGAGAATCGGAAGAAAGATGTAGGAAAACCCATGGGTTGAGGTAAGAAGAGTTTAATAATTGAAAATAAATGAAATAAAATAATGATACTAATAATACTAGCACTACTAGTGGTGATAATAATATGTATGCCCACTTAAGCGTGCCAGGGAAAGCCGCTGTGCTTGTCCCAAGCTCACTGTACCGTCTTCTGCTCTGCCTGTTCAGAAAGTGCTTTTGTTCCTGGGCATTTTTTTTCACACTCTCTTCCAGCCAGAATGCAATAAATGGGAAAAGTTGCACAAAGATAATTGATTTTATGGAATCAGGAAACTAGTCTTAGCAGCCAACAGTGGAGAAATGAAAGATCTTAGCATCAGATATTAAGAGCAAGGATGATCTGATTGGCAGAAGTGCTGCCTGCCTCTTCCTTTCCCCAGCACCGGTACTCACCCTGGAGGGCCAGCCAAAATCTGACCACTTACTGCTGTCTCCCCGAGCTGGTTCATGGAGTGATTCAATGAGCAACAGCACAAGGGAGGGTGGAACACGACTCTTAAAACTGGTGGGATAGGACTCTGGTGAGAGTGGGCTCCGCTGAACCAGCAGATGACCAAAATACTCCTTTTTTGAGCATAAATAGCCCACTATCATCCTAAATTGCCAAGACCAGTAGTAACACTAAGTACAGGTACGTGGCATCAGAAAACAGCCACAATTTCACAGTGATGTTACACTGGTTTCTCAGGCAACCTTATGTCAGAGAGAGGTTACAGGAACGTACCAGAAGCTGTAACTTTAAACCAATGTATTTGCCTGCTGAGATTCCCCGCTGATCCCCATAGAGTCGGGATTGTTGAAGAAACTGCACAACCAGGTCAAGAAGAGGCTTGACTACAGCAGTGTCAAATGCCAGAGTAAACCTGGATTATCAAGGGGATGGAGATTGCAGGAGCTGTAATAAACTTGGCAAATTCAGCAGTGAATCTGCAAGACATTTGGAGGGAAAATGTAGTCTCGTCCTCCTATTTTACAGTAGGTTTTGAGGATTTAGAGTACTTTTATTTGTATATTTTTAATAAAAGTATTTTTTTTTTAAATACGTGAGAGAAGAGCGGGTTCTGTAAACTGCTTGGTTAGAGACCTCAGGTGATGTCTCCAAGGGCTTGACTGTATGAGTGCTCGGGAGGACAGGGACTTGAAGCTCAGCCCTCCTTCTCAGGCAGCACCAATGGCAGTTTGAATTGGCTGTGTTGAGCTGTTTACAAGCAGGCAGCTGTTGGGAAGGTTTACGTGCACCTTGCCCTTTCTTCCTCCAGAAAGAATAAGTGAGCAGAGACATCTCTCAGGCTAGATTCAACTCATGCATTTGACAGTTTTGGATGATTTGGCTCTTACAGCCCTGGATCACCTTTCTTGTCTCAGTAGTTTAGAGGTTGCAAGGATCTGGTGTAAAGTTACTGAATATAGTGCTAGTCTCTCGTGTAGCTGTGTCCACACATGAGCTTCTGGAACGGGGAAGAAATCTCAAGGTGCATGCAATGAATAGGGTAGCCTTGGTTTTCAGACCGTCAAATCGGTTGGTCCTTGCCAGAGCTAAAAGCGTGAGCTGTAATTAGTGGAGGGGTCTGTGACTGGTCAAACATGACCAAAGATCTTTCAGATTTAACACAAAAATCATAGAATAACTTAGGTTGAAGGGACCAGCTACTCCCTCAGCGCAGGAGCAGTCTCCGGGTTTGTGCCAGAGAAAGATGCCATCTCAGTCCATCTGCATGTCTGCAGAATCGTATGCCATCAAGACAAGCTTCAACTTGACCAGTCTGATTTGCAGCATGGAAATAGCACCAGGAATAGGGATAAATCTTTATGCCCAAGGACGACTGAAAGATTATCAGAGTCCCTTTGGGCCATGTGACCCAGATAGGAAGTGCAGAACATGCAGTGAGGACTGTGTCATATTGTTTGATCTGGGGTAGAAGCAGTAGAGTTTCATGTAATTTGGGGGTAATTAATGGGTATGCCCAGCAAAAAAACCTACTTGCACAACAACCCAAGTCATCTCTTTTCATCTTAGCTAGAATACCCTGCCTGGTCCTTGAAACTCGAGGAAAAGGTCTGAAAGGTGCTACGAAAAGAGCATGTGGGATGCAAGGAGAGAGAGTATTCCAGGTTTCAAGATTAATGGGCATCTTTCCTGTTTGGGGAAAATACTGATGTAACACCACTGTTCAGACCCTTTCATATGAAGGTCAATATCTAGAATGAGACAGAATCTTAGAAATGCCATTATCGTTGTAAAGGATAGGATGCTGAAGCTCTGTATTAGGGAAGTAAGCAGTACAGCTACAGAGAAAAACACTTGCTACCCAGAATCTGGTGTAGCTCAGTGGAAAATTGGCTGCCTTTGCTGTGTTTGATCAAAGTGAAGCTTATGCTGAGGAATCAACTTCAGATGCTGAGAAACCTGGAGTGCAAGTGAACCCATATTCTACCTCGACTAAGAAATGTGCCATGGCTTCCCAGCATTAGATGGAAAGCATTTTAGGAGTTCCTAGTGCTGTCTGTGGGTTTCATTTGGAAATGGCATCTTGAGGTTCATCATGTGTTTTGATCAGTAGGTGGGAAGTAGAAGGGAAATTCTTGTGAAACTACAAGGCAGTGGTACAAAATTGGAGTCTGATACATTTGACCTCGTTTGAGAAATCCAGTGGCTGGGAAGATCTTTCCTCGGTGCAGTGAAATGAAGGATGCTGAGGTGACCTTCAAAGGATGCTAGATAGTGTTTCAGCCTAAAGCAGGAACCTATGGTGAAAACAGTACAAAGCTGGGGAGCTTTTCAGAGAAAGTATATAGCTATAGTGGGGACTTTCCTCATTAGTATAGCCCTTAGATAGCTTTTGTAGAGGGTTGACTGAACAGGGAAGAAAGATGAGAGTGTGGTGGGAATGCACTCTGGAAGAATTTGCCTTGTGCTCAAAAGGTCTATAGCCTAAGAAGCCATGAGGAGATTTTGAAGATGCCAGTGGAAAGATTACCCATCTCCTCTGGCCTGTCATGTTTAACATGCCTGATGATTTTGCAATCTACAGTGATGGTATGATTTCTTATATGTCATCACTCCAGAAAATGCTGACTTACGCTTTACTGCTAGGAATGCGCATTGGAAAGCTGTTGCGTATTTGGATTTCTTGCTGTACTTGCCTGAGTGTCGAAGTACCCGTCTTACAGTACATCAGGGAGTTTTAAGAGGATATGGTCTTGATATTGATGAGATGTGGTTTTGCAAGTACAAAAAAAGGTAAAGGTACTCAATTACGTATTTTATAAGTTCCTGGATGGGAGTAGAAAAGGGGGATAATGTTTTTTTAACTTCATGTGTTTGCTGCATTTTTAAAAGTAGTGAGGGATCATATGATGAGGACACTACTAGAAAGCAAATTCTGATGAGAGGGGCATATATTACAACTTCATGGAGCTCAGATTATGGCAGCTGATGTCACTAGTAAGATCTCTGCTACAAGAAGATAGCATCCCAAGCATAACCTGAACTGCATAAATCACTGGGTTACCAATACTTACAGTGTGAGTCACACTGACTCTGAACTGACCTAGCACAAGGAAAATACTGCTGGTCACAAGTATTAGGGAAAAGAAAATGCGTCGTAGTTAGCAATACTGAAAGATGCTTAAAAGGTACGTTTAAGGTTCAGGAGGAGAGCTGAATGTGGGAAGTACTAGCACCACTAACCTGTTTTCCTGTCAGCTGCGTTCACTAATGGCGTTAGTAAGGTATCCGGGACTGCCGCAGTGGCAGTAAATTGTGCCACTGTGTTTGCATAGAGGTAATAACCAGTCACTCAAGCATGCTGATAAAATACTCTCAATCTTTGGTTTATATTTTCAAGGAGAATAGAGTGGATCAGAAATGTCAGATTAGCTGGTAAAGAACCATGGCAAGTTGTGTGTGAAGATCCCATGCTGTACTTTGTGATCCACAAGGACATGAGTCCAGACAGTCCAGCTAAAAAGCCCTGGAAATTTTACAGGCAGCAAATGAAGGCAAAGGTCTGCTAAAGGGTTAAATAGGCCGGGAAAAGTGTTCCCGTTACTCAGCAACGTATATCAGCCTGGCTATTCTCTGTGTCCTCTGCTGCTTGCGTGGTCCATGGTGATAACTCCAGATAAGCTGTTATTTTGTACATAGCAAAGAGGGTGATAATCAGGCTGCTTGTGCAAATGGATGGAAAAAAGCTCTGAATGGTGGAAATGAGCAGCCAGATAAAAAGCAGCAAGGTCCCAGCTGTAAGTCACGCGTTCAAGAGGGGAAGTTCCTCCAAGAAGCCACCCAATTGTGAGAGGCCTAAACCATGAACATTTAATAGGAGGATATGGTGTCCTTTGTCACAGGATAGATGGCAGGTCCTGCAGGAGCAGATTTCTCTACGATTGCTGACTGGCTAGTGATGTCTTCCTGTGGCTTCAGCTGAAGTGTTAGGGTAGCACAAGGAGATGGCACTGGGATGAAGGGTTTCTCAAATGTGTTTGAGACATACTATATCACAGAATCACAGAATGGTTTGGGTTGGAAGGGACTTTACAGACCATCTAGTTCCAACCCCCCTGCCATGGGCAGGGACACCTTCCACTAGACCAGGTTGCTCAAAGCCTCATCCAGCCTGGCCTTGAACACTTCCAGGATGGGGCACCCACAGCTTCTCTGGGCAACCTGTGCCAGTGCCCCACCACCCTCTCTGGGAAGAATCATCTTTAGTAGTTGTCATGCTATAGTGGGTCTACCAGGTGTCGCCTCAGCCCATAGAGATGCAACAGCTACGATGACCAAGAGATTAAGTTGCCTACCCAGAATAAAGCGCTGGTGGTCTGTCACAGCAGAAGGGGGTCCCCCAAAGAATGGGCATTCAAAGGCCTTTACAGAGGACCTTTTCTAGAGTTACCTTCGTAGGTGTAAGTATTTTCACGACTGGGGTCCTCGCCATGCTAGGATACACCTCCACGCCACGGAAGGTGGCATTGCTGTGGGCGTCGCGTGTCGCAGCCTGCAGTGACCTGCCTGGCCACAGAGACATTAGCCTGGTGGCTCTGAGGCACTGCATGTATGCTAATGACTTAGAGTCTCTGCGGGGCTTGGCTGCCTGTCAGAGAGGAATGAAGCTGTAGATTTAGAACCAGTGCTCTGTACTGCGAGAGTTCAGTGAACTACGTGCCTGGCATTTAGTTAGGTTATGTCTTGTTTGTGTGTCTGTGGTGACACTCAATTAATTCTTCCATAAAATAAATCATGGATAAATACTCACACAGAATTATGCAAAAAAAACCCAAACAGATGAGAAGAAAAGGCTCGTGTTTGGACTTGCCATCCTTAATAGTATCCCTTAAACACAGAGGCTTCCCCAAGGGAACAAAGCGATGTGACTCCCTAATGTGGAACGTCAGCGCCACAGTCACTGTGGAGCGAGGCACTGTGGGCAGCAGCTGCTGCCTGCACTCTGGCAGCAAATGCGCGGCGTCCGCGTTTTCAGCTATTCTCCTTCAGTTCAGTGAGCTGTGTGCACTCCAAGTCTGGTTTGGTTTATACTGGGAAGAAAAAGGTGGGTTTATGTCACTGAACAATCTAACTACAGATGAAGGAGTTAAAAAAACCTCAGTTTTTACTTATGTAGGTTTGGGGGGGTGTTTTTGGTTTTTTTACTTTGACAGTTGCTGTGAGTTAAAACTATAACTGCCCTGGTTTTACTAGGACTGTAAAACAAACTAGTTGACCCAAGTTAAAGCAGTTTTTTCCTAGTGAAGGAAGTGCCTGAAGCTGTCTCCCATATAGCAGAGATGCTGATGTGAAGCTGTGGTCCTGCTGCTTCTCTCCAGGAACTGGGAATTCAGTACCAGGGCAGCTAGTAATTCTTGTTACCGTGTGTGAGGAGCCCAAAGGTTTACACGCGTGTGGAAACTGAAGTGCTCTCTCATCTCCAGAAGCATTGCAGACATACTGACAGAAGAGGGTGGAGGTGTATTGTGGGCGGCGTGGGCGGCATGGGCAAGCCTGTGTTGCTGCTCACGCATGTGCTGCCTTACGCACAGGTAAGGGGGGACTGTGCTGCCAGGGTGTCTTCCAGAAACTGGAATTTCATCTCTGAAGACCAGCTGCTGCAGATTATTGATGGCTTTGTTGTTGTTGTTTTTAATAGGCTAAAATCTGGCTGTTAAGTTCTGCAGTCTGGAAGTTCCTTTCAAAGGGAAAGATGCACAATCCTGAACTTGAATCATGGTTGTTGGGCTGTGCTTTCCAGCATCTAAACTCACAGAATTAATCTGATTAAATAATGTGGAAGAAGAAAATGAGGATGGACGGTCAAATAATAGCAAAAGTCATCAGTGGATACAGGCAGCATGAAATCTAATCAAAATATACTTGTGAACAGCAGTGAGACATTAAACTATAAAATGATTGGTGAATGAGATAAACATGGTATGACGAGAAATATTGTAGAGCATTTAAAAAAATCACCTTGTTTCCCAACACTTCATTTGCTTTCATTCTTGCGAGAGGAATGGAGTGCTAGCTATGAGCAAAAGTAGAAATAACTTCCTTTTTTCATTATAAAGTTGCCTTTTCCAGGGCCTTACACATGAGCCTGAGGCAAAACATGGCCTTCATGGACTCAAGTTTTATCTGATTGCTTCTGTGGAAGTGATTTCCCACCAGCTCCTGCAGTCTGCTAATGTCCGAAAATAAACCAGCAACAGCAGCTGGCTTATGGTACAAGTCACTGCAATCGAGTGTGTTTCGGCCATTTGCAGGTGGTCACCTTTTCTTTGGGAACAGCATGTCAGGATGGTTTTGAGCAATGAGAGACGTGTCCTAAATAGGTGTTGAAAACCTTGGTGCTGGGTTCTTAAGAGCTTAGGCTGATTGATGAGATCAGGCTTTTCTGTGATCACTACTCTCAGAAATAGTACATGATCTCTTACCAGGTTTGTCTGTATGTGTCCTTACTTAAGTTTAAATAAAAGTGTGACTTTTTTCTTAACAAGGTTAATTAAGATGGTACAAAACCCCCTACACAGATTCTCATTAAAGACCAGATTGAGTTAACAAGCTGTAGGTTTAAGGTTAATTGAAATAAACTTTCTTAGCTGAAATAAGAATGTCCATGAACTGTACTGCATCAAAATGTGGGTGCAGGCAGGTCAAAGTACTTTAAAGTAGTACTCGTAAAAATGTCAACATGGCTTATTGGTTTTGGTTTTTAATGTCTTTCATAACACTTCTTACAGTTTTCAGAAACTCAGAATGAAACATCACCTTGTTTGCTGTGCTCTCAAGTTTCTTAACAAGCATGAATGACCTGTGATAAAGGGTTTGAAGTTCACATCTGCTGAAGATGAACTACAGTTTCTAAGCATAACAAATTAATAACTTTGTTTTCTTTGATCTTGCTGCTATGCAATTAGCCTGTTAGTGATGTTTCTGCAAAGCTAATGATACGTATTTGGAGAACACCAAGAAAATGGAACCTAAGTAGTGTTAGTTGCCCTACCCTTAGATAGGGCCATGCTTCCATGAGATGTTTGCTTGTAGGAAAGCCTAGAGACACTTCTGTAGATCCACTGTGGCAGAGCATCAACAATTCTGAGAGCACAAGGTGAGAAGGGCCTTCTTAAATTTATGAGGGTGTTATCTGTAATAGATGTGCACGTAAGCCATTGCCCAAGGCGCTATAAAAGTCTACTTTATAGGCTTTTAAAGCCTACTGTCTATATTCTGGTCTTGATCTTAATGCTAAATTTCAGCTGGTTTTAAAACTTTTGAGGTTATGACAAAACAAGGAATCTGGCACAAACTGTATTTTGCAAGTTGTTGCAAAATCAGGTATGGGCTAGGTGGCTGATGTGTGGAGAATGGTTTAAGATGAAGAATAAGAACAGTTGGAAACCTGAAGGAGGAGGTCAAGTCAACTTCATTCTTGAGCAACAAGAAATTCGAGAAGGTGTGATGAGCTAGAAGAGAGAAGGAAATCTGCAACACGGAAGATCCTAGAACAGTAAACTCTTGAATTGTGGGGATTTGGAAAATGTGAGAGCTAAAATCTCTTTGATCTGTCTTTGATGGTGGAATGCTTAATCCTGCCCACCGTTCCTTTATGAAAACCTTCTGCCATTCCCATGAAGAAATCAAGAGCCATCCGTAAAATGTAAAATGCTAGAAATGCTATCAAAGTGATTTTAGTAAATGAGGCCATTTTAGAAATGAAATCCAGTCATCAGTCTCCCTTTACTCCAATATCTAGATGAGAAGGTGGATAGTAGATAATTCTCCATACTGAGTGTTATCACGCAGTCCTTGACTTCTGTGTGAACAAGCGTTTATCGCGTCATGGAGCCAGTCCCCCTGCTCCCGGGTGGGCTGGGAAAACAGGGCAGTGTCTCTAGGGCCGTGGTGGGGAAGCTGCGACAACCAAGCTGATCCATGGTTGAGGGGGTTGACATAAACCCTACTTGATTTCCAAGTCTTTTCAGAGGTTGGAGTGGAGGCAGACTTCTTTTTCCTTCCCTCACTTTCCAGTGGCTGCTTTTGTGATTTTCTCTAGGTCTGTCAATCCTGACTGCACCCTGTTTTATTGAAAGCACCAATTAAGTAGCCAAGCGTTTGCTCTTCCTCCCAGATGGCTCCCTCTTCAATACGGGAAGCAATCTGTGCTGTAACAAAACGGGCAGGAGCCCAAGCTGTAATCTTGTCCACAGATCGGTGCAGTCTGCCGTTTGAAACTGAATTCATAGTGGGATGTAAGTTAACGGTGTAGTTCACAGGAAGGAGCAGAACTGGGACGCGGTGGGAGTGGGGGAGAGGAGAAACTGCCTGGTGCTGTTTTGTTTGAGCCTGGCTTGCTCCTAATCCTGCTAGCCATTCAGTCTTGATGGTAGCAATAAGCCTGAGTACCAGCTGTGCCTTCCCAAGGGCTGCTGTGTTATTTTCAGCTCCTGTGAAAGTGAGGAATTTCCATTTAATTTGCATCTTTTTTCCCCCTTCTCTTTCTCTAATGAAGGAGTGAGTACAGCAAATGCATTTATGCCCTCCTTAGTGATGCCTCCCCTCCTTTCAGCTGCATCTACAGTAAGATCCCTTTCAATCCATTGCTTGCTTTAGATCTAGCATCTTGTAATTCACAGAAAATAACTGAAAAGTCTCTGCTTACTGATGAGATCTCCTGCAGCTTCCATCTGCTCCGTGGGCACTTTTGTTCAGAACTCGGATGTCTGAGCGTAGGCCTATTCACCCATTCAGCATGGCCCCACAGAGATTTTCCTGCTCGATAGTTTTCCCTTTACTCTGAAAAATCTTGGATTTTCAGAATATGTATTGGGAACTTACTGGAAGAGCTACTTCAATTTTCCTCCTTATTTTTCAGAACTTTAAAGATGACAGTGGAGAAAATCACTGAACATGCCACTTTGATCACTTCCAACAGACAGTGTTTCAGGTTTTCCCTGGAAGCTTAGTTTTCACAGTCCTCGGCTGTAAAAAGCATGATGCTGTCTTTTCTGTTACAGCCTGTACAGCATACCAGATAGGTTGCCAGAGAATAATAAGGGGCACTGAATTAATTCAGTAAATCTAAAAAAAAAAAAAAAAAAAAGCCATTTCTCAGTCTGTGGTGGGAAGACCATGTTTAGAGAGCTTGGTCTGCTACAGAGAGGGTTTGGCTAGGTCTCTGGCATGAACAGATCAAAGTGTCCAAAGTATAGGTAGCCAGAAGATGCTATGTACTTAAGTGTTCTGCTCAGTGGGACCTACTGGTCTCTGGGTGGACTGACAAGGGTCATCTTTAACAGGTAAGGAGGGGAGTTCGGCTCTTCAAGTACAGCTTCACTGATGCAAGCACTTTCATCCCATTACATCTCTGCAAAACGCAATGTTTCTTCCAATTCCAGTCACTAATTCCATCTGCTTCGAGCAAGATTTGAAAGCTGTTTAGCAGCAAGCGCCTGTGGTGAGCGGAAGGTAGCTGCCGTGCTTGCAGAGCAGCATTTGCTTGAAGCAATGGCAGAACTCGATGCTATGGTTATTTATACCCCTGTGTTTGCGTTCTCTGCTTGTGTTTGTGGCAGTCACTGGGTGAAAGAATAAAAGCATGTGTATGTTTATGTAATAAACAAGCTATACCTTACCTTTCCCCATTACATCCTCCCTGTAACACACAGTGCTTCAGGGTTAAGGCAGGTGTCAGTTGTGGGTTTGGGGATTTCTGTTGTCAACTTTAATGCTGGGATATAAGGAGAGAAACTGAGTCAAGGCTATGAAATATAGTAGATTTGGGATTGAAAACAGCAGTTTTAAATGTAGTAATTTTCTGAGCAAGGCATTTTTGTCATATTCCAATCAAATTTTAGTGCTGATCAGCCAGTGGATGTATGTTTCCATTGCTGAATTCTACTTTGCTTCTGAGTATCATCTCAGATTGAAGGAAAACAGTGGTTTTGTTATTAATTTGATCTTACTGTTTGAAGTAAAGCAACGGATTACAAAAATAATCAGTTTCAAAATTGGCTGATTGTTTTAAATAATTATTTTTTAACAATTCTTTTTAATTCCTTAATATCTCAGCTGGGCATTAATGTGAAATCGGTCTAGGTTGAGGTACTGCTTGTACACTTTGATTATAGTTTTTCATCACACCTTAAATTTTATTCTATTACCATTAGGCAGAATCCTGGAAAACATCAATGTCAGAGATCTGAGCTAAGGAAAAAGATGTATCATCTGAATAAAGGTAGTCAGGTGCCTTCTGAAAAGCCACTAATGAGATAACAAACATTATCAAAGCATACAGATAATTACGTCTTCTGCGGAGTAGAAGAGCTGAGGTTGACCAGCTAGATTTATCCTGGAAATAATGTCGCGGTTGCCCAGGCTGGGGTCATTTTGCCCCACTTACCTATATGACCTATAGACTTGTTTTGTTGGTGCGTTGTCCTTCTCCAGCAGCAGGATGCTCTGGGGTAGGGACATGACTACGTGGAGTCTTGAAGTGTTATTTATCCTTTAGTGTCTTCTGTTGTTTGCCTTAACCACATCTTCCTTGAGGCTTGAGAGCTGTGTTTACGGGATGAGTGTCTTGGGTGAGAGTCTCCAGTATTTGCTTGTATACAGAAGGCATACTACATCTGCAGTCTTTGTGAGTGATTTAAGATGTGCTCCCAAATGTAGACACTGTATATTTTTGTACTTTTATGTAGGTGCTTTTAAATAGCAATACTAACCCATTTTTATTGGTGGGTGATGCAGCTGCAAGTTTGCAAGACATGAAGGGGTCATTTGGGGCTCAGGTCAGTGGCCTAAGTGAGACATCCAGAGTCATTTTGGGTGCCCTAGGACCTGTTTCACGTGGCCTCCAGCTGTTGGTCCCTGGGGGTGTTCTGTCTATGCCTCGTGTCAGCATATCAGGTACCCTGTGCATCTCAGCTTTATATGCACATGCTCAAGCAACCACATCAAGCTCTTTTTGTCATCAGGGGTTGCCGTTTATGTAATCCTAAAGAGATCTGGCTGTGTTAAGTAACGTGGGAATCTCCAGATTCCTGAGTAACTGCAGGGGTTTTGGGGATTTTTTGTTCTGTTGTGTTTTGAGCACAGTAAAAGTCACAGTGGTGATGGTGATAAACTTGGACTCTGGCAAGGCGCGTGTGTCAACTGTTGCCATGATTAACCCTGGCTGCTCAGCAGCGCGGGCTCGGGGATCAGGGAACATGCTGTACTCGAATTATCTGGCTTAGAAATGCCCTCCACTTGCCATTTGCAAGCAGGGACAGACAGAAGACAAACATTTCTTCCCCTAAATATGGGACTTGTTATAGCTTAGTTGCTTGGCAATCCACTTGACTGTAAAATAAGCAGACTATTAAGCAATGCTACTGGTTTCCTTCCTTCTATGGCTTTGTGGGATATTCTGTGATCTTTGTACCGTTACAACCTTTGCAACCATCTGCTTAACTGCAGTGGGAGATATGCCCTGCTGCTGTGGGTCTGTCTTTGGGGCAGAGAAAGTCACTGCGCTTTCAGGTGTCCCTCCTGTTGTTTTTTTCTGTATGACACTGCATTTCTATTCCTGTCACTTCCCTTTCTCCTTTTAAGCTTATTGGCAACCTCGGTTGCTGCTATCTATAATTACACTCAGCAGTGGGAGAAGGGGAGACACGGAGAGCAGCAACTGCCTGTGCTTTCCCTGTACGTATTCAAAATCGTGTATTAATATACTGACATTTCTAGATTCCTTCATCATTTATTTCCTCCTGACCCAAAACAAATTCGTCTTTCTCAAGACTGTATGGACTAAACCATAACCACCTCTTCCCTTGGTGGGAAAAACCAGAACCAGCTACTGTCAGGAAAAAAAAAACCACTTTCCATATTGGCCTAAATTTATATAGCATAGAAATAGAACTTTATTTAATGTTTTTTGTAGTAATTTATTTATGTGGCTATCCTGTGTGTGAAGTAGTGTCACCCACATGCAAAATCCTGACAACACACTGGAAGATGCAAGTGTATTTCTAATCCCAAGTAGAAAGCTGTACTTCCTGTGATCAAAATAATAATGGTAATTAATAATTAATAGATATTACTACTAATAATAATTCTGAATAATACTAATAAACACAAATAAAAGATCCCAGATTCTGAGCAAGGTTTGACTCTAGGGCCATTGGAAGGAGACTTTTTTTAAAATCTGGGTTTATGTTTGTAGAAATTACTTCGGGTTCTGGTGTACTTTATCTTGATACAGCCTTTTCCCACTGCTCAATATAGTAAGTGACCAGAGCATAATAATTTAATAGCAAAAAGGAAAAGGAATAGAATAGTCAATTTCTATATGAAACTAACTATAGGATAAAGAATGACAGTCTCATTTGGTGCCAATTCACAGTATAGTCTTACATACTTGACACTTAGAGTTGAAAACTTGCTTTAATCTTACTCTTTTCCTATCATGTCATTGACTTTCCTAGCCAATGAGCCCTGAAATGTAATTACCATCACCGCAGGAAGTACTAAATGAAAGAGCATTCAAATATGGGAATTAGTCGAACTGTGGTTAGCTAATGACTGCAATACCCTTAGTAAGCAAGACATGCAAATGTGAGTGGGGCAACATCTTGAATCTCTCTCGTAGTAGTAGGGGAAAACCCCAATTTGTCCTTCTTTGGTACTCAGCCTGCTGATGAGCACAGGAACCCAAGCCATCCGTAGGCAGATGTTGTGGGCCAGCGGTGTGTGGGAGCGTGTGGGAGCAGGCTGCTGTGGTTGCACGTTAGGACATAAAGCTGAAGAGTCTTGAAGGGATAGATGGGGAGGTGTCCAAACAGCAAAGCACCTTTTCAGGTATTAAGCCAGCTCTGTAACACCAGCAGTAATTAACACTAATTAACTCCATTAAATATAAAATCCATATAATTCACACACATATATATTATCATATGTATTACCCAGATTAAAATTACGTACGAAATTAGTTTAGTTTCTACTTGCTTCAATGTATTGCTCTTTAATACCAGAAACAGACTAGAAAAGAAGGAAAATACAGGCATGCTCGCTGTCTACACATATAAAATGCACAGAGGGACTCCTACATTAAACAGAATTATAGATATCACTTTTCAAAGAAACCCAGCTTTAATGAAATCTGTCAGATGCCAATTGTACAAACATGCTTTGATGCCTTTAAAATCATAGATCATTATTTTTCCAGAGGGGAAAAGCATATACAGAACACAAATTTTAATTATGCCTGAAAGTTTTTAACGTTTCAAATAAATATGGATGTGACATTTTATCTGAGTTCTTTTATGATTTTGGACCCAGGCCTCATTCGATTCAGCTGGTGCTTACAGCATTCGGTGTACAGCAGTATATTTGGCTGCAAAAAGCCCAAGATAGGAATTTAATATAAAGGTTGAGGGACAAACTGAGTCAGCAGTGGGTTTTGTCGCTGAATAAATGGAGCTAAGGTTTTCCTATGAAGAGCATGTCTAAGTTGTGCAGTGGAGAGAGCTTCAAGTGAGCTAGTGGAGTAAAACCAAAGCAATATTGTTCTTCAACATTGTACTGAAGCTAATTAGTCTGTCAAGCTGTTTAATAGGGTTTTACTGCTGTCTTGGATGAAAATGAGCATCTTCACATGGCATTGTCCTGCGGCACCGCACAGGGTTTCTGAAGCAGTAAGCAGTCATTCCGGCTGCTCTGTAACACAACTTGCTGTAGCGTTGAGAACTTCTGTCCTTCTTTTCCAGTGTCAGGTTTGTTCAGATCCATGCTAAATTTATGTTGAAGGACTTTGTTGATGTTGTTATAGAGGCTGTATGATGATAGTCAGGTTTCGGCTTTTCCTTTTCTAACAGTAAATGTTCTACCATCAACAAAACCCCCTGCTTTTCTTCTAAACCACTCTCAGTGATAGTTTTAAAATTCCATTTAATTGGGGGGTTTGCTTAGGTCCTTCCAAAGGCTCCTGCTGAAGATGTGCTCTGTTCCTCAGATCAAAAGTTTTTAAAGTGCCTTAATTTAAACCTCTGAAATTATAAGGTATTTTCAAAAATCTTGATCTATGTTTGCTTCTTACTGTCCTTCCCAGAAAGATTTTATCATCAAAATATGCTGATAATTGGCTCATTTAACTAGTTGGTTTTCATATAATTTGCATAAGTTTACATTGCCATGCAGTTATAAATGGAATAAGCATTTGAAAATATTGGACAAACGTGCATTTTATTGTTTCCACCATGGAAAAAAATTCTGCTTGTATCAGTACACTGACTGAGGAATTGGACCTCTCGAATTCTAACAATTGGGCTTAATCTAACATCTCATATTTTTGGTTGCTGTTATTGCTCATTCTTGTAGTTCACCCAAAATCAATACACTTCTCAGTAGTATATAGACACAGCCGTTATTTTGGGACATGCTTTTTAGCAGGGTCTGTTGCGATAGGACAGTGGGTGGTAATGGTTTAAACTAAAAGAGGGTAGATTTAGACTAGCTATAAGAAAGAAATTTTTTACAATGAGGGTGGTGAAACACTAGAACAGGTCACCCAGAGAGGTGGTAGATGCCCCATCGCTGGAAACATTCAAGGTCAGGTTGCACAGGGCTCTGGGCAACCTGATGTATTTGAAGATGTCCCTGCTCATCGGTGGAGTGTTGGACTAGATGACCTTTAAAGGTCCCTTCCAACCCAAACTATTCTATGATTCTATGATTATTTTTAACTAAAAGAGGTATAACCTTCAAATATGTTCAGTTAGGGCCAAAAAAGTCTCCAGATTATTTCATCTGTATCCCTTGGAGCCCCTCTACAAAACATGTGGAAAACCAGACCATTCTTAATAGGAGGAAATTTCCATAAAGGAACATAGGCTTTACCAAAATCAGCAGCTGTGATCAGCCTGGAGAAGCATCATTGTGTTTCTCAAGCGTCTCTTCTGATGAAGGTGCGAAGGTGTTTGTGCGCTAGTCACCCAGGCTGTTCTCCAGGAAGATGCAAGAAGGCATGAAATCATGTTCCGACAGTGGAACACAGGCTGAGGAAATAAAATAGGTGTCCAATCTATTTGTAGTGCTAGTGTCCCGCGTAGATGTTGGCAGAAGATTCTAGGTTGCAGTAAGGGGAAGATTGGAGGAAAATATATGGAGATAAACCTATCAGATGTGGTTACAGTGCTATGATTGCAGGTCTCGGTAAAATAGATTGGCTTTCTAAGCTTTTTTGCAAAGGCATCTTGATATATTGTTTTCCCGTATGTGCTACATAAAACAACAGCTAAATGTATAAATAAACAGGTCTCAAGCTTGCTGTGCTGTAAATAAAGGCATGTCTCTCCTGCATACCCATTAAAGAT
This sequence comes from Rhynochetos jubatus, assembly GCA_027574665.1. Lineage (NCBI taxonomy): Eukaryota > Metazoa > Chordata > Aves > Eurypygiformes > Rhynochetidae > Rhynochetos > Rhynochetos jubatus. The sequence continues at coordinate 26,482,571 of CM050652.1, read as the reverse complement.
CACACATCAGAGGACCACTTTTCCCAGTTTCTTTGCTCAGGTAAGGGATGTCTGTGTGGTCTTAAAAGCCCGTCTGTAAACTTACGCAGAAGACAGCTGTTTGAGTGTCTCCCAAGGGCTTTTTCTGATGCTCTAACGGGGGTGGAGAGGGGCATTTCCATGGGAACTTCATCACAAAGCAAAACTTCTGGGCTGCCCTGCGAGCTCTGAGATATTCCTGTGGGATGCTGGATTTAGACTTATATGGCTACCCAAATTGCGCTGGGAAAGTGGGAAATTCTTGCCTTTCAGGCAGAACCGGGAGGGCTTGAAGTAATCTTCACATACACACCTCTGGCTTCATATTCTGTATTGCTCTTAGAGGAAAGAGAATCAACAAGGCTTTAGGTCGTATCAGGTATGAAGCTCCAGGATATGCAGTGAAGCAGGGAGCTTTTTGTTAGTTGTTGTGAATCACTTGTAGATTCTTACTGGCATGCAAACATAAAAGAGAAGGCAGGTGATGAAACGGAAAGGCAAAGTGAAAGTGACCATTAAACCTGTAAATAAAAAACCAAACCGACCCCAGAACACACCCAAAGGAACAAAGGAGGAACCTGCAGCTGTCCCATTTTGTCCTTGTCACTCCCTCCACTGAGGCATGCATGTGCTTACATTCACATGTCAATTGGACAATAATAATGTATATAATAACATATATGCATATATAATGTATATAATAATAATAGTATAGGAAAAAAAGAGTGCCTGAAAGGGAGCAGAAGCATGGTCTTCCCGTGGTGATGTGAGAGGACTTTCTTTAAACGAGGAGCTCTGGTATCTCAGTAGTTTCTTTGGAAAAGTTCCTGCAGTGCCTGGCTTGTTCTTGGCAGTATCTGCGCTGTGACAGATGTCCAGAAAAGGCAACAATACGGAGAACAGCAGTCAGTCGGGCAAATTATTATTCTTTAACAACTATTTCATTAGTGAAAGATTCTTGTGAATTAACACCAAATGAAATGAACCGAGCAGATGTACAGGATCATGAAATTGGCTCAGAAGCATATGTTTTTGGTCTTATCAGGTCTATCTTTCTAGGCGCTCTTAAGATCATTATTCCCTGGAAATAGGGCCCAGATGATGCTTTCTTCTGTTTGATATGTATGACTCCTAATCATAACCAAATGCCCAAGAACTGTGCATTCTGCCGCAGGCGCTTATGGCCCTGCGTAGCTTAGTGCTGTAACGATGACAGCCTTCCGGAGGCAGAATTGGCAAAATGGCTTTACCTGGCTGAGATTTCTGTGGAGCTGTTAACCTTACCAGGGAAATGGCAGAGGCATGAGCTTGCTAGGGTGAAATCCTGGTCCTGCTAACATCAGTAGCAAAACTTCCCTTGGCTTCAAGGGGAGTAGATGGATTTCCCCCGATTCCCTTCTGAGATCAACCACTGACTCAGTCTTTGCAAGTGCTTCTCTGTGCCTGAGGTTCCCCTTCTAAAAGGTGAATTTGATGCATGCTCTGTTTAGCAATGCAGTCTGGGATCTACGATGGAAAGGACAGTGAAGTGTGAAATGAATTTGTTAGAAGGGATAACCTCAGACCAGTTGTTACAGTTGGAAAAAACAAGTAAGCTTCCAGCACGCAAGCCTGGCGGAAGGAGAAGTCGTGTTCACTTACTCAGGCTCCTTTTTCCTTTGAGTTATAGAGGCTTTCTTTGGGACATCCTTTTTTTTTATCTTCCATGGCTGTGGTAGCAGAGATTTTATGTCTATGATGGCCTGAAGATAGAAATGAGATTGAGGTCTGGAAGAATTAGTAATCTCATGGAAGGATGGTGGAAAATACAGTGAGAGACCCGAATTTAATTGGAAAAAGCCGTTTGGAAGAGATTATTGTCACATCACTAGTTCTTTACCAAATGTCATTCAGCCCATTCGGATACTGAGATCTGGATACTGAGATCTGTTTGGATTATTCCTGGATTTGTCCTTTTTACTTGGACAAAATAACATACCAGATACGGCAATATGATGGCAAATTGCAAATGGTTATAAACTTGCTTAGTATGAGCAAAATGAGTAGTTAGGCAAACACTGGGAGATTTTGTTTGGCAATAGCTGGTGAGTTCTATTAATTTCTTTCAATACCTGCTTTAGTCCTGTCTCATGATAGACATGCACGATTCATCTACTGGAGATGTAGGCAATGCACCCTGCATGCTGGTTTTTCATCAGTGTTTCATGTTGTATCGTGAAGTGACCAGAATAACAACTGGAGTCATCTGGCTATTCCCTGGAGTCCCAGATTTCCTTGCAAGGGACATGTTTCTGCACATGTAACTTCATTTATAAAGTCCCTTTTATTAGATATCCAGAAGTTATTCTTCTATTAGTTTCATATTAGAAAGCACCATTATTATGCTGCACTTCAGCAGCTGCAATTAAGCCCAATTTAGTAAGTGGCTGCAGACCAGACTAGAAATCTAAAAATAAAACATCAGTATAAACAAAAAGAAAGGAGAACCAGAGTTTTGGGGTACATCTCTCCACCCCTTTAGCTCTGATGTTGTCACTTGGAATATTGTCAGAATTAGACTCTTTTTGCAGGATTAGGAATAGTCTTAATTTCTGTTTGCTAGGTACTTTGAGCATTGAGACAAAAGATGCAAGTATAAAAGATGATGTTTATTAGCATTTTATAAAATCTTCATGAAAACCATGACTATCCCTGTTTGCATCAGGTTTTCACAATGTTGTAACTTACAAATTGTAAACAATATCTGTGTGAAAATACATAACAGGATTCTAGTTTACTGGAAGAATTTTTCTTTTATTGCTGTGTGAAGGGCCAAAATACAGAAAGTGCCTGGCTGGAAGCATTCATTCAGAAGAGATTCCAGGTAAACAGACTGGGGAAAAAAATAAGCATCAATAAGATAGGTTATCTTCTTCATTTAACATCAGAAGTTCTCAACACAATCTTTTTTTGTTCACCAGGAAAAAAAAAAGTGCCTGTAAAGAAATTATTTTAGGCTGGCAATGCCCCTTTACCTTGAAAGAGGAAAGTAAATTATCCCATTTTTGTGGCTCAGAAAAAGAGGGAGAAAATGCCACCATGAGCCTAAAACCCACTGAGAGCTGCAGTCAATAACTTGCATGCGTTACTGGGTGTAGAGCTGTCCTGAAGGTTTTGCTACTGTAGCAAACAGCTTTGGAGCAGTTACTGAGCAGAATGAAACAACCAAAATCCAATGAAACCCCTCAGCTTAAATAATAGTGTGGGTAAGTGCTTGATGCTACGCGTAAAGGCTTAGCTGCTGAGCTACCAGTATATTAATTGGGGCTGGAAAACTAAATCCCTGGGCTGGAAATCTGCTTCTTGGAGTCCATCTTAAGCATAGGTTAGTTGGGAAGCTGGCTGGAGTGTCTGTGGCTCAGCATCACATGAGAGTGAGAAGTGGGGGAAGGGGAGCTGGAGGAAGACACAAAAAATACAAGCGCATTTTTTTTTCTAATATATCTTCTAGCAGGTACTCCTTTCTGGCATTAAAAGATGGGTTATAATAAATCCTACTGTTTTACTCTTCGAATCGTGAGTCAGAAATGAAGTTACGTAAGGTGCAGCACGTGTGATTGATGATGACACGAACCCTGGCCGCGCCGTTGTGTTTGCTCGGGGCGGTGAATACTGATACCTGCAGTTCTGGCACAGAGCACCTCCGTCCCCGGCGGACCTCCCCGAATTAAAGGCACTGTGCCCAGGGCAAGACACTGACTGATAAGGAAGCAGAGTTAGACCTTGGGCCCTGAACTGGTTTTAACCTCTTTCTTGGTTCTTCCTTCTAATGGAAGGAGCACTGTGGCTCTCTGGTTCCCTGGTAGTGCATGGGAGGAGCTGGGTCTGTCAGGATGGGGTAGGAAATGGCAGTATACGTAGGAATTTTACACACATTTAGAAAATCTAGGAAGAGTAGGCAAAAATAAGGCAAATGTCTTTTAAAACGTGTGGAGAGAAGTAAACAGGTAACCTTAGATTTTTAGGTAAACTCCATCCGTGGGGTTTGGGGGCCAGGACACCGGTAACCCATAACCCGGAGGCCAGGCCTCCCTACACCACTGCTACTGCCGGCTGTGCTGAACGGGAAGCATCACCGCTGTTCAAGGACCTGTGCAGGGAGAATCTGTGTTGTCCCTCACCTGGGTTTAGCAGATAGTGCATGGCAACCTTTTCAGTTACTGAATTCAGCTTCTTGGGGCTCCCTTTCAGATCAGGGTTCTGTCGTACAGAAGTGAAAGGTGCACCGCTGCCTACTCTCCGGGTTATCCTCATGGATGGGTAGCCCTCCACGAGCCCTTCCGCCTTGACCCCAGCAGGCGGTTCAGAAATCGGTCACAGACCTTATTCTTGCAGTAGAGCCATGACAGTGACAAAGTTTCCTTTTAACAGGGTTATTTTCCTTCAAGGTTGAAGGAACTTTTCATTCTTCCTTTAAATAAGTGGCTCTATTTCCTGATCATTCCCCCTTCTCCCTCAATTCTGTTAATCAACCGCTTTCTTGGAATTTCTTCCCTGCCTTTTCAGCTGAACTACTGCGAAATCTGATTTTATGGAAAGTTTTGCAAAATAATTTACTGAGAAACAGATTTAATTGTTCTGTGTTAATGGGGACCTTGACTAGAGATTTTGCCCATCCGCATTTGTTACGCATTTGGCCCATCGTTGCGTACCATACGATTAGATCGTAAGTGGCAACTTCTGCTGAACTCTTCAGAAATGGGGGCTGTTACCTACTCCTGGCAGAAAAAGACATAAACGGAAGTTTGGCACTCTGGTTTCTTCTCCTTTCTGAGGCCATTCCCAATGCATGCAGAGGGGAGGGGATGGGGTATGGTCGGAGAATAGATCTACTCTGGTTTTTTCAGATGACATTGCAAATTGAAACTAGATTGAGTTAGATGACAGCCAGAATGAATAATTTACAAGTCAAAGAGGAAGGAGCTGCAATGGAGGCAAGCAAGGGGATGCGCATCACAGAAATGAAGGCAAACAGAGGCTTTAAAAATACTGCAGCATGAAAGAAAGTAAAAATGGCCTTGTGAGCTGGAAGCTGGTGTGCTAGGGAAATGAACTTGCAAACTACAGGTGTGCCCTAAAAGAGATGGAGGCACAAATAATTCAGTCCTTTGGAGCCTCAGCTAATCTGTATGGAGAGCGCTTTGGTTTCCACTGATACAGGCCCCAAGCAAAAAGCTTAATGAGCCCATCTGCTAGCAGAGCTTCTGTGCTTTCTGTCAGCTCTGTGGAGGGTTCCTGGTGATAAACATTCAAAGAAAGGGAGTATAACCCTGGTGAAAAAAGTTCTATCATCTGCTCAGAGCAAACCAGAGACAGAAACAGTGGTCTAGACAGAAAGAAAATGATAGAGGTTAATGACTGTCAACAAAGAACCCCAGGCTTGTTTCATTTTATTTCTTGGGTTTGCTTTCTTTTTTCTTCTTATTCGATCTTATCAGTTGGGATTTGGCAGAAATTGCTTGTTCCCATATGAAATAAGTGTGCAACGGCAGGAAAAAAGATTCTGTTTCTCTGTTGCAGCCCAGCTGAAGGCAAGCTTGGCTCTGCATGTCGGGGAGGTTCTCCAGCCCCTGAGAACACCCTGGGCCACTTCAGTGAAGAGGTCTCTCTTCAACCACTCCTCCAGGGCTTGTTGTCAAGCACCCAGGCAGCACGCTGGAACTCGGAAGGGTGTGCTTTAATTATTCATTTGAATTTCTGTGCTACGCGTTTCCTTGTGGTTCTGCCTCAGTGATGCTCATCTAGCACTGCTGCCCCTGTGGTATTCGCCTGCATTTCCCAAAACTTCAGTGTGGGAAAAATGTTGGCAGCATTTTGTGGCCCTTCAGTTCTCCTGACATACATTGATGCAGTAGGCATTTTCTCGCAGCCTTGACAGCAATGGGACTGGCAGATGGGGCAAAGAGAGCTTTGTTTCTCTAAACAATGTCCTCTTGCCTTCCTTTTTAGCTTTGCCTCATAGGAGCAATCAAGCATAGGATTAAAAATGTTTCCTTGTTTTTAAAAGCCGTGAAGAGCAACATAATTAAAATCGCAGCAAAACCCACTACGAGTGGCCTGCCTCGCGGATTTCTAGCACAGGTTTGAGACTAACTAATCTCTGAAGGCTTTGCTTATTTGGCAGTATTAAATTAACCTGGGAAAACCAACAGTATTAAAATTAACTTGGGAAAACTACAGAAAAAAAACCCCTAGCTTTAGGGAAAAGATAATGACTCTGTGGCATTTAGTTAATTATCCAAATTACGAGCGTACTTCATGAGCAGCAAACCTGGAGTAGTTTCCTCAGGAGTCTGACTCTTCAGCAAAAGGAAACCACCGCTTTGGAGAAGTCCAAAAACCTTTTGTAACATTTCCAGTTCAAGAGGTGCATTTTTTTTCCACAAAGACATGTTCATAACTCCCAGGTAAAAGAAGACTGGATATATTTATTTAATCTAAATTTAAATGTCTTCAAGGCAAAGGACTTGGTAATGAAAAAAAACAACTTCTGAGTTTTCAAAGCCAGTTAAATTTTTCTCTGTCTGTTTTGCTTCACTGAGAAAATTGCAAATGCTTTTGGGAAAGGGTTGATGCAACATTTCTTTATTGTTGAATTCAGGCAGAAATAAACAAATCTTGCCCACTGCACATCAGCCAGATACTTTTTTTAATACAGCTACAAAATGGTAACATCTCTTGATACCGTTTCAAGCTCACAGAACTATTGGCATCTCCTGCCTTTGGCTTCTGCTGCCAGTATCAGCTCTGGGCTTGGCTTTGCTGGCGAGCTGTAACGTGTGTTCAGGAGTCTCATGGTTTCCTGCGGGCAGCAATGCCTTAACAAGCTCAGATGGTTTCTCTTAATTTTCCTGACTGAGGATGTTTCCTATTTTCAAAGTTTGGGATCTTTCTGCTCAGTGGTAGCTTTTCACTGTGTGAAATATTCATTGCATAATATGCAAAAGAGCTCTTCAAGGGACCAGTTCCTTAATAGCACTAATGTTGCTGGAGCTCAGAGGAAATCCTTTAGGGAGCTATTTTTTTTCATTTTAAAAAGTAACAAAGAAAATAGTGAGATGGTAGCCAGATACAGGGAGACCCAAACCCAACACGGTAGGTTATATGCAGTCTTTACTTTTTCTGCTGTAGGAGTTTTTAAGGCTGTGAAGCTGTGTGAGGTTTTTGTTCTGATTACCCTTACATATCCTCTCATGCTCTGCTCCATCTTCCAACCCCTGTAGAGCAGGCAAGTCTGCTTCATGGACCACTGTAGCTTAGACTGTGGTGCTGTCCTGGGACAGGCAGGACTCAGATCAGGTCTGCTGGAAAGCACTAAATTAAATACCTTTCTTTGGACATAATCAGCTATTTTCTGTAATGCCTTTTTGGCTGGGAGGATGACTGTACCAGAAACAGCCTTTGGAGAAGGCCAGAACAATTCACTTGTCTTAGGAAAGTGCTACATGTAAGTGAGGAAACCAACAGGGAGGATATAAATGAGTGCAAAGATCTCTGCTGCTCTGCACATAAGATGTTAGTTAGGTCTCTTCCCAGAGCACAGGCAGGGAACCCAGGCCCCAAAACACTGCACTGAGAGATTTGCAGGCAAGCCAGCCATGAAGCTGGGAGCAGAAGCCAAACTCTATTGCAAATTCCATGTTGCTCCGGTATTAGATATCCCTAAGTGCATCTCTCTAATGGGCACTTCTAGCCAGAAAGTCAGCTCCCCTTCCCTCAGTGGTATTTCGTGCTTTGAATAATGAGCAGTAAGGGTTTTGTTGGTCATTTAAATGCCACAATTCCAAGCACTTAAACACACTTAGCAGGTTCCGAATCTCTCTGTGTCTGAGCCAAATGGCATTTTGAAAAGCATTAAGTTAAGTAGTCCCCCACAATAATACTGCATTCCCTCTTTGAGCTTTCTGTACCAGAGCGCGCTTTGAACGTCTCGCTGTATTGATTTTGGTATTCTGCCATTCTCAAAGTTTTCTTCTGGATTTTTCTGCTGGAGCAGTTGCTCATTCAAACGTGTGTGTTCAGAGGGGAATCGGCTCCATGTGCTGCACACTCAGAGATCACTTTCCTATTGCTCTTCTTCAAGGGCCAGTCGGGAAGCTAGTTCCTACCCACATGTGTAGGCAGACCTGGGAGTGGATGTGAGGTCCCCCGGTTGTTGAATCTTTTTGCTGGCATTCTTCCCCCCACTCTGAAAAATCCAGACACTTCTGCTGCTGCATTAAGAGAAAACAATGCCAAGTTTTAGCTTGAAAGACAATTTTTCCAGGGTGGTCTGGGTAGATCGACCTAAAGGACAGCAGAAGAAAATCCCAATGCAGTGATTACCGTAATTAACCACCAGTATCTAAGGATTAGCATAGCCATGGTTATTAATCCTAGATATACCATGGCCTTCTCTGGTCACCGGGTGCAGTGGTGAAGCGGCATTCAGTCAGTTCAGAAATGAGTACAGGCAACGGTCACTGGGTTTGCGCAGTTCTCAGGTCTTACCAACCCGTGGAGAATGGAAAGCCCAGCCCCTGAGGTCAGTCTCACCTTGGTGACTCACTGCCTGCCTGACCAAACTTTCAAAACCAGTTTCTAATTGATTCGATTTGAGCCATCTTGGCCTGAATTTTGCAGAAGTTCCCATAGCTCAAGTCAGAATCTAGTGGGAAACTTGCAAAGAGGGTCTTTAGCCATTACCTGCCTGCTTTGAGACCCCAGTCTGCATGACACAGGGAAAGGAAAGGACCTTCTACTCTCCAGCAGATCAACACTCCCACCCCACTTGGTGTCGTCTTCAAACCTACTGAGGGTGCGCTCGATACCCTCATCCAGGTCATGGATAAAGATACTAAAGAGAACTGGCCCCAGCACTGGGCCCTGGGAAGCACCACTGGTGACCACAATTTGTCTTCTCATGAAACAAAACAAGCTCTAAAGTTATGAACAGTCCAGTTTTGTGTAGCGGACACAAAAGACCTTTGGAGGACATTGCGCTCCAGAGAGACGTGCTGCTTGTAGGGGCAGGAAAACCACCCCAGCCAGAAGATGATCATGTTTTAAAAGTCTAACTTCATGTCATACTTCGTAAGGCCATGTGAGGGAGGTGGTCCCTCAGCCTCCGCTGCGCCATTTCACATGCATTTAATTGGAAATTTTTTCTCTGGAGTTCGCTCTATTGAAAATCTTTATTATGCAAAAATCTCTCCCAAAAGTTTGTCTCCTCATCAGTCAGGTCCTGAGTGCAGATTGCAGTTCTGTCTATGGAGTTACCGCAGAGCCTTTTCCATTTTAATAAGTTTTGGGTGTCCCAAGAGACTGGTAGACAATGGAAATTATACAGCTCTTGTGAAACCTGCTACTATACCTTCTTTGAAATACCCCAAAATAGAGGCAGAGAGGTAAAAGTTTTGTACTTAACTTGTTTTCTTTTCCATTTGGAACAATTACTGTGTGAGTCACTATGCTTTGAAGGAGAAAGTTGATTATTAGATACGTAAGAATAATGAATCACACTCAATGGAAAATTCATTTTCCCCTTCTTTTTGTGCCACATTATCCAGACCATCAATTACTGAAAAAAAAAATATGCTGCATATAGAAATTTATCATAGGTAGAAATTTCTCAAAGGAGAAAAACTGGCATAAACTGGCATATTGATTTTGTAAGTAGGAAGCATAGATGAGTTTTCAATGAGAGGATAATGATATTAGCTATCGTAGATCTCCAGGGAGTTTTCATGAGGTTGCTGGCTCTAATTACGAAAATGTTTTCCAGTCACCTCTATTCCAAGAAGCACCTTGCAATTTCTTGTATGCGAAGAGATCAGCATCTTAGAGACTCTCAAAATAGATGTGCTATTTAGAGTGAGGTTATCGAGGTTAGAACAGAAATGCCTGGAACAGAATATTTCTCCAGAGTTTTTTAAAAAAATGTATCTGAAAAGTAGTCAAAATTTTAGTCAAGATGCAAGCTGCAGTCATGTTTTCTGATTTTTCTTCATTACTGAGACAGTTTTTTTGGATGCACAAACCAGGATGATCCTTGTCTTTGTATGCCTGTGAATGCAACACAGAAGCAAGGATGGAAGATGTAGCACTGCTCCTATCCTTAGGTTTAGTGCTGATATCAAATCCTGCCTGGAACAAAAGGAGGCTGCAGGGCAGCGGAGGGTGCTTTGTCCATGTGCCTCTTTTCGTCTTAGCATGGGAATAGCTCCTCCGAGAGAGGTTCCCCATGGGTTATTTTCTCCTTTGTGCAACGCCAGGAGTTGGTGGTGAAAAGTCTTTGCATGATTTGTCTCTCTAGAGTAGATTAGCCTTTGTTATCTGTGGCATTGGAATTAATCACTGTGGCAAACTTTTAGTTTAGGGTATTCTTTAGACAGCTAATGAACCAAAATCAGAAAGATTTAATGGATCTGTTACCTCCCTGAGTGTTGCGTGAAAGGAGAGTGCAAAACTTACCCTGTTCCATTGAGAGAACTGTGCTGATCTGGCACTTGGAACAAAAGCCATTAATTGTCTTAAATGGCTCCAGATAATGAGGTTTAGTAATTGGCTTTTGTTTTAATACAGCTTTGAAAAGCTAAACCACATAAATCTGTGTAATGCCTCAGAATAAACAACAGTTAAGGTCACAGGTAGGTTTGATTTCACAGACACTGCCTGTCCAAACTGGATAAAGCCATATCAGTTCAGTTACATGAATGATGCGTTGGTGTTAAGAATAATTTAAAAATATAGATTGTTTTAACACTTTGGGGTGCAGAGTGGAAAATAACGTCATTTTGTTGTGGTACTTAGGTACACTTTTGCGATGAAACACTTTACTCTTGATTTTCAGGAGAGCCCAAATGCTATGTACATAGGAGATTTAAAAGTGTTAAAAACCTGATAAACTATGCAACAGCTCTGTACTCTGAAGAGCTCGGCACACCCCTGCTTTCTCTTACAAGTGTGTATCTAAAAGAAGGTAGAAGATGTCTATACACGGTGACACTCTGCAGTCACATGAGGGACCATCAGGGAATGCTTCCTCATTTGACTGTAGCATCACATCAGGATTTACCCTGCTTTTGTATTGGGGAAATTGCCGATACACACATAAGCTAATATATGTGTGATCAGAAAAGGAAACCACAAGCTAACTGTGAAGGTGCCTTCTCCAATATCTGGCCTGGGTCTGCCTGCAGAGACACCTTGTAATACTGCGTGGTGAAGGAAATCCCCCATCACACATCTGAAAGAGCGCTTCCTCGTGCAGGAAAAAAAATTGAGACAAGGACTCATATGTTTCTTGAAGCTTTAAAATCTGCAGGGGAGATGCGTATAGTGACAGCGTTTCAAATCAGTTTGCAAGGAGTTTTAGAACAATTGAGTTTGAAAGTGTTGAAAGAGAATTTGACAAAGAACTAAGCCAACAACCCCATTTTACACATCCACATCTCTAAAAATCCAAATGTTAATATCTCTACTCAGTATGTCATTGTTCCTCCTTTGTGCCTCATTCTTATTTGGCCAACTTCCTCCCTTCCACTTGTACATTATTAATACCAGGAGTCTGCTCTTAGTATGAAGACACTGTGATGGTCATGAAGAAATGCATGGTAGTTCAGTCCCTGACAGCAAAGGGCTGTAAGGTCCCAGGTTTCTCCCTCATTTTCTTCTTCTTTAAATGGAAATACTGATGGGGATTTTGGGGTTTGGGGGTTTTCTGGTTTTGTCTTTTTTAAATGGGCTTTTTGCTGCCAATATATTAGCACATCTTGGTGTTCTTGCAGCATGCTCTGCAATTAACAGGAGCTGTGTAATTAGCTCTTGTCACCAGTGCATTGTGAAAGCAAGAGGAAATGTCCCTGTCCCTTGACAGGGGCAATGAAATGGCAGCAAATTTGCATTATAATAGCTGCTTTCCTGGGGGATAGTTGATCTTTTTCTCCATACTTTTATTCTCCCCAAATCCACAAGGTAGGGGTTCATGGTCTCAGACAAATGGAATAGCAAAACACTGTGCTTTAGCGTGGCTTTCCTAAGTTGGTTTTAGTATTTAAATTCACAGGAGAGAATGGTTTTCTCTGGTGGGTATAGTGTATCCTGCGCCTGTATGTCCAGCCTGTCTGTTCCTGGCGGGAAGTGCAGCAGCTGACCTTAGCAGGACACTCTGGGAAAATATAGTTGGGAATGGGAATCTTCTCTAGCATCTTGTGCTAAGTGTCTCAGTTTGTGAGACAGGGCTTTGGGGAGTATTTCATACCAGGAATCACTTGTTGACAGTGTCTCTTCCTAAATGGCCAAAGCTGTTAGTGTTGGCACTCTTAATTCTCCCGGTGAATAGGTACTTCTGAAACACAAACCATCTTTTGCTGAAGTAAAAATAGCCTTTATTTACATTCACGTTGGATGTGTCATTTCTTGTGTGTCTTTTTTACATTTGCTGTTATTGTCTCTGTCTTCTTCTTTCTATGCACGTTAATCTTTATCACCATTCAGTTTTTAAATTTGCTTTTAACTTATCTCTGTATTTTACTTGTCTGTCTCTCTCTAATCTGGTATTCTTTTCCCTTTCCCAAGTCACAGTACTGTCTAAGGGGTTTTTTGTCTTTCAGATCTGTTTTCCTTGATTCACCTGTGTGTCCTTCAGCCCTCAGTTCCGTGAGGGCTCTTGTCTCTTATCAGCTATGTTTCCCTGTATATTATTCTCACTGGGGATGAGTGCTGTTAATGTCTAACAGGCTGAATGGTTAACACACTCTGAAGGGCACAGTGCATTCATGTAAGTCCCAGAAGCTCCAGAACCAGCACAGACTAATTCCTGCTAGAAGTGAACTAGAATTTTGACCAAACTGATAACTTTTGAACATTATAACATGGATATAGGCCTGGTGTTGAAAAGCAGGCCTGCACTGATCATTGTGCCACTTCAGTTTTCAGCTATTTAATGCATTAAAATGTTGAGGAGAATGATTAAATTCAATTTGTTAGCAATCCTCGGGCAGGGTTGTTTGGGGAAAAATGGACTGAATTTGCTAGTATTTGTTTCAGTTTTCTGTGCTGGACACAATTTGCTGTGGGGGCCACTGGGTCAGAAAGTGGAGAGAATGTTATTGCTGTCATCTGCAAACTTCAAAATTGTTTGGTTTTCAGTTATAAGCAAATTAACCTGAATGTTTTTGACCTAGAACTGGTACTGTGTTACTGCCTTCCGCTCTTTCTTTTTGGGCTGTGCTTTGTGGCTGAAAGCCTCTCCAATGATAACCCAACTTCTCTCCAGACTAGAACATCCCTACTTGCTCTCCTTTTTTACTGTGGTAAAGTTACTCTGTTGAAAGGGAAAACCTACGTTTAAGATGTGGAAATAGGCAGAGAGAGTGTGGTGCTCTTCAGTCCAGAAAGTTTTATTTCACTTATTAGAAGTATCTGTAAGGGCAGAACAGCCGGCAGTGTGCGCTGGCAGCCCAGAAAGCCAACCGTACCCTGGGCTGTATCCAGAGAAGTGTGGCCAGCAGGTCGAGGGAGGGGATTCTCCCCCTCTACTCTGCTCTCATGAGATCCCACCTGGAGTGCTGCATCCAGCTCTGGAGCCCCCAACATAAGAAGGATATAGACCTGTTAGAGCGAGTCCAGAGGAGGCCATGAAGATGCTCAGGGGGCTGGAGCACCTCAGCTATGGGGAAAGGCTGGGAGAGTTGGGCTTGTTCAGCCTGGAGAAGAGAAGGCTCTGGGGAGACCTTATAGCACCTTCCAGTACCTGAAGGGGGCTACAAGGAAGCTGGGGTGGGGGGACCTTTTACAAGGGCCTGTAGTGACAGGACAAGGGGTAATGGGTTTAAACTGAAAGCAGGGACATTTAGGTTGGATATCAGGAAAAATTTCTTCCCAGAGAGGGTGGTGAGGCACTGGCACAGGTTGCCCAGAGAAGCTGTGGATGTCCCATCCCTGGAAGTGTTCAAGGCCAGGCTGGATGGGGCTTTGAGCAACCTGGTCTAGTGGAGGGTGTCCCTGCCCATGGCAGGGGGGTTGGAACCAGATGATCTTTAAGGTCCCTTCTAACCCAAACCATTCTATGATTCTATGAAGTTTGATTATGCCCAGCTACGTAATTAAGTTCACCAGAGTTCATTTATCTGAAGTAACAGGTAGCTTTTGGCACATCACCATTTTCTCTCACCTGGGCTCCGATCCAGCATGCACTGAGAGCAACATACGGCTTCACTGGCCATTAGCTTAGGCTCCAGATGTCTGAATGTGACTCTCATTCAGCCTTGTGGTTTTAGGACAGGAGTAGGTGGTTGAACGTAGCGAGTGGGCATCTGGATTTCCTTGTGCGCAGCACAGAGACGCCGGCTGTGTCTGCCTGGAATGGCCAAGTGTGTGTTTCTGAGTGACAAGTTTTGTCAAGTTCTGAAAACAGATCTACACAAAGACCTTAAAGAAGGAAGCTGCCTAAGTAAAAATGAAACAAGTAAAAATGAAACTCACTCTGCAGCATTCTTGAACTTTTGAATGCTTACTTCTCCTCCGGTAATTTCTTCAAGAAGTCGGAAGAAGTTAAAAAAAACCTTGGTAGCTTCCTAGGGAAAACTCTGGTAAATGTAAAAGATGCTTTTTTTCTGAGACAATGCCCCATGGTAGCTTTAAATCTTGTGGGGTTTGCATTTATATTGAGCCGGAAGCCATCATAGTATATGATGCTTAATTCAGCCTGTTTTCCCAAAAATGTATTGTTAGCATTCTTACAAAGAAATGGGTTGAGGGTTCAAAAAAGGTTATGTGTAAATATTTTAGTTAACGTCAAGAGTATGCAGCGCTTCGTACTCAGAGCGGGGGATGTTATACATTTATGAAAAGAAGGTTATTGAACTTTATTTTGCCCTCTTTTCTGACAATTTGGTAGAAGAGTTCTTCACTGCTGCTACAACTTTGAGCTGGGGGACTGCATCAATCCATGCTGAGGGCCCTGTGAAATGAGCCAGTCGCTGCCCCAACCTCTGTAACATGTCTGAACACCAGCTCAAGTGGGTGGTTGCAGTGAAAAGAAGATGAATTGCTGTGTCAAAGGTCCTCAACCAAAAGTTTCATAGCTTGTCGCCTGTCTAAAGGATTTGGGCTCTTGGCACTAGTGTTATAAGAGTTTGCATTGGTCTGCATACCAAGCAAATATTATGGAGAGTGAAGACAGAAAGTGCAGTGAAATTTCTTAATGACATACATAGTATAACCATGATGACTTAAAGACCAGTAGTGTTCAACAAGGGCTCTGTGACTTGAAGTTTTTCGATGTTTTCTGGCTATTTGTTCTCATAAGACTTATTACCCAGAAACCTTACCTCGCTTAGGAGCACAGCGATACTGGCACAAGAAGAGCTGTGCCTTCATGTGTATTTCAATATATTTGGATTATGTTTGCTCTTTAATTCTGGGTCTGTAATGCATCTTTTTATTTACACTAAGGTACTGTTATAGATCTAAGTTTATCTGTATTTTAAGATAACATGCTGTTGAGGGAATTATTTTTCCTCCTAGAAGTGCCATAAAGGATGCCGTCCTGTCTTTGCTTAATGTGTTTGTGTATGTGATTTATGTAACATGGCTATTAAATTGTTATTTGCACCTTACCATGCAAGTTACATAGCCTCACGTTCAGAGGTAGGTAATGGGGCTGTAATTTTAGTAGATCCACATGTGGGAATAGGAGGTAATTTGCAGTGCTCCCTCCCCTAATGATCTTCTAATGTAATTAACTGATACAGCAGCACGGTGATGCTTTGAGTAGCTTAACCCCAGTAGTTCCCTCCTACTGTGGTTCCTCACATGCTTGAAATCTGAATACCTCAAGTCCTGGAGAGATTCGTAAAGCAACGTAGTGCTTTATCGCTTTGAGTAATACATTTTACATGATTCAAGGATCTTGAAAGAGAGCTGGTTTTTCCTCTCTTGTTTAGTCCCATGCTCAGAATGAATCACGAGTATTGGCAATGAATAACATATAACAGGAATAAATTGGCATCAGCTTTCAAGAACGTTTCAATCGCCCCTTTTGATTAGCCTCAACAGGGAATGTTAGATAGGACCCGTGTGCTTTTTTAGCTTGTCTGCCATGAACTGAATTGGACATAAATTCAACTCTGCGAGCACACACAGTTAACAACGAAATAACAGTCCTTCCCTAGACGTTATACAGTAGGATGGAATGATTTACCAGTGTAACATAGGCACCTGTGGAGATGTAAACAGTACCTTGTTCTGGATGACTCAAGCATGATTACAATGAAAGCTATAAAGGGAAGGGAAGAAAGATGCGGGTGGGTGTTTGTAAGGCCAGGAGCCTCTCATAAGCAGATAAGCTTGGCTTGTTTAGACAGCATTTATGGGTCATGCTGGTTTTCTTTAAAAAAATAATTCCATCTGTAGTCCATCATCTCTACTAACACACCTAAAATAAATCATTCATTGTCAAAAGCCTGTGGAAATAATTGGGATTTAACAGTAACTCAAATGAGTAGGCACTGTAGGAACATCAGACATGTTTTCTTTTCTCTAGACACTCCTTAGATGCCCTTTTTAAGTCCTACCAAGTTACACACAAGAGATGATACTGCAAGCTGAACATCTACACCATCTTCCCTTTGTGGACAGAAATAATTAGGAATACACTGGCATGTTATGAATTCAGAAGAAAGGACATACAGTACCACCTTTCACTCATTATTCTACTTGGCTTCTTCATTCTGCAGTCACCTTCTGCTGGTATCTTTGACTCTCATTTCTCAGAAATCTCTCTCTGCTCCTTAATCCTGCTATTTCATCAAATTGAAATTGAGAAGAAGAATGCTGCTATCCAAATTTAGGCAGATGGACGTTTAGCATTATCTAATGTCTTTAGTTTACCACAACACCCTGAAGGAAACCTGCATACACTGTAAGATGTAGACATTGGATATGATAGCGATTTCTCCAGTGTCAGGATGCTGACTGTAAAGGAATACTCCTTTCTGGATAATTGTATGTATCAGATAACGCAAAAATGGCCTGATTTTTCCTTTGGGGATTAATATTATGAGAACTGGGCCTTGATGTAGTTTCCGCTGAAACAATGACTGAATTCTTATTGACTTCAGAATAAAAATAGTCTGACCACAGATCCTCCGGTCCTTAGTTTTACTGGTTTAGAGATATGTTTCTTATTAGAAAATGTTTGCTTTTGTTAATAATATTTATGGAGACGAAGGGACTGGGAGGGTAGTTAATAATTGGCAGAAGTTGGTAGTTTTCATAATGGAACAGAAAATTCTTGTATGTAATGAGTGGGAAGAAGAATGGCAAAATGACTGGGGAGGTACAGTCCAGATAGGCAGCTCAGGCAGTTGAGTGCAATTGTAGCAAATCTGTGGAGCTATTCCAGTTAGCTAGGAGTCGGATCCATGCACTCTAAAAGCATCCAGTGTCCTACCTGTTCACCTTGCCAGCTCCCATGGCTAAGGTGTAAAAGAATGGTAGCAGCCTGTAGTAAAGAGCAGAGAGGAGCACCAGTATACATGCAAGGAAAGAAGGAAGCAGCAACGGTGATGCAGATGGCAGATAAATAAAATGCTGTCTGCATTCAGATCTGAGGCTTTGTCTATGAATCAGTATACAGTAACAGAGTGGTGACAGAGGAAAGCTAACAGCATTTCTTAAGAGCCTCATTCGTTCTACTCCATTGATGAGCTCCATGGGGCTGATTTGTTGAGAGCGCTCTTCCAAACGGGGATGCCTTTCCCAAATTGAATGTTATTGATGACAGTCAGTAATGATAAGGGAGTATCTCATCACTGCTTAAGAAACTTTGTTCTCTTTGCAGCAGTTTTTAGTGAAACGGGCAGTAGGAATTTAAAGCAAATAGACTATGTCCTTATTCAGTGGATATCCTCATGTAGAATCTTCTAAAACCTAGGAGGCCTAGGTGGATCACAGCTTTGGAAATCGAATTTCTTCTAGGGTAATGGGAAAATTTTTCCAGTTTAATAGAAAAATTCGAGCATTCCATGAGCTGTGAAGCTGTGGCAGAGGAACAGAGGAGAAAGCACCTCTGGTGAAGTCTCCTGCTGCCTGGCTTTTC
This sequence comes from Rhynochetos jubatus, assembly GCA_027574665.1. NCBI lineage: Eukaryota > Metazoa > Chordata > Aves > Eurypygiformes > Rhynochetidae > Rhynochetos > Rhynochetos jubatus. The sequence goes on along the minus strand of CM050652.1, from coordinate 26,464,429 downwards.
ATGTTGTTGTTGGCACTGCAGCAGCACTGTGCTACATGGGGGACATGGACATCTATATCCCATCATAGCGTATTCCCTCTCGGGAATATCCTGACCTAAGCAGAGGAAATAATTTCACTGGCAGTCAGAAATCTCCCCAGTGACACGGTTTGATTATGTCTCTGGCTTACATTTGCATTCCAGAATAAGGAATGTTTCTTCTAAAGGACTCATGGGTGGTTTGTAGAAGCCAAAGCTATTTCAGTCTCTCCATTCCTTTTCTTTCTTAGCAGGTACTGAGGCTGGAGAAAGCAGGGACTACTATGTCAAAGTCAGCTTTTATTAGACATTTAAAAGAAAAAAAAATAAAAGAAAGAAAGAAAGAAAGAATGGGAACAGGAGAAAAAGAAATATGATGTGGGAAAACCCAACTATTGAGCCAGAGCCGGCATAAATCAGTGTAGCTGCGTTGCACACAGTAAAATTGGGTATGCCATGCTGATGTACACTAGCTGAGAACCTGGCATCCAACTCACCTGTGAAAGAAAATGTATGATGGAATTAAACCCCACCAAACTTGTGCTTTGTAACAGCTTGGTGCTTCATGCCACTCCAGTGGAGCAGAAAATGATGCTTTCATTTTAACAGTTTATGGCTTTTTCAAGAAAAAAAATATGCAGCCAAAACCCAAACGAAGCAGCTGGATTGCAGGGTTTCAATCTCTTTTAGCAATGCATTTCTGGAAAACAATTTTCTGTTTTACTGGTCATGGAAAATTAATCTTATGTTTGATGATTTTTGTCCTGCTGTTGTTGTCTTCTCTTCATTGGGCTCCATATTCTTTAACTTCAGTAAGTGTCATTTCTAAAGGAATCAGAATGAACTGAGAGCCTCCCACCTACATATCCACGTCTTTTATCAGCATTTTTAATGACTGGTAGTCTGCTACAAGCCTTTTAAATTTACCTGGTAACTCTTGTCAGTTCCCTCTTCAATCATGGTTGCATGTATATATACAAACATATATATGCGTGTATATAAATATGTGTGAGAAATACTTTGGCATTGTTAAGGATGAGACCAGTAGCTTTTTTACAGAAGATATTCTAACCATCCATTAATAGAGAAAGTTTTCATTTGTGGAAGATGGAGGTGATGGGAAGTTGAGAATTGCCTTTAAATATTTAGAATTTAGTGAAAGAGCTCCAGTTCTCTCTAGCAGCTTCTGTAGAGTGATCCAAAACTTATAAAATTATTACTATTCAGGCCATGGGGATTTTTTTGTGGGGCTGGGAGGCTGAGCATGACTACCCAGTGATTCTGTCAGCAGCTTCCAAATTGTGATATGGCTGGAAAAGACCTTTGAATTTCCAGAGGTCCATACAGATGGAATTGCCATTCCTTGCAGCTTGTCTGACTTTGCTTCTGCCCTAGATTCCCGATAATCTGGAGTCCTGTCATGATTTTCATCCCTAATTATCAGAAAGCCAGTTAGGTCCTTTCCTGATCTGTTTTATGCATTTATTCACTGTTGTTGTACTGAGTGGTTCACCAACTTTAATGCAGTGGGATGAGTTAGGGAAATTATATTATCTCCTACTCTATAAGTGAGCAACCAAGGTAAAGGGAAGTAAAAGACTTAAAAATTCATCCAGATAGTTTCACCAAGATCATACAGGACATTGAGACAATGTTGAGTGCAAGATATTGAGGTGGACCCCTAAGATTTCTAAGTGGAGTAGCAAAGGCAGATAATAAAATGTCTTATATACATCATGGGGAATCCTGAACTGGGTGTCAGTGCAGCGCTGACTGGAATAGGAAAGATCCAAACACGTGTGCAACTGTTTTCCAATGCCCTGTGATCGACTGTGTTGTGGGAACAAAATTCTGCATGTAGAAGTCTAATGCTCTGCTTTATCACATGTTAGGCAGATGGAACAAGATGTTCTTTAAACTGTCTTTTTAATCAGAATTAAGGTAATAACTTATCTGAAGTTGGAAAGCAGTTGGGAGGAGGAGGGGACGCATGTGGAGAACATGTCCTGCTCTTGTACTCATGATTTCCTCTCTTTTCTTTTTCAGTGAGTATGTTTTTGAACACATTAACCCCCAAGTTCTATGTTGCCCTGACAGGCACTTCCTCATTAATCTCGGGACTGATTTTGGTAAGTACTAGATATATTACTATCACTTTACAAATTGATTTTGTTATCCAGAGTGGACTTTCAGGCTTAATCCAGATTAATAAATGTCTCTTTTTTCCTTAAATTTACATCTCTGCAGTACATACAATTTGTATTTCTTTGTTTGTACTTCTTTTTGTGGGAACCAAAAAAAAAAAAGACACAATGTTTCAGTGCTAAGCGTCTGTGAAGAAAAAAGTCTTCAAGGACAATGTGCCTCACTTACAACCCTATAGTAATTCATAATAAGTGTTTGCATGTTAAGTGTTTCCATCAACAAGTAAGAATCTGCGTGGTGTACTGTGGGTATTATGCTTATACTGGGCTGTCCTGTTTCCTCACTGCTGAGAGCTGGCTTTCTGCTTGCACAAACGAATAGAATAGAATAGAATAGAATAGAATAGAATAGAATAGAATAGAATAGAATAGAATAGAATAGAATAGAATAGAATAGAATAGAATAGAATAGCCTATTTCAGATGGAAGGGACCCACAGCAATAATCCAGTCCAACTGTCTGACCAGTTCAGGGCTGACCAAAAGTTAAGGCATGTTGTTAAGGGCATTGTCCAAATGCCTCTTAAACACTGATGGGCTTGGGCCATTGACCACCTCTCTAGGAAGCCTGTTCCAGTGTTTGACCACCCTCTCAGTAATGAAATGCTTCCTAACGGCCAGTCTAAACCTCCCCTGGCACAACTCTGAACCATTCCCATGCGTCCTGTTACTGGATTCCAGGGAGAAGAGATCAGCACCTCCTCTCCACCTCCCCTCCCCAGGGGAAGGTTGTCTTTATTTTAGTTTTGTCTGTTCAATCAGTCTTAGGTCCTTTGTCTAAAAACATGTTGTGTGCTTTTAAAATCTGCTAGAGACAAGCTACAGACCCTCCCTCACCATACCAAACTAGGCATGTAATTGGGAGACCACCGAGACCAATTTTAGGAGTCTAGTTACCATAGTGATAAATGGAAAGAGGGAGACATGGGTAGGGGCTGGTTCACATCACCTCAGATCTACTCAACTCCAAGAAACCCGAAAGCAACAAGGATCCTAACTAAACTGTATTGGTTTGGTGTGGGAAATCCGCATCTCTGACTTCCACATTGCCTGTAGCTGGTGTAGACAAAGAAATGGCATCCTTGACTCCCGAATGCCTGTGAGAATCTCATCACTTCCATGATTCCAGGTATAAAGTGTCAGGTGCACTCCTGCTGTGCCCTGCTCTGGGCTTTCCAAGTAGCAGAAGGCAATTAATTATTTAATGTCTGCACCTTGGGCAGTCATCGTCCTCGTATGGATCGAGCCCCAAAGCACAGAAGAGAGCTCCAGAGACATCAGCTCTGGAGAATATGAACAGGAGCCAGACCTGTACGGCTTGGATTCAGTTCAGCACAACTCACTCAAATGCATGGGAGGAAAATGCTGAATGCTACTTTCAGTATTGTCACTTGGAATCAAAAGGCCAGACCCCACCTCCAAGATGAAGAGGAATGAGAGAAATACATGGGTTCCACTGGCAAAATTCCGTATGTGTTGTTGGACAGTGAAGACAGCGAGAGGAGGTGGCAAGAAAAAGGCAGTTTGTGCCCTGTGGAAATACCTTACAGAACCAAACAGGAACAGAAACCCTGAAGAAAGACTAAATTATCTGTAACCAAATTCTGCGTATAGCATCACTGCAAATATAGGTGTTTGGTACTGTAGTCATGAAAGCAATTTCTGAGGAATGAGCTCAGTAGGAGGTTTCTGAGCACGAAATTTCTAAGTGCTGTTCTTTGATGGGAAGTACAAGAAGGAAGTGGCAAGGAGTATTCAAAGCTGTGATATGAAGAAGGGGGGAAAGGGCACCAGTAGAAGCCTTCCAAGAAGAGATCAGACCCAGTGAGCTGTAACCAAAGAAATTCACTAAATGCTGTATGACAAAGGCCGTTATGAACAAGTTGAAGGTGATGGAGGTGCAGACACAGACTGAAAGAAGATGGAAAAGCCTTTTTTGCGGACCTTCGCTACTGCTTTCAGTTGTCTGCTGTTCATATGCCACCATCCTAATTGTGCAAAAGATACATAGACCAGGCAGGTAACAGCCAGGAACCCTAGACTGTAGGGACCTGTGTCTGTGCTGAGAGGAACATGTGGTCTGTAAATTGGATAATGGAAAAGGAAGTCAGCAGGCATGGTCATGGAAAGAAGAAACTGCAAATTGAACAGACCGTGCATCAGGAAATACAGCTGAGTAAGTCCTAGTGGGGTAGTGCTAGCCAGTCACTAACCCAACTGTGCTTCAGATTAATTATTTCTTAATAATCTTGCTTTTTACCAATGGCCCTGTAACATGCTGAATTGCTCGCATTACCACCCACTTGTCTGTCACGCTACACAGCATCTGCAGTTCTAAAGGATTCTTAGTCCTGCTAATGGTATTAAGGGAAACTATTCTATAAAATAAACATTCTCTTGTCAAATCTACTTCACTGGGGTATTTTTTCAGACTAGATGTACTAATATTCCTTGGAATTTTCCACCATATGGTCTGGCAGATTTCTTTCCATTATCAGTTGGCTGCAGTTCCTAATCAGAAGGAGAAATCATAGCACTGCAGGTTATGATGGAAAATTCCATCATTACATGGGTGTAGTAACTAATGGGAACGGGAATACTTTTCCTATTTCATGTTTGGGTCATGAAGCAATGATTCTGCAGAGTTCAGCTTTGGGCAGCTTCATGCTACATGATTCCTTTGCAAAACACTACTCTTCTGTCTTATTTTGTCTCTTACTTCGTTTTCATTCTTTAGGTAAAATTCTGGCCTTGCTGTAGGTAATGTGAATTAAATAAAGCAAGGATTTCAAACTTTTTTTTTTTCTTCTGGAGAGCTCCGAACTGTACAGAAGAGATTTTTCTATCATCTCCAGCTTTCTCCTTAATAATTACTTGATAACAGCACATAGTTTAAAATGAACAATTTAGCATCCCTGCACTGTTTTAGGCATCAAAAACAGGAACCAAATTAAGTCACAAGCTGCATTAGAATTATTGTATTGGAAACTTGGTTTCACCACAGTTACTTCTAATCCAGTAAAAACCAGGATTCTGTCTCACAGAATACAATGAGCTGTATTGTACTCGGTGACGGAGAAGGTAAGGTTTTCCACAGGTAGGGTAATAAAACCGTCATGAAACACAACTGACGTCCAGTAAATGCTGTGAACTGGAACTATGTAAATGCCACCGAGATTTCGAAATAAGGCCACATATTTAACATACAGTTACCACCAGAGTGAAAGTTGGTTAGCACATGTGGGTGGCATTTACGCTGCACACTGGTGGTGTCTCAGTTTTAACAAAGCACAGGTAGAAGCGAACCCCAGTCTTGAATCTCCACCAAGAATGCCTCGTTATTCTACTTCACAGCTTGGAAAAATAATAGGAATTCTCTGCTACATGGTGAGAAATGTTCTGCAATGAACAAATACCAGGTCTTTCGGAGAGAAGACTTAGAAAGCCAGTCTGCAGAGGTAGAGGATGAGCGCTGAGTCTACACACTGGTCAGCATTGAGCAGCTGGGCTGTCTGCTACTTCCCAAGTGTGTGTGTAGTATGAGAGACCCAGCCTTTTGTAGTGCTAGCACAGGAAGCCTGGGAGAGGACCTGAGTAACAAAGAAGGGACCTGTCTTATTTTCTGTAGATAGTAATTGTTCTGCTTGTTTCGTTACCTTTGTGTAGCCTCCTGCAGAGGGGCAGAAAGGTGACCGAGTTCTGGGTGTGTTCCCACGGACTGCAGGCAAGTCTGACAGTTGCGCAGGGACAGTTTTTGGTGGCTGAAAAGCAATATGTGGTAATTGCTCAAAGTTTCTCCTCCGCTTGGCGGAGGCTGACAGGTCAGGGAGGGCAGAATCCTTGTAGGGAATTCCTAAGAAACTGGAAACACTCAGTGAGGAGCAGATGAGAGAGGAAGGGTCTGTAGGAAGGCAGGCAGTAACTCAGTCCTCAGACAAGAGAAAGGTATCCTAAGTAGCTGGATTCTACCCTGTGTTGAGAGAAGTACTATACTTAGTCCAGGCAATGTGTTATTTTCTTTCCCATCCATATCTCCAGAGGTAGATGAAGTGTAAGTAAATAGCTATTTATTTTGAATAAGCTGTTTAGCGCTACATGTATTCTCCCATGCTGATTCCTTGAGATAAGTGGGAGTTCAGTAACCAGGAGCAGAGTCTAAGAGGATGTTAAACGGGTGTGTTTCATCCAGAAGGAGTGGGGCTGCATAGCCTTCAAGACTGAGACACCGAGAGCGTGCTGTGTCCTAGAACCAAGCTGGGCAGAACTGGACGATCCGTTTGAGTCACTGGCTATCCCTAACAGCCAAATAGAACAGACTTGTTCTAGGGGCTTGCTTTGTCCAAAGGCAAGTGGCATTGTATAGTCGCATCCATACGGATAATCACTCTTGCCTCCCAAAACTGGATGATCTTTTCCATGCTGTCTACTGGAAACAGCCCCTAGAACATGTCCAGTCGTTGCCTGGGAGAGTTGGCACAGGCCAGGCAGCGTGCTAGCAAACAAATGGCACAGGTGACTGAGCCAGCCAAACCTGTTTTATTTATCAGATAGACTTAACCGTTGACTCAAGTTCTGCTATTGTTATCCTGTTCCTCAAGAGAGTTCCATTTAAATCCATGGGATTGGTTCTTACCACCACTCATATTAGAAGAGTACTGCAAATCTTTCTTACTCCTCTGAGACCTGGAAGCCTCATTACAGGGCTGAATGAGAACTCTGAGTTGTGGAAGTTGCTGGCAAATAAAATCCTTTCCTGCTTCTGTTGAAGACTCAATACACATACGCTAGGAGTGGACTACAGAGAGTGTTCGCTGTAAGAGAGGATGCCTGTCTCCGATATGACAAACAGGAAAGCATAATTCAAATTGCTGATAGACATCACTACTCAGTCCAGTGAGAACCACCATCAAAACCATCCCTTGTGAATGATGCATTTATGATGGAATATCTGTTCTGAGAAACCAGGCGGGAAGATCAGATATCCAAGTGATGCAGAATAGAGTTGTTGCTACACAGAAATGAAATGATCTGGCATTGTCTGTATGTGAGAGCGGAGATGAGAGAGTGACTGTAATGTTTTCATTGCACAGGGGAAGGGAAGTACCTGCACAGAGAAGCAAAAGCAAAACCAGTCTGAAATGCATTAAGAAGGCTTATGAGTGATTAACCAGCTCTTACTTAACCCAAATACATTTGTCACATACAAGCTGGTTTTTCAAAGCTGATTTGAAAGCACAGGCACCAGCTAGAAAGAACCCAAAGAAGGTTGTTGCTGCTGTGAAGGGAACAAGGTCTGTGAAGATGAGCTCCCCTCCCTCTGTATGTACATGATGGAAATGAGGTGGCCTTTTCTTTCAGAAGCGGTGCAGAAATGATCTTTTGCCTTAATTTCCTCTCTGATCCAGATCTCTTTCAATGGGTAATTAAACCTTATAGTCAGCTATTATTCTGCCAGATGATCTTTCATCTGCTGAACTGTCAAAAGCTTGTTGACTTCACATTGCTTTCAAAGTGGCTGGTGCAGTTAGAAATCAAGTTTAATTTACAGAAATCAGGTTTCAAAACAGCTGACACTGTCTGAGAAAGGTGCAAAAATTATGTGAAGGGAATTTATTGTTTTGACATGAGTAACAGATTACAGATTACCTCTCATACACCCTGAACAAATCACTCCAAGCAAAGGCTTATTATGATGATGATTTATGGCTTTAATTTCTAAGAGGCCATATGCATTGAGATCTGGCTGATATTTCCTGGCACTGGATTGACTCAACATTGCAAATATTTTTCAAAGCTGCCTTAAACAATTTATGAGCTTTAATGCCATTTTTTTAAAGTAATTAATGTATTTGTCAGTCTAGGGAGGCAGACTTAGAGCAAGTTCCTGTCACTCAGCTGAGCTGTAGTAGTGACCATATATATATATATATACACACAAATATATACATTCTTTCTGCTTCTACCCTCAGTTTCACTGAAATTCAGTGTGACAGTTTTCCAGCTGGTGTACATTTGTGCAGGGCAAGTGGGCTCAAGCATGCTCGCGTGCTGCTTATTCTCCCTGTCTGGTTTTCCTGGCTTTTTATCTAAAAGCTGATTATGATTGAAATAATAGGCAGGAATTTATTAGCACATTTTGAAAAAAAAATATTTTTTCTTCTCTTAGGGAAAGTACAAAGCTTGTTAGATACGGTCCGTAACCGCCAAGAGCTTTGAGCGGCCAGCCTGGCAGCTACACTTCAGTCCCTGACTTACATCGCAGTGATACTGGTAGCAAGTGTCCCTTCCCTCCGTACACAACTATAATCTTTGACTCCTAACAACCACTCCCTCTGAAGCCTTGGGCAGGTAGAACTGTGGCTTCTGTGCCTTGATTTGTTCAAGCTTCAAAGTAGCCAAAGATAAAACATGATCTCGCATGGTCGGCCACATGCTGCCTGCTTAGGTTACGATGCCCTCTTGGATGGTAAGATTTAAATTCTAAACCCTTTAGAAAGTGGTGTGTGCTAAAGAGCATGAGAACGGCTAAACCCAAAGCCGGCTCACCTGTACCAGCTCCCTGTCCAGCATCTCCAGTGGTTGGACAAAGTGGTGCGTGCCAGGGGAGGCGTGTCAGTGCGAAGCAAGCGTTCAGAGATATTCCTCAGCCTTCCATCCCTGGTATTCCCACCTGGTTGCTGCTGTAAGTGCACGCCAGCGGAACAGGTACAGCGACAAACGCGCTGTGGAGCCTACATATGGGTGAACTATCCCGGCTGTGTTACAACGCAGCTGAATTTAGGGGAAGCCCCCATGCAGAAGGCATGTCGTTTGGGAAAGAACATTTTCTTACTATGCCAGAAGGGTTTTATCTTCTGGTTTTCCCCTATGGAATGGTTTAAAGGCGAGGGAGGGAGGATGTATGTCTTGTCTACAGACAATCCCATGGAGACAGAAGTCAGTTCAATTGTAGAAAGAGGTCAAGAGCACTTAAAAATGAAAAAAATACTGTAGGAAGGAGAGTGTGGTCCTGGCCAGCCCACCAGAACCTGCTCGACAGCGTGCTGATGGTGCCACATATGTGAACGCAGTCCTTTCACTTGTTGCCAATTGTGCCTGAATTATTAAATTAATAAATAACCTTTTTTTTGTTGCTGTAGAGATTTTGTAAAAGCTTCCAGCACTGGCATAAAAACGTGGAGACACCCAGTAATACAGAAAGGGCAAAGTCCATTCATTCAGTTTCTAGTGCAATCGGTATGACGAAGTACTGACAATTTTTTCAAAACTGCTTTGATTTGCTTTTATTTCAGTTGGTATATAGATGTTCGGGTGATGATTCAAGTGCAACAGCCAAATACACTCGTTATACATACTCGCTATAACCGTCTGTGCCTTTACAATTGTTACAGTTAGAACTTTTTCCCTATTTACATGAAATAGTCTTTATTTCCAGGTTTATGTGGTTTCCTGAAATATGTGTATTCTTAGCCATTAATATATTTTCTTGGTGCAAATACCACAAGTATATATTTATGTATATAATTTCAATGATAAGGGCTTCTTTTAGGCTGTGGAATGATTTTCCAAGTGTAATAGTAATATTTTCTGATTCTCTAGCTGAACCAAAAGCCTGAAATTAAAATTAATTTGGAATCAGACGACGTCAGCCAAAAAAACCAAAACACAGTTTTGTTTGTTTGTTTGTCTGGGGGGGGGGGGGGGGGGGGGAGGGAATCCTAAAAGGAATAGGATTCATCTTCCTGGGGTTTGTTTGGTATTTTTAACATTTTAAAATTAAGCTCCATAAATTGCTTTGGAAGCATTACTGGGACAACAAGCACACCTCCTTTTCCTCCGTTTGCCTTGACTGCAGAGGGAGCTGGGGAAGGATGAGGCAGGAGGGTGCTGCTGACCGCAGCATCCCGGCTGATGTCAGGATGGAGCCGAGCTCCTGGGTTGCTTTCCAGAAGTCAGTTTAAAGGAACGCTCCTATCAATTTTAAATGCGTCTAAAAGAAAGAATTTGACCTAATGTGCTTTGGGTTAAGAAGAAAAAAAACACCCAACCGAAGGGTTTTTTTTGCTGACAAGACTGAGATTTTTCACCTGCGAACCAGGGTGTTTTGTAAGCGATTTGCCGGATTCGGCACGACCTCGGATCAAACTTAAACTCTCGGTACGGCCCAGGGAGGCCGGCCGGCTGCGTGCCAAGGCGGCCAGCGGGTCCCGGTGTTCCTCGGGCAGGCGGCCTCCCTGGGGGTGCGAGGGGAGGGATGCGCCGGCCGGCGGGGCGGGGCTGAGGCGGCGCGCTGTGCTGTGTGTTGCAGATCTTCGAGTGGTGGTACTTCCGCAAGTACGGCACCTCCTTCATCGAGCAGGTCTCGGTGAGCCACCTGCGCCCCCTGCTGGGCGGGGTGGACAACAGCGCGCCCAGCGCCGCCAGCGCCGCCAACGGGGACGCGGACTCCAGCCGCCAGAGCGTCTCAGGTGAGGGGCGGCGGGGGCGGCGGGCCGTGCTCACCCCTCAGCCGGCGGGAGCGGGAGCGGGAGCGGGAGCGGGAGCGGGAGCGGGAGCGGGAGCGGGAGCGGGAGCGGGAGCGGGAGCGGGAGCTGCCGCCGCTCCCTCGGCTGCCGAGGCGGTGCAGAGCTGACACGTGAGGCCGGATAAGGCTGCCTCTCACCTGGTTTGGTTGTCAGATCAAAGGCGGAGCTGCTTCGTTAATCGCTGGGGGTAATTAATACCTTTCCACGTGCATGCGGTGCTTCTCGCTCGGGCTGTGTTGCCGTCTGTCGCCCCCCCTTTTCTGAACGCCCCGCAAAGTCGCACGTGCTCCTTCTGCAGTATCATTTCTGAAGGTAGGCGGTAGTTTTATTTCAATTCTTTTGAATAAACCAACATTGCAAAAAAAAAAAAAAAAAAGCTGAAAAGATGCTGGGAATGCCCTTCTGCCTTTCCATCGCTTTATACTTTAGGTAATGTCAACAGTATGGAAACAACCTTTGGATTTCGCTTTAGGAAACGAAGCACAGCAGCTTTTAACAGCTTAAGGGCTTGTTCCGTTCCCGCCTCTGCCGCCGCTGTGGTTGGCGACTTCGGGCAAGCCGTGGTGCAGGCAGGTTTTAAAAGAAGGCCTCTGGTTTAGGGAGCCTGACTTCAGGCATCCGGGGCTCAATTTTCACAGCCCCTGCGAGTCCTCTGTGCAAGGAGTAGGTGCTGCAGGTCAGGCTGAAGGTGCCTGACCATGACCCATTCAAAGCTTTAAAGTTGACCTTGGCGCTCCGGGGATTTTTTCCTAGTGCATGTCATTATCCCGGGTGAAGATGTGATTGAGGAGGTGTTTTGAGAGCCTTAAATGAGTGGTTATGAATGTATGAGTTGTAAATGTTGTAAAGCGTTTATGTATTCCTGTAATGAATACACATTTACTTGCTCCGGTGAGAGAGACAATGTTAAATCAGCAGAAATCAGCCCTTCCGTGATGGAGGGGAGGATGTCGGTTTAGAACTGGACCCTGTTACAGCTCTGCCACAGGAGGACTGTCCCTGCAGGTCACTTCACTCACGTCACAGGCTCTGGGATTCTGCTGAGGCACTCGGTGTGCCTGGGAATGGTTTGTTGGAGAGACAAGCCAGCCTGCCTAAAGTCAATCAGCCCCCCAAGCACTGATCTTTGAGGACTGAAGAGGAGTCCAAGGGGATCTTGTCTCCTTGCTTGGGTGACTCAGCTACTGGGGGAGGGGGGGATGAATTGAAAACTTAGCTCATAAGTGATGAAGATGCTGAGATACTATTGCTTCTGGCTTGAGTTGGAGATACTCATTGTTAAAGAAAGTCAGGGCATGAGCATCTCGCGTTGTGTTCCTCATCTATAGAATGAAGCTTACCTATTTCATCCTTAGCTTGGCATAAAGGCCGTAATCTTAATACTGGAAATTAACTTAGCTTTCCTTAGGGATGTGCCCCTAGAATCTATTACAGTCTCATTATATCTATTTCCTCTGCAGGCTTTAAAATACATCAGAATTAACAAGTGAGGAGAAATGAATGAAAAAAACCCCCTAAATTCAGTGATGGAGAAAACATGGTTTAGCGACTGAGGTGCCTGTGTCTGTACCTGGTGAATTTTATCTCTGCTCTTCAGTGTTCATGAAAACAAGCAAACAAAAATTAGCTCTGAACTCACAAGTTAAATAAAATAGGCAGCCTCCAAAAACCTTGCTCTCAGCTGAGTATTTCTACTTAGGGAATCCTCCATATAGCACATCAAATTCAGCTGTTGTCATTCCCTTCTGAGGAGAGGCTGTGAATAGCAGCACCGCATGGTCCAGGATATTAGATTGGGGTGAACTGGCAGAAAGCATGGGATGGCTTGGAAACACCTGCGTGCACTCATCAGTGCTCTCAGTTACGCTTCAACACCTCTGAAATAACTCCCATCATTTTAAAGCAGAAGGCACAGTGTTTTGACTAACGAGGTTCACCCAAGCATCTTGACTTTTCTGATCCAAAGAAATAGTCAAGGAGTGTGCTTGCTTTCAGTGCATTGGCACTCGGTTCTACGAGCTGGGACTCTCACAGTGTCTCTGGATAGTGTGTCTGTATGGATAGCCTGTGATTTGTGCCTTCAGAAAGGTGTCGGTGCTCAAAACTTGAACAAGGAGCTGAGTCATCTTCAGTAGATCCTAATTGCTGATATAAAGTAAGGACATAGGTATATTATTAGTTTACAGTGACAGAAAAGGCAACCTTTTGGGTTTACCATGCATCGACACCGGGATATAGCTTTCACTGTCCAGCTGGTGAAGATGGCTTTTTCCCTTGGCTCACCATGTTTTCCTATGCAGATGTTTGACTATGGTAGAGTATTGGAATAGGTATCTTTGCCTACAGTAGGAGAGTTGTTGTGCTGAGGCCACGTACTCAGCAGATACCACGACAAAAGCCAAAGAGCACATCACGTTTAGCGAGCCAGGCAGATGCTGAACATACCCCCCAGGACAGGAAGTGGTAATAAAATCCCTTTTCACCTCCCCTTTTTGTTCCCCAACTCCCCCTTTTCCTGCTCAGTGCTGAAGCACTGCATACTTCGGGTAAAGTACAACCACTTAAATAAGGTGAGCAAAAAGAATGGTGTAACTGTGATCAAATAGTTGTTGCCCCATCTTGTTGGTTGCCAACAAAGTATGCCAAGCCATTGAATTGTATGTCTGGAACTGAGAAGGCTGATGTTTATTTAATATTTACTGTGGTTTGAAAGTCGTGTTACATAAACAGTGTCAGATTGAAGCTTGTCAAAGAGCCGTACCCTCTGGCTGTACAGCAGAATGGCTGCATGTCGATAGAGCACTTCCGCTGAGTACACTAGGGGAGCTTTCTAATATTAGCTACCTGCTGAAATGGTTAGCTGAGGGATGCAGATGTATAATCAATGCTCTCTTCCCAAACACCTGCCCTTCCCCCGTCTTTGCATGCCCATGGTAGGTGACGTAGGCATGGAGTTGAGACACGCTGCTGACTCAATATCCCACCAGGATGCTGCGATCCCTTTAGAAATGATGTCACAGAATTCCATAGGGACAAATAGGCTGGTTGACTGCTGGTGCTGGAAAGCAGGTGGTGAACTGCTGCAGGGCCAGTGCTACCGAGGAGTTTTTGCAGAGCACCACGCGAGGGGTCGTGCAGTGGCAGATTAGTGGTGGAATGACATGCTGCCTCTCAGTGAGTCTCTGCTGCAAATAATTGGGTGTGACTCTGGTCTCACCTTCACTGGAGTGGGTTGTCATCGTTGAAATGAACAAATCTGGTGTTAAGTTAAAGGAAAAAAAAGCCAGAATCACGACCTCACCTTTACAAAAGCTACAGAAGTTGATTTTTGTGAAAAACATATTTTTTTCCAGTTCTATTCCAAATTACATTGTTGTGAATCCTCTGATCTCTTCCTACCTGTAGCGTGAAGAATTTGCATTTCCCTCCCAGCCTGAGAGAAATGTATGAAATGCTCTTAGTGTTCCCAAACCTTTGCCATGCAATGAACTTTTCTCTGCCGATCAACTCCAGCATCCGTTGTGAACCCTGGGATGCTTATAACTTAAGTAAGGTCAGCAGATGCTGCCATGGATTTTCTACTTCACAAGCTAAGGAGGAATTCAATTTGGCAACTGTAGCTGAGATTCTCAGTGATTTACAGTATTAACTAGACAGTGAAGTTTTTCTGTAGCAATAGCAAGTCCATAGGGACTGAGTTAATTGCTGTTTTTCAGCACAATAACCCAGTGTGATCCCTCTTCAGTTCTGCATTATGTTAAATGTGAGTCCTGGCACTAATCAGTGTTATCTTTTCATCTGGCATTTGGAGCTCTGTTAGTGGTTATTTGTCTGGCATAGTAACATTTGTTGACACTAATTTATAATGAAATTCTTATTTAAAAAGGGAAAACAGTCTGGTTACCTGCTTGTCTATGCTTTTGATTATTTTTTTTCCATTCACACCTATAGAAATTATTTGATAAGACTCATTAGGTGGTAGTGGATGTTTCTGATAAAGCTCAACTACTATTGTAATTTGGGAGAGATTCATTATCATGTGTTTCTGTTTATGACAGAATGCAAAGTCTGGCGAAATCCTTTAAATCTGTTCAGAGGAGCCGAATATAATCGGTAAGTGCTACGATGTTAGAGTTCCAGGCATAGTAGTGGGTTAAGGACCTTAATTGTACTTCTCCATTGATCTAGCTCAGAGATGGAAAAACAAAACAACTGCGGACACGTGCTTATACCAGGTTTTTCTCTCATTTGTAAAATGTTTTTGTATGAAAATTCATTTAAATTCATGCTTGTGCACTCGTTGTTTCTGCAATTTTCAGTGACCTTATAAAAAAACCTGAAAACCTAAGTGCAGTGTACCTGGTCCTGTTCATACAGTAATTGTGCTCAAATCAGTTATAGCAAACAACCTACTGAATTCGGCCTAGGTTTCATGTAGTCTTAATATCGGAGCGTGCGTGTTACTGATTTCCAGTGCGTACTTTCCAACATCCTCGTTAGCTAAGGTTCAACTGCTGTTGCTCCGTCACAGTTCGGTGAAATGCAATGTATGTGGTTTAGGAGATTGGCTGGGTCAGCTTAGTAGGCTGTGCCCATCTCTAACATCTAGGATTCTTTTCTAGATTCATTTTGCTGAATGTGACCTTATTAACCAAACTGTCTTTTTGTTGGTATGCTCGCAGGTATACGTGGGTAACAGGGAGAGAACCTTTGACTTACTACGATATGAATCTTTCAGCACAGGACCATCAGACATTCTTTACGTGTGATACGGATCATTTACGGCCTGCAGATGCTAGTAAGAGACTTTGTGAACAACTGGTTTTGCTAATAGGTTAATGATTGGTTTAAACTGATGCAAGAAAAATGCAGTCAGACATCCATTCTCTCCAGTAGATAAGGAAAGGCAAAAGTCTGATGATGCCTGGAAAGCTGCTGTTACTGGATTTGTCGTATTCTAGGTCTGAACAAGTATCTATATATGTGTTACTAGTTTGTTCTGCTTTCTTGCTGAAGTCCTTCAAGGTACCATTTGCAAGTGTCCAGGTCCCATTTAGTCTGTGCCGACAGAGAGACCTTACATAAAACTTGAGTCCTGTGTTTCATTCCAGGACATAATTAGAAGCCCTGCAAAAAATGAGAACACATTTACAACTGAACTTGATGTAAGCAGCTTTAATTGTACTAAGCCTTTACTGTTAAGTCCACGTGCAGACTTTGGTTCTGCTAAAAATGTATGACGATGATTTTGATCATCAGTATTTGCCTCTGAAGAGACAAATCGTTTCTGTCTCTTGGTAGAGGAGAGATACTGACAGTTGGGCACTCCATTCTGAGGGCATAATTACAAAAGAGAACATACTGTGCTTTTTTGACACATGGTAAACATGAATCCTATTTTCTGAACTCAGTGAGCTAATTATGAGTTGGTCTGATTAGGCTGGCTGTTGTTTCCATTTAACATTTACCTAAACCAACAGCACAATAAGGGACTAGAAGAAGAACATTCCATTGTGCCCTGTGGAATCTACTTCCCCAAGAGGAAGAAGCTGCTTGTCACCTCTGTATGTGACAGTGCAGATGGCATGATCTCTCAGCCAGACTCTCCTGTGGAAAATAGCTTAATTAAATGAAAGAATAAAGCTGAGTATTTGGAACAAATGCTCGTGTTGATTATGTATCTTTTGAGTGATCACTGAGCTCTTTGAAATGCTCTGGAGTGAGTCAGGCTGAGAGCAATAAATTCTGTTGTTACAATGCAGTAGATTCTCCTTGTTACCACTGTAATGACTGATATGCCCCTGTTCCGCTTTTTTTATTGAATAGTAATGCAAAAAGCCTGGAGAGAGAGAAATCCCCAAGCCCGAATTTCTGCAGCCCATGAAGCTTTGGAATTGAATGAGTGAGTGACAACATCATTAACATTTATTTCCTGTCATTTAAAAATCCATTTGATGATAGCTTAAGGCAGGGGGGTTGCTACAGTAATTTTTAACCATGATTACAGGCCTGTCAGAGGAAGGCCTACAATGGGAGGAAAAAAGCACAGCTGCATATTGTGCTTGCTAGCCACCCAGAAGATCCTTAGGGCAGTGATGACAATGGGAGCCTTCTCGTTGATGTCAGTAGGCTTTGGATCAGCATAGCAAAGTGTTAATTAAGTTGCCTCCTGATGAGCATATAAAATACGCATTTATGGGATGGAGAGTTCCCTTTTGGATTTCTCAGTCATCCTGAACAGAGGCAGGAAAGAAGGGACTCATAAACACCTTCTGAAATACTCATTTCATAGTGTGAAGCAATATGATGTAATTTTTTTGGGAACTTCTGGTCTTTGAGTCCATAATTTATTTTCTCAATGAGAAGTGTAGTATTCTGAGATCCCACAATAAACTCAATGCTGTGATGCTTTCCTGGCGTGGCAAACTGTGTAAGTGTTGCCAAAGTGCATAAAGCGGACGGAGTCCCTTAGGTTGCTGTCAGAGATTACGGCATTCTAGAATTCCATAAACTGGTGCCTTACGGATTGTCCTTCATGTATTTCATCAGGAGACAAAGAATCGTTTGCTCCTGGACAGCAGTTTAGCTGGGAGAGCGTGTAGCATAAGGGGCTTTTGCAGAAGGGAGCTATAAGCCGGTCCTGTTCTACTCCCATACCACAGAGTGGCTGAGTTTGGTAGGGACCTCCGGGGGTCATCTGGTTCAACGCCTCCCTGCTCAAGCAGCGGCCCTTAAAGCATGTGCACAGGACCATGTCCAGATGGATTTTGAATATCTCCAAGGAGACAGACTCCACAAACTCCCTGGGCAACCTGTGCCTGTATTCAGTCATCCTCACAGTAAAAAAGTGTTTCCTGATGTTCAGATGGAGCCTCCTGTGTTTCAGTTTGCGCCCAATGCCTCTGGTCCTGTTGCTGGGCACCTCTGAAAAGAGCCTGGCTTCATCTTCTCTGTGCCCTCTCTTCAGATATTTACAAACACTGATGAGATCCCCCCTGAGCATTCTCTTCCCCAAGCTGAGCAGTCTCAGCTCTTTCAGCCTTTCCTCATATGTGAGATGCTCTGGTCCCTTAATCGTCTTCAAGGTCCTTTGCTGGACTCTCTCCAGTA
Organism: Rhynochetos jubatus; assembly: GCA_027574665.1. NCBI lineage: Eukaryota > Metazoa > Chordata > Aves > Eurypygiformes > Rhynochetidae > Rhynochetos > Rhynochetos jubatus. Next base: position 26,446,573 of record CM050652.1, on the reverse strand, counting down.
TGTCCATGTTCCTCTGGGAGCCCAGAACAGGATGCAGCACTCAAGGTGTGGCCTCAAGCGCTGAGTAGAGGGGACGGATCATCTCCCTCAGCCTGCTGACAACACCGCTCCTGATGCAACTCAGGATAACACTCACTTTTCTTTCCTGCAAGGGCACATTGCTGACTCATGGTCAACTTGTTGTCCACCGAGACTCCCAGGTCCTTTTCTGCTAAGCTGTTTTCCAGCTGGGTGGCCCCCAGCAGGTTACTGGTGCCTGGAATCTTGGTTTCACCTAGACCTGTTGTTTCCTGTTCCTCAGCTGCTGACTTTGTGAAACACACCTAGAGGCAGCTGCAGCCCGATTCTGTTGCTATATAAAGAAGAATCTGATCAACAGCGTGCTTTGTATCGGAAAGAAGTCAACAGGCTGTATGCCACCTAACTTCAGTAGCTAAAAATGTGGCCATCGAGTTTAAAGTAGTTGCCTGGGCTCCCTCTGTAGTCAGAGGGACACCTCCTTTCAGCAGTTGGCACTGTTCCTAGACAGACGTTTAAACATGTGAAACGAATGGCTCTGTGAAGATGCTCTTAGATGGAGGCAGAGGGGCACAATTAGTTAAGAGATTTAAATTAGGCAGCTAAAAGCTGGATGATTCCCTTTCTGTGTATTCCTGAAGCTGCTTTCCTTTGGTTGGGTTTTTTTCTTTGGGGTGGTCAGGGTTGTTGTTTTAATCTCTACAATTACATTCTTATTCTGTTCTCTGTATCTGTCGGCTGTTAGAGGTGTATTGATGCTTTTCATACCATTACAGCAATGGAGACATTTTGTGTTAAACCAATAGTGCCTAAACTAGTCTTGGTGTCTGGAAGGAGTTTTAGGGGTGTACGCCATGCTTGCTTAGTGAGACAGTGCCTTTCTTCCTGGGGCAGCTGTCAGTAGCTTTAATTGAGTGGCTGAGTGATGCAGTACCTACAAATGAGAGTCATGATCTGGTTGCCAGAAAGGCATACAGACAAAAATCCATTGCCTCTGTATCCGGTACATCCTTGCTAGGCAGCACATCTTTGTATAGCGTTTCCTTCGTGCGGCTTTCTCATGGTTCTTCCTTTGGTGTTTTTGCAGGTGTGCTACTGCCTATATTCTCTTGGCTGAAGAGGAAGCGACAACCATTGTAGAAGCAGAGAAGCTGTTCAAGCAAGCTCTGAAAGCTGGAGAGGGCTGTTACAGGCGCAGTCAGCAGTTACAGCACCATGGTGCCCAGTATGAAGCCCAACACAGTAAGTTTCTTTGGAGGGAATTAGCTGTTTCTAAAGGGAGAGAAGTTCAGGAGGGTTCTTTGGGTTTTGGTTGGGTTGTTTTCTTCCCCTCTCAGAACTATGTACTCAGTATTTAACTTTGGCTGGAACATGGCCCTAGAGCCAGACTGGTCTGTTTCAGTGTTTTTGCTTGATTCTGTTGCTGAGCTAGCAGTGCTCTGATTACGGACGCTCCTTTTCTTTGTTGTGGCAGAAAATACTGTAGCACGTACTTAACAGAAAAGAGAAGGTAGCAGAGCCAAAAGAGAGCTGATATTCAGAAAATGCTGGACACCGTTTTAGGAAGTTGCACTGAAGTGCCTTTAGCCATTTTGAAAACATGGGTTCATGTTGTGAAAAGGCAGTAAAGAATGATGGAAACAGGAGTGAAGTGATGCTTTGCCGGCTTTTTTCCATCTGCCATGAGGGTAAATACATACACCGCCTTGTTCCGTATAAAAGTTAATGAGACCTATTAACCAGTGTGACATTTGAAAAGTTAGTTGCATACATTAAGAAAGGTCACAGAAACATAAAAATTAACAGCTGGAATAATAGTGCTGTAATTGAAAGTCTAGATTTTTTTTTTTTCTTTGAATAAGCAGATTTAGCTGCTGTGATGACATTTATTATATGCTGCTTAAACCTAAGAAAATACATTAGGGCTCACTGCCAGTAAATGAACAAAAAAGTAAATAAAGCAAATGGTCTAGGTTATTTCTAGTCTACAATGACTACCTCAGGCAGATATAATAGCAATTAATTACATAAGTACAAGCACTAGCATACTTTGAGCATCTCCAGGTTTCGTAGGACCTGAATTCACAGCCTCTGGCTGTCTCACGTAATTTGAAGATTGCTGATAAAAACTGTACATAGTGAAATTGTCTGTGATGTCTGGTTTCAAAAGTGTATGCAAGTCTATACCTGAAAACCTGAGGTTTTGTAAAGCTTGGGGGTAGTATTTTAAACATTTGTTGGTTATAAAATGATACTTAGGATGATTTGCCTATTTTTGGAGAAAATAAAAATATAGAGCAGCTGAGCCCTTGAAGCAATTTTCAGGCTCTAGCAGGCTTATGGTTGTCTGTGAAACCTTAATTTGTGCACTCAATCCATCTTGAGCACAGAAAATGTCAGCAATTCTATGAAAAATGCTCAATAAGAGTAATGAAACACTGTCACAATGCTTATGTCCAAGATAACCTGTTTAAGTTTGTGCAGGCAAATATAAGTACGGTATTTTTGGAACCTGTGTGTGCTAGATGGCTACTGTCATCATCATATTTGACATCCTGAGCCTTCAGTATTAAAGCAGAGGAAATGACCAGTTGAATTCAGTGCTTTGCCACAGAGCTGGAGGGGCTGAACAGTGACTGTGACTTCAGCAAGGGCTAGATTGTCACACCTCTCTGTACCACACAGCCTTCCCTTGATTACGTCACTGTGCGCTCACACAAATTAGAGAAGTTCCAGCCTCCGATGGTGCCTTGGACACAGGGGCTTCTAGTAGGATTCTCTTGACTCTCTCTGCTGGACTTCTGGGTGGTTTAGAACAGTGGAGAGCTCGGATCTCTGTAGAGAGATAAGACCATGGACAGATGTGGTGCAATTACTCCATGGTTCTGAGATGTCTGTCCTTCCATTTCTGGTCCTTGAAGTTGACTTTGGGATAAAAAGTGGGCATTTCATCTTTTACAGGTGAAAAACACCATGTAATTTCTTGAACAACAACATACTGCTATATGTATCTGTTTATTCATGTGTTCCTCCTCCTTCATACAGTGTTCGATGTTAGACTATGAATTTTAAGGGTAAATAATGACTGAGTACCCAGCTTAAACCTCCTCCAAAAGGTGCTAGTTTATAGAAAGCATGGGTAATTTTCTTTTTAAGGTGGCTGATGTTAGACACTCCAAATCATCCGTCACCTCAGGAAATTGTGGCCTGAAATGTTACCTTGATTTCATAGTAAGTAAATGCCTTTTGACCATTCCTGCTGAAAAGGAGCTGGCCCTGAAATGTGTACCTCTTAGTTAGACTACATAGACCGGTTGAAACAGGTGTAACTAAGAGATTGTTTATTAAATACATAAGAATCAATACAGAGATAAGGAATTACATAATATAAAATGCAGCTAAAGAAATTTCTTCCCTCCCTTATTTTTCCTTCTAAAGTCAGACCTTTCATCCTGCTGCTTAATCTATCTGAAAATTGTAATCACAGCTTTCAAACAATTTGTAGGTACCTGGAATATTTTCAGTGCACATCTTGTTCTTATTATGAAAGACTTGAAAAGGTTAGGAGCAGACTAAAATCTTTACAGGCTGCATACTACACGCAAAGATTATTTGTAGCAGGTGTCTTATATTTTCACAATATGGTAATTTTATAGATGATTAGCTGTCCGCACATTTCCTGTTGGTCCAGAAGCATGTGAAGAGTTCACATTGGAATTACAGGGAAGAGAATGAGAAATGAAATGAGTGAGAATTCTCCAAGAGAATTAATTATGGCAGCTGCTTAGTTTCTGTCATCTTCACTGTTGGAGCATCTTCCAGCACATAGGATTGTCCTATCTGGAACATGGTAATTTGCCATGCATAATTAGCAGTGTGAGGAATTTGGAGATGATAGCTGGGTAACAAGTAAAGGCTCTGTAAACAGAAGGTTCAGGGTATACTTCCTTCCTTCTGATTGTTACAGAAAAAGACCTTTAGAGGATGAGGTCTTGTTTTGCTACATCTCCTGTTAACAAGCATCTACATCATAACTTGCCAAAAAGGAGGGGTAAAACGTGCATTTTCGTGGATGCTCTTGTCTTAACCATGTATGTGATTTGGCAAGTTAATGCTGTGTCTGTGACCAGAGAGGTTTGTGCGCGTGTTAACTTCCTAGGGGTGGTTCTTGCCTCACTTGATTACTTGATGGTTGATACCCTGTAGCGTTCTCTGTACCTTTGGATTTGCTTATATTTCAGGGGTCTAAGGCCATCCCCTGGGTCCTTATTTATAACACTGTATATCTGGAGAAACTCCACGGATTTCACTGATGTTATGCCGCTTTTAAATCAGTAGAATTTTGTAATTTTTTATTAAAATTATTGTGAAAGTATTGATGCTGATGAATAAGAAAAAAATGACAAGAAAACTATGGTTCTTTTGGTGATGGAATATCAAATGAACTTTCGTTTAATCTCTTTTATCTTAATACTGTTTCTTTTTCTTCTTATACAGGAAGGGACACCAATGTGTTAGTTTATATTAAGAGGAGGCTGGCAATGTGTGCGAGAAAGCTGGGAAGGACCAGGGAAGCAGTGAAAATGATGAGAGATGTGAGTTTGGATTTGTTTCGTATGTGATACTTAGATAACAGTAGTATGGAAATGATACACATTTGCTTACAAGTTAGCGTCCGTTCCTGCTGCGTGCAGCACTGCTGATAGTAATTTTGCATGTGTAATGTACATAAAAATTAAGAGATCATTTATAAGGTTGTGAAAGCAACACTGATGTCATAAAATACGAGATGGGCAGTTGCCCCTGCAGACTGAATTTCCCATCCTGGTACATGTGCAATGGAGTACAGTCTTTAATTATTTGATCATGGAGTTAAGTAACATTTTTTCTGTAGCATGTAATGAACGCCACTGACTTAATTACTAGGTCTTAAGTATTCTGTTCCCTCCTTGCAGAGCTGCAGTTTGGCTCTGTGCATGCATACATCGCACTGTTCAGTCCTGAGGACAGTGTTATTTATTCATGCAAAACCAATTACTGCGAAGTCAAACCCAAGTAATTAATCTGTAATGAACTGAGATGGGATATGATGATATCCCTGTTTTGCAGGCAAGGGAGCTACCAATGGTAGTCCTAAGACGGTAAGCTACAAATTTGAAACACCAAACAGTAGCTGTTTTGTGGTAGCAGGAGGGGCAGCTGTCCACAGGAGGCACTGTATGTGTTCAGGTATGTGAAGTGTTCAAGTTTAGAGCCCAGCTTTTCTTCAAGTGAGATCCTCTGGATGCTGATGAAGAACCCAGTTCTTTGAGGAGGGGACTTGCCTCACCTGAGGTAGCAAGCCTGTGACAGAGGGAGGAATGGAGCCCTAGAGTTCTGGGCAGATGATGGTAAAACTGCTCACTAGTTTCCTGTGTTGTCCTTTCTTACACTCCGTTTTCCAGCTCCCACAAAAGTGAGGTAGAGGTGAGTCCAGCAAGATAACAGAGTTCTGCATGTTAAGCTGAAGGACCTAGATTTTAAATGCATAAAATGAAATCCCAGATCAGAATGGAGCACCTGTAAAGTGTGCTTTAGGTAGCTCAGATGAATGGTCCTGAAATCTGCTTAGTGAAAGGGAAATTCTTGCTCCCAGTGGGAGTTTAAGGTAAAAAGGCAAGTGACTTTCTCTGGAGTTTAGGCATTTCCACCATGGCAGTAGGGCAAGTGTGTCTGCCAGCTTGGAATGCGGCACCCAGCGTCTTCTTCTGGAACTGGGGCGCTCATGAATATTTTTTGGAGATGTTGAGCAGAATTCATTGTGGTAATGCATGTCCTCATCCTAAATAATCTACCAGATGGCAAGTGGTGAGTAGCTTTGTTTCCTGTCTCTAGCTGGGGCTTTTCAGGCATACAGGTCTAGCTTCCCGGAATCGCTAAGCTCTCAGACAGAGGCGTTGAAAAAGAACTTGTCAGAACCCCAGCCCTTGTACAGCTAGGGGTGTGAGAAAGAGAAATAAGGAAGAAAAACCTGGTTTTGTAGTCTTGTGGTCAGCTGGGAGAATGCTGATTTCAAAAATGTTGTTTTCAGTCCAGCCAGCTCCATTGATTCGTCATGAATTTTGTTACACAGGCGCTCTGGGACAAATACTGAAATGTTTGGGGACAAACATTGGTATTCTATGTTCTGGCATTAATATACAAGAAAGGTCAAGTTTTGACTTTCACATTCAAATGTCACACATCATAATTATGGCAACTTCTGGAGCTGCTGAATGTGTTTTGAGATTTGTAGGTAGGGCTATGTGGAACAGATACTCTGTGAAACCTTCTTCTGGCGCTGTCAGTACGTATGGTGAACTGTGTATGCAGAGCACAGGGTTTCTGGGACTTGAGTGGTCTATGCAGTCCCAGGTTTCCTATGCAAAGTGAGACACGGAATGCTTTGATTATAAAGTATGGCTTATTCTGTCACTAGAGAGGCAGTTTTGTTGAAGTACAGTACAGTGGGGGTCTCGAAGGGCAGCAGTGACAGGGAGGCCCAAAGTCATCGTTTGTTAGACACTTGAAGGACAGAAAGCTCTGCAATAGGAATGTTTTGCTAAAATGAGGGGACTGGATAAAGGTAGAATTTCAGCTTCTAGAGCTTCAGCTCAGATCAATGCAGCCTGTATTTTTACACAAACAGACACTGAGCCAAATCCTCAGAACTGAATTTGGATGCCTCTCGAGCTCTTCACTGTGAGCAAGCAGAACTGAGAACCGGCAGGTCCCTAGATGAAATGTAAAAGCAGTAGTATCTCTAGGTCACAACTCCAGTGCACTGGGAGCAAGAGTAGGGTCAAGGCAGCTTGACAGATGCTTTCCTTAGACTGACTTGGAGCTACTTATTTCTGATGAATGCATATCCTCCATTTCTTCATAGAAGACATAAATAATATACTTAGGAAGAGGTTTGAAGAACATGAATGTGTCATTGAAGGTTTCTGTGTGATTGATGAGGGAGGAGATGAATTTATTCACCCTAAAAAAAAATATGAAGAATATGTTGGCTGGGGACTGCTGAATCTAGCATCAGGGGACAGAGGGTGGAGGCCCTGTTTGTGTTTGAAAGATTGAAAACAGATTTCTCAAGACATGGAACATGATGGAAATGAAGTGTTAAGAGGTTCATGACACCATCTGGGAAATATGATTGGGATGTAGTGAGTCTTTGCCACTTTGAAAAAATAAAATATTTGAGAGTGTTTAATTCATTGCATGTATGAGGCCATCTTGAGGACATTACTGATGGATTAGATTGTCTTACTTGGATTTTATGTAAGAAAAGACTGAGATCCTGCTAAAAACAAGAAATAAAATGAGTTGTTGGTGACAAGTAAGAAATTTGGTTTTATAGTATTAAACACTGCTCTTAGGAAAATCATATTCTGTAATATTATATTGAAGATATTCAAAACAATTTTTTGGAAACTGTTTAAAAAGCTGTTTAATACTGGGGGTGGTTACTTAAAAAAAAAATTGGGTAGGAATTTCTGTTACTTCTGTGATTGGTTTTGAGATAATATTTTGTTGCTGGCTGGGTTGCTTGGTTGTCATTCATTTAATTGAGTTGAATTCATGAGGATTATGAACCTGTAATTTTCGTGGAAGCATGTAGTTGAATCATACATAGGTGTTGCTTTTGCTTGTATTTCTGATGATAATTATTTATTATATTTGCCATAGAAACCAGCAGCTGTCACTGTTTGTATATATTGAGTTAACTTGTGATCTCATTTTGATTAGTGTATTGTTGGAATAACTCCAGTCTAGTCAACAGCGTCACTCCAGCTTTATTCCTGTTTGTACAGAGCATGGTATGGTCTGTAAGGGAACTCTTTTGCTGTCTCTAAGGAGAAAGTCTACAGTGCTGGTTGTTTTATTTGTTGTGCTGGTTATGTTAGGAGGATTTAAACTAGTGTGTTGTAAATGGTGTTGGAAAATCTGGCATGCGCAGAGCTGGAAATCCCTCATGGTGGCTGTGGGGAATCTTGAGTATCCCTTCAGGTTGAATCTTTATTGTGGACAACGTTGCAAGCCTGGTAGCTACAGGGTGATGAGCAAAGGTAACCTTTTGTGCCAGCTCCTCGCTCCCTGCTGATTCCCTCACCATTGCAGTGGAAGGAAACAGAAGCGTGCTGTGTTTCTCGTTTTTCATTCATTAAAAATGGAGAGGGTGTGGAGGAAATGTAAAAGCACTTCCCCCTGTGGGTGACGGGATCAGTGACTGACTGTGCTGTGGGCTTCAGGAGCAGACCAGCACGCTATTTCCCAGGTCATTGGAGTATCCAGGTGAAAATGTGCTGCGCAAGAAAGTGAGTTGTCCAAGTAATATGAGCTTCTTGGGATTGGTCTGGAGAACAGTTGGACTGTGGAGCAAGCTTTCGGTGACGGGTGATGCGTGTTTAGGAAAGAGAAGGGTGGCAGGCAAAAGGTGTGCTAGTGGACAAAGTGAACAGAAGCTCTTAATCGCTTCCTCTTTCAGACAGAAGATGAAACTCATTCTAGAGTGTCTTTATCTCCTACCTCATGGCCCTGAGCTTCCCTGAAGACTGCTTTGTAGTCTTAACAAGTATATGTTTCTGAGACAAAGGGTGGTTGCAACTTGCCCCCATGCTTTGCAGCTTTGTTTGGAAACAAGTGCGGTTTAGGGAGAGAAGAGACTCCAGGAGGTCTTTCCTCAGCTCTGGAGAATAGAGACCAAAACACTTTTTAAGGGTCGGAAGAGTACATTTTATTTCTGGGACCAGTCATATCTGCTGAGAAATTACTATCGAGATCACAGTAAAGGACCTGGAAATCATCCTCTACGTACCTAGCTCTGAGAACCTTGCTGAGGATGTTTCGGTTGGATGTGTTTACGTGTTCATCTCAGTGCCCCCTCTAAATGTGTATTTAATGCCACAGGAGACGCTAAGGAGTTACCAGCCCCTGAGCAGCGTGTACTGTTAGTGCTGCGTGCTTATCAGTGGGCTAAGAGAAGTTGTTTAATGATAAGTTGTTTAAACATTCGGACTGCCCTGAGCATTTAAAATGCTTTAAGAGGTTATGTCACTTGAAGGCTTCAAAAGGGCACTCAACCATACCAAATCAATTTTAATGATATGGGTAGGTTGGGTTTTTATCTTTTTATGACCAGCTGTATTAGTGATTTTTGATGGTATAATGGTTCTGCAGATCTAGCATACTTTCTTGGCAACGTCTTTTGTTCTGCTTTGAATTAGGTTTTCTGCTCAATATTCTCTTGAATTCTGTATTCTTATGTGCATTGCTGATTTGCTCTTTGGTAATGGGAATACATAGCCGGGAGAGTATTCTGCACCTGGAATTATCACGCTGCATGAAACAAAGAGAGTACTAATTGCTAATAAAGATGTTATGATCCCTAGCAACTTAACAACCCAACTTCTGCAGCTACTTGCATCAGCGGCTACTGTGTCTCTCCCAAATACTCCTGTGCTTGAGGCAAGGATTAGTGAGTCAGGTTCTTTGGCTTGTGTTACACAGGGTCAGGTTAAGCAGGCTGCTCTGCCTGGAGTAGGATTCTAGTTTTATTAACATCTGTAGCAGTTATTTAAAGTTCCATTTATTAAAATTTGAAGGGAAAGTATTTCTTAGTTACAAGAGACCAACAGTTATCTCATAAATTTTAGAAGAGTGCTACTCTTGTGAGTGGTGACATTTGCCAATCTCCACCACGGAGCATATCTTCGGTTAACCCTTGTTCTGACATACAAGCACTGCAGTAATACCAAGTGATAAATGCTGATTTTAACATTTCCATATGCCTGTATATTCAGAGGTGGTTTTATTCTGTCACAGATTCACGTTATGGGTAAGTGAGAAGGGCGGTTTGTAACATCTCTCATTTGAATGGGCCCTTAAACAAACCAGAAACTCCTGTGATTTCCTCTGCCTGCATGCGACTCAGAGCCCTCGCTTTTTGGCATGTGAATCTGAACAAAACCCTGAAAACCTAGAAATTTGGTGACTACAAGCTAAACCCCGTAACAGTGTTTCCCATATAAACTATGGGTTTCCAGCACTGCGATCCCGTTAAGGTAGAATGCTGTCACATAGTGTTGGTAGGAGCCCTGGTAACTTGGACTCCTTTTTCTCTGCCCCACTCCACGTTCACAGGCTTTGTATTGTCCTTTAGTTATGCTCTTCCATTTCTCTGGAATCTCCTAGCTCATTTTTGAGCTACCAGTTCATTTCCTCACTTTAATTTCATTTTAAAATCTGCTTCTAAAAATATGGGAAAGCATCTGCAAACAGTACTTTGGGGTGATGCAAGTAAAAGAATGCTTTTGAAGAGGGCTATGAGTAACGACTTCATTTTCATGCTTTATGAAGTTACTAATCTTTGATGTAACAAACGTTACTATAATTTAGCACCGTTACTACTTTTATGTGATGTGATTGTTTAGTAGTAAATGTACATCTGGAACAACTTGCGCTCTTCTGGTTTCATGCCACATCTGCCTTTAAAATTCTCTTTATTCCTGAAATACGTGCATTTTTACAACGCAGTCCAAATAACGGCATTTTCGTAACTATATTCCTTAAAGAGCTCAGGTCATAATCTGAAGGCTTTAATCCTCCAATTAAGAGAGAACATAAAGGCTGCATGTTCTAGCACATTTCCTTAGAGTTTGCATATTCGGTAAGATATTTTTCAGTTTATTGACTCATTGTGAATCCCACGTTGAAGGATGTTGAATTATTAGTGACTATTAGGGAGCACTAAGGCTGAACTCACATTTGCCAAATTAAAAATGAAACGCCAGCGGATTTTATACCTGTGCCATCCCACCGTTAATGTAAACTGAATCTGGGTCTCTTTTCTGACACTCTGAAGTTCAGCCATTAGATGACATGTCAAATTCCCTGAATTCCACATATGGATGAAAATATGTGGATCCTACTGCTAATGATTTCCAACCTCCAAAAGAATAGGATCTGACATATTTGTCGTCTTAGTTTCCATCCGCTCTGAGCTGAGAAAGAGTAACTGTGGGGCTGCTTCCAAACAAAACAGCGTTTATTTGCCAAAAGGAATGTAGCACACAGAGAAATGCATAAAGTGACAGAATCCTAGTTTTGCTCTAGTGAAGCAGAACTTTAATTCAGGTAGGTCCAGTGTATTTCAGATCATGTTCCAACTCCTGAGAGCTGTGAGAGTGTCTGTTGAATCACAACTCATGAATCCCACTCACAGTGAGACGGCTGAACCTGTGAAAAAGAACACAAACAAAACTGGAACGAGTTGCACTTTTAGGACCAGGACCGGGCCTGATTTTTAAGCACCTGACACTGTTAACGCAGCCTTAGTCTGCTGACAGTGTTTCTTCCCTTCTGTCCTTGCCAGGTGAGCTGGCCAGGAGAAAAACTTTGTACCTTATTAGACATCAGAGAGTCAGCATGGAGTGACATGTTGCAAATGCCTCCAGCCTGGACAGTTGCACCTGGAGGATGGCAGCCTCAGTCATTCCTCTTCTAGGAGATGGATTTTACCATTTCAGATACCCACAGCAGGAGCAGATACGCAAGGAATTAAGGATGTAACAGTTTCACTGTTTGCATTGAATTTCTCTAGTGTGTTTGTTGTTGTTTCATTATTTGAAGCTGAATTCAGTTTTCGTATTTATGAATGCATTCAGCTGCATACATTGGTCTAAAAATGTGTTTGTTTTTTGTTGAGAAGATATGAGTATAAGCAGCAAGGAGTGGTTGCATGCGCTTCCCGTAAAATATGTGACCCTACAGCCATAATGCAAATGGAGAATAAATGTGTCAACACCAGGTTATATGTAAGATCGTTCATTTATCCACCTCTGTATTCCCGTGAGTCCCATGGTCTAGTCGTAGGCATAAACTGTAGCTTTAAGCTGTTTTCTACACAAATAATGTATCATTGCTAATTGATGCGTGATGTTAATGTCATCACAGGGAGAATAACGGATGCAACAGTTAAAGCTACGTTCCTTGAGAATGTTTCAAAAATTAGGTCCAAATGAGAAAATGCTGATGACTGAAATATTCTCAGGGAAGGGAGTCCTCTTCATTAAACTGCTCTTTGGGAGATAAAACTTGTTCCTCATCCAATGAATTAGATGTGAATTTCCTTGTACCGTAAAGAATTTTTTGTGATCGTCACGTTTTCATATCCATCACAAAATCATTGAACCTACACCCTGCAATATGGATTGGGGTGAGTCTCGAAGTACAGCCCTCCCAGGACTAGTGATAAGATATCGGTTGTGTCAGACGTATTTCCAGAATTTTTTTGCAAACTTATACTCCCAAAATATTACTTATCTAAAAAACTAAAAATTATTAATTACCTGCAAAAGCTACCATTTCTGTATATTTGCAGAATGAACCTTTCAACAAAAAGCAATTCTGCTTTCTACACATGTATCTATTTCCCCCAAACATGCAAAGCGATTAGAACAGAATACAGAATAAGCCAGCCCCAGGTCAGAATTTCATCCCTAGGAAGTATTTTGACCAGTACAAGTTTAAGGTGAAATCCTTGTGAACATAGATTTGGTATGAGATGTTCAGTAGCTGTTTGAACATCGTTATATAGCAAAGGGATACATTCAGAGCTGTGTGGTAGGGTACGGAAATCAGGTTTGCTCAGTGTAGCACAGCTCTTTCATACCAGCTGAGAAACTGGCTAACTGGAATTTTACAATGAAACCTTTAGTACTAACTAGTGATTATGTAAAGAGCTGTAGCGGCTTTGATGAGAAATCTTGAGTGCTGAATTTGATGACTGTCCCTTGAGATGTTAAGGTGTGGAGAAAGATAACAGAGCCTTCGTCTTAAGTGTGGTGCTTGCCACTGAAATGAAAGCGTTTGTCAGGTTACAGTAAGGGTGTGAAGAGAATTACAGTTGATAACCCAAACGATTTGGCAAACATTAGTCTGCAACTTCACAGAAAATAAATCTTTGGGTGCAAAGGGAGGTCTGTGTCTTTTAAACCAGAGTCCAGACTGGAGCTCAATGCTGTAAGGGTCTGGGGAGCTCAAGGGTGCGTTCATCTCGTGTTCAGGGATAACGTGCCCATCTTTACATTTCTGTGTGGAGTATGAGCCGGCCTCCCTCTCCATCTGCTAGGGAGAGGAAGGAAGGGGAGCAGGCTCACGGTCTGCTCTCCACTGCTTCTCAGCATGACGCAGTATTTGGCCTGCTCTGCCCATCCAGCAGGTCTGTATTGCAACCTTTGTGGTGGTTTTTTTCTTCTTCCCCAGTGCTTGCTTTCACTGTGAGGCCTAAAGGATGACCTGTCAATATTCTTCCATCTAAGTGGCTTTACTTTCTGGGAAGTTTTTCAAAAACCCAAATTGTTTTGTGACTGAAAATTATTTGCAGTGTAAACTACATCCTGAGATGACAGAGAAATGAGTTCATGTCCTCTCTTCTTTTTATTTTCCTTTTCTGTTTTAATAGCAAATATGCTGTTGTTTGTGCGCAGTCAGCATTCCAATAGCTGAGTAGCTACTCAGAGGTGTTGTATTCTTACAGCTACAATATCAACTGAGTTCATTTTAACTGGGTTGGACTTCTTAACATTTGACCTTTCCCAGATGAAACCTTTATTAACACTTGTCACTTTGGAAGCGGGGCAGTCCAGACAGTGACCTTTATTCTGCTGCTGTCTTAGGCAGGGTTTATCACTCTGACAGAACCTAATTAAAATAGAAAAAAGTAGTCAGTGAGTGATGTCAGTGAGAAACAGAGAATCAGAGTAAGAGCTTTTACTGGCCACACTACATCTATAACTTGCTGCAGCTCTTCCCTTGTCTTCGCTGATGGAGGGAATGTTATTCTGCCAGCCATTATTCATTCTCAATGAGCAGGGATAATCTTTCTTAATCCCTTGGAGGGGTTTCTTTGCAATGTGTTCATTCTAAACTTTAAATCAGTATTTTCGTAGGGCCAGATTCTGTCATGCTTTTTCCTGCCAAATAGTAGCTTTCTCTGTTAAAAATGCAATAGTGAGTAAGGATAGGAATGAATAGAAGTAGGCTCTATGCTAGATCCTTAACTGGTGAATCCAACTGTGTGAATTTTCACCTGAAATTATTTCACTTCATGAGCAATGACAATTTTTTATCTTATTGTCAAATCCTTTCACTTACCTAGGTGAGCACGAAGGCCTGTGGTCCTTCTCTTTTTTCTTTTTTAAACTGGAGAAGGAGAAAAGCCTGCAAACTGCTCAGTTTTGTTTGTGTTCTTTTTCACAGGTTCAGCTCCTGCCACTGAAACTAGGAGCTTTATATAGGGCCAACCCCATGCCACTAGCGTCAAAAATTCAGTGAGCTCTTTCAGCTTCTGTCTCAGTGATCATAATTCTCACCAGAAATTTATATAATCAGTTAAACAAAACACTGCCATCCTTGCCTTTGATATTTTAATAATCCTCTAACTGCAGCAAACTCAGTAATACCCAGATAGCCAAATTTAGATAGACTTAACCCTTAAGGTCAGAATTGTTCTTACATTAGCTTATGCCACACCATTAACGCAAGGAAGATATTCTCTGCGCTTTGCATCTCTGTATACCTCTTAAGGTCTCTTCCTTAACAGAGTGAAGAAGCTCTAGTGCATTACCTCTTTCTCACTTTCTGAGTTTCGTGTTGAATCTCTGCCTTTTTTTTCCCCAATCCTGGCTTATTTTTCTTGATTTTTGCCTAATTGTGAGATTAAGATTTGCTGGTTCTCATCAGTTTCTCTTATTTATATCTTCAAAGGTAGGTTTATTAAGTGACAGTGTGTTCAGACCCAGCTTACTATTTTCAAATTGAGCAAGGCTGACCTTGAAGCATTTTCTTTACGTGACTTGTTATAGTATTTCTGTTCTCATAAATCATCTCAGAGAGATTGCAAATGATGGTGTTCCCTGCAAGTTTCTGAAGAACAATGGTAATAGCAGCTATCCTAATTCTAAACTGCATGGGACCTTTTTGTGCTGAATGTACATCACGTAGGGAGTTAAGGTATAACAACCGTGAAGAGGACACAAGGAAGCAAGGATCTTTTAACACGAGTTCTTTAGAGAATTACTCTGGCAATAAATAATACTGTTTAATCAATTCTGCAGTAAAAAGCGTGGATGTTTCTAATAAATGAGGCTTCAAAAATGCGATGGAATAGAATATCAGCTTCAGTCATTTGAGTCTATGCAGACACTAAAACCGAGGATGTCTAAGAACAAATCCCTAGTATCTCTCAAAGGGTTAGTTCATAAAGGCACTTACATGGAAAAGGATTAGATTTTTTTAACTACACATTTAATTCAGTTTGTCATACAAGATGGATTCTTTAGCTGTAGTGTTAGATTTGTATAAACTTCACCTTTCCTATTCTTGCTGCCTTTTCTTTCTTTTTTTTTTTCATTGGCCGCAATTGCAGTTGTGTTCTGAAGTATCCACAATTACAAATCCTAATATCACATACTTGATAACATAGTTGCATATATGTAAGCTTCTCTCCTTTGATGTTACTCACATTTTTTTCAATGTGGTTTTACTAACATAGAAAAGAGATGCTGGTTTACTTAAAACTGATGTACAGGAGATAAATCGTTGAAGATTCTTTTCCAGTGCAATTCAGATAACTGTTCTTCACTTGGAAGAAGCCTGTTAATTGAAGGAAAGTTATGTACTGAGACATCTGTGTTCTTGCATTGGGGTGGTTACATCCTATGTAAAGCATGTCTTGTCCAGAACCCTGACCCAGTGCCCATTAAGAGCTCAGAAATTTCTGAGATAATAGTGAACCCTGGAAAAAAGCAAAGAACGAGGGGAACTGAGGAATTTTAATTTGGTGTTGGTTATTTCAGTGCATTTTGAACAAGAAACCCTTGTCTGTGTTAATAATCTAACCCTTTCATATGTTACTGATTTTAGTTGATGAAAGAGTTTCCTCTGCTCAGCATGTTCAACATCCATGAAAACCTGCTGGAGGCTTTGTTGGAACTGCAGGCGTATGCAGATGTCCAGGCAGTCTTAGCAAAGTATGATGGTAAGTTCGTATATATTTATGTTTTCTCTATATGGTATGCACAGAAGCAATGTTTCTAAGTTAAGCTCTTAAAATTTAGGAAACACTGTAATTAAGGTGATTGGCATGAGCTTCATAGATCCACTTACAGAGTCCTTAATCCAAAGATTAAACGTGGTGCATTTTTTCTGCCAACCCATACTTAATTCATTGTGCAGGGTAACAGAACTCACTTACTAACAGCTCTTCAGTGCTTTCTTTGCTTTCTATTGATGTTTAAAGAATGGCTATTTAGGTGCTGCAGACTTTTTATTGCATGCTATTCAAACCTTGTCTGAAGAAAGGATTATCAGTTCCCTTGTGGATTTTTCTATGGATATTGACTTAGTAGCATACAAGTGCTTTACAAACATTAATTGATTTAACTTCACAGCAGTCCAGTGAGTGGCACACTTCATCCCTTATGGGGAATACTTGGAAAGCTCAGAAGGCTAGGTGAACTTTTCACATTAATTTTTGGTATTTTTCAGTAAGCGTTGGTTTATGCAGCATTACATCACTTCTTATGTCCAAATCACAGCTCCTGCTGACTTCAGCTCTAGCCCTTTGAACTTGAATTTGAGACAGCAGTTTCAAGCAGAGAAAGGACATAGTAAGAAGAACCGACTGTCATACTTTGTTAAGGGGTTAACTGGGGTTTCCTTGTATTGTGTGGAAAGTTTGTGACAGAAACAGGATAGAATCCAATTCTTTTGATCAGCGTTCATCAACCTGCACAGTGCCACCCTTCATCCTCTTCCTTCAGTCCCTGACTTACTATCCACATTCCAAGTTCTCTAACAAGTGAATCAGGAATCCTACAGCCATCAGTTTCCTGTTGAGTTACTACATAGTCCTCATTCATCCTCAGAAAAGTCTCGTTCTGTGTACTGGAGTATGGCAAGGGCATTTGTGAAAGGAGTATTACGTAATCGTGTAACTAAAAATCATAACACACGTGAATCAAATAGCTGCATTAACTGAAACAGGTAGCTTAATTTTGATGTTTCTTAACTCTTTCTCTAGATTGATCTTGTAGCCTTTACAATATTCTGAAGTACTAGCTCTTACAGCCTTTCTGGTGTTCATTGATCAGAGATCTTAAGGCCTGTATCTTCCAAAGTTCTGAAAAGGTAGATGGATGTTATTTGAGGTACTGTTGTATAAATGCCTACCAGTATGGGCTCTGGGGCATATATACGCAGTGCTTTGGCTACTCTTTGATTCTTCGAAGGACTTGGCATTCTCAGGCCAAGTGTTGTGTCCTTCACTTGGGCCACAACAACCCAGGCAGCGCTACAGGCTTGGGGAAGAGTGGCTGGAAAGCAGCCCGGTGGAAAAGGACCTGGGCGTGTTGGTTGACAGCTGTATGAATACAAACCAGCTGCGTGCCTAGGTGGCCAAGAAGGCCAGTGGCATCCTGGCCTGCATCAGGAACAGTGTGGCTAGCAGAACTGGGGAAGTGATCATTCCCCTGTACTCGGTGCTGGTGAGGCTGCACCTGGAATACTGTGTTCAGTTTTGGGCCCCTCAATGCAAGAAAGACATTGAGGTGCTGGAGCATGTCCAGTTTCAGCTTTCTATTGCTCCCAGTTCCTACCAGAGGCTCCTTGTTCAGCCAGTATGGCACATTCCCAATTCCATTCCTCTGCCTCTCCTAACTACCGATTCCTCTCCTAACTACCTATTCCAATCTTCTCTTCAGGGCAGTGATGGTCATGATATATCTCCCCATACACTTTCTAACTCCTCTTTTACCAGACATCTTTTCCAGCTTCCCTTTTCTTTCAGGCTGCTACATCCTTTTCATTTGACATTCTTTGCTGCATTGCCTGGATGCCAAAAAGTGAAGCAGTAAGAGCCCACACAGACAGAGGCTTCTCGCTGTCAGCCCCAGTACTTGGCCCCATATCATCACATGGAACAGTCGCAAGGGGATGATGCATAAGTTTATTGGAGTACTAAGACGTGTACTTGATGAGCAAAGAATCTTCGGAGGGTGTAGCCGAAAAAATTGCAGAAGCTTCCACTGAATACGTGCTAAGTGCTTTCTTTTAACGTCGTATATCTTAGGAAATGAAGGTAAACTTTAATGAAGCTGTCAATAGACCGTTGGCTTGATACTAATATGATCTCCTGACAGATTTCAGACCCCTGCAGTATACCATGGCAGAGCTGAAGTTATTTAACAAAAGATAAATAAGCAGCTGATTACAGGCAACATTAGTGATAGTCACTGCTACCCGTCCTGCCTGGAATGTTTTCAACTCTTTCTGGAGTCAGATCATTCTAAGCAGAGACCAAAATGTCACCCAGACCCATGAGTACTGCTGTCCTGTAGTAGTAATGACTCTGGGAGAGATACTAGTTGTACTTAGTCTGGTTGAAGAAATCTGTAGTTGAAGTGATAACATCAGTCTTTCTTGTAGCTCCTTGTATTTCAGTAAATCCTGTGACACAGGTGTAGATCCCCAGGGACTTTATTTTGGCATGTTAAGAAGGAAATAAATGCCCATTTTTATGCCCCAGGCCCCACAGGATGTTTGCACCTTCTAGTCTTTAATGTAGTAATGAGGTAATAGCACTAGGAGACAGCAGAACTGTGACAGGACAGGGAGTTAAGCCATGCCCTCCCAGATCTCAGGCTGAACTCCTGTGGCAGCTCTACTTTTGCATACTAAAGCACTGATCCCTAGTTTTAAACAGTACCATGGTGGCACTCTGTGTCATGGAAGTTGATAAAACTTGAAAGTGTGTTTTGTTTTCTCTAAAGCATCTCATAGAGTCAAAACTGAGGTCATAAATGTAACAAATGAGGTTTTTCAGAATAAAACTCTTCCTACTTTGTTTGAACCCATGCAGTTTCAACTCATGCTTCACCATATATAAACAAAGGTGTGTGTATACACTAGGTACGCACAAGGACCCGGCAAACACAGGCTTAACCAGTATAACCCTTACAGTTCATGAGTCTCAGAAGGCCCATCTCAGGGACTCTCAGCTCATTTTAGAACTCATCAGCTTCATGTGTTGTGAGATTTATTGGAATATAAAACAATGAACTCATTTATACTTTCCTATCTGCAGTTTCTGTTGGTCCCACTCCACTGCCTGTTGTTGACTAAGACCAAACCTGATTTATTGTATTTTGATAACATATGAACAAATTATTTCCTTGAGCAGTCTGCCCCCACCCTGGGCTAAAAAGTTGGATAACATTATACAAAACCTCAGCCTCTGCAAGCAGACACACTGCTTTACCAAAAGCCATGTGTTAAATTGTGTTTATGTTATGTACCTGGCAACAGAGCTGATGTCCATACTCATTATTCATGGAAAAAGGGCCTCATTAGTGGGAAGGCATGCACTGTTGCTGAGCTACATCATTACCGTTTCAGAGTTCAGTGCTTGTCAATAGAGTGCAGATGACCTAAATACTGTTGAATTCTGAAAGGATTTTTGGCTCTGATTTAGCACATATCCATGTTATTTACAGCAGAAATAGTTATGGCTGCTAAAGAGACTGTTCTTGATGGAACAAGCCCCTGGTATTCATAGTAGATAAAATTTTTCTGCTCCTCTCTTCCCACTTTTTAAACAGATTGTGTCCCAGTAGAGAAGGTCTGCTTGTTGTGAGGCTTAGAGCAAATGACTGATTAACTTCCCTGGGCAGCCAGTTGCCTTGATTGTTATTATCTGGTAACCTGGGCACTGTGTGAAAACTCAGACCTTTCTGGCAATTGAAAGTCAGATTTAAAAAGAATAGATGCCTGTGTATTTAGTCATAGTGATGCAGTGTTTCCTCCCTAAACCTGTTCGTGCTTTCCTTTTTTTAAATGAGTGTTTTCCAATGAGACTTTGTTGGTTTTGCCTCTCTCTCTTTGTTGTTGTTCTCCTTTTCATTACGTAGTAGTAGTATTTTTATTACTTATTGTTATCACTAGTAGTAGTATCATTATTTTGTTTCGATTGTTAAACTGTTCTTATCTCAACCCATGAGTTTTCATACCTTTTTCCTCCGATTTTCTCCCCCATCCCACTGGGGGAGGGGGAAAGGTGAGCCAACAGCTGTGTGGTGCTTAGTTGTTTACTGGGGTTAAACCATGACAAGGCCTTTGAAGAAATGCTTTAGGAACAGAGTCATCTTTGTCCTGGAGTGCTTTCAACTTAGAGAAATCCAAACATTCAATGTAGAGAAATTGGTTCTCTAAAATGTAGCCTGTTCAGGGCTACTCTCCTTTCTCCAGTCCCACTCTGTCCAGTTTTTCCTTGTCCTTACAGACTTATGAAATAGGTGAATTCTACCTACACTGAACCTGAAGGCATTCCTCTGGTAGAGAGTTGCAGACTGATGAACCAATTGCATGGAAACTTCAGTTACATTACCTGTGGTCTCCGGGTTTTTGGGTGGATGTATGCATTTGAGATCACAGCTCCACTCCATAAGTTTGATTACTTGCCATGATTATTTTGGGGATTTTTGAGATGTTCTACTTGGTGGAGCTAACCGGGTAGGTGTTCTAAGTGTAAGAAAAGGGTTTTCTTGTGAGTTAAAGATGTAGCAAGTGGCAGTATGGAAGCAATCATTACGTCATGCACACTGGTTTATAATCCTTTTGTTTCTTGGAAAGAGAGACCTTAGGAAGAAGTTCCTTTTAGTTTAGGTCATACCAAAGCCTAGTTTACCTTCTCCGAGAAATGCAAATCAGATAAGACCTCCAGTTTGTGTAACAGAAGGATCCAGAGAATAATTTGGGTTTTTTCCCATTACATCTTTCTCAGCTTTTGCTTCTAAGAACTAGTTTCTTCCCTCCGTGTCAAAATCACTTGTCACTTCAGCTAGGTCTCTGCATCAGCTCTGTTCCTACCATCTGGTCTCTTTCTTTCCCATATGATTCTGTGGGGTTTGTTGTTTCTCCTGCTTGTGCAAAAGCACAGCAAGTCTAATTATACTGCTCTTGCCTATCTAATCACATATAGGAAAAATGGTACCTCCCCCCTAAATGCATTTAGGATTGAACTTGGTGAAATCAAAGGGACTGACACCTGCCTGGTCACTGAGATACGCATCACTAAGAGTTGCATATGAAGTGTTTACAACTGGTAGTGACCCTCAAAATCTGAACAATTTTAAGTTTTAGTTGTGGTCATAGCAAAATAAGCCCTTTTTTTTTGTTTGTGCTGAAATGTTTTTCCCATCCTATCAGGGGACCAAAGTCCAGGTCTTAGCATATAGAGTGGCTCTGTGTTTGTGCTTGGTTGGGGTGTTTCCCCACCACTGAGAAGGGGTGTCAGAGGTACAGAGAATCGGAACTGCTTTGTTTTGCAAGCACAAAGTAGGCATTAGATCATTGTCTTCATAGTTTTGCTCCCTCCATCATGTTTTCTACCACGTTTTGTGGAAAAATGCAATGACTTTCTCGTGGGAGATAATACTGCAGAATGTTAGATCTTTTTGACAAAGTGTTTTTCCCCTGATGTTCAGTTCATACTTTATTGAATTCCATCCCATTACTCTTGATTTTAACCATTTATATCAGCTTAATTCATTTTCTTCCTTAATGTTTGTGTCTTTGTAGGTGACTGCATCTGTCTTCTGTCATCACAGGTCCAGCCTGCACATATTTATTTGCTAGAGCACTTTCCATCTTCCCCATAAGCAATTTTTCCTACCACCTGTGCAAGAGCTGACAGTCTAGCCTGCAGGTGCAGGGAACTGGGGGAGTTCTGTGCTGACAGGGCAGGTGTTGGTCTGTCACTTAAACACTGGAGTCTACAGACAGGCCAAGGGAGAGAAAATCAGATCTGGGGTTCACCCCCAAGCCATAGCACAATACATGCCCTGTGGTCCACCATTTTTTGGGTTACCTCATCGCATGACTTCCTCCGGTTTGTTGATATACTCTGTTACATATTTGGAAATATGTGAGTGATTCCAGCAGCTTAATGTAGCCTCTCTCCAGTGCTATATGAAGAAGAACTAGCAGTTTGACTGGATGGATCTTACTGTGCAAATTATGGCCCTGGATCTACAGCTTACTTAAGCAAATACTTAAGTGTTATTAGTGTTGATAAGACTGTTCACCTCTCTGAAGTTAAGCCTGTAAAAATTTGCATTGTTGACTTGGGAATAATGTACACTTTGGGGTCAAAATAAGGAATAATTTCTGATTAGTCATTAATAAATGCAAAATCTAAGTCGTTAAAGTAACAAGCAGCATGCTTGCCTCTTCACATTTAGGGCCTTCTGATGACTTGGATAGGGAGTGTTTCATCAGCCCATATCCCGATTCATTCTTGGGTTAGTTGCTATTTTATAAGAACAGATCTCATGACCTATTTAGATGATATATGGAATATATCATATCATTCTTGAACCAGAGAAGTAGGGATATTATGGTTGCCAGTCTCTATCCACAGCATCTTTCCGTTAGTTCACGCTCACAAGCAGCCGCTTAGGAAGCAAATGACCGGTAAGAATTCACCTTCCCAACCCTCCCCAGAGCTGACTGGGGCTAATCAAAAGAAAACACTCAAACCTTAAGTTTAGACTATTTTGTATTCTGTTTAAGGAGAACAGCAATAAAGAAGAAGGAGAGCCTTTTTTAGATTGACACAGCAGGTCTTAATAGGCAAAAACGTCCTAATGGATTTGACAACAGAATAGCAGTCACATCTTTCAGCACAATGTGGGAGCTCCACAAGTAATCACAAGAGGGTGGGAAACAGTGTATGTGAAGATATTTTGCCAGATGGCTCACAGAGCTGGACACAGTCATTTATGAAAAACTTTGCTTTGGTTCCTGACAGAGGACGTATCTCCTAGGGCTAGTTTAGACTTGATTCCCTTGTTAAATTTGAGTTGTAACCAGGCATAATTTTTTATGCTTTTCTCTAAAATATGAGGGTCCGGTTTTGGAGGTGAAGCCTAAATTACATGAGGATTTTGAAGTATTGTAGTGCTTAGACCAGAGTATAGCAGAACCAAATACTTATGGTCTAATATGGAGCAAACAAAAAGCAAAACACTTTTGGAGGGAAGTGGGCATGGACCTACTGAGGGCTGTCTCCACAGCAACGTAAACATGAGCATCTGTATGTATTTATTCCATTGCCAAGGGACTGTAGGTATTGCTCTCAAATGATTGCTGCTTGCTCATTAGGAACACAGTACTGGAAGAGGCCTCCTGGGTGAGTTAGGTTCCCCCACTGTTCATTCACTACATGATATTATCCCTTCCGTGAGCTGAGCAAGTCCGTCCTAGAATTAGCTATTTTGTGTGCCTCACTATTCTACCTGGAAATCTGCCTCAGAAATTCACTTCTCAGAAACCTTCTCCTAATCTCCAGCCTAAATTTAATTCTGAATTGTTCACTGTTGTGCCAGCATTGTCCTTTACCTAAACAGCCCTTCTCCTTTCCTAGTCTTCCTTGTGGGTATGCGTAGGGAACAGTTCTATCTTCTCTAAGATTTTATTTCATTTGGATTGTTACAAAACCAATCCAGTCTTTCTGTTTAATTTATTTTGTTGTTGTTGTTGTTCTTGACCATGGATGATCAGATTTAAACAAAACCTAGCTTGAGAAACCCCATTTCCTCTTCAGGAATGACTCAGGTGATGTCCCTGAGCCTTACCTTACCTCACCACATTTCCCTTCTTTGCAGATGCCAGCAGTTCATTGTGTATCACCCTGAAATCTATATGCACAGGTATTTCCAGCTCAGGAGCACTTACTTCCTACTAGAAGATATTGTCTTGGGATATGGTGTTTTAAGTATTTTTAACCCTGCATCAAGCTCAGTTCCAACTCTATATCTTTATCTCTTAGCCCAGAATTGTAGTATTCCTCACAACTTGGGCCATGCGACTTCCACTCAGCATTATCCATTCAGATATCGAGGATATGACGCAGCAACTAGGCTTTATACATGTAGTTGGAGGGTTTTTGCATGTGGAGTGGTCTAATTTCACCTCATGGGTCACGTATTGACAGCTGAATTGCCATTATCTTGCAGTCATTCTGGCTTTTGCTGGCATACCTGCTTGCTTTGATGAAAATGAGCCAGCAGCTTTCATCAGCACAACTGTTTTTCCTCTGTTATATCGGTTATGTACTCCAGACCTCTGGATTCCTCCTAGTTTTCAGCTCCTTTAAACAGATTGAGAAGTGAAGTCACGCGCTTGCTGCATTATTCAAAGAAGTCCAGGCAAACATTCTCTTCTTGCTCCTTTTTTTTACATGTGAAGTTTGCCTTTTGCCTGGGAAGATGTATTTCCAGGGGATTTTAGGTAGACACATCTTGTTCTGTGTCATTCATGCACAACTTTGTAAAGGTCAGATCCTGAACCAACGTTACTAGGTTGGATGCAGGGGAATGAGGTAATGGTGGCTTGGTGGCTCAGAGGAACACCTACCAGTAAGGGGAAAATAAGGTGTTCTGTTGTGCTGTCATTCACAAGGTTTTCAACTGGTCATTGTTGGGTTTTTGTTGTGGTTTTTTTGCTTTTCTTTTCCATTCCTCTGCCTTTCACTCCATTTATGATTTGATGAGTAAGGTTTATACTGAAAGACAGAGACTAGTGTGTTCTGAAAAAAGGAATTTGTTTGCTGGAAATAACTTTTAACTCCTAATGTTAAGGAAAACGTCGTATAAGCAGGGTTATTGAAGGTGCTTATGAATATTTTCTCCTCCTGTCACTGAAGATATGCTCACGTCTGTGCCTGTAGCTTGCTTCTGTTAGTGTAGTAATTAACGTATCTATCACCCAGGCTGCTTTGCATGCTGTTAATTTTAATTACTTTGGTCACTACAGTTGCATACTCCAGCGAAATTGCAGTTGGAATATATTATAGGGGAGCCTCCAACAAGATCTTTACATCTCATACCTGAAGTGCAAGCTCCTGAAAAGAGAATAGAGGGGATTTAACAGGTAGCATTTTCAAAGTGCCTCAGTCATTCTCGCAACGCTTTCTGTCCAACAGAACTACGTTCTGCTTGGTTGAAGGATGGTGGCTGCTGAGATACAACTTGCTTGTCCTCTGCAACTGCTTTTTGGAACCCTGTCTTGCAAGGCACTGGGGTTCAATAAATCACAAGTTTCTCCCTAGAGAAATTCCCTAGAATTACCAAGCTCTATGGTAATTCCGTCTTTCTAATCAACTTTCATGATGAACTGAGGGATAGGCAGTTTCTCAGAACAATAGTCAGGTTAGCTGCTCTTCACTTTCACAGGCGACCTACTCAGTGCCTTGTTTTTACTACGCTGTGTATTTGCAATTCAGTATGGAAGACATAATAGTATCTCAAGAGCTAGTGCTTCTTCTCACTGTTTCACTGGGATTTATTTACAGTAGTAGATAAGCTGTGTGCAGAAGGGTTTGCAGAATCCAGCTTTTAGTGGGAGTTGTTCTTTTTTTTTTCTTTTTTTTTTTTTTTTTTCATGAATCTGTGATCTTTAACTTTTTAATGCCGGGATATTTCTGTCACTATATTATACGTGTCCGCTGGGTAGATTACTAGTGTGGAAGTCAATTCTTCTGGTGGGAGCAAATCTCTAACTCAAGTCCAATATGCAGCATTTCTCTCTACCTTTTGGATGCTTTGTGCCAATCTGCTGGCAGAGAAGAGGTATAACTTAAGTTGAACTAATGAGTCAAGTCAGGTTTATGACTCCCTTATGTCTCTGGAACAGCATAAAATGGCCAGAGATGTGTCTGGTAAATATTTTGGTCCAAGATTCCTCAAGAGGCAAAACACCTTGTTTTACTGTCGATCTTTAACTGCAATAAATCTAATGGTAGGTTGCTTGCAAGTGAAATCCATTATTACTTGAATAGGTGTCTTAACTTGTGTAGCTGCCACATATTCGTATTAGACAACTGCTTCTGAGTGAAAACAAGAGGAGTGAAGAAGATAGCCCTCAGCTATTACTTAGATGTTTTGTGAACTTTGGAAAAATTAATGTATTTCAGGTTACCTATACATTTATGTATGAGGTAATGAATTCTTTCATTATCTCTCTGTCATGTCACTCTCTGAATTAGTTCTCTAATGAACCCAGCTGCTGCTTAAATAGCAGTTCCAGTGGTCATTAACACAGGTTTTTAAGCCTGTATATTGGGTGGAAATTTAAAAATCCATGTGATTTGGGAGTACAAGTCCCAAGATCAGAAAGTATTCTGAATTCACTCAATAATTTTGCACATGTATGAAGTATTGCTCAAAGACTTTTCTTTCTGCAGACTTTTAAATTCTCAGACATTTACTTTTTTCTTTCTTTTCAACAGATATAAGCTTACCCAAATCAGCAACAATATGTTACACAGCTGCATTGCTCAAAGCCAGAGCTGTCTCTGACAAGTAAGTGCGTAAGAACCACTGTCCAGCAAAGTTCCTGCTTTAACTTGAGATTTCTCTTATCTGAGCCCACACCCTAACGATCTGCTGGGTTAGCAGGAAAATTCAGTACTGCAGTAACTTCATAAAATGACTTTATATATCCGAAAAATTTGCAGTGATCGAACATTGCACTTCAAATATTACAGAAGAAGAAAAGAGAAATAGCATAAATTCAGTTCTTGTTTCAGTTTTGTGTATACTGTCTGGGTGAGCTTTGGCTTCCTAGACAGTATAATGAAGATGCAACTAAAAGGTGTTGTGTGGCTGAACCTCTTCAACTTTGTATAAACCTGACCACAAAAAAGGTAATGAATAAATGTGGATGCAGTGCTAGCAATGTCATTTTACAAGTGCTGTCAGAAGACTGCTCATCTACTTAAATAGCGGCAGGTGGATTTAGAGTCACTATGTCAGGGATTCTGAGAGGTAGATGACGTTCATATTTTGAGAGACACGAATATCTGCTCATTCCGGTTATGGTTTTCTCTTGGGTCTCAACCTTCCAAGGTGCTGAGCACCTCTACTTGATGCCTGTGGTCTTGAGAACACTGGCCTGCTCCGAAAGGGTGCTCAGCTCCTTGTGAGATGGAGCTCAAAAATCCCAATTCTTCTCTCAGATGCCTTCACACAAATCCCAGGCAGAGTTGTGTCTGCGCACCTGAGGGTCGAATGCCTCCCTAAAGTTGGAAAGCAAGTAGAGTGGAAAGCCATTTTCTTGACTGACATCCTGACAGTTTTTGCTTTTAAAGTGTATGTACACATCAAGATCTAAGTAATTTTCTTTCATTCTTTTTATCCTGTAGATCGCCAGTACCTACTGCAACATCTTTCCTCCCTACACAGCGACTCCAGCTTGGGAGGGCAGGGCTAAGGTTGTCACAGCTTTCCCTGTGGTGTCTGCCTGCCAAGTACAGCTCTGGAGTTAGCCGTGGGGTGTGAGGTGAGAAAGAGATTGCATGGTCTGGTTTTTCATTCACTGGGGCAGATGATTTGCCCACAGTTTGGGCATGCTACCCTCAATGGTGCTGCGGCCAGTAGACCACCCGCTACTGCTGCTGCATCGTGCTTCCATCCCAACCTGACCCAGGGGCATTGGGTTGGGAACCTTCCTAAAACCTCCCCAAGCCTGTTTTTAATAGAAACCCTCCAACAATAATTTGGCATTGGTGGGGTTTTTTGGGGTTTTTTTGCTTTTCTTTTTTTCTGCAACTTCAGCTTTGAATATGCCCCTTAGCAAGGTACCTAGAGCAAATTTAGATTAGTGACAGAGAAAGGACTGTTTGAACTGACTTTCTGCCATGATTAGATACAAACACGCTTTCCACTTCTGCTGGGATTTTCATTGGCCTGGATGTAAGAGATCTCTCAGAGTTTCCACTTGCTATGGAAGTGCGGAGAGCATAGGAGGTTGATTCAGTTTGGTTACGTGGGCCCATGTTCTAGATTCCTTTTTTGACTTTTTCTTACTTGCATTTCTGACCAAATGTGTTTGTTTCTTTGCTTTTGTAGATTTTCTCCAGAGGCTGCCTCAAGGCGAGGGCTGAGTACTGCAGAGATGAATGCAGTAGAAGCTATTCACAGAGCAGTGGAATTTAATCCACACGTGCCAAAAGTGAGTATGGAGGAAGCACTGTAGCTTTAACACTGTTGAGTACCTGACTGCTGATTTCTCTGTTAGATTAACAAGTGGTGTTGTGGAACGGGGAGCAAACAGTGGGAAGGGAAAGTAGCTGATAGCGTGCACGGTTTTTTCATTTGATATTTCACATTCAGTGTCTTCTACTCTGGACCGTGCAACTTGAAATTTTACCTGAAGCAAGTCCTCTGCGTGATCAACACCTACATGGTGGATTGCAGTAGTAGTCGACACCAAACGCGACGCTGCAGGACAGAACAGTATATAAAAGCAGATTATTACTTACAAAATAGCCATTAGAGAACTTCTAGCTCAAAATAAAATGTTTTCTTTGTTTTGATGATTGCATGTTAGAATATGTTTTTGGCATGCTGTACAAAGGAACCTGTGTTTGGGGTTCATGGTGTGCTTCATATAAATTGGATTAGTAATTCCTTATGCAGCACCCTGTCATTAAGTTCTGAGAATGCAAAACTCAGAGATGAAAAATTGCTGAGAACTACAAAGTAGGAAGAGGGATTTATGTTCTAATTCCCTAATCCCGTCTCTCAAGATATGTATCTCAGCAGTAAGAATCTTGCCCAGGGGCTACTAGAGGCTATTGTATTTCATTATTTCATCACCTGATACTCAGTATTGTGGTCGGTAAGTTCATTATAAAGGGAAACTAGAGGGAGATGCTTTTTGGCCCTTGGAGAGCTGCCTCTGAACCTCACCTCAAAAACCTTTGGACCAGTATTGCCCTTCGAAAGTAAGCAGCCTCCACTGGAGAGCAGGAGGCTGGTGTGTGTTAATGTAGGGAGCCTATTCGTGAGGTACAGCTGAACACCAAGTCTGGTCAGGATAAACCCAAAACCTCTCTGGTACACATGGATTGCAGAAAGTTCATTCCCATGCACTGCAGGAACTAAATATTTTCTGGGTGAACTATAGCTGTCCTGCAACCACTAAATAGCATGGTTTAGCTATCTGTAAGTTAGGCTGTTTGTTTAATAAAACCGTCTAGACTTCCTCTACAGGCAGTGGAAAGAAGGAACTTAGACATCTCTAGACAGACTTTCCCTCCGAGGTGCCTGTTTCTACACTGACTATGAAAGGAGCAACTATTTTCCAGTAAAGGCCTGATTTTTAGACAACAAGATTTAGGTGAGATGAGTCCCTTTGCATTATTAGCTGACCTTCTGGTTTTGTGCCAAGCTGTAAAATCAAAATGTTAAATGGAGTGTGGTTCCAGGACTGCTTCTGTGGAACTCTTGTTTACCTTCTTCCGTCCCAATGGTTCTTGCACCAACAAAACCACTGATATTTCTCTTCTGCCTGGTTGCCTGTTCAACTCTCTATTCCAGTCCTTTTCTGGGCGAACCTTTCTGAATGTTTTACTGAAGCCTGGTTAGAGTATTCTATCCTTGCTCTCTAAAAAATCAGATACCTTGCCAAGCAAAGATACCAGTTTAGCCTGGCACGAATAATCCTTGGGAGCCTGTTCCATTTTCCTCACCTCTGTGCTTTTGATGTCTTCCCATCAAAATCTGGTTTAACAGTTTGCATGCTAATGACCCCACGTTAACACGTACTGTTTCCCTCCTCTTTAAATGAACGGCATTGCATTTACTTCTCTCATCACTGGATCGCTAGGTTCTGAGTGGGGATCTTTTTGGTTTAGGTCCGTTACGCTAGCGTGGCCCTTTCTGGGACGAGTTCATTCACTGTGCAGGGACAGAGATCATAGGCTGCAGTGGCCTCCACTTCTGTACGTGCTCCTAATGTCCATCCTGCCGTTGTCTCCACGCTCTGCACAGCCCTGAAACCGAGGCTAAGCCTTCATTTACTACCTTTTTGCTTGTTCTTTTCCTGTTTATACTGAAGAACATGCTCTTCTTTGGTTTGACTTCCTTGGCGAAATCTACCATACTGTAAGTTGTGGCAGTTGCCGTATAACCTCTGCACTTCCAGACCTCCAAGATCCTGCTTTTCTTGGAGTTCAGTACTTGCATTCATCGCTTGTGAACCCCTTCTCCCTAGCCAGCTTCTGTTGAGGTTCAGTACAAGGCTGAGTCCCCTTTCTGACAAGTGTCCCCCTGTGTGAAATGCAGGTTGTGTGTTGTTTGCTGTATCTCTGATTTAAAGAAATTCCAGTCCTCTTCCTCACTGAAGTTCCTGAGCTTTTCAGTTCACGTTGTTAATTGATTCTCTCAATTTTTCAGACTATAATTTTGAAACTGGAAGCCTTTGGGGAACATGAATTAGCAGGATAACAAGGTAGTAACAGGAGCAGACGAGAGGTTTTTTAGTTCGTATTTTAACATTAAAACCGGGTAGCCTAATGCAGATTAATACGCAGCACTGCTGATTTCACATTCATTCTTTCTGCTGTTAGCTAAAGGATATTAAGGTGGCAAAACTACATTTTTGGTTACAATTTTATGCGCAGTATGGCTATTACACCTGAATTTCCACTCAGTTATCATTGAGGTCATATCCAACTTGGTCTTAATGAAATGGAGATAAGTTTTAGCAAGTAGCATCATGAAATCCAGCAGTCCCACAAAACTCATATGTCTTCAGAGCTTCTTTAGGATTTAAATGCTAACGAGTCCCTTGTTCAAACTGAGGAAGAAATAAATTGCAAAGGTGACAGATTATTTAAAGCATTTGCGAAGTTCCCAGCAGAAGCCTTGAAAGCCGGGAACTTCCCTATTAAAGAGAAAAAAATCAAGGTTTGATATGTTTCTCATTTGTCTCAAAAGGAGATTTTAGCATTTTCAGTGCAAGTCATTACAATGTAGAATTATCTTTCAAGATATTTAACTGGAAATAGCGGATTTTTGCTAATGAGATTCTGAGACAAAGGGAATGCAGGGAACGCACTCTGAACATGCTGAGAGTTGCTGCTGCGCTGGATTTTGCAGGAAAGGGAGAGTGAGTCTCCCGTTGTGACCTATTGTAGGTTTGTGTACAATAACCACAGGGTTCTTGCAATGCTGCTGACTTTTCCCTAGGAGATTATGGCCAGATTGCAGTCCAGTGCTCCGTAGTGATGTTGCAGGGGTCAGATACACTTCCTACGCTTTCTGTTGCACGCAGTCTAAAGATGTAGGGACCCCTTAAGGAGAAGCAGTTGAAAAGTCCCAGATTTACATCTTTACGTATAGGTGAGAAACTCTACAAACACATGTACCTTCCACATACGCACCGGTGTGTGTGCCTGGTTCTGGGAGTCTCCTCAGTGTGCATGTCATGAAGATGTTGGCACCCGCTTTCATTGAGTCTAGATGACTGTGCATCGCCCTGGGTTTTATTTTCTTTTACAGAGACCTCATATGGCTGACAATCTTTCTTCGGGCAGCCACCCTTCCAGCAAATAACCTTGTGACACGGGTCTCTTCTTCCATTTTTGAGTACATTTCAACGACAATTCAATTCCCGGAGAGCAGTCCATTAAATCTCAGCCGTAGGGCATAATTTCTCCTTTTTTTTCTTTTTTTTTTTTTAATACACTGGAGATAAGATGTGACACATGGAGGTACCAGAACTTGGTTTAAGTGAACAAAGGCAATGCAGAGCTCAGCGCAGCCTGCCAGATCTCTCTGGGAAGGAGGGCAGCTGACCTGGCTGTGCTGTTTGTGGAAGCTGAGCTGTGCAGGGTGAGGCCAGCTCAGGTGTTTCAACTATGATTGCTCCTTCTTGTTCTGAAGACGTCTTGCCTCTGAAAAGGTTTCTGTGCTTGAAAGTGGCTTAATTTTTTAAGCTGTACCAGAAACATATCTGATAAAAGGCATTACCTCTGTGTATAGTTTGCCTTGTTTACATTACTGAAGCAACTCAGCTACAGCAAATTCCAGCTTTACACTTGGGCAGAGATTGCCCATGGAAAAAGAAGGCACTTCACCAAGCAGAATGCTTGCAGGGTTCTCTTTAGTAGAAGAAAAACATAACCTGTAGCAGATTGAAGTCAGCAGTACAGCAGGAAAGAGAACAAAGATTCACAGAGAGCTGTGAATTTCACTATGAGAAGAGTCATAACAAATTGTATCACTTGTTTGTGAAGGCTTGTCTGCATTTTTTTCAACCATCTTCATCTTCAATGAGACTCTATGGACTAGTATCCTTCGGTTTCTTAGCGCAGTGCCAAGCACTGTGGAGCTTCGGTCCCAGGGAAATGTGCTGAGGCTGTCTGACAAGGTGCTGCTCAAAAATTTAAGGGTTAAACAAAAAGGTTTTTATTGCCACTGAGGCAGTTGGGGTATCACTGTAATTCCAGAGAGTTTTGTAGGGAAAAGAGAGTAGTAGATCCTATGTCATGGAGAGTACGTAATTTGTGGGGCGTGTGGAAAGAAGTATATGTGTATACAGATGCACACACGACTTCATCAGTGTCATTTCTATGTTGTGTTTGGAGCTTCCCCACTTATATGTAATGCAACTGTCCCAAGCTAATGCTGATAAAGTACCACAGCTGTTTCTGGGACATTCCTCAATTGTGGAACACCCTTTCTGAACAGATTTGCAAGGCTCCCTCCCTGCATTCGATCCCCTCCTGAAAAGTGTCTCTGCACACACCTTTTCTGTCATTTATGAGACGTGAGCTGTTTAGTAACGTCAAAGGAGAGACAAAGCCGGTGATGGTCCCCGTGTCTGATGGTTAGAAGTGAGTCAGAAGTGTGCTCTGCACACAGGTGTGTGGGTTTGCTATGTAAGCCGGGGGCTGAGTTCATTTAAAGAGAGAATCTGCTGAAGTTGGCTATATTTGAACCAGACAACTTAAATATTGATATTACTTTTAGAAACGCCAGTTTTGTGTGTAAACAGTTTCTTGAAAGGACTTAACGAACCACTGACATAAACACTTTTAAAGATTTACCTGTTCTCCCTTTCATCCCTTCTCATTTCTTTCTTACCTTACTTATTTTATTTTTTCCAATAAGAACTGTGTCTGTCTGCATGCTTGTGTGGATTCTAGTAAGTTGTAGTTGCTAACAGAAACAAATAATGCAAACAAATTCATACACCAGATGGGAAATGAATCTGTTCTGCACACCCCATGATATTACAGAAAAACTATTCCAGACATGTTTAAGAGAGTTTTTAACTGTTCCATGAGACAGTGATTTGTTTTTGTATCTCCAGCAAAAAGGCCAAACTTCTTAATTACCATCAATCCAATGAGAACTTGTAAGGTGACCTAAAAGTGGCTTCTCTGGGCATGTAGAAACCAGTATTTTGGAACTGTTTTAAGCTTGTGCTGTTCATCCCGCTGGGAGGAGGAGAGTTCCTGTTCAAACAATGTTAAATTCTCATATTCTGGCCTGGAGGGATGCTGTCACAGGTGCAGGAGGGACTATTGCCTATTTGAGGCCTGAGCTGTAATTTCAGAGGCAAATTCAAGAAAAGAAGGAAACCTGCCTGAGATAGGTTGATTTATTTTATAAAAGGGCACTGAAGTAGCTCATTAATGTGGAATGTTAAAAGTACTCCCAGCAGAGGTGAATTAGAATCACAGAATGGTCTGGGTTGGAAGGGACCGTAAAGATCATCTAGTTCCAGCCCCCCTGCCATGGGCAGGGACACCCTCCATTAGACCAGGTTGCTCAAAGCCTCATCCAGCCTGGCCTTGAACACTTCCAGGGATGGGGCACCCACAGCTTCTCTGGGCAACCTGTGCCAGTGCTTCACCACCCTCTCCAGGAAGAACTTCTTCCTTACATCTATTCTAAATGTCCCTGCTTTCAGTTTAAACCCATTACCCCTTGTCCTGTTGCTACAGGCCCTTGTAAAAAGTCCGTGTCCCACCCCCCACCCCCCCCCCAGCTTCCTTGTCAGCCCCTGCAGGTAGTGGAAGGTGCAATAAGGTCTCCCTGGAGCCTTCTCTTCTCCAGGCTGAACAAGCCCAACTCCCTCAGCCTGTCCCCACAGCAGAGGTGCTCCAGCCCCCTGAGCATCTTTGTGGCCTCCTCTGGACTCATTCCAACTGGTCGATATCCTTCTTATGTTGGGGGCTCCACAACTGGACACAGTACTTCAGGTGGGGTCTCACGGGAGCAGAGCAGAGGGGGAGAATCCCCTCCCTTGACCTGCTGGCCACGCTTTTCCTGATACAGCTCAGGATACAGTTGGCTTTCTGGGCTGCCAGAGCACACTGCTGGCTCATGTTCAGCTTCTCATCCACCAGTACTCCCAAGTCCTTCTCCTCTGGGCTGCTCTCGATCCACTCTCCACCCAGCCTGTACTTGTGCTTGGGATTAGTAGCCAGAATCCTGTCAATATTATGAACTAAATAATGTATATTCAATTATCATATTACCATAGAATCATGGAGTAGTTTGGGTTGGAAGGGACCATAAAGACCATCTAGTTCCAGCCCCCTGCCATGGCCAGGGACACCCTCCACTAGACCAGGTTGCTCAAAGCCTCATCCAGCCTGGCCTTGAACACTTCCAGGGATGGGGCACCCACAGCTTCTCTGGGAAACCTGTGCCAGTGCCTCACCACCCTCTCTGGGAAGATTTTTTTTTTCCTGATATCTAATGTAAAATTAGTTCAAGTAAGAGAAATCTAAACTCCGCCATGTTGCACTCCATGTGTACAAAGTCCGCCGTCGTCTTCCAAATGCTCCTTGAAAGCCTATTCCCCTGTCTGTACAGAATGGCTATAGCTGCGCAGTATCTATTACAGTGCCGTGTAACCGGCCCAGAAACCCTCTGTGGAAGCATATGAAGAATACTGTTACCCTTGGTGTAACTCCTAAAAGTTAGGGGTTTGACAGGACAAAGTCTGAGGTGAGAGAAGAGGGAAACCAGAAAAACAAAAAAAAAGACAACCAAAATAATCCAAGTGCAGACAGTGCAGCCAAGAAGGGCTGATCGAGCCATCTGTTGATGACAGAAATCATTGTGCAACTGGAGTATTCACTCGTAACTTGATTAAGACGAGGTCATTCTGGCTGAAAATCTCAGAACTGTCTTTTCCAAGCTCAATCTTTTTTTAAAGGAACACAATCACCCCGGATGGTGGTGATAAGCTATGTCCTGTTCTAGTCAAACTTCTTCATTTGTCGTTGAAAAACGAGTGCAGCTGAAGATGTGCTGGGCTTGCCACCTCCGTTTCCTCCGTGACGGCTAGCTCTTTGCCGAGGTCCTTATTTAGCCTGTTACTCGACTCTCCCTCTGAAGGGGAAGCACGCTTGGGTTCAGAGCCTCCCGTCTTCCCTGTGTATTCAAACTGTTGAAAAGGTAGTGAAGTTTGAGCGTGCAAATTGTAAAGATGGTGGTGGAATCTGAGAGGATGCTACTGTATCGGGAGTTACAGTCAGTAGGGAGGCTGTCAAGAGGTGTAGGTTGTTTTCTTGTAAAGCCAGGTGGAATTCATACTGGTATGAATTTTAGTGGCATGGTAGAATCTGGTGTCCATATTAGTGCTGTAACAACAAGGGTTGTGCTCTGGACTGAGGCCTTTGGAAATGCTGAGGTGTAAATAGTCAGGGGGTGGCTGAAGAGAAGACTGTACCTCTCTAGTGTAGTATCTTTGATGAAGTGCAGTAGCAGCCCTCCTGGACACTACAGTCAGATGTCTTTTGGCTGAGCTTTTCCAAGAGCTGGAGATACTTGTTGCATGCAGAAGCTCATCAGGACTGTGGTTCACACGTTTCATGGGCAGCGTGAGGACTGCACCTCGTTGGATAGTTTTGGAAGAAAGATTTCTTTTTTCATTGGATTTCATTTCACTGCAATTTGGCTGCTCATCCAAACGAAAATGTTTCACGGGGACTGTGGATGCCCCATCCCTGAAAGTGTTCGAGGCCAGGCTGGATGAGGCTTGGAGCAACCTGGTCTAGTGGAGGGTGTCCCTGCCCATGGCAGGGGGGTTGGAACTAGATGGTCTTTAAGGTCCCTTCCAACCCAAACCATACTGTGACTGTGTTGATTTCATGGACAGTCTGCTAGGAACCCAGCAGATCGCTGGGACTCAGTCCCGCCTGTCAAGTAGCTGGGTGCCAGTAGCCTGCGGTTACCATAAAAGGGGCCTGCTCTTGGCTGTGCTGTCTCCATGTAGACCCTGAGACATCTCAGCCAAACCTCCAGGAACCCGAATGCTCTCCAGGCTCTTGAACTCTCTTTGAAAATACCGCAATGGAAGAATGGATATGATATTCTAGGAAATCTGGTCCATCCTCACTTCCATGAGGAAATTCATTTCCTCTCTCCTTCCATAATAATCCAGCCCTACCTACAGCTAGGTACCTTTTTGGTACCCATTACTCCTATTTAAAGATTAAACAGATGGAGGCCTTCAAGTGCCCGTTGGCAAAGCAGGCCTGCCATTTATTTGATTAGCTCTATTCTGTACTCATGGAATTTGATCTTTATGTTTCTGAAAGTGCCTGATGAGAACCGTACAGTGTGTTCCAGGCGAGGTCCCTCTGGGGCTGTGTACAATTAGCATTCCTGCTGGAAATGCCTCCAGAATAAATTCATTGACAGCTTGTGTGCCCAAAAGGTGTGGCTGACCTTTGTGCGTAAAACAAAAACTGTTAATGAGGCCCAAATGAGACTTGAGCCATCCATCAACTTTATGTGTGGGTCTTCTCGAATAGTACCAAACCAGATTATGGACTTCTTGTTCGGGAAAGTACCCGTGATTGAGTAAGGAGGGAGGAGTGTTTCACATTTCTGATCTGAAGAGCTTTTAAAAATATGTTTTTCTTTCTGAAACTTAGAAAAATGCAGACTGAAAAGTCAACACCACCAAGTGGGGACTGAGAATGATTTGTAGGTGTCAAGATACAGCCTTCCATCTGGTATTTCCACTTGATTTGGTTTTAATTGCTGATAACAAGCGATACATAAGAGTCAAAATCACATGTTTTCATCTCAACACTCCTAGAAATAGGACATTGCTGCCTGGTTTTTCTCTTCCTGCAAGTGGTGGAATGGCCTTGGGGTTGATTGGGGTATTTTTTTCCTTTGATTGAAATATTTAAATATAGAGAACTTACGTTCTCATTTACTTCTGCAAGAAAGAATATGGAAATAAGAATTATGTTCTAAATTAATATATAGAAACCTGCAGCTCTTACAGTTGTATTCCATTCTGCTCAACAGGTATAATGTGTGTTTTTAAAAGGGTGGCACATTCATTAGGGCAGCAAATAAGAACATTTGCCGTATCTCTAAGCCTGGCAGCTCACTCTCTCTTGTCAGGTCTTTCTTCTGTCCTCTCTGTGACTCTTAATCCCCTGTCCTGCCTACTACATTGCAGCATCCTCCGTTAATCCACCTGCTCTGCAGCTCTCACATTTTTTTTAAAGGCTTTAGAGGAAATCCAAGTATCACACCTATTACTCCCACTGCTAATTCAGTTTCTCCTCCTTTAATACTGTTACCTGCATCAGAAACACACGTGATTTCTCTCTCCTCTTTGAAGTTTTCATCTATTTCCCAGGGTTGTCTGTTCTTTGCTTTGATCACACTCTCTTTCAGTCCTTTACCTGGTTGATAGCTCCTTCCAGGCTCCTTCAGGCCGAGGGGTAACTAGCTCTAGGATGCTATTTGTGCTCATTTCTCTCTGGCCTTTCCTCTTCCTTTCCCCCCAAGGGTGATTTTCAATTCTCAGTTATTTCTTTTGCCCCCTTTCCTCCTCTTTTCTGCACCAGCTCACCCACTGGGCATGCCCTGCAGTCTCCCTTGTTCAGCAGGAGGTGCGGAAGGTTAACACCGCCCACGCCTCTGTTTCACCTCTGGTGTCGTTGCCTGCTCTTGGGTGCCTGCACTGGGTGGTCGTCAGCCCCTAGGACCCGCTGTCCTTCCAGAGCAGAGACCGGTGGGCAGGCACAGAGCCCTGCGCGCTCACTCTCTGTGCCAGTGATTAACCCTGGTGTTCCCTCCCGAGCCTTGCGTTGGGGCCTGACGGTCTGCTGCCTGATTCACCTCCTGCCTCTTGTGTTAACGCTAGCAACAGTCTGGCGGGGAGAACGTTGGCTCTTGGGCACCCTGGGGGAGAGCGGCAGTTTCCGTAAGCGGTTGAAGCGCAGTCAGCGCAGGGCTGGGGATCGTTGCGCTGCCGGAGGAGAACTGACGACTGGGAGTTGGTTCGGCAGCCTGTGGCTTCTGTCTGTCATTCCTTGCTCTGTAAAGCATCTTTCCCTTCCGCTAACTGGAATGTAGAGTAGCACCAGTGATGAAGTGTTGTCTGCTGAACTGGTAGGGGTCTGGTTCGTGGGCCGGGGAAGGAGGAGAAATCACCTGCGTGAACAACGGCCGGGACGCCGGGACCTCTGTCTGCTCCTGTGGCATGAGCCCTCCGCGTGTGGCATCCACTTCTGTTACGGGGGATCCAGTGACAGGGAGAATTGCTTGTGGGTTTACTCAGAGGTGCTTTGCATTTTCATACTGTTTGCAATAACTCTATCAAGTAGCAAGATTAAACATCCAATACTTTTTTTTTTTTTCCCCTGGAAATCAGGTATTTGTTACATTTTGTAACTTTTTTAACTTTGCAACTTGTTAGTAGCTACTTAGGTGGCTGCCAACTTTGCATATTCATAGAACCCGTTGATGACAATGCCGTAAAGCAACCTGTGTGCAAACTAGGAGTACTGCATGTTCCCTGTCTGCATCAAACTGCTTAATGCCGCCTTCATTTTATTATAAACACTTTTAATTAAGAAGCTCTTGTAATTATATTCTCTTTTCTGCTTCGAGGCCTTTTTTCTGTCTCCTTTGAATAAGGGAGACATCTCATTTTGAAACCCTCCATAGTCCCCTTACTACAGCTGAAGAGCAGAACGTTAACCGTCTGTCAGCATACCCTAGTCCTTGGGAATAATTCAGTAATTATCTTCAAGTGCAGTTGGTGGTGGTACACATTTGATGAAACACTTAGGAGGGAAAGCACTTTAGGGAAATAGATCTTTCAGTGTGCATTGTGTTTTATTACCTCTGAAATAATTGTGCTCTGCTTTTTTATTGCAGTATCTACTAGAAATGAAAAGCTTAATTCTGCCCCCTGAACATATTCTGAAGAGAGGGGACAGCGAAGCAATAGCATATGCTTTCTTTCATCTTCAACACTGGAAAAGAGTAGAGGGGGCATTGAATCTCTTACACTGTACATGGGAAGGCAGTAAGTAATTCTGTTTCTTACAAAGGAGCTAATCAAATATTTTTGTTGGATGTCATGAGAAAATAATAGCTTTTTGTGACTTACAGTATGTGGGAATTTTGGAGGTCAGTTATAGTTTCACCAGCGTTGAAATATTTGAAATTTAAACTGGAGATACAAACTTCTATTTAAATGAGAAGAAGGGTTCCGAGTTCTTGGATTGTGTTTTCTGTGTAACACCGAACAAAATTTCCCATCTTCTTTGTGACATATTTTCTTACTCATGGAGAAGGGGATAATACCTTCCTCGTTCCAGAATTGTAGAGATTTGTTTGTCATTATTTGAATGCTTCGATATTGGGAAATTATGAAAGTGCCTTATAAGCAGGGAAAAAAAAACCCCAACAACATAAAATACTGTGGTGTTTTATACAATTTGTTAATACATAATTGGCAAACTGGAGTGAATTCCAGTAGAGGACCACTTGGATGGATAGGGGGCTGGAACACGTGAAGTGGGAAAAGATGCTCAGTGAGCTGGTTTACTCAACTTGGAACAGACTTCTGGTAGTTGAAGGAGGGATCCAGCTGCTGTCTTCTGCCACCTGATGGAGAGAAAATATGGAAGGCAGAGTCAGAGTCTTCCCAGAAGGGCACAGCAGAAGGACAAGAGGCAATAGACACAACCTGCAGCAAGAGGAATTTCATACAGACCCAAGAAAAATACTTTCAGAAGGAGAGTGGTGATGCACCGTAACAGGCTGCTGGTAGACTGTGGGATGGAGATACTCAGAGCTAAACTGGGCATGACCCAAAGCAGCCAGGCCTAACTTTGAAACTGACCCTGCTCTGAGTATGAGTTCGGAGTCATGTAGTAACCTTCCAACCTAAATGATCTTCTCCTGTCTTTGAGATGTGCTCTCTTCAGGTTCCAGAGAATCAGAATTTACCATTCAGAATGAGCCTTTGTAGGCGTTTTTAATGCAGATGTGTCTTTCTGCAACCTGGTTCCCCTTTTCTGCTCTGCTTGCTTCGGTTCTCTTTTTGCCTCCCCATATGTTAGCACACCACCATTTTTTTTCCTTCCTCCATTTGCTGCTCTCGTTTAGGTTTGTTATGAAAGATGCAGTTTGTCACCATGATAATTCCTACAGAAATACACTTAATACGACCTTTGTAAAGGTGACTTACTGTTTCAGTGACTGTATTAGATGACCTGAACTTGCCTGGTTTACAGTGTAGGCTCCCCAAGGAAGCATTGGCTATATTTCTGGGCAGATAGAACACCTTGCTCAGTAATCCATACCATTGCCGCCTGGGGTTTGCTCTGCTGCACTGCTCTCTGCCCTACCCGCTTGCTCTCTTCCTGACATTTCTCCCAGTCTGTTATTTTCTCCGTCATGGCATCCTTCCCAGTGGCTTCTTTTCAGTGGTTACTTCTACGCAGGGTTTTTTCTCTTGTGGAAGTCTTTTAGCCCAAGGCCTTGTTATCCCATCATTATGGAGCATTATTTTGCAGGGAATCCTGAACAGATCTTTTCATTTTTCAGGCTGGGGAGTCCCTGAGGGGCTGTTCACAAGGACCGGCTTTTGGCACAGGAGGCTGGCTGCACCGCAGTCCTCCTGCCACCTAGGAAATCTAGTCACGTGGGGTATTCCCATCTAACTGCCTTAACTGATTCCTCTCCTCAGTACTTCCATAGCAGTGGGAATATATACTTTATTAGCTAATGTTTGCATAGTAGCCTGTAAAGAGGTAAATTGTTATTGTTGCATGACCTCTAGTGAAAAATCCCTAATTCATTTTGCACAGTGATTTCAGGGAGGGATGAGCAGTGCACCAATCCTCAGGAATTTTGTTCGGATGTTGCTCACACATGAAGACCCCCCGTGGGTTTTAATGGTTTCACCAGCAGCTGGTCCAACAACCGTAACGTTTGGTACATACCTCAGTATGGCTAATATTCTTTATGGATGTAGTGAACTGTTCCCGTCACTTGTATGTCCTTCGCTTGCGAAAGGTTTCCTTAGCCTGTCTGCAGAGCTGTAAGTTAAAACCAGCGGAAACATGACAGGGAAGTGAAATCTAGTTAAATACCAGTTCTGACCAACAGTCTACATACAGTACATGGTCTGTTGCCATCACTTTCTTTCTATGTATTGATGTACCTGCCATGTCTTTAGTGTACAGTCTGTCAGTGTGCTTAATTAACCACAAGGTGCACTTGAGTAGCTTGTATGTAAGAATTTAATGCCCATGTGTATACACTATTCAGTTCTGGCCTTGTGGGAATTGGACAGAATTAAGTACAGTCACTTGAGGGGTACATTTTGAATGCTTCTGAGGAGAATAAGGTCACTCCTAATTAATCATAGAATCACAGAATCATAGAATAGTTTGGGTTGGAAGGGACCTTAAAGACCATCTAGTTCCAACCCCCCTGCCGTGGGCAGGGACACCCTCCACTAGACCAGGTTGCTCAAAGCCTCATCCAGCCTGGCCTTAAGCACTTCCAGGGATGGGGCATCCACAACTTCTCTGGGCAACCTGTGCCAGTGCTTCACCACCCTCTCCAGGAAGAACTTCTTCCTTACATCTATTCTAAATCTCCCTGCTTTCAGTTTAAACCCATCACCCCTTGTCCTGTCGCTACAGGCCCTTGTAAAAAGCCCCCCCAGCTTCCTTGTCAGCCCCTGCAGGTACTGGAAGGCTGCTGATAAGACCTCCCTGGAGCCTTCTCTTCTCCAGGCTGAACAAGCCCAACTCCCTCAGCCTGTCCCCATAGCAGAGGGGCTCCAGCCCCCTGAGCATCTTTGTGGCCTCCTCTGGACTCATTCCAACTGGTCAATATCCTTCTTATGTTGGGGGCTCCACAGCTGGACACAGCACTGCAGGTGGGGTCTCACAAGAGCAGAGTAGAGGGGGAGAATCCCCTCTCTTGACCTGCTGGCCACGCTTCTCCTGATACAGCCCAGGATATTTTGTTAAGACAGCCTTCAACAAAATTTATGCAGAAATGTCTGTGTGATATTTTAAACTCCAAAATTCTCTGAGTGCTTTTCCCAGATCACATTCCGCAGTTGAGAAAAGCAAGATTATAAAAGTAATGATTGAACTGGAATGGTGGTTGTTTCCTGCTCTGTCTTCATTCGATCAAAGTACAGTTTTACTCCTGGGACAGCTGGAAAAGTCCAAGTGACACCACATGAACCGTGGCTCTGGGTTTGGTCCAGGTGCTCTGTACGGAAGGTCTGTAGTTTCAAGTGGAACCAAATTTCAGAAGACTCTAAGGTGCTTGTTTGTCACTGCTGGTTCCTAAATTTGTGTCATGCTTCCTGTTGTTCGCATGAAGAACAACCTCAGGGTTCTCAAATGCTGCGGTGGCGCAACAGCGAGCACGCGGTTGCATGGCAAACTGCCTCTGTGCCACCTGGACTGATGAATGTACATCGGGATCAGACAGTACTGTCAGAGCTGGGCAGAGAAGCACCTATGTAAGCACAGACTGATGGAGATGAACCAGGGCACCTTCTTCCGTGGCTGATAACATTGCTAAACGAACTGGTTTGCTGCAAATATTCTGTATGTGGTCTCGTGTCGAAGCAAGTTCGAATTCAACAAAATCTCTCCAGACTTGAGCAACATCTTTACTGTTCCTTTTTATTTGGATTAGAATCTGATACTACTGCGATTTAAACTAAGGCAGAAGAGGCTTGATTGTCTCTTTTAAATATTAGCCAGTTTTGAAGGAAAAACTCACGTTGGTGATGTTGGAGCAGTGAGCATCGAACATCCCTCCACGCAGGTTTTTGTACAGATGCTCAAGTTCGCTGCATGTGAAGATCATATGAGGCTGGGATGGTTGTATTTGTACTTGGCTTTC
The DNA here is from genome assembly GCA_027574665.1 of Rhynochetos jubatus. Taxonomy (NCBI): domain Eukaryota; kingdom Metazoa; phylum Chordata; class Aves; order Eurypygiformes; family Rhynochetidae; genus Rhynochetos; species Rhynochetos jubatus. The sequence goes on along the minus strand of CM050652.1, from coordinate 26,403,458 downwards.
TGGGGTGCTGCGGAGAGGGGGAGTTTCCTATCGGAAGAGCGTTACAGCCTACGTTGGTTTACAACCTTTGAGGGTTTCTGCCTCCTTTACTATAGTTTTGAACAGTAATCGAGAATAAAGGCACTGATATAATTGCACAGAAAAGTGCAGCTGACTTTATTTCACACGCACGGTGCTCAACTGAAAATATCGGAGTATTGGGTCTTTTAAACCGATGCCTCGTGAGCGAGAGATAACGGAGTGTTAGCGTGTGGTGGCGGGCTGTACCTCACATCTGAAATACACGGTGCTTCTGGGACATCTGTTGAGGAAAATATTGCTTCAGTGACTGATGCTCGTAGGAGCAGTGAGAATAACACGCTGATGACATTTTAACGGTGAGAATAATATATAGGATAATGGAAAAAGATGCCTTGATTGCAAAGCTATAATTCAGTCAAGTATTCTGATGTTTGCGGAAACCATGCTCAGATGGCCTATGACATCATCACCGTCCAGATTTAGTCATCCATTTCCCTCCCTCTCCGTTATTATTTTCAACTTTAAAAACGCATAAGATTAAGTATTATTTAATCCACGACCAGAAGATTTATATTGGAAACCTGACTTGATCTGCTGCATTTAAAAAGAATGTATGTGAGGAACCTGGTTTTAATAATTCGGTATTAATCTTTGATTACCAAATATAAAATGAAAACATGACTGTTGGAAGACTGGTTCCCTGGGCTCGAGGCACCAGCATTACCCATTTTGCTGGTGTGTGATGGGAAAAAAGGTAGTGTCCTTTTTTCATGCAGAACTTGTGTTAAGGTTGATGCACCGAGATTGGGGGTGTTGGCCTGAATTCACACACTTGGCTGGTCATTTTTGTAGGCTCTATCTGTTACATCAGATACACGTTTTTCCCCTGGAATTTAAAAATTCTGCAGCCTGAAAACCTAGGACCAAATGCGTAAAGTTGGCTGTGGAGTTGTAAGTACAGTGGGCTGTGACCATGCTGACATTTCTACATGGAGTCCTAACCTGGTCTCGCTTGACCCTCGTGAACCTTCTCCCGAGAATGCAGACTTAAGTGTTTGCAGCATTAAAAGCTAAGCATAGGTTTGCATTTCGGCATTTCATTAAGCGATTTATGTGCTGTTGGCAACCAAATATAAATGTTAATGTTTTGTCTGTTCTTCAAAATTGTATAGTTAAGTATGTCCAGTGCCTGCCACACTTGTAGTAACTTGTGTGCAATGTTGTTTTCTTTCCAGCTTTCAGAATGATCCCCTATCCACTGGAAAAAGGACATCTTTTCTACCCTTACCCTATTTGTACAGAAACTGCAGATAGAGAACTACTACCGTGTACGTGCAACTTCTCTTACCGTTGACACCCAAGAACCGTTTAGCTGAGTCTTGAGCACAGCTCTCCATTGATGCCTTCGAAACTGAATTCACTGGGTTAGACTGAGCAGGTTGACAGTGAGTCTCTAGAGCTCCCTTGATGGTTTAAGAGGCAGCTCCCAGCCGTAGTTCATGACGAGTAGCTATCTTTATTGTTACTGGCAGTGTAGGGGCAGGGAGGGAGATTGCGGAAGAGATACAAATCAGATCTTGCTATTCTCTCTTGCCAAGACACTGGAAAATATGTCTGATCTTTCACCAGGGCAACATCCCGTCAAACCCAACGCACGGTGGCACAGCCGCCTCAGTCTCTTGTAGGCACACCAGCTACTGAAATTGCAAGGGAAGATCAAACCTGCTCGCGGCGGGCTGGGTCATTAACACAGGCGTTATTCTGATGGGTTACGCCGACGGTTTCTGAAAAGCGGTCATAAATAGCAAGAAAGGGTTTTCTTTGTGTAACGGTGTTTGTGCTGTTACGAAGAGTTCTATACTAATAATAGATTTTTAATAAATTACTCCAGTCATTTACTGTCTGTGTTAATGCATGTATTAGCAAAGTGCCAACGCTGCTCCCAGTGCTCAGCAAGATTTTTCTCTCGCCTTTGCTATCCTGAAGAAGGAATGAAGAGAAATCTGTTCTGGAAAAAAGTCAAACTTGGTGTGTTTCTGCCGTGAAGGCTGGTTTTGAGGGCATGTGCACTACTTGTAGTCTTGTATTCAGAGCCTCTCTACTTTGGGCTGAAAAACATGTTGCCACTTTCTGTAAGCCTATGGTTGACATTCGGTGAGAATAGCACAGTGAAAATCCGCTCCTTGTGAGTCTCTCCTTCACCGTACATTCTCTCTGATATTACACAGAAATCCTTGGCAACTGACAGTATCTCCCCACCCTGTTATAATCACCCTAATTGTAACAACACCTCTTAGAGAGCTCTGCTCGCTTTACTCAGAGGGATGCTGAGCCGGGGAGGGTGGAGTGTCAGGAGATTTAGGAATGACAAAGTCATGCAGAATAGCTCAGTGTTCTCTTTTTAGATGCAAAACTCATCGTTCTTGTCAAACGTTAGAAGCCAGGGACTCTTTAACAGCATGTGCAGGCAGTCGTGTTCTGCTCTGGCGGTTATGGGAAATGCCTTTCACTGCAAAATCCCCTGGGTTTGCGTAGGGAAGGGTTTAACGTTCCGGGACAGGCACAGGTCGGTTAAAGGTGGTTTGCGTACCTGTCCACACCCGTTCAAGGAGACTCAGCTGGAATTGTATCGGAGCACCAAGACCTGATAGGCTAGCCGAATTAAAAATATCAGTCGCCAAACTTTTGCCATAGCTGGGTAACAGACTGAACAACAAGTCTGAGCCTGTGCCAAAAGCAAGTGCAAAAAACTGAGCACAGGAAATCTTACACTGACAAAGTCCGTGATCTGGCATTTCCCGATCTCTGCATTTAAGCTCCAAACTGTGGACTGAATGAGTGAAGCAGACAGATAAGTGTCCACCAGACCTTTTGCCGGCCCTACCGAATTTTCACCTTGAATCTGAGCCACGATAAAAGTTTAAGGGATGTATTCTTCCAGTACAATATCATTATCCTCTTCTGACCCTTTTAGCCTCCTCGGTGCTGCGTTCTCCAAAGCCCAGTGAGTGACTCTTCATACCAGAGTAGAGGAAATTTCTGTATTCTTTTCAGTGTGTACTAACAAACGCCTTAAGAATTCACTGTTCATTTAAATTCCAGGCTTTAACACTTTAAAAATGTGTTGCATTCTTGTAAGTATATAGAGAATTCTGAAAATCTGAATTCAAAGTATGTGTTTATATGTCCTGCTTTTAGGATACCCTATCTACAGCTATGCTTCTGCAGTGTTGGTCTCAGTGCTGCTCCCGCGTGCACGCTTCTGCACTCTCTGTGCATAAGCAAACACCGAGCCACGTGGCGAGCCAGTGACCTGCATAAAAAGACGGGATGTTTTATGTGTAGGGTAGTTTCTGGGGTTAGTTGTTGCGCAGCTGCGTTATAGCTAGTTCTGACACAAGGAAAGCGAAAGGAACGTGCACATAGGACCAGAGTAAGCCAGAAGCAGGATCTTTAGATGAGGATTATTTGGCAGTGCGATGACTGATGCAGCAATATTGTTGGTTTCAGACCGATGTGTTTTCTTCTTTCAAAGTTCTTTGGGTGTCTTTGGCTGTTTAAACTATGTAAGAATGTTGGTTTGGTTTTGGTTGATGTTTTTACTGGATTTTTTTCTTAATGTATAATGTGTTAATTCCCATTCCTGTCTACTTTTCTACAGCATTTCATGAAGTTTCAGTTTACCCCAAGAAAGAGCTTCCCTTCTTCATCCTCTTCACTGCCGGACTATGTTCTTTCACAGCCATGCTAGCCCTCCTGACACACCAGTTCCCAGAGCTTATGGGGGTCTTTGCAAAAGCCGTGAGTATTCTCTGCTGCTGCTCTGTTCTGGTAAATAAAGGGATTTATTTTGCTGGGTATTAAATATCTGCATATTCAGTAGTAGAAATAAAATACTGAGAGATGTCTGAGCAGGGGGACACTTTAAGGGAGCTGATCAGTAAAGCACTACTGTCCATCTTCTCTGGTTTATATGGCTGTTGTGATTTTGCCAAAAAAGGCTTGGTGGGAGAAGGGAATATCTGTGTTTTCATATATAATCCGACAAAATAAACTGATAATGGTTTGCAAACCCCCTCTATTTTGTATAGAGCCATAATGATTGCTGTGCTTTGCAGTGCAATAGAAACTCCTAGTATGAGCAGAAATAGTGTGCTGTTAACCAGGGCAAATCTGTGTGTTCTTTCCCCAAACTGCCGTGGGGAAGTAGTCTCAGTATTTCCCTCGTAACTTTTCTTAACTACGTCCAGGGAAGTCTCTGCTAATTCTGCTTTTTTAATCCACCAAGGATTAATAAATGTGCGGGGATGAGGGGTAAGGGCCACGAGTTATGCTAAAACATGCTTTTTTGCTTTGAGAAACCAAAACCATCACTGCTTCGGTGTGCTGGGATATGAAAAATACACTTAGAGGAAAGTTCTAGGATAGTAAAAAAAAAAACCTGTCTCCTTCTCCAAGAAATACTAAATATCCTCTGTTGTAATGTATTTTCTCAAATACATTTGTATCTTCTTTAGGTCTTGTCTTTCCAAAATAACCCCCTGGCCTTGTTTTTAATGTCTTTGGTGCTTTTGATGTGGGGGACACAGGGGGTGGGCTGGAGGAGGCAAGGCTGAAAGGCTTTGGCGAATTCCAGGTCCTCAGTACTTTCTCCAACTCCTTTGCAAATGGTGAGAGACTCCTTTGCAGGTGAGCCAGGTCTTCTGCCACCCAGGCTGGTGTGTGATTGAGGTCTGGTAGAGCAGCAGTTCCTGCTGTAGCTCTGGCGTTAGCTCTAGAAGACAGAAAATAGGATTAGCTGTGGCAAAAGATACCACTTCAATCACCAAAACGTGCAGCAACCTACCGGGAACATTACTACTTGCTCTTGTTGCTGGAGCGTCTGTGTAGGCGTTTGGTGGTCACTGGGTGTAACTCAGGAATGTCGTCTTAGACTTCTCTCTGAAGCTTTTGTTATGTTTTGTCCTTGTCGTTGACATGCATGACCCTTGTTTGGGGGCTCTGCAGTCACAGTTCTGACCCCAAATCTGTCCCCATTAGCCTTGCTCCGGTGCTTGTCAGCCTTGTAGCCTGAACAAAGACTGTATCGCGAGCTGGCAGTACGATGAGATTTTGTACTTCTGCTCCTGCTGCAGACGGTCAGCTGCTGCAGAAAGCTGGTGGCATGTTTGCATGGGCTTAACTCACCCGGCTTTGGCTGCTGGGTGCAATCAGACAGAAATAGCAGAAGTTGAGCTGGTGGTGTGTTAGTAACTGTTTCTCCGTGGTGTGGAGCTTGCAGGTCCCAAAGCCATAGCGTAGCTACCCCAAGATTCTGTGTGTGGTACTGAGTTCCGCGTGTCGGAGCAGGTGAAGTTCCTAGTTGGTAAAATAAGCACAGACAAATAGAACTGAAATGTGGGCTGTGTTATAGGCATAAAATTGGCACGATTACTCGAGATCTCTGAACCTGTATGGCTGCAGATGGTATGTTGATTAGCACGTGTCGTGACTTGGTTTAGCTAGACCTTGATCTTCATAAACCACCGCACGCAGCAGCCGAGTTTTTGCTGCACGTGGGAAGGGCTGAATTCAAGCCCGTGACCGTTCGTTTAGTGGCTCGTAGAAAGACTTTGACTCAGAAGGCTCATAGAATGGTTTGGGTTGGAAGGGACTTTAAAGATCATCCAGTTCCAACCCCCCTGCCATGGGCAGGGACACCCTCCACTAGACCAGGTTGCTCAAAGCCTCATCCAGCCTGGCCTTGAACACTTCCAGGGATGGGGCATCCACAGCTTCTCTGGGCAACCTGTTCCAGTGCCTCACCACCCTCTCTGTGAAGAATTTCTTCCTGATATCTAATCTAAATCTCCCCGCTTTCAATTTAAACCCTGTACCCCTGTCACTACAGGCCCTTCTAAAAAGTCCCCCTCCAGCTTTCTTGTCGGTCCCTTCAGGTACTGGAAGGCTGCCGATAAGATCTCCCCGGAGCCTTCCCTTCTCCAGGCTGAACGAGCCCAACTCTCCCAGCCTGTCCCCATAGCTGAGGTGCTCCAGCCCCCTGAGCATCTTCGTGGCCTCCTCTGGACTCGTTCCAACTGGTCGATACCCTTCTTAAGCTGAGGGCTCCAAAGCTGGACACAGCACTGCAGGTGGGGTCTCACAAGAGCAGAGCAGAGGGGGAGAATCCCCTCCCTCGACCTGCTGGCCACACTTCTGATACAGCCCAGGATCCGGCTGGCTTTCATTCTGTTGTCCCCTCTGGGAAAAGGATCCGAGGTGTAGGAGATAGATTGATGAAAATCATGGCCGACACCTCTTCGACGTGCAGCTGTATCAGAACAGAATAGAAGGGGTTGGCCAGCCCTGGCTCTCTTCCCTTTCAGCTTCAAGGAAGATAATTTCATAAATAATTTCATAAGTAGCTAGAAGTTGAATGTGCCGAATGTTGCTGTGGCTACGGGCATTGAGTGACCTATTCCTACATGGCTGGTACTTGTGGTGTGGTACATTACACTGTGAAACTGCTGCACCTAGGCTTTAATAGGTCGCAGTTACTGCTTCTTTTACGCCCGCCAATCCCAAAAGCATCTCACGGACGTAATATCGCCACCATGGCCCAGTGTTACTGCAAGTTGCTATTTACCCCATTTCACAAAAACCGAAGAGGTTAGTGTGATTGGGTGTGGGGCCGGCTCTGACCCGTCCTCTGGGTACCATCTTGCACCTCTTCCGTAGCCCGTTTACCCAGACTCTGGGTTCCTCAAGGCAGCAAAAGCCCTTGAGCGCTGCGGACCTCCTTCATGCGTGAGACTGCTCAAGGTGGCCCGTGCCACTGTGACAGTCCCTTAGGACTGTTCCCCCGCTGGATGCGGAAGTCAAAGGTATCGTAAAGCTCCTTTCCTCTTCTGGGAGGTTCAGTGTGGGATGGAGTTCACCAGACTCCGTCGGCGCACCCGTGTCGTAGAGCCGGAACCTGCTCTGAACGCTGCCTGCCAGTTCAGCAGCAAGGTCAGTATTCCCAACTGCATCCAGCCGTTCTGGAATGCTGTACCTGGAAGGAAGCTTGGAATTAAATTAAATTGGAAGAATCCAGTTCCTCTTTGATCGTTTTGTCAGGCTGAATGTAAGTAACTGTACAGACTGGATCTCACTTGGTTCAGGAGCATGTTCATGGCTTGTGGGTTTATTGTTTGCTAAGCTTTCTGGCAGAGGGCTTTGTAGAGGTCACTCACGACATGAATGCAAGCAGAACAGGTCTCTGATCGCACGGCTTGGATAAATTAGTACTGTGTAGGTATTCTTTAATTTCTTTCGTTGTCCTACAGAAATATAACTGTGTGGGAAATGGTTCAAAATGTAGAAGTGCAGGTCCTTTCGTAACATGGCAGCAATAAAAACGTATCTTAAATACAGTTGAGAGTCGTATTAACAAGGGAGTCACTGCATAATTCGAGCCAACGGTCATGTCTAACAGTGTTCTGCCTAGTTAATTTTTTGAAATGAATGAAGCGCAGAAAGGCTGATTTTTCTCTGATCGGATTCCTTTGATTGCCTGCGATGGCTGACATGGTCTGTTTCAGTGTTTGCCGTATGAAGAATAAGACCTCAGTTCAGCAAGTAGGTTTGCCTGGGGAGACGTTCATCCGCTCGGACTTCTGCAGACGGTGAGGTAGGGAACGTGTGGATGAGATCACCGGGACTGAGCAATAAATAGTCAGTTCCTCCATGCAAACACGCAGTGGAAAAGCTTAAAAAGATACTCTTGCCTATCTGTTTTCATCAAATGGTGCTGTTCTGAAGGTGCTTCCAGAAAGCTGCTTTCTGCCACCTTTGGAATAGCCGGGTTGGTGGTTTTCTTTTCAAATACAAACTAACGAGAGCAGACTGTTTACAGGTCTCCCATCACCAGTTCTGACGCCTTGAATTCTTACTCTACCGCTGGTGCTGTTTTTTCTGTTCCGTGTGGAAGAAAACAGTGCCAAAAGGAAAGGCAAATAAATAAAAAACGTAAAAAGCCCCAGCGTGTCATGCAGACTAAGCCCTCCTGGGTGCTACCGTGTGGCAAACGAGCTGGGTAAGGCAACTGCCAGTGGTGTCTGAGGACAGGAGCACCAGGAGCTTTCCAAGGGCCAGATAACCCCAGCACAGATGTTGTTTACGCGGGGTTGTACAAGAGAGTGGGTGGCATCGCGAACCTCTTGCTGTCGGCAGAGGTTTTGCTTAGATGTCAGTGAACCCAGGTTTTTGGTATCCATTAATTTAAATGTATTTTGTAGACCACCGTGCTGGTTTGAGTCAGGGAAGAGTTAACTCTCTTCACAGTGGCTGGTATGAAGCTGTGTTCCTGGACTTACCCTAAGAAAGTACTGATAAGGGGGATTTTTACCTGGTGCTGGGGCGTGCCTGCATCAAATTCAAGGTCTCTCTCAGCTTCTTGATACTGCAGCTGCGTTCTCAACTCGCTGCAGGCCGCGGGGGGACACACAGTTCAGACAGCTGACCCAAACTGACCGAAGGGGTGTTTCATTCCGTAGTGCGTTGTGCTCGCTACATAAGCAGGGAGTGGGCTTGGAGGCCGTAACTCTCTAACTCTTTTTGATCCTTTGCTAACTCCTGTGTTAGGTCCTGAACTCCTTCGCTAACTCCTGTGTTAGGTCCTGAACTCCTTCGCTAATTCCTTTGTTAGCTGCTTTCCTGTTTGCTTTGCTTGCTTGTTTGTGAGCGAGTCGTGGGGTCGGTTGGCTTTCCCCATCGTGCTGTCGCTGATAGGGTTTGCTCGGAATCTGCTGCCATTGCTCTTGGGCTCTCTGACTCTCACTACTTGGGACCTGGCTGGGCATCGGTCAGTGGGTGGTGAACAATTGTATCATGTGTTTTATTTTCTATTATCTTACTTAGTAGTAGTAGTGTTTCTATATAAGTATTTATATATATTATTCATTTATATTCAATTAGTAAATAGTTCATGTGTCAATTTTACGAGCTTCCGTGTCTTTTCCCTCCGATTGTCCCCCTCAGCTGGAGGAGGGGTCGGGGGGAGCAGTGAGAGCAGCTTCGTGGAGCTTTGCTAGCCGAGGTTAAACCATGACACCAACTAATTTTTCAAGTGGAACTAGAATTGGCTCCTTTTAAGCTACAGATACTTTGCTGAGTTTGTTATGGGGTACAATCCACTACTTCAGCAACAAAATTCCCATGAATTGTGATAAAACTTACCATCTTGTTTCGTTGTTTTAACAAGTATGTAACTTGCACTGGTTACAGAGCTGAGTGTTACCCAAGTAGATGTGATGCTGCAAGCTGACTACATAGATCAAGAGCTACTCAAAAGAGTAGAAAATATCCTCTAGTGAGCCTTTTGCATTTGACAAAATTAAATTGAAATATTTATTTAAACAGTTCACAGCTTAACCAGAGGGAATGCTTCTACCTGGGCCAAGCCACTTGAAACTAATAGCGAACTCTGAGAGGAGGCAAGCCAGCGTTAGGTGAATTCAGCTGTGATTCACGCTGTACAGCGCGACCTGCAATGCTCTGTCCAGCTTCAGTTAGAAGTTTTTCCTTCAACGTGTGCTTACGACAAAACCTCTGCCGGTGATGGCGTTTCCTGGTTGTCCCAGGATGCGCAAGTTGTCCGTGGTGCAGTGTCTGTATTGCAGGCAGACGTGTCCAAGAGGAGAGAAAGAATCTGAATGCTTACTGTTGCCTGTAAGATGTGTAAGCATCAGAAATGTCACGCATCCTTCGTTAAACTCTGCCCGTTTTGGTAAAGAGTGAAAGCGTTGGCAGAAATTTTCTTGCTTGATACCGTGAAATGGTTATAATCTGTGGCTGTTGGATATTGAAACTGTGATAGGTTTTAAATAGACCTGCTGTACGCAGCTGTGTTTCAGCAGCACGCAGACCTGTAACCGTATTCGACATTGCATTTGTCGTACTTCAGATACGCTTACCGAGCAGACTTCAGAGACACACTGGTGCCATAGCGGAGTTTGTGTTTGGTGCTGCCTCAGGGCAGTAACTGACACACAAACCTCGTAGCGCCTTGCCGATCCGTTCCAAACAGAACTGTTTATTTTTAGCGAAGTCCCGTCAGCCTGAACGGTTAGAAGCCACAGGGTTCACAGTCTCAAGGTGGCTGACTTTGCATATTACTGTACTCTCTCGTATGCGTATAGGGCCCCAGCGTAGCTGTACGTCACGCGTACAGCTGAATTGCAGTTAAGGTAAAGCACACAATATGCGCTTCCCGAAGTTCTGGGAGTGCTTTGAGTGCCTGAGTAATGAGCTGTGTAGCTGGCAGTGGGGTTTTTGTGTGATAAAATAGTCGCTGTTCACTTGACTTTTGTCACACGTGCCTGTCCCAACATGAATATGCTGAACCCCCTTTCCACGTTGCCGCCTGTGTTCTGTAACAGGGGGAGGAGGTTAAGATAAATCCCAGCTACCGATGGGGCAGATCTGTCGATAACTCCGAACCATCCTACACCTGAATCTAGAGCCAGGCTCTTTGTCTCGGAGAGGTGGTCTGACTGATTCTGCCGTTACAGAAACGCCCCAGCAGGCTTGGCTTTGAGCTTTAAGTGGCTCCAGCATGAGCCTGAATCTAGGGTGTGGGGTGTGTGGAAACTCACGTTGTTCATCACTTCGATCTTCATAAAAACGGGGCTCCCGCTTTCTTCACTGCAAAATGTAGACATCTGTATATGTGCAAGGCTCAGAGTTTGGCAGAAAGTCTTTATACGCGAATTACACAATTTTTAACACACTGGAGGATTTTACAGAGGGACGTAGCAGAAATTTCCTAACGGACAGCTTTCTCTTGAGGTGTACTGTCCCCTGGGTTCTGATCCGCATGTGTTCTCTGATTTCTTTGCAGTTTCTCAGCACTCTCTTTGCCCCTTTAAATTTTGTGATGGAAAAAGTAGAAAGCATCCTGCCCTCCAGCCTGTGGCACCAGCTGACGAGGATCTGAGGGAGCACGCCCGCTGACCGACTGCCATGACATCTTCTGTGCCAACTTTTTGTTGACCACAAGAAAGCATGATAAAAAAGGGAAGCAGTTCTAAGACTTAAAAAAAAAAACAAAAAACAAACCAAACCTCTTCATGGATTGTCTGTTCTCATATAAAAACCGTTTTGTTGTACAAAATCCATCGATGTTAGGTTCTATTATATTTTGCCTTCAGAAAAGAAAAACTTAAAAATAAACTTTTGTGTATTGCAGCATTGCTGTCTTCTGGCTGCTTCTTCAAAGCTTGGATTGCCCTGCGTGTTCCTGAACGCGTGTGGTGTATCCGCTTCACCACAGCTAGGGCTTGGCTTTCCGTTCGGGTAACGAAGAACGCTAATCACTTTACCCTTAAGCAACGATATCGCTGCCTTTTCCTGCAGAGTTCGGTTGGGGTGAAGCCCTTATTGCTAGACACAGTCTAGGCAAGGCTTCTGGGTGGTTCAAGCTCGTGCTTAAGGCAGCGTTAGGCGCTCCAGGCGCTTTGCATGGCACATCCTGCCCAGAGGCCAGCTTTAGCCTCAGCTGAATTTGCAAAAAGTCCACGAGCGTTAGTGATTGTCTTCACACCGCTGTTATTTCAGGTACCTCCAGAAGCGCCGTGCTTTGTTCTCTGTCTACAGAACAGAGCCTAGGCCGTGGCAGAGAGCTGAAGACGAGTTTACCTGCAGGGAGTGATCACTGCATTCGTGCTCTCACGTATTTCTCGCTGCGTTTTTGTTGCGTTGCTCATCCTTTTCAAGTACAAAAAAGCAGGTACTTTTTTCCCTGTACAAACGTCAGTGCTATAAACTTCTGCTTGAGCCCAGAAGCTCCTTAGCCCAGCTGGTGTTGGTTACTAGGGAGGTTGGCGTTGCGTCAGCAGTGCTTACCGCAGCAGACCTTACCCTTGCGCTGGGAGAGGCGCAGACCAAGTATTCATTTAGAACTCAGCCACTGGGGGTGGCAGCGTCCCGCAGACACCTCGGCTAATGCACGAGGCCAGCTTTCAGGTCAAGAATTTGATCGGGAAGCTGGAGCAGGCAGTCCTCTGTGAAGAACTGGAAGCGCGTCCGTACAGATGCCTCAAGGATTTATGTTTTTTCCAGCTCCTTTCCCAAATAAGGAAGCGTAAACCCAACGCAGTGGATCAAAACCGCCACTTTTGCCGGTTCAGCTTTGCTGCTCTGAAAATGCTGAGCAGCCTGAGGGACCGTGGTCACTCACAGGTAAGTTTGTTATCAATGAGGAAATGAGCGAGCGAAGCCGAAACTCCCGTTATTGGAGTCGGTATAAAAGGGAAGTCTCCTTCTTAACAGCAGGAGGTGCAGCACGTTTTTTGCCCTCTCGATCACAGATACGCTAGTCTACGTGCGGGAAAGTCTTTTGTCCAGGTGAGCAAGGGTACTGCACTAAAGCAACCGCTGCTGTGAGTTCAAAAGACAACCCCACGTCAGCTCTAAGAGTGAGACCTGGGGGAGGGCACAGAAGACCGGAGCGCCCCATGGCTCCGTGTTAAAAACTGGTGAGGGGGTGTCGCTGTAGGGCATTTCCATACAGGTTTTTCACCTCTGGCCATTGTTCCTGACAAACAATTCACCGCAGTGTTGAAATGAGCGTGGCTTACATTTAATGTGGGATGTGGCATAGGATGAGAGGTAGCGGATTGCTAGTGGACAGCATGTGGAGGTATGCAATGGGCCAGTATTTGCATTCTGAGCTTTGCAGCTGAACTGCTAGAACCACCAGAGAGAACCCCTCTGCAGCAGGTGCTCCTGTGTGTCTCCTCGCTGTAAAACCAGGGGTAATTACATTCGTTTGCCTCACCACCGCGCGGTCGGAGTTACTTCAGGTGGGTGCAGACCAGAAGGGTCAGGCCTAGTCAGCTCTTGCTGCCCTGTGCTGATGTGTCGCTTATTCCCAGCCACCTCAGCACCTTTCGGAGTTCATTTGTCCGTGCCCTCCCCACGTTTAAAAAGAACAGAGGGCTGTGATTAACAGTCTGAGCACGCAAACGTGTTTGCAGGTCAGTGCGGACCTACTTACGTACGAGCGTCCGCGTTCGTCAGCAGCAGAGGTGCCAGCGTGGCCTCCTGGCAGCAGAGAGAATGTGAGCTGGGAATGATGATCTGTAGTAATCTGACAGAGTGCTGAACTCAAAGAATCAGATCCTTCCCTTGAATTATGGGGAATTCAAAAATACCTTTATACAACTCTATTTCGACTGTTTCCAGTATCCATCTCCCTGAGAAGCTGTAATGAGCCATGGATTTTATCTAGACTCTCTCTGCAGCTTTAATTACAACTCCAGGCATCTGGAAGACGAGGCAAGTGAGACAAACGGATTTGCTTCTTTGTTGGGCAGAGCTTGTTGCCGTAGGGTTTTCTGCCACTGACATGTCTCCCGTGAAGTTCCGCACGGCTTGGATCAGAGGGCGAGCACAGCGCGCGATTACAGTGAAGGAAAGCCTCTGGCTCAGCACGGAGATGAGCCTTTTGGAAATCTGATTCAGAGAGTAACTCATCCAAACCTCCAGTTTGCAGATTGGGGAGTGGGGGGATGCCTTCAAGCTCTGAACGTTCACAGTTCCTGTTTTTCTCCTTAAGGACCACCTAGTACACTCTGGATGCACGCTATCCCTTTACACGGTAACCTGCAGAGAGCAAGGAGAGACCCTCAGGAGCGTCAGGTCGGTGGAGCTGGTCCCCTGGCCCTCCCTGCGGTTCCATTCACAGTGGCTCCAAGCGACACCCCTGCTCGGAGAGGTGAGTGCTACACCTAGGCTGTTGCTTCCTCGGGTTGTTAATCCTTCGCTGCGATTTGGTGTGAACGCCAAGCAAACAGATTTGGCAGGGGGATAACGCAGAGTAGAAAAGGAGGAAAAACATCAGTAGATTTCCTGTGTTGCAGAAGATAAACATCCAAAGGAAGCACCCGAACGCTGCGTGACCTTCGCCGTTTCCCAGGAAAAGGTCCATTTCCCGTTTGCCACCACAGGCCAAGTCCCGCGGGAGGCTGGCCACTAGCCCAGCAGGCAAGGACCTCCGGCTGCTTGCCCAGCACAGGCACGATTCGGGCACCCGGGCTGGGTGCCCCTCAGCAGCCGCAGCACCGCAAATGCAGTATTTACTTCTAACTCACATCTGCAGAGAAGGTCCCACGGGGGTGGGGGGTGAGGGGCACAAATCGGGGTGGCGTAGTTGTGCAGGAAGAACAACACAACACAACAATCTCTCGAGCTACAGTACCCACATGCCCTAACATCCACCACCATGCCTGAAAGTCATTCCCCGCTTTCCAGGAGGTAAAATAAAATTATCCTTTTGTTTTTTCCATGAGATTTCTCCTAAGCTAGCTCAGCACACTTTTTAGGGTTAAGTTTGTTAAAAAAAGAAAATAGTGGGGAGGAAGCAATCCCCAAAAGCTTGGCAGGCTAACAGCATTTCGGAGTGCTGCTAGATTCTGGTTTCATGCAGCAGAAGTAAAGGGAACTCCCTCAGGAAAACCGGACTGCTTTTTTTTTTTTTTTTTAATAATAATCCTACAACCTTTTGCCTCAGCCAACATTATTCTGACAGTAAAGTGTCTACCTAGGGACAGCTGTTTCCTCTTCATGACTAAACACATGAATAAATTTATTCCACAGAACAAAATGTAGGATTATTTCATTTGCCTTGCCCGGTTCCTGTTTCTTCTCCACCCTCCTCCTTTTTTTTTTTCCTTTATGTGATTAGCTGAAGGTCGAGGAGGTGCCTTTCCTAGCAATATTTACATCTCTCAGCATCTTTTCCCACTGAGAAAGAGCAAAAGCTCGCGGGAGCCCTTTCTTCACGGATGAGGCAGCAGAAACACAGCTGTTATCAGCCAACTGTGAGCTCTTTTCTTTAAAAAAAAAAAAAATCATAAATACAGCAAAAAGATGTAATCAAATAATTCACCAGCTCAGCTGTGACATGTTTGTGGTGCTGTTTGGTTTCTGATGTATTGACCAAATGATGGAGTGAAGGAGTGAGCTGATTTCACTACCTTTTATTCATCTTCCTAGGACAAGTTCCCATGTAAGAACGAGGCTTCCCGTTTTCCAGAACGCTGGAATATTTTCTGTGTTATCACAGGGTGCATTTGTAGACCACTCAAAGGGTCCTTGAATCTTTCAAAACACCCAGTACAAAAAAATTAGAAAATATTATACTGCTTTTAATTTCTTTAAGGCTTAAAATGTGATATTGCTCAGGCTGTGAACTACGTGCGGATTTAATTTCGTGATGAAATCCTAATAAAAATTCTCCTTGGGGCTCAGCTTTAAATACAATCAGGTGTGAAATTTTCCTTATCCAGCCCAGAGCAAGAACTGCCGACAGTATAACCGCTGAACCGAACGCGCACGCGTATGGACGCCCTGCATGCACATGGAACGCACACACCGTACGCCGACGCGCTGCCCGGGCTGTTCCCACCAACACTCGGTTTACGACCAGGAGCGGGATTATTGTTACTTTCAGCAGTGATCTTTACATTAATGCCATGTACAGTAACTGAAAGATGACCTTACTGCCCAAATACCTCTCTGCATCCTCCTCATCTTCTAATGCCCGCTGTGCCTTCTGGAGAGGACATGCCCATTTTAACGATACAAACGTTTTCCAAAGCCTTTCAGATATAACTGGCCGCTCTCTCAAAAGAACGCAAAAAGAAACCCCACACCCCAGTCTTTTAAAATATTCTTTAAAAACCCCATAACCAGAGTACTCACTTTATTGCCACGGTATGATACTTGTGCATTACTTTTCCATGTACTGTGTGCACCCCTTAAGGTCCCTCCAGCCATTTTCATGTGGAAATTTTACCCGCATCAACAGTATCTTCTATCACCTGTTCAACCTCCTTTTCCCACGTTATTGTTTCATTACCTTGCCTGTCTCTGCACTTCACGGGTGCTTTTCCAGAGCCATATTAGCCTTAGCGGCACAGGCCCCATCTTCCTTCTTGGCTCATTTACTGCTCTCTGCTCTGAGAAGGGATGGCTGGTCCCTCTCTGACCCAGCTCCTCTCTGGTGAGGCTGCGATTTCTGGGCCTGTGACCCTGCACGTCTTGCCAGCACTTTGTTGTTTCGTGCAGATCCCAGCCCAGCACAACCTGTAACCGCCTCCATCAGTGGCCAGTGCACCCCATAGCGTAGGCGTAAGTTTTTAGGGAGTATTCAGTGACAAATCTCGTTTGGAAGTCCCCATCTGAACTGAAAGCATCAGCCTGAACACGTTTAATAGATGTCTTAAATTTAAAAGAACAGAGAAGTTGATAGATTCTTTCAAAACCCGATTATTACTGACATAAGGTATTTCCTTCTCCATCCGCTCTCCGCAAATCTTCTTCTGCCTATTCGGTAACTGAAATATAAGAAGCCTTTTCTTCAGGCAGCGGAGCATCCTGTGGCCAGCTCTCACTCGGCTGAGAAACACGTCTCTTCGATCCTTTAGATCACACACACAAAAAAATCAGCAGTTAACATTAATGACCTTTTAAAAGCTTTTAAGGCAGGTTTTCACAAATATATAGCTAAGACATTTGCTTTGACTCTTCAATAGTTCATGAAAACGTTGTGGTTGAATACATCTCCTGCAGTGTCCTTCGCTTTTCACTGTGGGCCAACTTCTGCCCCACGGGAAGCCGCAGCATGCTAAGGGTTGCTGGGGTGGCCTCAGGTGGCCACCTCACCACAAACTCCAACCCACTGGGACAGACAAACACACCTCCGGTAAAGCTTTCAGCCAGCTTGGCCCCAAATCGTCTCTCCTGGAGGCATCACCGCGTGGTGCTCAAACTCCCGAGCACTTCAGTGTCCGGGGCATGACGGGGGCAGCATAAGATCCTGTGGAAGATGCCTGAGCAAGCTCTGACGATGCAGTTGGGGGGGGATGGGTCTTGTACGAAATGCCCCATCTCTGCGGCGTTCCTGAGGGCAGGAATGAGTTGCCAGGAGGAGAGTTGCCCGTGGGTTGGACGAGTCCCGGCAGGCATACATCCTTCCAGAGCCGCATCAGTTTACGCACACACAACTCTGCAGCAACACGCAGGCACGGGAAGGGTAGTGCTGCAGAGCTTGTGTTTATTATTCAGCAGCTCCTGTGCAATGGAAGGCAAAGGCAACACTGGCGTAAAAGCAGGAAAGACCTCGGGCGCAGTCCCCGCACGGACCAGGAAGGGCAAAGGCTGTGGTCCTCCAGCATCAGTAGCCTGTGCGTCATGTCCGGGAGATCCAGCCAGCGCTCTTCGGCGCTTTGCAGGTGTGAATGTCTACCACCTCCAGGCAGTCCTGGCAGCGCACAGCACAGCACCAGTGGAACTTGCACTCGCATTTTGTCATCCTGCTGACGCGGGAGGTGTCGTAGCCTCTCCCGCAGCACATCACTTCACAGCTGTCCATGCCGCGCGAGGTTTGGTTACAGACCCGACCGGCTGTCCCGAGGGACCCTGCAAAGGAAACGCAGGAAAGGTCAGGAGCGGGATTTTAAGGAAGGACAGAAGGCATATGAAAGTAGGTATAGGAGCATAATTTGCAATATATTTGTTCCTTTGACATCACATCACCTGGGATTCAATATCAAGCCAGAGAAATGCCTATAGTAAGGCAAAATTGCTCTCAAATTTATCCTGGAAATCAGCTTTGGAGATGAGAAGAAGTAAAATGGACCAAATACTTCAAGGCTCTGCCCGATTCTTTTAGTATCATTGTACTTTGCTTCATCTTTCCGCAGCACCTCCTTCCCCTCCAGCGGGCAGCTACCCACCGCGATGGACAGGGAACCGTGCTGCCAGTGGGTGAAGCCTTTGCAGAAGCACCCCAAGCACTTGGCATCGCCGCTGCATCCACCCGCGGCCCCCGTGCCCACCAGCTCGGGTGGCAGCTGAAGGGTGGCTGCTCTGTGGCACCTCTCATCTCTGCAGGGTAAGTACCAAGGGTTCTTCTCCTCTTTCTCGATAGAGATGAGAAGAAACCAAATTACAGCCTGCTGGGGACAGAAAGAGAGGTAGGGAAGCATACCGCACCTCTTCAGGTCTTTAAAAATTTCTCTGGAGTGGCTGAAAAGCCCCTGCCCACCTCCACAGAGCACAAAATGCCTCTTCAAGGCATGACTTAGCCCAAACAGCTACTGCTCCACACGGGAGCTGCTGATCATCTAATGCAAACTAATCCTAGGGTTCACTCTTGGACCTATGGCACAGCTGTTGACACGTTATTAATATTCATCAGAAAACCTCATGAATGCTCATTGCTTGATGTAATTTCTCATGCATTGCGACTATAAATCAATTCCAGGTACATCCATGAGGTGAACATGGCTCTGACATTTTCCTACATCCGATTATAGCTCCCTTTTTTTTTTTGTTCTTGGCCAAAATGGGATTCCCTAAACATTGACTGCCGTGACTGAAGTAACTGGAGACATTTCACAAAGAGTATTCACAGCTGCACAGCAAACGTGAACAATTTACCTTCTTAAAGATACATGCAAACATTCATTCAAAATTGCATGCGCTGGGAGAGCAAACCAATATTAATTAATAAAAATTAAGCTGTATTAGACTGTAATTATTAAAAATCTAAGCTGCATAAATTCTAATTGTTTAGGGTTTTATCCCCCTGTGGTGTGCGCACAGTTGTACACGGCAGCGCTGCTGCACTGAAGCACTTTACAATGCACACGCATTTGTTGTATACATTGAGTGTTTCGGACCCTAGAAGGCATCTCAGCCCTCTCTCCCACAGCCAATATTCCTACATTTACATATTTAACTATTCATTGGGTAGAATTAGACACCTGGAAAGCTTCAATGTCAAGGCGCTGGGGCAGAGCAGAAGGGAGTTGTGTGGCCACCTACCCCCCAGGCTCGGTGGGTGCCCACAGCCGCCCTGGCTGCCTGCTGACGGCAAAGACCCTGGCTCCATGGTCCTGAGCCTCAACAGTGCTGCAGTGCTGACCAAGGGGAGACCTGCTGAGCCACCCAGAAGGGGAAAGGCACAGGGAGAACACATGCTGAACGGAGCCAGCGATGAGCTCCTGCAGCCTAAATTCTGTATTTCCTTGGGGTCCAAGCCTGTTCACTGCCCATGGCCCAGCACTCCGTGTGGCATCCCTGGGGAGGCACCTGAACAGCATGTTAAAGTGGGTCTCTGCTATTTGCAGAGCCCCTCACGTGGATGGATGTAACAATCAGCAGCATCTTGCATCAGGCACGCCCTGCACTAGGGAACCAGCATCAACTCCCAGTCTCCTGTCCCCACAGCCAGTGCTGGCACCTGAATCCCGGTGCAAAGGGTCCTGGAGAGGAGGAGGAGAGGTACCACCAGCAACAGCCCACACAGGCACACACCACCCCTCACAAACCCCCTGCCAAACAAGCCCCCTGCCCCTTGCTCTCCCTGCAAGGCCAGCAGCACCAGGGCAACCTGCACAGTGGGCAAAGCAGCAATGCCAAAAGGCCTTTCCCAGATCCCACTTCCAGTGGGCTGCAGGACATGGGTGCGTCTGGGACAATAATGTCCAACAACCACCGCTTGGGGTAGATTTCCAACCACCTGGGGCTTTGCTCTCTGTGTGTATGTGACACAAGCTGGACACTCGCCTTTGCTGTGCCACCATCCAGGCGTCATGCGGCAAAGCGGCTCCTCAGCTCACATCGCCTCCCCGCCAGGAGCAGAGCAGGGCCATGCTGCCTGGCTGCTGGGGCTGGAGGAAGCTCCCACGTCCCCCTCCGCTCGGGGCCGGGCACGGGGCGTCACACCCAGCGGTGATGAGGTGCAGGAGCCGCCCCGGGAAGGTCTGACTGCATTCCTCAGCCACAGCACAGGTTAGTTTCCAACTCCAGAGTTCTCATTTCCAGATGTTTGGGGAAATTGCACAGCAGCAAAGGAGAATCCGAGTGGGATACACCCGCCAGTTTCAACAGGAGTCTCACCACCAACTTCAAAATGGTTTCAGCCACTAACAGATAGTCAGGAGCCAGGAGCATCTGATACTGCCCACATCAACATTCAGCGCCCCACCAGGAGACTAAATTATCCACAGAACGTGACAAAAGAGAAAACCGGCTCACATAAAGGCCCGGTTTCTGAGCAAAACCAATGTTTCATGAAAGTTCAAACACCGTCTTCAGCATCTCTGCGGCTTCTCTCTTGCGAAAGAAAACGAGCAATAACCGTGGCGAGCAGCCAGGCAAGTCAGTGTGCTCCTTGGGCACGCAGCTACCTGGGCAATGACGCCAGCAGGACACGCTGCACAAAATAAGGCGGTTTTTCTGATCCTTGCCTGCTACCTGTATCGCGCCTCCTCATCCCTTAAGAGGCAGGAGTATGTCCTGACTTGTAAAGAGCTTTCGTGCAACCTCTCTGTTTTTACATCAAGTGTTGGAATTGCCATGCCGACACGCAGCATTATACCTGCCAAAACAGCCACAGCTTTTCGTGCTGCCAACTTGGCGGCCCGTACATCAAACCCTTTCTTCTCGGTTTACACAGTTGTTTTCTTAAGCAAAACATAGGGGAAGTTGAAAAATATTTTTTTCCCGTTCCTGAAGCACTATAATGTTATTAATTCCTTTATAACGTGAGATTTCCCTTCTATTTCTATTGATTAAAAATCTGGCTTCAAGCAATAAAGTTCATTATTTGACTTTCACCTAAAAAAATAACCAACAGTGAAATCCCCAACAACAATAAACCAGTTTCCACACAAGCATTTAGAGGGAAGGAAATATTTACAGAAAAGCAGCTCTGAAGCTACTTTTTAAATGAAGAAAGAGTCACGTGAAACCTACATACAACACCTCGGTACAGCAGGAGAGAACAGGCAGTGCACAGCGGAGCAGCCCTGTCCAGAGAGGTGGGGTTTCCCAGGCCAGCAACAAAGAGATGGTGATGTGCTGATAAAAACAGCTTCTCCAGATTCAGTTTAGAGTCCCGTTCTAATTTCCACAGCCACAGAGAGCTGCTGTAACCTCCCAGCTCCCGGAGACTCTTGGGGTGACCACGCTGCTCCCTTGCTGGCCGGTGCTTGGAGGAGAGCTGCCCCCACGGAAGTCTTCCCGAGCTCCACCGTCAGCTTGCACGGAGCTGGGAGCGCACCCAACGTGCTTGCAGTGCGTAAACTGGGAGATACGAGCCACGAAGTTGCGCGGGGACTGCCTGTGTGCGGCTAACCTCGGCTCAAGACTGGTTTCCCTCCATGGGTTACACACCTAAAGCACTCCCACATCTTGCCCAACACCGACACTTCGCGACTGTTCTTTAGTTTCATGCTTTTCTTTCACTCTGCACTTGGCAACGCAGCAAATGGCTTACACAGGGCAGCAAGAGAAGTAACCATTAAAGTAATCCTGTGAAGGACCCGAGCAGGTCACCCCAAGAATGCAGTTTGTCACCCAACACGCAGCTCCATGGGGCTGCCGCCAGCCCTGCACATGCTTCTCCACAGTGCTTTCCACTGGGACACCGGGAGTGGATGGTCCTCAGACACAGCCAGAGCACCCCGTCCGCCTGCTGGGAAAACAGGAGACAGCCACCACAATCCAGGTACACAACTCACGCCCTACGCGCAGGCAGAAGCAGCGAGTCTGGCTTTGACAGTGCCCAAACTGTGCCTGAGCGTGGGCAGAAACCTGCGGGTGACTTGAAGCATGCAGCACGTGGCGTTGGAGCAGGTCCTGCAGCAGCCTGAGACCATCTGCACGCAGACACCGTCTGCCTCTTTGCTCCACCACCACCTTCACGCAGCCAAAGCCTCGTTGCTACCAGAACAGCTGCAAACAGTCAACACGGTCACCAACGCTCTCCTTGCCTGTCACCCTCACCCTGGGGAGACCACCTCTCCGCTCCATATGCGCCACCTCAACACGCGGAGCTGAACTCGGCTTGCTCTACGCACTTCAGTGGGGGTCTCCCTGCAGGAAAAGGCTTCACTCAAGCACTGCCCAAGTTTTTTGGCTGCTCTGTACCAATTCATTTTTAAGAAACCTGTGGTAAAATGGGGTTTTTCACAATTACACGGCTTTTAATTTGTTATTCACAGAGAATGAGCAACAGCCTGGAATCTGGTGATGCCCGTGCTGCGGCTGCTCCAACACTTAATCCTGAAGCAGCCTCTGTTTATTCACAGCTTTATCATTCTCTCCCTGTGCAGTCCTGGCTACGCTTGTGTTGGTTTGAGGAGCTGGAAAGTTATGGTAATAAAAGGGAAGACCACGCAAAGTGTGGCAAAATTTGTAAGTTCGTGGCAAGATTTTCAAAAGCCCTCCGGGATGTCCTACCTCTGTTGCGATCAAATTATGAGTACAAAATTGGGAGTAAAAATCCTTTCAGCATCCATGTGAGCAAAGTTAAGTGAACTCTGAGTACTTCTGAAAAATCTGCCTTTGGTCCTTCGCTAAAAGTCGTGGACTCTTAGTGCTAGGCAAGAGGTGGTCGGGTTATTACGCTCTCTTGCTACTGAGTTGCTGTTATGATTTCCACATATCATATCTCTCCCAGATGCTATGACTCCTCTTTTCCTTCCAGGAAAAAAATAACAATGCCCCATTTTTCACGTTGTAGGGGTGATCCATGTATGTATGTCCAGCTGCCTCCTCCGGAACAGCTACCAGACCCAGTGGGGTGTGTGTTCAGTGCCGGCACCCTCCAGGGCCTGCCCACCACCAGAGAGAAGAGCCAGCACTGAAAGCTCTGATGGCAGAAGACGAGGTGTGTGGTTTTTTGGATGGGCTGCTGGTGGTACAACCCCTGAGCATCTTTAATCTACTTGCACACCCAAGCCACAGAGGACACTGGCTTGGTTGTTTCACAGTCTGTGAAGCTGCCTCCTGGTCAAGTCATGATGCTCCGTACGATTTGCTCTGGGAAGCCTTCGTTCCATCCCAATACTAAGCGGTCTCCAGATATACTGATTATTTCGTTTTCTGAAGCACTAAATTACATTAATTCCCCAGAGAATGAAAGGCAGAACTGTACTCAGGGACATACTAACACGCTGTGGTATTAGATTTAGCTGACACTGAAATGCTCCCCACCTAGTTCCAAGCTCTGACTTCCAAAATCTCAGTTTCGGTCATGGAACCGGGCTGACACTCTGGAGCGCTCACCAGGGCAAACCAAAGGCAATAACTTAAAAATCCTGCTCGGCTGCTGAAATTACCCCTCCTCAAACCAGATCAATCTGATTCTTTCTTTGCTCCACGCAGGCAGCAGGGCACCCTGCACCACGTTGTAGGTTTACTGCCGCTTGCCAAAACCGTGCTCTTCCAAACAGCCACATTCTCTGAATTCTGGGCAGCAAAGAGACAACGCCTCATCCACAGCCTTGTCTCGAGCTGAGCCAAAGCATGTGTCAGACTCTGCCATCTCTGGGTGGGCTCGACAGCGTCAGGCAAGTGTGCGTAATACGCCGCGGTGAAAAACGCCCACTCCCCTCCATGATAACAAGACCGACAGAGCAGATTAGGCTTAGTACAGAGAGATTATTAAACGGCTTTTTGACATAGAAGCGGGGCGTGTACAA
This sequence comes from Rhynochetos jubatus, assembly GCA_027574665.1. Lineage (NCBI taxonomy): Eukaryota > Metazoa > Chordata > Aves > Eurypygiformes > Rhynochetidae > Rhynochetos > Rhynochetos jubatus. The sequence goes on along the minus strand of CM050652.1, from coordinate 26,379,915 downwards.
GATCTCATTTTTATCAGAAAGAAATCATGGGGTTTACAATGAATGAAGCAACTTCACTGAATAAATCCTAGCCTGCAAAGTTAGTCGCACAGCACCACGATAGGCTCATTTATTCACCTGGATTAAAGTACTAGACTTCACAGCGTCGGTCCCTACTCAAGGAGCAACATGTGCTTGTGCAGGTAATAAGCACCACCTGCAAAAGCCATAAATAACATTTACAATTACCTTGACTACTCAACTAACCAGAAACACTGTACAACATCAGCGTACTGGATGAAATTCTGGGTTCACTGAAGTCAATAGTACATGACCAGGATTTCACATATTGTTCTTATTTAAGTACAGTTGTTTTGCAATGCTTACTCCAAGCAAACTTGGACTGTAAATACGCAGCGGTGCCAAAAGGAGTTGCTATCCAGATATTTACAGATATGTCATACTGGGTGCAATCTGGTGCGTTATACAACCTATTAATTAGTTCCACATCATCTTTCATACATTACTCAGTCTGGCTGTCTTTTCCAAATTTCTGGTTTTCTAGTTGCTAGTTTTTAATTGCCACATCAGGAAATACTATACATGGGTCAAGAACTGTTAGCAGGATTCCTGGTGCTCGACAATGCCTTGAATCCTGTAAAACTGTGAAGTGTGTCCCTATCGAAATCACGGAAAGCTGAAAAATTCAGCGTTAATAGCAGCCCTGAGACTTTACTTCTTTCCACTGTGGCTGGCAGGACTCTTCAGAAAACATGATGGTTATCATGGACAGAGACAACACTGTCTTGTGAAGAGGAACAAACAGCCATGTCGCTCAGTGCAGCGTGCTGTGCCCCACCGACCTCTATCCTTCCACCCACCTCCACGTCCTGCCGCTGCCTTGCGTCACATTACCAGCAGCTGCACCCTCTGGTGCAAGGGTGGTTTGCACCAAGGTTCCGTACCTCCGATGCTACCAGTGTGGAGGGCTGTGTCTACAACCAGGGGACCACCGGCCACAGTGAGCTGCAGGGAACGTGCAGATAAAGGAGGACACTGATCTCTGAGGAGCCTGCAGCAGTAGTGTAACAATGTGGAAGAGAAGCAGTGCAAGTGGAGGTGGTGTCATAGGGGCATCACGGGACTTGGGGCTGCTGTAGTTACATCTGGCAGCTGTGCAGTAAGCTGTGTGATGCCAGCATGTATGTGGCTGTGTACGGTATAGACCTGACTCCAGAGCATAATTCAAACTCCTCCTAAATCAGCTTTTGCCTTGCAGCATCTCTAGGGTCCATAGCATCTGGAAGAAACTGCTGAATCACGGTAGAACTGGCTGTCATATATCTAGGGACGTTGAGGAGCTATTGTTCTGGTACAGAGCTGTCCTTCTAAAACATCACCCTGCCTGTTCCCTGCTGGTTACATGCCTGGATTTATATATATATATATATGTATAAACACACACTCAATGATGATCATTTTTGACCTTCAAAGCACAAATGTCTGAAATAAAACCATTCACGTGTAACGATAGAGGCTTACCTACATCCCTGTCCCTGATACAGTAGTCTGGAGAGCTTTCAAAGTATACCAGGTCATTCTTAGTTGGCTTCTTAAATCTCTTATTAGCCACAGTGAAACCCGTGCCATCTTGATTCATGACCACCTGAATGGCTCCATTGTATTTCTTCCACAGATAATCTCCTGTTTTCCTAAAGTCTGCCATGGCCAGCCAACAGGTCCTTAGAGTGCATGATCCACTCACACCGTGACATTTGCACTCCTGTTTCAAAAACCGCTTCACGGCCTGTTTAGAAACGCAGTAAAATACACACAGGTGAAACAAACTGTAATTTATGCTTCTCAGCCCTTTTCCAAGCCATCCAGTGCCAGGCGTGCAGTGGGTCTCCAAACCACGGTCTGTAGTGACACCCACTGGTAGCATCAAGTCATCCCCCCCCATGGTTGGGCTGCTCTGGTTGCTTGACTCAACCGTACACACAATCCTCAGGGTGGTGGGCTTACCTTCCCCACTCCTGCCAGTCATCCCGAGGATGGAGATGGTCCATAGCACTAGGACACGGACTGGACAGGAGGAAACCATCTGGGAAATGGGCAGAATCACTTAGCCCCTTGGTAGGCAAAAGGTACCCCCTCGCCCCATCGTTCCACCTGAAGCACCGCCACGCTGACCCCTCTCCCGCTCACCTTCATGAAGTTGCCTTTGGCCCTGAATAGTGTTTCAGATTTTGCCCAGAAATTCATAGGCATTTCATATTTAAGTGTTTTTACAGAGGCTGTGCAAAGCATCCTACCTGGGCTAGGCATCAGATCTATGCAAAATTTTTAAATATGGTATTTTTAAAATGCTTATAAACCTTTAAACAAACATTTTAGAACAAGACTGTTATTAGCTTGCACTGGAGAGATCACCTTCTTCATCCATTTAATGTCTGGATAGCATTAAAGCCATTTCAGCTTCATCCCAGACATCGAAGCTATCTGTATGATGCTGGAGAGCAACATAAACAAGTTATTTCTAATTCTGAAGATATGGATATTTGATCTATAAATATTATGCCTTAAGCGTTCATGAAATATGAACATTTTAGAGTTTGTACAAGAGGAACAGCATCACGGGAGGAAGGTGAGAGGAAAGCTCCATGATGAGAAGTGAGACTGATGCGCAGTGGGGCGGCATTTTGCAGTCAAACACTTAGTGATAAAGCGAGAATGTGTTTTAAAACTAAAGTACGTCTGATTTTCCTCCCAACTCGTAAATGATATGACTACTTCAGAGAAGTCCCTGACATTCCCACAGCCCCACTTCGTTGCCAACGGTACTATCACAAAACGGATTTAAGCAGATGCTTGGTTTTAATTATCTGAGTGGAAATCCGTTTAACTACTTGTACATTTAAAATAACTTGCTGGAAGAGTGGAAGCAGCACACAGGAATGCAGGATTTTTTTTTTTTTTGGTCACTGATGTTCCTATACTGACAGACAGCATATTGTTTTGTATGATTCATATGGGGATATTATAAATATTTATTCTATGTATTTTTGAATTAATAAAACTAAATAGTCTAGTTTTAAAAGAAACCTATCAACACCCCTCTGGGAGGTGAGAAAAGGCCAAGGACCCAGCTGGTCTTACCCAGATCCGAATGCCAGGCTTGTGGGCAGGCTGAGGTAGCAAGACCCCTGCAAAGCTAAGCCTGTGCTATTGCACTGCGGATACACACAGCATCCCTTCCTGCAAAGCAGGCCCTAGGGCATGTGAGAATGTGGTGATTATTTTTAATCTAATGCATTATTAAAGTCTCTTGATCTTTTTCTAAAAAACCTACCTGTTTACCAATACTGTCTTATTATTTGGCATAGGTATTTTCTTTAAACTCACTAAAACACTCAGTTATTACAGAAAGTACTTCCCAGCACAGAGCTAATTCACCCCTATAGAGTCTTTACTTGTGCTGTAGGCGACAGCTAGTATTGCAGATGTGTATCACTGATCTGAACAGCCTCATCAGTCTGTATTGCATGTTAATTACACCTGCTGGTAATAAACAGGTGGAGGAAAGATGTTGAGGGAGAAATATTTGCCAGAAAAATCATCTATTTGCATACAATTCAGTAAAGTTGGATCTTTTCGTCTAATAAAGGCTCGTTAATATAGAACAGTTTTACAGTTTATAAAGGGAACTTTTTAATACAAAAAGATCAGTATATGAACAATTTACTTCCTACTGAACATAAGTTAAGGAAAACCAAAGACAAGAAACAAGAAGCCTTTGCAAATAATTTTAGAAGTGTTTGGTCTAGCAGTAAAAAATCTTTTTCTTTATTATCTCAGATGTTGTGGATGCAGAAAATTTTGAACGTTTTGAACAACAAAACCGTGTATTCCAGTTTTGTGCACTGTTCTTACTATTTATAGCAACCACCACAAAATGTTAGTGCATGTGTTCTTCAGCCCTTGCACCAGCAGTGGGCAATATGCCCAGCAACTACTTCTTCTACTCATCTCAGTAAAAAAATAACGATTATTTGTTGAAACTCAGTATTTTCATACATTTAGAAAAGAGGTTGGTTCAGAGCACACCATACCCCAAGGCCAGTGCCCTCTGGGGGAACATGTTTTTTGGATTTATTTTCTTAAGAAGTGAAGTAATTAGATTTTATCTCTGCCCATTTTGTGTTTAGGTTTACCATATACATACAGGAATGGACAGGATTGGTTTTTTCCCCTCCAATACTATTTTGAATTTGTTCTTTAATAGTCAAGACTGTTCCTCAGTGTGGTCTTCAGCCTCCCTTGGGAATTTCTATTCTATATTAACCAAAAATAGACCTCTTCCATTTATAAGGATTAGGCTCTAAAGAAAACTTCCACCCAAACTGATCCTGCAATGACTTGGGCTCGGGCTTAACTTTCCACGCAAGGAGCCACTGAATCGACTCAGAGAAGAGCACTGTTAAGCAGTTGCACACAGTCTGTTTGGAGATCTCCACCACGCTGAACTGCCAAGGGAGACAGAAATAGCATCTCAGGCTCCTGCTCACCCCATGCCTCTTCCTAACTGCCGAGACCTGACGGCACAGACCAACCATTACCTGCCCCGGACCTGTGAGAGCTCACCGAGAGCATCTCCAGATGTCTGTTGGATGGACACCCACCTTCCTTCCAGCCCTGTTGTTGTGAAGGTTCATCAGTGCTCTTGCATCCTTTCCTTTCCGTTCCTTGGCATCCACGAAGGCTCTGGCAAATTTAACGCCGTAGTCGATGTTATCGCTGCAGCCCCCCCAGTCAAAATGGCCCTTGCTGTCCTTGGCAGAGCCTTTCTTCTTGGGATCGCAGGAGCAGGATTTCAGCTCCCCTTGGCTACACGCCCTGGTGATGGCAAAAACAACGCCAGCGGAGGAGATGGCATGTACAAAAGCAGATTCCCGACTACCTGAAACAACAAGCAGTCACTTTACAAATCGCTGGGGTAGTTAGTTTGAGTAGCTGTCCTAACTCCAGCCATATAGCCTGGACTTTTTTGCTGAGCAAAAGATAGAACTGGGCTGAAATCACACATTCCCTGGAGCCAGAATTAGTCATGGCTTAAACTCGGACTCCTCCCTGGTAAAAGCTCATCAATATAGTGTTAGACTTGGAAAACATTAAATGTGTGTTTCTGATATTGATTAATATGCCGTGACGGATCAGTTGTTTCATACAGATACGTGAATAGGACAGCTGGTATTTCTATCGTGTTTCATCGATTTAGGGAAATATATGAAGTGCTATCTCAGAGATAGGCTTAAGAAATTATTAAACAGGGACACTGGAACAACATGTACATTGCAAAATCCTGCAAATAGCTCCAGAAACTAGCTTTTCCTCTTCTGAAGCACTCAGAACAAACTTTCCTGCTTAAAAGGCAGTAGGGAGAAATCTTGGGTGTTATTTTCTGAAAGTAAGTTAAATTTAGTTTTTTCTGCCTAGAACCAAACCCAGTAACTGTAGTTCACACAAACAAGTTCCATTAAATCAATGGCACCGCTTGTGTCATGCCTGAGGCAGGATTTGGCCTGGCAGCTGTGATTTCTGCATGCCAGCTGTGCAGGCAGCCTTCCCTCCTCATAACGAAGGCACTTCATGACACCAAAGATCACCTACGTTTCTAGGCTATGCCTACCCTTAGCCTATGGGGTACGTGCTTCAACGCAGTAATTGCTCAAGTTTATTTTAAGATGTAGTAATTTACAATACAGAGCCGTCTTATATCGGCACAGCTCTATTTATGGTCATGGCATATTTTAATATTGTAAAAGTTTTTTAGCATGGAAAGAGTGAGAAGTAGGGTTTTGTGCAGTACCTAAGGCCACTGGCAGTGAGAGAGTCCTGTTGGGAGAGGTTGTAAGCCTTAAGTGGTATCAGCACAGTAAAGCAGGACCCCAAAGAAGGAACGTTATCTGTGATTTTTATTGTAGGGGCAGCATTACACCATATAACTTAGTATTTATATCCCAGGAGCATCTAGATGTTTCATATAGGAAGGGCCCCTAGACTTCTGTGTGCTGCGCAAACCTTTGGCAAACAGCAACTAAAAGTTTGCAAAAGGATTGAGCAAACTCTGCCTTCCCTACACTGACTTTCAATTAGGCAGGAGATCACAGAATCACAGAATGCTTAGGGTTGGAAGGGACCTTAAAGATCTAGTTCCAACCCCCCTGCCATGGGCAGGGACACCCTCCACTAGACCAGGTTGCTCAAAGCCTCATCCAGCCTGGCCTTGAAGACAGCCAGGGATTGGGCACCCACAGCTTCTCTGGGCAACCTGTTCCAGTGCCTCACCACCCTCTCCATGAAGAACTTCTTCCTTACATCTAATCTAAACCTGCCCACTTTTTTAAAGCCATTGCCCCGTGTCCTGTCACTACATGATACCATGGCTTGTCACAAATCAGGGTCTTCTGACAGTTCCCTTCCTAAGAAAACATATTCAGAAACATCAACAGTTTTACAAATTGAAAAGAAACAGTTGATGCTGGAAGAGAAATGTTTAATTTATTAAACTCATCAAAAACATTTCTTTTCAAATTAGAGTAACATCAAGCTACATTTCCCATTGCACTCACTGCCTGATCAGGCTCAGCGTAGGGTTTAGAAACCTGACGCCTTAATTCTCTCCCCTGAGCCAAAAGGGAAAACTTCACTTTTGGAAAAACTGCCTCTTTTTTTTTTTTTTTTTTTTTTAACGAAACAGCCTGACAAGAATTAGGCCATGTTCCACCAGACGTGTTTTCCTGAATGTCAGGCAAACCTCATCGAAAACTTCAGCTGATGGGTGACGTTACTGGTTACTCACAAGTCATTGCTGCGGGAACATGAAGTCAGTGGTGGGAACCAACCGCTGGCCAGCAGTGGAGCCTGGCACCCAATGATGCTCCGTGGATGAATCCCACTGCCTGGGGCAGCGAGCCCAGGGTCTTTCACCCTCCTCCCCAACCCCACCCGTGCGGCAGTGGTCCCGGGGTACTATTCTCCTCCTCTCCTTGCAGGTGCCGTGCTGCTCACAGCCTGGAGAGGCTATCTCCGGTGGGACCGGGGACACGGCAGGGGCAAAAGCGCAGTCCTCAGCTACTCAGAGTCCGCACAAGTCTGGCTGATCCCTACCAGATGTGTCCCTGCTTATCTCCCCTCCCCCCCCCCCCCCCCCCCGAGCCTCTCTGCAGAGGGCTGGGGCCAGGACAGCGTGGGACTGCACCCTGCTTCCCTGGTGAGATGCTGCAATTGGGAGCAAGAGGAGGGCCAGTGCTTCCCGGGGATCCCGCGGCGGTGTCGGCCGCGGCGCTGACCACCCCTCGAGCCCCCTTTGCCCTCTGGAAGAACTCCTTAACCCTCCCCAGCCCCCTCAACCGCAGCCCGAAGGCGGCGGGCGCTGCCCGCAGGCTGCGCGCCCCGCCCGAGCCCGCGGGAGGCCACCGCCCCCGGCCCGCCCCGGCCCGCCCCGGCCCGCGGGACTCACTGCGCAGCAGGACGCGGCCGAGGAGGCGCTGCCCCCGCTCCAGGGCGTTGCAGTCCCAGCGGTGCCGGCGGAACTGGTGCTGGCACTCAGCCGTCCAGGCGGCCACGCCGCGGCCGATGGAGAGCATCGCCTCGGGGTGCCGCCGGCACAGCTGCCGCTGACGGCTCACCAGCCCCGGCACGTTGTCGCACATCACCCGCGACGAGCCCACGGCCCCCATGTACCTGCGGGAGGGAAGGGGCAGGGCAGCGCCGGGGGCCCGCGGCGACCCCCGCGCACCGGCTGCGGAGGAAGGAAGGGCGGTCCTCGGCGCCCTGTCCGCCGGAGGGACCCCTCCTCAGGCGGATCCAGAGCTGCCGCTGCGCTTTTGGATGGAAATCCTTTAAAATTAGTCGGCGACGCCGTGTTTTTTAACAAGGTGAAACACTGAGGAGAACCCCAAACCCCGCTGCTACAGCTCCGGGCAGTACTGAAAAACACACCAACCTTGACAAAAATTAAATTACATCATCATCTGTATCCAGATGGTCTCTATTAGTCCTGAAATATTTCGAAAGGTACCTCTTATAAAATCCAAACTACTATAGGTGTCTTTGGAAGGGATCAAACAGAAGAAAATGTCCTTTTCTTGCATTTTCATTATTTTATAGGATCATAAAATCGTTAAAGCCGCGACTTCCAATATATAAGCGGCAGTTAAAAGACACCATGACAAAAAGCCATCGCAATAAATAACGTTTATACAGCTATGGACACAAATAGTCACTTTATTGGAATAGGCTCAGCCTGATAAATCAGGCTTTGATCCCACGTCAGCCAGGGTCAAGGTTAAATGTGTTCCCCAGGTTCGTGAGAAGCAGTTTAACTCCTCCGCTACGCCAAGACTTTCCAGTCTGGGCTCAGTTGGGGTCCCCAGTTTGAGGGGCTGGTTTCTCTTTCCATTCTAACCCGCTACCCGGCCCCGTAACGAGATCAAGTATCAGCTGAAATGAGGTCCTGCAGTGCCCACGGGGCTTTCAACCCTTTGCACTTGTAGTCTGGAGTTCAGCCGGGAGGAACTTTGGAGGAGGGAGGGCATAGGGAGGGCGAGGAAGAAGGAGAAAAAGAATAATAATTTAAAAAAAATTAAGAGAAAAAAGTCTCGGCTGTAGCCAATTCCCAGTCCCGGGGGCTGGCTGCCAGCAGCAGCGAGCACTTCGTGCGCGCACCCCGGGCGTGTTCCCGGCAAGCCTGCCCTCCTCCCACTCCCTCAGGTGGCCCCGCTGCGCCGGGGCAGCGCCGGCCGGGAGCTCCTGGCTGCCCCCCCAAGCCCCCAGCCCCGCTCGGGCCTCGCAGCTGCTCCGCTGCGGCCGGAGCGCAGGGATGGGGTGCGGGAGGAGATGCCGGGGCCGTGTTACCTCGCTCGCTTTAAGGCTGGGCTTTACTGGAGCGGAGCAGCTGGCAGCAGCGAGCTCTGCAAGTAGAGTCTGCGAGGGAGCGGCTTCCTCCCCCCCCCCCCCCAATTTACAATTAATCCGACCCCACCTTCCCCAAGAGCAAATAAAAATTCCTGGAATTGCACAGCTTACCACCATGAGGAGGTGACCGGTGGGGTCGCCCAGACCAAGACCAGGGGAAGAGACCACCAGATCCCAGAGAGAAAGTTCATGTTAGAAACGCTTCGCTCCACATCAGGTCAGTCGCGGGGGGCAGAAGAAATCCCATGGAGCAACCGGCAGGAGCAAACGCACCTCGAGGGCTTCTTTCTTCCGTGGGTCAAGGGCCTCCGCTTCCCCACGCACGGCCGCGGGGTTTACTGATCCCCTCCCGGGATACGGGGGATGCCGATGGTCGCATCGCTCTGGATTCCTCTCGATTCTTCCCGCACCAAATCCTTCAGGACAAGGAGCTCAGCGCCGCTCCCATCCCTCATCTTTGCCCCGATCCAGCTCTTCCCTGCAGTCACAGCGAAACTGAGGGGCTGGTGCGGGCTGCTCACAGACTGGGTGGGTTCTGCTTTGGGTTGGTGGTTGGTTTTTTTTTTTTTTTCCTCTCTGAAACTCTGATGGATGAAATGATGTCAAGAGACACTGGGGGAAGAAGAGGAGGTAACACCTCTGATTAGGCAAGGAATCCCGAGGAGCCAGCTGCTTTCCAACAACCCTACGCGCAGGCAGTTCAACCACGCCGGCAGATGCTACGCGATCGCCCGCGGAGCCTCCAGCGGTGGCCGCCCCGGCAGCACTTGGCAGCTCGGGCTTTGACGCGCCCCCGCAAGCACCGAGCGAAACCGCGACCTGGCGTCGAGAGGAGAAGCAGAGACCGACAACAGTCCCGGTCTGGGCGTGCGACACCGCCGTGCCACCCCCCCGCACCTCCTGTCCGGCCCCTCCGCGGGCACCAGCACCGGAGCAGCTCCGCCCCAGCCTCCCTGCCCACCCGCGCACCGCCGGGACCCCCGGCCGGTGGCTGCGGCTGGGGCGGGGCGGGGGACACGACGGAATACGGGCCCCATGGCAGGGCTTAAAGCCCGGGGCGGGGGGACGCGCCGCCACCTCCCCGCCTCCAGCGGCGGCCGGGCGGGCCGGGGAGCGGGGCGATGCCCCCGGAGCTGCGGACACCACCGCGGGGGGCTGTAGCGCCCGTCTCACCGCCCCGATCGCAGAAGCGGCAGCTCCGGCTCCCGCCTCCCCGGGCCGGGCCAGAGCGGTCCCCGTGTCCTGCCCTCGTACCCACGCGTGGGGCAGCCGCGCTGCTGAACGCACGAAGCCTTCTCTCCCCTCCTGTCCGCCTTGAATGTTCGTAACCCACTTTTTCCCCTCACCTGTGCAGCATTTCTTCCCCTCACCAGCCCCTCGCGGGGCAGGTTTCTCCTCTCTCCCTGAACATCTGCCCCGCGAGACGCCCCCCTCCCAAGCCCACAGCAGGACGTGTCTGCTCTCCAGCTCCCCGTTCACTCTCCCCACGGCTGCCACCAGCAGCTTCTCTGACCCGCAGCACCAGGGCACGCCAGCAAAGCAGTCTCACATCAGTTTTATCAGCCACATCTCACCCGCAACAAACGCGGTCCGGCTAGCGCGCAGAAGGTGGCAGCTATCCTCGAACGCCAAACCACGGGGGAAGCTGTTCTCTCACACTGGCACTATTGCGGTCAATTGGGGTTTCCAGGTGAAGCGGTCCGATCCCACTTCCACGTGGCTGATGGTCGCTAAATAAGCAAATTCAAAAACAAGGAATTTAGCGACTGTTTTTTTACGTAGCATCATCTATACAGGGCAAATACAGGATAACAGATATTCCAACCAACCATCCAACAAGACGGAGATGCCCCAGTTCCAAGTCAGCCCTCACTAGCGGTAATGAACTCTGAAGGTTGCTAAATAACTTAGGGACTGCATGGTTCTTGTTCCTAAACCATGCTTTCAGTTGTCAACCCCAGGTGAAAACCCTGGAAAAGCAAGAACCCTTGGGATCTGTACTTCAGGCAGCACGTTACAGCTGTGGCTGTGTGCAGATGTCCATCCTCCAGGCTGTTGCTCAGTATGACTTCTCGCCATCACAGGCACAGAACCAGATGGAAGCACAGTGTTTCACACAGAAAATGAAAAAAAAAAAAGTTATATCAACTTTTGGGGTGTCAACTCTCACCCTCTTCTCCATCTAACATTAAGAAACCCAACAAACCCAACATCCTTACAGAAACCAACCAACTAACTCACCCCATAACGTCAGAAAAGCTTTTGGCAGCAAAGACCTTGGGTTAAGGGCGGTTGAAGCTTGGAGCACATCCCTGCTCCTACCGCAGTACTAGCGAGGTAACTACAGTTCCAGTTACTAACTCCTTTGGGTCTTAAAAGAATGAGCACTCAGTATCTATTTAATAAACTATCACCAGTGTGAAGAAACTCACCCCAATTTTCAGCTGGTGGCCAACTTAAGGTTCAAGGGATACACCTTGGATCAACTGACGGGGGGAGAGAAGCAGTACCAGAGAGGGCAGCAAGTTGCTGCAGTATCTTAGACCCCTCTGAGCAGGGGTCCTGCCTGCTACCAGCCTTCTCAGGATTGGAGATGACCTGGTTGTTTTTTCCGATACCCTTCTGCATGAACAGTAGATCCTTTACCTGTACAACCCACCTGTAGTGGCTCATGATTGTTGCCCCCTTCCTCTCCGCAAGTCATTCACCACACCTGCATTCCAGCTTTATTGCTGTCTAGATTCCTTCTGCACTACGCTGTGCTGGCCTTAGGTGAATCCACCGGAGATGAATTCCCTCTGTTAACCACTCTGCCGTTACACGGAATGATGAACGGGCGAGGCTGGACAGGCCCTGGGGGAGCTCATCCAACACCCTGCTCAGAGCAGGGTCAGCTGGCAGGAGGCTCCGAGAGGGCTCTGGTTTGGGGTACCTCCAAGGACAGAAACACTAACACCTCTCTGGGCAACCTGCTCCGGTGTCTGACCTGGGATGAGTTTTATTCCCTTACGGTTAAATGGAGTTTCCTGCCTTTCAGCATGTGCCCATTTCCTCTGGGCCTGCCCCTGGGTACCACTGAGAAGATCCTGGCTCCAGCTTCACTCCCGCCCTGCCCCAGGTATCTACACACAGGGAGAAGGCCCCAGAGCCTTCCCCTCTCCAGACTGAACAACCCCAGCTCTCTCACCCGCTCCACATAGCTCACAGGCTCCAAGCCCTTCAGCATCTTTGTGGCTCTTCACTGGACTCACTCCAGTATGTCCATCTTGCTCTTGTACTGGGGAGCCCAGGACTGGACCCAGCACCTTGGCTGTGGCCTCCCCAGTGCTGAGGAGAAGGATCACTCCCCTGACCTGCATGTGCTGTGATGCTGTTCCTGATGCAGCCCTGGAGAGGCTGTTGGCCCTCCCTGCCGCAGGAGCAGCCTGGACTTACAAAGCTGTGTGTGCCTTCAACGAGGATTATGCACACAGAGTTTTTCTTCCACTCAAGAAACCATGCCACGTGCAATGCAGGTGACAGCAGAGTAGCCAGGAACACCCAGAGCCCAAGTCTTTGAGTACGTACCTTATGGAATCGAGCTGAGGTTTTCCAATACAGTAGTGAAAATAATGTAGTTAAACCTGTATTTTCACCTTCAAATAAAGACTGTTTTCAGAAAAGCTGAAGGCATGGAAGGTTCATCCGCAAAGAATAATTAGTAAGGAAAAAACCCCACCAAACCCTTTAGTAGAAGGCATCTTCCCATGTACGTCAGTCAGTAGCACAGCTTAAGCACAGCTTAAAAAAAACCCTTCCCAGAGGGATCCCTTAAGTCCCACTTACAGGGACTATGGCTCTATATTGCACAAAATGACACCATTTGAATCAGGATAAAAACTAAAGGTAATTTAACAGCTATTAAAGCTGTTAAGGATACACATCACATTACTCATTCAATGCCAGTAATACCCCATCTCATACTTTCATGGCTGATCATTTCTGGGCTGTAAAATACAGAGCCCCGTTACATGGCAATTCCTATTTCTAGAATAGGGAAATACAAGTTTTGAAATACACATTCCCCCCACACCCCCAGAACAAAGAAACGACAGTAAGCACCTTTAAAGACAGGAACCTGCAGTTACGGTATCTGCTAGACCTTCAAGGCAGAAAGATTCCCTCCTGTACGCTGTACGAATACCAAAGCAGACCACAAGGAAGCAGATGACTAACCCAGACAAGCTATGGATTACATAGTCGCACTCTCATGACACAGAGTAAGATGAATTTATTCAAGTTATTCCAAAAAAAGGCTTGTTTAGAAAGGCTGAAGACTCAAAATCTTCCACCGCGTAAGGCCCACAGCAACGTCTGTAGTACTTTACTAGTAGCAGAGAAGCTTAATTTGGGAAAAACAACCTGTAACTTCTGCAGAACTGCTGGAACAAAGGCAAGTACAAGCAAACACCACTTTGACTCATGAGCAAGTTACAGCTTTGGGGAACAGCTGGAGGGGCTCAAAGATGTCAAGAGGAAAAAGAAGCTGCACAGCTCCAGCTTAAGTCTTGTGCCCAACAAGGCAGCTAGATGAAGTAAAAGAAGAAAAACCAAACACAGAACTTCTCTAAGTCAATGGAGATTGTAATAAAAAAGCTCACTCCTTCCCAGTTTCAGAATGCACTTACCCAAAATTACTGCCTACTATTTGCAATTGGTACCCAACAGGAATAACTGGGCAATGCCTTATGACAGGCCAGGTACTCCACAAGTCAAAGAGCGGGGCAAATCCCTAAGCACAGGAAGAGAGACACAACCTGCAGTTTGTCTTGGACAGGACAAATCAGAAATAAAAATTGTTTAGGTTCTTTCAGATCTCCACAAGATCACCCAAGGCCCTAATTTTACATAGCCTAAAGATTCACAAAATGCCCTTGCATGAATATTCATGCTTAACCAGAGAAGTTAGGTATCCAATGGTATTGCAAGTAGGAACCTCGCTGCATCTTTAAAGCAACTGTGTTTCTGCAGGATTTGGCCCCAGGTCCAATCCACTCACTTCTCCCCCATCTCAATTTGCACTACTGTAAGAGGGGAACAATACCTCACAGGGCTGCGCAGCTTACCTGCTTAATGCATGCAAAGCTCTTTAGGTGCTCCTCCAATCCCCTCATAGATGTGCAAATCATTGTATTCTTACTCTTCTGGGATAATGACTTTAATTAGATGACTTACAGAAGGAGGCCTCTCAGCAGGGACATTTTCATCTGAAGGCTCCCTTAGCAGATGCTGGTGGGGGTGAGAATTTTGACAGCATAGCTCAGGGGACAGATGCTGAAGGAATCTCCTGCCCTATCACCACCAGATTTTGATACCTTCTCAAGCAGAGAATTTGAAAGAGGCACTGGAACAACATGAAAGTGAATAAAGGACCTTGACATTCATCATTTGAGCCTGAGTTTGGAATTTGCAGAGGAAAATAGACTTTTTATATAGTAGGTTAAAAAAATCTTAACATATTCCACTTAGGCAACTCAGTTCATGTTCAGTTAATCGGGACAGCTCAAAACTGTTATTCCCAGACCCTTGCTTCTCCTGTGTGGTTTATGCCATGCTGAACACTATCCTTCAGCAGTGCTCCAGGCTAAGGCCGCTACGGGCAGAAAGTCTATGTTTAACCCGAACGCTAGTCACATCTGTGTTTGCAATTGTGACTGCAAGCACTTGAAGTAAGCGATCCAGAAGATAACTTAACAGGACCAGCTTCTCCCAAATGCATTCTGGAGGTCAGCTCCAAGTGTTCAGACTTTTGACTCATTTCTGCAAAGAACATTTCACTGTACTTTCAAATGAGAAAACATTTATCAGCCAGTATCACGCATTATGTTTTCCCTCATAGGTATGTTATGCTGATGGCATCATTTACATCGTTATACCTATAATTTAGTTAAATAGTGATGAAAGTATTTTCTGGAGCAGATTTCCTATTCAACTGCAAGACCTTCAAGGTTACCTTAAATGCCTCCATACAAGTGAATAATTTCTCTGACTTCCTGGAAAAAAGATAATCTAAATTTTTATTCACTGTCTCAAAGGACAAGATCTACTACTGGTAGGAAACACACCTCTTGAAATGGAAGGTACTTTCAGTGTCCTTTGAAGTGGCTTTGTTAATGCAAATTCTCACTGAAGTGGAGAAGTAAGGAGCAGTGAGGCTAAGCAATCCTTTCAAGGGCAGTATCACAGAAATCTTACTATAGTGGTTGACATAATTCCACTTCACTAAAATGAAAGTGCATGTTGGAAACAGTGTGAACATAACACCTGCCCACCTTCCCACTTGCCCCAGAAAAGGAAGAAAAAAAAAAGAATTAAAGAAAAAAAACCCCAAAGGAAAACCCCCTCACCCAACAGAAACCCCCCAGTGATGTTACATGTCAAAGTTACAGTAACACTTGTGAGCCATCTCGTCACTGGGAACTGCATTTGAGCTAATTAGAGAAGGAGTGCTGTGTAAATAGAAGGTTCCATGTGTATGAGACGCAGTTAAAACTGCACTTTACAGATTTTTGTATTTCCACAACTTTTTCCATTTCCATGGATTCTTCCTTTGTGATGTGTCCCATTAGTTCAGGATTAATTATAAGGTAATATCAAGAAACAGAGAACTATTTTCTTAGTATTTCCTGTTCTATACTTTGCCAGTTCAAGTCAGTATGCCAATAGTGTGTGCACTGCTCGACTTCTGCTGGTGGATGGTGGTGGGGAATACAGTTTATCCCCTCTGACCCGAAGCTGAGAACAGAATGAAAAAACAACCCCATCTTAAGCAGTATTTGCCTCTGGCCTCATCACTCTGTAGGATGTTCCTTGCACTGAAGGAGAAACCTGGGAGGAAAGGAAGTAAAACTACTGCAGTAACAAGGAAACATACCAACACCCAACATCATTTTCTAAAACAAAAAGCAGAGAACAACTGTGACAGCAACTGGAGTAGCACCCGGGTTTTTATCTTCTCATTACTAGTCTCTGGAGGGAACATCAAAGATGAAGCCTCCACACATCATCCCTGAAAACAGAGGAGAGCTAAAGCATGACACACCCAGAGGCTTACTGTTTTTTTCTAGACTGCTCCTGTTTTATTTTGATAGAAGAATGTCCCTTCGGAAACATTCAGCATTTTTACAGATGTTTACTGAAGTCTGCCAAAACATAACTGTGATTTGAATTACTTATACCAATTCCCTTTTTCCAGCATATCTGGTTGGGAACAAGGTGAAAAACAGATATTAGTGTTTCACTGCAGAATTACAAACACCTTTTTAAGTGAAAAAAATATGAAGAAAAAAATAAACATGAAGCTGCTGTAGTGAAAGACCAGAGCAAGAAAAAACACACTACCATGCCTTCTAAGTTGCTTGCATTCTCTTCTTTTAATAGATGTGATTAAACTCTTAATAGAAATAAGTATCCCTGAGGAAACAGATTGCAGGGTTAGGGTTAGGCATAATTTGAGTATCATAGTTCAGTGCGAAATGACTCTTTGGGCAACGAGATCTCCATAGTGCTGTGATTGTGACAAAGAAAAAAAAACGTACACCTCACTGGTAATTTTTTCATATTATAAATTTGTATGAAGAACCGCAAGAAAAATCTTTATTAACATAAAATTGCATGAGATAGTTCAAATATTTTAAATCATCCAACCCCCAAAACACACCTGCATCATAATTTTAAATATAAACATGTGATAATTAGGATTATTTGCTTATGTTCACCTCTGAACAACACCTAAAGGTAAAAATTGTAATTAGCAAGCAACAATTACAGCTTTATGCCAAAAAAAAGCAGCTTTGTCAAGATTTTAGACCTACAGTCTATGCAAAAATAATTTTGAGAATAAAACCTTAAGATACATTTAAGTAGCAGTTTTAATTTTTAATAACTTTATTTCTAGAACAAAGTACTTACTGGATGCAAATAATACAGATATGATGAGAAACTACACAAACCTTCACATGACTTCAGCTCAGCTGCAATACACTGAACAGAACCATGTGACCAAGTTTTCCAAAATTATTCAAAGCACTAAACTTAAAGTCAGGTTTTCTTTACCACTAACTTAGTTATAAAGAAGAAAAAAACAAATCCAAGCAATGTTACCGCTCCCATTTTTACTATTTTTTTTTCCAAGGTGGGTGCTCTTTCTGGCAATTTCACTCGGCTGGGGTCATTCTTCTGTTCGTGCTGAGGCAGATGTTAAGTTCATGTAAAAAAATGCAACAAAAAAATAAGTTAGTGTGAAAGCTTCTCAAGTATGTGATAAAGTAGCCAGTCCTAAGAATCTACAAGCAAGTAGGACTGATACTATTTCTTTCTCACTGTTTGTGCCCTACTTCAACTGAAAAAAAATGTGTGCAAACCTTTATCTTATCTGATACTCAATCGTTCTGTAATATCTACTAGAAAAACTGTTTGTTTACAAACTTAACTCCTCAGGAGTAAAACACACTGCTAATAGATGCTACAAAAATCTAATAATAAAACATGTGAACTGCAAATATTTTAACCAGAACTTTTGCCATTTAATTACTAAAACAACTGCTTATTAAAACAGCAAGTTAAATATGTAACAGGTCAGACTTCCTTGAAATTAAAGGGACAGCGGAAAGTACCTTACAAGCGCCTGCTCAAATACATGCTGAAGCTGAGTTGGAGCCCTCCACGAAGCGCAGCTGGGTTAGGCCCCGATCTGTACCTCAGTTTATAAGGCTTGGAAGGCCACCTCATTTACTGTGCTTTCAAAAATTACATGCTACAGACAAATGTCTCCGCTCATTGCAGGGGATGAGTAGGACTAAATGACCTTTAAAGGTCCCTTACAATCCAAACTATTCTATGACACCACGATAACATGTACTGCTGACAAAGTCTTGTAATGACTAAGCTCAGCAAACAGTACTGAAGATTTTAAGGGAATTTATATAAACCTATTATCTAAGAGGTTTAACTGTTCCACTTAAATTGGCATTTTTCATAACAAATGTTTCAGTGCTCTACTCACTCAAGAGTAGCACAAAAATGTTTTGTATTAAAGTCTTCAGCGAGATTTGTAAAACTACAGTATTTTGACAGAACAGGAATTAAATTTTGAATTAATTAGAAGCCTAATGTTTAACACTTCCATTTGATGCTGGGTACAGAGCCATCGTGCTTCACCTTGACAGCCATAAAATCCTAAGTACCGAAAGCAAAGTCAAGTGGCTCCTATCCTCCCAGCCCTTATAACTGGTCTGCACATACAGGAGACAAATATATGCATACAACTGAATTTCTGCATATGCAAAAAAAGGAACACAAATAGCTAAAAAGCTATTTGCCACAACCTCTATCTACCTCTTAAATATATTTAGTGTTAAGTGATTTATTGGGAGAAAGCTGTTATATTACATTAAATTTACTTAAACTACAGGAAATTGCATTAGTAGCATTATACTCAAGGTCTGAGTTCCACATGGCTTCATTCAGCAACAGATTCCTTTCTGACACTGCTGCTCCATTTACTCTATCCCAGCAGCAATTCCTTTTTACTAGCCTATTACTTAAAATGACCCCATCTGACAAGAGCGTGTCACTGTGTTGGTTTGGGAATGACTGATGTGGTGCTAACATCTAGCCTTGACCTCTCCCACCCTCTTCTTTTGTCACTCTGCAGAGTTATCTGGGATGCCTCCCATTCAATCCATAAAACCTGAGTATCTTCCTTGTGAGTCAGTAAGTCGAAACAAAAGATTCCTTAATTAAGAAGTCACAGTATTAGTACTCAAAGTGGCATTTATACCATGGTGGTTGTCCAAGAGCACACCTTGCACTTAATTCCTTCCCGCGGCAGAAAGAAAAAGATTGACTGTGCCTTCCTTTGGAGACTGTCCACGCTGCTGTGGAATATTCCAGATTATTCCTCATTCTGTCCATGGAAAGGTGCAAGAGGGAGAGGTAGATGCAATGTCCAAGCTACGGCTAAAGAGCCTGTGCCAGACGGAGGTACGAAACAATTCACTGACAGCTGTCACATGCGAGGTTGCACACAGATGCTTGTTCGCAGTGTCTAACAGCCTCACTCGCACATACCCACCTTCTCCACCAGGTCCTTCAGCTTGGTAACTTCTTCTCCCAGCTTTTCAACACTGCAAACCAAGTCTTTGCAGACGTCAATAAAACTTTCAGTCGGTGCCCAATGCAGTACTACCTGTTAATGGGTACAGTTATTTGACAGAAGTACTATATAGTGTAGTTTAATATTCTTTAGTTAACATATCACAAAAGACTGTCAGAAACAGTTTGTAACTGCACTTATACTGGGTTTTCATTGTCTGATTTATGCACAACATGATCTACTACCCTCTATCAGTCTTTGTGGCAACCTTTTGTCACTTTAACTCCCCTGTCAGCAGAAACACTAAAAAACAGATCTATCTCCTTTAATTGGGTGGCTTAACTCTTTGAAATAGATTATTCTTAAAAGTGTCCTTTAGAGAAATAATATTGAACAGCTCTATGTAACTATACAATAATCAAAGACAGTTGATGAGTATTCATATTTTTCATTTTAACAGGTAGAATAGTATTCTAGAATACAGTAATATACTCTAAATCAATATTTTTTTCTTTGGTTGAATACCTTGTGAGAATTCTTGAGGAAATGCTTATTCAATGTCTGCACAGGAACAGTCAGCTTATTACACTCTTTATCCAGCTTCTGAAGAAACTTGAGGAACTCGTCTCTACTACAAAACCAAAACAATAGTCCACTATTTGTTAAACGCTGCAAGCTAAATATTATCTATGCATTTCCAACACTTCCTAGTGAGTGAATCAGACATGCAGTTTCACTGCATAATTAAGAAATCCAGCGTCACTTTAACACAGGGTAGCTAAACACTACATTTAAGATCTTAGCAAGTTTTGGGGTTTTTTGTGTGTTGTGGGTTGGTTTTTGGAAGGACACCACGCCATTAAGTTATGTGGAGCATTCAGCTAGTAGAGACACACTGAAAGCTGAAGAAGTGTCATCCAAAAGCTTTTTGGAAACATGCCATTAACTTCCACTTCTTTTTCTAACTCCCACCAATCCTGTGTTATCAACGAAAACTTGCGTGAATACTTTTGTAACACACTATGCATAATAACCGCAACACTCTGCCTGTGCAGGTGTGCATACAGATCACAGCCTTGCAACACCAGAAACAGAGAATTTCCAGTCAATTTGATGCTGACATATCAATATTCCTGACCTGCAGCGTACATTTTTGAGGAAGATGTGGGGGACAAAAGAAAAAAAAAGAAATCTGGTTCATACTTTGGAGCTAGGACTGAAATGACTAGGTTAGAGTCATTAATCTCTAGCACAGTGGAAAGAATCCAGTAATAGTGAATTGGGCCTTGGATCTGGAAATACATTCCTCAAAGCCTAAAATGTCTGATGTTACCTACTTTGAAGAAAATTTATACTTAGTGTTCAAATACAACTGTGAAAATTAGTTTGATCAGTATCTCCAAAGAGTGGAGAAAAGGACAGAAAAATTTAACAGACTCATCTCAATGCTAAGTTTCTAGAGCTTCCACGTGACACTGACTCAATTTATTTTACTCTAAGTGTTAGTTGTAAGTCATGGTGCTGGTCAGAAAGTTGTTGCCATTGACCGGGCAGAGGTAGCAGAACATCTATTTGTTTTTACAGAATGAGCTCTCAAACCCTGAAACTCCCGATTAATGCCTGTATCTCCAATAGAAAAGTTCCCACTAGCTGTAAGCCATTCAGGTGAATAACAAGCAGGGCCAAAAGAAGAGACCACAACACAATTTTAAGTTCCTATTGCAGGACTTCACATTATACTTACGTGAGGATCTGTATAAATTAATTCAGACCCCAGCGTTCCTTTTTTCCCTAGGGCGATCTGCTACTAAACCTAAATGCAACATGCTCACATCAGCTTGCTACTGCTTCTGATGGCAAAAAGGTACACATGAAATTTGCCAAACAGCTAAACTCAGCTATGTGCCCGTGTGGTGCCAGTATCTCAACAGGGCCTGAAATCAGCCCATAGAGTGTTTCCTTCAACTCTGGCACAAGATCATTAGTGAGCAAAACTTCCATCACTGCTCAGGACTTCTGTGATTTGCAACACTTCTGAGCTGTTAAGACTTTAACACTTAAACCAAAAATATATAGAAGCATCCGTAAGGTACGGAGGTTAAAATCCAAGACTGTTCACATTTTTTCTGAAGACGAGGAAGTAAGAAAGCCTGCCGGCTTGTTTCTATAAAATAAAGTATTATTTTTATTTTATTATTAGTGTAACTGAGCTGGATATTTAAGGTAAAAAAACCAAACACTAAACAAAATAATCACATCTGGAGATAGTCTGAAAATTTCTCCCACGTTACTACAGTCAAGCCACACTCATGAAAATTTCCTTCTACTTAGAAAGATAATTTTTTAGCTGGCTAGGATCAGTTAGGGCACCTTCTGTGTTTTGTCACAAAGGAAATTATTTTTAGGAATTCTGGAAGGATTCTCAGCAAAAATCAAGTATGTCATGGGCATGAAATGGGGAGGAAAAAAAAAGTAAAAGGAAAAAAAAACATTTATACTTCTTTATTTTATCAGTAATAGTTCTTAAAAATATTTCCATAGAATTTTATATCTGTTTCAGTGACATGTTCTTTGCACATGGAAATAACGTTTTCAAAAAATAATCACTTTTTAAAAGAATTAATAGCTGTCAAAACACCAGTGGCTAAACAGTGCTAGACACTCTGTGAGTTTATAATCAATCAGTTCAACATTTTCTACTATGTTAGTTTTTCTATGACTTAATGACTGATTTTCCTTCTCACAGAAAGGCTTTGAACAAGTGGGAAGTAAAATCTTTATATAATAGCATGTAAACATAGCCTATGATTTTAGTCTTAAGGTCAGATTCCTAGGATACATGTCAAGCCACTTTCTAGAAAAGTCTGCAGTGCTTGCCATAACTGAAATGCTGTCATATTTTGTGTACTTCAATCTTTAATCAATCCATTATTTTCTGGTTTGGGGAATGACACATGATCTAAAACCATACTGTACTAGGAATTCCATAAGTCACTGATGTGTGAGACTGTACCAGACATCATGTGGGGTTTTTTATTGTATTTGGCCACACATGCAGTGAACTGTTACTTTTTGTATTTCTCCACTTATTCCTTCTGTTCAAATTTTTAAGCTGTTCTGCTTGAATGTATATGCTAAACACCACTACATCTCAATCTGAAAAACACATACATTTCTACCATAAGAAAAGGTATATAAGTATGTAACTTAAACCAGGCAAAGTCCTCTTAATCGGCACTAATTATTTCTTGCTGGAATCAACATCTTTTTTTAAAGGTGCCTAACTTGGACAGACAGACACCTGGATGCCTGGCCTACTACCTCAGCTCAGCAGCAAAGCCTCTATTTTGATACCAACAGCCCAGGTGCTTTCAGAGTATTTACGGTATATCTGTATCATACTGGTTTGTGCTCTCTTGTGTGCTGGAACTTTAGTTCTTCAGTCTTCAGTACATGTTGTTCTACAAACATGTACTATTTTGCACTGGTTTCTCTTCTGGAAGTACACAGGTACTTGCTTTGATGGAGGAATCTCCTCACAGACCAGACGCACCATCAAGGCACCTCATCTTCACACATCTCTTCATTACCTCCAGGGATGGTGACTCAGCCACCTCCCTGGGCAGCCTGTTCCAATGCCTAACAACTCTTTCAGTGAAGAAAGGAATTTTTCGTACTATTCAATCTGAACCTCCCCTGGTGCAACTTGAGGCCATTTCCTCTTGTCCTGTGGCTTGTTACTTGGCAGAAGAGACCAACCTTCACCTCTCTGCAACCTCCTTTCAGGTAGTTGTAGAGAGCAATGTCTCCCCTGAGCCTCCTCTAGGCTAAACAACCCCAGTTCTCTCGGCTGCTCCTCACAGGACTTGTGCTCCAGACCCTTCCCCAGCTCCCTTGCCCTTCTCTGGACACACTCCAGCACCTCAATGTCTCTCTTGCAGTGAGGGGGCCAAAACTGAACACGGTATTTGAGATGCAGCCTCACCAGTGCCCAGTACAGGGGGACAATCCCTTCCCCAGTCCTGCTGGCCACACTGTTCCTGATGCAGGCCAGGATGCTGCTGGTCACCTTGGCCACCTCAGCATGCAGCTGGCTCATACTGAGCCACTGTCAACCAACACCCCCAGGTCCTTTTCTGCCGGGCATCTTTCCAGCCACTCTTCTCCAAGCCTGTAGCATTGCAGGGGGTCGTTGTTACCCAAGTGCAGGACCTGGCACTTGGCCTTAGCCCAAGGGTCCAGCCTGTCCAGATCCCTCTGAAGAGCCTTCCTACCCTCAGGCAGATCAACGCTCCCACCCAAATTGGTGTCACCTGCAAACCCCCTTGTCCAAGTCACTGATAAAGACATTAAACAGAACTGGTTCCAATACTGAGCCCTGGGGAACACCACTGCTCATCGGCTGCCAACTGGATTTAACTCCATTCACCACAGCTCTTTGGGCCTGGCCATCCAGCCAGTCTTTTACCCAGCAAAGAGCGCACCCATCCAAGCCACGAGCAGCCAGATTCTCCAGGAGAATGGGAAACGGTATCAAAGGCTTTACTAAAGTCTAGGTAGACAACATCCACAGCCTTCCCCTCATTCACTAAGCGGGTTATTGTGTCACAAGAAACAGCTAAGAAAGCAGCAGCACAGCTGTCAGTGTAAGAGGGAGATACACACACTTTAAAGAGGAACTGAACTCTTACTTTTCTGGACAGTAAAAAATTATTTAATGAGTAGACTGGAGGTCAGGAGGAGTTTTTTCCTAGTACTACTCTAGCCAGGCCACTGCAAATAAGGCAATACAATGCCATGCAAACAGTAGTGGGACTGGGAAGAGAGAAACAAGCACAGAGCGCCTAATGTACTAGTGATGGAGCTATGGTATGAGGAAGGAGCAGCATCTCCCAAGCACTCTTCTCTAAACTAAACACAGTTCAACTGACTAAAGTCACAGTCTACTGCCCAAGTCCATTTCTAAAATTAGAGAATTAGACCATATCATGAGGGGTTTGTAAGGGTCCATAATGCTCTCCAAGCGTGGGGAAGCAAGGAGGACAAGACTCCATTCTCCACGGAGAAATACTAAAGTTTGCTCAGTGAAGCACATCAGAGAAATTAAAGAATGAGAATACTGGAGCTTGAGAAGTTAGTTTCAGAGTTTACGACATGAACACAAGTTAACGAAAACCCTGAACAGCAAGGCCATGAAGCCCTGTTGGAGGTACAAAGAAGGAATTAATCACTCAAAGCTGGCCAGTGTAATGGCACATAATGGCAATATAAGCCATAAACAGACTCCTACAACAGGAATCTATGCTTCCAACTTTCTTTGTACAAAACACACCTACCACCAGCCCTCATAACCCACTAACTGATGTATTCTCATGAATGTTATGCACAGGATAAGGTGTGAGAGAATTTTACCTTTGAGCTACAGAAACCAATGCAGTCACCTTAAATAGTTCATAGTCCACTTCCTTAGCCATAGTTAATACCTTAATTCCAGCTTCATCACTTCAGGGATGTCTCCAATTCTTATTTCTTCCACTTGTAGCTCATTAATAGCATTTAGAAGTTTCTGTTGATCTCCGGGATTTGTAATGCCAATCTAAATTTAAAGAGTAATTCCAAATATGATTTACTTTTAATATTTATAAGACATAACAGTACAGCACGATTTACTGTGTGAGTGAATAGTCAAAAGAAGTTGCTTTTAAGTTACTGCAACCAGCTATAATGTATGTTAACTGCCAAAGGGAAAAAATAAAAGTACAGAAATTATTCAGTGATGCAAACAAAATTACAAATATTGAGGAAGAGCCGAAGTGAAATTGCACAGGATACTCAGAAAATCTGTTGAAGGTACATTAAAAAAATTAATAGTTTTTCTAAGTACCTCTGTGTTGTTAGGATGTTATGTTTATCTAATTCAGAATCATCAGAGTCATCTCTTAAAGCAAAATCACCAATCATCATAATAGCAATACAGCTTTAACTCAAAGAATGGAAATACCAATTCAATATCTAATGGAGAATTTTACAGAAAGAAGCCAGATTTTAAGAAGTGCTGTTACAAGTTTTTGGGTATGTATTTTTTCTCAGTTAGAGAAACTAGTCTCTCAAGATTTAATACCTTTTCCTAAAACCTTATTTTCTTAGAGAAACTCATTTAATAAAAAGTTACTTCTACAAAGAAATCTAGTTGGTTCACACTACCTCTAAAAACTCCAATGACAGAAACCAGTAGAGTGAGAAAATATGATCTGTTAAAAAGACATGTAGCTGGATGTTTCTACCATGAAATAGCCTATAAAAGCATCCTTTTTATATATCCAAAGGACAGCAGAGAGTTTTCTTGCAGAAAACTTAAGAAAACAAACAGTTCTCTTGTTAAAAGGGATGCACTTCCGTGGCACATTCAATTTCCCTGCTCATCTGCTGTGCAACACGAGACTTCTTATGTTAGCAGCATTAAGGATGCTTCTCTACTCAAGTGAAAAACCTCATAATGCCAGCTCCAAGTATGACTTTATTCCTAATTCTCCAGCTGAGTACCTGGACTCTGCAGGAGTGGACCACTCTGGAATCTGACCGCAAGTAACCCATAGTTTCCAAAGCTAGAACATACAGGGTTCTCACTGATGTTCTGAGGATACGAAGTCCCCTGCTGCAGCCTCAGAAATCTGTAAGATATTAGTGTTTGCAGTGTCCCAGCTTACTGTACTTATTGCAGAATGAATTTTCAACGAACAACTGGCAACATACATCAGATCAAAAATGCCAGGCAGCCTCTCTTTCTTGGATGGTGCTGAGCAGCAATTCTAAGGAAGAGAAGATGCCTACAAAAACACTTGCTTTTGTGGGAGACTGGTTTCTGATACCCAGTGTTCATCATGGCTCCATGAAACAGTCCTCCAGGTTCTCCACCAGGTGCTCAGAAATCGTAACATCTGTAGCATTGACTATGGCGTCAGAATCGTGTCTTTCAACATTTAAAACCACGTTGCAAGTCTATGGACAAGTAAGTTCTTCAGTAACATACAATCCCATATAGGAGTTTAACTACAGGTTTCAAGGACTTTGGAGTTTCCAATAGGTTGCCATGGGTACAACAAACTGTCTCTTTGGTAAATATCACTAGCCTTAAGAAAGAAAGATCTGGGTTTTGTAGAAATAACTTTATGTCGAGCTGTATGTTTGTTCAATTTATTAGTTCTCAGGGCTGCCTTGCGGAGTCCTGTCTGTTATCAACTAATGTTTTCTTAATGCGTACAACGCATTACAGAAGTCACTTCATGATGTAGAAGTAAGCCAATTTATACAAAACCAGCAAGTTAACTTTTAATTATAACTAAGAAATCAAATGAGCTCTTCCAAGGACAGAATGGCAGTTATTCTTGAATATTAAAACTATCTTGCTTGAAGCAGGAACTATTGCAAAAACTGTGTTTGTCTCGATCTTCTCCTTCCCCAAACAAGCAAATTGGGATAAAGCTTTCTGACTGGCACCAGGAAGATGTTATACTGTTTCCCCATAAATTAAACATGATTTCATCCTTCTGCAAACGGATCAGTGACTGAGTGACACCACATCTTGAAGATAGGGTTTAGGAAGTAAGGAATGTGATAAAAGTCATTGTAGATAAAGCCTTCTACCACGCCAGTAATTCTGAATTCGGAGATATTAGGTGCAGAACTTAGAGACAGAAAGCAGACAGAGAGAGTTCCAACTACTTCCCAAAGCAGACATATTTTCCCTTTCTACACCATCTCTGCTGAACATGGGGGTTACCTGACTATTCATGCAATGATGAATGCATGGAACAAGGACAATGCAAGCAGCTCTTCTTCCTAACGGATAAGCAAGCTTTTAAGTTGGTGTTGGTTCAATTACAGCCTACAGTCCAAATAATGCAAATGTAATTGCGAAGTGGCCATGTGTTTAGGAATGTACAGGAGTTGCACAAGGACTTGCTTATATCTGTAAAGCAGATAACGCACAGCCTAGATTTTGATGTTAGGCACGTCAACTCTAACATCTGTTTTGTTTTTTACTTAAATAAGTAAACAACAACCCCTGAAAATCCATGCCCCAAACTCACACTTCAGCATCAACATGACTTTCCTGTTATCTGTTAGATGGAAACGAAAGAAGAGACGGATAATAGATTGCCCCAACACATGGAAGCGGGCATACTTCTCAGATAAAAAACAGTGAGGTTATGCATGAACTCTTACGTCCTTGCCATCTTCCCAAGTGGTCACTATTTTCAATAACCTGACAATTTTCTGCCAAATATTAAATGCCTTTTTTTTTGTGGGGAGGGAGCGAAGACGAAGGAGAGCCCGGGAACTGTGCTATGGAAACACACAGACCAGATAAGTCTCTAATGGTGATGTTCAACTCCTGCATTATATTTTGACGCATCAAGTTTGCATTATGCATTCTCAAATCCAGAACAGCATGCCAATTTCTCTTATTCTCAACTAATAAACATGTGAGAAAGGAAACATCTCTGTTCTAAATGCAGCAAGAAGTAAAATTAGTTCTGATGCTATCTTGTGAGATAAATGCTCAAAAAAAACAGACAAAAAGATCCGAGTGTTACGAGTAGTACAGAATCAGACAAAAACCTCCCAATGTTGAATAGATATATCCCAGTATATTGAACAGACTTGTCTCAGTATGGAACAGTTTATAAGCTTAAGGAATGCAAGGATTTCAGCTTGAAAGTCATTGTTTAGGCTCTGTTGTAGAATACAGATAAAGGTATTTACAGAGAAAATATCTTTCTGATATTGTTTGATGGAGGAAAGTGTATCATGTTAGTGACAGGATTTCTCCCCAGTTCTCTGGATACGAAGCAGCTTGGTTCATAGGCATCCATCAGAGGTCATCATTCATCTTTGTAGTAATAAGATCCAGGCTCTTTAAAAGAGCTGGCTGTTACTTGAAGATCTACCATCGCACTAAAAACTTTCCACTCTGGACTTATGAGGCAACAGATTAGATTTGTTCTACCAGTAGTGTGGGGAGAAACTGTTAGTAGAACTCAAATACTAGACTGCATCAAGAATTTAGGATAAGTTATGAAGTGCTCATAAGACAGGAGTATTACGTAATTTTTTAAATTCTCAGTTGAGGATTCACTAATGAATTTATATCCATGCACAAAGCACGACTAATTACCCAGGAACCTTTTCCTCCTGCTGCACAGCTAAGAGGCAAAACAATTCTGGTTCCTATAGATACTACCTTCCTGTGCAAGAGCAGCTGATCCAGGTATCTATTTCAGTTAGTCCAAAAAAGGCCTCTTTACAACAGAGAGCCACAAACATGTTTGGACACTGAAACAGAAGTTACCACTTTGTGTGAAATTCTCTCTCTTCTGTGAAGGAACTGTAAGGCTCATCCATCCCCTAAGTCCACAATTCTTTCCCCAGTGTCCCCTGGACAAATACAAGTAACGATTACAACATCAAAACAGGTGATCAATAAGAACATATACTCAGATTCGCAAGACAGCAGCTCACACAGGGATGAGAAGGAAGCCACAAAAATATCCTTTAAGAGTAAATTCCTGTCAACAAGGGCTTTAGGATCCATGTAAAGCCCACACTGGGATGCTATCTGATGGGCATGATCCTGAGGCTTCAGAAAAGCAGGAACATCAGAACACACTGGCATGCCTTATAATACTTAGATCTAAGTGAACTCTTCAAAATCTGTTCATTGACAAACCTCCCTGTATGTGCACCCTCTGAGAATACATGATTACTTCCAAGCTCTGTCGAAACACTGAAACTCTACTCAGTTACAAGACAAAACTTCATGCAAAACATCCTTGTGACACCAAGTCTGAAGGAATATCAACACCTAGATGCAAACATTGGTTCCAGGTGCTAGAACACATGTCTTCTTGGTACCAGCAGAGGAAAAAAGCTGACACCGAGGATACGGCTAGAATCAGTAGCAGGGAGCAGGCTTGACTGGAGCAGCTATTTTAATGAGGCAACTCTGGTATCCCAGACCAGGTACAGAGTGCTCTGAAGAATCCTGTGGCCTGAAGTACTTATGTGGTTCCAAGGAGACTCCTACAATTGGATTTTATTATTGCATCCTCCTGTAAGCACAGGACGTCTTTCATTTCCCATGGGAATAATTCCAGCAAAGACTAAGGAAAAGCCACCCTATCTCAACTGGAAACCAAAACCTTGTAATAATGCATCACTTCCTCCCGAGTAAAATACAGTGAAATACAAACCTTCCTAGCTGCAGTTAACTGTAAGAAACCAAATCTTCTCTTTTTTATTTTTTTTCCCCTCACATTCCACACAAACCTGTGCGGGATATAAGATTCCACAATGTGAGAGAGCTCTGCAGAAATTCCCACCTCACAAAGGAGGACCACATTTAAAGTAGTTGCTTAGGATTATGTACTGCTAATCCTAGTACCAATTCCTTTCAAGGAAAACATAATTCAATACTATAAATGGTAACAACTAAAATTAAAAATGGAACCATTTCCTGCTCACCCCAACTCCCGCAACACTTCAGCTAAGAAATATGGGATACTTCTACTTCCTAGTCAGATCTAGGCAGAGAAGATGCAAGAATTCAACTCTCAGAATTCAAGGCTGATCTGTGGGATTACATACTTTGAGAAAAGGTCTGTCTATATTCACATTAAAATTCAAGTAGTTACAAAAGATTCTGAAAACAGATCTTAAAAAAAATTCTTACAAGGTTAGACATTTATGAAGAAAAGACATTAAAAACATTTATGAAAGAGAACTCAATTAAGTTCTAAAGCAGTAAACTGACCTGTATTAACTCATCTTTTTGCATGATCAGAAGTTGTCTTAAAGATATATCTCTTTCCTGTATAAAACAAAAGGGTTTCTGCCATCAAAAAAAATTTCCAAAAAAAAAAATTTTAATTTTTTTCATGCATGTTTTACTTCAGTTTTCAGAAACAAAATCAGCTACACAATACCTTTACCAAAGTAATGAAAGAGTTGTCCAGTCTAGAAACATCACATGTTGACACTAACACACATAGTAAGAATTAAGCAATCCAATCCATTCCATTGCAGTTAAGTTTAACACTTTATATATAAACATCTGTTCAACAAATGTGTTTGAAATTAATTTAATAAATTTATTTGGATTAATATACTAATAGTGATAGAACTTCACGATGCTGTAGGTGCATTTTGCTTTCATGGATTACAGAGAGCAGATACACCACACACTTACCTTCAATATTCCTATTATGTGTTCTAGACCAAGACCATGTAAAAACACTTCCATGTCATCAAACGTTGAACACAAACTGTAAATATAATTAATGAGATTCAAGATGAAAACAGTTGAAATTAAAAAACAAAGATACCCAGAAAAAAAATACTATAGAAGCACTCCCCAGAGAAAGCACTGGGGGCAACCTAAAGTTGTACAGAACTGCTGATGACAGCGGTATCTTGTAAGCATCATGGGGTGCCACTTAATTTATCCAAGTTTTATAAATGGCTTTTCTGTCTAATGAATTGAATTGAGCCTAAATGAAATGATTTCATAAATCAATGCTATTTTATGTAGCAAACTGTTTTAACTGAACCTTAAAGTTGGGCCACAAAAGCCTGAAAGATTTGTAGGTGGGTTTACAGAAGATAACTATTTATTCTTATCAGATAACATTCATATACACTGGATTCAGCCCACAACTGTTACCCTTCCAGTTCCATTTACACTAAAAAGGGTTAGCAGGAGAACAGGAGTGTATAATTAAAGATAGCAGAAACGAGTCTGATAAGAAGTTTGCTTTGTCAGAAGACTACTGTTCAGTAGGCAGACTGAGGAAGTAGTATAACCCACCGTAGGTTCGGAGTTTAACATTTATAAACATAGGTAAAATATCAATTTTGCTTCCCTGCCCTACCAACAGATATAAAAACATAAGGAAAAAAAAAATCTAAACAGCTTTCAACAGTCACAATAACCGTAATCAACAGATTTAAACCAAAATGCCAATCATACTAAATGCAGAAAGGACTACTGCAATTGCTACAGCATACCCTTTGCCAAAATCCCGAGTTAAGAGACAGTTTGCTCTATAGGGCCTGAAATGAAGGTTTGCCCTCTTTTCATAACAGTTTTAAAGAGCTCCTATTAAAATTTGTACAAAAACCCAACCAAACAAAGCTCTCTAAAAATTTTCTGAATACGTAAGAAAATATTTCAGGTTTGCACACTGAGAATCTTGCCTGCCAGGATTCCTGTATTTAAGTATACTTATCCCTAAATCACATATGAAGGAGTTCATGCAACTTCCACACTGTAACCAGTCAATAGTTCTGTAAGCATTCCTTCTGTCCACTGGCAAAATACAGAGTCCAAAATAATTTAAATAGTTTAAAGCCATAATCTTCCTACCATGAAGTTGTGTAGAACTGTGTTATCCTCTGCCTGATTCCTGCTCCCTCAACATACAGAGGGCAACAACCAGTCTTTGAGGTGAGCAACTCACATATACATCCAAACATTGTACGTACAGCCAATGTCCCGCAAATGACAAAGACAGTGTATCAACAACCTGCAGTGATGAAATGTTTTTATTTAGGCACTTAAAGCGTTCCATTCGCAAAGGTTTTGGGAATCCTTGGGTTACTCAAGATTTTTGGTTCTGTTACAGGTGCAAAGAAAGGAATTTTTTTTCCTCAGGATCAAAGAAAGGCCTATTCAGTATCCAGACAATAACTTGAAAGCCCCTGAATCAGAAAAGTACCTAATCCAGGATCCGAAGAAAGCAAATTCCTGTCACGTATGTGCATTTCCTTGTATAGTCTCAGGCACTGGAGCCAGGACAATTGTCTGATTAGGATGGCAGACAGCAACAACTGAAGCTACACTCACTACCTAAGGATGACAACAGCAAGGACTCACAGACCCTGCACAGTGGGCCACAACAGATACCCAGTACCAGATGATGCATTAGGAGCAACTGAGAGAAGAGGGACTTGAGGAGACAACTGGCAATGTCTGTGAAGAAAATTATGCAGGCAAATGGCAGGAAGGTGATATCCAGCTCAAGGAATTATGATGGAGTAAACACAGGTATCAGCACACCTCTTGGCTCTCACTAGATGAAAAAAAGCCAACTCACTAGGGGGTGGGTATGTGTGTGTGGAAACAGATAAGCTGTATTTCTAAGAACAGGCATTTAACAGCCAGATATCTGGTATATTCCAGGGAACTGCTTCCTGAAACCAAGGGTTCTACTAATTACCAAAAATGTTCAAAGTTATGAAACATCAGAACTAGCTACTGTTAATATAAAAATCCTTGCGCTTCATAGAAATGCCTGTTCATACAAACAAATCAGTTGCTCATCTGATGCAGAGAAAACCAGTAGAGTTTAGAAAAAGACTACTGAAACATTGTGAAATCCTGGAAGCCCAAGAATTGCCTAATACAGAATTATACTTGCATAGCTAGATGTCTGGCTGCCGCAAAGTATTTTAAGTGGGATTCAGGATTTCAGTGTCTTATTTTAAAAGCTTATCAAGATTACCCAGACACTGGTAGAATGTCTTCTAGCCACCATCAGGTTTCAACAGCACTAAATTAATTTGGATAATGGCTGCATAGTGTTAGTTTATTTCCGTATACCAGAAAAACCCTGGTAAACTTTCTAAATAACCTAAATCTATTAAAAAAAAAAAAAAAGAGAGTTCTGTTCTAACACTAAAGTCATTAAGTACAGACTCTATCTAAGAGTACAAATCTTTGCAAAGAATACTGGAAGATCAATCTATTTAAAAGAATGTCACCTTCATGGCAAGTATAGAGGGACTCAAAATGATCCTCAAGGAGCAGACAGATCCCATGGGAGACCTGGTTCATACATGGGGAGATATATCCAGAACACCACCTTTAGGAATCTATGAGTAGTAAAATGCAAGAACAAAGAGGACAGCATAGATAATTGATTTTGCTATGCAAAGCCTTCACTCTTCTGCTCCAAGAAGGACCTCTAAGATGACTATGGCTGAAGCACCAGAGAATAAAAACCTGATCGACGTATACATTCATCTAGAAACAGAACCTGGCAAGGCTTTGTCCAAACTGAGACACTCTGCCTGAGACTGAGACCACCTCAGTGTGAACTGCCATCAGCCTAATGATACAAAACCATGACATTTCCAAATCAGCATGGCCTAGTTGAAGAAATAAACAATCTGACCAACCAGAACAGACTATGGGCACTGGAAGTTGCTTTTTCAAGATCACACAGCTCAAGGCGGTAACTAGGTGGTTTGTTGAGGACTTCTTAGACAACATGTTCTGGGACAAACCCATATCTTTGAAGTTACTGAAGCAGGGACTGATTTCAGTCATAGGACACCTGCAAGCTTCAGGGTCACGCTAGGCAAAAAATTCTAGAGCTTAACTGGTGTTCATACTTCATTTTGACTCTCATATATGCATAGAAAAAATGAAAAGGGCATAGCTCTACCTGGTGGCTTGAAACTGAAAACAGGCATCTAGTGAAAGCATCAAAAATTTAACATCAAACAAAGATAACCACACAACAAGGAGTATCCAGCAGGGGAGCATACAAGTTTAACAGAGGTGAAATGAAATGAAATAACACTGGACCCTGGCTCTGCTATACTTTACACCAAGCAAGAGGAAGGAAAGATCTAGAGCATGCTCTTTGTTTATAATGCAAAGGAACTTTGAAATCTTGAAAAATTAATAGTACATTAATATACTTACTGTGGACTCTTGAAAATGCTCCAAACAATACACAATATGTATCAGTACAGTTTAATCACCGATACGAGCAAATACAATCTCGTATGAATGTTTATAAGCTAAAATTACATTATGACTGTATTTACCCAGCTCTGTGACCAGGGACAGCTGTCAGAAATGTGTAGATAGCCTCTTGCTTAATTGTTCCATGGCATTTCCCTTGCAAGTTATTTGCAGCCAAAGACAGTAAACTATAAATCTGAAAGAGCCGAAATGAATTAATTATTCAAACTCAAAATACATAAAGAAATACACAGAAGTAAGACTACAAAGAGTTACATCATAAATTACTACTTACAGGGAACAGGAAACATCTGCCAGTTTTTTAAACCATACAACTGCAACAAGGAGTTAAGACTAAGCCTACAAAGTTTATCAAGTGCATTTCTGAATTAATCAAATTCCAGCATGATGAACTGATGTAGAGCAAAACAGTATATATAATGCAGTCCAAAAAAGTTAGCATCTGTCACTACAGAAGCAGCAAATATACTAATTTTTGTTGTTTGTAGACAAGAGTTCTAAATACTCAAGGGAATAAGTTGTCCAAAAAGCACAAGGCACATGTCTACTTTAACATCTCCATTTCCAGTGCATACATGGACCCAACATTTAGCAATTTACATCTGACAATCTAAGTTAACTATATCTGACAGACAGGGATTCTTTCAACTGATTAAAGCAGCAAGCCTTCTGCCAGACATCACTATGCATCAGTGATGGATTCCAGAAACTGAATTGCCCCTGTGTGAGTTTCGAGATAGTTACTACAAAATCCAGCAAAACAAGTAGAACCTCAATATACCTAAAGGAATGGTGAAAGCACTTTACTGAAATTCAGGTGACTAGCCAGTTTCATATACACATACACACACCTATAAATGTGTGTGGTGGGTTGATCCTCGCTGGCAAATAAGCCCCTACCCAGTTGCTCACTCACTCTCCCCAAGCAGGATGGGGGACAATCAGAAGGGTAAAAGTGAGAAAAAACCTCCCAGGTTGAGACACATGGAGTTTAGTAAGTGAAGGCAAAAATACCCTCCACAACCTAGGTGATGCAAGGGCAGTCACTCACCATTTCCCACCAGCAGACCAATGCCCAGCCAGTCTCCAAGAAATGGCTGCTTGGGAAAACACTTCACACAATTTTATTGCTAAACATGATGTTATATAGTGTGGAGTATCCCTTGGGCCAGCTGGAGTTGCCTATCCTGGCTATGCCCCCTCTCAACCCCTTGCTCACCACCAGCCTACTTGCTAGAAGTTGGGGGGCAGAGTGAAAAACAGAGGCCTTGATGCTGTGTGAGCACTGCTCAGCAACAGCTTTAAAATACTGGTGTGTTACCAACACAGTTTTGGTCACCTATCTAAAACACAGCACCATAAAGGCTGTTAGGAAGAAAAGTAACTCCATCCCAGCCAAACCCAGTACTATATGTAAAAAAACTATCACCCCTCCCAGACCCAGTTTCTGCAGACATAGTCTATATGACAACCCAAGGGACTATCAACAGTCTGAAGAGCAGGTCCCCAAGCCAGAAGCAGCTCATGACTATTAAATATCACAATACTATCTGCAAGACTTTGCGGTAACTGTGTGAAAGGTAGTGCTTCACAGGTCAAGAGGCAAGACCCACCTCTCAAGCGTGAGGAGCCTGTATTCCCTCCATGTCAGACAAAGCCGCGTTATAAGTTTATATGGCTGTAGCCTGTTGAACAAGTCATTGAACAAAGGCAGAAAGCATTTGTAGCCCCCTTCAGTAACCTGAGCTAACAGATCACTGAGCCTCAGACACTGATCTTGCTAGCCTACACTGACAGCTTTGTGCATAGTTATCATTTTTTGCTCCTGCCTAGGCCTGGAGACTGGCAGAAAAAAAAAAAAAAAAAGAAAGAAAGAAAGAAAGAAGAAAAGCTGTAAAGTGAATTACAATTCACACACGTTTTTGTTGAGCCACTGCAAAAAGACCCGTTATTGGTAAGAGCAACTCAAAGCAAAATACACTGGTCTGTCTGATTCACCACTTGTTAACAGCAGTAAACATTTATTTTAGGACAATACATGTTGTCTTCAGCAGCTCCCTCTTTACACTGATAATTAGTGGCTACTCTTCCAATGATCTTACTACATTCCTTTACTCCTTCTTCCCTCCCAAGAATGGATTTTGAAGATGGCCAGTAGCAACTCCCTCCCTTTTTAGCTTTAGCCTTTTCACTTCAAATTCAATCAGAGACTAAACACTGCAAATTAGTTTGATATCTGCATTCTCTCACAGTTTGGCAGACAGGAAAAAAACCCAACACATTTTTCTACTTCTCATATCAACGCTACTAATGCGAATAATTCCTTGTTCTGTATTCTAAATCTGATGTCAAGGATTCTGGAAAAAAACAAGTTCCCAAAACATTATGGCATTTAAAGTCCTGTGAAAAGTTGGATATAACAGAAAATAGTCTCTATAGATGTAATAGCACAAGTATTCAATTAGCTGCTGTAATTTAGTGATTAACACTTCTACAGAAAACGATACCATTAAAAAAACAGACTGTTGAGACAAAACACACAATTTGCATTTCAAAGAGAAATGAAATTAAATACCTCTGAATGTTTATTGACTTTTGCTATCTCAGCTGCTGTCTTCTCATCCTTAGTCTGTAGATTTTTGTCAGCTCCCAGCTCAAGCAACTTATAAATTACACTTTTATGCCCATGCTGTGCTGCCCACATTAATGCCTGCAAAGAACAACTTGTTTTATCAAGTTTACATATGGAGCAAAAAAGAACGCAGGTTCAATCAATAATGCAACTTTCACAAGGGCTTATGTGGTAGAATCTGGAGATAAAGACAAGTAAAGCAAATCAGTCTCAAAGTGGTGTTAAAGCAGAAGAATATACCAGTGAATATTTCTGAGAAAGCTGTACTTAAAAACCAGTTTGTGGGTTCTTGCTTTAAAAAATTTTAATTACAACACACAAAAGTAAATCACTTACTGAAAATCCACTTTCATCTTGGGCATTTATGTGTGATCCATGGGCGACAAGAAGAGCTACAACCTGAGGATAGCCTTTTTTAGCTGCATACATCAGTGGAGTCATTTGTTTCCTGAAAGAAGAGGGGACAGGTGAAAAAAAAAATCTCAAGATATCAAAATCCAACTGCATTATCAAGTACAGCATCTCAATTCTAGAAACATTCTCTGTTCTGTAGAAGAACTAAGCAAAGGACAAAAGTCCAAGATACCACATTCATGCTTCAGCAGCACATGGGTCAACAGAGCATACAGACTCAGCAACTCATTTATGTCCAGTTCACAATTTTGAAATATTCTAAGAGTCAGCATTTATTTTCTGACTGAAACCAAGTCAAGAAGTCAATTGTTGTCCTCCACAAGAAGGAAACTTGGAGGTAACTAGTCACTTTTAGGACTTCAGAATACAGACCTATAGTAATTCTGGGAGGGGGGGAAACAGTATTTTATCACCTCCAAATTCAAGTAGCTCATTAACACACAAACAACCTTAACACATTTCAACTGATGAAACCATTTTTATTTTGGTTCTGAACTACACAAAATCAGTTTTTGAAGACCATTCCTTCTGCTGCTACCACAGACGCAGCAGCAGGCCTCTCATCTAGCACACAGATCAGTTTAATGAGAAGGGAGTGGGCATAACTGCAGGTCACACAGCTTTCACCCTACTAAAAGCAGAGACTATCAACAAACCACTTTTCAACCCCTTAATTAAAAAAAAAGTGGCAGAGACTTTCAATTTTTACTTCAAAAATTATTTTTAAAAGACACAGCTTAAGTGATGATTTCTGCATCCAGTTTAATTTAAATCCAAGTTCTGAAATGAAATATGCAGTTTTGTGAAGGGCAAGTTGTAAATCACAACTGAGTATTAAGAACAACTAGGTACATACTTGCAAAACCCTCTCTGGTAAGAACAGTGCAGGCAAAAGAATCACAGGTCACACAACTCCCGCCAGTGTGCACAGGTGCAGTGCAATAGCCCAGGGTGCACACGTATTATCAACACTCAGACCCACCCTGAGTATGCCCGAGAGGAGAATTCAGAGAATTACATACTAATGCCATATCAAAAAATCTTAAATTTGAAGTACTAAAACTAAATGCACATCAAAATATTTCTGTCCTTATCCCATTTTTCTTCTCTCTTCCCAGAAATGTATGTGTTGATGCTTTCTCTCCCACATATATTACTATTTTTTACAATTGCTGAAGAAGTGAGTACTTACACACACCACCTTCCCATTATTCTGGGTTTTTTTATATCCCAAAATTATGATGTCAACAGTCTATTGATCTTATGCCTCTACTGCGATGCTTACAAGATGAAGCCATTGTAAATCACTCTAAATATTTTGAAAGAAAAAAAATATTGCTGAAAAGCTTCCACTAGAAAGTTATCTTTCCAGATGCCTGATGCTTATTCTTTGGTGGAATATGATTACAGATTTTAAAAAAAATGCAGTACTGGAGCACAAAGATGTGGAGTTGCTGGTCGCTATAAGTAATCAGATTTATTATTAGTGATGTTCAATTCAAATTTATTCTATCTTAAAATGCAGTATTTTTTTCCTAAAAAGTATTATGTATTGCTTTTAATGTACAGCTCTGTGTCAAAAAAATTAGGCTGTGAAATGATTATTTTATCTTGTTAGGGGAAGATCACTCTTCCCAATACTGTTTCTTAACAGCAAGTTCAACACTGATCACTAGAGGGACCCTGAAAAGCATATGTAAACCAAAGCAGCTGTCTTAAAACATACTTTCTGCCTCCTTCCAGAGTATTGCTAGAACTAAGGCTTTGCGCATATTTCTTTGCTATTGCTCACTCACAAAAGGATATTTTGTCTTTTGCAAACACAGTTAAAAGTACACTGAAAAAAATCCAGACATATTATACGTTTGAAAAAGCCTTATGACAGGGGAGGAAAAAAGGCAGTTACTTGGAGATCGGTAAAATGAAAGGCAACCAGGCCTTCAAGACACATAGTCAATGAGAGAAAGAACCTTGGTAATGAAATAAGACGACTTGCACCAGTCTATAACTAATTTTAGTTCATCAGGACTGCAGAAGCAGAAGTTCTGACTGAATAGAAGGAGACATGTTTTACCATGGGGTGCAGGGGAACTGGTTGCTCAGAGACGTTTTGTAGTCTCCACCTTTGGTGGGTTTTGAGACCAGATGGCAACCTAGCCCAGTGTCACAGCAGAGGGGGATTTAAGGAAGCAGGTGGACTAGAGACTTCCTGAGGTCCCTTCTGATCTGAATTACCCTGTGATCCAATGAAATTACTATAGAGGAAGCGTCTCTACAATGTGCCCCTGTAACTTAACAACTAACTGATGAGACAGCAAGGTACATATATCTGTATCTAGACATACACAGATTTCTATAGATAACTTCTGCTCATTCTGTAGAATACAGGTGATTACAACTTAATCATTTGTAGCAACACTAATCAAACTTGCTTGCCCAATGAAGACACTCACTCCCACACTTATCTCTATTCAGTGGCAGGTAGCCTTTGACAAACTTTCCATGCTATCACCTTTGAAATATGTACATCTCACTGCAAGAAGAGTCTGCTCACACCTGTTTTCATTTTAATTTCCTTTCTTTTTTCTTTTGGGAACTTGCACACTGCTACTACCTCACAATTACCTCCTGCTTTTTCAAAGAAACACTGAGCAAAAGCCCAGAGGCTACAGAGCAGTCTTTTCTCCAAAGAA
Source organism: Rhynochetos jubatus (assembly GCA_027574665.1). Classification (NCBI taxonomy): domain Eukaryota; kingdom Metazoa; phylum Chordata; class Aves; order Eurypygiformes; family Rhynochetidae; genus Rhynochetos; species Rhynochetos jubatus. Next base: position 26,340,250 of record CM050652.1, on the reverse strand, counting down.
CATAATGTAGTGGTTAAAGCCATACAGTAATGCAGACATGGTATCTGAAATCCAGGCAACACCTCAATGACATTAAAGCAAGTAAAACCCAATAAACATGACATTTAAAAGGTCCACCAACATGAATATGCAATCACTACTTCAAGCATTCCATTTTATGTTCGAGTCTTTATTTCAAAGGCTGTTTCAGGGTAGAAACATATATAGCGCTGCATAAATTTGCAATTGCATTTACGAACCACTATATATGAGAGGGCACCGTTTAATGTCTTGGACACATGTTGCCCAGCCACTGCTTCAGAAAACAAGGTCCATTTTCATGTACGCCCACGAGAGGGAGACTAAAGCATTAGGGAAAGAAAATCTTGTTTACCTAACCGTGCAAAGAACCCCGGCAAATACAACGGCAAGCTTTAAGATGCCGAATCCACTGGTTTTGCTGAAGTTGAAGAGAAATTAAATGTCTTGTCCATCTTACTGCAATCTGAAAAGGTACCCAGAAAGCGCAGTGATAACCATCCAGATCAAAGACCTGAAGAATCCTTTTGTCATTTTGAGGAACCACGCAGACACTCCCCTTTCAGCAATCTGGCTTGCAGATGACGTACTTGCCCAAACACCTGTGAAGTCCTTTTTCATGGCACAATTTGCCACATGACATTCATCCATACTGAACATGATGCTCAGGTGATAATCAATAAATAAAAATCTTAGAAGGCATATAAGCAATTTATTAAGCATATTTGTTCCAACTATGTTTGCTTCCAGCTATGCAACACCTAAATAAAAAGCAAGGAATTCTTCACTATTCTCATGCAAATTATGCTTTTTTTTGTTTTGGTTTTTGTTTAGTTTTGTTTTCTTAATCTTTATGTCTCCTTGCTTTTACATTAAGGCTAGAGAAAAAGACAAACCCAAAGGTTTTTCAATTTTCAGGGCCATCCAAAACTTCGTATGTGACATCTACACAAAGATACAAGAGGTTTCTATCCTCATCCTGCCAAAAAAATGGGGCAAAACATAATCACAAGAGAGCTAGCTGAGGGGAACAGCCCTAAAGGCTACCCACTTGGAGTCTCCAACCCTGGATAACCACGTGCCATGATAAAACTGGGTGATACAGTGATAGCTAGCTACCTCACTGAACAATGAATGTCCCGGGCGCCTGTCTGTCACCATGAAGCTGACAGACATTCTTTGGTTTTGGATCACACTCTCAAGCATGACCAAGTTCATCTTCCTGGAAAATTTTAGAAGGAAGAGAAGATGTCTTCCACCTAGCCACAAGTTTACTTTCATAGGAGAGGTATCTGTGAAAATATTCAGTATTTAATGTTGGTGCTCTTGAGAAGTATAAGCTGTATATAAAGTCTCATAACTGGATATATGTATTAACGAGAACTTATCCTTTAGAGTTTACTCTCAATCTTTTCTCACTGTGTCCACAGCAAGAATAGGAAAGCTATTTGCCCATTTACTGGTTTACTGGGGTACATGATGAGGTGGGAAACCCTGTATAAGAAGTAGTATTGGAAGAACGTTCTCCAGTGTACTGTGAGCTGCAAGATATTTTTTCCAGGCACTATCTCGAGCTGGAGCAAGATAGGAGTCCTCTACCTTCTTGAAGCAGAACTTGTTAGGAGAATGGAACACACAGCTCTAGTAAGAAGGTTGGGCCGGAAAAGGTGACAGCTTGGTTTCAGGTTCCCTAGTTTTAGGCTTGGTTTCAGATTGCCAGTTCCTGTACCTTTCTGCTTCTGAGTTCTGTTCACACTATTGTTTTAAAATTTAAAGAAAAAGTCATCTGTGTAAGCCCACAGAGGTGGGAAGGTAGACAGCTACAAAGTTATCTTCATATGACAAGAAAAATACAAAGGATATAAAAGGGATTAGCATAAAAATTAACAATGGGGATGGCAGAACTCCATGCTATGACATTCCCAATCATCCTGCCCTGTCCTCCTACATCTGTACTCAGTCACATTTTTACAAGCAAGCTGGTTTAGCTAAAAATGCGCACGCTTTGACGTAAAGTAGAAAGACATACGAGTTATCTACATAACCAGAAACTTCTCAGACTGTTTTCATTTACTTTCAAAGTGGGGGTAAAGTCTGCAGTCAAGAAATTCAGCACACACATGTGAAATCTACTCCACCTTACTAATGAACGGGCAGTTTGCTGACATGTAAAAAACCCAAACCAATTCAATGCAAATAACCCATAATTAGAGTAAGGCAATGATAGGAAGTTTAATATACTTGTGATAGAATGTTGCTGATGTAAGCTAATGGATGTCAGTGCAGGTTTTGTTTCTGTTTTTCACAAAGGCTGCTCAGGTGACATTCCAAAACACTACATTGTCAGAATGCCCCTGTTAAAAATAGCATCTAATGTTGCTCCTGTCACTAAGTTTTTTGTAACTCTGCCCAGAAACTGTGATCAAACAGTCAGTAGCACCATACAGTCAATATTAGCTGGGAAAAGTACAATAATCTATTTTGGTGTCTAGACTCCTACGAAGAGATCTGATGAACAAGACTTAACACTTACGTTCAAAAGTCACTCTTCCAAACCCACAGAACTCGCACTTTTATCATGCTTTTGACTTCTCCCTAACCCAGATTACAAGAAAGGAAAAGATGTATGGACATAGCACTGATGAACACGGTATTTTGGTAACTGTAATTTTGCACCTGATTTTTTATAGTTAGTCCCTTTGTCCTGATACTTGACCAACATAATAAAGTAAGTCTTTCTCTCCTGAGATCATAGTGCTAGAATAAAAAACTTTCTGAAAGTATAATAGAGCATAACACCACAAGGTGTTTTTTTCTCTGAAATGAATCAAAGATATTGACTCAATTAGTATTAAATTCCCTGATTTTCTTGCCCCAGCCATAAAACATACTGCAGTGCATTAACTTCTGCCAGGCTATTTACATTTACTGAAATGTACTGGTTGTCATTTGGCATTGTTAACTATCACACAATGATAATGTAGAAGTCTTTGAAATTATATGTGGCAGTGCAGACTTACTATCTTATCAGTAGCAATAAATACCTTTCTAAAACTGAGGTGTTACACAATTGCTTTACTCTGACTCTGCAACCTGATGAGACCTACCTTCTTTGAGAGATTGCCTACCTAACTGGGCAATACTGAAATGAAAATTTCCCCCTTCTGTTACCATCATCTTTGCAAGAGGGCAAAACAGACCAAAACTTTCATCATGAATCCAGTTTTGATTCACAAAACTGCTCTGAATGTAAGCATAAGTGAACATATGTAGCCAATTTAATACCAACTTAATACCACACCTAATCAGTGATTTATTTTCATATATATACGCATTCATGTACATGACAGCATACCTCAAGCTCAACTTTTAACCTGTACAATGACAAAAGACAGACAAAGGTCTAGTTTTTGTAACACACACCCTAAAAAAATATATATTAAGAGAATCAAAGATTTTCTGAAGACTTTTCTTTAAACATACAGAAAATTCATAACCATTTTAGAGCAGAAACACTGAAGACAGGCTCGGTCATTGATCAAGACTCAGTTGTGCCAGAAATTTTAAGAGTGAGGGGAAAAAAGCCACACAAACAAAATCAAACCTCCACATATCCCATACAGAACAAGAGACAAAGAGCTTATGTCAAAATACAGGAGGTTTCAGTCATTCACCTATTTGTACCTTGTAAAAAAGAGCTATTAGCATGAAACATCAACTCAAAACACTCTCCTTACCAGCAAAGCCAATAGGTTTCTTTTCTTTATGTAAACAAGAACTTGGAGGATGTCATCACTGAAATTCATATTTACTAAACAACCTATGACATGTAATCCTAGCAGCAGTAATTTAGTTATCAGTTGGTCATGCCTCTTCTTTCTGACTATAACGAAATCACAGCTTAACATTAATAAAACTAGCGTAACTTTAAGAAAGCACTGGAGTTTAAGAGTTTAAAAAAAAAAAAGACTCTCTACATATTTTCAGGCCTTACAAAAGGATAAAGTATATAATTCACATTTTGGAGCAAGTGGGAGATAAATGATACAAGATAAGCAGAACGAATTTCTCAAGGCAGCGTTCACTTAAATGAAGCACTCAGGCTATAGTAGCTCTACAAAGACTATACAGAGCAGGTCTTACAATGCTTTCTTGTTTCATCTAGCCATTACATTACTTCTTGCTCATCTTTCAAAACTCTTCAGTTAGCACTTATGCCTTGATACACTACACCCTCATCAACAAAACTATTTTTACAGCCATCACTATTCAGTTCTCAATTTTGATTTAGCAAAAACATTGAAGTTACTGAATACTTTCTCATCAGTACTCTATGATATTGCAAAGAAACCATCTACCTCCCCACTCCTAAACCTATCTTCTTTCTTAGACTGCATTTCAAAAATCAGTTTATTTCCTACTGGTCCTTCTCTTCTCCATGCACACTTCACAAACTAGACAAAATTCCAAGTTTCTCTGTATCACCTCCAGACGACATGAAATAAAAAAACCTTCTGGCTGCCCTGACAGTGAAACAGAAAGGATGAATACCAAATTCTACCTTACATGAAAGTTAAATATTCTGCTTTGCATTCACACACATTCCAGTTGTTGGTGGACAAAAGAGAAGCTTCCTAAAAGCATTCTGTTTCGTATGCGCTGAGGAAGCCAAATAATGTGAACCTTAGTTCTTAACACCTGTGGTAAACTGATCACACAGGAAGTACTCTCACGTAATCTCAACTCACTGACAGTTCTGACGCTCTCCTAGAGAACATCCTGCATGCTGTAATGAAACAGGTGAAGTGGGGCTGCAGAGCCACACAGACAGTCTGTTTTGATCCCTTATCTTCACAGAAGCTGGTTTGATGTGTTTCATCCTCCTGTTTCAGAACACAGTGGAAGCTGCCCAAAAAAAGCAGCAGCTGCTGCCCGCACTCTTCTAATGATAGAGTGCTATGCACAGATGTCAAACACTGGAAAGGAACAAAGGCAGCACTGAAGATTTCTGAAAAATCCAGACCTTGTACTTATACTTTTGTTTGGTACAAATAAGAAATTTCTGACTATCAATTAACTTTTCATTTGAGAAAGACTACTACTGCAAAAGCGAAAAAACCACACTGGACACTGTATCTAATGTAAGCAAGCCTAACTCATACGTTAGCACAAGGTCTTAGGAAACAAAGAGATAGCAGATAAATATTTGTACGTGAAGACCAACTATGCATAACATACTCTGAGTTTATAAATAAAGTTTTGCCCTTAAAATTCCCATCTCGTGTCAGAATCCAAACTTTTTTTTTTTTCTTCAAAGTTTAGCCAAAGGCCTTTCTAAATGTAAACCTGCAGCTTTGCCCTCTGGCTTTTCAAACACCCAGGACAAAGGTTAATAATGGAAAGGGTTCCCCCATTTTTTAAAGCAGGATGTTTATCCTAACACCCAGCTATCTGATGGCAACAGTATATAATTATTCCAGAGTCTGTAGCTTTCTCTTCCTTCATGAACAATTTTTCATCCCTCTAGTAAGAATAAATGAACAGCATTTAAATTTGGTACCAGACATCATTGGTGCTTCAGCACTACTGTTTCCTCCTTGTCCATCAGTACTATGCTCACAGTGAGGTTCAGGGCCTAGAGTAATTAATTCTACTAATAAGAACCAACAGGCCGCCAGTTCTGTTCTTTTTAAAGGGCTACACAACCTACATAGATAATGTGGTGAAAGAGCTGTGGTATGAAAAAATGAGTTTCAGTTAGCTGAAGAACAAGCAGTTTCAATTTGACCCAAACATTATCTTTTTTTTTTTTTTCCCCCCAGCAGAGGGAAGACAGTTTATTCTGGGTCAGGCCAGAATTTCATTCTTTCTTGATGCAAAATGAAACATTGCATCAGACTGTGTAACTACAGACATCTCACAATGCACTGCTTCAGATTGCTTAGACACAAAGTGGTAATACAAGAAACAAGCTATTACTTGTTTTTAAATGGAGATTAAATCTCCTTTTAATGTGGATTACTCCAGATTGCACTAGAATAAATGTATTTTATTTATAGAGAAATTTTCTTTTTCCATAGAAGGCTGTCTGTGAAAGAAATATAGCTAGATACCCACAACAAGTTTAAGAGGAGGACAAGAATTTAAATAAAGCATTAACTGATTTAACTCCTTAAACAGAAGAGGAAGTATGATTTGGAAAGGCAGAGGACATACTTCTTACCCTTACACTGCAGTCAACCAAAGTATTAAGATTAGTTTTTATCTTAAATTTATATCTTGCTCAGCTGAAGAACATATTTAAATTCGATAAAACTGATCATAGTCTTATTTACTCAGATGAATGACTGTACTAGGAGAAATAAATATCTAGACACTAATCTTGCCTTAAAGAGACAGCAACGAAGTTACAAAAAGCTAATGAAGTACATGTCATCTGAACCAACAACAGCTATGTCTATAAAGATGTCTCTATATTAATATTAAACTTTATGCTGTATTCACAGACACGGGTTTGTTTTGGTACCTGCAAGTAAGGTTAGGGTCAGCATTCCTCGACAGAAGCAGTTCTACAGTCTTCAAGACGTTTTCCTCTGAAGCACGTGCAGTACATGCTGCCATCAGCACAGTGTACTTACCTGTTTTGAAACTTGCAGTTAGAGAACATCATAGGCAAATGTAAATACCATGCTAATCCAGAAGCTCCTTTAAAAGCCTTTACATTTGCTAGCGTTGTTAATTTGGTTCTGATACTCTAAGATATTTAGAAAGGGGTAAGAAACTTGTTTTCCTTCTAGTGAAAGTCACTAGAATTACCAGATAAGATAATGGCATCTGAGAAGAGAAGACAATCAGAAAGATGAGAGTGAATGGCAGTAGTAAAGCATCTAAGTTTAGGATATTCCTTAGGTACCCCAAAAAACAAGTAGGAGCTTAACAATAGATGCTTGTTTCTCAAATCTTGTTCCACGCCAGTTGATTCACTCCCTATTCTCCCCCACCTATCCCCAAAATACAGTCAAGAGAGGAAACAGCTTTCAGGAAGTAAAGAGCAGTTGACAAAAGAATGCATGAAATGTATTATAAACACATAGCAACATGAATTTTAGGGAGAAGAGAGGCACACACAAAGGACAATTGAAGTAACAAGGCTTTATTATAGGGCTTAAGGAAAAGGAAGTATACTAAACTACACTACCATGGTGCAGTAGTGGCAGGAGGAAAATTAAAATATGATTTAAGAAGTGCATATGAAGTCCATAAAGATTCATCAGGAGGAACCAGTGTATTTGGTTCTGAAGCCAGCTGGGTATTACATAACACCTTTCATCACAAATCAGAATTGTACACCACTGCTGTTTGCCAACAGAACACGTGAGATCTCCTTTCCCATGGTTCTCCTAGAGAGATGTAGGAAGCATCACACCTCAAGGACTTAGTGAGTTAGTTGGCCCTAGAGTCAATCAGAAGACTGCCATTTGAATAACTGCCCGTTTTCCTTATTGTGCAAACTTGTTCACAAGTTCAAACATGCCTTTAACAATTTAATTTTAACTGTACCTCCACATCATACCATGAAGTGTTACAAGACATTTTTTAAATTTCTTGTAGAAATTTTAAGACTGTGTATATATATTAACATCTTTATTCTTCAACTGAGGTCAGATTTTATTATATCTAAACATGAGATGTTTGTTATGTGCTTTAACCTCCTCTGCTCCACTTTATTTCTCACCACTTGTCCCCCACCCCTCCACCCAAAGACCTTAGTTTTGCATTTAAATTGATACGCTTTTTTTAGTGTATCATCTTTTAATTTTCAACTACCCCATGTAGAAGATGTAACACGCATAAACTGGTATGTCAAATTAACAATTAAGTTTCAGAGAGTCACTTAAACTCCTGAACAGTAAGCAATTAACATTTCAGCATATTACTTGATGCACTGACAGATTTTTTTCCCCAAATGTTTAACCTGGTTATCAACAATAATGTGAATGGAAGGATGGCAGGACTTTGAATAAAGGTAGTGATAAACACCGTTAATTTGGGAATGATACTTGGGAGGAACCTGTAGTTATATTTGTATTTAGTATTTCAGGTAGTGATAAACAGTGGGAAATTAATTTGTTAGCCTACCTCAGCTCTCATATATGTGAGCAAGAGAAGAGGAAGAAACACCTTAGAAGTCTCAGGTTTCTCTTTTGCAGAGAAAAACTGGTAAGAGATTGCAAAAAAGATCAGTTTATGTTCAGCCTAGCTGAAAACCCCAGAAGAGCCAGTGAATTTACTCCTCAAGGATGTTGCATTCTGATCCCACCACACAGTGAATGTTACATGAGATCCTTATTCTTCACAATTGCCAGAAAGGATAAAATTAAGTAAGCACTTATAAAAAACGACTGAAATATGACAAAAGGTAATTAACAGTATAGCTATCGTTAGGATTACGAGCATTACAGGATAATTAGTATAGAATCACCTATGTGATTGCCTGATGTAAAAAAAAAAAAAAAAGGCAGCAGGACTGATGACATTTAGTCCCCCTTTAGGATGGCATAGCTTCACTGAACACATGGCCTGACCTGAATCAATGACTTTTGAGACTGTTTCTGGCTGGACAGTATTCTGCTGCGCATATGCCCTAGCTACTGTTTCCTTACACAGGCTAAGTGAAACAAGCCGAGAAACCTGATCCTAGCCAGGTGCCACATAGGGCAAACACTTAAGAAAATGCCATGCATGTTGGTTAACTGGTCAGCTGAAACTGCTGCCCATAGCAGTTTCTGCCCCATTTATAGCTCTCTACAGCCATAAACAAGCAACAGGTATGAGCTGTGGGCAGCCACAGTTATAGGCAGCCACATGGAAGTTCTCTGAAGTTGGCTACGAAGACAGTAATTAAATAGCATGATTGCTTTAGGTGCAGGCAATCTAACCTCATACTCTGATCAGCTGCCAAGAAGTTCCAGAAAATTTTCAGAGCCAGATTTGTAGCATTTGCATTTCAGTCTACTACTATTACAAATATCAGCAAGTTACATGAAAATATCATCACGGCTTTTGTGTACTTGGCAGTATTGTGTGTCACATCAGTTTCTTCTGTATTGCAGTGTTTTTTCTTGAACTTCAATAAATCGTCCAACACAACAAAAGAGAAGGAAAATCATCACAGTTTAAGTAGGAAAAATTATTAAGTCATAAAAATTGTCAGAGGAACCGATATTACTTAAAAGCTCCACTGAACTCTTGCAGAAAAAGGTGATCTAGCAACACAGTGAAGAACAGTTTTCACTTAACAGAAAAAATGTGCTCGTTTTAGATAAGCCCACATTAGTTTCCCATGAACTGGAAAACTATTCCTGTTGTTTGGGATTCTAGCTGGTTTCTGCACGTACGTACTTTGTAACAGGATCAAACAAAGGAAGATTTAACTACAACTTTATCCTAGGATTCTTGAACAAGTATTTCCAAACACTATTTTAAAAAAAAGTACTTGGAGACTGGGAGTTGGGGGGGAAGACAGAATAAGAAAGAACAAGAACCCATCCACTGATTCCAGATCAGTTGCAAGAACACAGTTTTTACTTTAAAACTTCTACTTACTTCAAAACTGTGAAAATTAGACTAGGTCCCAGTTCCACTCTGAACTTTGATTTTTTCCCTATATATGTCAAAAAAGAGTAAGGACAGGACAACGTCTGGTACTGAGCATTACTGGCCAGTATTTTTCATTCACATCTTACCTATTTCAAAACATGCATTAGCACCTCTGTCCAGAAGAAGACGGACTACTGCAAAGTCAGCCACACTGGCAGCACACATCAGGGGAGTCCATCCAAACTGAAAGCTAGTTTCTATGCTTATACCTGTCAAAATTTAAGATGCTCAAATCATGAAACTGCATCACAATGAACATGCATTTTATAAACCTTAGACTCCATACGTATCGTTACAAAGGTTACACACTGTTTGGGTTTAGTCTTAGGGAGAGAAGTCTCTATAACATTTCCATTTTTTTAATCCACCTTTATCTAGAACACCAGAAAACAATTTTTAGAACTGACACCAAACAAGCTCAGTTCTCAATCCACGATGTTAAGTACCACAGAAAGACTACATTAAAAAAAAAAAAAGTAGTAAATTTATTTGCAAAAATAATTTCAGAGACATACACACAATCTCTGTTTTCTCCACTTAAGTGTAATAGCTTTCTTCAATCAAAATGAGAAATTTTGATTCTTGCCAAGCCAAGTGGACTACTGTGGAAGCAAACTGATTGGCAGGCAATTAAGTTCATATTCACTAGGGTGTTCCTGCTTCACAGCTCCCTTTATTCTCTGCCTTGCAAGGCAGTTAACTAGCAGATACCAACTTTGCTTTCAATACTAACAAAGTATTATCTCAACAGAAAGAAGAAATAGAAGATTATGCAAGATTCAGTCACAATCACCAGATTTGTTTGTTACTCTTTATAATCGCCACATCTTCCTCTGGGGCTAGAAGGAAGCTTGCCAGACAGCAGTCCCAAATTCACCAAGTACCAGACTGAGATACTCATCTGAGAACGTTCAAATAAAAATCTCTATACATTTTTGCAATAATCATCTTTCCTTCAATCATTCCTCAAATATTACTTTCTTTGTAACAGTTTCCATCAGCTGGTTCCATATTAGTCCAACAGTGACTATGGATAAGCAAAAATACTTCTTTACAAGAGACAGCACTGAAAAAACCAAAACTGCCCTAATAAATTTGTGACAGTCAAGCTACGTGAATACCTTTTCATGCAAAAAGTGTATTTACTTTCCCTGCCTTAGTAATTTGTCAAAGATGTGCTTAGTGTAGCAACATGAAGTCATTAATGCTGAGGGAGTAACAGGTCACTGCTCTTGGATCAATTCCTCAACTGTTTAAGATCACTGAAGGTGAAGAAGCAATCAGTAAAGAGGTAAATTCAATGAAAGCCAGGTGTTGAAGCACCCTAACACCTCTAACACCTGCAAGCCACAGAATTTATGATCAAATCTTCTCAGTAATTCATACATACTAGCTGCAGTCCTCAATGTCACAGCACGCCAGTTTGTCTGCAGTATACGAAACATTTCATTGAAGGCCACAGCCAAGCTCTATGAGGGGAGCAGCAAGTGTCCCTTAGCAATCATATCTGAACTTCCTTGTAGACAAATCACTTCAGGAGTAGAAAGTCTGATACCCAACAGCCTACTGAAGTAACACTAATAGGAAAGGAATACAAGAAAGCTGGCACTTGTCAGTCTTAAGAAGAAAAGCAGTCCATGTAACCTGAGCTCCCATCTAGAGCTTCTTATTTTAATACATATCTCAACAACAGTGACAAAAGGTCTACTTGGCAGGCATATAGAGACTTATTAAAGCTCTTAAGAAGGTATTTTCCTCGCTGTTTTCTTTACATGCATAGCAGACAGTATCTGACATGATGCTGTTGATTTTTCTAGGTTCTAGAAGTAGAATGGTCTTTTTAGCAATGAAACGTCAAAAACTGTTTGTCCTGCATGGCCTCCTCCCACCTCTGTAGTGACTGCCTCGAAGTACCATGCAGCATGAAAGTGTCATGGTTTAAACCCAGCAAAGAACGTCACAATGCAAACCAGCTAAGTCTCAGAGGAAGACAAACAAAGGACAACTGGAACATTAACAATCATGTCGCTTCTTGGCTGTATGGTTATAGGAGATGCTGACTGAACGAGAAATGTCTCCCCCTGGTTACTACTCGCCCATTATATGAGCTGTTCTTGAAGTGAGCAGCATTAGTTTAGCATTTAAAATGGCCCTTAAGAAATCTTCTAAGGCAACAGTGAAGTCCAGAAGAACATTTTATTGAAAAATTAGGCCATACCCAACAGCCAGAGAAGTGAGGCTGCCACAGCTCACACCCCCAGGCCCAACTAGTATTGATGCCGAGCGTGTATTCCCAGTAGGCACACACATACACTGCTGGCCCCACTGATAAACACAGACAGCACCAACAGTCTCACAGTGTTCCCCTTGGTGATAGATTTGTCTCCTCCAGGTGCTGGCATTGCAGACACATGAGCCTCTGACCCCTGGCCCCACTCCTGTAGCTGGCATGTCTTTTCACTCACTCCTGTCTCTACAGTCTCTAGCACCCAGGCACAAACAAACTTCAACAGCCCTGGGAGTCCCTTCCCCCGAGTCCGTAATTTGGGTTCTTGCCCACCCCTGGGCCTCTCGGCTTGTGGAGATAGGCCCGTGATGGGCTGATAGCTTCCATGATGGGCTTGGGAGAGGCTGGGCCAGAACATTATTTGGGCTCCTCCACCTCACATTACCTCTCTGTGTTCCTTTGTGGACATGACCAGAGGAGCTTTACAGTCATAACCTCACTAATTATGTCTAGGAGGCAAGGCAGACACAATATTCTTTCTTACAATCCAAGTTACAGATAAATATCCTTCTCTTTAACCAGGAATGGGGAGAAATACATTCCAGCCCCCAGACACGCTCCACAGCAGGAACTACATGAAGCATGTGAATAATGGTGAAGCAAAAGAACAGCAAAGAAAGACTTATCGTCTTTCTCTGATTACTACGGTTTGTCCGGTATCTATTTCAGATATTTTGTTGACTGTGGCTAGTAACAGTAGAAAGGCTGTTTCTAAACAGAAAAATTTAACTTCAAATTCAAAAAGGTTAACAAGGTAATGCCCAAAGAACTACAACCAACCTCTACATACATCTTTTTATGCTTAATAATTTCATGTTTGACACAAAAAAATGAGGTCTTGAAAGACTTTTAGTTTAAGAACAGCTTTTAGTATTAGAATCCATTCATATTCAGACTCAATTTACCTAGGGGAGAAGTTTTAAAATGCTTGATTCTCAAAGACTCTAATAGAAGTATTGATTTAATCTGTCAGCATTTTGTGCTGTGGTTCCACAATACCTTAAAGCTGAGTTACATCAGTTACTGCTGAGCCAGCTATGGTTCTTATCTGACTCAGGGTCCAGAATCCTAAACTGGCTGTAAAATTATTCACACACAACCCTCCTCCCATAGTTTACTACTACTTTAATTCCCTGAACTGGCTCACAAAAGATCAGTTGAGCTCCAGCATTCATGCAAAGATAGGAGTGGAACAGACTGCTGAATGGAAACAGGAAAAAGGATTTGACTGTAGCTGTATGTTTGATTGGCTGTCAGGAGGTCCTAACTTTAAATTCCATTTGAGGAAAATGAACATATGAATTATACAATGTCAAGTATTTTACTCCCAAAGCAGACCAAAATGCCTAAAGTCATCTTTGAACCTCCTACTTGCTTGCATTACCTTTTGTGATACATACTTCAGAAACTTTTTGTTAGTATGTTGCCATTCTATAGGAAGAGTAAGAGAAGACATTGTGCTTGTCTATCTCCTAAAGGAGCTCTGTAAAACTGCCTCACCACCAAAGATTCTTAAAGCAATGGCTGACCAAGCCAGAAAACAACAAGTTCTAGCTCTACCTAAAAGAATGGCCCTGACTGTTGCTAGGAAATCCACTTTCAACACAAACCCTGAGTTTGGTCGAGTGCTGGTTGGGAGCCTCCTGCAAGCTCTACTGAACATACACTAAAGGCAATTTAGGAGGCAAAGATTTAATCTGACTGAGCATCTATCGTCTGAAGGACAATGTTACCTTTCTTCAGAAACACCTCCCTCTCAGAGAGACATTGTGTTCTACTGCTCTGCAGGACAGTACTGGATGGGTCAAAATTTACTGTTAATCTTATTTTCAGGAAAAGATAGATTGTTTTATGATACTGCCTTGTGCATTTCAGGAGACAGGACACTAGGCTACAGGTATCTTTGGCCTGACCTTACACTTACATATACCTATCATCTTCCAACAGCATAGAACTGCTCATTATGTAGCAGGCATCAACACAGAAAGTAAACTATTGCTGTCTGACTGAAATACAAGCAATTAAAAAAGGATGGCTGTAAGAAAACAATTAAGCAACACGATGCACAGGCATCGCTAAAAGGTCTAGCTAAATATGTGTGCACATCTTCTCAAAGCAAGGCGGAAGATGTGTTTCACTCAGTATTACACCTCTGCATTTCAGCCTCTGCAATACTTTTACTTAATTTAAAAATAAAAGCATTCCCCCACTGTGGTGAGAAACAGTCATTTTCTAAAAGGGCAAGTAATGTCATTGTTTTAAAACTCAGAAAAACCCATTGCTAACTAGGAAACTACTTTCTTCCAGCCATAAGAGATTTTTCCTCAGAGAACAAGCTCCTGGCTACTATATTCTGCTTGCTTGTTGAAGCAGAACTTCCTGACAATTATCACTAGGCACATCAACTCAGCTATGCGGTTTCTGATTGCCCTGGATGCTTCAATAAGTGATCCAATCCTCCTAACACTGAATAACAGAAACACATTACAGACAAATACCAAGTAACAGAACAGGGAGAAAGACTTCTAGTGTTAAGGCAAACTACTTCTTAGTGACAAATGCCACATAAAACCTATCAGACCTTTCAGAATCACAAAATCTTTGTCCAGCTGATGTTGCCAGGACAGCACTATTACTCAGGACACATACCAGAAACTTAACGGTGCTGTGAGTAAGAAAAAAAAAAAAAAGCAACTTCCAAAGTGGGGGAGCATTAAAACAAACAGCCAGCTTACCCTTCCTGCCCATCCTCCCTCCAGCAACCTTCAACACCAAAGAAAGACCACCCACTGCACTCTCACTCTCAATTTAACTACCTCAAATTCAGTGTTTGTAATTGATATTTTCAGGTTAAAGATGCATCTGAAAACAAAGAAACACCTTATTTCATAGTTCACACATTAGTTTTCTCAATTTTCAGGGCTCCTGACTGACGAAAGAAATATAAATTAGAAGGAGTTTGCTGGAATACCACATGCTGGGTCACTGAAGAAGTAATTTCATATTTAAAGTAAATTTCATATTTAAAGTTTTTATTGTGTATTGAAAAGAGAGTTTATATTCTGTATCCCACATGCGCTCGACACATTACTTTGAAACAAGAAACTTCGAACCTGAACTTCTTGCCAAGTTCAATTAAAAATATTCAACTTCAAAACTGACTTTCCTCACCGGAGTCTAAGAGTTCTTCAATTAATGACACATCACCATGAAACACAGCCTTCTTTAACGCTTCATTCTTCTCTGCCTGCAACATTTGATCCAACTCCTAGATAAGCAAAGAAAGTTAATTCACAACCTACTAACTGTTTCAAGGTAGAAACTACAGCTTGATTTCAGTATAAAAGCACTAGTGATCTCTGTAAGGACAAAACGGGGGGAAGCAGGGTAAAACTTTCCTTCCATGTCTTTAGACCTGCTTAGGGTCTACTGTAAAATCTAAGTTTTGAAATTAACTTTTCAGAAAGGGCCAATTCTCTGAAAATATTTATACCTTCTTTCTCAGCAGAGCTGCTATCCTCCCATGCTGCTCTCAGTTCTTAAGGGTATTTGATTTCAGTTAGGATTCTTTTTCATCTTTTGGTGCTAGAAAAGCATTGCAACACATTTCTGTGCATTTTTTGTACATTTCACATGTTGCAAAGCATAACGTTAAAAATATATGTCTATCAGACATAAAAGTTATGAGTTTGGGGCAACTTAGCTCAATGACTAGCTGTCTGGCTTAATACACCATGAATCCACTGCTGGGAAGAGTTACCGTTTCTCTTTCCTCCTACCCCTGTGGTGGCAGATATTTTGTGTTGCTGCATCATAAACAGTTTGGCTGAAAAATGCCCTGACCATCAGACAGGTGCCTGATCCAAGCTCCTTTCAAAAGCATCACAGATTTGTTCTCTACTAAAGCTGCAGATGCAGCTGAAGACTGCTGCTAGCATTATCTAGATTATACAAAATGCTTAGACCCTGCTAAGTGGAGGAATATTCACCAGTTTCTTTGCAGACTGAAGTGGGTATGAAAAGAAGTTTTATTTCATGATAAGATTTGAAGTCATGAGAACCCCAATTACACAATTCTCCCCAGCACACTGTAGTCTTGTATTTCCAACAGCTTTTGTAAAGATTTTATTAAGTGCTTAGTGTCTAGAAAAACTAAAGGTGAGAAACAGCCAATAAAGTAATTCAGCTCTATTTTTGTTCTACTCAGCCAACAAGTTCCAAACAACGCATATCTTTGGACAGGAACCTCAATTTAAAGATCAAGGCCCCCTTAAAAACTGACTATAACCTTTAGCACGAGTACTGCAAATATGCAGTTATGTCCACTTTCCAATTCCGGCCATGGTACAAACCAATGGCTATGAAGCCGTGCAGAATCCACCTCACACTACCAGATGCCTCACACCTATTAGGTGCAATACACAATCACTGGTATTTTCAAGTTTGGAAGAAACAGTCTCAGAAATATAAATGCAGACCAGCTTTATAGGCCTCTGGTCATTTCAATATCTGCTGTCACGTTGAAATAGGGGCTAAGGTCTGTTATTAAGGGGGGAGAAAAGTGTTTTAAATAAAGATTAAGGTTTTATGTTAGAAGACAAAAGCCCCCAAATTTAGGTTTTTGCTCCTGGATTGAGGGTACACCACCATTACCCTGCTAGGGCACAGTCACAGAGGAGGCGCAGCGGCAGCCCCTCCCAAGGTCACCCTCCTCAGTGAGACACACCGAGCCCCACTCCCCTCACCGCGGTTTCAGGCCGACACTGCTGCCCCCCCCCCCCCAAGCCTCACCCCACACCAAGACCGCCCGGCCGCAGCCCCCAGGGCGCGGGGAGCGGAGAGACTTATCCCCACCTGCGGCTCATGCCGCACGACGCCGATATCCCAGCCGTCCTCGTCACTGTCGCCGTCCTCGTCGCCCCCCGCCACGGCGCAGGATCTCCACGGCGTGGCGGTCATCGCGCCCCGCTCCGCGCGCGTCGCCTCAGCGCCGGCAGGTCACGTGGCCCGCGCCGGCGGCGCCGCTTTCCCGCGCAGCGGGCTCGGCTGTGGCGGCCCGCCGGTTGCTGGGCTAGCCGGGGGGTGGAGCGACGAGCCTGGGCCGCGCCGGTGGCAGCGTTACAGCGTCAGGTACAAGTAGGGTAATATGGCTTACTAGTGGTTTAGCTGTGTGTAGGGGTGCTAGGTAAGGCAGCAGGTGTATGGAGTTGTTTCTCTAGATCCATGACTGGTCAAGGTGTTTTAATCCAAGGAAAAAGAAAATTGAGGTTTTCTCTCATCATTAACATCCCTAACTTAATAGCAGTTAGTTATGTGCATGCCCCATCCCTGGCTGTCTTCAGGGCCAGGCTGGATGAGGCTTTGAGCAACCTGGTCTAGTGGAGGGTGTCCCTGCCCATGGCAGGGGGGTTGGAACTAGATGGTCTTTAAGGTCCCTTCCAACCCAAACCATTCTGTGAGTCCATGAGTCCATGATTCTATGAATCTGTGTTACTTATGTGCATGTACGTGCACTGTTCCATAGCCTGAGCCTGTGGTAGTGGCAGTTCCACGCAGAAAGTTGAGCAGCAGTCACATGGAATAAGCTAAACTTCCACCCTGCTGCCTCCCACCCGGGCATCTACAGGCATGGCTTTCAATTTTGGTATCGTGGTTGGATTTCATGGATGTTGTGTCATCCATCAGAAGGTTCGCATGAAACTCTTTGAACAACAGGTGAGGAACAACATCTTATATTTCACTCACAGGCAAAACTGAGCTCGGAACACACCATGCCCCAGTCTGAAATGAATTTGGTCTTCCACTGAACAAAAGAGAACTGAAGGAAAAAGGTGGTCTTGGAGAAGAAGCAGGTGCTATTACGGAACGGTGAGTGTAATCCTTGCACCCATGAGAGCATAAAAGTGTAATTTTTGGGAAGTTACATTTTAACAAAAATTTCACGTCTTAGGAGGTGACAGTGAAGCATTTCTTCCTTTTTCCTTTCTTTTTTTTGTTTTGTTTTGTTTTGTTCTTTTTTTGGTGCAATGCAGTGTGTGAGGCAACTTTACCATGTTGGGAACTTGCAGGTTAGGTAGAGGGGTGGTTAGAACATACTAGGTACTATAAAAATCGCACTTATTAAAAAAAAAAACCCACCGTGGTCTACATATTTCAGCTATACACACCTGACATTTTTAACAGCTGTTTTTTCTGGATTTTAGTTGCTTCTCTGTAAAATATGACAACCTGTTTGCATAAAAGTATTATGAAAGTTGGGTTACTAACAATGAGGGACTCTGGTATGTTAACTTTGAGAGACTAGCTGAATATTTTAAATGTACTCCCATGAAAGAAACTTCCAGTTCTGGAAACTTGATAGAAATGCAAAAACCCTTCCTTTCACACAGCCTTCCTAGAACAAAAGATGCTAAAATTGAGTCAACTGTAATATAAACCTCTGTATAAAGGCTTAGCTTTATGTGCTTATTTTGGATTTACCTGCATATACTAAATGTCTGCTTAATTTGAGGGAGTTAATAACATTTACAGGATGTAATAATTAAATATTTTTTAGCCATGTCAATTCTTGCAATATTATAACTTTTACTCTCAAGAGTTTTCAGTTTTCTTATCACTGTCCTGAAGCTTTCTTAGGTCACTTTCTGCCTGCAGAGGAAAAGTAGAATTTATGGCATTGTCATCTAACTTGTGTCTCTAGAGGTCTACCAGTCCTCACCATTATAATCTCCGTATCCAGAATCAAGCTTCCATAATATTCTTTGTTGGCTCAGCTGTGTTACAGAACATGGGCGTGCTAGTGGAATTTATATCGCTAGCTGCTGAACTCTAAAGACAACTGAGGGTGCCTTTTTACAATTGACTCAATCTGGTACAAAAGCGTTGGTTCTAACTGGTGATGCTACTATCTATAGATTGCTTACTTTTGATACAATACTGATTATTTAGTATTTGATAGTTGTCATATACTTGTCGTGACTCAGATTTCAAAGTTTGAGATCAGTTGTTTTGGTTTGTGGTGTGTTGTTTGGGTTTTTTTTCCCTTTTCTCTGCTCCACCTCATGCATAATGTAAAATGTCACCACAGGCACTTCAATTGCAACCTGCATGCTGCTGCTTTGTTCAAAGGCCATCTCTCTTTAGAAAGGTCACCATCAGTAACCGGCCTGTAGTACTACAAAAAAACCCCTTTCAAAACCTCAGAGGGTAGAAGAGCCTTGCAGCCAGTGTACCTGATAGCTGTTTCAGATGTGAATACCTGGTCACGAAGAAGTTGATAGCAGGTGATCTCTCCTTAAGTATCTGTTTGGAATGGTAAATCAGACGTTGTTGTTGTGGACTCTCCCTTTTCTTTTTCACACTTGTGTACCAGTTTGTTTGTGCCCTTGAAGTGTGTCTTCATTTTTCAGCTAAGCATTCCCTCTTTTTGGTTGACAATATGGTAAATCCTGGCTGTCATCCATATTTGCCAAATACCACTATATTTTTACTTACTCTGGTAGGAGCAGTTCCCAACATCTTTTCCTCATTGCTATGCAGTACTCATTTTACATGCAGGAGGCAATTATAGAACAGCTCAAGCTGGGAAGACATCTCAGAATAATTTCCTGTATCACAAGGGGCATCGGAACAAGCACTAAAAAACAACTCTTCTATAAATACCAATTCTGTGTGTAGCCTAGCTCTGTGTACTTGCCTGCCAGTCTGTACTAAATATACCTGTTAAAAATACAGTGAGTAGTAAGGATAGCAACCACTGGATGCAGTAAGTAACACTATTCTTGTAAGAACCTATTTTTGCTCTGAATAATAGAACTTCCTTAATACATTTTTCCATCTCTCTTCAGCCACCCTCCTCGCTGGCCACACTTGCGTTCAGACTTAGCTTGTTCTTTTTCATCAACTGACTTTTAATCTTCTCTCATTACTTCTGGTATTAAATTGATTTCATTAATTGTCTGAACTCCTTCTGTATTTTTGTCAGTCTCATATGGGACTGATATGTGTATAGCTAAAAATTTTTATTCAAACATGGTTGCCAGAATATTCCAAAATATTTTAACTGGTTCAGTTTCCTTGGTCTCAGACAAAAATGCTGAATCGGCAACTATTTAAGGGCTTTGACTTTGGGAAAGTAATGTTCTTGGGTGGAGAATCAGAACTGGTAAATGTTTAAAGAGAATGACTCTATAAACTGTACTTATTGCAATAGCAAACAAAAACTAACAACAGCGCAGCTAATATTTTAGAGGTTTAACAGCAATAGCATTTTAGTGGAGTTCTAGATAATTCTCCATCACAGCTTCCAGTTGGAGTAACAGTCTGTGCCCTTCCAGTATTTTTCTTACGTTATTTTTGTCTGTGGTAACATTACTTAGAGCAAAAAGTCACTTAGGCTTTACCTTAATGTTAACTAGATAGTGCTGTGACAAAACTTAACGATACAGTGGGACAAGTGAGGAAAGGTCTTGAACCCATTCCTTTCATGTTCTAATTTATTCCTGCAGAGGAGGAAAGGGTGGGCTCTCCAGAAAGAAGGGACTTCATAATTGTAAGGGATTCGCATTCCCAGAGAGGATTAGTAGGTCTGGGTCTACTGAATTGATAAATCCACAGTAAATTTTAAGCTGAGGCACGGTGAACTATTAGCTGTACCAGTTCAACAGTTAAGGGCAGGACATCACACAGGAATTTGCATAATTAGCAAAAAGTTCCTTCAAGTAGCACAGGTGATTGCAATTTCACAGGTCACATTCATGAAACAATGTACTTCATAGTAGTTTAGGCTGTCCCAGATCAGTTTTCCACTGGCTTGTATGTACCTATAACATCTCTTATTTTCAAGATGTTTCACGCATAAAGAAGGGCTAATAGTACAAACTTTCACTCCAGACTGTAAGGCATTTATTCTGTAAAAAGTATTGAAGTCTTCTTTCCGTGATGTCTGAAATCACCTTTTGTGTTAAACCAGTTTTAGTTTTGCCATCCTGAAATTTTGTTATAAGCTGCTGCACTACAGCAGATTGAGTCATTCATACGTATTTCAGTTGTTGTTCTAATAGACTTAACAATAGATGGAAAGCGTTTAGTTTCAGCTGTTTTGCTTCTGATAATTCATTTTTTTACAACTGTGTTCATCCTGGCCACTTTGCCAAATATCTCTGGGTATTGCGTGATCTAAAACTTTCAATCAGCTGCCAAAAGTTTGAGTATAAATTGCATACGAACTCTTTTCCTGTTCATAAAATCTGTTTGTTTTCTGGTGAAAGCCGTAAACCATTGCCAAAATGAGACCATATAAACTAATTGGGGAATTCATGGGCATGGTGTAAACTTGAATCCTTTTCAGGACCTCCTAGATACCAGTGTCCTGAAAATATGTCTCACAGTAATGTATAAAAACCCTACAAGAGGAGTTAGGATGTTGAAGATAATTTCTTTTTTTTTTTAATGTCAGCCAGGCACGTTTTTAGCTTCTTTCTGTATAACCTTGAAACTTTGATCTGTATAGCAAATCCATGTCAGAATAATTCCTGCTATTACCAGATGCATCCTCTCTGTTAAAAATTCCTCATTCCTCCACTATCTACTCCGTTCTACGCTATTTCTTCCCCTTAATCTTGACTGGCAGCACTCCCGCTTCGTTATCATGTTGCTGAATGGTAAGTACTTTTCTTTCAGCCTGTTCATTCTCTCCTGATCCTCAGGCAGGCACTTCTAATAGTAATGTCTGTCTCTTAGAAACTCAAATATTTGAGTATACTAATGGCTGTTTATATGATCAAGTGGTGCTTTGAACTCTCTATCCCATTTACCTTTTTTTCTGATATATCACTTTATCTTATCACTTTTATCAAGTTTGAAAGTTATCCAGATTCTGTCAGTATTTTCACGTATTTAGTATTTTTGTTAGTTGCCCCATTCTTGCTTTGTTCTGATCAATTTAGAAACAATATGGCTTCTTGGAAAAGGGGCTGAATCAAAAGTTCTTTTTGCTTTATTGTGTTTGGTGGTGGTTGTTTTTTTATTTTCTTAGCAAAACATGCAATCTCACTGTCATTTTTTGCATACTGAACTACCTTGCTATCATAGGTTTACCTCAAGGTATTCAGTCTCTGATTATCTCTTATTTTTATGGCTGCTGGGGCTGCTCATCAGTAGTCTCTGGGCATTACAACAACTCCAACGCATGTACCATCTTCTTGGACTTGTTTTGCTGGATTTTATTTAAAAGTCAGGTTGGTGGTTTATATTATAGTCTGTGATGCTGGCTCTCCAAATTGATACCAGTGATTCAGAGCTCCTAAAGCTTCACAGCTGAAAAGATCTGCTCAGCCCCACACTGAATTCCCAGGATGTGCTAACTGGACTTTGCTACTGATTGCTTTTATCTGATTCATCTCTTCCAGAAAAGTCGGCATCTCTTTTACGTCTGCTTTAAGTTCCTCTCTTTGAGAGTAACTGTGATACCATCCACATCCCCAGTCGTATGAACTAAAATCATTATAAGCATGAACAATTAGAACATGCTCTGTGGGAAAATGATCCAAAAATGTTGCAGTGTTTTCTAAGTGTTTCATACTTGCATTCTTATGCTACTTTCCACACTTCTGTCCAGAAGTGTCTAACTGTGGAAGAGACTGTTGTGACCACTTCTGGGTACTCTGTCTAAGCTGGCCCAATAACAGGAAGCTGTAAGACTTCCTTATTGGCCAGGTGAGGGCAGTTAAGCACTGGGGATGCCCTGACTGGCTGTCTAAAGCAATGACTACTGCGATTGCAGAGGAATGTTCCTTCCCTCTAATAAATCCCTAATATTTAAATGGTCATAGTCCAGCCTCCTGTCTGCGCATATTGAATGATGTCACTACATAAGATCCTGTATGTGTATCTGCATCTTTTTTCCCCAAGTCTCTAACCACTGATACAACTCCTTCATTCAAGTTGCTGTTGGCATAGATATAACAGTTCCCTCGTTACAAAAACCTTTTATTAGTCCCATTAGTTTCAGTGCATGGTCTCAGAATTATCAACAGGCACTAGTATATTAAAAAACATACCTCCTGTCTAATTTATGCATGAAAATCCTCAGCAGTTCCTATCCATTTTGATACTGTAAAAATGCCCTGAGGCTTAATCATCTTATATCATAGAATCACAGAATGGTTTGGGTTGGAAGGGACCTTAAAGATCATCTAGTTCCAACCCCCCTGCCATGGGCAGGGACACCCTCCACTAGACCAGGTTGCTCAAAGCCCCATCCAGCCTGGCCTTGAACACTTCCAGGGGTGGGGCATCCACAGCTTCTCTGGGTAACCTGTTCCAGTGCCTCACCACCATCACCATGAAGAATTTATCCCTCATATCTAACCTAAATCTCCCCACTTTCAATTTAAACCCGTTACCCTTTGTCCTGTCAGTACAGGCCCTTCTAAAAAGGTCTCCCTCCAGCTTCCTTGTAGGCCCCTTCAGATACTGGAAGGCTGCAATAAGGTCTCCCCAGAGCCTTCTCTTCTCCAGGCTGAACAAGCCCAGTTGTCTCAGCCTGTCCCCATAGGAAAGGTGATGCAGCCCTCTGAGCATCTCCGTGGCCTCCTCTGGACCCACTCCAACTGGTCGATATCCTTCTTATGTTGAGGGCTCCAAAGCTGGATGCAGTACTCCAGGTTGGGGTCTCACAAGAGCAGAGTAGAGGGGGAGAATCCCCATCCTCATCCTGCTGACCACCCTTCTCTTCATGCAGACCAGGATATGGTTGGCTTTCTGGGCTGCAGGTGTACACTGGCAGCTCTTGTTGAACTTCTAATCAACCAGTACCCCCAAGTCTTTCTTCTCAGGGCTGCTCTCAATCCATTCTCTGCCTGGTTTGTATTTATATATACCAGAACTATTCAGATTATCAAAGGTATGGTTTCTTCTCTGTTCATGCAGATGCATAAGCTGCCGAAACAGCTGTTGGCTCTAGATTCCTTTCTCCTAATGCTTTCCTACAAAACATACCTTGCACTAAACCCGTGGGATCCCAGTTGCCTGACTATGGGGCTCTGTAATGAACAGGTGGGCTTTTGCCCCATGTAGTTCTTTCCTATGTTCCTCCTTCAAATAGCCATTCCCTTTACCAGATCATCCAAATTATCATGGAATGTATCTGAAGTCCAGATGTATATGGGGAAAAATGGGGCACGTGGCTTGTACTAATAATCCATGATCACAGATTTCCTTTGCCACATCAGTCAATTGTAACAAACCTCCATTTTACTCCTTGGCTAACTTGGCCAATTCCCCCCAATTTTATATGTTCAGCATGGCATCATATGGTATGGAATATCCATTTAGACAGCTGGGGTCAGCTGTCCTGGCTGTGTCCCCTCCCAGCTTTGTGTGCCCTGCCGACCTCCTCGCTGGTGGTGCAGTGTGAGAAGCTGTGATGTCCTTGACTTAGTGTAAGCACTGCTTAGTGACAACTAAAACATGTTGCCTCTGCAGTTGATCTTGCTTAATTTTACCAGGACCTAAAAGCATCACAGCAAGAAAGAAAGCTGTGTTATTGTACAGTACCTATTATCTTTCCAGGTAGACTTATCTGAAGGAGGAAGAAGACAAGGTAGGGAAGGAAAGGAAGTTGGTCTTTGTACTGAGAGTAGGGGTAACATTTGATTTCTACCAAGCTGAAGTCAAAGGAGGGTACCTATGGCAGGAGGAGAAGAGGATGCCAGTGGACAAGGCAGGCTCCTGTGCCACTCAGTAGTACTGACCATTTGGAAGGGTTTCTGAGATTTTCTCCATTTTGTAACGTCATCTCTGTTTCCTTGAGCCCTCTGTTACATCAGTAACTAACAAATTTGAAGAAAGATAAATTCATGTAAACAACTTCTAATATGTTTCCTTTCTTTGTTTATTTTTATTCCTTTTTTTTTCTCCCAGTGTCTTAATTTCTTACAATGAGACTGCTGCAAAAGAGTTTTGACAGGGCTTTTGAAACCAAACAAGAAGTCATATTTACAGACTCTTTTCCCTACAAGATAACATTAAAAACACAACATGCATCCCTAGGCATTGCGTTGGCTAAAATAAGGTCAGATCAGTACATTAAGAATGGAATTTTTATGTTTTACTGGGTTGTGTTCATACTTAACTAAAAAGACCTTTACACACTGAATCTTTAAAAAGAACCAGGGCTAAAAAATGAGTACAATATTGAAAACGCATTTTAAAAAATGTTCACTGGATTGTCATGATAGGAATAGTATTGCAATCTGGAGTAGAAGAAAATAGGAACTGAACTGCCACAGCAGACAATTATTTTCTATTTCAAATGCTTGTAGTACATGTGCTGTAAATAATTACAGAAAGCTGTTTGCATGGTGGTTAAACATAATGAAGAATGATGTTTTCATCAGTCCACAATAGCTTTATTTAGAAAATATATATAGTTCATGCTGAAGTTGTAGTGTTACATGCTTAGTACTGCTGCAATCAAAGGACACGAGTGAAGCGAGATGTAAGAGGAGGAAATGCTGTCAGCTGTTTGCAAAGACCTATTATTTGCTGAACAACTCAGCTTAAACCTGCTTCGCTAAAGGCATCACCAAACTCGGGCCTGGTCTATACCTTGGAAATTGCACTCGCAGGCTGCCCAGTCGGTATTGAATGTCAGAAAGATCAGTGTTCTAGTCTGGGATGACTCGTAAAGCTCTGAGTACCAGTTATTGTTGAGTGAGGTGGTTGCTGTGCTGTATGTAAACACTGATGAGTGGTTACTGATCTTTTACAGTAGGATTTCTGTGTCTACCTAAAAATAATATCTAGAGTCTTGCGTTTGAGGTATGGAGATACTTAGGTTTCTGTGATTTCCATAGAAGCTGTGGATGCTTGCACATCAAAAAGAGTATTTAATACTGTATATGCAGGAGTGTTGGTGGTGTTCATCATGCTGCTTGTGAGTACTTTACCTAGTAAGTTAACTTTTGCAAAGCACCTTGAGATCTTCAGTTAAGCAATTATATAATTCTAAGATACTAAAAAGTGCACTAAGTTTTGTAACAAGTAGTAGACAAAAATCTGCTAGTAAGTCACAGATTTCTCCTGAAGTGGATGATACCAGGCTAATAAATGTCAACACGTTCATTTCTGGTAACATTTTTTTTAAAATGTTTTAATAATTTTGTTGTTATTTTCTACAACATTTACCAATACTGCGATGTTTAATTTAATGGGTCTTGTTCATTTTGGACCTGTTCCTGTTACAGTGTTATGACAAAACTCACCTGTGCTGCTTTACAAATCGGCTTCAGTAAAGGTGATTTAATTTGAAGTTTTGTTGCTTATGTCCTAATAAGAAAATTTGGTCCTAGGCCTGCTTGCCTCATTGTTAATAGTGATTATTATTAATTTTAGTGTATGAGGCGTATACTTTGTGTGATGTAGCTTTGTGTTGTAGTACAGCAGTCTAAAGAAATACACTATTTCTTTAGCTTCCGGTACAAAAAGTGCCACTCTGAAGTCAGTGGACATTTGGTTGTCAGCCGTGGATATGGCAGTAGTTGACATAGTTGTATGGAGAACTCCAATTCCGAGGTATAATAAAATTTAGTTTCCATATTTGTGATAGGATTGTGTCATTTTCTCATCTTTACTCATAACATAGCATTGGAGTGTATTGCACTCGTTCATCTAGAACAGCTCGTGAGATTTCTGCTGATTTTTTCACCCTGCCAGATGTTTGTCTAAAAACTAGTGGAAGACGGTAGTCTGTTACATGCTCCTTACCCTGTTCTTCTGTACAGTGGTCTAAAACCATCGCTGTACCTGTTCAGAGGTAGGGGAAGACATAGCGGGAAAGAAAATTGGACTTCGTATGCTCTTGGACTAGTAATTCCTTTACAGCAAAAATGGGCTTGTGCTAAAACTAACTCTTGAAATTACACACTGTCTACACACTGTGTTTTCGTGGTAAGTACAGGAAAAGTTCTATAAGCCTCGACTGCATTCAGCACTATTAAATATACTTGTAAACACTTTTTGATCCTAATCAGCTTACATTAAGGTTTGTCATTTTCTGTATATATGTTTGATGTCCTGTGCCAAGAATACACTGGAAAAACACATCTTCAAAGAAGTGTTAAATATGACATTCAAACCTCATCTAAGCCTCATCTACATTACCTAAACAGCATAGCATGAATATTTACAAATAAATGAGCAGACAGCTGTGTTTGCTGGAAGAAACTAACTTTGTAAGGAATTAACGTGACCTTTTAAGCATAATTTAGGCTTGAAGAGAGTTAGCTTAAAAAAAAGGAATTAGATTTCTCCATTAGATCTGGAATCAGTGTTAAGGAAGTTTATGCTTTCAGAAAATTTAGAATTAATTCATCATTTTTTTCTTGCTTGCATTGTTTCTACTTTTGGTATGTAAATATGACTTTCGTTTAACATCTACTTGTTATTCAGGCCTTTTTATTTGTATGCATTAACAAAATAGTCTTTTGTTTTACTTGCCCTTGACATGTGCTGTTCGTTTTGTATCACATTGTGACGCTATAGCTTTGAGGTTACAAAGCCGCAAATCACGTTGTGGAAGAGACCGTGTCACAGTCAACAGCAAAGAGGCATTTCATGTCATGTCACGTCATGTTGTGGCTATTAACTGACACTTTTAGAATGGCAGAGCCCCATATAACAAAAAGACCATAATGCATAGGAGTAGGTATTTAGTATGTATATATTCACCGAAAATGCCATTACAACTCTGCCTTTTGCATACTAGTTTAGACTTGTCAGAATCACTTTCATCTTTCCTGGATTGGTACCAAGATATTTTGCTTCCAACTGTTCTCCCGATCTGTGAGACAAAAGGTGATGTAGTGAATACAGTGTCAGGGTAAGAACAAAGAATTTCCCGTTGAGAGTGCATGGTGTGCTCGAAGGGCAGGATCCCTGTGAAATGATGGTTCCTAGATGGTTTCTAGTGGGAATGCTTGCTTCTTGTATCCATACTGTCTAATTTCAGACTCTTCATTTTCATTTGAGAAAATGCGATAAACAGTCCTGTTGAACGAAGGAAAAATTTCTTCTTTGTTGTTTTTGCTGACACAGTTTATTTAATTGCTGCCAACAGAAAATCTAATGAGTCTTCAGTCGTTTTGTTCGAGTGTGAGTGGATCTTTTTAATGCAGAGACACCTAGCTTAAATTCATGTACAAATTCTTTTTGTGAGATGTCTTTGAAACTTAGTTATGGAGGAAAAAATTCAGAATGTGGGAACTTGGAGAGAAGCTAAAGAATTTCTGAGGAGATGATGAGTAGTCATCCATCTGACTTTCTCTCACCTTCTGCCGCTAGGCCAGAGAGTGAACAAAGACTTCATGAGCTACAGCCGTAGCCACATGGTGCCTGTAGTTCCATGCAGCACAATATAGAGCCTGCTGAAGTGATAGGTGTCTGAAAATCCCATCTCTGTTTGGAATCATATTCTGTCATTTTTGAGAAAAACCCTGTTGTTATGTCATTAATTTGGTAAATGGGATATGTGAAGGCAGTAAATTGAGATGTAATGGGCTAAATCTGTCTGTGCTCTGATGGGTGCATACTTGCAATTTTTGGATTTGTGCCAGGGGTAAGAATGGCACCACATAGTTTTGTCTGCATTGTCCTAACAACTATATCTAAGGATGGGCATGAGTTCATTCACTTGACACAATGTCATAACTGACTTGGGGGAAGAATTCTCAAAATGCATTGTTAACTTGTCATAACAGACCTCAAGAAGTCAGCTAGCCCAACCCTTGCACTGAAGCAAAATGCAGCATACCTGTAACTTTCTTGGCAAATGTTTTGTGTAACTTGTCTTCAGAGGGAGACTGGCAGTACTTCCCTACCCATAGAAGGGGAAAACTTTTCTGGTCCTCTTTATTTCAAGTTATTTTAGTTCTTGTTTTTGTTAGGCAGGGGGATCAACTGTCCTTTTTAGATATATGGGAAGATTTAGGTCTTAGAGGCTAAAAATTTAAGCACATCACTCTTCAGGTCTTTTCCCAGACCACAATCTTTTTCTTACACAGTACTACACAATAAATGGATTCAGTGCTCCAGCTGAGCTATAACCCCAGCGCCAAACTTTAGCAGTGTAATTACTTTGCATGGTCTATTTATGCCACTTCTTTTAATACATTTCACAACTCCATTTGCATTTTTAACCCCACTTAACTTTGTTGAATTATTGAATTCCCAGAGTATTTTCCACAGAACTAGTGGGGTATTCATGCTTCCTATTTGTGTCCTTGACTATTTTTTTTTCCTTCATACTTGGTGTTTAAGACTTGCCTTATTGTATTAATTTCACATCACCTGTATGATGTCCTTTGTCTTGTATATTTGTTATGTACAATTTCGCACACTTTCTCCTCTTTATCAAGATCATTTTACTTGAATTACAGATTTATTGGTTCTGAAACATTGTCCATGACACTGAAATTTATCTTCCTGTTTGTAGCAGTGAGCAAACAAGCAGATGTTCCTTTTTGTACTTTCGTTGTATATTTCTTTACTTACATCTGAGTTTTCTAATATGTCTTTTCCTATCTAATCACAAAAGCATCTTCTCTGGAAAAAATGGGAAAAATAGGTATCATGATCTTGTAAATCTGAATCTGTGTGTACCAATTTCGATGGCAACCTGTGATGTAAGTTCAAATGTAATGTTTTCTGTTTAACGTTTCAGGCGTACAATTGTTAGACATTCAAGATTTACTACAGTGATGATTGCTTTGTAAGTGTGGAGGAAGCACGTAGCTCAACAACATCAAACAGTTACACCTTAATTTGTTCCTTAATAAAAGGTGAATTTTCCCAATATATTACACCAGTTTTACAAAGACATAATAATACAAGCTCAAAAAAGCTATTTTGACTAGAGCACTAAAATAGACTTTGAAATGCCTGACTTCCTATGCATATCAAAAGTGTAGAAAGGTCTGTGTGACATTTTTAAACCTTTAAACGGACAGAATAAATATTTTCAGACATGAGCGCATGATGTCAATCACCTGAAGTATTTAATGTCTACCAGCAGGTCTAGTGAGGAACGGTGTTAAATTTTAGTGCAACATGATAAATACAGATTGTGATAAGTGGTGTTCCTCAGGGGTCGCTATTGGTGCCGGTGCTGTTTAACATCTTTGTCAGTGACATAGATGGTGGGAATGAGTGCACCCTCAGCAAGTTTGCTGATGACACCAAGCTGTGTGGTGCCGACACGCTGGAGGGAAGGGATGCCATCCAGAGGGACCTGGACAGGCTGGAGAGGTGGGCCTGTGCCAACCTCATGGAGTTCAACAAGGCCAAGTGCAAGGTCCTGCACCTGGGTTGGGGCAATCCCAAGCACAAGTACAGGCTGGGCAGAGAATGGATTGGGAGCAGCCCTGAGGAGAAGGACTTGAGGGTACTGGTGGATGAAAAGCTGGACATGAGCCGGCAGTGTGTGCTGAAGTGGCCTACAAGAAAGCTGGGGGACACTTTTTGCAAGGGCCTGTAGTAACAGGACAAAGGGTTTAAATTGAAAGCAGGGAGATTTAGGTTGGATGTCAGGAAGAAGTTCTTCAAAGTGAGGGTGGTGAGGCACTGGCACAGGTTGCCCAGAGAAGCTGTGGATGCCCCATCCCTGGAAGTGTTCAAGGCCAGGCTGGATGAGGCTTTGAGCAACCTGGTCTAGTGGAGGGTGTCCCTGCCTGTGGCAGGGGGGTTGGAACTAGATGATCTTTAAGGTCCCTTCCAACCCAAACCATTCTATGATTCTATGATGATTCTATGAAAATAGTAGTATATTGCTTGTTATGCTGTTATTGGAGAGAAACTCTGGGAAGACCCTGCTTTAATTACAGCTGGGTTCTAGTGCTATAATCAAGCAACCTAAAACATCTGATTGATCTATTGAATCGATAATCTCACTGCTGTACTTA
The DNA here is from genome assembly GCA_027574665.1 of Rhynochetos jubatus. Taxonomy (NCBI): domain Eukaryota; kingdom Metazoa; phylum Chordata; class Aves; order Eurypygiformes; family Rhynochetidae; genus Rhynochetos; species Rhynochetos jubatus. The sequence continues at coordinate 26,309,326 of CM050652.1, read as the reverse complement.
CTGAATTGCTTTTGGTAGACTATTAAAACTGCAGCTATCTCTTGAAATTGTACTGAAGGTTTTCAGCAGGTGATAGTACAAAAAAGATTGGTATTTTTTTCCAGAAAACCTGGGGAATAAGGGATTTTATACTAAGGCTTCTAGAAGCAGTGAGTAATTATTAAGCTACTTCTAGTGATACAGTTAATGATCAAAACAGCAATGTAAAAGTATAATCGGAACAGTGGATTAAGTATAAAAAAAGGCAGTGTTTTTCATTTGGTAATGTAGTGTTCAGTTCACAGCATTGAAACTGCTGTTTGAAAATAAATTTAATCAAAGGCATTTTGTGTGGGAGAAATAGATCTAATTGATCCAGAGATTATTAGAAGGCAAAAAGAGAGGTTCTCTATTGATTAGGTTGGGTTTTGTGTCATGTGCTTTATCTGTTACTGAGCTGCAGTGGAAACTTAAGAAACATCCCATTTGGTTTGGTTATGTAGGCTATTGTTTACCTTTCTCTGCCTTCATTCTTTCAGTACTAAAAAAATATATATATAAAATTTCAGGAAGTAGAATCTAGGAGCCGTTTTTAGATAAATGGTATCTGAAGCCTTCTGAGTTTTGCAAGCCTCTGACGGGTGTGGACCCTGGCTCCAGTTAGGCCGAGTGATTCAGAATAAACGTCAACCTCCTAGAAGAGCACAAAGGATATTTTTTTAGTAGAAACTTAGTGCCTGAAAGTCATGGATCAGGCAGGGAAATCTCACTCAACAGTTGCTCCCTTGGTGGAGCAGTACTGATCCACACTTATTTTGATTTAATTCTTCATGGTTATATTCCTGAGGGATATCCTGAGTGGGAATTAATTGCTCTCTATGCATTTACAACTGATGCAGCTATGGAGAAAATTTCAGCATTTCTTTTTCATGAGCTCTGTTATATGGAGGATATTCCTTCTTCACTGTTTTTAAGATCAACTTTTCATTCTGTCTTTAGCAATGTTCTTGCTGAGGATCAGGGGTGGCCGGATAGTGCTAACTTACCTCTGTGTTTGTTGTTAAAAGGCCACCTTCTTTCTGCAGTGGAATCTGTTTGCTGTTCCTGTCTGCCGAAGCAGAGTATGTATGACAAGCTACCAACACAGGTTCGTTGGCTATAGAGAATGTGTTATACTGGGTGCAGGCACTTGATGTTCTAGCCTGTTTTGAGAGTGAGTTTTCCCCCAGGCATTTTTAGCAGAATACAGACATTTGTAGTAAGACAAGAAAGTGCTTGAATGGTGAAGAAATGTCTTATGGCTTAGGAAAGCCTCATCCTCCTATCTTCAGTATTCAGAATTTCTATGACATTTTTCAAGATAGATATATTTGTTTCAGTTTTCTTGTTTAGTTTTGGGGTTGGTTTTTTTTGTTTATAATATTTTTTTCCATTTCCATTTTTTCCACATGAAATGAGGTGTGTCAGCCATGCCAGTTGAGTTTTAGCCGTATCTTTCAGCATTGTATCTATTTAAAAATTCTCTTTTCATTTCCTTTCCTGGCTTAATATTTGAAGAATAAAAGTTAATTATTTCTGTTGCTCCCTTTCTTCTAGCCTTCAGTGTTTCTGCTCTCTCCATAGCATCTATATGGGGTTCTGGGAACACAACGTTCAACTGTTTTTTCTAGCTTTGGTCTTTTTACTGGTGCTCTTTTTTCTTAAGGAAGGAGGTAAGAAATCACAACACACCTCTGTTTAACTTATTCTTTCTAAAAATCACAAATGTCTACTGTTTATGATTTCTCTTTTCTTATGCATCCCAGGCATCCTCCTACCCTCCCAGGTGTGCCCTAGCTGGGTGTACCTGCTTTTTCAAAAGCATGCTTGGTCTGCTTTACTCAGAGGAGCAAAGAGCTGGCTGAGGTTGGGAAGAGTGAGCTGAAAGAGGGGCCTCTAATGGGAGAGAAACACCTCTCCTATGAAGAAAGGCTGAGAGAATTAGGCTTGTTCAGTCTGGAGAAGAGAAGACTCTGGGGAGACCTTATTACAGCCTTCCAGTACCTGAAGAGGGCTACAAGGAAGCTGGGGGGGGACTTTTTACCAGGGCCTGTAGTGACAGGACAAGGGGTAATGGGTTTAAATTGAAAGTGGGGAGATTTAGATTAGATATCAGGAAGAAATTCTTCATGGAGAGGGTGGTGGGGCACTGGCACAGGTTGCCCAGAGAAGCTGTGGATGCCCCATCCCTGGAAGTGTTCAAGGCCAGGCTGGATGAGGCTTTGAGCAACCTGGTCTAGTGGAGGGTGTCCCTGCCCACGGCAGGGGAGTTGGAACTGGATGATCTTTAAAGTTCCTTCCAACCCAAACTATTCTATGATTCTATAATATACATGCTGCTTGCTCTTATTGTTACATCATGGTTTTCTCACAATCTGAAAACTTGTCTCGTTTCTTGTATCTTACCTTCGAACCAGAAGTAGTTTGATGAAAGAAAGTGTCATTTTCTGTATGTTTGTGTTCAGTAGAATCCCAATTAAGCTAACTATAGTTAGTATGACAGTAATAGGGAAAAAATGTATAACGTAATGGAGTAAATAAACTGAAAACGTAGCTCATTTGTTATTTCAAAATGATGAAATTACTGTATGTCCAATGGATGCACGTGTTCCTATTCTTTAGTTTTCTTGCTAGTCCTCAGATGTTCCTTATTTTCTAGCTCTAAAAGGAGAGTCTAAAGCAGTACTGTATTTCTGTCAGAATAAGATTTTATTGACACAAATTAAGACAAACTTTGTTAGTTTCATGCAGCCAAATGCATATGATGGACCAATCTACTGTGGTTGCCAGCCCTAGCCAGGATCCTGTACAGGATGCCACAGTAACAGAATGTTTTGTGATAGACTGCATATACCAGATGTTCATACAAATAGAGATTGTCTTAAGACAAAGGCATTTCAGATTTTGATGAATAACAAGTGTAAATGGGTTAAATATTTCCCTTTCTATGTAAATACCTGTTTGTGTCCTGAGTCCTTGTAAGCCTAACAAAGTTGTGGGTCATTGACTTTCACAGCTTAATTAGGTGTTGAATAACAAATGCATTTCCTCTTACCTTTATATTATGCAAAAGTGTAAACAAAAGTGCTTGATATTCTGTCTTTTCCATATTTCAAATACATCTTTTTCATTGTTCTCTAAATTCTGCTGTATTGTTGCATTGTTTCTCAGAAAAGATGAATGAGACAGAAACAAGTATTTGATAAGAAATTGTTATGTTTCTCTTAGTATAATGGAATATTTTTAGTTTCTATCTCATAACTTAGACTTACACCTTGTGTTGTCCACTCCTGTTGAATTGTGCTGTCTACAATTAGACCCACAGCTGGTTCTTTTCCTCAGTGGTTATACTAATTTATAACCTATCAGAGTACATGAATAGATCATATTGTTCCTTTCATACTGGCCCAGGGAAGTGTAAATTAAGTTTTTGTATGCCAGCAAGGGAGAAGTCTATCCAAGGGTGGATTATTAAATTCCTGTTTTTAATGTGTGCAATAAATGTAGTTAGAAATAAACCTGTTATATCTGCAAATATTTTCTATTTCTTAAGTAAGGAAACCAATGTGTGAGTTATAATTCTTTTCATGTATACCTGGCTTTTTCAAACTCTTCTTTTGGAAAGTATTTATAAGCATATTTGGGTAACATTTGTCCACGTAAAGCTGACATTAAGCAATACAACAGTCCTTATTGTGGCTAGCTAATTATAGAAACCCCTGAGTAGGAAAATAAAAATGAACTTTTACAGTAGTATCTACCTATGTAGATTTTAGAGTCTAATCTGAAAATGCGTAATCCCATAAACTCTTTAGAACTCTTTGAATCTGTCATTTCAATGCTGTTAAATTTATGGAGTTTTTTTTCTCCTTATTTTCTCTCAAAACCCATTGTTACCATCTCTCTCCAGTCTCATGCCAAAGAAAATGGAGATAATCCATTCTCATTCTGCTGTGGGAAGAAACTGAGACACCTGAGAAGTTTGAGGATTTTGATTTGGTGTTAGGGGTTTTTTTTCTTCTATCAAAGAGTGTTTCAAGAAAAAAACCCCATCATTTCTCATTTGAAAGGTAGAGTTCAAATAAGGGGTTAGAACTTGGGTTTCACTGAACAGCTCATGGCTGTGGGTGCTTGACTGTCTTCAAGTGGAACAGCTTTAACAGTGCAAACTCAGAAGACTCATCTTAGAATGATCACCCAGGTGGTCTCTTACAGTGTGGCAGATCGTGGTTCAAATTCATGGTCAGAACTTAGTGGAGCATGAATTTCATCACCAGTTTTTTAAGTCTTTGCCTAACTCCTTAATCTTTGATTAATCTACTTTTTATTCCTTTACATATCAGCCATTTACATCCTTTACAGCCATTATATCCTCAGTATGTAAAGTTTGTTTTTTCAGTAAATAACTAAGTGAAAAGTCAGGGGTCTGAGTTGCTTTATATGGCTTAAATGTCCTTGCTCCCTTATTTTTTGCAGTGTAACTGTGGTATCCAGTATTTTACAATAAGCTTTAGTTTTTCTAGAACACTGGGAAGTATTTTCTGGCCAGCAGCATCTGGAGGTGTGCAGTATTGAACTGTTCTGCAGATTTACTTGCAACAGTGGCAGGCTGAGCTTGATGATCAAGCTTTACATTCCAGTGGCTTAGGAATTTTTATTAAAAAGTGTCATTGGAATTCTTAAATCTCAGGGATTCCTTCTTAAACGGAGAAGTGCTTATTTCAACTGGTTCTGTGGACAACTTCTTGAAGGCTGATACCTGTTTTGTCACTGATATCACTGGTCTGCAATTGTCTAACGTGATTCTTACCTTCCTGTAATGTAGACTGCTTTCTTGCAAGTATTTTGTAAAGTAAAAAAAAGGCAGTTATCTTCCATAGCTATGTACTTGTGGGTGTTTTGGGTTTGTGAGCCAAGGTTTTGGTAGCAGGGGGGCTAGAGTGGCGGCTTCTGTGGGAAGCTGTGAGAAGCCTCCCTGTGTGTGATAGAGCCAATGCCAGCCGGCTCCAAGACGGAACCACCACTGGCCAAAGCCAAGCCAGCCAGAAGCAGTCATAGCACCCCTGGGATAACATGTTTAAGAAAGAGGAAGAAAGGAAGAGATCTGCAGTGCAGAAAAAGAGAGAGAAAGCACAAGATGTGAGAGGCACAACCCTGCAGACACCAGGGTCAGCGGGGAAGGAGGGAAGGAGGCGCTCCAGGCGCTAGAGCAGAGATTCCCCTGCAGCTACTGGTGCAGACCATGGTGAGGCCGGCTGTGCCCCTGCAGCCGTGGAGGGTCATGGGGCAGCACAGACCAACCTGCAGCCCAGGGAGGGCCCCACGACAGAGCAGGGGCATGCCCAAAGGAGGCTGTGACCCCGTGGGAAGCCCATGCTGGAGCAGGCTCCTGGCAGGAGCCGTGGCCCTGTGGAGAGAGAAGCCCAGGCTGGAGCAGGTTTGCTGGCAGGGTTTGTGACCCCGTGAGGGACCCAGGCTGGAGCAGGCTGCGCCTGAAGAACTGCACCCTGTAGAAAGGACCCACACTGGAGCAGTTTTGTGAAGAACTGTAGCCCATGGGACAGGCTCACATTGGAGTAGTTCATGGAGAACTGTGTCCTGTGAGAGAGACCCCACGCGTGTGAGGAGTGTGAGGAGCCCTCCCTCTGAGCGGCAGAGGTGTGTAATGGGCTGACCACAACACCCCTTCCCAGGCCCCCTGCACTGCTTACGGGGAGAGGTAGAGAAAAGTGGGAGTGAATTTGAGCCCAGGAAAAAGGAAGGGGTGGGAGGAAGATGTTTTCAGATTTGGTTTTAGTTCTCTTTTAGTCTGATTTGATTTGTGATAAATTATTTTTTTTTACCCAATTCAAGTGGGTTTTTGCCTGTGACGATAATTGTTGAATGATCTCTCCCTGTCCTTATCTCGATCCACGAGCCTTTCCTTATATTTTCTCTCCCCTGCCCAGCTGAGGAGGGCAGTGATAGAGCAGCTTTGGTGGGCACCTGCCCTCCAGCCAGGGTCAACACACCACAGTGGGTTTCTCTTACTGTCAATTATGTAAATCACAGCTTTACATAAGTTTACACAAATTGAAGGATCTTGCTTTTAGCCTCAAAAATCTTAACTATTTAAAATACAGCTGCACCTGTTTGGCTTAGAACCAGTAGCTGCAAGGTCCCGTGATGAGAAACACTTTTCACCTCATATAAATTTTCCATTGTGTCCAATGTGAAAGGTTTTTCATTAAACTCAGTAACTCATAATATTCTGCTGTCAGCTGCCATTAAAAAAAAAAAAGACATCACTTCTCGTTTTGGCTGGGAGAAAATCCTTTGTGAAAGTGTCAGTCAGCAAGCCCAATCCTTGTTCTTTGGTACTTGAAAACATTATAGGTTTTCTGAAGCCTGACTAAACATGGGGGTTTACCCTACTAACCTGAATCTCAGCATGTCCTCTGGAAATGGGATGGACGTGGGCTGAGAATGCTGGAAAAACTGCATGGAGAACAGGGGATTGTGTGCCACCCAGCCCTTTTTCTTCATGTGGAGCACTTTCTGCTCCCTGTTCCCTCACAGGGAGCTCAAAGTCCTTGGGTAGCTCTAGGGGGGCGGTTATCCCTCCTTTCCTTTTTTTTTTTTTTTTTTTTTTTTTTTTTCTGAATGCTGAGGCTTCTTAGTGAAGAGACAATGGCAGAGGAAGTTTTTGCCTGGAAAAAAAGACCGCGTCTTACAGTTCTTCTGTAACCTGAATCACAGTGGTGATTGCTTCAAACCTTTTCCATTAAGATCAGAAAATATTTGGACCCATAGGGAATTATTTTAGGTAAGAATAGCATACACCAAACTAAGCACACTTTCAAAAAGCAGTGGGTTAAGGATTCATTGCGCTGCATAGATTCACACGGCAGAGTTTGTACCGCATGATCTTTGTGGTAGGGTTCCAGTAAAGAGGGTGCCAATCTCAGTGCTCTATCAGGAACTCAAGCTTTTTCTCTTTTAAGCAGTTGTAAATAATTAAGCACTTTTTGTTATGCTCTAGGTAGTTCAATAATCTCTGTTGCTCAACTGTTTTAAGATTGCCGGCATGTGCCTTTTACTGAGTCATAGAAGGTAACAGTCTTGGATTTTCGCCCTTTTAACCTCAATAATATCATTGTTCTAGGATTATTACATGACAGTATGAAGCGGAAGAAGTTAAAGCTATCTTTGGAAACATAAACCTTGCAAGCTTGTCAGACTTGGATTCTCAGGCTCTTAACTCCGTTCGCGTTTATTCTAGACTGAAAACAAACAAACCCTGAAGTCTTCAGAAAACTTTTTCCAGCTTGTTTTCTACTGCAGCTTCCAAAGAACCAAATATGTTTTATCAAGTCTGAAGTGCAAGAGTATGCCTGCCCCCCTGCCCTTCCCTCCATTTTTTTTTTTAAATTCAGGTGCCCTATCCTCCAGGACAGTTCTCACTTCTGATTAACAGTGTCCAATCTGACAAAAACCTTCACAAATCTTGGTATTATGAGGAATACTGCCAGTAGGGCTTTCACCATTTTAACAAATCTTTTAGAATTCATGCTTAAAAAATGAGTAGTATGACTTTCTTACGTAATCAAGGCCACAGCCTAAGCTTCCTCTTCTCAGACCCTAGTTCCCTCAGGACTTTATTTGATGTAAGCTTAGTCAGCGAGACCTCAGTGAATATTTTGATAGGTCATGTAGCAAGGCAGATCAAGATGACGCTTCAGCAGATCTAAAAGTCTTTACTGGTTTGGATGCACTGGGGTTCATCCATCGGTACAAATAGGAATGGGTTGTTTCGGAATCGTGCTTCTGAAGGAAATAATACATTTGCACTTCCCTTATTGTACATCAACAATTTCAAAAGGCTTAAAAATACCTTCCAGTTTAAAAACCATGTTCTTGCAGTTGTTAGTAACTCATAGACCTGATGGCAGCGCATGAACGTATCTGACTTTTGTCTGATGGTTCCTTCTAGTTTGACATATTTTTTGTTGCAAATTGTATGCAATTTGAACTGCTTGGAAGAAGTTGGTCTGGAGTGCCTGTAGAATCAGCCTCTGCAAATTCAGTATGAGTTGCACTAAATAACAACACACAGCTATTATTCTGTTCTTGCATCAGGCCTGTGATGTGTTCGTTGCTGTTTTCCCTTCTGGGATTTCCATGTAAGAGCTTATCAAAATGTGGTCTTCTTCCCATTTTGTCTCTCCAGAATGAAAGGTCTGGTACTTTCACAGTACTTCACCTCCTAGCTCATACCTTGTATCACAGAAATACATGCCTGATAGGAGATCTGCTCTAGTTTTCCTGGACTATTAAACTGTTTTCAGGATTTATTGAGACCATGTGTTGAATTGACATAGTCAGGCACTGATGATGCACTGTGGGAAAGCATAGATGACACTGCTTGCCAAAAGTATCTGGTACACGCAGATTAATTAGAAGTGTTAATCTGCAAATACTGAAAGCATTGGTTGAAGCAATTTTAGCAGTATTAAGATAATGCATTGGGGTACAGCTTTTATTCCTGTAAGTGGATCCAGCAGCTGTCAGGCTGGCATCTTCATCTAAAAATAAAATATTCTCTCCATCTGTATTCTAAAGGTATTACAAATGCAAACTCAAGATCTATTTGCCTGGTAAAAATCTGTGAATAGTTTATTATTTTTTAAACGAATGTGGCTGTAACTTTTATCTTGGTTATGATTCAGTTTTCATTATATTTCCTGGGAATAGAGAAGCTCTTTGGAATTCATAGCAGTATAAGCCCAAACTGACAAGCAATATGAAAAGCAGTTTGTTGCTAATTTACCTGCACCTAGAGAGTACTGTGGGGACTTCAACACCTAAACCAGGTATTTGTAAGCCATCAGGTACAATGGTTTTGTTGAATTATACATAAAATTCTAGTTAACAAAATTCTTTCATTGTTACTGCTTTACTGTTTTAAACCCTTTTTAAAGTTTGTCTCTATCTCGGTGTGTGAGTAGCTTTGAGACAATCACTTTCTTGTAAACAAAAACTTCAGGGTAAAGCAAAGCCCTACCCTATGGAAAGGTGGCCAGACTGCTTTCCCTCTTCCCAAAAATAGTTGGAAGTTAGATGAAGTTAGGCCATCTTACTAGAGATACTGGGGAGCTATACCTGACCCGTATCCGAAGGGCACTTATCTGAGGGGATTTGAAGCAAGGTCTCCCACCGTTTCTGAAATCACTTGGCATGAGGAAGTGAACCCAGGCTGGGCACAGGGAGGCTTGAGGGAAAGACCATGGTCAGATTAGTGGATCAACTTCCCTGCTTTTATTTTAAAAACAATCTGGAGAATAGACCGGACTGCTTTGGGGTTGAATGAAACTTTGTAACCAAAATAGTTTGCAGTTATTTAAAAGATTTGGAAAAATTTGAGGGTTCAGTTAGAAATTTGATTGATAGGTCTGGTTGCTTCAACCACCCCACAAAGAAAATAAATTTCACCTCGATACCTGTTTGCTGTCTCCCTATACCTGCAGCAAAGGACCTTGCGTTTTGGTTTTGTTGTTGAGGGTATTTTAAGAGTGAAGTTTTCAGAAGATTGGAATTACGAGACTGATCAAAACCCTTTTTCATTTTAAGCAACAACAAAGAGCTGGTGACAAAGTGTTACTTTTGGCAGCTCCTTAGCCTCATTTTCTAAGGAGATGGTACTTAATGTGATTGATCGTGCTTTCTCTTTCTACTAACAATTCCTACCCCTTCATCCCTTTGATTACATTCGGTAATCAAAGATTCAAATATAATTAATTTCTCCTAGACTTCTTGAAAATCAGTAGCTGGATGAAACCCAAAAGAGCTCCAGACCCCTAACGTACTGCTGTACCTAAAAAAGGGGATGCAAAACTCGACTGGTGACTCCGTGGCAGCTAAGGCAAATCTCCCCCTGCCCTGCCTTTCTCCTGCCTTGCCCCTTGCCACAGGGTTCGTGCCTGTACTTACCTTGGCACCAGCGCTAATTGTTTTCTTCCTCCGAAGTTCAGATCCCACTGAAAATACACCACCCTGGGGAGGTTCAGCTGGACCAGAAGCCTGAAGCAGCCTTACACGCTGGTGGTCCTGGAGGGGAATGGGAATGTGTACCCGAGGGCAGGAGAGAGGCCAGGGTTGCAGCCCCTGGGGTACAAATAACTTTAAGTCCGTGTGAACATGAAAGCATCTGACCAGCTGGTCTGTCTCCAACGTGTGTGACTTCAGACTGACCATGGCACCTTGGTTCTCGCCCGGCTGAGGTACCCTGCATAAGTGTGGTACCAGAGTTACTGGAGCAATGGCCCTAGGAACCAGTCTTTACTTGTCTATGATTGTCCCCCCGTTTGCCTGCCACTTGGCTCCGTAACTCTGCCTCGCTACGTTTTCTTCAGAGATAAAAAGTCAGATAGATGGTGCGGATATTATTACAGGATAAAGTAGCTGTTGTCATACTGTTGCATTTCTGTAGAAGTAAAAGAAGATCACGTCAATGAAATCCGTAGATAATACTAAAATTTGAGGTATTTCAGTCCCCAGAGAGAATAGAGATATTATGGTTTATTCTACTCACAGTAATGCTAATGATGAGTTTCACATTCATGTCAGCTGAGCATGTTCGAGATCCCTGAGAAGATTAGGAATAGCGGCTGCTCTGAAACTATAAAACGTTGTTAAACAAACCCTAAAAGGCAAGGAAAGGTATTGGTGGAAACATTGTGGAAACGTTCAAGAGGAAAATGGCAAGAAATAATTCTGTAAAACACAACTAGTTAAGAGTTTGTGACTGGGCAGGTTGTGTGTGTGAGTAGCTATTTGCAAACCTACGGAGCAGGGAAGTAATCACCGCCTGCTGAATGTAGTAGCCATGGCTAGTACTTAAGGAAGCAGGCAAAGAAAGTTTAGAGAAGAAATGTCCAAAATTAGGGATCTGGAGAGCTTGACAAATAAAAGATGGTGGAATATTTCTTGTAAAAAATTACAAAATCAAGTATGACTGATGGGATGTCTGTGTTAGTCCCACATTTGCTACAGATGCTCCTGAGTCAGCTTTGGAGGTAACAGCAACAGGAGATACTGTTGTGAAAAACACTCCATTGGCCATTGACATTTTAAGCAGTTTGGCCCTGATCCAGGAAAGGTTTTAAATGACTAACATACCTCACCTTCTACTGTAAATTACAAAAGAAGTCTAATCCCCCGTAGCCGGCGTGTGTTTTGCTCAGAAGACTCCGTTTCCAGTCTAAATTAGCATTTCACCGTTTTCTAACGAAGTGGAGTGCATGTCGGGGCTTTCCCAAAGAACGCCCTTCCGAGGTGGATGGAGCGTGTGGGATCACAGCCTTGCCCCGGGCCCGGCAGAGGGGGATCTGAGCCCTGGTGCCGGTTCCTACTTGAGCGTCCGGGTGCCCGAGCGCACCGGGGCCGGGGGAGCTGTCACGGCCGTATCAGGGAGCGGCAGGAGGTGCCTCCCTGGAGCCCGGCACCAAACGCCCGAAGAAGCCGGTCCCACCTCCTCCCGGCGGCCGCGGTGCGGGGTGCCGCTCCGGGTGCGGGGTGCGGTTCCACTAGGTGGCAGGATGCCGAAGGGCTCCGCGCTGCTGCCCGGGCGGATTTAGCCCTGCCTCTACGCATTGTCTGTGGACATGACAAAGTGCGGACAGTTTCCTGGAGCCCTGCCTGGCCCGTGTTTCTTACTGGTTTTGTCATTAGTAAAGCAGAATCGGGCAGGATCCGAGGGAGGTCTGAGACACAAAGGAGCCCGGTGCGGTGACAGGGTAAGAGTGCACCTCAGCTATCCGCAGCCTGCGAGGGAGAATTGCCAAGGCAAAGAGAAATTCTTTATGAAAACACAGTGGGGTGTAGCGAGAAGCGGTGAAATATAAAATGTCTGCAAAGTTTGCGAAGATAACAGCAGGTTAAACTGGAGTGCCATCTATAAGTCTCAGGGAAGCTCTGTACAGAGCCAGTTGAGACGGGAACGGCTGCACGCTTAGGAAAGCGTGACCTTTTCCATCCATAATTTTTTTAAGTTACAGAAGTGAAAGGAAACTGGAGTGTGTAAATATCACAACAAAGCATTAAATAAAATTAAGGCTTATACAGAATTAAACACCAAGTTCTTTTTCCTGCTTCTTGTCGTTGTCTTCTTCTAAGCTTTCTGCTCCGCACTCAGAGAGCAGTGATTTTTGTTTGCACGGCGTGTGCACAAGGCTTCAGAAACAGCTTTAGGGTTAAATCTTTAGTGTTTGGGCTGAACTTGGTAAGGACGTACCTTCAGTCCCCGTTCTTATCGGTTCAGGTAGCTGTGCCTACCAGAAAGCTTGACAAGCCGAAGCGAGTGTATTTTGAAGCGGGTACGATCGTGCTTGGCGTTACTGTTCGTCCTCCCGTCGGCTCGCCCTCCGCCCCCAGCCCACTGCGCTGCCGCGCTCCCCCGCGGGACCGCGCGCAGGTACACGGGCAGGCGGGGCGGTATGGGGGCTTCTGGCTCCGACCCTGGGTACCCACCCAGCCAAACACCGTTAAACGCGGCTTCGGCTCCCGCGGGGCCCAGGGTTGGTGGGCCGGGGCAGGCTCTGCGGTGGGGAGCTGCGGGCGCGGCCAGGGGTCTCCGTGCCCCGAGGCGGGGGGAGTGGTGTCTCCTCGCTGCGCTGTCCCCGCCGCCGCAGAGCCAGGGTAGGAGGCATGACTGGGGCGAGTGGCTTAGTGCTGGGGAGAGGTTGGGAACCCCGCGTGGGGTGACTCGGAGCGTCGGCAAGAGGAGTTAACGGGCTGGCCGGGAGCCGGCGGAGAGCCGGGGAGGAGAGGGCGGCCGCGGGGAGTGCGCGGTGCCGGGGAGGCGGCGGAGGAGGCGGCGGCTCAGGCAGCGCGCGGGCCGGGGCCCCAGCCCTCCCGCTTTTGAACCTGGGCAAAGCAGAGGCGGGGAGAGGGGCAGGAGGCAGGCGGTGACATCAGAGCCGGCCGAGCGGATAAGGTGGGAGAGCTGCAGGAGCGGAGCGGGTGAGCGAGCCAGGCGTCCGCGATTAACGCCAGCCGCCGGTCCCCCGCGCAACGCACCGCACCGCGCCGCGCCACCCCGCAGCTCCCGGCACCATGCAGAGGTCCCCCCTGGAGAAGGCGAACATCTTCTCCAAACTTTTCTTCAGGTGGGAGCCCCGGCGCGGCGGGACATGTGCGGGCTGGGGCAGCGGGCGCGGGCAGCGGGCGTGGGCAGCGGCGGTGCAAGGGGGCTCGGCGGGGGCTTCCTCTTCCCCCCCCCCGCTCAGGCCGAGCGCTGGGCGCTAATTAGCACTGGAAAGGTCTGTGAGGGGAGCGGTGGGAGTCTAGCTTGCTGCCGAATGATGAGACCTCTCTCTTTTTGCTGTTTTGCTAGGGTTTTAGCACCGAGAATGGGCTTTGTCAGTGAGGTGTCATAAACCCTCGCTGGACCCGGACAGATGAATTTATGACATAATTTGAGCAACCTTTGGTAAATTGCTCAACTAGTTAATCTGTTATTTCACTGTAAACTGTGAGAACACGGCAGGGTAGGGGGGAGCAGAGGGGAAACTGTCGGAGCAAGGATTCCTTCTGTCTGGCTTTTTGGGTGTTTGGCATTTGCTTAGTGTACAGATCTTATTGGAAACATTTGCCTGTAAGCCTTGAAAGTGTTCTCCTACAGGCAAGTCCCTGGCACCTTTTCTTTCTCACAACTTCAAATAAAAAGAGAAGGAGCCAATACCAATGCCCGGGCTCAATGCACTTTATAAGACAATATAAGAGCCTGAACACGTTTTACATGACATTGCTAGAAATGACACTGCCAACTGGAAAGAGCAAATAATCCTTCTGGGTTTGGCCCACATACCACTGGTTTCCCCAGGGTGCTGGTTCCCCCTTTTGTTACTTGAGGGTCTTTCGCACGGCAGGGAGGGGAGAGAGGAAATCTTGTGTAAGATGCGCACATAGTGACTGAAATGGGAACACGTGATGTAAAACCATAACATTGGCACGAGGTCTCTGCCTGAGCAACTGAGGGCTTTTAAATCACTTTTTAATCCTTTTGGGTCAGCTTTCCTTTTCAGCCTGTTGGCCTGGACCTTTTTTTGCAATTTCTTAAGGGCAGTGGGTCTGTATGAATCATTCTGCTTGCCTCCCCCACTTCGACTCATTTTAGCCAGATGTAATAGCAGGGAAGCATTCCAAACGTAACCAGTTCCTAAAATTTTATAAACATCCAGGTAAAGGTGAGGATCCTATGGGTGTCCTCAGTGGTGCTGTAGTGGGAAAGAAGCTGTACCTGCTCTCAAATGCTGTTAAAACCAGAGAGGGTGGATGGTGCGATTGTAAGCCTTTACAAATTCTTCACAGAAGAAGCTTCAGTCAGTGCTCCTGTCAAGTATAGGATGGAAATATGTAGGAAATAAGGCTGCATATTAACTTAATTGCTCAAGGAGCCACTTGTTCTGTTTAATTTTATTTATTTGCAAAGCTTTTGTCAGAGTAGTGCTCTCCTAGAACCTGCGATGCTGAAGCTGTCAAGGAAAACCCCAGTATGATAAAGCAAATATACTTCTGATTCCTACCTTAAAGTTCCTGTGGCTGAAATTAGATGCAGTTCATGCTCATTAAGTGCATAATTAACCATCCTTGGGCCTGACCTGGTCTTTTAAAATCAAAGTCTTTAAGTCAATTAGAAGATATTTGAATCATGCTTATCGTGCATGATATATTATATTGTACCAGCTATCTGACTGTAACTGAAGCTATAATAAATAAGTATATAAAGTTAAAGAGGTGTTTATGATAAATACTGACTAGAGCAGAGAAATTTATTTACAAAACTTTATAGTAACATTGTTTCATGGAAAAATCAGGCTATTAATGTAAACATTTAGATCATGGGGTAAGAACAGACAAAATTGTATGTATATAACTCTAAAGTGTCTAGTATGGTTCTAATACCTTAGGAATGATATTTTTGTGAATGACAGTCTCTGCTTACTTGTGCTTTACCACATGCCCTGTGAATGTCTTTGTTTCTTCACAAATGTTACATGAAATAACTGAAAAGGTCACAAAAGAAAAAGCCACAAGGTAAGATGCTGCATTAGATCCAAATTGGCAGCAAGGATGTCCTTCTCTTAAACAAAAAACCCCAAACAACAAAATAAATAAGGATTTAAAAAAAACATACATTATTTATAGTGATGAAACATGTTAGTTTGTTTTAAAATGCATCCCTTCAGTCTTCACGGACTCCATCAATTTCTGACTCATCAAGAGTAGACCAGGATCAATGCTAAAGGCTATTAAAAAGTAAGTTGTCACAGAGCAAAGGTATAAGAATTTCAGAATTTCACAACACTTTGAGGCATAATATTTGTGATGAGCTTTGCTGACTCAGAAGCATTTGCTGTGTATCAGCAACAGGCGACCTGTCCACCCTACTGGAAACATCCACGTAGTGATTAATGACTGAGAGTGGAACAAGGTTTTCTAAGATGTCAGAATATTCTGTTAGTGCTTTAACTGCATCTACACACATCATTGGTTTCTGATCCTCATTGTATTTAGTAAAGCACTCCAGGACATACCTACATTTTAGTACATGCTTTACTCCCATGAAAACGTGTGAGACAGAACTCAAGGGCATCGTAACTGAAATAAGTAGTCAATTTTTTTTTTTTTTAAATAGAAAAAAAAGGTGTGTCTGGAAAAAGATTGCTTTTTTCCCAGTATGATGAAATAGTTGTTTTCAAGTACAACATTGCAGAATGCTTCAGTGAAGTAACTCTTATAGGAGGCTTCTATGCAATTATGTGTCAAGTACCGATCTGAATATAATACAATAAGTTGCAGGTTGTGTTAGCAGAAGTGATGCTAGCGTATTAGTTGTTATTATTCAGGAAATCTTGCTGATAAATATTATTATTTAATATTGTACGAGCTGTTATCATCCTCTTGATACCGATGTCTATAAACCTATTGGCAAGGTTTTATTGCTTCATAATGTGTCCTGTTTGTGCTGGAGGGATAAGTTTCAATGTGTTAAAGTCAAAATGGAGCTCCTTGCTCGTAAGTGAATAATTTAGACATCTTTCAGTATTGTTTGTACGTTTTTTCTCAATTCTTGATGCCAGAAAGTGAGAAACTGTCATGTGTGTACAAGGAGTAATGTCTAAGGGAAAATGTTACCTTTTTGTTGGATTTCCTAGATTAGTGACACTGGGGCAAAAAAAAAGAGAATTGCTTGGAAAGTATTTAGACACTAGAAATCAACTTTCATCCTAATATTTGAACAATTTTTCTTTAGAAACTGAGTTTTGGTGGTGAAGAAATGAGGTGTGAAATGGTTTGAGATCTTCCATTATAAAACACTAGATACTAAATGTCTGGGGTTTCAGGATTTCTTTTGTGTTTTGTTTAATTTTCCTTATTACACTTTTGCAGTTGATCCCTGTTGTTCCCAACCACATGCAAGACATTTATCTTTGCTCTGGCACCTCTTTATGTTGTTTAAAGAAATTAGAGTTTTATGCAGAAGTGGTCAGATGTTCATATGCTTAACTTCATATTCACTGTGAAACTTCACTTTTGTCTTTCTAACAGTTCCTTATGTGCTTGGAGTTTTGCAGGGTCAAGGCCACACCTTTTGTAGCAAACAACATCAAAGTACTTTGCAATCGCCTCGTTTTTATTGTAGATTAACTGAGATCAGGAAGTATTGTAATGGTTTTATTAAGGCAAATTAATAAATCGGGCTACTGGAACACTGGCTTACTGCTGGAGTTTCAGAAATGGCTGCAACTTTTGGACAATTTTGTTAGGTTGTTTTATACGCAAATTTAGATCTTTAAATGCAAGTTCCCAAAAGGCAATCCTTGTGCTTCTGTCCAGCTCCCTAAGCATATACTTTTGCTTTGTTACGTACCAAATGTGACAACTGTATTGGCAGGACCAAGTAGTTAATTATTGAATCCAGATGAGAAATACAAACTAAGCCCGTTGTTGTGCTGTCTTCTTGTGGGCTCAGTCCATTGGACTTGCTCTAGTTGCTTCTTTCTTTCCAACCCAGAAAAAAAGTAACCTGCTGCCTTTTGATACAGCTGTCCAGTGATTCCAAGAACAGTTTAGCATGTAGGAGATAAATGTCAGATTCCTTCCATAGATGTGTGTGTGCTGGGAGGGGTAGGAAAAGGAATTCAGTTCTACACCTCACCTCTTCTAGGCAGCAGGACCAGTGTTACCAGTGTATGGTAGTGACAGTGTTTTTAGTTCTCTATCTCTGGCACAGCTAATCTTTTTAAAGCACAAGAGCAAGAGTGACTTGTAGTCTAGTGGGTAAGAAACTTGTTTGCAGGTTCTGATTTCTGTCCTGAGGGCACTTTTTATGAAGTCTGTTCATAGCCTTTAGGGTGGATAACAGAATCCTGGACTTAAGTTTTGAAAGTACCTAGCCAGTGAGCTACAGTGATGGTTATTCTTTCACTGTTTCTTAGCTTAATTCAATCTTAATTGCAAGTTGAGAGTGCCTTAACCAAGACAGTTTCTGGTTTGGAAAGACATTCTCATGCCTTTGAATTAGTTTGAATCCTTTCAGAGGAAAGGAACTAAAGCCAGACCTGCCCTAGGCAGGCTCTATCCTTGAACTGTGTGTCTTAGGATTTAATACCAAGAGGGTACTTAGGATTTTGATTCCTGAATAGAGAAGGATTTATGTGCCAATTTTCCTGGAGAAGTTTGGAGTTTAATGTGTAATTTTATTCTCAGAACTTCTCCTGAAACTGTGCTGAGTTCCTAAAAATCCTAGGTATTGTATAGGAAGCTTAAAGACCTAATTCATGGCTATAAATTTCACTCTGGAGGCCAGGTGTCTGGAAATTGTTATGTCCAACATATATTTGGAGCATCCCTTATCAATACCTAGCTGTAGCACCTTGCTCATCTTTCCTCCCTGAGTAGGGAGCCTCTGTGTACCTTGGCAGCTAGGAGCAGGTGGATTGAGTTGCACAGTCTGATGGCTCAGTTGCTGGGACAGTGGGCTTAGGCACTTATACATGGTAAATTTCTTGTAGTGTATTCTTAAGGCCCTTTATGGGTCTAGTCCTGAGGACTTGCCTTTCACTGATCCCAGGTAATCATAGACTCTGGCTGTTCGTGATAACCAAGCACTGATGCAGCTGCAGCATAGATTACAGCCCCGCAAGGCTGCCTGGTCCTTGGTCCGTTGCCACAAGTGGTCCCTGGAGACCCGCTGGTCTTCTAGCCCCTCAGACCTGTTTGAAATGGCAAGCTTTCAGTCCTTCTGAAAGTCAGCCCCTGGATGGTTCAGAGATGTGTGTGCAAGTTTTGGGCTTCTGTTGAAAATTAGTATTTCCAAGTTAAAATACCTAACTTGAGCTGAACTGAAGAAAGGATGCTGAATCTCCTACACTGAAATAATTTTAGCCACAGTACTGCCTTCTCTAATAATAAGGCTGAATTGTGTCCTTGGCTCAGCCTGATACTGCATCTTTGGTCTAACAAGTGCAAACCCTGTGTAGCACAGTGCCCTTCTCTGCCTGCTTTATACCTCTACAGCACAGCTGCCTGTATCAAGTTGCATCTGAGTTTCTGGAATATATGTAAAGCTTCTTTTCCTCCTACATGAGGAAGACTTACCATCTTGATATTCGAAATGAAATGATCAAGCATTTGAAAGATTTTCAGACCTGTCTGTACTTTTTTATTCTCCTCCATGCTTATTTCATTTTGGTGGGTTAGAGAATAATCTAGACAAATCCTTGAATTCTTTTTTAATACTGTAGGCAATGACAGGGAAAGTACCTTTATTATCTGTATTATAGAGGCTTCTAAAAGCCCTAACAGAAATTTGAAGTCTACTGTACTAATTACTGGAAAATCCTTGATAAGGAAGTCTGTTTTGAAGATGTTAGAGTCTAAGTAGATAGCACTAAGGATGGGCTAAAAGGAAGTTTCCTTATTAGTTCAGTAGAGAAGAAAGTGGGGTGTACATGGATTGTGATTTGTCCTGGGAGCATGTGCTGGAGTCATTACAGTCTGCCTGACATCTCCTGTCCAGGACTTTAGTTGCAAAGGCTATTTCTGGTGTAACGAAGTTATTTCAGAATATTTTTATGGTGAACAATGATTACCTCTTTCATACAAGTGAGTCTTAGTCTCTGAACACCTAAATTTTTCGAATACACTAATTTTCAAGCTGGAGAGAATAGTGTGACTTATTGCAGAAGAGTTCTACAGATTGCCATTATCTTGAATTTTCCCCCCCCGCCCCTTCCCCCCTCCCTGCTTTACAGCATATGTAAAGTGGTAGTGGGGGCAGGATGATGTCAACATGACATCTGGGTAATAACCTATCACAGTATGTCCTCTGAAATAAGTCAAAGGTCAAATTAAACTGTAGCATGTAAGAAGACTTTAGCGATACACATTACAAAATTTCGCAGTGTAAACTTGTAGATGCAATTAACTGTTTTCCATGAGAGAGGGGGTACGCCTGGGTTTACATATCACGCTCATATGAGCAAAAGGATCAGTATGAACACTTTCACAGGCACCAAGGCTCCCCAAATTAGGAGAAAATGAATAGGTTTTTAGACATATTTTGAAACCACATTGTTTTTCCCTTGAAACTAGAACCCTCCTGCCTGTCGGCATGGGTAAGCATCCTTTCTTCAGGAGAGGGTAGGCGGGAGAGGGGACCGATCCTGAAAGGCAGCTCTTGGGGTGGCCTGTTGCAATACTAATGCCTTGACTCTATGGGCAAGGTTGTGCCTTAGGAGAACATCTTAAGTGATGTCTGGGAAAGGTACTTAGTTTCAGGTATATTCTCATGTTTTAATGTTGGTGTTTATCTTTTTATAAACTTTTTTCCAGCTTTTAATGTAAGGATGTGAACCTTTACTGTGTTGGACTCAGTCTGGTATTTCACTTTAACCTGTTTCAATTTAACGCAGTTCAAGGTTAATCTATAAAACCTGGGATGCTTTTACTTCTCTGGAGGTAAAAAATACAAAGGAAAGAAACCCCAAAAAACTACTAATGTTGCCTTGGTCAAAGCCCAAGATAACTTCGGAAATCAAGATACGCAACATTTTCTCATTAGCTTGCAAGGGTCAGACTGAGGAGTGACAGCGTCAAATACCAGAAGAATCAATACAGAGAAGGTGGCAAAAAGCTAATAGGAGAAGCAGCCCATAATTCAGGATTCATTCCATATTGTTGTACTGGTGATTCACCTTTTGATACTTGGTATTTAAAAAAAAAAAAATCTTCCCACCTTACTCTTCCCCTGTTTAAATTTCCACAGTTCTGCTCACCAGCTTTGAAGGTGAAGTGACATGTCAGTCACTGAGGTTGGAACAAATTACACATTTGGAAAGGGCCATAACACCCGATGTGCAGCTGTGTGCTGTTTTGTTATGAAATACATGCATGGCTAAGACAGTGGAGTGTTAAATTTGGAGAGATTTGTTGGTGTCATGTTAGTGACACATCTGGGAGCTTTACAAATGCAGTTCAGTCCTGAATAGCACAGCTCTGCAAAAGTTCTGCTGATGCAAACTTTCTGCAATGTTCCTTGCCTCTTTTAGGTGCCTTTCGAAGGACTAGGTGAAAGAAACCTGTTTCTCATATTCTTGCTATGGGATATACTGGGGAAAAGTGTGAAGATTGAGAAGCATTCTCTCCTAGCCAGTCTCACTGTAGGTATATGCTGAAACAGCCGTGCAAACCCTGCTCATAGCACATGGTCACCACTATGTTATATTGATAACTTCATTAAATCAAAAATTACTGTATGTATATTACACTTGACTTTGGTATTTAAGCAACTGACAGAATGTATTCTATCTATGCATGTAACACTACTTAAATATCTTTGTATACCCTAATGTACTTCATTTATTCCTCGAAAATAGTCCTCAGTAGTTCTGCAAGCTGAAATACTTCGACCATTTCACTATCTTTAAGGAGAAAGTGCTTAATTTCTGCTAAAAATCTGAATCTCAAAAAGCATATAGAGATTAGATAATAATCTGAATAAGTGTGATTTTGCAAAAAGCTGGACATAAAAATGCCAGCCCTCCCCAAGAATTGCTGGGGAGTAATCTTAATTAAGATTTGCTATTGAAATCCCGGGGTTTCAGTAGAACATTGATTATTCTTAAAATGGTGCTGCTCACAGCTAGTGGCAGAGTCGATGACATTGCAGCTAAATATTTTCCATGTCAAATAATACCTCATGGTGAAGAATTGTTTATTATTGAAGAAACTGAAATCTTAATTTTAGGGGGGACGCATTTACCTTCAATTGTTGAAGCCCTGCAGTAGTTATGTGTAAATGTTAAGCTCAGTGTTGCATTTCTTTGTTTTTAAAGGGAAAAATGCTAAATGTTTATTACTGTTTTCAGAATATACAGCAAGCTATTTCAGCAGGTTACTGTTTGAAACAGAAGAACTACAACCCTACTCTGTGAGGGTAGCCAAGGTGCGGGAATTAGGCCGTGGTGCTCGGCAGTTGTGCTCAGCGGACACACTGACTTGTCCCATCTGTTAGCAAGGATCCTGCAGGGCTAGGCTCACCCTTTACGGCTGCGTTGCAGGATGCTCAGAGAAGAGGGCTGGTGCAGCAGACACTCTTGTGGAGAAACAGGTTGGAGTGCAGTAGAGCTGCACCTCCAGTGTACAGTAAGCAGCAGTTCACAATTTGTTCTGCTGCCAGAGTGATGGATATCTTTTGGGAGAGCATGAGAGTGCAGAGCCTCTGACAGCATCTGGTCTGTCTGACTCCTTGGGAATGTCTGAGATCTACATGGTACCTGTGTTTTCCTACAGTCAGTAGGAATTCATGGCTCTACAAACACCTTGGAAATCTTAGGCTCTGAAGTATCATAATCATGGCTTGATTATGTTCCCTGCCCCCCTTCCACTTAACTGTTAAAAGAAGGGGTAAGATAAAGCCAGAGGCACTTTTCTTGCCTTGTCTCCATCAAGATCTAGGTCCAGTTCCTTAGAAGCTGCAGGCACTATGTCTAATGATCCTGCACGCAGGTATCAATGCTTTGCAAGAGAAGGAAGTGAAGCCATGCTTGCCTTTACACTGCTCAGTAGATACTGCTGTGCGATGCACAGGACACCTTTTGAGATGGTACCAGCCTGACCAGGGACCCGTGCAGGAGAGCTGCGCTGCTTTGAAGGACTCGGATAGCCCAGCCCCGCTGCTCTGTCAGTGTCCCAACACCCTGTGCTTCTTGGCCGAGAGGGTCTGATGGAGCTGGCGGGGGGGGGGTGGGGGGGTGGGGGGGGGGGGGTGTGGTGGAGAGGAAGACCTGGGCGGTTGGCTTAGCAACACAGAGGCTCTTTCTATCTTCGGTGACATGCAAAGGAGCCTTAAGGGAGAGTCAAATCCTATTGACAAGTTAACAGTCTGTGTTAATACTCTTTGGAAAGCCAATGACATCTGTCCTATCATTACAATTTGGTTGAATAAGATGAGGCTGAACATGCTGAATAAAGAAATAGCTGTAGTAAGAAATGTATTGTATATTGTGAAAGTGAATGGCAAACGAATGATCATTAGAAATCTACCAAAGAATAAGTTTAAACGGTATGTTATGTATATGATATTTACATATCAAGCTCATAAGGTATTTTTTGCTACAGGCAATCAATAATAGAGGTGGAACTTGTTTTCCTTCTTTTCTTCTTTCCTGCTGTACACCCTTGAAACTTGTCCCCTGCTGGGTTTCATGTGTGTGTGTACTCATAATAACATTCCTAGTTAGTGGCAAAACTCTGACAGCACTACAGGTTTCTCTGTGAAAGAGTTCATTAAATGCTAGCCAATAATCCGGTGGCATTTGCTAACGTAATGCTGTAAAGCCAATCTGTTTTCCTTCCTTCTTGCTCTCTTCCTCTCAAAAGAAATTTCTCATTCTCAGAAGACGAGGAGAAAAAACTCAGATCTAAAGTTGGCAAATCATTCCTATTAAGCAATAAAATAGATGAGCCATATTCATTGACAAACTCTGATTCAGCTGCATTACCTGTTGATAAACATGGATAACTACAGTTAAAATAAATTTACAGCCATTTTGCATTTCAAAATGTCAATCCAGAGCATAATGGTAAACTGGATGCTCTTGGAATCTAGCAAAAAATTGATTTTAGGAGATATTTATGTATTCTAGGTCTAGTGTATTCCTTTTTATAATATACAGGCTGTCTCCCATAGTTCTTGACAACACAATCCAAGCAGCTGTTAAAAATCTGCCTTGAGACAAACAACACGTGACAGGCCAACTCCTCCCATGATTACCACTCCAACACAGAGCTACTTGGCACAGCTTGCAGATTGGCCAGATCTAGTTAGGGTGGGACGTTCGAGCCAGGCCAGGGTACCTGGGGGATGAACATCTCTGCAAGCCTTGCCAGCAGCCTGCTGTAGGAACCTGGCTGCAGGCTAGGAGGTCCCTGGGGGAAGGTGTCAGCACTGCTCCTTGGCCGCAGCAGGTTATCTACCATTGTTGCACCTACCTTGATGAGTAGAGCTATGAGGACAAGGACTGCACTAAGTCTGTATCAGATTTGTTGGCTTGGGAGAAGAGGGTGGTTTAGGGACCACATAATTTGGGTGGCACTGGTAAGTGCACTCGGTTAAGCACCGAGTCGAACAACAGACATTCCTCCGAGTACATGAGCTCTGCTAAGCATGCCACCTTCCCCAAATGATAAAGCAGCCACTCCACTCACTTTCTAAATGCAGACATGTTTTGTTACTTCAGGCAGTGGCAAAATGCCAGGGTAGGTGCTAATGAAAAATATAAATAAAATCGGCTGTGTGGAGGGAAACAGTACAGTGAAAAATGTTTTCCCAAAACATACAAGGCCTGAAACTGTAAGGCATTTCTCTTTTGGCAAGTTGGGAATCGCTTATTGCAGTCTCAAAGCATTACTAAGGGGCTCAGCAAGGTTATTACTTAGCTACGGACCTGGGAATTAAAGAGCTTGCTTAGGAAGTGCTGTTGCCGACTTACATTAGCTGCAGTAGGGCTTTGGTGTCCCGTACCTCGTATTCATTTTAACTTTGCCAAAATACCTGCGTATGCAGAACTTCTGGTGAAGCCTGTCCATGAGAGTTTCTCTTCCCGAAGGACAAGGATTAGCCATTTCTCCACAAGGTGTGCACAAAGTCAGTGGCAACTGGTCCTTTCTGCCATCAGGAGCTGACAAAATACAAATCAGTATCTGATTTATCATTTGCAGTGGCCATGAAAGACTTTCACATAACAGTATTGTTTTAGATTCAGGCGTTTTCTTCTAATACATCTTATCACATCCCTGAAAACATTGGCCCCTATTGCCAGTAGTAGTAATGTTTATGAATGTTTTACCAGTGAATCTCCCAAGTGGACTCTCCGAGCTGCCTTGCTGTAACATACCATGAATCCTCTATCAGCTACAGTGCTGACAGAGACTGAGCTGAAGCCCATATGATTCATCTGAAACCGTAGTGTGATTGCAGAAATGAAGGATAATCTTCTAATTTCTTAAAACACATACTCTTTTCAGTGGGTGTGATATAACTGCTCACTTGGGAAATATCTTTGTGCTTTACTGAATTGTGGGGATGATAGACTGGTGTCTCATATGATTCAGAACTTCGTTAAAGTAGATGTTAGTGTGTGCATGTGTGTGCACATAGTTGCACACAAATAGGCTGTGATTGTGGTGCTGAGGTCTTTTTGCACTCATGTAGTGCCTGATGACACTCTCTCCCCTTTCTGTCGACCTCTTTGCACCATCAGAGGCTGCAATTGAGAGTGTGGATTAGTGTGTGGGTATGATACATGTTCTTACAGGCATGCGGGTAAACATCTCCAATCAGCTGTTTTTGCTAAGTGACCATGGGAAGCATTATTGCATTTCTTTTGCTATGTTGTTAAGTGTTCTCTATAAAGACAATTTAAAACAAAAATTGCTGAAATTATTGATGTTTTGCAGATTGTAACTTTTATCATGACCATAAAACATCCAGGTGTTTTTTACAAACTGTGCTTTCGTATGGAAACATGACAGCAATCAACCACAAGCTAATTCTTTCACAGGCATTTCATTTTTTAATGGAAATATTTTTTAACAATGGCAGTAAAGCAGAAACTCAGGTAGTTTCAAAATAGACCACCAGTTCTTATGGTTGCTTGTTTACCTCCTGTTTCGGTCTTGCGCTTTCAAAAAGATTTCTGAACAGAACCTGCTGCAAAATTTTATTCAATTTCACACTTGGGGATTCACAGGCCTTTCAGGAGCCAAATTGTTTGATAAAACTAGTAATGGCTTATAAAGATGTCCTCTACAGAGCAGGCATTGTAGAGTTTTGTCCTGCCTTGCTGCAATTCAGCATGCCCTTTAAATTGGTATTAAATTTTTCAACATGACATTTAAAAAAAAAAAAAAAAAGGCAAAATGTTTACATATGATGGATGCAATGAAGATCTTACGAGGAGTCCTGTGAAAGATCTTGCGTGTTGTTCAGTGCATACTACAGTGTAAGCTGCCAAAGGAACACTCAGGCTATATTAAGATTTTCTGTCTTACAGGCATGAAACGTACACATGCAATTTACTATAGTTCTGATTTACTCTATGTCCATTTGTATGGACATAGCACGTATTTGGAAATACACTTCAAAGGTCTCAATTTGTCTGCTGCTGACTGAATAGGAAGTTTGGGTCATGATCCCACCTCAAAACTGATAAAATGCAACAGTTTTGCAATTACCCTTTTAATGTTATTTGTCAATATAGTTTTGTAAATACAATCCAGAGCTGCACTATATTGTGTCACATTGTGGGTGTGTATATGTGTGTGCGTGTGCACATAGACATACCTGGGTGCTGTGAACAAAACATTCAGGGTCAGACAATGCAACTGCAGAATTAACCTCAGAAACTGGCTTTTTTTTTTTTTTTTCCTGCTTAGATGGACAAAACCGATTTTGAGAAAGGGTTACAGACGACGCTTGGAGCTGTCAGATATTTATCAGATCCCTTCTGCGGACTCTGCTGATAATCTTTCTGAAAAACTGGAAAGGTATGAAAGATTCACGAAATAACTTTGCTTCAGGAATCACACTGCAATTTTCATTAAAACCTGTTGCATAGGATGTTTAAATAGCATTGGGTTCAAGCTGATTGTACCCATTGACTGGCTCAAGTGTGTCCTCATTCAGCACGCAATTGTTCCTTGGAGCTGACTGGGATCTCCGGTGCAGATGTATCGCTTAGGTGCTCTGATTACTATATACAGGTACCTATGACATCTGCCCACTGACTAGTGGGCACAGTTTTGATGTTAGTTCCCTATTCTGCTGTTCTTTTTTCCCAAAACATCCTCATAAAACTTTGATTTATTTTTTCTTCAATTAATTCTTTATTTCTTTTGATACCACTGTTGAAAGATGCCTCTGTAGACATTGTGCCCTGACTTTCCTCATTTAAGCTTCCTCTCTTCTCTACCCTATTTCATTGGGTCCTAATTCAGAAACTCTGCTACACTTGGGACTAACTCTTACAGATAGAAGTGCCTAAATCCAGTCCCACTCCCCTTCCTCCAGTGTACCTTTCCCTGGTGTGCTGGGGCAGCTCATGTCTGCACTGTTGTGCCAGTCCAGTTAAACTTAATTGCAGCGTGACATACGTATTCAAAACCGGTGCAAAGTATTGAGAACATCGGTATGCATAATGAATTTTGATAGTTTATCAGTAGAATATTCTGGATATTTAATATTCCGTTGAAAAACGGAGAAAAGAGCTGAGGAAATCCTTAGGAGTGCTTTAATCTGCGAGTTGAATTTAGACATATGCTTTCTGTATACAGCATTGCTTCTGATCAGGAGTTTATTATCAAATAGAAAATTATTGTTCCAGCAACACAGGTTAAAAATAATACTGTGCAGTAGAAAAGTCACATTTTTGATGCTTTGCTGGCGTTTTCTTTTTTGCAGACTGGAAGAGCTCCAAAACGTTTATTTGCCTATTATTTGTGCTTTGGTCTTGAGTACAGCGGGTTTCTTTAGAACATACAACGTGACCTTTTCATGAATTAATTCCCTGTGGGGTGATGTATGGCTGAGTATTTAAAACTGCCAAATATGTGGCTGAACTAGGTTTGAACTTCTATTGATCTACCAAGTCAACGAAGGCCAGGTCTTTGGGGTCTCTGCAAAGCTTTCTTTCATCAGTCACCTTAGCTAAGTCTCCCTGGATATACTTGAGTGGAGTGAAGTATGTCAGAGCTGTAGACCCATGTATTTGCTCACGCAACTTAATGGTCTTGTTTTTCGGTTCCTTTTCAGAGAGTGGGACAGAGAGCTGGCAACTTCAGAGAAAAAACCCAAACTTATTAATGCTCTTCGACGATGCTTTTTCTGGAAATTTACATTCTATGGAATAATGCTGTATTTAGGGGTAAGATTTGTTCTTCTATTCAGTAAACTTTTAGTGTTCCATAAATAGATCCAAGCCTTAGGCATTGCTACATTGATATAGAATCCTGTGAATAGCTACAGATTTTTCTCTGTGTATTGCTTATAAAGATGATGAATAAAGAGAAGTACACAGGGACCTTCATGAAAAGATATTTTATGAGAATGGGTTAGTATCTTTAAAACATACATATTAATAGTTGTGAAATGTATGTAGTGGTAGGTGCTGGCATATGCTTCTCCAAGTACAGGTAGAGCACCTGGATTTTTGTATTGCTGCTGAACTAAAGTAATTATTTTCTCATGTTACGTTTTTTAAGAATTTCCTAAATAATTTTCTACCCTTACATTAGAACAAATGACACTGCAATTTCACATGATTCGGTCATTTATGTCAAAGTGGCTATCAGTCAGCTTCATAGTTAAATGCTTTATTCAGGTTTATGTATGCAGTACACAAGTTGCCTTCATTTGTGGTAACAATTCTGCATAAATAACTGTGTGAAATGTCCTTGGTTCTTGGTGCTGTTAGTGCTCCACAGTGTATGATCAGGAGCTTGATGTCAAAGTCTGAACTGATTATGTTCCTCACCTTTCCAACATGTTAGGATTACCCTGACTTACCAAATGCCACCTCTTTGACAATCCTATCACTGGGGTTAGGAGCTGTGAAAATAGTTATTATTAATGGTGTCTCACTGGGTGTGTTGGCTAGCTAGACTGTAAATCTGAAAAATACTGTTAACCAATATGTACATTAAAATTTCATGTTATTTTGAAGTTTCTGCAATTTAGAAGTAGAAGTGAGATATTAAACTCCATGCCTCTTCATTCAGAATGCTGTGGTATCACCAACTGCAGCTGTAGTAGCCCAAATGGCCTGAAGTGGTCAGAGGTACTCACACAGTCAGTGTTTTCAGATGTGTGATGGATCTCTAGGCCAGTGTCGTGGTTTACTCGATTTTTATTTTTCGAAGGAGTTGATAAAGAAAGGAACTGTTCCTACTGGCATTAGTGTTGGATGTGATCTAGTTTAGCTGTACTTTCAAGATCATGGATTGGGCAGAAAAAGAGTGAAAGGGTAATTTATGAAAAAGACCCCACAAATATCTCTGAAGTTCACGTTGCTTGATATAAAACCAGACTCACTCTGCTTTTCTTCTCGCTATCGAATATCTCAAGGAGCTATTCCAAGAGAACAGCAGAGTTACAGAAAAGCAAACCTTCATGCCCACTAGAATGACTCCTTTCCCAGGCAGGAAGGGGACAGTAGTGTGGAGTTGTCATCGAGGAATTTCAAGCCAGGTAGATCTTACAGTAGGTAGATGAAGAAAGATCATAATCAGCTCTATGGCAGCTGTGTCAGGTGTATGCTAAAAGTGAAATCACAGCAGCACCTATAGTCTCAAAGTTCGACAGTTTTGTAAAAATTGCTTGGAACAAACAAGTAAGAATATCCTGAAAACTAAAATACGAATCCTTAACTGTACACAGACTTTTCAGCAGTAAAAAGGAGCTGCTTGAGGGTGAAAAGTTTAAATGCATCAGGCAATGCTGCAGGTCAAAGAGCGTTTTTCAAGTTAAACATCGAACTTGGAGCCTGACTTCTGCTACTTTTATGCTGAAATGGTTCCACCCCAATAAACTTCCATGGAGTCCCTCCTGTCTACACGGCTGTGTGCAAGACAGACTAATCTTGCAGATTACAAAATAGGTACATTTATTTAGGGTCCTGGGATGAAAATCCTGTAAACTATTCATAAGTGTATTAATTTGGACTGCTAACGATGCAAATTTTCTGGTTTAAATCGCTGTTAATTTGATTTGGATATTTAATAACAGACTACAAGTGATGGAAAACTTGGAAGATGCTTCTTTCTCTTGTAACACCATGTCTGGGGAAAAAGAGTATCAGTAATAGAATCAGAAAGTCACAAAGTAAAATGCTCAAAAGAAAAGAGAAGGAATTCTCTAAAGAAAATGTAAATTTCTTCTGCAGCATTCACATTCTTTCTAGTCTATAAAAAAATTTAGGATGTACCTCAGTCTGTCATTCTGCTTCATGGATTAAATTTAAAAAGCAAATCTGCAGGCCTTAATTTTTTGCATTCTCATTTGGACTGTCCCCCAGATGTAGCTCATAAAGAACAACTCTGAAATTTCTCAGCATCAAGGCTTGATTTTAAAAATAAAACCTACAGTGGAAAAGTTCTTTACATGTTATCTTTTTGCTTCCTTCTCATGGATAGATACACCTACACACGTGTGTACAAAAATTCTGATCAAAATCATGGAATCAGGAGCTCCCAAGCCAACTTTGTTCTCTCCCATTTTAAGCCTCTGTAACTTGTTGGGCTCTTGTCAGTAACGGAGAGGCTCAGGTCTCCTCTCCCTGCCTCTTGCCACAGCCTGAAGTCACCACTGCTGCAGGTCTGGTTCGAAGAGACATGCTGTGCTTGCTTTCTGCATACGCGGGGGCTGTACAAGGAGGACGGAGGGGAGATGATGGTTATGGTGCTGTCTCACTCTGGAGAGCTTTTCTGTGTCAAACTCTGGGCTGTTTGACTGGTGTGCAGGGCTGGTGGGAGTCAACGTGACTAGAATGGAAGTTGATGAATCAATTAATCATTTGCCTTTGCCCAGGTAGTGCAGTTAACCATCTAGGACAGGGCCTCTTGGTATCTGCGGGGCTGGGTAACAACCCTTCCCTCTGTACACCTTCACCTTGTTTGGCAATTTTCTGGGGTGAGAGCCTTTCCTTGAGGAGTCCTACAGAGCTCTGTCTTTTATTTGCTTCTGCCATCTCATTACTGCCTTTAGTTTTTTAACCTTTTACCTCACCAAGTTAGCAACTCCTTATTCATGTCAGATTTGTATTTAAAATATCCAGCAGTTTACAAATCTAGCCTACCACACACTATAATATGTGTTCCTGCAGTCTGCCAGCCAAGACTTGCCCAGTAATGCATTCCTGCTAAAAGTTAAGCAGTGTCTGAGGGTTTTGGCAGGCCGTTCTGAGGATCACCTCCTTTCCCTGAGTACAGGCAAGTGGAGTGTGTGTGGGCATCATATGTGGGCTGATGCAGGATTGATTTCTCCATGTGGACTTTTTAATGGAGTATAGTCTTACAACAGGTGAGGACAGAACAGGACCACATGATTTTTGAGTCATATTCTTGGTTTGTTTGGGGTTTGTTTGGTTGGGTTTTTTTTCTCATTTCTTTAAGAAATTGCAGACGTGTGCAATTAAGCACATAGGAAACAAAATCTGTACGTTTCACAATGAACATAGAAAGATTAAATCTTGTTTAAATTCTTGATTCTTCTAGCATTGGTCTTAATTTTATTGAAAGCGGTTAGAGGAAAAACTGTCTGCTAAAGCCACTGGTGTTTTTTTCAGGCCCTGCTCACGGAAATTAACGGGAGCTTTGCCATTAATTTGAATGGGGACAGGATGTTGTGCCGTATTGGCATAGGTGCAACCAGGTTGTGTGTTCTTTTGAACTTCACTTTCCTTTCAGCTCTTCTCTTGTCTAATCCCCAAGCTGTTTTCACGACACCTTTCTTGGTGCGTGGTTTAAACTCTGCTGACATCCCTGCTGTTGGTGGAGTTGTCATTGCAACTGCCATCACAGCTTTGCTCTCATTAGGTCGAGTAGTTTTTCCATCTCTCCCTTTCTCCTCACGCGCGGTAGGTAACGATGTTATTGCAGGGTGGACACTTGCGCTCTGGGCCCCTGGAGTACTATGACTTTCCCGCATAAATAGTGCTGTGTTAGGCACGTCAAGTTCCTGCACTTAATATATCTGCTCCCCTGCTGTTCAGAACAGCTTCCAGGCTTCACTGCATCAGCACACGTGACTTGCAACTTAAAGAAAAAATGGTATGGCACACAAACAAAAATCTTGCTTTTTAGCATGGTGCCGGCTAACAAACTGTGTACTTTCCCGTGAGGATCAGTTTGATTCTACTTACATTTGTCTCTTATATTAATCCCCAATAAATGTATCTTTCCACTCAGGAACAGCAGCTGCTAACATTAACTTAGAAATGGTTTTAGTATCGTGTCCCAAAGGACCCTAATGAGGATTTCCTGAAGTTCTCGCACACTCTCAAGCGTGTGAGTGAGGAGGCAGGGAGGGATATGGAAGTCCCAAAGCACTTCTTGGGCGTATGCCAAAACAGAGATGTGCATTATTGTCTTCAAATGCAGAGTGATTGAGCACATGGGGGATACGCGTAGTGTAAATGTTCTCATTGCGTAAGAACGGCCGTACCAGGTCAGATTAGCTTGGTATCCTGTGTCATACTCTCGTTTCTCTTCAGATCTTTGCTATTTTAATTAAGATTTCTGTGAGGGGGAATGCTTCTGAGTTTCTCAATGCCCTATGATGAATAGGGAAGAGCAAGGACAGGAGAAGGAAAAGCACAGCTCTTTAAAACAGGATTTTCTGTCAAGTGCACAAATCCCATTCCTTTTTTTAGGCAGGTCACTCTAATCAGTTTATTTATCCCTGTCTATATCCGTGGGTAAATTTAAGGCTGTAAGTGCAAAAATGAAAACCAGGTAGTTCTGCTTTCATTTGTATGTAGCCTAGATAATAATATCTTCAGTAAGTAATCTTATAAATCTCCACTGTAGACCAGTGGATTTTTACGCCCTATGAGATTGCAAATGATTTGGCTTATTGCCAGCCATTATTCTACCCTTAGTCTGTAAATCACCTTTTTTCCAGGGAGCTAGGCATGTATGCAATACCCTTATAGTCACAACAAACACAGCATTAGAGCATGGCATTTTCACTGGAATAAGAGTAAATACAAAAAAAAAAAAAAAAGTCTTGCTATTTTAAGCCTATATATGAATGTTTATCTTGAAATCTTTGAAAGTATGAAAACACCATCTTGTCCTTGAGAGGTGACTGTTTTGTATTTTGGGAGTTTTGGGGAGTTTTGGTTTGCCGCTTCGGGATGCATATGGTCTAAGCACAGCTGCCTTGGGTCATGTGTGTTTTAATAAACACTCCTCCCTTTGCCTTCTAATAACACTGAAGTCTTTTGTCAAAGCTGGCTCTGGGTTTACAGCATTTGTGTTGGGGCAGAGGGGTATTTAATTCAGGAAATGCAGTGCTTAGCACAGGTAGGCTATTGGAGATGTGAAATTTCATCTCTTCTCTGGAAAAAGAGAATGATAAGTATCAGCTCCACCTACAGTGACATTCAAAAGAGGTTACAGTACAAGTTGTAGAAGTATTTGGGATTGCTCTTGTGTAAGGCACCAAAAGGAATTCAAAGGTGAAGGAAAATAATCAAAGGGTATTTTCCCAATTTATTTATCACTGTAAAACAA
This sequence comes from Rhynochetos jubatus, assembly GCA_027574665.1. Lineage (NCBI taxonomy): Eukaryota > Metazoa > Chordata > Aves > Eurypygiformes > Rhynochetidae > Rhynochetos > Rhynochetos jubatus. The sequence continues at coordinate 26,276,470 of CM050652.1, read as the reverse complement.
TAATTGCAGGTAAACTTCACTAGTTCACTTATTTCTGAGTCTCTACGTGGTGATCTGTGTGATTTTCAGCTGGAAGGCAGTACCAATAACTTTTTAGCAGGATTTAACACATCTGTACAAAAAAGAATTCAACAGTTTCTTGCAATTTTTCGAGGGATCAGATGCTTTCTGCTGAGACACAACAGAAAAAAGGCTAAGGAGACACGCATCAAATTCCTTAGCATGAAGTATTTACTTGCACTGCAAATAACAGTGAAGCAAAGGAGCACATACATAGTTCATACCCTTCAGAAGCTCCTGCAGAAGATGAAGCAAATTGTTGGATGGCAGCACACCAATGGTTTTTGCAGTTCTTGGGGAAGGATTGGGAAAGGGAAGAGTGGGCAAGAGGCAGAGATGGAAAAGGATGAGTTTATAGGAATGAAAGTATGAGAATGATGGGGATATGATGGGAAATGGAAGGCAAAGATGAGGGAACGCCAGTGGGGTTTAATTACAACAGAAAAGGAGACTGAGGACTAATGTAATAGCAGGCTAAGGTAAAGTCAGGGCTATAGCGGATGGGTTGGTTGCCTGGCAGTTTAGCAGTTTTATGCCCTCTCTTTTTCCCCTCCTCCTTTGGTTCTCTTACCGTGTTGCTCATCCTGGGATGAGAAGTGCTGGAGCTACCAGTGCAGGGAGGGACTGGTTTCTGTCTGGGACTTCTATTAAACTTGGTTTCCCTACCATTTACACTCTCTCATCCTGCTTTTTTAACAGCCCTGGATACAATTATCTAAAACTGTTGGTTTTGTTTCTATTTTCCTTTAATTTATGTTTCAACTATAACCTCGCTGTGTGGTTCTAGTGGCATTTATTTCAGGAGCTTTGAGTCTTTGTGTGTCCTACAGGTCCAGTAAAGTGCCCTGAGTCCTGTGCAACTACTGCAAGATTCTGTGGTTTGCACAGCAAACAGTCCTGACTTCCTCATTTAAGATATAAAGCTGTAAATCTCAGTTGGTAGGACTTGAAATTAAAATGTTAACCATTATAAAAAAAATAAACAAACCACTGACCAAAATTATTTTTCTCCTGTTTCCATCTGCAGGAAGTCACCAAATCCGTGCAGCCCCTTCTGCTGGGAAGAATAATAGCGTCCTATGATCCAGACAACTCTGATGAAAGATCCATAGCCTACTACCTGGGCATTGGCTTGTGCCTTCTCTTCCTTGTGAGAACATTACTCATACACCCTGCTATATTTGGTCTTCATCATATAGGAATGCAAATGAGGATAGCTATGTTTAGCTTGATTTATAAGAAGGTAATTGTTTCATTTACACTCAGAGCCAAATCTCTGTCTGTAGCCTACGTAATCTTTAGGACAGTTTGTTGAAAGATGGATAGTTTTGTACACAAAGTACACAAAAGAATGATGTGACTAACATCAGTTTCTGTCAGCCTTCCATTTCCTAAGTCCAAAGAACTAAATATTCATCTGCAGATGGTTTGACTGAAGTCAGCCTCTGTGTGAGTTCAGCCTTGCTGGATATGTGGTGAGATGCCTTAATTGTTCTACCACTGTGCTCCTATTATGCACGTGTATTGCAAAGAATAACATATGCTGGTGTTCGAGGAACATTTTCAAAAGAGGATTAGAGGGGAAGATTTAAACAATAAATATAACATAGAAGGGATTGAGTTTGAATGATACCGTGTGAGATCTCTATAGCATGAAGAATCAACAGGCACTGATGCATCGCATGTTCACAAATCCAAAGATTTAAACAGATGTTTGGTTTTGCCAATAACAAATGCAGCTAATTTAAGCAAACATGTTAATTACTCTGGTACAAAGCTCACTGTGAAAACACCTTTCAAAAATATTTGTCATGACAGGCACAGTAGGAGATTTTTGAGGATGCACAGCAACACACAGCATGCATGCCTAATTAAAACTTGTATTTGCATATATATCTATATACATAAAATATGCAACAGAAAGCAAGAACTAAGTCTATAAATCAATATCTGTAAAGCAATTTAATGGTTATATTAAATTCAGGTCACATAAATAACAAGTTCAATGAGACTTTTTTTATAGCATAAGCAGCTAAGTGAATTTTTATTTATACAACTCTACCATTGCCTGTTACTTTTATCTGCATTTATTCTGTTTTATGGGGATGAGTTACATGGCCATTTTTCTATGGTTTTGTTTTCTTTTATAGATCTTAAAACTGTCAAGCAGAGTTCTTGATAAAATAAGCACTGGACAATTGGTCAGTCTTCTCTCTAACAATCTGAACAAATTTGATGAGGTACGTCACCGGTTGTTTGATCCGCTTGGTGATCCACCAGATACTAATGCAGTATTTCAAGCAGTTCATGGCAAATATTAAGGAAGGAAGGAGCACAAATGACAGACTGAACTGAGTGCTCATTATAGATATAAAATGAATCACTACCTTAAGAAAATGTGTTGGCATGTGGTCATGGAAATGCTCATTCTGATACTTATGACGTTGTTTGTCTCCTATGCTGATTAGTAGAGGAAATCTCTAAAACCCAGGTATACCATGAAAATGCTCTTGTTCTACAGTCCAGTGAGAACCTGCCAGGAAACCTCTGCATTATACAGTTGGTTTTGTAGAGGTCAGGCTTGCTGTTTCAGTGCTTCCATCCTCTTTTCCTGACCACTGTACCTTTTTACTCAGGTGATTCAGAATGTTCCTGCTGTTGAAACAAGCAATGATGTTCATCATCCTGTTGCTACTATTACCCACTCTCCTAAAAGTCTGAATAAGTGTTGATGTAAGACCTTACTAGGAAATATTCCCAACACACCTGTCTTAGTAATTCCAGAGCTTCCTGTAAAACTTCTCTTTCATTAAAGGCACAGAGAGAAATCCCTGCTAATAGCTTTGGGGACTGGAAACTATGAAATTCTGTTCAGCATCTATGTTTAATTGGCCCATTTGTGGTACAAGGTTTGCTTCCTATGAAAGAAGCAAGATCAGAGAGGCTGTAGAGACAGGGCTGAAACTGCAGGGTGTACTTCCTTTAAGCGCTGTGTTACTGTGTAGAGCAATGCCAGTTAGCCCTCAACAAGCTAGGGCAAGGGCCCTATCATTGCAGCAGTGCAGCTGCAGTAACACGGACCCCTGTGCAGCCTGATTGCATCTCCTCAATGTGAAGGAACACAACGGAAGTAGGCAGCAATCTGTTTTAAATTAGTTGTGTTCACACAACAGTCATCTCTTCACCGAAGTAAAATTTGCCTCCTATTTTTCTCATCTTGCAGTGGCTGAAAAAGCCAGCATCGCTGGCAGATTCTGTTTACTTTTACAAAGCTGGGATTTTTCCTCATGCATATACATAGTGAGGAGACAATTGCAGACTGAACTTCGCCTTACAAAAATCAAAGTTTAGGTGTGGAATGTATTACTGCGCTGTCATCATAATTAACACCCAGAATGCTATGTGCTCAGGATCACAAATCCTCCTTTATAAACTTGTTTTACTACTGGAAATACTTGTGCCATTCTTCATTAGGTTTTTCAAAGTGTCACTTTAATGACTTCTTCCTTTACATGTAGCTTTCAGAGCACATATGTAACTTCTGTTGTATTTTCTGCTGTGGGCTTCCACAGGGTCTGGCTCTGGCTCATTTTGTGTGGATTGCACCTTTACAAGTGGCACTGCTGATGGGACTGCTCTGGGATATGTTAGAAGCTTCTGCATTTTCTGGACTTGCTTTTCTAATAGTCCTGGCCTTTTTCCAAGCCTGGCTGGGACAAATGATGATGAAATACAGGTGACGAGACTGTTTTAAAATATTTCAATATATTTTCCTGAAGCATGTTGGTTTAAGGAGTTTATACCACTTGATTAAGAGTCTTTAGTTATGACATTGTTACAAAAGAGGAATCCAAAGAGCGTTGGCTGTGCCAGGAAAGTCACGGACAAGCCTTCACTTATTTAGCAGCAGCTGTGTGAACTTAACAAAGTGAAGGATCTAACATGCAGTAAATGGTGATAATGCTTTGTAGAATTAAAACTCCTTATTAGTGAGCTGATTAATTCTTTTTAGAGCTTATATTTTCTCTTCAGTAAAACAATTAATAGATTTCTACTAATTCCTTTCACATTCTTCATAATAATTCTGTTGAACGTCTTTAGCGTAGGCATATAGGGAAAGTTGTGTTATATATTAAGAAAATTATATATTAAGATGTGATGGGTTACAGACTAACTATACAGGATGAAAAAGATGAAGACTGACCTATCGCCTTTTTACTTCGTAGGAATAAGAGGGCAGGGAAGATCAATGAGAGACTTGTCATCACCTCAGAAATAATTGAAAATATACAATCAGTTAAAGCCTATTGTTGGGAAGATGCAATGGAAAAAATGATTGAAAGCATCCGTGAGTAAGTGTTCTCATTCATTAGTCAAATTTTTCACGTGCTCAGAAAAAAAATAGGTGGCTCTGAACACCGTCTGTGGTCTTGTTAGTTAAGAAGTAAAGCACACAGATATTAATCCTCTATAAACTAACCATGCATTCCCACACTGCAGCTTGGTTTTTTCCCAATTTGTCAAGTTCACTATGTAGGGGAATTTTTAATTTTTTTTTTTTTATTTGCTTCCTCATTTGTTATAATGATATTTCAGTGGTTAGCTGGCACAGGTAAAACAATTGTGGCATCTGTGTTTGTTTCTGGCCAACCCTATCCGCATCTCACAATAAAAAGCCCTTTTGTGATGATTACTTAAGGCTTTGCAGACTTTCCTATTCTGCGGTGGAGGAAACAGCGTGAGTCCTCTGCAGCCATTTTCTGAGAAATGCAATAAAGCTGGTTTTAAATGTTACCTACAATCTGTGAAAGGATTAAAGTAGCGCAGCTTCATGTATTCATCCTGCACAATTGTCTCTAGATAGCCTTGTATAACGCTTATCTCTTTGATTATTATCAAGATTGAACTGTAACTACCAGACCTGAAGCAGACAGGAGGTAGAAAAGCTAACCGAATTAGCTGGGAGCTATGAGAAGGTCTTCGTTACTGTCAGGGAGTCCTGGGGGAAGGGAGGAGAAGTGACATATTGATTGATGGGTGACGCTGCCCTAAAGCATGTGTTTGTTTAGTCCTTTACAGAGAACTAAAATTCTATGCCAGGTGTGTGATTGGGAAAATAAAAGAAAATAAAAGAAATATAAGTGTCATATTATGATGTAAATATAAGAGATGAAATTATATTATTACACAAACACCTTCTTGTTCAGCTGCTTTCTGAAAGACAATCCAGGAAAAGTGTTCTTTATCTTTAGAATAAGGAAAATCTTAAAATTCTTAATGATTTACTGTAAACGATCAGAGAAAACTCAGTCTGAATCCAGGCCAGGAGTTCCAGCTCGAGGATGGAAGCAGGTTAAGATTCCCCTGGTGTCACTAGTCACAGGCATTGCTTTTAGGAAATTTGAGACTACACCTTGGGAGCAAAACCTATGGAAATTAATTAAATAAACTGTAGTCCACAAAATGGTCACAGAAACCTGGAAAAAGGGCTGTAATTTTATGATCTGTATTTTCTACAATAATTTACAATGAATTTTGTAGTGCTAGAATTCACTTTTTATCATATTATGTGTGGATTTTTAAAAGACAAGAATGCTAGCAATATTACAAGATCAAAGTATCTCTCTTCTATTTCTTTGGACCAAAATACCATATTTTTTTGAGTAATCCAACAGGTCAGTTGGTGAAGACATCACCAGAGCAGGTCAAACTAGGAATGTTAGAGCTTCAGTTGACTTTTGCTTGCTAAGCCAGCTCTGCAGGGCCTCCCAATCTGTTGGCTTGTTAAGCTGGTAGGAAACGAGACCTTGTGAGTGAAGCCATACCTGTATTTTAGCAGCAACACGTTATAACTCAGTTGTTACCATACTGCTTCTCCCTCTTTGGAGTAGCAGCTGTGTGCTTTAGCACTGGGGAGATATTTGGTACCTTCTACCCAGGCGTTTGTGTAGGCCTTGACCCAAGCCCCAAAATCTCTGTTATCCCTATTCAGTGCTGCCATCCACAGTCTCATACAACCTCCGGAGGGACCTACAAGGCCCTTTCTCCAGGGCAGTGCCTGCTACCATGGTGGTGACCTGCATGCCTGGCTGCTTTCTTCAGGTCTGTCTTGTGAAATACAGACTTAACAAGAGATGCTAGGCACCCTGCTCCGCAACTGGCCAAGCTCAGATTTTTGGTCAGGGACTTCTAAGAACACTTTGGCTCGCAAAAGTTGGTAAGATGCTGGATGCATGTGGAAGTCTCATGCATGCGTAGTGTGGAGCTGAAAGGGGGTTCCACACAGTTCCAAAATTCTGGACGGACTTTGCATGCAGACACTGGCTCAATACCAGAAGACTCAGAAAGGTTATGGTGCTCAGCCTTGCAACACCAGGTATTACCGTCACCAACGTGACTCTGAAGTTCTGTTCAATATCCCAGTGGTTAAAGCACTCACCCAGTGAATGGACACTTTGGGGTCTCCATCTCTAGACCCAGTTAATTGCTGGTGCAGCAGAACAATTGCTCTTTTACTGCAGCAGAGGTGTGTCTGTTTAGGCAAAGCTGAGCTGCAGGGCCTCTGGGGAATGGGAAGTGACCAGGGTCAAAATGACAGCAGTCAGTAGAAAGCTTCAGCACTGTGAGTTAGGGCTATCAACTCAGAAAAGTAATTACACTCCTTGCATTTTTTCTGTTTTTATGTAATAGCTTGCTGTAAGATGCACAGACATTGTGGAAGCAGCTAGGAGTAATCACCAGCTGCATCCCTGACTGCACAGCAGTCAGTAAGCTACTCTGTAGGATGAGCTTCTATAGAGAAAGGAAGGTGGAGAGCAGACTCCCTGCCTCTCACCTCTTCAGTCTGAAGTTAACTGATACCTTCTTCGTGAGTGGAGCTGTTAGGAGCATGCTCTGCCACAGGAGATGACACTGTGATCAGATTGTGGGTTTTTCTTAGGTTTTTTATGGTCATGTATAGCAAATCTGGTGTTTCAGAGTATCTTATTTCTAGAGGAGTTATGTATCTAGATGATGTATGGGATGACACTTAGAGTGTGTCACAGCATTAGTTGTTTAAGGATGGTTGTGCCACGAGTTGTAGAGGCTTGTGGTTTGTGAGGTATCTAAATCATGACATAGATTATTGTTATTTTGTCTGACATCTCTGGACATAGGTGCCAAAATTTGGCTCCAATTACTTTTTAGGTCCAAAATTGTTTTGATTCTTGCTTTTTAACTGCAATCCTAGAAAGTAACAAGGATGAATGAGCCTCTGAGTTAATTGTTTTACCAACAGTTGAATCCAAAATATTTGTAAGATGTAAATTGTGGAATCCTATACTAATTATTTGTATGTTTCTTTTTAACAGAACTGAACTGAAGCTAACCCGAAAAGCAGCTTATATGAGATATTTCAACAGCTCAGCCTTCTTCTTCTCAGGCTTTTTTGTGGTGTTTTTAGCTGTGCTTCCATATGCTGTGATTAAAGGAATTATTCTCCGAAAAATATTTACCACCATTTCCTTCTGCATTGTTCTTCGAATGACAGTGACCAGGCAATTTCCTGGGTCCGTACAGACCTGGTATGACTCTATTGGAGCAATAAACAAAATACAGGTACGATACATACACTGAAACCTTCCCAAGTACGTAAGCCAATTCTTTATAGCATGTTATCTTGTTAGTTGATCAGCAAAAGCACACAGCGTTTATGCAGACTTTCCGAATATACTATGTGTCGCTTTGACTGCACACCATGAAATGTCATTATCAATCTTGATATTGTTATATGGTTCCCCGAGTAGCATAACCGCAGGAGTCTCATGCTACCTGCACGCTGCTTGGTTTGAAACAGTGGCATTTAGTTATTTCTTCTCACTGCAGAATAAGGAACTTAATGAAAATATATAATGAGTTGTGGTGCTTAAGAGATGTTTTTCCTTCAGAAAAGGAAGAACAAAATGAGTACGTTTTGTGTAGTCCGACTCCCAGTTGTTGCAGTCACGGATCTGTTCTTCTAGTTATTAGTGGCAAGAACAGCAGGTTGTGCATCTTATGCAAATGTGCATCTCATTCATTATGAGTAGTAAACATAATTAAGGTACCGGTCAAATAATTATTACCTACCTTACCTACTGAGATCAATTGCTCATATACCGGCATGAGAGGCTTATCTGCAGAGCCAAATCAGGGTGAATTCTCTTTAACTCTATCTATTTTATCTGCCGTTTTGAAATCACTCCTCAGGAATAGAATTCTTACTCTATTTTGGGGTGAAATCTTAGGCTTTTTTTAAACATATTTACAGATTAATTTTTTTTAAACATACATTTTATTATTTTTAGTGTGATGCCTAATATGGACCTTAAAGGTCTTAATAGGAAATCTGAACGTTGATATAGTGTAAGAAGCAGATATTGGATTTTTATGATTTTCAACTGGGCAGAAAATTTTAAAAAATCTAGCCATGAACCTTTCTGTTGGACACTCAGAAGACTGCCTTGTCGGGTCCCGGTTTAGGAAGTTCTTGTGTTCTCAGGTCCCCTAGGTGTTAGTGGAGTTATCCTGTCTCTCCTGTTTCCTGGTAGAGTGTATCCATGCCCTCTCACAGAACTAGCAAGCCCAGTTGTCATACCATTGCCTTCACTTTACGAAGTGCTTGTCTTTGGGGATATTACCTCTGTGGGTGCTCCGAAATCCATGAATAATAATCTCTTTGTGGCAGGCCCAGTATAGACCCCATAGACAGACTGCACAGAATCCCAGAACGCTGATGCCCTTTACTTGTCACAAAAATCATAAACAAAATAATAAACCACTCATACATTTGTCTGTTTTAATTTCCTCATCAGTTTAGAGCGTTCACTGGGCCAGATGTGTCCCCTGGGTTACTGTGTTTGCCCTGTAGCTAGGCCCATGTTCTCTAGACCATGAAGTGTTTCAGGGTCAGTGTGCCTTCTCTGACTGTCACTGCTCTAGCAACTCCACTGGATGATCCCGCCACCTTTGTTATGAAAGCCTAGATATCATTTTCTTTTTTTTTGCATAAACTATGTGTGGTTTGCCTTCCAGTTTTTCGACTGCTGCCCTTTCGATCATCTGCTTTTTCTCTTTTGCTTGTTCTACTTGAAAAATTTGCTGGTTTACTCTAAGGAACTGGTTTTCCCTCTTTGCGTCTGCTAATTTGTCCACTGTATTGCCCACGTAGACCTGCTTGGTTCCACATAATTTAAAAACAAAGCTTTATTGGAAAAGGATTAAGGTCAGAGGGGTGATGCTGCCTGCTACAAGCAAAGGAAAAGCCAAGTTTTGATATTCTTTCTAAACCAGAACCAAATACATTTGTGATTATGTTTTCAGTAGCAATGAAAGAATTGGTAGTTTCAAAACCATTTCCTTCTGCATAAGCTATATTTATTCCTCTCTCTAAGACACTACAATGCAATAGCACCATCAGAAATAGTAGCTAGTGCTCAGTGTTGGCAAGTATGTACTGCTTTGTGTGATACAGCTCTCATCCCTTACTGTTTCCTCTCATCTGCTTTCATGGTGTTTCTAGGATTTCTTGCTGAAAAAAGAATATAAAGCCCTGGAGTATAATCTAACAACCACTGGGGTTGAGCTGGACAAAGTAACAGCTTTCTGGGATGAGGTTAGTACTTTTAACCACATTAATTAAAACACACAATGTATCTTTTTAACTGATATTTGCCTTGTTCTCTAAAAATTGCAGCCTACAATCCTTCATTTTAACTGACTTCAGCTATCAGCAGGCAAGGAATACATGGCAAGCAATTAATGCGTGATATCAAATTATCCATGGTTGACAAATTTTGGAAGAGACCTTTTAATAAGTGTTAAGGCCTGTAATAAGTAGTTATTTCTGATTTAAGCCAGCCTGAAAAGAGAATCAGGCTGGAACATGTATAAACATTGGAAAGCAGTTCTATAATAGGCAAATATTGTTTGTGTCCAAAAGTGTATGAGCAAGTTAAATACATACAGTAAAGAACTATATATATTTAAGAATATAATAAATCTGTTGTAGATGATAGGAAAAGAAACATCAGAAAAGTAAGTTCGTGTGTTTTTGTAGGTTCATAGTATGATATACATGTCTGCATATGTGTGTTTTATTTAATGTACATACAAATACACTTCTGTGTATGTTGCAGGGAATTGGAGAGCTGTTTGTAAAAGCAAACCAGGAAAACAACAACAGCAAAGATCCTAGCACTGGCAACAATCTCTTCTTCAGTAATTTTCCCCTTCATGCCTCTCCTGTTCTTCAGGATATAAATTTCAAGATTGAGAAGGGACAGTTATTAGCTGTTTCTGGATCTACTGGAGCAGGCAAGGTATTTCTATTTTCGTTGTTTCAACAAAATTCCTAATCATTTAAAGGAATAATACTGTTTTGTTATCTGTGTTGTTACCTGTGTTACTGTATTCTTGCTGTTCTGTGCTCACTGTGAAAATTATGGCCGCAGGAAAAGGTATGAATAAACTGTAAGCTTCAGTAAAATGACCAATAGTTACTTGAAGTTCTACACTATGGCCAGTATGAGAGTTTGCAGAATATTTTTTTTTCATACAAGGATACAAACTTAAGAAGGAAGTAGCAATTTAAATTACAAAACTATTTTTCCATAGGAAGTAAAAGAAGGTTTGCAGGAATAATGCGGACTGAAACCTAAAGTTAGTGCTTCCTGCCTTTAAAACAATAAACTGGAGAACATAGCATACATATCCAGATGGCTTAGTGTGCTAGAAAGCATACTGGGTATTTTTCCTTGTCTTGCTAACATTTTAAGAAAAAGCTGGAACACAAGATGGTCAGTAACCTGACAAACGTGACACGGATTAACCAGGTAACTAAGACACATGCCCTAGACAATGACATTCCTGGTCACATGTGCTCCAGTTCCTACAGTGTCTTGCTTGGACAGGCTCCCCGAGTCCCATGTGAAAGCCTGGGGAGGTGCTACTGAAACTGCTGGTTTTCTGGGAAAAGTTGTGGTTTACATTAATCATTATTTTAGAACCTCAAAATGTCATCAGCACCATTAGTTTGCAGATAACACGTCCGATTAACCTCATTAATATAAAATGAGTTGAACTGTGATACGCTTAATCACTTTGAACTGCAAGTAATTAGATGAGTCTTTCATCTTGACTGGGTTTTCTGAGATGTGAAAGTGAAAACAAACGTTCATTATGTGTTTGGCAACTTTTCCTGTTTAACAAATTATTGGTGAACATATTCTGATTTGTTTTCCTTGCATTGAGTAAAATCTTTGGTCTGTTGGAGTCAGTGGCAAAGGACTCATCAAGTTCAGTATGGTTAAGGCTTCTGTAGTATTTTCTGTAATGATACCGGTAGGAAAGAACAAGGGACTCAGGACATGAGGTTGTCAAGCTGTTACACAGAGGTGCATTTTACTGTGGTGCTTCTGAATTAACAGAATAGTTTTCCCATGTTGCTGATAATCTCAGCTGGCTGTTGCTAAAGCTGACACTTGTAATACAAGAATGGCAACTAGAAAGTGCTGAAGGACATAGATATATCTCCAGCTACTTAGGAAAAAGGAAAATTCAGATCATACTGAGCAGTTTATGTGAATATATAAGTACAAAAATTTTGCACTTCTCAGGGCAATAAAGATGAAACGCTTATAATAGTATCTCAAAGATTTACAAAAAATAAGGTTAATCCCCTCCCCCCCAAGAAAGGTTTTCCTTTCCTTATAACCTCTTAATTTACGGTTTCTTTCATGTTACTGGAGGCTGTTACTGTATATCCCAGGAATTGTCAGGCCTGTGAAACAGACCACATACTTATTTTATCTATAACAGGTGTGAAGGCTGACATCAGCTCTTTAGTACTGCTTCAATATTATACAGGCCGGGGTTGTTGGTGGGTTTTTTTTAATTTATGCTATATGGCACAAGATACAGTAGTTTAGCATCCACAGACTAAGCGGTGGTCATTTGCAAGATCGGAAGCTTCGTACTCAGCATTTTGGAAAATTCAGATTCTGGTATAATGGAAAAAAATCTCATGAGAGTCCCCCTGCATATTGAATAACTTGTCAAAGGATTTCTGGGCTTGACAGTGTGAAACTGTGACTTAGACAGATTTTTAGATCTTTGGCTGTTACGTCCCAGCTTTGTTGACTGTTTATTAGTGATAAGAACACAACTGGAATGGCTCTGTAACATATTTTTCCTTGTATTTCTCAATTCTATTCTTTGATCTAGTAGCCAGTGATGTGTGACAAGGTTACTACAAGCTACTGATTAACTTTGAAATTATAACATGTCAGTACTGAAATTGCAATCAATTCTTTTATGAAGGGAAATAGTAAATATACTTAGGTCATGTATTCACGTAAATGAGTTAACAGTTACAGAGGAAAATTCAGATCACACTGAGCAGTTTGTGAGTAATTGTATACATATACACAAAGAAATGGCATTTCTCAGGGCAATACAGATAAAAGGTTTATGAACACTAGCAAAATTGTAAACATGAATTGTGTTGTACAAACAAAATAGTCACAGATAATGTTAAAAATCAAGTAACATTCTCCATAATTACTAGTGCCTTGTGTCTGCATGTGCTCGCAGATATTTACATTGTTACTTAGTAAAATTACTGAAGGCTTAATTAAAAATACATAGTCTTACACAATCTTTACCATGCATTGAATGAAATTTCTCTCAGTTCAGAACCATGTGTATCATGAAAACCTCCACTAATTGCAGCTTGCACGGAATCAGTACTTATAGGGACACTCTTTATACGGCAAATCTAGCATTTAAGTAAGTGACTTAGCAGAGTGCCTCTCATTTTGTTCAGCATTTCTTATGGTTGTACAGATCTCTGACATATTAATCGCTAATGATTTTTCAGACTTCTCTTCTGATGTTGATAATGGGAGAATTGGAGCCTTCGCAGGGTAAAATTAAACACAGTGGAAGGATATCCTTTTCACCTCAAGTCTCCTGGATTATGCCTGGAACAATAAAAGAAAACATAATTTTTGGTGTATCCTATGATGAATACCGATACAAGAGTGTCGTCAAAGCCTGCCAACTAGAAGAGGTTAGTCATCTATGACTCTTAAGACCTGTGACCCAGCCCAAGTGGAAACCCCCAGAGAATAAGTCAGGGAGTGGAGCTTTAAGTACGTGAGACATTTCTGAGATTTAAGGAACTCACCCTGGCATCCAAATTTTGTGGAACTGCAAGTCAGCCTTCTGCCAGCTCCTTGGGAGATAAACTGACGGTGCCAGTTCTGGTAGTTTACACAGCAGGAGCTAAATAAGCTGGCTCAGATGTTGTAAAGTGTCTCCTCCTGTTTCCCTTGCTATTAAAAAACTGGATAAAGATATTAAAGTTAAAGAAATTATGTAAAAAGTATTGTTCCTACACATTTTTTGGTGTGTTTCTTCCCCATAAAGAAGCTTTTCCTTATAATCTTGGAAATTAACCTGTTTTCTCCTTTCTTTTGCACTTCAAAAATGGCTCCAGGGATAACTAGAACTCCATGCCAGAAACCTGAGTTATTTAGAGGAAAATCTTGACTGAAGTTGTGTTTTTCTGTGTCCACATTGAAGATTCTCACACTGGGAATTATTGCAGGATCGATCTTTATGTGACATGTAGTCCACGATAGTACAATGATGTGGCAATGTCCTTGTGTGTGTCTGATGTTGCCAGAGGGTAGTGTAGGAAAAGGTATCTTTTCAAATTGCAAGGTACTAAAGGAGCCAGCATTTTAGACCTTTCCACCCTTATTGCTGTGCCTTAAGCGCAGACATTTTGTCTGTAACATGTAGATGAAAACAATATTTAACTGTGCTGAATAGGATCTGTCTTTAGGCCACACAGTGAAACATATTTTCCTTTAGTGCCAGTCAAGCAAGAAAACAATAGCCAGTCTGTTTAAAAATGAGATGAGGTTACTGTGCTTTATCTCAGACCAGGGTATAGTTAAGCGATAAAGTAATCTTTTTCTTCTATGTTTATGGCCATTTCAGCTTGTGTTTGGATTGTGGTTTGCTGGAAATCTTCCTTGAAAGCTTCTGAAGACAAGAGAATTAACAACTTCTGTGTCAGGCTTTCTGAAGAGAGTAGTCCTTAACCCCGGTCTTAAAGGTTGTAGTTAATGCCAAAGCTCCAAGAAACAACTGGCTTCAGCAGCTGGTAACTGTCCTTGTTCAAAGAGACTTCCCAGCTCAGGGTCCTGGTGTCGGTGGGATGGCTTGGTGTTTCCATGCTGGTGGGATGGCTTGGTGTCTCGGTAGGCTGCAGCTCCTTTGTTCTCCAGCAGGCTCAATCAAACCATCTTTGATCTGTGTTGGTGCAGCTCTGTGCAGAATGATATGCCTCACCTCCTAGCTGGGCTCATTTTTTGAGATCAAGTGTGATACTTACAAGGATATTTTTTTCTGGACTGAAGCTGAATAAATTGGGCTGGCCTGACGAGAAGGCAGAAAGACCTGGAAGGAAGCCAAATGCATTACCTTATTGCTATTATTATGCTTTCTAGTCTTGTTAGCTTTCATGTCTTAGTTACCGAACAGGACTTAGTATGTCAGATTGAAGGATGGATTTCAAATATTAATACCCTGTTTATTCCCCAGTGTGACCTTTTGGGGTTTATTACAACAAAGGTTAGTGCTTTGTTGGATTGGGGTTGTGTGTGTTCTCATTCTTCAGAAAGGAAGGGTACCAGAGGGCTTTTGCCTAAGGGCTTTGCCCCTTTCTCTGCAACTTTCCTAGGTAGTTACATCGTCCACCTGAATGTAGGCCTGTTGCTGGGTCTAGTTCTTCTATGGGTTCTTCAAGGTGAACCAAGTATTGGTGATTAAAAAGAGTTTATTTCCTTATTGCACATATGCTGGAAGTCAGTTAACATACAGCTCTTAACAGTGGCTAAGTGAGATTCACTTCCGAGCTCCATGCTCACAAAAACTTTTTTGGGGAATACAGGGCCATCTTCTTTGACCCAGTGTACAGATAGATGTGTTACTACTGCAAGAACTAACATACCTGCAAAATGCCCCCTTGGCTTTGCCATCTCCACCATCACACCCTATGCAGCAAGCATACTGAAGATGTAGTCCAGTTCCGAAATGTGGTGTCTTTTTCCTTCTGTCTTCGTTAGTGCCAGTAAGATACTACAGGTGGCTATGTGGGTCACGTCATATGGTATACATAGGTTTGGGCCTTCCTGACACACCGTGAAAGGCCTGTTCCTGCCCTTCAGCAGTACAGGACACTTAAGCCGGGTAACTTCATACAAGGTGCTCCACATTTTGTTTTACGTCTGTGGAGATATGCAAATGATATGCAAATGTAACCTAAAGTGTAACCTAAATAATTTGGGGTGCATGAGAATTTTCAGAAATGTCAGCGCGACATTTTTCTGCCTGGTGTTTTGGGTTGGTACATAGTTGATTTGCTAAGGAGTTATCACTTACAGCTCCTTTAGGGTTGCTGAGTACTTGAGGTAAAGTTATCTCAAAGTAATTATGAAAGATAGAAAGTGTAAGTAAATATTTCACAGAGCTTTCCACATTTTTAGGTGTCCAAGAATAAAATTTTTACTGAATAGGAAATTAGATCTTTCTTTAGAAGTTAGAATGTGTTATGCATTATATTTTTATTCTGTAAAGTCCTGAAGAATGGCAAATCTGGTTGTACTGACCATTACCTATAAAGTAGGTGGGCTTTGGTAGGTTTGCCTTGGATGGAAGAAGGAATTTTGTTGTTTTTCTGTATGATATTCTTGCAGCTTTACATTTTGTTCTATTTGTGTATGAAACCATCAAAAGGAAAGTTAAAAATAATTTTTTTTTCCTCTAATAACTTTTGAATATTCACAATTAACTTTACTGGAAAGCAACGAAACTATGAGCAACAGAAGGATTTTCTTTTCTTTCTTCTTTTCTTTGTTTTCTTTCTTTTATTTTTGAGCCCAAGTAATTTTATAGCAATTTAGAGCACTAAACACTAAAATACTTCTTTTTTTCTGTAGTCCAAAGATTTCATGTAGCTACATGTTGTACTTTCTTGACTTGTATACTTGGCTTAAGAGATTTCTGCCTTCAGCTTCTTGTTGTTGTTGCCTTGCTGCAATTTACCTACCCTCCAGCTGTGCTGGTAGACCTGTTCATGATGTTGTACCATAAAACAGAAGATGAAGATTAAAAAGAAAATTATTATGATGTGTTGGAGAACTGCATCCTTCATAAATACTCTGCCAGGATAGTTTGACAAAGCGTCTTTGTGTAGTGCAGAACACATTAGGATCTCAGTCCGTGCCTGGGTTTACAGGCTCAATTAGTGTGTACACATCCCTCAAGAAGCCCTTTTTTCTCATGCATAATGTAACTGTTGTCTCACCCAGTGCCCATCACCTAGGTGCGTAACTGATGAATGGTCAGATGCAGTGAATCATAGCATACAGCGGATACTGTTTTGTGAGACTACGTATGGGAAACGTGTCTGAATGGTGCTCCTTTGAGTGTAGTCCCACTTGCTGGCACACACGTGGCAGCAGCATGGCGTCACAGGTTTCATTCACGGCATTTAATCCTCACAGCTCCGCTCTGTAGCCTCTCTGGCAGATGGGGAAACCACGAGCAAGGGATACTGCAGTGCAACCCTGTATGAGTGTATGAGATCTGAGCTGGTGAAACGATGCACAGTGAAAGACAAGTGTGTGTTGAAGGCTCAGTGAGGGAAGTCTGTCAGGTCTAAATACCACTGCCTGTTACAATTTCAGGATGGTGCTGTATAGATATATAATACTGAAGAAGCATGAGGGGTTCTCAGTTGCATCTCTGTGTGCATCAGCAGAAGCTTGTGTAAGGTCCTTTTTAAACTTCTTGTACTGTTTATTGTGTATTTTTATGGTAGTGTAGCCTGTTTTACTTGTGTAAAATGATTCAGGACTTGATTATAATTACATTTCTTATTCCTTTGAGGGTAAGTAAGGCATCAGAGGAGGTAAAATCATGTTTTACAATGTGGTTCTAATTACTGCAGTTTGGAAATGGGCAAAGGTTAAGAGGAGAGAAGTGGAAGGTGATAGAAAAACAGAAAGACTGCTTTGGGGTTGAGATGGAGGGACTGTAATTAAGAGCTACTTTAGCATTCTTGATATCCTATACAAAGAGTCTTTCTGGCAAAAATTATTTTTGAAAGTCCAGCACAAAATATGGCTGCAGTGAGAGCTAAGTGATGCATAGATATTGCTCTTGTTCTTGTGTGATGCTGAACTCAAGGGAATGCCAATACATTTAAATTACATGATCAAAAAGTAAAATAAGATGAATTGGTGCTGCCTCAGCTTATTCTGCCTTATGTTTTTTACAAGGCGTTTTACCCTTTTTATCGAGTACTTTTCATCATATTCATGATAAAAATCAATTTGCAAGAGAAGGTGAACTTTTGCCTAGCACTTCAAATTACAGACTAATTATGAACAAATTTAACACTGAAGAAACATCCTGCATAATTCATTGATTTTCACTCTCATTGCTCAATAGCAAAAGCCCCTGGGAGATGTGAACTGGATGAGTGTATATATATATCTGTGGAAACTTGCCACTAAATTTGAAGCAATTCCACAGGTGTAACTTGCCCAGAGATTGAAGGGTTGTATTAATGTCATGTCAGGGATAACACAAATATAAATGCAAGTTTGTAGGAGTAGACAGCTGCGTTTGCAAAATCCTTATTACTGATGTAATGAAATATGAGTAGGGAATGTGGCTTGATTTTAAGATGTTTAGGTTGAAAAATCAGTATTAATAGCCTACTAGGTGTGGGATTTTTGTTTGGCTTTAGCACTTGCCAAGTTAAAATGGTAAAACCTTTGGACAGTTGAAACAGGAATCTTCGTGTCTAAATGCTGTTAACATTAATCAAAATCATCCTAAGAGGATGCATTCCTCCAGTCAAGACTGCAGAAGCAGGCCCGTTATAGTTATTAACGTTAAAAAATAAACAAGCATCGTACCCCATATGAAGGAGTGCAGTAGTTCATTAGTTTTGAAACCATACTTCCATGACTTCCATTTTAACCTTTTTGCGAGGCAAGATAGATATTTTTCCACCTAGTTAGTTCATTTGATCCTTCAGTAGTTACCTAAGAGCCCATAAACACATAATGGCAAACTACCCTGAAGAGATTACCACTGTTAAGTAAACACATGTTCTGATTTGAGAGCCACCAGCTGCTCATGAATGTAATGTTTAACATGGCATGCAAATAGAGAAGTGTTTCCATGCGAAATCAAATCATATAACAGTACTAAAGAAATCTGTGGCCAGATATTGTGGGGATTTGAGCTGGTTTTACAGGGGGTCCAGGAGATTCATTTTCATCTAAGAACTTAGATTATAGAGAGTAACTTCAGGAAGAAACAGTCAATATGCCAAGCCCTGGTTTGTGTTCCTGCTTGTTTGATGTCTCCTTGCAAAGGAGGGCATCCATCCCTGGGTTATGAGTTCACTGCAATGTCAAGGATGCCCTGAAACAGAAACATATATCCTTGCATCCCACTCTACTGCTCCAGCCCCTTTCATCTGTGCTGGTTCTGGGTTTGTTTGGCTTTTGTTTGTTGCTTGGTTTGTTGTTTTGGGGTTTTTTTGGCTGTGAAAGTTGAGAGGTTATTATGTCAGTGAGTTAAATACTTTGTGCCCTGGTTTTTTACCTGTTTTTGACAAGGGATACTAGCAGATTACAAAGGGTATGGAAAAGAGGAACAATAAGGATTCAAGTCTGGAACGGAGTGCTTTGTAGTAGGTAATTCTCTACAAGAGGATATTATGAGGTAGCTTAGTTACCTAATCAGATACATGTCTACAGTGTAAACTATGTGAGAACAAGTTACTTAGCCTGACTTTGTAGCCTGGGAGAGCAACAGGCATGTCAAGGTGAAGTTCATCTCATCCTAATGTAAACAGCTAAAATAGCATAAATGTCTCTTTCAGGCAGAAGGGCCACATAGTATGTGAAATCTCCCACTACAGCTGTGGCAGCTCAGACACGTGGGCCCAAAAGCTGGCTACGTTTATGCTTTTTCCACCTTGCACTGGTATGATCCACTGGCATGAGCAGACTCTTCTAACTGAAATTCTTGTCTGTGGCCCAAAATCCTGGGCAGGTCAGCTGGGAAGGTGCTGATGCAGCACATTCCCTGGGGGAACTGGAAGTAAATAGACTAGCACAGTTTCTTTATAGCAGGCAAGCATCTTGATTTGAGAAAAAGATAGACTCAAACACCCAAATGCACTGGCTTCAAGCCGTTTATCAGCAATCAAGTTTAACAGAGCCCTGCTGCAATGTTCTGTGTTGGTACTGTTTCGTTAAAGACCTGTTTCAGTCAAGACAGCTCTCCCCACCCCTTTCCCTGTCTTCGGTACAGGGCTCTGGACTGATTACCTTGGATGTTGTCCTATCTTCCCTGTCACTTCTGGCATCATATTTAATTCCCTTAACCTGTGTTTAACCTACCCACACGCAGCATACCGACTACTTCATGTTTCAAAAATCTGTTCCATGGGAATGTTTCACCATAGAGAAAGCGAGTTTTGCCAGCATTCGTGTGAGTTTTGGGTGAGCCTGACACTGCTCAAGGTCACAAACTCTTGCAAAAACAAAGCTTGTGTTGTTGGATCATGAATCCTTCATAAATGGTTCATCTGAAATCTAACAGGAGTTTCGGCTTCAGGAATCACAGGCATGATTCCTAAATCATAGTCACCTAGAGGTGACCTAAACCATAGTCATATAAAGGATAGTCACCTAAATAAAATAAAATATTAAAAAGTAATTTCTTATTTGAAATACTTTGAAGAGATCTGGCTTTCTGGCTTCTGGCCCAGAAAAATGAAGACGCAAGTATGTTTAAACTGGTTACCGAAAAGACAAGGTAGAAAAAACTACTGAAAATTCTTCATCTTTTAAAAATTAACAGAAATTCTCACTAGTAGTTATGAGTCTGAAACACAAGACTTGATTTCAAAACTTTAAAACTTTGCAGATTAGTTCATATCTGCCTTACTTTCAAGATAATTTGTTTTCTGAAAATCAGGACAAATTGAAAGTTACGCTTTTTGCAGAATGCCATTTCAAATTAATTGTCTAAAGATTCTTATTAATCACTAAATTCAAACCTGGAGGTTTGTTTCACTTCTGTTTCTACCTTGTTGGTATATTAGAATTGAATATGATTTCTTGTGAGTACATAAATAATCATGTTAGTGAGAAAGCAGTTAACTAAATTTTCCTAAGTAAAGAGAAGAATTATCTAAAGGGTGGAACAGTATTGCAGCTCCTTGGTGCTGCTTCTGTTTAACTTGTATTCAGCTTTACTTGGCATTTTATACATAAAGGCTTCAGTATTTTTCTTCTAATTTGTTGCAAATAGTCCGTACCACAGAAAGGAAATTGCACAGTGTGTTCAGAAGCAGCTTCTCTAAAACACAGAGAGAAAGGTGAAGAAAGGAGTACTTTGGTAGGTGAGACGGAGGTAGCAATGTGAATAGAGGGATTTGTTGGGAACTGTGATACTAAACATGGGGAATGTTAATGGCAGTGAAGAAAAGAAAGGGTCTAGAGATTATAAAGCAACTGGGACTGTAGTAAAAAGGAAGTGAAATAGAGAAAAGGGTTAGTGAAGAAGATGAAATGGAGAGAGCCAAGACGGCTCCTCTGTTCCATCAGCTTATGACTGTTGTATCTTTCTGGATGGGAGGCAGAAGAGGGAAGATGGAAAGCTACATCATTAAGGACATATTTAAGGAAGAAAGAGGGGCCTCATAAGTAAAATAGAAGTGTTCTATCCATAGAACTGCTTGAGTAGTTTGAGTGGCCTTGGATCTATAAAGCAACTACTTGCTGAAAGGCATGGTTCTTAGAAACTATTGCCTGTCATGCTTTATTATCTTAATTGTTGCTAATGTTTTATGAAATTATTTTGATAACAAACAATCTCTACTGAAAAGACATGGAGTGTGAAATCCATTCTGAGGTTTCTTTTTTTAATGAGATCATATTTCCTATTCACCCTGAAAAAAAGTTATTACCTTAAATGCTCTCAGCTATATTCTTCCATACCAAGCCCAAATGTATTATGAGGGTCATCCCTTTGCTGCTGAGGTAGATAAATATGACATTTACACTATTAAAAATGCAAACAGATATTAAAAGGACTGCCTTCTCCTTGGGTGTGCAACTTAAGATTTGTTAGCTCCTGATATTAGAAGCACCCGCAAAAATAATTAATGTCTGTGGGAACTGTGTGGGTGGGTTTCTTTGAACAGTTACCGATAGGTTTCTCAATTTAAGCATTTAGAAATAGATATGTTAAAGAAAATCCTGTGGCTACTTCATTAATATGCCGGGGTTTGTGCTGTTCAGCATCATTACATTAGGTTTGTCCCTGGCTTGATTTCACTTCCTGCATAAAATGACAGCAAGGATGTATTTGGACCAGCCCCATGTACTTTTTTTACAATAGGTGATGCATGTTCCAACAAATAGCATTGTGTGTCTATTGGACTTCATCACTCTGTTTACGCCTTTGAAAGAAATTACTAAACATTTTTTAATTATTATAATTACAGGCTGAAAAGTTCTTTGTCTGTTCCATGCCATATATTATCCTGAGGTGAAGGGTAGAAGAGAGCAGAAGGGAAACTCATTAAAAGTTTGATTAAAATTCCATGTTGACACACATGCAAAGAAATCTATCTGACAAAATCCTACCACCATTTAAAAAAAAATGGGAACCCTGGAATTGACTCCAGCAGGGCCAGTATTGTACCCTGTTTGCAGGGGAGGACACACTGAGCCCAGTTCTTCACCTGGGCTTTTTTCAGGAAAGAAATAGGATCAGTAAACAACAATGGCATCAGCACCATTACAGGCAGCAGTACTGGTAGAAATGGGGAATGGTTGAAATTGGGTTAGATATCTAGATACTTAAGCATGCAAATCCCAATGTTCAGGTGAAGATATTGGGTAAATGTCATGGTTAAAGATGAATAACATGACTCCCACATGCACAGTGAAACCACAAGTGGTCTGAGAAGGTCACCTCCAGCAAATGCCAGAAAAGCTTTTATGCCAGAATTCCACATGTTCTCTCTAAATACTTCATGACCTATAGGAAGATGATTTTGCCACATTCAGAAAATCTTCCTTGAAATATGTTGCTGGCACTGTTTTTCACATCCCTCTTCTGTGAACGTCTGAGCTGTTATGTTAGTACCTGGGATTTGCTTGTGTGGCTCTCCTTTTACACGAGGAAAATAACTAGTTAATGTACAAAGAATTTAAAAATCACCTGCAATAGCTTTTCCATACATAAGAGCATCTTGATTTTACGGTCAGAATCCTCTAAGTCAGGAAGTAAGTGCTATTATCAAATTAAAGAGTTGGGAGAATCTCACATTTCCTGACAGACCAGGCAGTCAATTTCTAGTCCTTGAGTGGCTGGACCTTTCATCTGTTACTGATCCAGGGCTGAACGGCATTGTTCACTCTTTTCCTGAGGTCAGGCCAATTTACATGGGAGGAAGAAGGAAACATTTCTTGGGAAGGATCTTTATTTATGAATTTATTCTGCAAAACCTCAGAGGCTTGGAATGCCAAAAGGCTGCCCAACAGAAGGTGATTAGCCATCAAAATCACAGAGGGGTGATCAAAAGTGGATTATATCTGACTTTGTATGAAATGCCAACTTCTGGAGAGCAGCTCAACTTAGAATCCCAGGTCGTATTGCCCTGGAAGTGCTTCACGTGAATTCCACTCTTTTTCCCAGGAGCTGTAGGATTTCTGTGGGTGCTGCAGAATGCATGCAGACATCTGAGTTCCTGCCTGCTCCTCGGCTGCCTGGGGGGAAGAGAGACCCCAAAAGAGGCCACCTCTTCCAGGACACTGCCTAACTCCTGCTCCTAGAAGCTCACTTTGTGAGGGATTTTGTACGCCACTTTTTTCCCCTAGAAGTTGTACTAAAAGCCTGAGAACGCTGGCTCTGATTTTATCTGGTGTCAGATGCCTTGGGCAGCTTCCTTGGCTGCGGCAGACCACTGCCTTGGGAGCACAGGCAGCGAGAGCAGCAGACCAGTGGTGCCGAGTGGGGAGTGCAGGCACTGGGAGCTTCTGGGACACTCGGCCTTCCAGCTTGGCTCATGGCAAAGTGCCCTGGAGTCATACCCGCTGGAAACCGAGGTGCCCTGGGGCACAGGGAGATCATCCAGCCGGTGTTTCTGGGAAAAGTCCCCTGAAACTACCACCGTCACAGTGATAGTGGGGTCATTGTATTGGCTTAAGGACATAGGCCAGGTAAGGCTTGAAGGCAGGATTAATATTTTTTGTTAGAGCAGCTGCAAAACTAGAAAAACTAGACAGCCTTCAGGCACACAAGCCATTCTCCATGGCTCCACTTCCATGCATTATCATTGTTTACATGGATCCTTGGGTTTGGTGCTAAATGCTTCTCTCAGCCACCTCTGCTAGTGGGGCACAAGGATGAACTTTTCTCCTTTCTCTGTCTCACGTGAGAGTGGAATGGTATGTTCTGGTTTTATCACAGTTGTATGTAACTTAGAGCCCAAGCAGTGGAACTTGCCTCCCAAACCTTTTTCAAACCTGGAGCATTCCTGGCATTCCCAGCTAGGAATTTTGTGCAAGCCTTTATTAGTGAACCTGAAGTGCAAATTTTTCTGGGTTTTCAAGAGCTCAGACCCAGAGTTTGCGTCTTGCTGTCCTTAAGTTCAGTGGCAAATGCATTTATCACTGTATTTGACAGAAAAGTCAAACAGTTAATGTCTTGAATTGATACTGTATGAAGGGAAATTCCTTGCTTTTAAGGAGATCTAGCAATTAAGACAAATACTTGTTTTGAAATTGTGCAGCTCATGATTGCTGTCTGTGATAGAATGATGTGCTTTCTTTTGTCACCATTTCCAATTACATAAACAAATGAAAGAAATAAATAAACCTCTGTGAGAGGGTGGGTTTTTTTACCACCTCTGTCTAACCTGTCTGTACTCTGCTGTACACTGTTCTCCCATCTAGTCTATAGCTTGAGATTCCTGCTTGTGGAAAATACATGTCTGATTCTTAAAAAACCATTTGTCAACAGGACATTTCCAAGTTCCCAGACAAAGATTATACAGTGCTGGGCGAAGGTGGAATCAGTCTGAGCGGAGGCCAGAGAGCACGAATCTCACTAGCAAGGTGAGTATTTTGCTCTCTAAGTAGTGTACTGTTTCATGTAGAAGGAAAGTATTATGGCTAAGCACTTAAATACATGTGGACCAAGTCCTGCTAAATAAATATCCTCCAGGTTTATCAGGAACTTCATTTTGCTGTCAGAAATCTGAGTTTTGCTAGGTAATTGTGTTTGTGATACACCTGCATATTTATTCATTGAATTTTAGAAGTTTGATGTCAGATGCATGCTATGGCTTAGCTGAAGATGAATCTTTCCATCCCTGATGATGCAAGATGCTGTTTGGAGATTCAGAGCTTTAAGTGTAGCCTTCTTAGTACTGAAGAAACCCATGCAAAGATACAAATAAGAAATATTTGAGGATCTTTCCCTGCTATGACACTTCTACAAAGCAGTTTATGTATCGACTAATGACACACTGCCTGTCTATAGGTAACAAAAATGAAAAAAATTGTCATGTTTCAAAAGGTCTTGCTAGTAGCGTTGGTCTTTTTCTGTTGTAAAAAGACAAAATGGAAAGCAGGGTCCTGTCAGTACCTGTGAATAATGGTCTGGCCTTGTCTGTCTGACCTTCCAACATTAGTAAGTAATTTTGAAGGTCTACAGAACAGTAACATAGGTGTTTGTCTTATAAATTAGCTATGTGTTTCAGCAGAGTCACTTACCTAGCATCAGAAATCCAGTAATGGTAGCTCTGATGTGTAAATGGCCCCATTTATTTCTGCGCCAAGTGCAAATTGTGCTTGTTCCCATGCTCAGAAACGCTGGGTAGAAGTAAAACCACATTATCGTGATCCACACTGGCATCCCGTGAAAGATGTGCATGTCTCTGTAAGGCTAAAAGATGGGTTCATTAAAACAGAGAGGCTTTCAGTGTGGATCTTTCTAGAAGATTTGTGAGAGGGAAGAGGCATATGGATGGTTCTGGTTTATGCCATAAGATAGAGGGGAGGAGCAGGCAAAGCTTTCAGAGCAAAAAAAAAAAAAAAGCATCAACGAACAAAACCCACATAGATTTTAATTTAAAATACAATATTTACGTGAAGTATTTCCCAGATTCTATGAATAATCGTGTCTGTCACTTTTCAGATGGTCACAGCTCATTTACTGGAAGGCCACAGAACTGATATAATATGTCAGCTGTATAATTATTATTTTTAAAACAATTAAATGTCCCAAAGACAGTGTCTGTATCTGCTTTACCTTTTGTTTGGGCTCCAGTCTAAGCTCAGCATACAGCAAGGTGTGCAGGTGTTGAGCTGTGGGTTGCAGATGAATCTTCAGGAAAGCTACAGGAGAAAATTTAGGGTCACAATAACATGTTGTACCCATCTGCACTGGTGATAAACTGGATACCACTTGCTTGAACTGGCTGCATACATGTTTCTGGTGTACTCTATGCAAAGTCATGTGAAATGAGAATCCCTGTTGGAAGTGCCGTCAACCAGCCGTCATGAGAAGCAGATGAAGATTGCCAGAGCCCATCTTTCTTACAGAGCTCTGTCAGTGCCTGCAGCTACAACCTGGAGAAGGAAAGGACCAGGGGTAAAAACCAGTGCATGCCCAGGGTTTGAGCTAGCTCACTGGCCCAGTACCCTAAAGCCAGTCATGCAGAGCTACGAAGTCCAACACACAAATCATAGCAATAATTTGAGTGCTACCATTATTCCAGGAAAAAACTGTAAACTTTTTGCTGATGAAAGTGCCAAGAACAATATGAACTTTTTGTTGTTGTGCAGCCACAACATCATAATGTATGGTCAGTGAAATCCATTGTGGCAGAGGATTTTTCAATAAAGTTTCTTGCAACTTAATATACTATTACTGAGGGCTTTTACTCCCTATTAAGTATTTTCACATTGTTTAACATAATGATTTTAGAACTCATTTTTAGAAAGCTTTTAAAAGTACTGAAATGCAGCTGTCCAATTTTTCTTTACTAATTATATGCTGATTCCTATCACATCGTGATTTCCACAGAGGAAGGCAAGGGGCCTTTTTGAACTTCTATTGAAATTGATTTTAAAAAAACCCCTCTTAACTACAGGTTTAGATCTCAGTGAGCCATGTCCAGGCACAAACAGCTTCAGGTCCTAGTGCTACAAATAGGTTTTCATGTCCTGAACTCAAAATATTGTATAGTCTTGTTTCAGATAATGTTTCCAAGATCGTGGCTCGCTAGTACACTTGTCTTTCCTCACCAGTTATTTCAAAGTACTTTTAAAAATACGTGCTGAGACCTAAGCCTTTTCACACACTTATTACACATATATGTAATATTCTCTCAGGCACCAGTAGACGTTACAGTAGGTACTAAATTCCCATTTAAATGGTTGCTGTACTCCAGTGGGGACTGTGAGATTCAGGCCATAAACAGGTCTTTAACCAGTGTAAAAGGCAGATGTATAGCTTCCTTTGATTGCACAGAAATTAATGGAAAACTGGATGAGTTTGTAATGTGGACTGCAGCAAGGAAAGGCTTTATTGACTGCTGTCTTACAAGCACATTTAACATTGAACTCCAGCTCCATATTGGTGCTGTAGAAAAGTCTATCAGTTACAAGCTCTTGAGACAAACCTGTAAAGGCATTCTTTATGAGTTATTTTAATGTAAATGTATAAGACCTCTGAAAGTTAATGTCATTTCCATTTTCTCTGTTCAGAGCAGTGTACAGAGATGCTGATTTGTATCTCCTGGATTCTCCTTTTGGACATCTAGACATTTTTACAGAAAAAGAGATATTTGAAAGGTACTGTATGTTTTGATAGACTGAATTTAAGAATCCCACCGAGCAGCACAAAGTAAAATCAAGAACAGAAATTTAATAACAGCACAAATATACTGAAGTGATCAAAATTATACCTTTTGGGGATGTTTATTTTTAGGGATTCTCATGAGTATGGTGAAATCATAGAATAGAATGGTTAGGGTTGGAAGGGACCTTAAAGATCATCTAGTTCCAACCCCCCTGTATGTTGTGTTAGCAGTAGGACAGTGTACTGTGCTGGGAACAAGCCTGGGCCAGGTGTGGGCATTACTGCTCCCTCTTCCATCTCAACGTATTGAGCCTGCTATAATCTACTACTCCCAGAGTGCATGGCTTTATAGCTGATGTGTCTGTCTACCAGAAAGGCTTTAATTTTAAAATACTTACCTGCTTTGTAAATATAAATTTTTACAAAAACTATATTTTGTCTTATTTTTCTAATCACAGAAAGACTGGTCACCTGAAAGTGCCCAGTGATCAAGAGATTGGCAGCAGGTTGGCCAAAGACAGGGCCTCCTGTCTTGTCCTGGTGGTATAGCTCAAAACAGTCGGACACACAGTGCTGTCCAGGAGCTTTGCAGTTACACAGGTTTGAAGTTTCAAAATTGAGCTAATGCTTTTGAGTGTGGTAGCAAACGATTTAAGCAACCCTAAGATGAAAAGAAATACTTCATTTTCGTGTTGAACTGTGCTTTTTGGATTGACCTGAAAATGATTAAATTTTCGCCCTTGTTTTTTAGTTCCTTTACACATCTCAGCCTTACCGCCTCCTTTGTAGTTTGAGGGAGCACCCAAGACTGCTCGTACTGGGAGGGGGGCAGGTAAAAGCACATAGATTGAAAGTGAAAGGGATATAAGCAGCATTTAATCATGAAGAAAAAAATCTCATTTTTAACACTTTCATCTTTTATAGCTGTGTGTGCAAGTTGATGGCGAATAAAACTAGGATCTTGGTTACTTCAAAACTGGAACATTTAAAGATTGCTGACAAAATATTAATTTTACATGAGGGGAGCAGCTATTTCTATGGAACGTTTTCTGAACTTCAGGGTCAACGGCCAGACTTCAGCTCAGAGCTGATGGGATTTGATTCTTTTGATCAGTTCAGTGCAGAACGAAGAAACTCAATTCTAACTGAGACTCTTCGACGATTTTCCATTGAAGGAGAAGGCATGGGGTCACGAAATGAAATAAAGAAGCAATCTTTCAAACAGACATCGGATTTTAATGACAAAAGGAAGAACTCCATAATTATTAACCCCCTTAATGCAAGTAGGAAGTTCTCAGTAGTGCAGAAGAATGGGATGCAGGTCAATGGGATAGAAGATGCCTACAACGACCCGCCAGAAAGGAGGCTCTCGCTGGTACCTGACCTGGAACAGGGAGATGTAGGTTTGCTTCGGAGTAACATGCTAAACACTGACCATATGCTGCATGGTCGGAGGAGGCAATCTGTGCTAAACCTGATGACAGGCACCTCTCTGAACCATGGGCCAAACTTTGCCAAAAAGGGAAGTACGTCGTTTCGGAAAATGTCTATGGTACCTCAGACAAACCTGTCTTCTGAGATAGATATCTACACCAGGCGCTTGTCTCGAGACAGTGTCTTGGACATAACTGATGAAATCAATGAAGAGGATTTGAAGGTGTGTGTTGACTTATGTTCATCTTGGCTTTTGGTACGGTGATAGCTTAGTGCAATGTACTCCTTATCTATTTTTCAGCCTGACTATGTTATTCCTAATGCAGTACTCCTCTGTAGAATGTCTTTTTTTTTTAATATCTCTGAATTTTTTTTAAACTCAAATATCATGTTGAAATCATTGAGATCCCCAAAAACTTATTTTGCCTGATTTTTTATAGCTTCTGAATACCATCTGTAGAGATTTCAGTACAGAATTCTAATTTCCTGTGTTTAATATACCATTAAGATTACTTAAGCTAAAATGAAATTTGAAACCATAGCATGGAAAAATATTGTTTTAAAACTGTTATGTACAATTGACATTTGAAATGTTAAGGTTCATGGAAAAATAGAACACTTTCGAAGTACTAGCACACTTTTTAAAACTGGATTTTCATAAAATTTGACAAATTTGTCAGACTGCTTAGCTCCCATGTTCTGATGCAGATAATGAACAGAGGAGCAATTTGGATTTTACTCTTTTATTATGGATGTGCTGGAAATTATGCAATTAAGGTTGAGTTTTATACCAAGAACTGGACCAAAATTCCTTTTTTCTAATAACTATCAACTGGTCATCATGATGAATTACTTTCATTTTCAAAACTGACAGCTGATTTTCACAGGATAGGATAATTTCCTAAAGCGGTTTCCTAGGTGGAAAAAAGTCTACAAGAAATTAAACTTATAATTTGCTGAAGCACTACCCTTTTTTTCTTTATTGATCTCAGAAAAAAACCCAAACACACCCAAACCAAACAAAACAACCCCTCCAAAACCTCAGAGTATTTACAAATTTACTCTAACAGCACAATAATAATCTCCACTGAAACAAAATAGCTATTGATTAACCATTTCTGAGCTTCTAATAGTGCTGGACAAATCTTGGTTGTTTCTTTCAGTGCTCTCTGAAAATTTCAAATCGTTTCTAAATTCTGTTTTTCTGTCAGAGATGACTCAACCAGTCAGTAGCTTCTTCTCCAGCCATTATCAGTCAATTTGAATGCTGCAGTTCAATTATTTGAAGTGAGTTAGCGGAAAGAATGACAGCATTCATGTGCCAGAAATTCTCATATATAGATAGTATTATAATTCTGATTATGGTCTTATCAATTCTTTGACAGGAATGCTTCACTGATGATGCTGAGAGCCTGGGTACTGTTACCACATGGAATACTTATTTCAGATATGTTACCATCCACAAAAACTTGATTTTTGTTCTAATTTTGTGTGTGACTGTCTTCTTAGTCGAGGTAAGAAAACCTGCACTTGATGCCAAGTTACTACAAATGGTGTTTGTTCCTACTGTGTTGTTTGTGATGAAACCATGAAAGGATAAAGCATCAAGACATTAGCTCATGTGTGTATCGCTTACTGGCAACTGCTGTTAAATGATACTGCAATTACTTTTCTACTGTTTAGATGAGCATTTCTCACCAAAGATAGTGATTAGTTCATGGCAGCTGAAGAACCACCTTCTCAAATAACCTCAGTTTTCTGCTGTGTGGTACCATAAATAAGAATTGTTGTCCTGTGCAGGTCTCTTGTTCACGGGTGAATAACCTTCCATTTTCCACTAAAAGACATCTTTGCAGAGCTTTGTGGGGTTAACAATAATCGCTAGATTTTTTTATGGTGACCACATACATAAATTCTGGAGAATTGCTTTCAAAAATGAGTTAGTACCTTTGCTCCTAGTGAAAGAATTTAGGAAGGACTTTTAGCACTTATACAGAATCTCAGTGTCCTCTTTTACAGTTAATATCCTAAATCAGGTGTTTTTCTGAGGGAAGAAACATGTTTCAGAGGCAAGAGTGGGAGATTAATGAGACTGTATTCATATGTCAGCTTATAAAATATGGTACCAATTTCTCTTGGCATTTTTCAACATGAACTGAAAGAAGAGAAGAATCCATTAGGAATATAGGACTAGTTTCTGACTGATTGTGTCAGTGAAAGGTTTTTAGCAGTTCTGTGGTGGCATTCAAACTTCTCGCATCATCAGATGCAGAAGGATATCACTGATGTTATCCTGAGTTTAATGTTATGTTGCAGGTGATTTAAATCAGTTCTTTTGACCAGGAATAAAGCTTGGAGCTTAAATCTAGTTTAAGATCCTAAAGTTTTTCAACTCCTTCCAGAAGCAAAACAGTATTTAGATGTGTAGCTGTTGTGACCATGTAAGTGTTATTTTCGTGGTAGTGGAGAATGGTTGTGTAAACTCACAACAGCAAAGCTGCATGTGAGTGGTAGGGGAAAAGGAAATTTTAACTTTAAGGTATATCAGATTTATCCCCCTATATTCAGCATACATTTCTGATCTTGATTACAAATTTTTACTTTTAAATTACACTAAAACTTTTCAAAATAATTCGAAAGCCTCATCTTCTAATTGAAGAACAAATGACAAAGAATGTATCCATCTAAATTGAAACATTCTGGTGTGACTATTGCTTAAGCAAAAGTCTATTGTTAAATTAATAAGCTGGAAGATTCTAAGTCATAACACAGACTATATAACCTTTAGCAAACCTTTCTGCATGAGAAAAATTTTGACACCCTTCAGAGCTGGATGGGACTATTGTGGAAACATTAGAGATGCTATTTCGGATTTAGAATGGATTGTTTTTTGTTGTAGCTCTCAAGGTGAGTCCACACAGATGACCATAAATAGGGCATTGTTTGTACATTCTTCCTAGACTTGGGGGAGGGAGGGGGGAGGGCGTATAGCTTGCTGAAGTGGCTCAAAACTGCATTTCCTAGATGTAATACCCAGAACAGTAGGGGTGCTGAATGGGAAGAAGAGCAATCATGAACGGAAACATGTAGAAAGGCTTTGTGAAGTTATTCTGTCATAGTATCATCTACCTTCATCTTCCCAGCTGAACAAACAAATGGTCCTTTGTTGTGAGGATTCAAGAATTCTGCTGGGAGATGTAAAAATATTATTGTGAAAGAAGCCTGATATTTAGAAATGTGTAGATTCAGGGCATCGTGGTCAAGCTTGAGTTATTTACTGTAAGACCTGCAAAAGTTAGTGGTTCCCAAGGAGGAGATTTTAATTATGTGCTGAAGTATCATCCTAACACATTCCTGTACCAGTGCCATAAAAATATATGGGAAGAGCATGCTAGAAACAATGTTTAGAACCTGAGCAAAGAGATCATAGGCACAAATAGGACAGATTGAAATGTGGTGGACGAGATGAAGATCTCCAGTGTATCAGTAGACAGACAAGAAAATGTGTTATAGAGGAAGCTTCTGTTGAATGTTACAATAAAAAGGCTTTAATTCCACATTTTAAAAATACTAACACGGTTTATTTGGAGAATTATGTAAAACTAGCAGCCAAGCAATATCAAGCAAATAGATATGTCAAATGTAGATGTGAACTAGCAAAAACAACAATGTGAAAATAGCAATGTTAAAGGTTTGACATTCATATTTGAACAGCTGCCTTTGAAGATATTGAGATACTTACTCTTTTAGGACCACCAAGAAATATTGATCTTTAAAAGTTAAAATATGTTAAAGCCTACAGTGAATGTTCCTTGTCATTAGGAATGCATTAGCAAGCCTTTGTTAATAGTACAGTAAAAACAATAAAAGAATATTTAGGCACTTGAAAGCCTGATTGTAATACAAGTCTAAATGTAGCTTTCCTGGTGGGATGCACTAAATGGTTTCTGTGGAAAGAGGAGCAGATATGACAAGGTTTTTGCTTCAGGGAAGTTTGAATTCCATCCATTTATAATGCTCTTTCTACAAACAATTATAAAGTCAGTGAAAGTTAAGTAAGAAAAAGTACATCATGTGACAAGACAGAAAATTGACTCTGTTTTCTTTGCTCACAGGTAGCTGCTTCTCTTGCTGGCTTATGGTTTCTTAACAAGTAAGTAGTGGTGATCATTTATTGTGAGATTTGGGTCTCATTTTTATTGATTTTTGCTATAAATAATTGAATTCTGCCAGAAGTCTGTTACGATAGGCACTAACTTAGATGTAATAAAATGGTTCATAGGTGGATGATAAATACCGCACGTAGGTGGTATCTTGAGCTGGTACTTCTTTAAGGGCTAAGAATCAAATAGTTTGTGCCTTGTTATTGAGCACATAACAACGCACGTAAGAGTTCTCCTAGGTCAGCTCACTCTAGAGATGCATGGATGTGATTATCCCGAACACACCGTGGTTCACTGCTGTCTTTCAGAGGTGCCAGGTGAGACATTTGCTTAGGAACCTTTTTAGGGAGGCGTTTCGGTAAGACACTACTTGTACAGTTTCCTTTGCTCACCCGTGACAATTTCCCAGAAGTTGCAGGGTCAGGCTGATGAAGGTTCAAAGATACTGAGCAGGGGTACGGCTTTTTCGGGGTTAATGCTGTTGATCCCTGCTTTTGTCCTGCAGCGCTAAGTCTGTATGTTTGAGTATACAAAGCATATGGTGACTTAGGTCTGATCTGGGGGAGGAGGAGGGATTTATATTGATGACCCCTTACAAGAGTTCACTGAGGCTTTTGGTTTTTATAGTTCTCCTGAAGCATTTTACTTCCATAATAATGCACTTTTTTTTAACACTTAAACTTTTTTCCTGGTTAAAAGAAGTGGATGCGTTTTCCTTGATGTTGTCAGTGATTAAACAGGCAGTAGGTTTGCAGAAGACTACCAAAGTAGTGAATACATTTTCAATCAAATGTGAATACATTTTCACAGTATTTTGGAGGAAACTGTTGGAGGAGTTGTAGTTATATACTGATGGCTTAACTTCAGTCTTGGTAAAAACCCTTCACTGCACGATTGCAACTAATTTCAGAAATTACTACAAATGCTGATACCAAAGGTATCTTGAGGAGATGACTAAGACATTTATTGCCTTGACCCCTGAACACACACAGAGTAACATTGCCTTAGTGGAACATGGGGTAGTTCATACTTTATATTTCATACATACAGGACAATATTTAAACAGTGACTGGAAATATAGATAGCTAACCATTAACATAGTTTTATAACAAATGAACATTGCAGTACTATTTGTTTAGTTGAGAAAATAAGAGAGGAGAAAAAAGCGACTTCCAGTAATGCATTTATTTTTTAATTCCATCACACAGGACTGCACTGAAAGCAAATGCGACACGGTCAGAAAACAGTACCTCTGACAGACTCCCTGTGATTGTCACTGACACTAGCTCCTACTACATCATTTATATCTACGTGGGAGTGGCAGACACCCTGCTTGCCATGGGAATCTTCAGAGGTTTGCCCCTCGTGCATACGCTTATAACAGTGTCTAAAACTCTTCATCAGAAGATGGTGCACGCAGTTCTTCATGCACCTGTGTCAACATTCAACTCTTGGAAAGCAGGTAACTGAGATGGGAA
The DNA here is from genome assembly GCA_027574665.1 of Rhynochetos jubatus. Taxonomy (NCBI): domain Eukaryota; kingdom Metazoa; phylum Chordata; class Aves; order Eurypygiformes; family Rhynochetidae; genus Rhynochetos; species Rhynochetos jubatus. The sequence goes on along the minus strand of CM050652.1, from coordinate 26,242,329 downwards.
CTGATTGACTCATGTATGGTTTTCATTTCAGTGAATCAGTTTTTGGTCTGTTAAACGGTAGTGTTGCTTTCCATTTACGTTTTCAGTCAAGTTGAATGTTAAAAGTTTGCCACAAAAAATAATTTATGAATCTTTTAATGAACCTTGATTGCATTTGAAGTGTGATATATTTCAGTTATCAGTTCTAGAATAACTTCTAATGAATAGGCTTTGTCTAAAACTGCAGTAGAAAAGACACAGTCAACTACGTGGTGAGTGACGAGTCAGGTGAGGATGATAAATAGTGCTTTATTTCATGAGTAGCCTTACTAAAATGGCATAAAACATCAGTTAGTGTGATTAATGGTATCCATATTCAAATTTGGCTCCGGAGTTGATACAGAGTTCATTATATAACTAATGCAACAAGTTCTTTCTCCTGCTGTACATGAAATTCCTACCCTATACTTTTATTACCGATGCATACTAGATTACAGGAGACCCTGGTAAATGACAATACCACATAGGGTTTATCCTTCATTTTCCGATTATGTTGTTAATTCTGTTGTTATCTGGTACTACAGATAAATAATACAGAATAACAGAATACAGTAATTCTGCTCAGAAGCTAAGAAACTGGCGTACACACTCGTACAAATGCTGATGTGCAAATTATCTGTGGATCAGCAGAGCCTGCTGCATGAAGGGTACAGATCTTACGCTTTGTGCCTCTGTTTCTGTCCAGTTTAATTATGCTTCTTTGGTTTTATTACATTTTTACATTTTTTTTTTTTTTCTGAGATTCCAAGACCTGAAACAGCAGTTGTGGTGCCAAATTCCTCTATGGGGAAAGAAGCTGTAGCTCCACTAAACTGTAATGGAATCGGTTGTACTAGAAAAAATCTTGTACTTATCCTCAGTATTTTGTATTCAGAAAAAAGTTGTATTTTTTGTTAAATTAATAAATGTAGGAATTTGGGGGTGTTAAAAAGTTTGACTTTTTTTTTTTCTTAATCCATAGGTGGTATGCTTAACAGATTCTCAAAAGATACGGCAGTCCTGGATGACTTACTGCCACTTACAGTATTTGACTTCATTCAGGTTTGTAGAATAAGAGTTCTAAATGTTGTAAACTGTGAAGTTTCAGTCGTACATCATGCAAAAGAAATCATATTAATTAGAAGAAATACAACCTGGATTTAAATCCTTCTTCCTTTTATTGCAGTCTGTATAACTGTTTACATAGCTGCTTATCTTTAAGTCAACTTCACTGCTTCTTTTTTGAGTACTCGCCTGTATGTGTACCTCCACTGTTTGTGCAAACCACTTTAGTGCTCAGGCTCAGAAACATTTTTGCCCTGCAGAGCCCTACAGTACAAGTATCCCTGCTGCCGCCCACATTCAGCTTTAAAGGTGTAAAGGGCATTCCTTAGCTTCTTTCAGTTACCTTGACTCAAGATTATTTTTTCTTTTCATGCTATCTTCTGATTGTATTCAGTCATTTTCTTGACTTTACCTTCTTAGCCTCTTGTGTTACCAGTTTGCTAGCATCACCCTTAATTTACTTCTTCTCTTTTGTTGAATATATTCTGGATTTCTGTTCTGTGGAAACTCTTCCAGGCCTGCCTTGTTGGTCAGTTTGACCCATGATGATGTGCATTCAACTCTCAGTTAGGCAATTATGCCCTTCTTTTCCCTCCCTTCTTTTCCCCTTCACAAGTTTCACTGCCTAATTTTGTCTTTTATCCTTCGCATCTTAGTGCCTTCCCCTGAGTCTCTGGAATTTAAGCTGATTCTGTCAGGTGCTGGATAACTGTGATGGAGGAGAGCTTTAGATGACTCTACTCCTTGGAGGAATTTTACATCCCTAAGAGTTGAAGAATTGCAAACTTTTTGTTTTTCTCGGATGGAAAGGCTTGTTTCTAGCACATCTCCCGGAAAACTCCATGCATTGCAAAATCTTGATATTTGAGTGACCTTCCACTTCATCCACACTGAGGCAATTCCAGTGTTTCTCAAGGAGAATGTCTTTGCTGCCCATGCTGCCTATTTGAGACTTTGTGGCTCTGTGTGGATGTCGACACCCCTCATTAGTCTCCCACCACTAATGCTGCAACACCAGACTTTCCTGAGATAGAGCTGGTTCGCAGAATATTTGAAAAATAAAGCAGATCTTCCCCAGCCCTCCTGTTCCCCTCTGCCTTTTTTTAGGAGATATGCAGGCCCGACTTAATCAACCCTAACACTGTGCTGCACAGATTGCCTGTCTCCATCTGTGAGTTTGCTCTGCTTTACAGTCCCTACCGACATGACAGTCTGATCAAAACTGAATCCTTTTCCCTGTGTCTTTGTTAGTAATTCATAACTTCAGATCATGACTTTCAAGAGGCCAGGGCAGCTCAGGTGAAGAGGTTCAAGGACATTACAGCTCTATTTCATGTCCTGCTGATGTCGTGATGATCTGATGAATGAGTAAACATGGACATAGAGACTTTCTCTGTATCATTAATGTAATCTTCGGTGTGATAAGGATTCACTACTGTCTTTTCTGGTGTGGCCGGTTTGTTTCTGATATTTTGGATCTGCAATGGGGATGTTACTCCAAAATTATTTCAGTTAGTCTGTTTCTATGTTTCAAACTCTTTACAAGAAACTGGCTAATTTTTCGTGTTTCCAAGAATAAGAAAAATCCGTAGATTTGGCTTTTCTGTTCTGATGCCTTTCAGAGGCTAACCTATGCTCTAATGCCCCTTAGGTTCCCCTCTGTCTCAGTCTGAACTGAGAGGCTCCTGGACATGCATGATAAGCTGCCCTGTCTTTCCAGGTTCTTCTGGTGAAGATCATTGAACTTACCCATGGTCTTGAATGCTTTTTACCAGTCATATTCCACAAAAACTTTCTTTGGATCCTCCGTAGATTCAGACTTGTTTGGCAGCTTCAGACTTCCATGGATGCTGCTAACGAACAAAGTCAGATTCCTCTGAAAGATACAGAGAAGTTACACATAAGACTTTTTCCTTCTGTGCTGACTGTCGCAGGGTCACAGAATGTGGAAGGGACCCCTGGACCTGGGGCCTGGGACCTCTCCCGCCCCTCTGATCAAAGCAGGTTCAGCTAGAGCAGGGTGCCCAGGGCCATGTTAGATTTTAGATATCTCCAAGGGGGAAGACTCCACAACTTCTTTGAGTAAGCTGTTCCAGTGTTTGACCATCCCCACAATAAAAATGGGTTTTGTTACATTTAAGTGAAGTTTTATGCATTTCAACTTCTGCCCATTGCCTCTTATCTTCACACTGGGTGCCACCGAGAAGAATCTGGCTCAGGCTTATTTGCTCCACACCAAACACTTAGAATATAACGTTTATGTATATATAGTTAATAAAAATAAGTTGCATATATACACAGATTCATGATTTATATAAATATAATAAGTATCATCAGATACTTACACAAAGTGCTAAGATTCCCCCTAAGCCTTATTTAAACAATCCCAGTTCTATCAGCCTGTCTTTGTATGTGAGATGCTCTGGTCCCTTTATCATCTTCAGGACCTTTCACTAGACTCACTCCAGTATGTCTGCATCCCTCTTGTACTGGAGAGCCCACTCCAAGTACAGTCTCACTGGGGCTGAAGAGAGGGGAAGGATCACCTTGCTTGCTGCCCCTGTTGGCCTCCCTTGCTTCAGGGGCATGTTGCTGCCTCAGTCCACCAGGACCCCCAAGGCCTTCTCTGCAAAACCGCTTTCCGGTCGGTCAGCTTCCAGCCTCTGCTGGTGTATGTAGTTATTCCTTCCCAGGTGCAGAGATGTACAGAAAAGGTTAGCTTCTAGATGGGATGCCTAAATCCGAGTCTGGTGCAGATGGAGACTTGATCTCCGCTAGCCTTCAGTTTATGTCTGCATAAGTTGGTCTTTCTGACCTCTGAGCTTCTCTCAGAAACCAGACATAAAATTTCAGAGCTGGTTCCTACTCCCTCTTCTGTGAGAATGAGCTGGTAGAGGACTCTAGCTGACTCTATTTAAGGACACTGTGTCCTTCTCTGTTGTAGCTGTGGGTGTCATGACATAGTTTTTCTTAGGACTTTATGAGCATCAGACTTTTTGGGGCCTTCCCTTCTAGGGAGCAGGGCTTTTCATCCAGGATGAATAAGGCTTCAGGATGAAGGCCAGGGTTACTGTCCAGTCACTGGGGCATACCCAGTTGCCCATAAAAGAAGCAATGGTATTGTACCCCTGGGACCATTCTATGATTCTGTTAACCTTTACATCAGTGACAAGAGACAGCATCTGTGATGTTTTCTCTGACAGCCATCTGACCTACTTCTGTGCATCTTGGCTATGAATTGTAGCCAGCTAATGACTGCAGAGACGTTACCATTAGTTTTATCATCCATCTCGGTCTCTTACCAGTGCTTACAGTGGGGTCATCATTTCTTGGAGATCCTTCATGTAAGATGCTGCTAGCATATATTGCTTGTCCCTAGGGTTTAAATGTACTCGAATGGTCATAGTGAACTCATTGGACATTTATAACTATGGGCATGACTGGTTTTCCGTAAATGATAAACCCCTATTGGATAACCAGATTGGCTGCTGCAGTCATTGCTACTCTGAACCCTTGCTGAATTGCTGTCTTCACCACCAGCTGCATTTTCCAGACTGGTGACACAGAGGAAGCACTGCAATGTATCTCCCTGTCTTCCCTCTGTCCCAGGCCTAAAAGCTCAGCACCTGGGGTCACTGCCGTGCAGCCCTGGGGCTCCTGGCTGGGCTGCGTGAGCTCTGTTGCCATTCCCTGACCAAGTGCCAACAGAGCTGGCCTGTGTGTTGATTTTTGCTATTGCCTGTTTAGAGAAGGTGTCATCTTCTGTTTGACTTTACACTTCTTTTGTGTTTGGCAGTTATGAGACAACACAAATTTTCATATTCAACTTTTTAGTGAAATAACTGTTGGATCAGCAGTGAGAACAATATGGCATCACGGTGGCCTTTGCAAAATTTGAGTAAATGATGGAAACAGGAATTAAAACAGTCAGTGTGTGACTGTGTAATCTAAAGTAATGTGAGAGCTGTATAACTTGGCTCAGTATCAGTTGAAAAGCTCATTTGCTTCTTAACAATTGGAGGTACTAAACTCTACAGTCTCAAATAATGAGTAAATAGAAATCCATTATTGCATTCCTACAGACCGCTGCTATACAATCTGCACAAGCATAACCTACGTGTGTCACCGTACTTCTAAGAGAAATGAGGAAATTAGTGAAAGGAATCTTTAACTAGTTTAGCTGTTACAGTGTTCCTTTTCATAAACTTTGATGCTGCTATTGCAATGCCCAGATTTCTGTGAAAACATAGGGTAGAAAGCCTGGAACACACTTACCTGCTTGTGAAAGACCTCTTGACTTGGAGTACTGGGAATTCAAATCCTTCCCTGAATTCACGTGCATGGAGTAGCGAAAGCACGAACTGCAGATTTCTTCCTAATGTGAAATTAGTTTTGCTTTCCATCTATTTCTTTGCTGACTGGTCATTTGCAGTGATGTTTCAATGTGATGTTCATCATTTTGTCCAGATTTTCCATCTGCAGTTGCTTTAGGCTGATAAGTTTGCAATTTGAAGTAGTTGTTGAATGTGAACGGTAACACCCTGATACAAAGCAGGGCTTTATTATTCTGTGTACACTGATACACTTGATTTTCATTAGATTTAGGTATGAAACAGAAATAGTCTAAGGGCTTAAGGAGCTTCTAGAGTAAAGACCAAGCCCTGACTTAGCTAAATCTGTCTGGAGCTACTGAGGATGAGGTCTTATAAGAATGGCACTAGTCTCTGGTGGGTTAAATAGGATAACCCTGAAATCATTTTGTTCCTTTTGCATCTTCTGTGACCTTAAAACATCTTTTTTTCCTCCTGAAATTGTTAATTTTTAATACCACAAGTCCTCTTACATCTTATTTCCTGTCTTCTGATCAGGATGAGTAGTAGTGCTAGTTTCATATGTGGGTTACAGTCACTTGAGCATATGATGATGTGTGACTTCCCACTTTTTCTGCCCCTCAGAAAAACTGCTTGGCCCAGGACCTGCAGGAGACTGGCACTTGGGTCCTGGCAGTCTGGCACACCTAGTCCAGACAAGACAGGGACAGCCCCAGAAGGTTTGGGAGGTGACAGCAGATATTGCAAGTATCGTTCTTGCAGTTTTAACTGGAGAGTGAGTGCTTACCTGCCATTGGTTTTGTGTGGTTTCATAATTTAGAAGCCTGCAATACTGGTTGTACTACAGGAAACTTCTTCCATCTATTAGAAAAGATGGCAGCTTATTCCAGCTGGTTATGAATTCATGATCTTTTCATGGAGGTTTGTTCTCAGCTGCAAATCCTACTTAGGTTAGGACTTTATGTTTGTTGAAACAGTACGTAGTTGCCGTGGGAAGAAGATTCATCACCAATCTCTAATCTATAAAATGACAAGTTTGCTATATCAATAGTATTTTTCTTTCATTCTACAGTTAATACTGATTGTGATTGGCGCTATAACAGTAGTCTCAATATTACAACCCTACATCTTCCTGGCATCAGTGCCTGTGATAGCAGCCTTTATTGTGTTAAGGGCATACTTCCTCCACACTTCTCAGCAGCTGAAACAACTGGAATCTGAAGGTAGGAGCAGCAAAATTGGTAGACTTCTAAATCCACAACAAATCAATTGAGAAGTGATTCACCCTTTCACCTCTTCTTTGCCTTTTCTCTTGCAAGATGCCATTGTCTCTGGGAGCAGAACAAGTATCTCCGTAAAGCCAGTGCTGTTACTGATTCAGCCAATACTGAGTGCTCTGCTGCCAAAGAGCAATAGAAAAAAGTCTTTTTAAAGGTGGGCTTTATCACCACTGCAGCTGAAAACAAAGTCCTGACATACAGTTTTCTTGAGAGTAAATGTAACTTGAAAAATTGTGGTCAGACTTGGTATGTGCCCTGTGAGTTTGTTTCTTTATAAGAAAAATGTAGAATGGATGTATCTTAACTGCAAAGAATTCTTATTTTTGAGTAAGTTATTTTACTAATTTTCCTTCCTCTCCCCCATTAAGAGACTAACACCTTCCAAATAAAATGGAAAACCTCATTCTGAAGTGTGGGTTTGCAGATCAGGCACTGTGGCCTGGCCTTACAACAAACTGGCATATCCTCAGCAAATCAGTCCTGAACGTTAAACACTGATGATCACCTTCCCTTTTACTTAAGTATAATTCTGAAGCTCCTCAGATCAAAATCTAAATTTCTTTGATGTTCACAGCGATCCAGCATTGGCTCACCAGTTTTTACTTAAGGCAAGATCCACTTGAAATTACCATGTCAGTACAGTGGAATCCAGAGCATTCAAGTACTCTGTCTGTGCTAAAAAACTTCACTTGATGCAGTTCTCAGAATTGCAGGAATTCATTTTGGCTGGGGAGGAGCCACCTTTTTCTTTTGTGGCATCTTACAGCAGGCCAGGAGCTTCCCCAAATAGTATGAAGAATTAATGCGATCCCTTCCTGGCAATACACTGAATGGAATTTCAACCCATTCGTGCAGACTGTTGTTGTATATCCTGTGCTAGGATTGTTTTCAGCCGTGTACTCCAGCAACATAAGCAAATTAAACACAGAGAATAGTTATACTTCTGTGAGTTAGAGCATAGGGCTGTGTATTTGTGTTATATCGAAGGTATTTGCTTATGAGTGTTTATGATGTGTCTAATTTAAACACTTTACAGCTCGGAGTCCAATATTCACCCATCTTGTTACAAGCTTAAAAGGGCTGTGGACACTGCGAGCTTTTGGGCGGCAGCCGTATTTTGAGACCTTATTTCACAAAGCCCTGAACCTACACACAGCAAACTGGTTCCTCTACCTGTCAACGCTGCGCTGGTTCCAGATGAGGATAGAAATGATTTTTGTTGTCTTTTTTGTTGCTGTGGCATTCATCTCTATCATAACTACAGGTACAGTAATTTAACCGGAGTACTGAAATGGAATTACCTTGCTTCTGTTTAACAGCTCAGCTTTAGAAATTTCTGAGGGAAATAAACTTGCAAAATTTAGCACACCTTGGAGTCACTGATTTAAGTATGTCATAACAGTAAACACAATTCAATTACAATAGAAATTACACCATTATTATCTGCAATCTGATGTTGCAGAGGACGCATCAAATGGATTCATCTGGAAACAATATCTGAAGGGACAAAACTTTCATTTCCTTGACTGTAATTGTGGTAAAAGTAATCTCGTGTGTTTTAAACCACATTATTGTAACCTCCTTAATGTACTGAAAAGCTTGGATGTCAATTATCATCTGTATAGCTCAAAGGTGTTTTAGTAAACAGAGGTTAATATTCTCTCATTCGCAAGTGGCTAAGACACAAAAAGTTTTAATGAACTTTTAAAGCCACACTAATAGCAGAAATAGTCATCCAGTTCTCTAATTCCCAACCCACGGACCCATTTTCTGATGTGAAGTGTTGCAAAGTCCATTAAAAATCTCCTTAAAAATGTCACAGCGCTCCTAGTAAACCCAGTGCATGAAAGAGAATCACTCTGTATCTTACTCTCTTACTTGGATTTGAAACGCTGCCCATGGCTGGCCAGGCACAGCCAGTCTCTAACAAGCAGAGAATAGGAGAATAATGGCCCCAAAATTCTGGAATAATTCTTTTTTTTTTTTTTTTAATCCAGCAGTTTTAGCTACAGATTACTTGAAACACAGTTTGTAATTAATTTACTGTAGTTCTGTTATGTATGGGTTTTGATTTTGATTCTCAGGCATTATTGTCCCTCTCCGAAGTTTTACACTGAACTTGGTGTGCAGGATTTCGAGGCAGTTTTGTCGCTGATGAACAAGAATTTACTGATTTTTGTGAAGGAGGCTTTTGGTTTTAACAATATTCTAATTTCATTTGATCATATTTCAGTGCTGAAAAGGAATTATATAAAAGTGCACACTTTATCAAATATTGTATTGTGTGTGAAATGCTGTCCTCTATTTCTTGTATCAGGAACTCTCCTGATTCTTAGGAAAAAAAATCCAACCACACGAATACTTCTGTATGAGCACATGCACCTTTTGTTACAAGGGAGACTTTCAGTTCCCTTAAAATTCGTAGGAAAATAATATCCCCTACCGCCCTTCTCAGTTTTTACATTGCGCACTTAGTAGCTTGGGCTTTTTAAGGAAAACTAACTGTATCTTGTGTTATTGTTTTTCTAGATATATTAGTTGAAAAAAGAGGTTACAAGCGCCTTTTAAAAACATGAACATTTGTCATCTTGCCACCATTGTAAGCTTTAGTGTTACAGGTAATAGGTCCTTGGAGCAACACTAAATTCCTTTCCTTAATCTCAGGAGCTTTCAGGAGGAATATTTTGCTTTTATTGTGTATTTCTATAATTACTCTGATAAAGAGATGTCTATAAGCAAAACAGGAGGAAGTTTGTGGCAGAAAGCCTTAGAAGACATAGAGAAATCTTAAAGGCAATTGGCTTAAATTCTCAATTCCGTTTAACACATAGTGAGATTAAAAATCAACAGTGGGGTAGTTTAAGTGCTTATATTGTGTTGTATGAACTCATAAAGGAAAATCCCTGGGAAATCCCATGCTTGTTACAGCAGACAGTTAAAGCAAAATAATTCATATCCACATCTTTGTGGAATGGTAAGGAGATCATATGCTCTGTTTGTCCAGTAAATGAAAATGTAAACCAGTGCAACTATTTTGAATTTTAAAGTTGTTAGCAGTGGTGTTTTAGTCAGATAGGAATCATTTCATTGATTCCTATGTGTTGCAAAAAGGAAATTGAAATCAAGATTGCAGAGGCCTGATTCTGGTCACAGCTAAGTACCAAGATTTAATTTTTTCTTTTGCCAAACCAAGATCAGGGTTTCTAGTGAATTCAGTGCCAAAGCCAGTTGTTTAACTGATGATTAAGCTCTGAGTCCTTTGTGTAAATAAGAAATCCATGTTTTCTCCATGCAATAAAAGAGGAGCGAATGTGAATATGTATGTTCAGATACACATGCTAACTTTCTGATTTCTATTGGCTTTTTATTTGAATATAAACTGAATGTGTTTTCCTCTCTGCAGGTGATGGACCAGGTAGAGTTGGCATTATTCTTACTTTAGCTATGAACATCATGGGAACCTTGCAGTGGGCAGTAAACTCAAGCATAGATGTGGATAGTTTGGTAAGCATAAAATGCACTGTGCTGTGCTTTCTTTTGAGGAATTGCCTTACTTTGTTGATTATGGGTGTTCAGTGAGTTATTTTCAGAGTTGGTCATCAGGCAGATGTGTCAGGAAAGTTACCCTTGTACCTTTCATAGCAACCCACTGCCTTTGTCACAGCACAAACTCAGTTCTTCTATGACCAAAAATTTTCCTGGACTAGAATAGGAGACAGCACATAATTGCATTTGAGGATTCAGACTGCAGATTCAGCAGTGATGGGAGAACTAAAAGGCTAGGAGTTTTTTTGTTATGATTACATACCTTACCAAGGTACATAATAATACTTTACTCAGTTTACTTAAGCACTTTGCACAGCAGATCATGATGGATGTTTCTGAGCTCCTTCCATGCAAAATCATTAGTGATTTAAAAATCTGTTCTAGACTTCCCTGGCGTTCTTTTTGTGATTTTGTGTAAAATAACCTGTGAGATAAGGCTTTGGAGCTGTACGTGTTTACCCTTTTAATTTGTGTAGTTCGTCCACTGGTTAGGATTGGCTTTAAACCAGAGTACTTCACAAGGTTAACTCATCATCATCTATTTGCTGAGGTATGAGAATCAGACAAGAAACACATAAAAGCATGTGTTTGTTCTTGCAGTTTTCATCAGACCTTTGCTGAAATGTATGGAAGTGTTAGATGTTATTTCTAAATATAATATTTACTTCTCTGTTTACAGTTCAGGCATTCCAGGATTTATTTTAGAAAGAATTCTTGTAACAAAATACAGGAGTCTGATAAATAAAAAAAAAAAATCTGAGGAAAAAAAGTCTCACACGTCCAGTCGTACCCCCTCTGAACCCTAAATTAGCTTCTCAAGCCAACTATCTCAGTATTGCAAAAACAAACAGCTTTGACAGCAGATCTTGGAGACCATTACATTTTGATTAGCTGAAATGAGTTGTTGTTTAAAAAAAAATAGTTGGAGCAGACAGTGAAAATGAAGGAATATTTGCCAGTTCCACATATTCTTTTTACATAAGTGATTCAACCAGCCTTATCATGAAGGAAATCCTTAAGAGCCCCAAAACTGGGAATTAACCACTTACAATATCTAATCTCTTGTTTATGCGTGTGACTGGTGCTAGTCCAGAAAGCTGACTGCTATTCAGGGACACATTTTTTCCCTATCCACCAATTGTTTTATGCTGACTCTTTCTTTGCTTGTTAGAACAGCTTGTCTTGAAGGGCAAGCACTTCGTGAAAGGGCTTTTTTGCTTGCTTTTTGCAAGACATACCCAAGAGTGGCAGTGTGACTGATAGTGAAGTAAAACATGCCATTGGTAAGGCACGACAGTGATGACAACATTCAATCAGCTCTCATTTGTAAACTTCACCTTAGCCGTGTAAGGCATAATGTGATCATTTAAAGTACAACAATCTGTATAAGAATCGTGTGCACGTATTATATGGTTTAGTAGAAGCCAAAGGTGTTTCACAAGAGCAACAGAAAGTCTTACTGTGTGATTCAGAGGGTACTGGACACACTAGTGTGTTAATAAAGAACTTCCCCTTTTTAAAAATACATTGATATTGAAATGTCATCTATTAGTAGCAATAAGGAAGTAACTCCCTTTCCTCTGAAAAGAAAGTCTCAAGTTGCGTTAGACGTTTGTGATTACTATTGGCTGTGCAAAAACTGGCTGGATGGCTGGGCCCAAAGAGCTGTGGTGGATGGAGTTAAATCCAGATGGCGGCTGGTCACCAGTGGTGTTCCCCAGGGGCCAGTTCTGTTTAATATCTTTATCAATGACCTGGACGAGGGGATCGAGTGCAGCCTTAGTAAGTTTGCTGGCAACACCATGTTGGGTGGGAGTGTTGATCTGCCTGAGGGTAGGAAGCTCTTCAGAGAGGTTTAGACAGGCTGGATCGATGGGCCGAGGCCAACAGTATGACATTCAACAAGGCCAAGTGCCCTGTCCTGCACTTGGGTCACAACAACCCCCTGCAATGGGAGCTTGGGGACAAGTGGCTGGAAAGCTGCCCAGCAGAAAAGGAACTCAGGGTGTTGGTCGACAGCCGGCGGAATATGAGCTGGCAGTGTGGTCAAGAAGGCCAATGGCGTCCTATCTGGCATCAGGAACAGTGTGGCCAGCAGGACTAGGGCAGGGATTGTCCCCCTGTGCTTGGCATTGATGAGGCCACACCTGCAATACTGTGTTTTGGGCCTTATGCTTACAGGGCTGCACACAAGCATGCCTGAGTGTGTAGCACATTTGTAGGTGGCAATCTTTGGTTGTCAGATAAGCTGGAGTTTTCTGCAACTGGTTGAAGCCCTTGTCCAAAGGCATAGCTGCTGCAGAGTACATATCATAAAATGATTTGGGTTGGAAGGGACCTTAAAGACCATCTAGTTCCACCCCCCTTGCCATGGGCAGGGACACCCTCCACTAGACCAGGTTGCTCAAAGCCTCATCCAGCCTGGCCTTGATACAATGTTAAGCCTTAACATAATGTTAAGCTTGTGCTGAGTTGTTTTGCAAGATATTTAAGGTATGGGACATCAGTGAAATAAATGCAAGCAAAAGAACAGGAAGGCAGGAGAATAGGGAAAGCAGGATCACGTGAAAAAGGAATAAATGTACCAGAAGAAGTACTGGCCAAACAGATGGGTTGGTGGCCAATTTGACTTTATTCCATCCAGTTTCCTTTTTGAACTTTTTATGCCAGGGGCATACATATTGAGAAAATCTGAGTTTCTAGGTTCGATTTTGTGTTTACATACACTGATACTCACTTTGAAGCAATTTCTGTTGAACTGCGTTGGCTTTAACTGAAAAATCCCCATTGTCTTTTAATATGCCATAATGGTTTTGGCATTTTGTTCTCTACAGCCCTGATACTTTATCTGCCCCCTTTTATTATTATTTTTTTATACATATGTGGTCACTCTGACAGCTATCCATTGTTTTATTTAAAGCTACCAGTTAGGCTAGATTTATCTTTTCTCTTTGATCCTTTCTGCTGATATTCCTTTAGCTGGATTTCACTCTTTTTCTTATCCCTCCAGGCAGTCTTGTAGTATTTTTAATTTTTTCCTTCACAAGGAAGTAGAAAATAAGTTTTCCAGTAAGTGCTGCTTTCACAGTGCTGTCTAGTCCCAGTGGACTGTTTTAATGCTTCATAACCTCCTCCTTCACCGAGGTGTATCCTGCAGTAGCAGCACTGTAACTGGGAAGGACAATTCCTTTTATCGGGGAACAAGAAAATGCCATCCTTTTATTGTTGCCAAGATTATTTATGTAAGGAGATATAAAAAGAATCCCCCAAAGAGATATTAAAACCACACTAGCTAAACTTCACAGTGCCCCACCCTCTACATTAGGGACGCTGAAGAATTAAAGTAATACTTGGCAGAGAAGAGGACGAAAGGCAAAGTTAGGACTGTGAAAAATAATGGTACTTTTATAGCTGGTTTTCTTGGTTTTATTTTCCCATGCTACTTCATCTGTTCAGTTCGTATTTTTTTAACTATGACATGATGTTAATATGCTTTTTTCTACTGTAATCAGAAAACCTGATAACACTGTTAATTCCCAAAGTTTAAATAGACTAAATACTCGACTGTGAAAGCTTCATCAGCAGAATGACAATTCTCAAAGTGAGGTGTTGGTCACCTGGAAGGGAACAGAAGCAAGAAAAATCTGTTAGAACATTTCCTTTTCTGCCTGAAGTGTGAGAAAGAGCAAAAAAATCAGTAAAAGTTTGACATGAACTAAATATTTCAGTTTTGCAGTTCGGAAGGGGAGTATATGTCCTATAAGTGCGTGCAAAATGTAGCAGCAGCAGATGTGAAACCTCAGTAAAACTGTACTGTCTGCTTGCACCGACCCAGTGTTTGCAGTGACTTAATGCACAGGGGTTTTTTTACAGTGTGAGCCATTGCACCAAGCTCTCAGAGCATCTTTCAGTTGCACACTGCGCTTTCCAAACAGCATGTTTTTGCAGAGATGGTGTCTTGCAACATGGTCGTTGAGTATTATGTGTGTCTGGACTGGAGAGGGTAACTGCTCTCTTTCTAGCAGAAGAGAACATAGGGCCTGATGAAATTAATTGTATTAGATTACGTGTAAAAGAATTACTTCTTCTACTTTCTGGAAATATACATTACATAATTATATTATGAATTCTCCATCAACATTAAAAAGAGTTTAAGTGATATTAATGAGGAAGTAAATTAAAGAATTTGCAATCTTATTAAAATTTCAGTAAAATACAGTTAGACAAGGCTAAGAATAGTGTATTATGCTCTAGACATTTTTAGATGACAGTAGTAAATATACTCCTTTATTCTAAAGCATTAGAGAATGTGAATATAGCAGGCACATTGCTGACGGGAATACTGGATAAAAACCTTGCTGTCACCTACACTATACCTGTCATTATGAGTGACAGATTTCTGCTTGTGAAGGGAAGAATGGATATCTTTGTAAAATGTTACTGACATTTATGCTACATTCTGCCCAGATTGAAATCATAATGCAAATTACAGAACCAGGAAAGCATCCTTCTGAAATGATTTAAAGTATTAAACTGTCTAAAATATCTGCATGTGTAATATGACATATAAATCTGTCAGGGGAGCTGGGACAGAGATGGCATTTTCTGTTGTAAGGGAAGACTCTTTGTCCAGCTGGCTTCATAGCAGATTTTAGCTAATGCATAATGGTAGGATCTCTTGAGCAATTATAGCGAAACCCTGCCTGTACAAAAGTTCACAGCTCTTGATGAACCCAAGAAGGACCTTCATTTCCAAAGTGACGATATTTCTAAAAAGATAAGATTTCTGAAAACAAATGTACCATCAAACACCAAATAAAATAAATGCATGGTGCTCATTGTGGGGATTGATAAAAGACAGACAGGAAGAAAATTGTCAATCTCACTCAAGTTCTTCCTGTTTGTATCACCAAAAGGAGATGACATTCATACATCAATATGATGATGACAATGCCTTTCGTTCTTGCGGAGGGGTTGAAATGGAAATCGTAATTGATAAGCCTGGATGTTAGCATGCTTGTCAATACTTCTGCCTTGGTTGTGTTTCAAGATGCTGAGATGTAAGCAATTACCCCAGTACTTCCTTGCATTATATACATATATTTTCTTCCACATGGAAAATCCACCTACCAGTATTTCAGTCTGGATCAAAGAGGAGGAAGGGATAGTAATGTATCAAGTAGAATCACTTTGCAGAAAGAATACAAAAGCAGTTTAACAAGGTTGAAGATATACAAAGGGTTTTCCATAATGCCACTATGGAGATATTTCTTGAGAATACAGATTAGAAAACAAAGCTAATAATAACGCCCAGATACTCCTGGCTGCAGTAGCTATGAAGGCATTTATCTGTTCATTTATTTATTTATCTATATCATTTCTGACCAGTGAGAATTGACACTATCATATAGTTTACTCTCGTTGTTTACAAAGATCAATATTTGGTAAAATGAGGAATCTTGTTAATTAAGTTAGTTGGACTAAGGTGCTTAGAGACCTGAATGTAGACTAGGGTCACATCTTTTTCAAGTGAGGGGCTGGAATTTGTTTCCTGCATAGCAGATGAAAAACAGTAGGAAATTTTGGAGACTCTAGGACTACCAGCATGAACAACATTCTCCAAAAGCATATTATAAATGACAGCCTCCACAGAATGGATTGGTTAACCAAAACAAGCTGTGCACTGGGGGACAAGAAGCAGATAGAGAAGGTTGACAAAATCAGAGTTAGACTTGCACATGGCCCAAATTCTGGATGAATACGTGATCTCAGTTTTCAGTACAAGGACAGCATTTAGTCTGAGGAGTTGAAAGTGAAACAGAAAGTAGAAATGGGATTTAAGGTATCTGAGGTGGAAATTAGATGCAAAAAGCAGCCTACCTGTAGGCACGTAACTGAAGCTCCTAAGTTAGAACCCCAGTCTCCCTGTATTTCCTGTACAGTTCGTGGAGGGACACATACATACACACCTGTGACTCAGTCCATCTAAAACTGGAGTCTTCAACTAAATGTGATTGGGTGCTGCAGTTGGGCATTTCAGTTAAACATGTGGAACTGGGCTGGAAGGATGCTTCCAGTATCCTAATACACATGCAGACCAGGTGGGACCAGGCGTGCCATCCTAGGCTTCAGGAAGAACTGGCTGAGAAGCTGGAGATCTCGTAATGACTACTTGGATCCACCAAGCTGGCAGTGGTGGTGGCATGTGATAGCATAACAACTGTCACTTTTGGTTAAGAAGGAGAAATGCGAAGTCACTAGTGCCACCATCAGCTTGTTAGTCTGATGGCAACAGTCTGTAGAAGCCATTTGGAAGAAGTAATCAAAGATGCAGTGCTTACAGAGTGAATTCGCTCAGGTTTCCTGGCATTAGGGTTGTGTCAGACTAACCTGGTAACTGTGTTCAATGATGTATTTTCCAGACAAAAGTAATGTAGTAGATCTTGTTTGCCTTCAGGAAAGCACTGGCTGTGGCTCTGTTTCAGAAATTATATAAATGGAGATCAGGATTATTACAAGAACTGTAAACTTGTTAATGAGTTGGACAGAAAGGAAATGGCATTAAGCTGTAAGTATTAAGCTGTAGGGAGGCTACTCAACAAAGATTAGATTTGTGACTGAGCTCATTTTAATCTTTTTTTAATGCTCTCAAAAAAGAAAAAAAAATGTGTTGAAGAAATCTGCCAAAGGCACAAAGCCGAAAGGCAATGTTAGCATGAAGGATGCTGGGAGTTGAAAGGTATTAGGAGACCTCAAATGGCTGATATAAAATAGATTTCAGTAGCCAACATGTACACTTGAATTTAGGGACTGCTAAGAATAACCCCTATTGTAAGTAAGGATGTCCTCGGTTAGAAAGGGCTAAGATGGAGGAAGGCTTGGCTGATCACTGCTTGATCAGAGGGTGACTATAAGGTGTGACTGTGAAGAAAGAGCAGATGATCGGAGGATGTGTTTATCAAGATATTCCAAATATAGATAGGAAAGTGTTGATGCCTTTGTACAATGTCCTTGTGAAACGTCATCCAAAATGCTGTATACATTCCAGTCAGACAGGAAAGACTGATTTGAACTGGGGTGTTTGGAGAACGAGAACATATGTTACGAAAGAAGCTTAAACCTGGATTTTCTTTAGTCCCGGGGAACAAAGGGTGACTGGATCTAAGATGGCTCTCCATAAATTAATGGGGAAAGCAGCTAGGAAAAAGAACTATTTGGAATTTAAAAGTAATAAATGCACAAGAACAAACTGGTCCAGACTTAAAAATAAGTTTCCTGACCAGCTGAGCAGTGAAGTTATAGTGAAGGAGGTGAATTAACTATTAATTGACTCTTGACCCATTCATATATCTATCAAAAATAAAAATAAAAATCAAGAAGATCCCTTCTATTCCCATGCTCCTTTGAAAAATTCAGGTATAAAAAAAAAATTGCAGGTATAAAATTATGGAACTTCCTACTAATTTTTGGGTTAAAAGGTATAGATAATTTCTCATAAATATTCCTATGTATGATTCTTAAAGTATGATGATTGTTCCTCTTGATGCTACTGCTTTACATCTTTAAGTTCCACACATTCTGCTGATCTTTGGAGATCAATCATTACTCAAGGAACTTCAGTTTTTGGGTTGGGCAACCCTCTACAGGAGAAAGGAGTTGAAGACTCCAAGATAACTTTAACGATGATACTTTGTTTTCATTAATACAGGTCATCTACAGTTTTGAAAGTACATTTTCAGAGGTAGGAAGAGATATTGATGGAGCAAGTGAAATCACATGTTTCACCAGCATCAGTAGTAGGAGAGCAATCGCATCTAGAGCTCTATACATAGGACATATGCTACCTTTGAAAATTGTATCATGGTATAACTCACACAGAAAAGAGACTTGCTGTTCTGGCTAGGAATTTGGAATAATTTGATTTCATTTGTTTTGGTAGCTAAGTATTAATTACAATTAGAATACTGTTTGTTTTGATTCCTAGATGCGGTCTGTCGGACGAATATTTAAATTCATTGACATGCCAACAGAAGAGACAAAAAGCATTAAGCCACAGAAGAATGACCATCTTTCAGATGCCCTTGTAATTGAAAACAGGCATGCAAAGGAAGAGAAGAACTGGCCATCCGGGGGCCAAATGACAGTGAAGGACCTTACAGCCAAATACGGTGAAGGAGGAGCTGCTGTGTTAGAAAGCATTTCCTTTTCAATAAGTTCAGGACAGAGGGTGAGACACTGTTTTGTTGTGTTTGATCCGAGTTCTGTTAAGCTTAACTGTAAAAGTGTCATTATAAACCTATTCATTGACTAAAGAGTAGGTTGAGTTCAGTAATGTTTTGTAAATGGAAATGTGAAATTGCCGCAAAAGAAAGTAATCATCGAAGGCACTGGAAGAACAGAAATGTCTTGTGTCTCCTTGTAAAGAGCTCATCAGTAGGATTATTAGCTGCAAACAAAAAAATGGTAAGGAAAATCTGGCTTAGATATCCTAGAAATCTTGAGGCTATTTACACCTCAGTGAAGCACGGTGAGAATGTTTCCTGGCCGTGAGGAGCAGAATAAACCGATAAAAACCCGTATGCAGCAGTTCCCTAAATCGTACGTATGTCATGCCTGAAGTCTCCTGCTGCCTTCTCCTGGGGAGGGGAAGCTTGCTGGTGAGTGCCGACGTTGGGGGCAGCCTGACCCAGGTGGAGCAGGGCACGAAAGAATACCAGCTGCTGTGCCAAGGGTAATGCACCGCTGGCTCTGGCAGCCGGAGGGTGAAGGTGCTGTCTCGCCCGTTCGATGAGGGCTCTACGCCACCCTCAATTGTCATGTAACAAACCATAGACAGCGCTATTCTTCAGAAGATTGACAAACCCCTGGGTCATCTTCATATGTGTTTGGGGGTGCGTTCAAGAAAGAGCTGTGGTTTCAGGACAGCAGTTAGGCAGGGGTTTAACACTGTGCTTTAAGTTCAGTGCTGAAGGACCGTCCTCGGTGGGGTGGGAAGGAAAGTTTGTGCTATTTTCTGAGCTGGAGCCGTACAGACAGAGAGGAGATTTTAACTCTCCCACGTAGATGATCAAACAGGTCCAGTGACAGCTCCCTGGCCTGGCCACGAGGCAGCTCTTTGCTCCTAGTTTGGTTATTTTGAAACCAAGAGTCTGAATTCCTGTAGCACCATCCCCAAACCGCTGTGCCTTTGGAAGAGAGGCACCTGTGATTCCTGGAGCGTGGAGGTGCAAGTGCCACTGCGGTCCAGTGGATTTACCTCCTGGAAAATCACTTGAAGCAATGGAGCATGGAAAATGAAAGATACTTTTGTACTGTACAGAGAGGGGCAGAGCAATTAAAACCAAGATCCTTTTTTCAATGGCTATGATTTAGGAATTCGATCCAATTTCGGTGATGAACCCTGGACTCAGAGGTAGCGTTTCCAGAATGGGAGCTTAACTGGATCTTAATTGGAGCCTCTCCTTAAACTGTAAAGGGTTTTCCTTGCCTCTTAGGTAAGGGAAGGCAGCACCAGCTGGGTGGGTTGAGGATTTGCATTGCTGCTTGGGAGGGAGCAACAGCACAGTGTGTGCTGTGACCACTGCCTTGGGCATAAGATATCCCACTACAGTACAGGTTCACCATCTGATCAGAGATAGGCTCTCTATTTGGAATTATATGGAAATGGAAAAGCTCAGTAATATGATTTAAGTGTGCTCCCTACTTGGGTTTTGTCTGCTGGATGGGGTTTTTGCTGAAGAGGGCTTCATAGCAAAAGAAAGGGGAAAGGAACAAAGAGCTGGACTGAGCAGTACAAGATAATATGAAAGCAAGTTTCTGTTCTTCAGCTAAGGGTAGGCTAACAGATTATTTTTTTTCTTAGTTAATTCTAACAAAACAAAGAAGAGCCTGGCCCAGTTTTCTGTTCAGTCCTTGCTGTAGGCTCTTATCATTCCCAAATGAATGGCATTTACTATAGGGGTCCATTTGGATTGTTCTCCACTGCTGAGATCTCTAAGTGTTTCTGTCTTGGTCTGTGGTTAATATGTGAGAAGTATTAAGTGTTTGCTTTTACGATTTGCATTGTAGGTGGGCCTTTTAGGAAGAACTGGTTCAGGCAAAAGCACTTTACTTTTCGCGTTTTTAAGACTGCTGAATACAGAAGGCGATATCCAGATTGATGGAGTCTCCTGGAACACGGTCAGTGTGCAGCAATGGAGAAAGGCATTTGGAGTGATTCCTCAGGTAATGAGGTTATTGAATATCTGTGTACCTTTATTTTCATTTCATATATCCATATATGTATAGTTACCTTTAAGCTGGAAGTTAGTTGTTTTATGCTGAAAAACAGAAACAAAAGGCAAAGGTTTTGGGAAAAAGGGAGTGGGATGGATGGATGGATGGATGGATGGATGGATGGATGGATGGATGGATGGAATGATTTGCAGCAAACTACTTTTTGAGGCTTTCTATGCCACTCACACAAGAACTCTCCTAGAAATGGGAAGGTACAGCGCACCCAACAGAAGTGTTCCTAGCCTCCTTATCCCTGCACCTCTGAAACAGTTTGCATGTTGATTGACAGTAAGACAGTGCCACCTGAAGAAAAAGATACAACCAGTGCTGTTCTCAGCCACTGCTTTCTAAAGCCCTACATCGCATATTATGGTTAACATGTGAATACTACACATTGCCTGTTTTTCCTGACAGGCTTGTAGCAGAATTTCTGCTTTTCTCATATTTTACTAAACCACTAGCTGATCCCCAGCTTGGACTCATCACTTTTTTAGCTGTCTCCTCTCATTTCATGTCATGGTGCATGTATAAGGGAGCACTTCGTGTTATTAATGTTTGCAGTAGTCCTGGCATATGGGAAGTAATACCATTTCAGAGGCAAAAAAAGAAGCAGCTCCTCACATGGGTTTAAGTACTCTCAAATAACTAACTGGAACAAGAAAAATAGTCTAAAAGGACGAGCTAAAAAATTAAACTTAGGGCTTCTGAGTCCCCTACCACTGCTGCTGCCACTGGACCAGTGGCCTACATTAGTTACAGCTCCAGATTATCTGTTTAAAAAATGAACATTATCAGCTGCATGCAGTACACTAAAAAGTCATTGCTCACTGTAATGGTCAGAATGAAAACTGATGGAATGAACTGCATAATTTTAATGCCATGTTTTGTATTTTTGTTATCGAAAGTTGCCAGTCCTTTCCAACAACAGTGGTACATGAGTAACATATTGGCCTTCTCATCTTTAAAACTCTACACTGGATAGTTCTTCAGCTAGGGAACATACACAGTCTTTTCCATAATAATGTTCATTGCTTTGGAAACCTTGTGAGTGTGGCAAAATAATTCAAGTAACAGTTGACTGCAATCTTACCAGTGAGTCACTTATAGTATCGGGAGGCAGAGGGACATCAGTTGCAGGTCATCCTGCCACACCGCGAGCTGACATGCAGTCTGTCCTGCCTTTACCATCCTTGAGGGGTGGCTACTAGCCCCAGAGACTCATAAGTATGTTGGTCACCCTGGTTGGCTCACTCTGTCAAGGAGTGATCAAGAATGTCCTTTTGACTGTCGGCTGTCAAACCCTTACTGTGCTATTCCTCCCATCCCATCTCCATCATAAAGGAGCTGCCAGATGTACGTTGGTATATTCCCAGATAGTCTACTGTCTTAGAAAGGTGGTTATTGTCTTAGAAAGCTGGTGAGCTGCAGTGAACTTATGTGTTGTTGCACTCACCACATGAGATGCTTTAAAATAGTTGGCAAGACTCTGGAACAGCCAGCTGATTTAACTGTAAAATAGGCTGTCAGGATGACATTTTCAAAATAGTGGTTTTCTTTTCCATAACCATCATAGCAGAGCAGAGGTCTATCTTCACTTTCACCCTCCGCTGGGTATGTAAGCTAAATTCTGCTTTCTACCACAGTACAACAAACAAACCCAACTACTTGTAGTGAATAACACGACTGTCATTTAGTCGCTGTAGTCACTCCTCATCTATTTCAGTGTCAGGGATGTGGGATGTAACTGACCGAGGTGTTCCCGATGGCACTGTCTTGGCTTTGGTAGCTGTTAAAAGATGGTGAAATCCTTATGCTGGAAACACAATGGCTTTGATTTTGAAAACACAAGAGGGACTCAATTTAATTTTTCTACTTCATGATCAGTTTTGAGTTGTGATAGCTTCCCTTTCAAAAATGTTATCCCACGGTAGCCTGAGTGGCATTTATTTAAAGCAGGCACACAAAGAAGGCACAACTTTCTCCTCTCTGCGCTGTCACAATTGTGCTCTGAAATTTCCTCAAAGGCAGCAATTTTGTAGCACTTTGACCTTGCCAGAACAGACCCTTTCTTCACTGCCAAGTCACATCCCCAACGAAACAGAGCAGTGATGAGACCACTGGTTAGATTCGTTTCTTGCCTGAGCTCTACTGTACAGCCTGCTTGGCCGCACGCTGCCTGCTGAGCTGAGGCTTGCTTGGCAAGCTGCCCTTTGATAGCTGGCCAGTCGTCACCCATCCTGTCCTCTCTTCAACATTTTCACTTTGATCAATTCCTGTAAACTTCTATTTCTTTATTATTGCTGATTCGGTCCTGCAACATGACTGTTGGTCGAACGCATGGAAAAAGGTCACCCCTTCAGATCGAGAGATCTGTGCAGTGAACTGCAACTGCAGCTGTGTCTATTTAGTTTGGAGGCCAGGTATGTTATCCAGCTGTCCTCCAAAGGATGGCTGTATAGGATGAAGGATGCCTTTATCAATATAACCTATGTCTCCACTGGGAAATTTTCCTGTACAGCTTTCTGCATTGGAAGGGGCTTCCCTGTCTCTCTCATAGTCATCCTTTTGCTCTCAGCCCTTTCTTCCTCTGGGATGTGGTTGCCCAGCAGGGTTTCTGCTTTCCATCTCCAGTTGTCCTTGGGAACACATGGACTGAGGAAAAAAGCGAATGCTTAGTAGCGAGTAGCCTCGTTGTCCCAGTGAAAAATATAATTAATAATTCTCATAGCTGAGTACCCTAGTGGTATCGAAAACATCATTCTGCAGCCATCAGCAAAATGCAAGAGACATTTATTACAGGAGCAGTGTAACTTGCCCTTCTGCCAGTGAGGTGCATTGTTAGTTCATTGTTAATATTACACATTTACTTCAGTTTGGAAATCCCTGATACATGGATCAACGCCAAAAAATCTCAGCCCTCCATTCTCTGGAAGGTCATGAGAGTTGCCAGCCTGTTTGCATGCTTCAGCTCGCAGCTCCTGTCCCAAAGCCTTGCCAAAGGACTGCACATTGTGCCTCCAAAGTTCCCCAGGTTCAGAACATAATGAAGTTTTCACCAGCACTTTCCCAGCAGGGAAGAGAAATAGCATATGCCACCCTACCTTTCCCGGCAAAACAAAGGGAGCCTTTTGTTCCTTGCTGTTCACCTATGGCTTCAGAATGAATAATAAAAAAATAAAAGTTGGCTTTCCTTTCCTGGGAGGCTGGCCTACAGCAACACCTAGATATTTGCTGTCTTCAGGAAAGGCTTCGCTAGCAAAAGGAGAACCCTCTACCTGAGGAATGCTTGCTCATGAAAAGTTTCAAACACTCTCCTTCTCTTCTTTACCCCTACATTTTCCAACTTAGAAGAAAAGAAGTGGGTTTTTTTCTGTGAGAAGCTCATTGATCCGTACCTGCATAGCACACAACAGCGTCCTAACGCACTGCCGTCTGCTCCGTGCAGGTGATGCTGGAATGGCCTTCGGGGGGTCAGGGATCACGCTGAGCCAGAGCAAAGGCAAAAACCTGTTTCTTTCAGTATCTCAAATCCAGCTGTCAGTGGTGTAAAGGTAAATCATGTAAAACATATTTCCTGGAGCACCGACAAGGAAGTTCCTTCCCGTAGCTCCTCACATGAGGAAGCAGAGCCGACCATGCTCCTACAGGATGTTTGTCATTCTCATGCAAAGCCATTGCTCCAGCAGTAGCAGCCTGTTTGAAGTACAATCGCAGTCTATCATCCCTTCTTTCCAGGAGATCCGTTCTGATGCTTCTTCTGCAAGAGTTTCCCCACCATATTTCTAGGGTGACGACGTGCAGCTGCATCTGGTTTCAACACACTGAAGCTCTTTTTCATACTGGTGCTTGTGCAGGTTGTACCCTGAAGTATTTAATGGAGTCAAACTGAGAAAATGCCTTCAGAAATTTGTCCTTGAATGGAGAACAGGATACCTGCAGCCAATTGTCCCTTAAAATAAATGAGGAGAAACCTGAGACCATAAGGTGCTGCTAGCTCAAAGGAAGGAGATGACTTCTGGTGTCTTCTTCAAGTGCTGTTCCACTGCATCCTGGCAGGTCTCACACCATTTTCTATGTGTAGATACTCCATATAGAGTTAAAATTAAGCTTAGCATGAAGAACGAGATTACTACAGTTTGTGGGACTGTCAGCTGACCAAAAAAACAAACAAACAAAAAAATCACTTTTGCTCCTTTATTTTACTTAAGAAGTGAAATTTCTGTCTTTGTAGTTCCAATTTTCCAGTAGCTATCTCACTTTGTTCATTATTTCTGTCTCTCTGCCTGTCTGCCTCCAGCACTGTTTCATCGCCGCTCACACCCTTCAGGGCTGTTCGCTTTTGGAGGTCGCAGGGAGTGTCTGTCTGGCAGCATGCCGAGGCTCTCCTGCACGCTCCCCAGAGGTGGTCCCGCAGAGGTTGGGTTCCTGCAGGGCATCCAGACAAGCCAGCGTAACTATTCCAGCGAGCGTCTGCTGCACCAGACCCATGCACAGAGCACCTGGGGACATTAATTAAACAACCCCAAGTGCTTATTTTGGGCAGTATATAGGTTGTTTTCTGCATCGTGGGTTTGGTGTTGCCAGGAGCACAGCACTTGTGTTTACCTGTAAACTCTATGGGAGGCAGAAGTTTTAGCATCTTCAGGGGAGCATGTTACAGAACTGGTCCCAAAATACTTGCAGAAGGTCTTCATTGCTTCCATGCTCTTATTCTTGTCTGAAAATATTTTAATGTCAGTGTAAAGTCCCTAAAGGACACTTAGGAAAAGAAAACTTCTAACTCTACACCTAATACCGAAGCATTCACATAGCCATTCGATTTTCTTTCGTGTTGATATTGTTATCATAATATATACAAAGTGGAGGGAGCTACATGGAGGTTATATCGTTGTTACGCTTAACTTCTTTATGCATGGAGCTGGTGTCTGGTTCCAGCTGATGCTGCATTTGTTCTTCTCCCGTGGGGCACAGGGGAACAAGGGT
This sequence comes from Rhynochetos jubatus, assembly GCA_027574665.1. NCBI lineage: Eukaryota > Metazoa > Chordata > Aves > Eurypygiformes > Rhynochetidae > Rhynochetos > Rhynochetos jubatus. The sequence continues at coordinate 26,216,831 of CM050652.1, read as the reverse complement.
CTGTTGGCTGAGGACCTGCACATGGGTTGTCTTTCCTTGCAACAACAGGTACTCACAGCCAGGATACTCTCACTCCTTAGCAGCCTCTTGTCTACTGATTCTTTACTCCTCTGTGTGCCTTTGCCTAGGTACTGCGAGGTCTGGTTCTCCACATAACACTTAAGTCACTTAGGAAGCTTATCACCACAAGTTGGGTGTATCCCACACTGTAACCAGTACAGAGAAGCTCTAACTGCTGAGGGGGATTAATGCCCTTCAGAGGGTTGATTTACAATATTTGGGGTGGTCAGAATGTAAACATAACAATATTTATATTACCGAGTGTTTTGCTTGTGGGTGGATGTCAGGGCTGAGAAACTATTTGTTGTATGATCACACCCATTATCGTCCTGGGTGAATTTGAAGAAGTGACGAAGAAGGAGATGGTTCCAGATTTGCTTCCAGTCTCCCCAGCCAGCCATTCCCGCTTCCAATGTTCTCCTTATTTCTACTTCTTTCATATTTATAAATAACGTGTAAGACCATGGGATTCACTTTTGGGTTTTTTCATTTCAAACTTCCAGCTTTCCAGAATTTTGGGGGTTTTTTTCTGCCTCTTTTTAAGCAAGACTCTCAAGATTTACTCAAGTAAACCCTATGCTGTTTCTAATGAGCTGGGAGGAAGGAGGTGTTGAAATGGAGAGAGCAGTACCAGAATTCAGAACAATGAAATATTTACCTTGAGAAAAAAAGAAGTACTTCTGGGAGTAGCTTGCTTTTAGTGCCCTGCTTCTTGAAAGCACAGTTATTAGGAATAACAGCAGTTTCTGAATAAAGTAGTTCCCTTTATTTCTCTGCCTGCTACACTTCAGCAGGAGTGTTATTCAGGCCTATCTTTTGTAGAACTGGTTTATTTGGTTAACTATTCTTCACCACTGAGAAATGAAAATACCTATTCCATTAGTTGAATGTATGGCGCTTGAAGTGTGAACAAACCCATGTCTGACACTGTTTCCACAGTGTTATTATTTCCACCGCACCCACTACTTGTAAGAATTTAATCCTGCTGCAAATACGTCGCCCCGCTCATGCCACCTAACCCAAGCAGGGCATGGGAAAAGGTCTGCGCTCTGCTTCACCGAAGCATTCATTGTTATTAACGGCCATGATTATAAAGGAAAGAGTCTGCTCTTTCCCCCCGATCTCTACCAAAAGTACTCCAATGACTTTCAGCTGTGAGCACTGCTGCCCCCGCTGCAGCTGGGTCAGTGCGTTGGTGGCAGTGCGGTGAAGGCATCACCACGCTTGAATCCACCCTGCTGGCTGCAGGGCACCACGGCGCAGCTGCTTTTCTCCTCTGGTCTCTCGAATCTGGTACTTACTTCTCTCTTACACCAAATAAGTTATTGGCAGTGGCTTACTTAATTAAGCAAATGAATTAATGTAATTTATTTTCCTCTGCCATGTTTAAACTTTAAATTAACCATAATTAAATGTTTCATGTAAATGTGTGTAGAAATCATTTTTTGAAATCTGATGAAAGAATGCCAAGTTCCCAAGGTAGGTCACATGGAAATTGTGTCAGACTGGCCAAACGCTGGGAAAGTACTTGCTAAGTGTATTCTCTCGGCCATTCTCTGGCTGGTACACCTAGCCCTTCACTGCTTTCTGTAGCATTTGACTACCGAGACTCCAAGAAATTCTGTGGCTGTGAATGGCATTTTAACTTGTTTTCTCTAAATAAATATTTTCTTTAGGAAGACAAAAGAAAATAATTGTCTCAAATCTTTCCTCTTGGTATTTGTTCCGTAAGTACAAGGAAAGAGCAAGCAAATGGCAATGTTTCTCAACAACTCACTCTTACATTCTTTGAGAGCGGGTTGTCCCTGCTACAAGCAGTGGCGGAGAAAGCAACCGCTTGGTTTTATCTCATCAGAAATGTTGTGCAACCTCAGCGTCCCTTGAAGAATCCAATTTCCACCAGAATCTGACACACCCACCCCGTGTAAAAAGAGACTAAACAAATATTTAATTTTGTCTGAGTCATTGCTTTTCGAGCTACAAAATATGTATCTCAGGGATGTTCGCTTCAATGTGCTTGCCTAAACTGATGAGAAAGGCAGAACTGAGTAGTAAACCTCAGTGCGAGAAGGATGCGCTCTCAGTGGCAGGAAGTGTGCATCCTCTTCATCTTGGGTGACAACGGAAGGAAGAACAGAGCGGAGGGAGAGCACAGGCCCTAGCAGCAGTCAGGGAAGGCTCATACACTGGCAAGAGGGTTGTTGCTGCTACAGCAGTGAATCAGGTCACACTGTGTCACATCTCAGTGACTTTTAAGAGGTTTAGATGGAAATCGGGATGATTTAGATTAGATGCAAGGACGAAATTCTTCACGGAGAGGGTGATGAGGCACTGGAACAGGTTGCCCAGAGAAGCTGTGGATGCCCCATCCCTGGAAGTGTTCAAGGCCAGGCTGGATGAGGCTCTGAGCAACCTGGTCTAGTGGAGGGTGTCCCTGCCCCTGGCAGGGGGGTTGGAACTAGATGGTCTTTAAGGTCCCTTCCAACCCAAACCATTCTGTGATTCTGTGATGTGAGAGTGAGAGAGCGAAGGAAAGAAAACCCTCTTTCAAGATAGGACTGGGACGTGGTGAATTGTCAGGTAACAGAATGATGCTGCTACACGTTCGGCTACAGTTCATTAGAAAAAGAAATTCGTGGGTGAAAAACAACTTAGGACAGTGTTCCTGCATACTGACAAATACCCAACAGTCTTTTTTTCCTCAAACAAAATTGTGGAAACACGCACTTTGGTTTAGTGATCTTTTTCTGTTTGAATATGTTTCACAAAATAAAGAATAAAAAATAGTTTTAAAAGGCTTATTCCAAAATAGAAATACAGGAAATCTTTTACTCTGAAAACTGCTGAAATTTGATTTTTACTGTTTTTGAGACAAGTTTGGGTAAGTTTTTATTAAGATAGTTGCAAATTTGAACATAAGGATTTTTAAAATCACCTTTTTTGGAACAACTTTTTAAAAAACGTAATTCACATGCAATAAGCTCTGTCTCAATAAGCTCTGTCTCATAATGGCAGCAGGTTACTCTTTCTCTGTATGCTTTACAATTTACAGTGCTTTACACAATGTTTCAGGGTACCGATCTACCTGTGTCTGTGTAACTTTTTTCTCATAGAAAGTGTTCATATTTTCTGGAACTTTTCGGATGAATTTGGATCCTTATGGGCAGTGGAATGATGAAGAAATATGGAAAGTTGCAGAGGAGGTAAAACTGTTTAATGTTGTTTGTATCCCTCTGATGAAGTGGTTACATCAGAGTGCAGCGTAGGTCAAATGATTATGATATGTTACATTTATATAGAGTCTTAAAAATGTGCTGAGGAAAGATAATGGTGTGCTATAAACTATATTTCCTTATTACCTAATAAAAAGGCTCCTTTGTCAGAGATTAAAAAAAAGAGATAAACTTCCGTACAGCATAGTCTGGGTTCCTCCTGCAGTGATTTAGCACAGGTGAGGTGACCCTGAGAGAAAAAAAAAGTGGAGGAAGCTCATACAGCAAAATGTCCTGTAATCTTTTCTCATTTTAATGTTCTGGAAAATATATGAAATCTCTGCAAGGCGTTTTTCTACCAAAATGTGTAAGCATGACTGGTAAGTTTTTTGGAGGCCAGGAAAAGAAAACCAAACAAGGAAAAATGCCTCTGGCCTGGTGCTGTTGCAATAGGAAATATTTATATTCAAGTTAGCAAATTCTTTCCTTGAAGTATTTTCCAGGTATTGTGATTCTCAGGCAAACACAAACCAGCTGAGGAGCGATCTCTGATGCTACAGTCAGGCTGCTTGTCTCATGGACAGCTGCCTCTTCCACGGCAAATGAGAGTCATGGAATGTTAGATTTTATGAACCTGAAGGTTTTCTTCTGATTTTCTGTTGAGGCTTGTAGCAAGATTTTTGTTCTTCCCAAGCCCAGGGGGCCAGGTTGTCGCAGCGCTGTTCCCACACTCAGCTCAACCCCGTGCGTTGCGGTTCAGCAGGGATCAACGGGTTGCCCCGGGGTGAGCAAGGCCTGGGGAAAAGGCAGGTAAGAGGTGAGGGAGGGGAAGAGCTGCAGCCTAGAAAGCAGATTTCCTTTTCCAAGGTAGGGGTGACCTAATTAATACAGACTCAGTAACGCATTGGTGCTGTTTTCCTTGTTCATAGCAAGTCTGATGTATCAGAAAATGCTTACAATTGTGGGACTTAATCTGAAAGCTTCCTCCTTTCCTATCCAGGAGGTTAACTCTGTGTCTGCTCCCTCTCTCTTGTGGGTTTATCTAATTTCTTCCCTAAATTTGGAAAAGAGGAAGGCAGACACTCTCTGTGAGTAATGTACTGTCAAAAACATCATGACGGTTTTGACTAAATGATTTGACAGCAGCTTTTCAGCCAGTCCTGGCAGAGGTAGCAGGGTGCTCAGTGCTGTGCTTCTCTGAGGCTGGGAAAAATGGAGTGTGGATTAACAACCCCTTTCTTGAAAATAACAAGCTCTACTTCTGGTTTTGAGGATTGTCTTCTCTGTGCGTGTGAGTCGAGCCTGGGATTTTAAAGAGCTAAACCTCATTCACAGCATCGGGGGGAAAAAAAAGATATTTTGAAGTGTTTATCATTAAGGAGTTTGGCAAATCTGTATGTGATGCAGGGTGTTTCATTGCACAGGTGAGAGAGCAAAGCAAATAGAAAATGAGCTATAAAGCTTTTTAGTAGGAGTGATTGGATTGTTTACAAAGTTCATGCTCTTGAAATCTGGCTTCTTAGTGGCAGCGAGTCAGCGTAACTTTGGGAGCACGGCACAGAGAGCAAGCTAACTGTCAGCTTATTCCTGACCCGCGTTGGCTGCTGAGGATTTAAAGGATCCTGCTGAGACCAGTGTCAGCTCTTCATGCTCCTGGCAGTCAGCTGCAGAGAGCAAGGCCTCGCCTGAACAGATCTCAGGTGTTTCACTGTTTACTGCCCCCGTATTTCAGCACCTGGATCTGTCAGCCTCACCTCAGCTTTTGAGGCTGTTTTACTGTTGCAGTCAGCTGTCTGGACCCTACAGGTACATGAAGAGACCATGTGCAGTTTTAAGAAGAAAGAACCTTCTCCAGACATTAGTTGCAACATTTCACTAAAGGACATGACGTGTGTTCAAGAGAAGGGTGAGGAACAAAGCAGTGGCCTTGACTTGCGTATAAATAAAAGCATGATCTCTTCAGCAACGCAGCAGACCTACCCATACACCCCAGTTTCATGGGGTTTCCATGTAAAATGGAAACACAAAGAAGGAATTCTACATTTTTTCCTTTTTTTTTTTTTTTTTGGTCTGGAATGCAAATTAATTGCAGATCAGTAATATTAAAAAAAAAAAAAAAACCAAACAAGGGGATTCTTCATAAGCCACTCAGGTTGCATTGCATTTTTATAATGTCTTTTGGAGCAATGCAACTCACATAACTTTCCCAATTCTCATATTTTACAACAATTTCTCTGTAAAGGATGCTGCTGAGCCAAGGAGCACAGTGGGTTTGGACCTGTGCAAAATGCAAAGCTTTGCTTTGAGGTGTACAAAATGCATCTTCCAACGAGAGGAAAAAGAAGCACTGGAAGAAAGAGTCAGAAAACATCTCCTGAGCTGGATTCTGGTTTCTGGTCCCAGTGAAGCAGCTTCACCTGGCATGGGCACCCCTCTAAACGTTTTGTCAGAAGTGCTTAGAGGGAAGACTGTGATGCCATTAGTGGGAACAAATTGCACAGGACCTTTGGGGCAGCAAAGGGAGCAGAGGGAAATGCTTTCAGAGCCATAGAGACAATGGCCAGCCTGGTGTGGGTTATTTTCTCTGTTGCTGTAATGTAGCATGTGAATTTTGGTCATTTCTTGTTACCCTCCTAGTAACCAGAGAGGCCTGGTTTCCTTTCAAAAATCAGTTTCCTTACCATTTCCAGTGGCGTTCATTGCTGCTGGATAAAAAGTTTCAAATACCTTGCTCTCTGTAGCCTGCTAACTCAGAATGTTTTGATCAAAATGCCAAAACTCATGGTATGTGACAAACAAATGAAGCATTCCCAACATAAATCCCAGCATGTTGTACGAGTCAGTGTTGTAAGACTATTTCAGTGCTTTTCATATCAAGCAGCTACTAGCTTGTAGTCTTCATAGGACAGATTCACCTTTTCATCAATTTATATTTGCGCTGTCAGAAATGAAAGGCAAGGAAATGAGAGGCATTTGCCATACCCCCAGTCAGCAGTAACTGTACCTCACCAATTTTTCCTGTCCTTTTTCTTTCCGGCAGGTTGGGCTGAAGTCGGTAATTGAGCAATTTCCAGGCCAGCTTGATTTTGTTCTTGTGGATGGAGGCTGCGTCCTCAGTCACGGCCACAAACAGCTGATGTGCCTTGCCCGGTCAGTTCTCAGCAAAGCTAAAATCTTGCTGCTCGATGAACCAAGCGCTCACCTGGACCCTGTGTACGTTTTGCTCATTTGCTCTATCTTCTAATAGGAAATAGGAAAATCAGTGAGGCAGCACCATCGGAAGAGACCTTTCGTAACTTGTCTGGTCCCTGACTAACCTGATTTCAGTAGTGTATGTTACTAATTGTGCTGGAGGATCAGGGAAGCTTAGTTTCAACCTTAGCTTTAAGGCTGATACGTACTTCCACAGCAGAAACGCAGCACGCTGAGGCACTGCAGAACCGTCCTTAGGCGTTGGCGTGCGTGCACGTGAGCTGTGCAGCAATGCAGCCAGACTGTTAAATACCATCAGGTAAGTTATGAGCTGTGCTGGCATGTGCGTTGCACTCTAAACGCTGATGCTTGTTTGCCTTTCAGAACTTCCCAAGTGATCAGGAAGACCCTGAAGCACGCGTTTGCCAACTGCACGGTGATACTGTCCGAACACAGGCTGGAGGCGATGCTGGAGTGCCAGCGGTTTCTGGTGAGCGTTTCCTGTACTCTCATGGACTGGTATTTCATTACATTTGATGAATGTGTGAAATAGGCCAAGCAGAATTGAGGAAGTCGGCTGGATCGATGGGGGTTGTTCAGGGCAGTGGCACACCCTAGCCACCTGCAGAAGGGTAGCAGCCTCCTGTTTGCTCTTTCACATAAGCTGTCATAGACAACCGTGTTCAGATGGACTGGGTCACATTATGGAAAGGCTGGATTCCTTCCTTCAAGCAGAAGGGCGGTTTTGCAGGTTACCCAGCTGCCGACCCAGGTGCCTTGTATTGCCAGTTGGCTCGGGAGCTCCAGAAAAATCCCAGCATCTCACAGAGCTTTACCATTGCTGGTGCAGAAACAGCTGCTCTTGCTCAGGGGCTTCGTGGGGCAGAGAGGTTTCTTGAGAAAACATCCGATGGTCAGAATCGCTGATTTCTTTTGTCAAGCCACTTGAATATTCCTTTCTCGTTTAATCAAGGTGACAAAATATTTAAGTCCTGGGGTATTTCCTTTATTATATAAAATTATTAGTAAAGGAAATAAAAGGCAAATTATGCAATTGTTCTTAAAAATGAGGTTCCTTCCTCTGTATTTTCTTGACTCTTCCATAAGAGAATACCTTCATTTTGTTAGCAGAGTGAAACATCATTGTTTTCCACGTGCATTTGCTGGGTGTGTTAGCACAGGGGGAGGGATACAGTCTGAAGTTGAAGGAGGCTAGTCAATAGGCAGGCTGTACATCCTTTTGGATATGCTGCTCCTGTACGCGCGCTGGACTTTAGCCTTACCAGCAGCCCGCAGCCTTGGGACAGAGCCTCGGCCGGCATGCAGCCTCTGCCCAGAGCAGGTTTCCCACTGTCCAAACAACGTTTTAGCATCTGAGCTGCTAAATAAAAGCTCTTTCCTGTCACACCTGTGGCCTCACCCGAGACATGTTGGCATTGCTGTGACAGCGGAGGAGCCTGATTTTTCCCCGTCTGCTGCCTGGCAGGGGAGGCTGGCAGAGCCGTACAGGGCAAACCTGTTGTTGCCTTCAAACACAGGCCAGCAGTGCTTCCTTGTTTGGCGAGAAGAAAGCAAAGAAGGCCTGGCACCTTGCTGGCAGCCTTCTCCCTCTGCTTGTGACATAACTCTGTCCTCTGCAGTTAACGCTTTCTTAACCTGGCAATTTAGCAGTGCATTGTCTCCATGGCACCTGGAGACTTCAACAAACGATCTCAGAGGTAAAAAGGAAGTCGCGAGGAGAAACCAGCAAGCCCAGTGGCATTTTATAACTTGAGCGATAGGCAGCTTTTCCACGTTAAAATTTTAACGTCTGTTTTTATGGTTGTAATTAGAAATCGCAAACCATAAACCGGGCTTTTCCTGTTAGCAGCAGATCTCTGTTAGGTCTCTGGGTCACTTCCCTGCTGCGTTAGCTGTGATAGCTGTATTCTGTCAGCACCACCGTTGCCCGTCTAACCAAGTGATACGTTTCTTCAGGTAATCGAGGACAACAAATTGCGGCAGTATGAATCCATTCAGAAGCTGCTGAACGAAAAGAGCTCCTTCAGGCAAGCCATCAGCCACGCCGATCGCCTTAAGCTACTCCCGGTACACCACAGAAACTCCAGCAAGCGCAAGCCTCGGCCCAAAATCACTGCCTTGCAGGAGGAGACGGAGGAAGAAGTGCAGGAGACGAGGCTGTGAGCCGTGGGGTGGGCACCCTCTTTGTGGAGCGAGTTGTCAGCAGTGCCCCACGATGACAGGACCAGTGAGACTGCGGGAACCACGCACAAGTGGGACCTTGCAGGAGGTGTTCACCGCAGCGACTACGTGTGCATTAGGGAATGACTTCCCTTCCGTGGTTAATCATGTGCAAGTTAGGACGTTCTTTGACGTTTTGCCACTATTAACGGTAAAACCAGACTTCCTTTGAAAAGCTGCTCCAGTTCGGTACAAACGAGACAGCAAGCAGAAGCGACCTGCCTCGCCCGACATAATCATTTCACAAAGGGGAGAGGTCCAGACGGAAGAATGTGAGCTAAATAATCAAACCTGGGTGGAAAATAGAAAAATTAGAATGTAAAAAGCTTCCTTGGATTCACTTCCTGCAAACGAATTCGGGGACAGCATCAGCAAGGCGCACAGCAGTCATCCTCCTCGCTGTTTTTCACGCAGCAACTGTAATTTCAACTCAGCAGCAAAGGCCCCGTGCCCTCTCGTGACAGCGCGCTGCTCCGCACGCATAGGTGAGAGGGAAGGGAGAGAGGGTACCGACTTGCCAGCCAGTCGGCATCTGTCACGTCGCCACGGTTAGGGGAGAATCGGGATTTCCGGTATAAAAACGAGGAGACGCTCCGCCCGACCTTGCGCACGCTGGCCGCGGGCTGCGTGCAGGCTGGCCTCCGTATCCAGGGACAGGTAGGACTCCTGGCAGCGGGACGGGGACGGCCTGGCACCTTTACGTGCTCTCGCTCTGGCCTAAGAAGGAAACCTCTCTGAAGCAGCCTTTAACAGTGAAATTCACTTTTTATACTCCTCTGGTTTGCGGTTTTGTGCTGGAACGCAACTCTAGGCTATTTTATTTATTTTACTGTCGTTGCGAACATTTACTAAGGAAATGATGTATTTTAAGAGTGATTCTGTACTATAAAGGAAAATATATTTGTACAAAGGGTTTTCTCTCTGGGCTGTCGGGTGGGGGTGCCTTTGCTGCGAGTCTGTCACCTCACACTGTGACCCACCGCGGGCACCCCCAGGGCTGAGGCGCCTCTGGCCATACGGGCGCGACGGATTTCCTTCTTTATAGTAAAAAAAACGTAAAAATAAGGCTGTCCGCACGGCACGGCACGGCACGGCACGGCACGGCACGGCACGGCACGGCACGGCACGGCACGGGCAGCCAGCGCCGACACGGCCCGCCACTTGCGCGCGGCGCTGCCCGCCAGCGCGTGCTGCTGGCGGGGGAGCCGGGCTGCCGCCAGGGGGCGCTGCCCGGCTGCGCCCGGACACTCGGAGCGCGCCCTCCCTCCCCGCCGCCCGCCGCTCGGGACCCGGGGGGCCGGAGAGGGCCGAAGGGGCCCGGGGGAGCCGGAGGGGCCCGGGGGAGCTCCGGGGTGCCAGCGGCCCGGGAGCAGCGCCGCTCAGCCGCTCTGCAGGTAGGAAGGGGCTACGGGCGAGCGCTGCGTCCCTCACGCCGCCTGAGCCCTGGAGCTGAGGCGCGCAGGGCCTGCAGCCCGCGAGGGGAGCGCTGGCGGCGGGCACGGCGCAGCCGCGGCGCAGCCTTTATAGCAAACGGAACCGACTGTATATGGAAGTAGCCCCGATTTTGAACCCCGCTCCCCATCCCTCTCTCCCTCACTCAAGTCGTTCACCTCACTTTCCCCCGTACCGCGTGGTCGGCCTAGGCAGCGGCTGCCGCAGTGCCGCCAGCCCGGCGAGGAAGGGGCACGCCCTCAGGCTGTTACCCGGGCGAGTTGGATGTCTCAATAAACGCGACGGCACGCAGGGGTCAGCAGAAAAGAACCACCGCGTCGTCAGCATCGGGGCGCACTTCAAGGCTTGCACAATTAGCAGCATTAGTTTTGGAGGGTCGTTGTTAACGAGAATTGGAAGGTGACACATTTCACTAAGTGGACAAGGAAGGAAAAAGTAAATACAGCAGGAGAATGTAGTAGAGGGGATGTATGGGGAAGGTGCTGACACAAACAGAAGCGCTTTTAAGGGAAGAATAAATCAGTTAATTGGTTGCCCCCTCCCTGTAGAACGGCTTCTGCCTCAGTACCCAGCTACCACCACCGTACTGCCCGAGCCAAAGAGCCTAGGGCAAGATCCTGCAGAAATTGCTCTCCCTCTTCGCTCCGAAAAGGCTGGAAGAAGAACGTGCTATTTCTTAGCAGTCCAGAAGTGCTGCTTCAGCTACTTTGGAGCTCAGGCTGGAACAGGAATCATGGAATCCCAGAATCGTTTAGGTTGGAAAAGGCCATTAAGATCAAGTCCAACTGTTAACCCAGCACTGCCAAGTCCACCACTAAACCACATCCCTAAGAATCACATCTGCATATCTTTAAATACTTCCAGGGATGGCGACTCCACCACTTCACTGGGGCTGAAGAAATGTTTTCTACTATCCAGTCTAAACCTCCCTTGGCACAATTTGAGGTCATTTTCTCTTGTCCTGTTGCTTCTTACTTGGCAGAAGAGACCAAAACCCACCTCTCTGCACTGTTCTTTCAGGTAGTTGTAGAGAGCAATAAGGTCTCCCCGGAGCCTCCTCTAGGCTAAACACCCCAGATCCCACCTCACAGGACTTGTGCTCCAGACCCTTCCCCAGCTCCCTTGCCCTTCTCTGGACACACTCCAGCACCTCAATGTCTCTTGCAGTGAGGGACCCAGAACCGAACCCAGTATTTGAGGTGCGGCCTCACCAGTGCCCAGTACAGGGGGACAATGCCTTCCCCAGTCCTGCTGGCCACACTGTTCCTGATGCAGGCCAGGATGCTGCTGGTCACCTTGGCCACCTCGGCATGCAGCTGGCTCATACTGAGCCACTGTCGACCAACACTCCCAGGTCCTTCGCTGCCGCGCATGTTTCCAGCCATTTGTCCCCAAGCCTGTAGCATTGCAGGGGGTTGTTGTGACCCAAGTGCAGGACCTGACACCTGGCCTTGTTGAACCTCATACAGTTGTCCTTGGCCCATGGATCCAGCCTGTCCAGATCCCTCTGAAGAGCCTCCTACCCTCAGGCACATCAACACCCCCACCCAAGGAGGTAAGTTGATGGCAGCCTCTAGAATTAGGACGGCATCTGCTTCCCAGGGAAGGTTGAGAAGAGCACATCACTTTCTAGAATAAGCGTTCTCGTGTTTGCTGTTGGTGAGATAACAGCTCCCAGGGCTGTTGCCCTGAAGCTAAGCTGGGAAGTCACACAGGCTGTTCATGGTGGAAAATGGAGCACAAGTGGGCGGCAAAAAAAAAGAAAATGAGGCCATAACCCAAGTGCAGTGGAAGAAAAGAGCAAACAACCACCTTCGTAAACACAGGCTGAGCATTAGTTAAGAGAATTTTTTTTCGCATGCTTCACTTTGCATGCGTTTGGTAAAACAAAGCACCTATTAAAGTGCTCCTCCTACAGCACTTTTTTATTAAAAACACACACTTGCACTACTAGAAGGGGGGCGTGTGCACAATATATGGCCAAAGAGAAGAGTGTGCGGACTCTCGTACTGCACGTGAAGATTTAATTTGAGGTCACTGGTGGGTGAGAACGAGCTTTCACGTCCCTCTGGTTGCAGAGTGAATTGTGTGTAAGGAGCCTCCTTCAGGCAGGCAGGGGCTAAGGGAGCCTTTTCACTGCCCTAATGGCCTGTGGAATGGCCACGACCTTGGAAGCTTCCCCGCGCTTTCTGAGATAGGCATCCACGTCACAGAGCCTTTCTGACTTCACTTACCTCACCTTGTGGAGGACATGGAAAGGGGCAGTAGATGGGAGCGGAGCGCAGCGGGGAGCAGCGTGGCCCACCGCAGACAGCACGCTTGGAACCTCTCTGCTTCAGACGCAGGAAAGAATGAAGAGAAATGATTTTGCACGTTACTAACTCACAATGAGAGCAGCTGATAGTACAAGTGCTGTAGGAGGAGTGCTGTTTGTGGCATCGCGGGGAGAAACTGTAAGATGGGGAGAAGCCCTTAACTCGTGAACAGAGCCTTGCCTTGCTTCTGCTCCATCTAGCACCATCCAGATGATAAACCAACAGAGAAACCCGTGCGGCCACAGGCGAACTGTCCTACGGTTGTGTGAGGGCAGGGACTGTTGTGGCCTAACGGGAGCGCTTGACAGGATACGATTCAATTAGGAGATCTGCAAAATACCGTGTGATTAAAGATGTGTGAAGATCACAGGCTGTGTTGAACTGAAAGAGACAGACAAAATGATAGCAGGTGGAAGCCAACCAGGTAGAAGATGCAGATGGAGAGAGCGGGACAGCAGGCTGGAAAGACAGGATAACCAGGGCACTGAAAGGAAATGCTGAATTTAGCAGGAGACCCAACTTCAAAGCCATGAACAGAAGATCAAAGCTACTTTGCCTTCTGCAGACTTTCACTCAAAGCGCAACAAAGACGACACTTGATTCTCACAGACAATATACAGTCTTAAAATACATCTCAAAACGTGCTTGAGGACACTGCCTAAAATCTTCCCACACAGACCCACACTGCTAACATCTGAATGAGGTCGGACACTTCCAAGGTCTGTTTTCACTGCAGAACAAACCTAGCTTAGAAGCCTGTCGGGATTCTTTTTTTTTCTTACAGCTCTATTTTTAAAAAAATGATTTACCGTAATTACAAGTCCTGATGTTGCAACTTGTGCAATTGCTACAAAAACCATTTCCCATTTGGTGTTCCTCCTCACCGTGAAATCCATGCCCGGGCTTCCTGCAGGAGCTGCCACACCGCTGCAGCGGGGAAGAGGTGCTGAGCGCCATTTCTCTGACCTACAGCGGTTCGCAGCTGACTCCTGCCAAGAGCCAACTGCAAAAGCAGCATCCCATGTTTCAGCACCAAAATTACTGGGGGGGGAAACAAAACAAAAGATCAGCCTCTAGAGAAATCACTGGCATTTGGTTATATGTTACTATTACACCAGAAATTGAAGCGTCAATAAAACGGTGAAAGACACGGTACTTTCTCAATATACTGCGTGGGAAATGAATACAGAAATAAGCTTCTGATACTCCGTATTGATAGCACACACATACACAAACCACAGAGAGGAAGACAGACAACGCGCAGTACAAAATTTTATTGACATGAGTTTGGGATGACTCCGTTACGTGGAAAGGTGAAGCGTTAAGAAGCAGGTCTCGTCTTCGGGCTTATCTGGAGAAAAACACTACTTCGGACACTACAGGCGTGACCGTGTTCTGTGCGCAGCCCTCGAAACCGCCTCCTGGTAGCCCGCTGGAAGCAGCTAAGCCTGATGCCAAGAAAGCTCTGCACTCGGCCTGGCAGAGCAGGTACCCAGACGGCACGCGTTCCCCCATCAGTACAGTTCAAGGGGAGCCTGGGGAAATGGCCCTTCTGCAGGAGAATGCTCCCCCGTGGGAACATGATCTACCTCTGCTGGCGGCGGGGGATGGAAGAGACTTCATTTTGACTGCAACTCAGGTATCGTTTCACAGCAATTACATCTTAAATCCACGATGGAAATGGGTAATTACATGGTAACTGGTGGTATCGCTACTACATGATCTCTGATAATACTGTAGTTCAGCTTGCGCTCAAATTCCTTTTGGTAAGATCTGTTTCGGTAAAACACTGTTATGTCTCGGATACTTTTAAAACACTAATGAAGCATATAAAAGTTTTTACAGTATGCAAGAAAAACTAAATTAATAACATCACATTTTCTTCAATTCTATCAAAGAATAAGTCTGAGAAAAATAACTTTTATTGCATTTTAATTTCTCAATCTTTTTTAAAAGAGAAAAGTTGTAACGGAAATTCGTGACATTTCAGATAAAGAGAAGGGAGAAAGAAAATCACAATTCAGCAGGCAGATAATGGGGAAATCAAAGTATTTAATATGGCTTGTACTGAAAGTAATTGATCTGCATTTCCAATCATCTGAGTTATTGCCACATTCCATTCATTTTTCCTTAAGTGAAGATAAAAACATGTCTTTAAAATGCATGTACAATAGCTTTAAGCCATTGCTGTACATATTGTGCAACTCATCTGAATGCAGTTGAAACACGTGAACTCCATACATTTACGTACAGTATATACACAAAGAGAATCCTGTGGTAATACCCCTGAATATTAGCATTAAAATGAGTAATTTTCAAAATAAAAGAAGGAAAACCCCCATCTATGAAGGTGGCAAAACTGCCCGTTTCTGAAGTTTAAACCAGTATAATTTCCAGCTGATTTACATAGAAACAAAACTGTGGTCCTGTACAAACTTTACATTACAGGGAAACAGTTTATTTTTAAAAAATATTTACATGTTGGAGTACTTGGTTCTTTGCAATAGAGATTATCTGAACACAGAAAATTGTATGGTAGGCAGGTTTATTTATTCGACTTTTCTATTTGTTCTTTGTTGTGCAAATTCCAAATCTCTCTTTTTGTGTTATTATCTGCCTCTATTTGCCTTGTATTACTGCTGCTGCTTTTTTTAGTATTCTGAGTAGGCTGGGTGACTTTACTTCTAGGAACAGGAAGAAGAGATTTAACTCTCGAAACACCCAACTCTGTCTTTGATTTACTGTTGCTGCTTTCCACAGTTCGACTGCTGCTGAGAGGACGCATTCCATCCTATGAATAAAACAAAAAAACGCATTTGCTGTATAAATAATCTTTGCCATTTCACCTGAAAAACAACCAACTAACCCCACCAGCCCCATGGAACCCTCATTATTGCAGTTAATATGACAGCTTACTACGTGGTGAGCAAACTATGGCTCTCCTTTTGCTTCTCTGACTGAAATGCAATATCATCCACACCTCAGAACACCAAAATCAGTCAGTGGGGTTTTGCACTGCCAGTGAAAGAACACTTAAATTGGATTCTCAGAGGTCTCAGTTTCAGGAGTACCCAAATAAAAAATACATGTTCTTTTTTTTGTGACTGTGGGAAAATGACAGCTTCAGCCACAGCTAAAGGGGAAAAAAATGGAAATTTAGGTAGTTATGAGCAAAAAAATCTGATTTACAGCTTGAATAAAGATACTAGCTTTTTTTTTTTGGTACCATCCAGGCCACAAATAATAACAAAATAATCATGACAAACATAATACTTCAAGAACAGAGGTTGAAATGCTCGTTGCATTTTAATCCCTAACCTTATAGATTGCATTCTTATAATGGGATTTTAGCATCTCAAATTATTAGTGCTAATAAATTGCATTCTTAAAACACTGGACCATATTCACCCTGCCCAAATTAGATACCTGAAGTGCCAAAGTCAGGTATGTTGTCACTTTTTATTCCTTGGCAGCCAAGAGAAAGAGGGTCGTTAAGCCGCCTATGATGGTCACTAATATGTCTCTCTCATGAGAGATGCCTACCTTCCCCCTGACAGAAGGGAGAATTTGCACCGTAACAGCTCAACTCAGGTCACAATCTGTGCTGCTGCAGCGTTCATTTTCACCGTCAGCTACTGCTCTTCACGTAAAGGTTGGTGGCATGGAAACAGACTATTAATCCCTGATTCCATCCATTTGTTTGTGTCCTGGATCAAAGATTTTGCATCTTTTACCAGCTTTCTCTTTCTCCTTCACATACTTGAAAGCACTTTCTCTCCCAGCCAATTAAACCCAAATCCAACCCCCCCAACAGTATGGGTGTGTTTCCCTTGTAAGTAATTTGTCTCATTACTGCTGACAGGATCTCCCCTGCTCATGCAGTAATGCTTTTGTTAGCTACAGAGTTCTGTTTACTTTCAGAAAAGGATGCTTTTCTACTCTCAGACTCTCTGCCAGAGACCAGTTCTTGCAGCTGCACAGGTTTATTAGAACGGCCTCTAAAAATGTGACTTCTGCTTCCAAACTGAGCCTCTGCTCTTCCAGATTTTTGATAAATCTGTTGTAGTAACAACTAAGTCTAGAAACGAAGCTTGCTGTTCAAGTAGACCTCTTTCCCCTCCAGCAAAAGGTTGGGTTGTGTTTCCTTCATTTTGGCTAACATTTCCCTACAAAGAGACAGGAAATAATTTTTTTATTCTCTATGAAATCTTTTGACTGAGTTCTTAAAAAAAACCTCCAAAGCAGCCAGGCTTGTCTACCTCCACAGAAGGAAAAGCACTAGGAAAAGTTTACAGTAGGAATGGGTAGGTCAGCTGACTTCCAGATTCATCAGGCATCACTACTATGTGAAGCTTTGATTTAGAACGTCTGAAATGAATGTGCTTAGAGATTCAAAAGCCGTCTGTCTAAACGTGGATTGTGATGTTACGGTTGTTTCCATTCGTGGAGGTTGTCCTCTGAATTAGAAGCAAAGTTCTGGGAAGTATTCTAACACCACCTTATGGTGCTAAGGGTGGGGAGGCATCTCATCCAGCTTCAGCTTTTTTAATGCTTAGATGCGTAAGCCAAGTCTTTTTGAGGGCTACTTCATTGTAGCTGCAGAAAACAGTTTCTCTAGAAAACAATTTATCGCAGTCAGAGGAGAGCATGTGGATTGTACTCTAGAGGATCCCTGTCGAGGGAACACAGGCAACAGATCATGCCCTGGCTAAGGGTAATTGAGCTGTGTGCTCAGAAGCCGTCCCGATGTTCAAAACCACAAGGAGCAAGAGAAGGGAAAAAAGTGTAACAACAGAGAAAGCGTAATTTTTACTTTATTATCCAAAGAATGAAAACTAAGCAGGATATCATTCCACCTTCATATTTAGTAGGGAGTTTAGCACCCACAAACAATGAAAAGACGATGAGAGCAGACCTATGATACCTTCCAGTAGTATTCAGCTCCTCTGCCCACTCTGAAACTGCTCTGAGGTTACCAGAGGTTGTTTACATTTAGACTCTTTTCCCAGACTCACCGAACTTACAACACAGGGTTTCTTTCGGTTTCTCATAATATGGCAGCCAGCTGTGAATTACGAACAGCTAGGTAGAAAACGGAAACTGAATCCCCTTTAAAACATAACTGCTGTTCGTCGCAAACTCCGGTAATACCATGTCTTCTCAGAATTCCTACCACTGAGACCTTTGTCACCCGAGCAGCTCCATTCTACTTAGACAGATAACTACACGTAGGAAAACAGTAGTTTGAAATCATCTATATTTGCATAATCTCTAAAAAACCCCAAACCAACCAACCAAAAAAATCCCCAAACCCACGAACCAGCAATTTTACATCAGGAATTTAAAAACGTTTAGCGCTTTTGCCAACTCAGTAACATTAGCTGGGTGGGGGAATGAACCCAGGGCTTTCATTTCTCTCAAAATCTGATGCAAATAACTTGATGATATCGAAGTGTTGACTTCATAGTGTCAACAGTGCTTGGCCTAGGGAGATGGCTTTCTGTAAACATGAAAACCGAAGCAAGTACATCCATCGTTTAATCTTTAGTTTCCATCAAGCCACATGGAAGAAACTTGGCATGGTATGTCTTGCAAGTTTCCTAAGAATCATGACAGTTTATTCTTGTAATAAACAGGGCACTGGAGCACTAATTCTTTGGATCCAACCAGGAATTCAGAATTTGGAGCAACTCAAGACACCTTCCCTATCCTACTACAAAACTCGTTTCACCTACCTTTTGTGCTGTTGTTTTACTTGGCTTGGTACCACTTGCTGAAAATACAGGATTGTTCTGCGAGTTACTGAACATC
Source organism: Rhynochetos jubatus (assembly GCA_027574665.1). Lineage (NCBI taxonomy): Eukaryota > Metazoa > Chordata > Aves > Eurypygiformes > Rhynochetidae > Rhynochetos > Rhynochetos jubatus. The sequence continues at coordinate 26,198,548 of CM050652.1, read as the reverse complement.
AGTAGCTCATCCTTAGAACCTGCAAACTAAGAAAGATGAGAAAATGGTGATTTTTTTTAGTTAGTTATTCACCACAGCGATTATGTCTCAATTTGCCAAATTTTGGAGTCTTTATTTTCATGTACTTGCTGCACAAAGTACTCTGCTATTCACCAGAGCTTAAGGGCAGACTTCCATTAAATTTTATCCAGCCCCAGAAACATCGCCGACAGGAATGATCCTTTTCTCTTCCTCCTGCCATGCTCCTTCCCTACGATTTTCTATCTAACCTTGTGTCCATGCAGTATCAGATAGAGTGTGATCAGCCTTCTGTCCTCACGGAAAACTAGGTATTTTATCCCGGGGCAAGCTGATCCGATTCAACTCCGCAACTGCATAAGTACGCAATCCCAGCATAACAGATGCAGCGGGAACACGTTCGAGCGAAAGGGCAAATTAGAGTAGAAATATTTATTTTGATGGCAGCCTGAAATTACCTCGCACAAAGGAAACGTGTAAGAGCACCCTTCCTCCTGCAAGGCTCTACTAGGCAGCTAGGGGATTCACGACAGAAATTCCAGTCATGGATGGTCCCACCCATGGTAAGGAAACTGAACAAAAGACAGTGACATCTATCTCCTTCCTTATCTAACCCATATTTCCTTGAATTGTTGACAGTGAGCACTGGCATTCTGCGTGTTATTAAACACAACCTTAAGTTGGTTATCTTTTCTTTAAACACAGCCCATTCTTTCAAGGATAGACAGAGTGTCTCTCTGCTAACTGACCAGTGATCGGCGTGCCAGCTTGGTGCACGGGGCTCATGCAAGTACTGTAAATACTTTAAAAAAACCCAATAACCCCAAACAAAACAGCGTAATAAAGGATTCCATTAAATAGGTTGGAAAAATCTCCCCCAATACCGTATTTTTTATACTTAATAAAGCAAAACTAATGGAACTGCTGTTCAGGGAGATCTTGGAGGATGTAAATGTGCAGCCCAAGCAGACAGTAGTCTAAGACTGACTCTATAGGTGGTTCAGAACGTATGGATCAGCCGCTCTGGTGTGAACACAGGCTGCTGTCAGCCGTCTACTTCAGCTGTGCCAGGAGGAAAGAAAGAAAAGAACAAATAGCTGCAGCTACAGGCAGAGCTGGATGCATTTAGTGTAGAAGGAAAATGAGAGGTGCACAGCTCCACCCTCTGCGCCAACAGGCCTCCCAAAGTCACCCACGACCCCTTCCAGGGTAGAACTCAGCCCCAAACCTTCACTCTTGTGCCACTGCTAAAGAAAAATAATGAGGCTGATCCATTCTTTCTTGCTTGGGGCAGCAAAACCGAATTTTGCCTACACAGCCGGGCCGGTTCTGTGATGGCTAATGGGATTACCTTAACAAACCAAACGTGCAAGGCACGTTAGGAGAAACTTGCTGTGTGTCTAAGACTACAAACCGGTTTCCCAGTGGAAGCAGTGATAGCATGAAAGATAACATGGGGAACAATAATGCAGAGGAGCCTATTGTCTCTAGCATTTATGAACTTACAAATTTCAGCCTCCACTGCAAAAACCTCTACAAGAAAAATATAGTGAAGGTGTAATTTAAAATAATACATATTGAACCAGAACACTTACCCGCTAATGTATAATTTATTAGTTGACTTTAAAATAAATTTTTAATTTGCAAGCACTGCTTGAACTGAATAAAATTGGCTTATTTGCAAATAATTTAATAAACACATAGCAAACAACTGCATATGGTGATGATGTAAATTGTTTAAAGCTCTTGTGTTTACCTTGCTTATATCAGGCTCAGATTTGCTGGAACACATACTTTGAAGTTCCTGCACGAGATCTACTTCATCATCAGAACCAAGGGACAGTCGTTGCTCCAGATTCAATGTTCTCGATTGATCCTTCTCTGAAGATCTGGTTAAAAACACCAAACAAATCAAGAGAGCAATTAAATCTAAGCTATGGCAGAGAATTTTAAAATAAATATTATACACACCTGGAAAACAGAAATTTCTTTCTGAGTGACCTTTACTACCACAAACAGAAAGAAAACTGTATTTAAGTAAGGTATCTAAGCAAAAGCTGTCAGTTATTGGTGTATTTTAATAGACCTTCTTTCTACTCATATTACTCTCTCCATTCTGAAATTCTAACAAAGGGTTCTTCTGCCCACTGTCTTCAAAGATTCCCCTCTTTTTAAGATGGAGCAATCAATTTTATTCCACTCTCCTTTTTGGACCTAATTGCAAACACTTAAAAGAATCCCTGGCATACCATAAGAATACGTCTTCTATGCGCTCTGTGCCTGTGAATGTGGTAGAATTGAGGTTTCAGACTGAAGTGAAGTCTCAAAGGCAGTTCCCTTCGGTTAAGCTGAACATTTTCTTAGAGAAACTCTTATCTATTTAGGCTGAAATGCCTGTACTATTTTGAATTGCTGCTCAGTAAGCTGAAAAGCCAGAGGAGTTTTTAAAATATGATGCCAGGTGAAAAAAGCACACAAAAGTTGGCTTTTCGTGGCAGAGCAAGTGTTACATAATATTCTTCAAGTCATAGGCTGTTGTGTTACATAAAGAGACATGTATTGCTGCAAGGTTTGTGTTACAGAAATGGGTTCTAAAGTCATATCAAAGTACATAAATTTTATTTTCTCTGAGAAATGACCACTAAGAAGAATTCCTTTCTTCACACGTAGAACCAAAACATTAGCCAACACAAACTATTCATTGTAAGGTGCTGCTTTACAACACAATTCTACCAACCTTATTGTTTGCCAAGTGTTACAAATGCCAGAAATTAAAACTTACTTTGTGGCGAGAGAAGCTCTTTTCTTACAGCTTGGTTGCAACACAGTCTTCGATTTTACACCTGCACAAAGGACAGATTGACTTACTGGTGTGTTATCAGATTTAAGTTTGCTTCATTTCAGCGAAATCAAACAACTTACCTTTACTTGGAATCAGGAATATTTGATTCTGATAGAAATGGAAAGCCAGTAAAATTAAAGTCACCATCCCATTTTTCACTTACATTCCCAGCTATTAGCTGGAGTGCAAGGACGTGCTCAGGTACGACATACAGTATCAGCCATCCTACTTCAGGTTACGTTCATTTGATTTCTGAAAGCCTCTTAGCGGGATCAGAGAAGCTCCCAGTTCAAGCAGAGAACTAGCAAGTGAAATCGGGACACTAGAGCTGCAGTTTGGAGGAAGCAGACTTGTCTGAACAAGAGCTGAAGAAACAAATAGCTCTGTTTAACGTGACAAAGTACCAGGCGTCAGGTATTTCAGTCTTTTATAGATGAGATAACTGAACCTAGAATCGTACTGTTTCTAAAGTGTGTGTTTAAGCCTCTTTAAATCCCTTCCTAACTCTTCTCTCTGAAGAGTTTACTTTTGTTTTCTGAAAGCAAAGCCAAGTCATTTGATTTTGTCCCCTAGAAGTTTTCCTGTTCAACATCACATCAGGTTATGGTATTCCTAACTTTCCCTTCTAGACAGATGTGTACTTTCAGAAGAATGATGTGTGGCTTCTGCACATATCCAGATGTTATCCCTGTGTAGCAAGGTGAAAAGACATTTCAAAAATGTCAACTACTGATGGAACTTTCCCTTTTATACACCCAGTCCTAGAAAGGCTTCTTCATCAAGCAGCATACTGAAAACGATGTAGAAACTTCCTGAAAACTTGACGGTATCTTTGACCACTCAGATTTTTTCACATTTATTTTTTGCAATTAAAGAGAAAAATCAAACAAAAATCTTCAGTTTAAACCCAGAGATGTCTTCCTTCCGCTACAGGGCTTCTCGATCGTTCTGCTCAGTTTATCTGATAAGACTGAACAAGAGCTGCGTGACCTGAGGATGCATGTATTCATCTATTTGTACTTGGACTCAAACAATAGAAATTACTGTAGTGAAGTAATAAAGTACATGTCAAAAAACCAAACCCCGAATTAGGTATACTGTACATTAGGTGCAGAACTACAGGGTATCAGTCAGGTAGCGAAGCTTTCTCTCATCAGGTATTGAGGAAGAGAATGACAGAGCATCATTCCGTGCGGTAGGAGGTGGAGCCACTGCTCAGTCTTCCACCATCTAAGGAAAAGCCTACCCCATCGTCACACAACAGGAAGGGCATTAGAACAAACAAACAAATTACTTAATTAGGATTCCACACACTCACAAAGAAATAACTGGGGCGGGAAGTAAACAATGTTGTTACCAGTAAAAATAAACACGGGTCTCATTTAACGGAGAATCTTAATTCAGGATGCAGAGGAAAAGTTAGGTTCATGTCAGCGCAGCTTAAGCCCTTGCACCGTTTCAGGTAGATATTTGCAGATAGAAAGCTTTACCTTCAGTATTTGTCTCCTGCTTATTCCACGATGGGGAGGATGAATGGCCTGACTTTTTGCGAGGACTTGTGCTCACTCTTCTCCAAGAAGCATTCTCACCTCTTTTCTTACTACAGTTTTTGTAGCTCGAAACCACGGATAAAGGAAAATTTCCTCCCTTAAAATCTGCTATGTAATTATCTAGCTCTGAAACAGAAGTAGAACAGTGTTAAGAAGAACCGACTGTTGCAAACGGGTCTTCTTTGACTACCTTATACAACCACTTAGTTCAGTGACACTGAATGCTTTAGACCACACACCTCCCATCCTATCTACCGTTACGTTGGGTGGAACTTTGAAAAAAGGAATCAAACGGTGAAAAGCCCCACTTTGGCAACGTACAACTACTTGCCTTTCAGCCTGCTGCCTGTTACCTGTTCTGGGTAGAGGACAGCCATGCAAAACAGCTTTATTTAGCAAGATACTGAGGGCAGCTTTAACAACAGCCTGTTGGCCTTGGCTAGCATTTTTTTTGGCTATTGCTTGTCCTGGTACAGATGGTCTTTTCACAGAGGCTCTGGAGAGTATTGCTTCTTGGACTCTGGGAGCTATCACAGCATTCCATAACTTGGACATCCACCTGTAGGCACACAAACAATCCCTTAACTTCAGAGACAATTAGCAAGCCCCAAGATTTTGGGTAACATCAGATTTTGCATTTTGAGGAATCCCTATATTTCTGAACTTCCTATTGTACCCCATGTCAGAGAGGAACTGATTTTATTTAAGGTAGGGTTTATGTGTTCGTTTTATATTATTTGGCCTAACTTTCTTCAGGTTGCTTTGGCAAACTCTTTACCATCTGATGCTTTTCCTCCTTCGCATAAGGACCAGAAAACATCCTTTTCATTTTAAGGCTAAGAGAAGGAACGTCCCAGAAAGATGCGCGCTCATGTATATACGACACAATCCCCTTTCACCCTGTCAGTGCGCAGAGACATTTCCATGCTTCCAGGGGTTCATTCATAGCCGCTTTGCTGCCAGAATGGGAAAAAGGAGGAATTCAGTTACGACTGCACCCTTTGCAGTAGTCTTCCATTCCAAACGTGCCCAGCTTACAAGGTGTTCCTACTCGTACAGCTGCCTTGCTCTCACTCTCCTTTGTTTGATCTATGGTGAACTGTGTTCCCAGTATGCCGTGGATTTTCTGGATGGTCTGGTTTAGAGACTGAGTCTGATTACAGAAATTTGATTCAAAGGGACCTGGCTCTTCTGGGACTTTTCTAAGAGAGAACTATTAGGTTATTTTAGTACAGAAGTGAAAAATTTGTAGTAGGAAGTCAGTGCTGTTTCTTACAACGTATACTTCTCAAGCAATGAAAGCTAGGAGTTTCCGGCTTTGCGCTCAGATCCAACTCTTATTCCTTATACCCTCCTATGGGAGGAAGATGGTGAGACTGAGAGTCAGAGGGTTTCTGTTAAACGTCTATAAGAAATGATTAGGCCATAATGCTGTGTTTCAGCTTTGCAGAAATCCATTCAGAGAAAGGGAAGGCTAAAATACTGTTTGACTTAGATGAACCATTTTGTTGGATACACCAGTACACAGAAGCCAGCTTATTACTCAAAAGATTGTGACTTTTCTCCTTTTTTTTTTTTTTAAATTAGAATGCATAAATCATTTGATAGATTGTTTAGTTAAGAATCATAAGACCTAGCTTTTATGATATATAACCGTGCTACAAAGGGCTAGTATACGCTTGATAAAAGTTACATTACTTAGAAAATTCATCAGTACAGTTGTTAAGATGTAAAATGCACATTGGAGATGTTCTTTGACGTTTCCTTAGCATGATGCTGTAGATACCATTCCATACAGATACAGTCGGCTTCTGCTAGCTGAGTTAAGCTACCAAAATCATAGAATCACAGGATGGTTTGGGTTGGAAGGGCCCTTAAAGACCATCTAGTTCCAACCCCCCTGCCATGGGCAGGGACACCCTCCACTAGACCAGGTTGCTCAAAGCCTCATCCAGCCTGGCCTTGAACACTTCCAGGGATGGGGCACCCACAGCTTCTCTGGGCACCCTGTGCCAGTGCCTCACCACCCGCTCCGTGAAGAATTTCTCCCTACATCAAAACCCACAAAAACCATAGCTAAAATTCTCATTTATTCACTCTACTCTTTACACGTGAAGCTACATGAAATGGCAGAGAGCAGGAAGCAGTTTGTGTCACACCTTCTCTCCCTTCCCTGCTGCCTGCTTCTACCGCTTGCCTCGTGCTGACGCTCAGCCCAGCACAAACCCCGTTTGCAGATAGCTGTCTGCTGCCTTAATGAACTGAACTGACTCAGTGAAGCTTTAACAACTGCAAAAAGCAGCAGAAGAGCACAGTGGAGAGGAGGGGCAAGAGGAGAGGAGTGGTTAATTAGGTTGAAATAACAGCAACCCGTGAGCTGCTAATTAAACCTATTTATTGCTAGTTATATGACCACACTGTTAGCCATCATGCTGCTAAACTAAAAGCATCCAGGAAGTGCTCGCTGGAGCTGGGCTTCTTCATTGTTTATTAGTGGACAAAAACTACATTAAAATGAGGCATCAGATGGCATATCGCTACTGCAAAAGACATTTTGGGACTGTGCTCAGCAGACAGCATTGTGGGTCCAGTCAGAGTTACACTCTGGAGAAATCCAAACTCAGAAATGCATAATGAAGGTATCTAAAGAATAGTTTTTCTGCCCTCTGCTAATGTCACTGCAATAAATAAACTAAGACATTTCAGAGGGCATGACTCAAGGAGGTAGATGTATCATATACTTTATTCTCTTTTTATTTCTTAGCACCCATAAAGCCAATGCTACATGCACATTTAGACTGTGATAACAATCTGGGTATTCAATAATCTGGCCATTTAGAATTAAAAAAAAGGCAAATGAACAAGCAAAATATATCAACAGCTGCAGACAGGACAAAAGAAAGGCAGTGCACACACTAAGCAAAGGACGTGGAAGAGGGGTCAGCAGAAACTAGTACAAGAGGGAAAAGTCAGACAGGGAGCAGAAGTGGCCATTAGGAAGCAGCAGAGTGAGAAAAGTAATGTTGCATCTCCAGAAACCAACGTTATTATCTGAGTTCTGCATAAGTTTGAATCTTAATTAGGGCTCATTACCTTTCTAATGTAGCCAAGAAACATCATCGTACAAAATTAGTGTATTTCAAAATTCTAGAATTATTTCTCGTTTCACTTGCTGGCATTTGCAGAAAGGTTGGACTGTGAGCAGATGTTTATGCAACACGCACTATGCAAGAACAGACAGAATCTTCATCATTCTTTTACTGGACACCTAAGCATGTCTATAGCTAAAAAGTATATATCTGCCTTACTTCCTCTGTTAATACTTGGGTGAAAGTTGATGTGTGATTAAAAATGACACCACGTATTTGAAAGAGTGAGAAAGCATTCCACTCTCTACATTTCCTTCAATTACAGCTTTCCTCAACAGGAAACTTTACCAACTTTTCATCACAGAATCACAGGATGGTTTGGGTTGGAAGGGACCCTAAAGATCATCCAGTTCCAGCCCCCCTGCCATGGGCAGGGACACCCTCCACTAGACCAGGTTGCTCAAAGCCTCATCCAGCCTGGCCTTGAACACTTCCAGGGATGGGGCACCCACAGCTTCTCTGGGCAACCTGTTCCAGTGCACAAGCTCAGAATTCCTGAACCTTATGCTAATGAGCGGCTTCCTTGACAGTGCTGACTTGAAATGAAGAACAAAATCTTTAAAGGGCTGAGCAATATTTGCCATTCCAGTACAAGTAATATTTTGCAACCTCTGTGTCAGAAAATAGCTGAAGATCACAGAAAAGACTGACTTTCAGCTGGCGTCAGACACACGGTTCCCACTCGTGTCCTTCAAAACTGCCCTTTGAGTAATTAAATGTCGAACATAAGTCTTAAAACTTTCAATAATTTCTGCTAAAATACTTTCAAGGCGACTGAGACAGATGGGTTTGCGGAATAACGTAACTGCTACATTTTAATAAGTGTCCAGTTGGCACTGAACAGTGTCAGACAGGAAACAGAAATCTTACTTCACTGTCACTTGGCCATGCCCTGGCACCACGGGACAAGAGAAGAAGTGTTTTGGCCCCATAAGTGCTTCAGGTGCTCCTAGGCGCGATAAGCAAGAGTTGAGCTGGTGCCAAACAGCAAGAATCCAGTCTATGATCTTGCACACAGGATCACACGGAGGAGGTACTTTGCCTCTGAACTGCAGAGAGAAAAGATGTTTGACACGACGTAAGACCTCGCTGCAAAGACTTTCCTTGAAACCCCAAGAAGGCTTGTGCTTTTTTTTCCTGCTATATTGCTATTCTGAAAATCAGGAACGGTCAAAAACAGGTCAAACTTTTTTACTGAAGTCTTAGATTAAAACTTACTTCCCTAAGTACACTTTAAAGCTGTCTCCTTATCAATAAACCTTCCCGTGGGAAACTGAGACCCAAATTGGGCTGCAGTGCTTTTTCTGTGGTATTTAAGATGAGGATTGCAAGAGGCACCAACCATATCCTGGGCAATATATATATGATATAAATAGGAATTTAGAAGAAGATATGATTACGCTGATCAGGAGTGTCTGCTCCAGGCATTCTCAGTGGATTTCTGTATTGATTTTATACCTAAGTAGCAATGAAGGAACGATGCCTTCCTCTAGGACTTAGATTTTTTTAGCATGCCTTGTTAAAGGCAAATTATTTGATGCCACAAAAATCTTCTGTTTCATCTGACTCCAAATTACAGTCTTCATCATTCTAATCCTAGGATTATCCGCTGGAACAGTTTGAATTAAAGGAAGCATTAAAAGATGCGGTAGGGATAGTATTTGCCAGCACTGAAGCCAGAGCTTCTTGACGGGGTCTGCAGATGAACAAATTAATGTTAGTGTAGGAAAACATTTAAACTGCTCCTATATATCCTAATAGCCCAAGATAAGGGAAAAAGAGCTTTCCGTCTGAAAACAAGACTATTAAGGCACAAGCAAGGATCTCAGAAATACTCTGTTGTTCAAACAATAAATACGCTTTTATTTTCCATTAGATTTTTATAATAGATTAACCTTTCTTCTATTTTTAACATTGGAATCCTCTGTTTTAAGACCCACACCAACTGGCATTTGAGTTTGGAGTTTGCCTATGGCACGGGTATGTATTTAAAAAAAAAAAAAAGGAAGGTACAAGCACACTGGGCATTGTCATTCATTATTTCATTGGGGAAGATACATGATGGCACGTGGCTTTTTTTCTCATTTATATGCAAAGGGCCACCATCTGCGTATAAGCTTTAGAGAAAATGAACTTCTGAGACACTACCCAAATTCTATTCAGCTTCAGCCAGAGGTAGGAACCTATTACATTGTTAAACTCTACCCTATGAGACCGAGGATTGCTTTTAAGACCAGACAAAGTAGACTCAAAATGACATCTGTTACGTGATGCTCTAAGTTCTGGTAGCCAAAGCAGTTTGGCAGAGTGAGTTTGATCCAGCCTTTGCCTGTGAGCAACTCGGAACACCGCTGCTTCTGCAACTCCGCATTGCTGTGTCTTGGCCCTGTGCGCAAGGGAAGACTGTCCTTCTCTTTGCTCTTGAGTGATCTGCACTCAAAGTGTTTCTGTCCTTTCATAAAAGGGCTTAGATCACTGGATATTCTCCAGCTTGAGGATACAACCTTTCTCCTCAGGAGGGTGGGGGAGAATTCTGCTACATGCTTGTATCGCACTGTGCTCTGGCCTGTGCCTCATTCCAGCACTACGGTGCATCTGCAAGATACCAGCTTGAACCAACCCACCGACCTGCCTACAGACAATCGCTACCCTCCCCAGACTTTGCGCAGGGATCCTGGAACTACTCGCACCCTCAAACCGCACAACCACGCATAATGATTCCAGCTTACTGTGTCTCTAGGGACTCCAAGATGTAAAGCACACGGGGAAAAGAGCAAACCAAGTTTCGCACAGAAAAAAGTACTTACAAATACCTATTCACCTGAAAAAAGTAGTTACTAGGAGTTTCACTGATACATTCCACGTGATTATTATTATTTTTTGTATATTCTGTATTCTTGTTCTTGGTATTAAAGAATACCTAGGGGTGTTTCTAAATTCTCTCATTATCATAACTGGAACGTTCCGTTGCCGCACATTTCCGCTTTAGGATCTCTCTGAGTCAATAAGCTTTTGTAGATGAGAACTGTGGCCCCGGGTCCAGGAGATGACATCCCCAGGGATGACCAAGATACATACAGCTGAACACTCAGAACCCACAGTAGGTCTGTTGTCCCAGACCGGGGCTCTTTGCTGCTGACAGTTTTTCCTAGTCCTAGAACAATCTCCCTTTTTCAGCCCGTTCAAAACTCTGCTGCCAAGATTATTTTCCTTTGCAGCTGTTTCGATTAAACTCCCCCTGCCAGCGTCTAACACTGCCGGACTGTCTGCAGTAGCTGCTATCACACTGGAACCGTTTTCTTCCAAATAACTGGAAAAAACATTCCACAATTCTGCTTTTGCCCACATCTTTCATTTCATTTCCCATCCTCCATTTATTTATTCATGTTAAAACAGGCTTCCCGTCTTTATCCTCTTTTGGACTTTTGTTCCAGCTTCAGCAGGCTCAAGACAACTTCCCTGCTGATGTATTTCCACCCTGCTTTCCTCTGATGTGAAAATCATGAAAACGCCTTTTGCTGCTTAAAACTTAAAGACAACACACAGGACATACGACTGTCTTATTTCAGATGTAAGGACTAAGTTCCTCGAGAATGGGACGTGGCGTTGGCTGGACAGATCCTTACTCCCACGCTCACACAGACGATGAAGGGTATTTTCATACAGTGCCGCCAGCATCATTCTTTGCGGCCAACCGGTGTGTTTATGCTAATCGGCCGCGGACACACCCCTTCCTACATGAGGCCAAGCACAACCTTTACAGATACACAGCTTCTATCTGCCCAGAAATGAGGCCCAAAAATGCTTTTTTCCCCAAAACAACTTAGTTGCCTGCTCAGCTTTTGTCATTACCATCGTCTGTCTTCCACAAACCTGGTAATGAACAAAATCGCTGAAGCCGATCCAAGTTCTTACCTTGTTTATAACTTTTCTTCTTAAAAACCTCTGGAGCAAGCCACGCATTGGTTCCCCATCCCACCTGAGCTGAACCCAGCGGAAATGCTGCTGAACCAGCAGGTCAGAGCCATGAAGATGACACTTGGCGATTGTCCCCAGTAAAAAGCAGTTCTCGTGAAAGTAAAAGGCGCCAGAAACTCCGTTTGCTAAAAATGAACCATAAATTTTTTACTGAAATACTCAAAGCTTTGACATAATTTCACAGAAAAGCAAGAAGCAGTGACATAATTAGAAAGAAAAAGAAAACCCCTTAATTAGCCTTAAAACGTGCGATAATTGCTTAGGAACAACTGTTTGCAATAAAATATAAACACTTCTCCTAAGTTCCCCATTTGTCACGTGCTATAACGCAGCTGTACTATTGTAAAAACATTTCTCCATCCCAGATTCTTTAAATACCTCTTTGAATAGTGCAAGGATTTTCCGAACTCCGATTCTCCAGAGGTGCCAGAAAATCCCCCAGTAATTCAGATAAAGAAGCTCTCTCCAGATTTTCTAAAATCACAATGGTTGTCTTGCTGGCAGGGGGCTGTTTCACTGGGACCAGACAAGCTGAAACAAAAAAATCCATTCATGCCTACTTACGAAAAGGGACTTCCCTGTGCGGATACAGCTTTCGCTGCTCCCGGCACAACAAAGGGGTTTTTTTATTTATTGCCGTTTAACCCGTTCACAGAAGTAGACGGGCTGTGTGATACGTTCCAGACTGGAAGCACAGAAGTGAAACAATGGAAAGAATATCATACTGTACAACAAGGAAAAAAAATTGAAAGCTATCATTAAAATAAATTCCTGAAATGGCTATAGTGGGATCTTCATAGATCGGAGGGATTTCAGCCCAGTGAAAATAACTGCAACAGAAGAGATGGCAGAGATCTCTGGCAATGTTTCTTTCGCTTGCTGTAGTACATCCTGAACTTTTAACGTGCACTCCTTATACCACTAGTGAGGGAAGGATTCAGAATATTCCCAGCCGTAATCGTTGTGTGAGATTGCCTGTCTGTTTGCTACTACCCTCCCTTCCAAACTCCTTCAATGCCTTTAAGAGTCACCCAAACAATCAGAGCTCGTTTGAAGCACAAACAGTAGCCCCTCAACCTAATAGCCATTTAAATCATATAAATCTCTCCTTTTTTCACATTTCAGATATTTCCCTTTCTTTTTCCCTTCATTTCTTTTTTATTTTGCCTAAAAAGATACAGCCTTTGCTACGTTCCTGTAACACTGAATCCCAGAGGAATGCCTGGGTAACAGCAATATTAGACAAAACGCTTGCTGAGTATATGACGCCTTGCATTGTTTCGGAACTTTCTGAAGGTGGCACTGAAGTTGGTCATTACGGAAAATGATGAGTAATGGGGCAAACCTTAGAGCAACTGATGGTCCTGCAGCCGATGATTGCTGTTTATTTGCCATCTCCTGACTATTACTGCCCTGTGTGGATGTAGCTGGGTAGCAGGGAGGGCAGGTACCTCCTCTGTGTCTGCTGGAAGCATTCCAAGAGGAGGAGAGGGCTCTCCTCGGAGGGGAGACGGGGCAGAACAACGGGGCAAGAAGCAGACAGAAAAATGAGCGACTCAGCCAGCAGCACAGCGCTGAAATGCAAGCACAGATTATGAAGAGAAGCGTGTTGCTGACACAGTAAAGCATCCAAAAGCAGCAGCTTTCCTAAGAGACAGTGGCTAGCAAACAAACTGGACCATGAGGGATTTGCTCGCCTGCAGGCCACACGCCAAAGCCTAGCTGGCTCCTGACTAACTAAATGGTCTCTTCCTCTCTCCCAGCAACACGCTGGCACTCAGAATGACACGTGGGAATAATCACCGGCAGGGTCTACCCTCCAGACCCTGACCAGGATTTCCTGGGAGAAGAAACTGACACAGAGCCAAGTCACACCAGGAAGGATGGTAACAAACAGAACGGAGCACTGCACACCCCCGTAGGGTGGCTCTTCTTTTGTGCAGGAGCAGAGGGGACTGATAGTGCAACCAAGAAAGCCAGTGAGAGGTAGAGGATGGGAGCGTACCTGAAGGATAGGCCCACACTGCACACACAGCAGGTAGAAGGCAGCATTCAGTCTCACCCACTGAACTGTAGTTTTCCTATTAAAAAGTTAGCAATTCTAGTTTTGTTTGAATGAAAGATTTGCATATGAGATTCCAATTCCTCTGGGTGTTTCAGCTCTGACCATAAGGAGAAGAAAAAAAGTAGGGACTGATCCTCTCAAAGCTCCGGATGGCCTAAGGTTTCATCCCGGTAGCACAGGAGGATGCAGCCAGAGGAGTTGCACTGGAGCAATGGAAATCGGTACGAGCCCAGCCTCTTTCAGTACAGGAAGTGAAAATCACAGCTCCTGAAACACACGGTTATTCCAAGCAGTAATAACATTGATCTCTCATTTTTAACGTGAATGACCATAGTCAGAGGTGAATAAGATCCTAGAGCTGTAGAAGAGGCCATAATAATAAAAGAGAAAACTCTCACGTTTTTGGATGAAAATGGGTCCTGCTATCAAGGTTACATTCAAACTATATTGCTAGTTCTTGTCAACAGTAAAGCCCCAAACTAAACCCTCCTAAAAAACAGAAGAAAGCTGCAAAGAGGCAAAAGCACCTACACAGAGCAAAACTGTATTTGAGCCAAAATGAATGTGAGCAATACCAAAGACGAGGAAGCATCATATCACCCTTCAGGCTCTTGTATTACTACTGCAAATGCAATACTCTGTTGTGATATACTATATTATTACTGTGTGGTTAATACTATGGCAAAAGGAATCAGAGTTGGAATGCACGTGAACGGGCAAGACGCAGCACGACCTGCCCATGAAAAAGCCCTCCACAGGAAATACTGCTTTTTCCTTCACTTAGCACTATTCTATTCCTTTTTCTTACGTTCTCTTTTCTACTTCTAACTGAAACACATGCCCCCGTTAGTCTGTTTCCATACATAATTTGCCCATTTTCACTGTCATCATCTTGGGCTACTTCGTCCTTTTCTCACTCTTACCAGTTACTCCTCGTGAACGTACAGGGGCAAAGCCTACTGACCAGTCCGAGAACACTTCATTGCGGAGCACCCAAGATTAAATTTAATCTGCCTGTAGCTATTCACATCCCTTAAGAGAAAAATGTACGTTTTAACAGAAATCCAGCTTTGTCCTGTAGTAAGGGGTCAGAACACAACACACATCTGCCTACCCTGGGTGTCAGAATCTGGCTCCGACCCACACACGAGTACCTAGTATCAAAAGCAAGTGGTCTGACTTCTCAAGAACTCTGCTCCTTTTATTCCCAGAAAGGTAATAATCACAGCTTCCCTTCTCATGTGTTTTTCTTAAAAAAGCATGAGAACAGCTACAGCAAGGCAACAATAGACCGTCGTTCTGATTCAGTGCATCGGAGCCACAGCAATCAACTGTTAAAGGCTCACAAAGGGAAAAAGGAATGAGGCAGAAAAAAATATTTAGAACTATTAATTTTATTTAAATGGCACAAACTTTTTTGATAGAGCTCCCCATTGGACTGACACACTTAGTTCTACCTCAGTTTATTCCCCAAGCACCTGGAAAACGATGGGTTCTGTTAAAACATGCCACCCACTCTGCAAAATGTTTTCATGTATTTCTTTACTTTGAACCATTACAGATTTTCCTACAAGGTACCAAGATCAGTCCTGCTGAAATAGCCTTACCACTGCTGATGAACAGTTCTGCAAGCTGCTCCTTGGAGAAACCAGCATCCACTTCAACTCTAACGATTTCACAGGTGGACCCTGCAGCCACTTGCTTTTGCTGTGTTGAAAACATACAGATTTGGTGAAAGAGCACAAACTCTAATTTATGAACTACTTCCTATGTTTGTGTCAATACCTTCATGCAGGCCGCTATCTGATATGCTATATAGTCTTGCAAACTTCCTTCTGGACCATGGAAAATGACATTACGGTATTGTTCAACCTACAGACAGACAAGAAATTATTCTTGACAGTTCATAGACTCGGATTTGGGGGTTTTTTACCTACATGAGACAATCAGCACTTAGAAGACAAAATTCTTTGTTTGGCACCACTGGAAGGGATAACCCTCAGTATATGAGTTTCGGAACAGGTAATATTTATATACGACATCTTGGGAATATATTGATAAATCCGTACCCTAATGTGGCAAGGCACATGGAAAGGTATTTTGTCATTGTGACCATCAGTAAAACTTGAAACATTCAGGTAGGAAGGATGAGTTTAAGGGTCACAAAGATTTTCTTGATTCTGAAGTCAACTAGATAAAGCAGAACGCTGTTAAAATGATCAAAGAGCAGCTTAAGTCACTGCTAACTTCAGGGCTTAGATAAGGGCTTTGTTTCTGGTTGAAATTGGATCACGCTATCAACATGGTAGAACGGAAGTGATTTCATCTGTCTTAATGTAAAATTATGTCTGAAAAATCCGTGAGGAAATACACTCGCATCACTGTGCAATATTGCTGAATACCGCAGAAACCTGTGGCACCTAACTGTTCCCCTACCACCACCAAATACTATCCAAGGACGCAGCAGAAATTATGCAAATTTTAAACTATTTCTGATTTGATTAGCTACATTAAAACAAACAATCTATGAAAGTTAACTCATATTATCCAATTATCCTTACATTTTGAGGTATTAAATAAATTGGAAGAGTTGCAGGAGTTATTTATAAGCTAATAATGAAATTCAACTCTCAAATAATTGCTTATGTGAATGTTACTCCAGTTTACTTTCCCCTCAGAAAGTCAACTAACTTTGGAAAGAAGTAAGATATCAGAGAGCTTTTAATGTATTTCCTTAAGCAGTTCAGTTAATCAGAGGGCAGCTGTTTGAAGAAGAAAGTTAATGCCCTCAGGTGACTAAACTTACTGGGGTAACAGTTAGGGAGGACTTTAAAGCACCAGCTTTCATCCCATTTCATTTCTTTAGGAAACAACGTTCTTTCATGGAGTAGAAGATCAACCTTTTTTTTTAGTCAAGAGCATTACAGGAGTGTCTTCAGGGATAAAGAGAGAGAAGCTAGCTTGGTACTCACCAGGCGGAGGTAATTCTGAAGTGTCTGAAGATGGATCAGAGAGGCGTAAGTCACGCTATTTAGGCAGCCTTCTTGAGGCCCTTTAGAAAGAGAGACACATGTAACTTTTGTAGATCTCTGCCGTTTATAAACGCGTATAACGGAGCCAGAAGCTTTTCATGCAGCATTCTACAGCGACCTCCTAAAACTGCAGGCTACACAAATGAGAACGGTGAAGAAGTGAAAAGCATTTCTCTAGCAGCAGAGACGCATGGGTACCCATGAAATAACTAACTGGACACTGCTGTCTAACTGAAAAAGGTAGCAGGCCTTTGACGTGCCAGCGTATTTTCTAGATGTTGTAGATCCTTTCAAATCCAGTTAATTAATTGGGTATGATATTTCTGAGGATCAAGAAACCCTGAATAACAAAACCAGTTGCAAGTGATTCTCAAATTATGTATTTCATATGAAGTGTCTGCCCTGGTTTCGGCTGGGATAGAGTTAATTTTCTTCCTAGTAGCTGGTATGGGGCTGTGTTTGGGATTTGGGATGACACTGGTGGTGATAACACACGGATGTTTTAGTTGTCACTGAGCAGTGCTTACACTAAGTCAAGGACGTCACAGCGTCTCACACTGCACCACCAGCGAGGAGGTCGGCGGGGCACACAAAGCTGGGAGGGGACACAGCCAGGACAGCTGACCCCAGGTGGCCAAAGGGATATTCCGTACTGTATGCCGTCATGCTCAGCATGTAAACTAGGGGTTGCGCTGGCCAGGAACTGGCTGGGCATTGGTGGGCAGGTGATGAGCAGTTGCACTCTGCATCACTTATTTGGTGTATTCTTCCCCCCCTCCAACTTCCTTTTCTGTCCTATTAAACTGTCTTTATCTCAAGACATCTTTATCTTCTCCCCCCAGTCCCCCTCCGCTCCCAATTTCCCTCCGCGGTCCCGCTGCGGGGGAGGGCGAGCGAACGGCTGTGTGGTGTTTAGCTGTGTGGTGTGTAGCTGCCGGCCGGGTCAAACCACAGCCGTGCCCCACCATTCAAAACTGAAAATGATGAATTGAGAATTACCAAACAAAAACACTGTGATATGCTCAGCTCTGTTCTTCTTCAAAAAGTCCCATGGTGCTTGGGAAAAAATCTGACCTGTTGTCCACGAAATGTTTCCTGAAGAAAAAATAAGAGAGAGAGATATTCCCTGTATCTATGGGAAGTGTCCTACGCTCAAGCACATTCGGCTGCATACACATACCGTGCATACACGGACAAATGTGACAAACAAGCCGGTCCCGGGTACTGAACCACACTACTATCTGGCACATGACTGAGGATACTGGTGTTTTCCGCCAGGTAAGGGGAAGTTGAATAGCTCCCCTGTCTTTACAGCTTCACACGTAACGTAAAGCAAGATAACTTGCCCAGCCTAGTGTGAATAGGGTTCTTCTGGGGTGGTGGGCAGGTGGAGGGGGATTTAAGATGACGGACGTGGATTTTCAGTATCCTGTGCAACTGTTACTACTACGACGACATTTTGGCCAATTTCCCATCGTAAGAAAACGTGCTGGTTTTACCAGCACCTTTACATCCTTCTGTTTTACCTTGATACGCAAAGTTACGTGAAACAGGGGTGGTTCTGTTCTACCTATGCTCGATTTACAGTCTGGATATGCTGTACACCCTGGCTGTACTGTAAAGATGTAGCGCGGGCTTTGCTTTGACTTGTTTTGCTCCAGCTGCAATACAGATCCCGCCTCTGGAGTACCAAATTGAGTGAAGGACTGATTAACGTAGGACCTCGTAGTGCCCAAGATGATAATAAAGCGCGTAGTGAATTGTACCATACGCGCAGTTGAAAGTCAAGAATGCTTTCACGCCAGCACTGTTCAGGGGTCCACAGCTAGTACTGGTCTTTCTTAGCCTAAGCTTTACAAGATCCAGAAATCTAAGTTCTGTTCTGTGAAGAAAGGAAGTTCTTCCCGGAGAGGGTGGTGAGGCACTGGCACAGGTTGCCCAGAGAAGCTGTGGATGCCCCATCCCTGGCAGTGTTCAAGGCCAGGCTGGATGAGGCTTTGAGCAACCTGGTCTAGTGGAGGGTGTCCCTGCCCATGGCAGGGGAGTTGGAACTGGATGGTCTTTAAGGTCCCTTCCAACCCAAACCATTCTGTGATTCTAAATATATTTTTATCTTACTTAGAAAATTGCACAAATTCAAGAACCCCCCGATGTTTTCTTATCACACCGACACTGATACCTAGTTTGACAGATAATATACTGCTTGCACTGAGGCCAATGTTGGATTCTGCAGCGCTATTGCATGACAGGTCTTCCAGGCTCCTCCATCCATCAGAAGCGATTGCTTGGAAGTGGTTTGTCACTGCCTGACTCACTGCTTTTGAAAAGTCATCCCATGACGTCTGTTTGCGGATATTTAAAGCACATATTGTGTTTTCCGTATCGAATTCCTCTGTGCCACAATGGGCTGGTTCAATGCCACTGACTGAAATCCTTACAGGTACATTAAGAGCATCTGTTGAAAAACAGAAAACCAAGAATGAAGAAAAACTGTAAAACTCAATGAAAAAAATGCTATTATTAAAGACCAATAAGATTGCAGAGGAAAGCTACAGAATAACTTCCGCTATGGAAAAGTGAATGTTAAAGAGCAGCACAGAACACCACCGCAGAACCAGAGTGGTGATGAAAAACTACTATCAAGATACCTATCTTTTCTTACGTGACAAAAAATCAGTAGTATTATGCTTAAATTACAGGAAGCGAGACAAAACTTACTTAATCTTTTACTCCTCTTTACAGACTAATTAAGAACACGGTAGGTAGTGCCTTAATGTGTCAGTTTGTTGTGGCTGTACACATTTCTATTTTCAGTGCAGAAAGGAGTTTTCTGGCACTGGCACACAAGTGGAAAACACAGCGGAGCCAAATGTCTTTAAGTAAAAAGCTAGGGCAGTCAGTTCACTTGGAAGTGTACACGTGATTTGCTGTAGAATAAATGGACGAAATATTAAAAAAATAAAGTAGGAAATTTACATGCACATTCTAGAAACAAAATTAATTTAATGGAGTTATTTTAAAGAATTGCTCTTTGAGAAACAGAACACAGCTCAGCAGCAGCAGCCGCCTGTGTGGGTCATTTAGCTGACTAAAAGTGAAACTATCTGCTAACTTTAATGCCAAAACACCACCTTCCAGAACTGATCCCTGAAATCAAAAATCGGGGCCCACAAAAGAAAGGCTATTATGAAATCCCGCAACATGATCTCAGTTCTTCTGTTGAGGTCCGACGCCAAATCTTCGGCTGATACAAACCAACGAAGGGGTTTTGTGATGCCGGAAGAGCTCCGATTTAAACCCACCAGCCTGCCCCAGGGAAAAGGTTACTCAAAGGCATCCTTCAGCTGCGGGGCTGGGAGAAAGGTGTCAGAGGCTGGGGGAAATGAGCGACGCCTGCAAGAAACACAGACGGCTCTCCACAAGGCCCCTGGCACAGAGGTGTGCGTATGCCTGAATTCAGCGCTCATGTCCTCTGTGGCAGAGCCGGCAGTCCTGGCCCCCAGGCCTTCAGACCTGTGGGGCACATCCTCCTGTCCTCCGTGCACGTCATTCCTTGCAGCAGAATCCTTACTGGATTGTGAGGAAGGCAGAGGACGGTACACACGCAGCTTACCCAAAATGCAGTCTTGGCTTGTTGGGGCTTACACCCAGCCGAGAGCCGTGTTTCCCAGCTTCCACGGATCGCATACTGCGGGGAGCTAATTATGACTGCACTGCTGTCAACGCCTTGCTTAACAAACGAAGGGGCAGAGAAATGGAGCCCAGAGGTTCTGACCTGATAAAAGCAGCTGGATTCACGATAAGCCTGACCAGACAAACGGGGTAGTAGGACTGATGACAATAACACGGGCATCATTTTCACAGGCTGCAGACTCAGCCGTCCGAAACAGGCTTCGGCCCGATACCAACGTAGACCACGGAGGAGTTTCTAATAGGAAGTGAGTTGTGTTCCCTTCTGCAGCTACGGTGAAGTGGTAAGAACCTAGGTGTTCTAGCAGCTGAAGAGGAACATCAGAAGCAGCACACAGAAAGCTTCCCTACTGGTTGATAACCAATGACCACAGCCCTGCAGACCCAAACGGGCACAAAACACGTGCATAAACACAAGGCATCCGCATCTGCAGAGACGACGCCTGTGATTACACAGAGAAAGAAACACAGAACTTCGGCGTGGATGGACTAAGCTCCGACTCAAGAAAGAGGCGTCAGCCTGCTCCACTGAATTTTGAGAAAGCTTCTGCAGCAGACAGACAGGGGTGGGTTCCAACAGGAGAACAGACTTCTGTCAGGACTTACTGATGCTGGGAAAAAGTACTTGTTTGCTTCTGCCTCTAAGACTTGTTTTTAAGAATAAAACAAACAATCCCCTCAACAATAAACAAGCGACACATGAAACTACGCTCTAAAAAGCGTTTCAGAAATGACTAGATGATTGCCTTAGCCCGAGGAAATGTGACAGCCATCACCACTACGTGGGTTTTCTGCAAGAATTTGAAGAAAAGATTCAGAGAGGATAACAGCTTTGGCAAAAGTAATTACTAATATTAAATTCTGACGTTTTCAGAGAATATTGATGCTTGCACATATACAATATACACCACCTTCTCAAATGGTTTAAAAACAAAGACATAAAATAGTTTAGGAACCTCTAACAAAATTTTATTCTGCGCTTTTGCAAAATTTGGAGAATAGAAACTTGCTAGGTTAAGAAAACTTAATTTTGGGGTGCCAAAAAGTGACAACTTCCCTTTTAATATGTCTCAGTTTTGTCCCACAAGCTCTTTACTAAAAACATTTTTATGCAGTGCTGATAGCATTTACTTACTTAAGTTTTCTAGGAGATGTTTGCAATCATCGGTAGCAACATCATGCAATGTTCGATTACACTTATCTTTTCTCTCAGCCTCTAGTCCACCATGGCTACAAAGGATTTCTAGACAGTTCTGCAAAGGTAAGAACTGTATTATTGACTTGTCCATTTGCTGCACTGAAGAGTTCCACCGATATGCAGTTAGACTCCCAGTTGAAATTCTTACACATGCGTTGCCAAAGGTAGTCAGCTATGGAGCTTCTGTATACGAGCATCCAAATGATGTCCCTCAGAGTTGAAAACCAGGAGTAAAAATATTTTATAGCAGACTCGAAAGTCTCACATCAGGGTTTTTAAAACGCCGAATGTATGCAGCCAGTCTTCGACAGCCTCCGAGCATCAAACGCTGAGCAGTTGAGTTAAGACATTCTTAACATCTGGCCACTAGTTCAGGTATTCACATAAGGAAACAGAAGCCCAGCTATGCATCCTGTTTTGAGTATCTTGGCCGCAGTGTTCAAGCAACACTAAACAATTCTAAAGCTTAACGCAGACTGATTAACGCATCTATTCAGATGGCGTAAAACCAGTTTTCACTCTGCAATTCACCAGGCAGGAGCTTCCATCACGCCTGACATCTGAGCGGTACACAGCAAAAGAAACCCAGTAATTTTCAGATCAAGTTAAAGCCTCTTCTTTGGCAAGTAAACTTGAATTTCTGCAAGCACAGTAACAATGCAGAGGAATAAAAATGTAGTTCTGTTAAAGTCAGAGCACTAGTGTTTTGTGGATGCCAATAACACGATGTCCTCTGGAAATTCAAAGGCTTAAAAAAAAAGTCATATGCCCCACAAAAGCCAAAATTTGTTGCAGATTATTAGAAACAAGCTACTAGCAGATAAATATGGATTTGTACAGTCATACTGTAGCATGAAAAAATATCAGTTATACAGATGATCCCAAACTAACGAGGGGAAATAAAAAAGCCCTCACAAAACTACATTCAAGTGTGGATTGATGAGTGACCAGAGAACGGATTAAGTCCTGATTTCTAGTGATCATCCATTCAGCAACGATACAGCTTCATGGAAGCACTGTCATCCTCAGACATGCCTTTCACCATCAGAAATGATACCAGTTCACACCGTACGGATAACGTCTGGAGTTAATCAAAGCACAGAAGCCCAGCCTTGAGAACACAGAGCAGCGGCTGTTAATTATTTTGATCCAGAACAGCGGGTTGTTGACGGTTTGGCTACTGTTACCCACCCTGTAGCTGTTCTACCAGGAATACTTCTGTCAGTATATCTGATACTCTGACAACTTTCATAAACTTAACGGTCACTCACGCTGTATTTCACTGCAAGAGAAAGCTTTACAGATTGTGGTTCCAGCCCTTGTGAAAAGTGTTCTAAAAAAAAAAATCAATTAGTGCACTAACTTTGCCAGAAGAAAGTTAACCAGAAAACATTTTCTCGTCGGGTTAGTAAGTTAACTGTGGCCCTCAAATGGGCGCGATGAATGGCAAAACAGCAGCAGGCAGAGGGCTGAACGGCGAGGCTGAAAGCAGGAAGTGGAGAGGGAAGAAAGAAGTGGGAGAGAACAAAGAAATGAGGCTCGTTTCCTCAGTCAGATGAGGAGATTTGTTGGCTCTGTTTCCTATGGAACAGCAGATCAGATCGTCTGTAAAGAAGGACATCTCCCAAGCTCGAAAGGAAAGGGTGCAAGCGCCAGCACTGTTGATGGGGAACTATCGTGTAGCGTCGTGAGTGACATGCAGTGCAGACTGAGGGAGGAAGTTGAGGTGTTAACAGCACCTGAAGGTGGCTATTAAGCTTTCCGTAGCTTCTCAATGTCCCAAACATCTCTCAAGTCAATAAATGCATTTAATCAACCACAATTAGATGAAGTCTCAGCAGCACCAAAACCAGGAATCTGACCGCCAGCTCTATATTGCCTTCAACACCTCAGAGAATAGCCTCACCCCTCAGTGGAGATCTCATTAACCAGTTGGCTTGGAATGTGCTCAGAGACTCCAAACCCCGAGTTCTTCATGCAAGCAATACGCGAAGACTGCCAGTGTCAGAGCTGTCAGTGAGAACACCGAGCCAAAGCCTCTGTGAGACAGTCAGTATAACCTCACTTCCAAGTTCCGGAGGATTCTGGTAGTGCAGAAGGAAGCAATGTACTGCACACTACTTAGGTATTTGCAGACTGTAACAAATACCTTAAACTCCTTCTGAACTGAGGTGGGTGGGAACTGAAGTGAGTCTATTCCTGCCTAACAGACACTGGTAACGTCACACTGACCCTGTTCGTAATGCGAAACGCTGAGTGAGCAGTGGCTGGTCCCTAAAAAACCCCATAATTTAATAAACTGTGCCTATTTTGAACTCATCGTAGCACATTTATCAGAAAAAAAAAGCAAACATGATGATAGATATCGAATTGGGCATGGAATCACCAGCTGATTTTTGAAGTCTTGGACTGTATTTTCCTAAAAGTCACTCTCTTCTGTGTTTAGTATCGTCTATTGTCTCCCTGGGTAAAAGTTTCACAGTAAGATCTGACTGACAGCTGTCAAAAATACAAATCCCTCCAACAGTCAGTGTTACCAGTGTACAGCTGCTGATGTCAAATCCATCAGGCAATACTCAATTTCCATAAACCTTTCTGTTTATCACCAGTAAGACCTGTAAGGTCATTCTCCACATTATCAGTTATCCCAAACCCCAAAACTTAGTCATTGCCTGCTAAAAAGGCTGCCCAAAATAGCAAATTAAACAGTGTATTACTGCACAAATCCGATTCTCAAATTTCTTGCCCTCCCTTCCCTCCCACGGGAAAACCTGTTGAGAGTTACATCATCCCCGACTGTAACCGGACACTGTCCATCCAATACCGAGATTGAGTACATGACACCCACTGAACTGGCATTCAGGGTGGGATTCACCTCACCTTGACTTGGAAACCCCGATTCTCAGCTACTGGTGTTTTCTCTTTTTGCTGCTGTCCCCAGAGAAACAGGCATTTAAATATGACGATTCACCCCGTATGACCCCTAGCTTCTGGGGTGAATTGTCCACTGGAATTCTCTCTGTCTCTGTTAAATCAAGTGTGACAATAAACTAGACAACAAACTTCGGTTTAACATCTCAGTTCTAGGATTTATCTTGCCTGAACTCTGTTAGGTTACCGTAACGTGTTCACACAGACTAACCTTAAAGCCTTTAGATGCTGCTATGTGGGCAGCAGTCCAACCCTCCTTGTCAGCGTGGTTGATGAGCTCTGCAGAAATAACAGGCTTTACTCTACTGCTGTGGTTGTCTTCTCTCTTCTCCCAGTCAGAGCAGGCTAAATTAGGCTCTGCATCCGTCAAAGAGTTCCCACTGTTTGGCCCTCCATAGTACATAAGGAGCTTGAGACTGTCAGCATGACCAGAATCCACTGCGGCGTGAACTGGTGACCAGCCATCCTACAAAACCAAAAGCAGAAAGCACACTCCCACCAAACACACAGAAAACTGTTTGCAGAGCTTCTATCAGCGACGCATCGGAATGGAAGGCTCTGTTAGGAGATGAAAAAGGTAAGCAAGAGGGACATCGTAATCCTTGGGGAAAACAGAGTTGCTTGTATGTGTCTGGGGTGGAAGAAAGAGAGGGAAGAAAATGTAGCGGGAAGAAAACTGTGGGGCTGTCTCCAAGGGAAGTCCAACAGGCGGAGACTTCAACTCTTTTAGAGGAGACGAAGTGATGCAGGACTCGCATGCTGTTAATAGATTGTTTCCTTATCAGGTATCAAACTAACACGATTCTAACCACCAATGACTTGCGTCAGGTTGGGGTCAGAGCGGAAGAGCTCTGTTTGGCAAACCCAGTGCCGAAGAGAAGTCTGTAGCACGCCGCAGGCGGAATCTGGAATATCTAAAATGATAGGGAAGTCACATAACGTAGGGGATTCTAGAGACAACACGCAGCTTAAAAAAACCCAACAACACAGAAAGTATGATAAAGAGAACAACATATTAATTTCAGATTACGTGGTTTAGTCCAGCTATAAAGAAAACTTTAAATACGTTCACGTAAGCTTTTCCTCGCTGTTTGCAGTCATTCAGCACCACACCGGGTACTTCAGCTTTACAGCCCATTTTAACTTACGCTGGTTTTTACAGTCCGATCTGCTCCGCCTTCCAACAACAGCTTAATGCAATCGTCACGTCCGTTTGTACAGGCCAGGTACAAAGGCGTCTGTCCCCTCTCAGCAGCATGGTTAACGTCAGCCTGATACACGATTAACAGTTCTGCACACCTACAGAGAACAGCACAGTAGTAAAATGAGCTCGTGTTTGACAGCCGAAAACGCCGTA
Organism: Rhynochetos jubatus; assembly: GCA_027574665.1. Classification (NCBI taxonomy): domain Eukaryota; kingdom Metazoa; phylum Chordata; class Aves; order Eurypygiformes; family Rhynochetidae; genus Rhynochetos; species Rhynochetos jubatus. Next base: position 26,172,738 of record CM050652.1, on the reverse strand, counting down.
TAACTTACAACAGCCGAATCCCTGTTAACAAAGCACCGATGTCACAGACACACCCACCCGTGATTTTACCCGTCGCACGCACACAAGCATAAGGTAACATCTTACACGTACGCGAAGGTACGAGACAGACAGTCGGCTCGCTTGGAACCCACCAATCTCAACCTACCGCAGATCCACTTAAAAACGGCGAATACAAAACATTTAGTGTCACAAGGCTACTAAAAACCTGAGGACAGCTGCTTAAGAACGCACTTCCGCTGCGCAAAGCGGTAACACTTCTTCCCCGAGTACTGATACCTGAAATCCTTTCGAAAAGGAACAAAACAACGAACCCAAAAGGAAGGACTGGGACTACCTTTAGGTACCGGCAACAGGGACACTGGGCTAGGGAAGTAAACTAGGAGGGGCGGCAGGACTGCATCCTTCGGATCCCCGAATGGAGACGTCTCCAGGAGGCTGGCCCGGGGTGTGTTGGGAGCAGCTACTGGATCAGGGATGACAGAACATGAGGTGGAGTGCTGAAGGCTGACTCACTAGGGGCCGGTATTTCAATCCAAGATCCTGCACTTCCTCATAACCCTGTAGCAGTCGGTCCAGTTTTCTCCCAGATTCTTGTGCAAGGGTTGGCTCCCGCTCCCTTCCCAAACGCAGCTTTTCAGCAACTCTCGCGACTTTAGAAAAATCTTAATTCCAGCCTATTTGCTCTGCAGTTCAAACAGCGGCTTTAGACAACTGTGCGAAGGACAGGGATCCCGCTCTTCCTCATCGCTGGGCCAGGGCCTGTCACAGTGTAACACCACTCACGGACTCTGACCCCTATATATTACTGTGTCAGAGTAAAATCCTTAAACACAGTAAAATGCCATATTAAAAGAATCAGAAACTGAAAGATAAGCAAAACCAAAGATACATAAACCAAAGGTTACAGATTCCTAGTCATGCTGTTTCAGAGTTCCCGCGTTTGTGAAACAGTTTTATCCGGGTAAGGATGCTCTGGAAGAGGGTATCTAGTGGTTGCTTCCAACTTCCAGTTCTAGTTGCTACAATTCCACGATACACAGCAAAGCTGCAGAACAGAAACGCAACATCAGCCTTCAGCTCCTCTGGGGAAGGGACGAAAAGGGAGGGGGAAAGCCAATCCTCTGGATGAATTCCTGCGTGCTGGTTCTCAGGATAAAAAGACGACACAATCTTCCAATCAAGCTGTCACAAAACACCAATCTTTATCACAGTAGGAGCTTCAAAAAATAAAACTATTGTAACTACATTTTGAAGAATTTTCTTAGAAATTCTTTGACTTACCCATAAATTCCTGTTTTTCAAAGTTATTGATCAAAAAACTTAAACCTAAAAAAGACCTTTTTTGTCGTTTCAAGTGTTTGATTCTGTATCACTCAGGAGAATACTCAGATAAATGTTCTTTTGTCTCTGAACATGATATTCATAGTTCTCTACGCTTCAAAAAAGCAGTGCAAAAATAATTTCTTTCCTCCTTCCCCCGTTAATCCTGTATAATGGCTGAGAACTCCAAGGAAATTAAGAAACTCAAAGGTATGACGCCCATGCCGACCACTACCTTTGTGGTTACTGAGAATACACATTCAGCAAACATAAGAATTGGAACTGGAAACAAAACAAATGGAAAATATTAAAACCAGAATGGCACACGAATACGAGTTTCGGTAGATGCTTTGAATAAATGGCAGTTAAATGCATTTACACCTAAGGATACAACAGTAATGTAATGTCAAGAGGATACAAAACTGAGTAATAGCTGATGGGCAAAATCCAAAGACTTCACTTACTTGGTATGTCCCTGAGCGACTGCTGAACACAAGGGTGTAAAGCCATTTTTATCAGCAGCATCAACTTGTGCTTCTGCAGACAGCAGCAATCTCACACAGTCTGTGAAGGGAGCAGAGCATAGACTGATGCAAGGGATACAGGCGGTTAAAACTACCAGGAGTTAAAACCTACTCAAGGGGCAACAGCAACCAGTCTTTTTGACCACACACCTCAGGGAACTGAAGCAGAAGCTCTGGAAGCAGTCTGCAGGAGAGAGGTGAGAGTGTCTCGCTGGGGATGCTGCCACCCCCTTGCAAATAGGGCCTGGGTTGGGTTCCACTGGGACCCGAATCCGTGCCCGTTGCTGGCAACTCCCACAGTGTCAGCTGATTTATGTACCTCCAAAGTGGGGGTTTGACTTACCCAGCAGCCCCCCCAAAGGCAGCACAGTCCCACCGGCAGTCAGGTGACACATCCCAACGATGACAGCCCCAGGGAAGATGCTCACAAGATACACGTAACTCAAAGAGGCTGGCCAGTCTTGTTTCAGGACACTGACGTGGGATTGCAACGCCACGTAAGATAAGCTGACAACCTCCAACCTCCCCAGGCCATTCCCATTCGTACATTTCCAAAATGACAGGCAGAAAATAGTACCAGCCTGATGGCACCATCCTACAGCTAAATTAAGATAATTAATTACACAGTAATTAGACTGCTTTTCATCCACCAAGTGGAATATTGTTTGATGCAATTATGTTTGAAGAAACTGCTCTGTTTTCTTGAAATTGGTCCTAGACCAAACTCAAAGAATCCTGTTGTAGTCGAAAACGCTGCTTTGAAAATAAGCTCAGCAGAACACCAACTGTAAACCCCTGAGCTCGTTTGTGAGCAAGCTCAATGCCTTCTGTCCCAGCACTGGGCAAGAGCTTGGAGCCAAGTAGTGAGGTTTATCTCTACCTGTCAGAAACGTGTATTTAGGATTACTTAGAAATCCGACTAATCTAAAACGTTCCTGAACGTCTTTACTCCGGTTACAGTTCTTTCAAGTATTAATACAGATTTTGTGGAGCTGATTGAATGAATAACACTAAGAAGCAATATTGTAAACCACTGTAAATTATTATATTGCAATCAAGACTCTTAAATTCTTAAATAAGTAATCTGATCTGATTTTAGTTTTATTTTAAAAGCTGGTTGTCAGGATAAACTATTACTTCACTTGTAATAACTTTAAGTCAGAAAGAAGCTCTCCGTTAACTGCCTCACCTACTATTTCCACTTGTAAGATAACACCAGTTAAAATCGAATTATATTTTCAATCACTTTGCAACAGACAAAATACTCTGCTAACAATGACTTTTTTCCATCGATCCCAGTCTTCTATTAAACAATTAACTGGAAAATACAGATTCCTGCTTGACATCCTAAAACACTTCTAAAGTTTATGAAGGATGCTGAAAAAAAGGTCCTTCTAGCAATTTCAGGAATGTGGCTGGAATACTCTTTGGTGTCTTCATAAAGCACACGTCAGCCAGGCGAAAGCCATGAGGAGCGCACCGAACAAGACCACGTCTCTAAAAAGGTGTGGTCGACTCACCATTACTGACCGACAGACCGCTCGGGTGGTGGTTATCTATGTGAAAACACTGTTTCTGGTGCAGGTGACTGGAAGGAGCTCTTTATTCCCAGGGTTAGGTGCGAGCATGAGGAGATGCAGCTACCTGCGCAAGGCACGCCGCGTGAGCTAGTAAGGTCTACGTGACCTGCTGTGGTGGCACATCAAGAAAAAGAGCAGTAATCTCCAAGAAGCCTGGGTCCTCTGGATGGCCTTTCGATTGGGATTTGGGTCAATCCAGGCTCATTCACTCCAGTTCACTGCTGTCTGCCCCAGAAGCGATCGGCAGTGGAGGGGACTGGGCGGAAGGGCGGGCACAGGACAGACACCGATGCTGTCACTCAGCCAAAGGGTTTGGTCAAAGCAAAAGCAAAACATGGCAGTTTATCAGCACAGACACCCGGAGACTTTCCTGCTCTCCACCACAGCTGGGCAGTTAGTTCTTCCAGAGTGCCGGCAAACACCATGCAGATACATCCAGTGGCTCGGCAGCGCTGACTCCATGTAGCTGTATGTCTCTGCACCTCACTCCTTTCTACTTCCCACATCGTTCCAGTTTTTCCTATCAGTCAGGATGCCGCAGCCTCCAGATACTCAGGACAGAAGAGATCGATTATACCACCAACGCGCAGGATTAGCACACAGCCGGGTCCGCAGGGTATTATTACTATTCACATCTCTCGGTTTCAGGAACTCTTTATTATTTCGCCCTCTCTTTCTCAACCACCTCGTGTGTGGTCAGGACTGGCAACACGGTGCAGACAGGCGGATACACCAGCTGAGTGAAGTACTGTGCATGTTACCAAGTGCGTAAGAGACTGAGGCGGCTCCTGCTTTGTGAACGGCTCAGACCGAGACAGCCTGACAAAACAATCTGCTCAGCTCTCCTAATCTAGTGGTTAAAGCACAGGAACAACAGGTTCCTCATGTCCACTGAAACACAAAGAAAGCATTGAGCGTCTATTTTTAGGGTGAAGTTCGCGCTCTCAGACCTACAGAACTGGGGCCAGCGTGTGCAGGAAACAAAGCAGCTGCTCCGAGCTTCGTGTGCTGGAAGAACCCTCAGCTGCAGCTCTCAAAAGGCAACTGTTTACGACGGGAAGGCTACACATTTTGCAAACAGGACAGATGAGGAAAGAACGTTAGAGTTCTCTCTTGTGTAACTCAGTTTTCTCTACAGACGGGGCTGAGAGCACCTAACAGCTGCTGCCGTCATGCAGGGTGCAATGTGCTCTACCTTGCCCTGGTTATCTGCACGTCGCAAAGGCTGCATTTCTCCACTGAAAACGCGTGGAGATCATTCACTTTGCACTCTCCCCTGACCCCCTGCAGCACGCTGTTTGCTTCTGAAGGGAGGCTGGTGCTCACAATGCTGGCTCTTCACAAGTCTAGAGCTACTCTCTTCTTCTGGGCAACTATTTCCCAGGAGACATCGGGAAATGCGGTTAGCTGAGTGAGAAGAACCAAGGGATCCTGGAAACCTCCAGTTCCATTTAGTCACTAACTCCAGGTTACAAATATTCTCAATAAATTGAATCGTGGCGTCATCGCCCGCCAGAGTAAGCTTATGGGTTAACTCTTACGGTTGGACGGAGTTCCAAAGGGTCTTTTCCAGCCTAAATGAGCCTGTGATTCTAAGGACAAAAAACCAGCCAGAAGACAGGAACTTACCATTGGCATCCTACTCAACACAACAAGAAATTTTATACAATAAGTTGTTCTGTCCTTCTTAAAATGACACCAGTGTCATTTCACCTGGTTAGTTATAAAAAGCTAGTAAAAAGGACTTTTTAAAAGAAGAGATTTATTCCTGCACTTCCTTTCTTAAACCTAGGTATCTTTACAGGAATTTGCTCCGCTATGAAGAGCTGCATCTCTCCATGCACTTGGGAACAAACTGTAAGTAATAAAGAAAGGATTATATATCGGAGTTCAGCATGAAAACCTTTCTCCAAAAATATTATAGATGTACTACTCTCAATTTTCACACAATATAGTGTCAGTACTGCTGGCGTGGGGTTCTCTCATTCAGAGTTCATACCACCCATTTAGCCACTAAATCGTGCTGATTTGTCCAACAAAGTGTTTTTCACATCCTGACAGCTCTTGATAGAACACTAAAACCTTTGTAATATGTATTTTTATCTTAAAAAGTAGAAGATACTACCCGATTACAGGATGCATAGGCATGTGTTTGTTTTCATTACTGTGTTTGCGTACTTCTGCCAAGCACCTCTCTTCCTTGCGACTGTGACAATGACACAAGAAACCAAACTGCCTTTGGTGCCAGTAAGAGCTGTTTAACCGCAACTGAAAATCAGGGCACTCGCTTCGCACCGTTTTCGGAACACAAGGCGGCTGACGAAGAGCTGGGTCAGTTAGAGTCTCCCACAAACCCCAGCAAGGATAAATGGATGTAAGCCTAGCAGGATCCACAGAACACCCGTTCAGTGAGGGGAGAAAAATAAACCCACACAATATCGTAAACTTGGACTCTTACTACTGAAATTAAAAAGTTGGGGGAAAAAATGGCAAAGGAAGAAAATAAAATAAAGAGCTTTTCCAATATTATAAGAGTCTTGGCAACAGCAAAGAATCTGTCAGATGAAAAGGCCCAGACGTTCCTACGAAGTAAACCACAGCACCTAGCAAGCAAAGACAAAATATACCATTCCGAACAAAGGGAAAACTCCTCCTATCCCTATGCCTGGTAGCAAAATTAAACTTGAACATGTCAGAATAAGGTACACTGTCTGCCTAGCTACGGATTTGGGATCCTAACTTTACTTTGATTTTTAAAATACTTGAGAAAAACGATGGAATAGTCTCCCCAGATACTCTCTTGAGCACTGTATCAGGGTTTTCTAATTGTGTCAGTAACAAATCCAGTGTTAAATAAAACCTCAAAGTGCTCCTGAAAGCAGAGGCTTTAAAGGCACTATGTCCCACCTTTCACTGTGAAACAAAATCTTGACTTTACAAAAAATGAATGGAATTTTTGTCATTGGTACTGATGGATTTCATGTTTAGTGTCCAAAACAGCCTAATGATGTAATTTGCAACATAAGAATCTTGGAGATTTTTAGGTAAGTAGAAAAAAAAATTACAGTAACGTGTTCTGGAATTTTAAAGGCAGCTGCTGTCCGAGAGCCTTGTGTTAACAGTCGGAAAATTATCGCTCCCAGTTTTAACCCATGAAATTCCTATCTCTTAGTAACATATAAGGCCAGGCTGGATGAGGCTCTGAGCAACCTGGTCTAGTGGAGGGTGTCCCTGCCCATGGCAGGGGGGTTGGAACTAGATGATCTTTAAGGTCCCTTCCAACCCAAACCATCCTGTGATTTGCCTCATTTCATCCATGTATTTGTAAGATCTGAAGACTGTTGAAAGGGTCAGACATGCTGCCTCCTTGAGACTGAGCGTTGGGGTAGTGGGGAACAGAAAAAGAAAAATGGTATCTCAGCAGAGCAAACTAAGGCTGTTTCATGTGCTTCAAACACACAGTCGGTTCATTTTATTTCCCAAGTAACACACTCCTCTGAAACCATCTTCCATCACTTTCCACGCTGCTGCAGGAGATCAGAACCTGCTGATGACCTATTCTTTCCTGCTTACTCCCTGCAGAGGAAGGTTCTTTCTCAAATTGCCTTTGCTAGAAAAGACCTTTGGTTTGTCACAGAACATGTCTGTGACGGGGTGATGATGTCGGGTGGCTTTTTATAGGAAGGGAGTGGAGAACTGGAATGGCTGTTCCTGCAGAATGCTACCACAAGCAAGAATGCTTTCAGCGTTCCGAAATTTTGCCTCCGCAAGTATTGCTTATATATCGACATAAATCAAATATTTAAAGCGTATGAAAAAAGCTTTCACTGTTTCACTTGAATGTCCCAAGAAAACCCAGAATCACGTACCTGTATGTCCGTTCGTAGCAGCAGAATACAAGGCAGAATAGCCGTCTTCACAAGAGTAATTAATGTCCAGTCCTTCTTCATTAAGCAGCATTGACAATAAAGTGACATTTCCCTGGGCAGCAGCTTGGTGAAGAAGGGTGGGCCTGCCACCCAGGGGGACAGGACCACCGCTTGTTAACAAAGGGGTTAGGGAGGAAGACCAGCCTGTGAGTTAAAGCAACAGAAGTTAGATGGAAGGCACATCAATAAAGCTCCGCAGTTGCTGTGTGCCTTTAGACATCAGAAAGGATCTTCACAAGGACAGGATTCGTTAGTTTAGCGCGTCGTGATGGCGCTCTGCCTGCGCATCAGAAGGTGTTCTCAGGAGTGAAAACTGCGAGGGAGGCTGACAACGGTTAATGCAGCTGGACAGGATTCCATTGCAAAAGGCGGGCGTGGGACTTGTTAGCAACTGCGGTAGCAGCTGGATGTCGCAAAAAATTTATACCATTAAAATTCAGAAACCACCGGAAGTCTTACACATTTTTTAATATGATTGCGGCTGTGCTGGGAAGGGTTTCTGAAGTATCTAAAGTTTCAAAAAAACCCCAAATCAATTTTCGTATGAAATTTCATCCTTTACAGTCTCAGTGAAAAACTTCCGTAGTGACACCTCACCTGCGGTTCTGCAGATAAATCCCACAGAGGCTTCATACCTTCAACACTAAGGAAACAACTACCTCTGACTGAACTGTACCTTAGGGCAATGTTCCTTGTACTCAGCAAGACTTAAACAACATGTTACAAAATGCTCCAGTGTGAATGAGTAACGGGTTATGTAAAATCTAGGAATGAAAGCTTCCCAGTCACCCCGTTACGGAATTACGCTCGGTTCAAAGCTCTGAGAGCTTAGGAGTTATCTTGGTTAAATGTGCTGTTCATTACTTATCAGCTTTAGTAGGGAGTTTGTTAAGAATATGAAGTTTGCTGCAGAAGGCATAGAAAATTTTGTGCATTCTTCTTTGACCAAGGACTGCAAGAGAAAATAGAGGAAAGATTTTCTTTTTCTTATTTTCACTATTACATGTAGAAAATCCACATTATGTTTCTTGACTGATTTTGTAATCTGTGGCCACACAATCTGTTTGACGAGGCTGAAATCTGACAATAGAAAGCAGGTTTACGCAGCCTTTACTGTGGTTCTGCAGCACCCAAGGCTGAAGAGGAGCCGCGGGGCGTTACCTCCAGCTCCATCAAGCTGACCAAGGCCTATCCAACCGCCAACACCTACAACCAGAAAAGGCACATGGCAGTCGCCCTGCTGTGCCGGGACGACCTGCTCTGCGGTCTGGAAAAATGAAATTAAATATGGAAGTTCCTGACAGAATTCTACAGAAGCAATAGATCTGGGAATCTAGGGAAATTCTAATTAAGGCCTAGACTTCCACAAGAATCCATCATCTGAGCAGCCACAGTGAAGAACACGTAGTTTGATCCCAGTTCAAAACAGCAACAAAAAGAAATGCTTGGAGTATTTTCATGTTTGTTTCTAATGTAAGCTGACTTTGTCGCTTCAGATTAAGTTCACTGGTTCAGTATGTAAAGAAAACGCATTTTCAGTACTTTCAACTCACTGACTCGATACTGACGGTAAGACGTCGTCGCTACAGCTGTGATGTTACCTTACAAATGCAACTTTAAACCGACAATAAACTGTAAAGTTCACTCCATCCGACTTCAGTTCGGAAGCTACATTCTCACTAGCAATACTCTTGCTAATATTTGTTTCTCCAATATTTTTAATCAGAGGATTTTGAGGGTTTTCTGAAGTTTGTAAAAAAATTAGGCCATATACAAAGTAAACTGCATTCTTTAAGTGATGAAAGAATATATCTCTCTATTTGCACTTAGGTTAACTCCTACAAAATCCCTGAAAGTCTGAAGAATAACTTTTGTTCTTCCTTTCCATTACAAAAGTGGTTTTATTTTTCCAACCTTTTGTGCTTCTTCGAGACCGAGGGTGCTGCAGCGGTTGCTATACACAGCAGTGATTTGAAATGGCACCTGTGTAGTTTCGCCTGTCTCCTCATGGTAGTTAACCGATAGCGGGTATTGCCTGGCTGGCACTCCAGATGCTGACATTCTCTGCCCAAGGAATATTGGAGTTATCTGGGGGAGTCTGGGGAGCCTGACACTAAGCTTCAAGCATGAAGTTCACCTTGCCAAGTAGTTTTGTCATAGGAACGGTATTTCTGGGTTCCCTTCCTTACTGAGAACAGTGCAAGTTTTTCCCGTTCTCTGTTAGAGCATCATTAACAGAAATGCCAGAACAAAAGGATTTTTTTATTTGGGTGCCCCATGTGGTATCGTAACTTTCATTTCAACTCTTTGAAATGACAAATACGTTGTTGCGATTCAGGGATGAAATTCTTGACACTGGGTTATCATTAGATGAAAACCTCCTACTGAAAAAAAGATACAAAAAGCAGGTAATAAGATAAACCTAACTTTAGCTTCTGTTATCAAGGTAAAGCAATAGAACAAAGCTGAACTCATCCAACAGAACAGACCAGCGTTAGAAAATGCCATTACAGATGCAGGAAGCCAGGAAGTGTGAAGGATCGGTGAAAGCTTGTAGGGCAGGCAGTGATGAAGGGCAGAGGGACAGACAAAAACAGCTTCTGGCATCAGCTTCAGAATGTGAGGTGGTTAATTTCAGAGCCCAGATCAGTCCCTCACCACCCACCCCCCCACACTTTTATCTTCAAAGCCAATTGTATAGAGAGAATAAATCACTCGTTACAGAAATGAGCAAAATAAAAACCACACTTCATTGAAGGGTGACATAAAAAGCGCAAAACCAAGAAGAAAGTGAAAGCAGAAGTCCCAGGGGTATGGAAATCCAACTGCCTGCATTCGTTTCCATTTGGAAGTCTTAGAGCCATTGAAGTGTACAAGTCCAAACAGAGCAGAAGCATTCTGGCACCAGTTCAGAGGCCGCCGAAGGTAATGAAAACACCGTCGCAGATTTTCAATCGGGCCATAAATGTCCACTGCGATTTCTCTACGTGCAGTCTGTTCAACGTTAATGACAAAAGCTGGTGTCTTTTCCTACCGGGGCTGAAAAGAGCAACACGTGGCACAGTGCCCCGTCTCTGAGAGGTACCGTCACATTTAGCAGGGCGCGTAACTCAGGCAATCGTGCTCTGATTTTAAGTTTGCTCTGGATAGCCGCTCCTTCTAGAACCCACACACTCCCTCACTGAAAAGGAGGCTGATGTGTTCTTAAAGGAGTCTGAGCTAACTAGGAAACTGGTTTTAATTAATGAATAGAATACTTGACTGATCAGGCGATGAGCAATTCTTCTGGCTCCGCGGTCAGAGGAAAGACACATGAGTTTATTGACAAACAAAAAAAATATACAAATGGAGGCTTCTTTCCATGTCTCCTTAGTACGTTAAGTTTGTTTTGCAGGGTTGTTTAAGAATGTTAACAAATTCTGACTGGAGCTCACTACTTACTGTACAATAAAACATGAACAAGATTTCCCCATGCTCTGCTTTCACTGAAGGTAAGATTGAAATTCTAACCAGTTTTCTGAAAAAAATAAATAAAGCAGAGTAAAATCAACCAGAACATTAAGAAAACTAACTGAATCTCTGCCCAGAGGGCGTGAAAATGCAGACACGGGAAGGAGGTTTCAGTAGCCTTTGCGGATTGTTAGACGGTGTTCACCTCAAGAAGTCGTACTGAAAAAAGGGCGAGTGACGTGAATTCGGGCACTACAGCCCACGTGACCTAGGCCACCACCTGCAGCTTAAGCAATCGTTCTTTGCAGACCCGCGGTTATGGGCTACGTGTCCCCTTCGCACTTGCAAGGATTCACAGAAAGCAACGCCACTTGCAAAATCCTAACGGTGTCAGACGTTCAGAGCAACGACTACACGTGGATTAAAGTGAAGCCAAACGTTGCCAGCCCTTCCCAAAGCAAGCGCACGGAGCGTAAATGAAGAAAGGCGATCTGAACGCAAAACCCCAGCACAACGTAAAAGAACCGACCCGTTCTTGACGAACGCCCCTGTCTTTGAGAAGCGCCCCCGAGGGGTCACGAATGTCACGACCAACACGTGCTGACTGTTTGGCAGAGGAGCCCGACTTGCAAGGCCGACTCTCTTCCTAAGAAGAACGTTTACGCCTCGGGGGACAAAGTAAAGCGCTAACAAAACATGGAGCTATGAGGCCAAGGGGTGGGCATTTCGTTTTAAGATAGAAGATTTCTGGGCTTTTTTCTTCTTTTTTTTTTGAAGAACAATCGAAAACTGTCCGACGTGGTTACCAAACATCATCTGCTTAACGTAAGGCTAACGGGAACACCCAGCTTACCTCGCGCTGAGAGGATCCGGGGCAGACAGCCTCTCGCCTACAAAACCTTTGAAGCTGATTTTGCCAATGATTTTTTGTATGTTAATAAAATCTTAGATTATTTTTTTAAATGAAATTCTAATTCCATTACGGAGCCTAATAGCAGCCGAAAGCAAATGAGGTCTGGAGAATATCTGGAATACTGGAAGACTAATGATCTACTCTCAGACTCAGCCAGGAATAAGAATTTAAGATAAAAATTCAGGACATCCATATGAAAAACAGCAAACCAAGAGGCAGCCACCAAATCCCACAGGTGTTAACCCTGAGAAAGTAGCAGAGAAATGGGAGATAGGATTTCTGAGCACATATTTTTATGGCTCGGTTCAGAAAGGAGAGAGGATTCCGACAGTATGGTGCCACAGCCAAGTGCTGAAACCATGACTGGGTTACTCCAGAAACATGCAGGAAGTCCTCAATGAAGTGGAATGGGAACAAAAATTCCTTAATAACGTGAACCCTGGAATCCGCTATATATACAGGAACAAGGTTGCCAGGCGCTGCTTTTGGAACAGCTTCCCCAAGACTGGTGAGTGAGTTCAGCTGCCCCAACAACCAACAGAAAGGGCTTGGCTGTGGGATGGAGGCAGCCCAGCTGTGCAGGGGTTTTACACCCCGGAGGCGGTGATACAGGGACTGAAGTACCAGAACTGAACTGAGAATAAGACCACTCAAACACTACTCAGTGCTGACAAAGGTGTAAAGTGTCCCATAACTGTGTGTCCATCTTCCTCGCTGCAGTGCAAGTAAGTCAGGCTAAAGAGGGGCTTCTGCGGAACGTCCTGGTGCTGTTGGTCCCAGCAGTGAAATACGCTGACCAGAAAGATCTACAGGAGACGGGCAGTTAATGGAAAGGTAGGCCAAGGCCGTCGTTGTTCATTTAACCGCCATCCAGAAGATGCCCTCAAGTTGGCAGCACATTAAGCACCCGAGGTAGTCCCCGCCGCAACGCGAAAGGAACAGCAGATATACGCGCTACGTCTACAGACGTAGGCTATCAGCTCAACGTGTAGAGGTTAACTCTCCAGCAGCAAAACTTGGCCCATGTCTGCTGAAGGAAACCTGTGAGATGCCACACACAAGTATTAACAAAGCAGACAACTAAATCCAGAAGAAATATAGAAAAACAGAAATAAAAATGAGGCATATTCTGTAGGTATGAAGTGATACATTTGAAACTGCGCTTACCCAGGCAATTATGTACCTTCACGTGCAGCCACCTGACACCACAGGAGAACAGAGGCCCCAGCTACGCACTATTTCCTCAAAGATTCACAAAGCACTGACATATCTATTCCGTGGAAGATCACCAGCAGGGGTAATTTTCAAAACATTATTTCAGGCTGAGAAAGCATTTTGAAGTCCAAAATAACAGTATTCCAAAAAACTCCAAAACCCACAACCAAAAACCCACTAAAAAAGCAAACAGAATTAAAAAAGGTTTTTCCAATATACCATAACCTGCAGCCCGTTTCCTTTAAACATTTTTCCTATTTACCTTTAAAAAAAAAGCCTTCAATTTGGATACCTCCTTGAGGAAGCAAACTAATTTATAATATTACTAAACCAGCACAAGACTTCCCATACCCCTGGAATGTGGAAAAAATATAAATAAAAATTTCAGCTTGCAGAAAGTGAAAAAGAGAAAGGTATGAAAGGCTAAATAGAGAGACGCAGAGGAAAAGCAAAACATCATTTCAGAGGGAGACGGTTTGTAGCATATCAATCCCTTTACCTGATGCTGTTACCAGGAGGCTGTCTGAATCACATGGTCTACAGGATGAAGCACTAACAGGGTTTATGGAGGAGCTACAGGCAATGGTGGTGGGAATGACAAAGGAATTTTCTGAACATGCAGGTTGGTTCAGTCCAGGGAAGTGGGAAGGCCAGGCACCCACCTGAGATGAGGCTATGGCTGGTATGGCACAGCCTGCGGGTGCCACAGATAAATCTATAGGAGGTTTTGGTGGCAGCTGAGGTGAGGACTTAGAAATAATTTCCTCATTTATTACCCTGATTCCTTGTGGTGAACTTGAAAGAGGCGAGGTCACGGTTTTGCCGTCAGTTTTTGCACTGGCATTTGGGGATCGACTGCTATCCATTAAAATTTTAAGCTGTGGGTGTGGTGGAGAAGGAGTTTGTGAAAGCCCTGGTTTTTTAGGAGGAATAGGTGGAGGATTTCCTCTGTCAATTCTTGATACACTGGGAGTCTTTAAACTCATTTTCCCGACTGGGGGGTAAGTGACAACGTCCACCGAATGCGACGTCCCCGGCCGCGATGGAGGGCCGCTCTGAGGGCTTGTGAATCTCGACAGGACTTGGGTAACGGTATTCCGAGCGACCTGTTTGGCCACTAGGTTGTCACGACTAGTAGGGGATACGTCCCTTGAGGGAGGGCTTTGGGTCGTGTTTCCGTTTTGGTCTTGATCATTCGCGTTTGCTTGGAATCTAAATCTCGCTGCTTGGATTCGCGGAGTTAGGCCCGGATGCCCAGCGGTGTTGGCAGATGGTGAATGCAAACTGTGCATAGACGAAGTGAGTGAGGAATTCTGAGCGGCGGCACTCGGTGCCGCAGGTGTGCAAAGGGGACTGCTGTTTGAAAAAGGGGAAGTGCTACTTGGTAAATCGGGGGATGAGCCTGTACTTGGTCCATTTTCCTCCATCCTGTTTGGATTCTGTGGAGGAACAGGAGTCGCGGGAGGGACAAGTTCACTAGACGAAGGCTGCCTGTCGATGACGGGCTTCACCAACGCTGCATTGGTGCACACATTCATTTTTGCATTGCCAGACGCTAGGGGGTTCACCGCAGAAGGCTTTACAGATACGGTCAAAGGCAACTTCTTAACGTTTTCTGTGCTACTGTCCATCACTACAGTCTCTGTTTGGCAGGCAACAGTTCTTGAACTCGGCTCTTCTGTTTCAACAGAAACAGAAACAAGATTCCTATCTTTACTTTTATCTTTATTTTTAAGAGAAAGATTAGCTTTACTTTCATTCTCCTTCTTTAATTGCTCGATCATTTTGATCATTTTCTCTCTCTCTTCTCTGAGGTCACTGGTATGTGCTTCCTCTCTGTGAAGTTTGGCACGCAACTGCTCCCTCTCTGTGTCAAACTCAGACAGCTGCTTTTCCATTTGAGCTTCCATTTGTGTACTCCTTTGTTTCTCAGCTGCAAGAGACTCCTCCAGTTCAGCAGCCCTTTTCTTTTCCTCTTCAAGTTTTGTCATCACTTCTTCCAGTTTCTGGGCTTCCTCTACAATTCGGCCGGACAACTGCTTACACTCTTTCACTAGCATCAATACTACATGCTTATTCTTTCCACGTTCTTCTTCGAGACGAGCGGATAGCTTTTTGTGCTCCAGCTCAAGACTCTGTAACTGAGATTTTTCCATTTCCAACTGTAAGAAAGCATAGAGAAAAATTCTCATGAACAAGAGGGAAGCATTCAACGTAACCTAGTATTAACCTGACATCGATATTTTAACCTTTGAGAGTACGCTGAGAACGAACCTGCCCGCCCCAGGAAAGTGAGCTGTGGTGTCTAACACGAGTGCCTGTGATCTTATACAGGCAAAAGACAGAGATGGACATCTCTGAAGGGCAATTCAGAAGCTAACGAAGCCCGTCTACTTTCCTCCCCTGAAAACACAGAGACTCCCCAAAGTGATTAAATGCTTGTGATTCCTGACGGAGGAGCTACCTGTTGTTCAGAAATTAGACATAAGACAGCACAGACAGTCCTCTTCTTAGTCAAGGAACCAGACACAAGCAAGAGATGAGCTTTGCAAAGAACTCTGAGCCAGGAATTCAAGATCTAGGTTTTAGGTCTTCCACAGACTGAAGGAGATTAGGGTTAAAATACACAGTTCATCCCATAATATGTGTCTTTTATCTTGTTTTAACATTCAGAAATAAGACATTCATTTCTAAGACCAACTTTTTGGCCCAGGCACAAATATCCTCCTGTACTCACTAACAGCAGAAGGTTCACTGACATCAGCGCTGTGCAAACCGTGCTAGAGGCTGGAATCACAAGTCTACCTACTGCGTGCAGGTAATGGGTAACAATGGGGTTTCCCCTCGTTCCCCTCTGAACCTGCTGAACGTGATTTTATTCAAAGACCCTGTTCTAGAAAAGCACTGGAAAGATGTGTTAACGCACCATTTTACAAAACACCTACTAGTAATAATTCCACCCAAATTGCTTCATATTTTCCCAAGCAGACTTTTACACAAGTCAACCGACAACGAAAGAAAAATTGGTTTCTTTCCTGCTGCTCCTGCCTTCACATGCTGATGCACTGGCTTCCTCTGTGGCTTCTCTGGCCGACTGATAAAACCCCAACCAACCAAACCCCCAGGAAACTGCTGAGCGTTCCTTCTCCTGCACCCTTTTTATTGGTTTAGCCTGGTGGGTTCTGCTTCACGTTTAGGTACAGATCGAGACAGAACTAACAATTCACAACGGTACCACTGCAGTGCACTTTCTACGTGGGGATTGTTTTCTGTAGAAATACTTTCTGGTACCTAAGAAAAGAAAACTTAAGTGCTCACAAACACGAAGGGTTAATTCTGGCTGCAACGGGAAACTTCCCTGCTGCTGCTATAGGAGAACATTTCACAGTGCTCAAAAGCTGGTCTAAGGGACGCTAGGGCAAACAGCAGTACACTGAAGATCTTACCTGGAAGAAACGTTTCCCTTCAACAGATGAAGGAAGGATCAGAGGTTATAGATTCAGACAACAGCGTCATGGTAAAACGATAACGCGTTTCAGAGTTTAAGACAATACGGTACCATGAATATATGTACTGTAAGCTGCAATGTGGGAAACGATGGCCACGGGGGTTGGTAAGAGGTACGGAACACCTCCTCTCTCAGTCAGTGCTTAAAATACTGCCTTGGTTCTAGATGACAACGGACAGGCAAAAAACCCGCCAGGCATTACAAATCATAGCTTTTCAGGAGCTTGTTGCTGCAGCACACTATTCCATGTCCTCTCCAGTGGGAGATGGAAATTTCTTAGCTCTGGAAGCTTTTTCCACATCACTGTAGATGCGTCTACAATTCATTTTTAACTAAACCGCGTTTAAGCCAAAGCTAACATAAATACAAGTTTTAAATAACAGTTTTGTTACTCTCCAGTTATGCCTCAGAGCAGAGTTGGAACTCATGCCATCAAGAGGTGAGTGCTAGGGGGAGGGACTCTGCCGTTGTAATAGAAATAACTCCCACCTGCTATCGCTCATTGTCCCCGGGATAATTTTTTTCCACATGGTAAGTAGAATTCAAGCAGAAGAAAAAACAGTTAAGAAGGAAGTGACACGACACAGAGAACAAACACTAAGTCCTGTATGAATTTACACTTAGAGGCGAGCGTGTGTGGCAGCCTCCCTGTATTTGTCATCACGTCACCTGGCTGAAAATTTCTCTCCCGTTTTCGTCATAAGAATGGTAACAGCACAAAGAGGTGATGGCGATATCCGTGTGATGTATATTATAGTAACAGTAGGATTTCTTCTTGAAATCACACCATTTTCATAAGAAACAGTGAACTAAGAGGAAGAAATCACTGCGGGACATTATACCTACGTTATAGATGTCATCTTGGCTTCAAACACCTCAAAACCCGTTTAGCAGCGGAGGGGTCCCACTGGGGCTTTAAAGCTTCATCCCAGGTTAACCAATACGCCCTGCACAATGCATTTCATAAAACCAAGCCCGCTCTTTCTTAAAAACAGTGCTAAAAGTATCAAAACCAAGGTGTGGCATTATCAGGCCTATGCTAAACAAACCATATGAACACCACCCCCTCTTCAGTCACGTTACTGACAGTACAGCTGCCCGTTAAGCTAACGAGCTATTATGATGACACCGTATTTAGGAATGATCCCATTCCCGGTTCGTCACATGCAGAAAAATCATTATTGTGTTCTCAACCATTTAACTGGGTTTTGGTGGGTTTTTTTCCAAAGCACCCAACAGCATCTGGATGCTTCACAAGCATTTCAAAGCAAGTGGAGCATCCAACAGCAACAGGGGAGCATCCAACAGTTGCATTTTGTTCAGAGGGACACAAAAATCATGAGAAATATATACCATTTTTAAAACTTGGAATAGGATTGTAATGAAAATGGTTTTATCAACATTTTCTATACGTTATTATTCCTACATTTTGCTTTCAGATGAGGGATTGGTTCTGTGAATTAACTGTTGTGAAATGATACCACCTTCAAATAATAACAGGTTTTAACATGTAACTGGGATGAAATCGGCTTACCATGCTATTATATTCTCTTATTTGTAAGCACGGCATATAAATAAAGAATCCCTAATACACGCATGACTTCTGTTTGATTCTAAATTGACAGGAGCAGCATTAGTTTCTCATTTTACGTTGTATCCTATGTCTCTCTCTTCCCTCCCGCCCTTCTTTCGGCTGCATCATCTTGACTGGGAAAAGCCTCGGAATATTTACACTGCGTTTTTCCTTTAGATGACAGATTCGGAACTAGCTGTAATTATTTATGAGTTTATGAACGAACTGTGACCTCCTTTTTGAGAAGCATACTACAAAGACCCAAGAGTTATTGGATGTGCCAGAAACTAGGGAAGCGCCTGAGAATAGTCTCATAGGAATTAGGGCTTCTCCTACCAAAAAGGTGGCAGGATCAGTAGCCCAAGGGAAGGGCAGCTACACCAGTGCATGCAGCCTGGACCACGAACAGGAGGAGATGGAAGCCATTGCCCGGCTGGAAAACTACGATAGGGTTGCCATCACGGCAACGGTGGGATGACGCGTACACACGGAGTGCTGCGGTGGATGGCTATAAACTCTTCCGAAGGGACAGGCAAGGAAGGAGAGGCGGTGGGGTAGCACTGCATGTCAAGGAGGGTTTCGACTGTCTAGGTGTCGATGACGGTGATGACAGGGTTGAGTGCGTGGGGGTGAGAAGCAAGGGGAAGGCCAACAAGGAAGGTATCGTGGTGGGAGTCTACTAAAGACCACCCAACCATGATGAAGAGGCTGGGAAAGCAGCTTTCTACAGTACAGTAGAGAGGAAACAGTCAAGGAGGTTCCTGAAGGGTGTGGAAGGTAACTTCCTGACACCGGTGGTGAGGGAGCCAACTAGGAAAGGCACCCCCCTGGA
This sequence comes from Rhynochetos jubatus, assembly GCA_027574665.1. Taxonomy (NCBI): domain Eukaryota; kingdom Metazoa; phylum Chordata; class Aves; order Eurypygiformes; family Rhynochetidae; genus Rhynochetos; species Rhynochetos jubatus. Next base: position 26,153,873 of record CM050652.1, on the reverse strand, counting down.
CCTGATGCTTGCAAACGGAGAAGGACAGGTGGGGCATGTGACGGTTGGAGGCCAACTTGGGCACAGCGATCATGAAATGATAGAGCTTTCAGTTCTCAGAGAAGTGAGGAGTGGGGTCAGCAGAACTGCTACCCTAGACTTTCAGAGGGCAGATTTCGGCCTGTTTAGGGGCCTGGTTGACAGAGTCCCTTGGGAGGCAGTCCTGAAGGGCAAAGGAGTCCAGGAAGGCTGGACATTCTCCAAGAAGGAAATGTTACGGGCGCAGGAGCAGGCCATCCCCATGCGCTGGAAGAGAAGCTGTCGGGGAAGACCGGCCTGGCTGAACAGAGCGCTTTGGCTAGAACTCAGGAAAGAGAGTTTACGAGCCCTCAAGAAGGGACAGGCAACTCGGGAGGACTGCAAGGATGTCATGAGGTTTTGCAGGGAGAAAACGAGAAGGGCCAAAGCCCACCTAGAGTTTAATCTGGCCTCTGGCATAAAAGGCAATAAAAAATGCTTCTATAAATATATTAACAAAGGGAGGGCTAAGGAGAACCTTCATCCTTTACTGGATGCGGACAGGAACTCCGGGACAAAGGACGCAGGCCAGACAAGTTCACAGATGACCAGATGTACTGCTGGTGAGAATCTGCTTTAAGCACGAGGTTAGACTAAATCACATCAACAGGCCTCTTCCAACCAACGTGTCTGTCTTCCTCTGAGCGTGCGTCCCAGTGCGAACTTCTCTGCCAACACGTGACAATCCGACAGCAGCTCCAGGAAAAGCCTTCAGAGAGATGGAAGAGGATGGAGCCTTAACAGCAAGCAGATGACAAGTGGGGATTAGGTGTCCGGTGTACGCTAAGCCTATGACTGACAGTCATTTGTGCGCCTCTTTCATTTTTCTACATTCTGGCACATTGTTACAACCTGCTTTTTATGATCAACAAAAACATCACCTTATTCAAAGAATACTTTTAAGGTCACTGTATTCACAGACGAGTCCCCAGGAGTAAGAGCTCAGTCTGAGCCTGTGTCAAGTCCAGTAATACGCAGAGAAAATAAACGCAGCTGTACACAGACTTCATTGCTGAATGTAAGAGTGGGGCAGCGAGGCAATCCCAAACACGAAGACAGAGACATCACACATTCAGAGAGAAGGAGGAACCACTCTTGGGGGGAGGAGGAGCAGCTGGCTCTGCATTTGCGTCACATTCGTCCAGGCTTAACTTCTTTTTTTGTGTCTTAGTAGAGTGACCCACTGTTTGTCAAACATTTCTAGAAATCCCTCAAAATACCTTCATTACCCTCTTCCACGGAGCGATCCGAGATGGAGAACTGGCAGAAAAATGTGGGACTAGGGGAAGGTAAGACACTGAATGAATGGAGGTGGTTGAGATGTCACCTGTTGCCACAAACCCAAGTAGTTGAAAAGGGTGCCCTGTCCAAACAGCTTTTCTAATTGGATTTAAAAGAGGAAGAAGTAAGTTGTGTAGAGTCCTGCACACAGCTGCTCAGCACCATGCAGTTTGTTTTCAAATCCTGTGTTGTTTAAACTTCCTCTTTGTTACAAGGAGTGAAAATGGTAGGATCACCATGACACACTTTCAAACCGGCACGTGGTTTTGCAAGTGTAGTGCTCTAAAGCTTAGCCTGAAAGCTACAGACTTCAAATGGTGTGTACTAGAGGTTTAGACAATTCTCAAGGCAAGAATCAAACTGCAAAATAAATTAACATCAAACTACTTAAAATGAAGATTTAAAGGAAAAAAAACATCCTGTATTCTTATAGGAAACAAAAGACAAGAGCATCCTTTCCCGTACATGCAGACTCATGTAGACTTTGCTAATAAACCTGGGCCAAAAGAAGGACAAAAATGGAACTCACATATGAAAACTCTGACTTTGAGACCTATTCTCAATATGTAAGCCCATCTTACGTGCACGTATCTGTCCATATACTAAAAGCCAGAGAGAGATGAAGAGTTTTGGTAGAAGAGGAGCCTTGTGGCCATGCACTGAAACAAGAAACTAATCCGGTTGTCCAGGCAGAAGTATCAGGGCCTCTCCCAACATCATTCTTCAGGCAGAATAAGCAAGCTTACTCACTCTTGTCTATGCTGAGACAATCCCCTCCCCAAAATCTCAATTTACAAAAGCATATGAAAGCCCCCAAGAAGAAGGGCTAGCTAAGTGTAAGTGTTAGTTCACTACACAGGCCGTTACACTGTTTAAGACTTAGGTATCACACATACAGCCTGGTATTAGTCTTTTTTTGACCGCGATACCTGTTTTTCTGAAAACACTTTTAGCGACTTGCTATATCCGACAACATTTTAACACTCACAATGATAACTAAGTTAGACAAAGATGCAGATTTAAAAAGTGGCATGAAAGAACAAATCAGGAGAGGAAAGAGCTAGAAAAGTTGGTAGCAGGATACCTTCTTTTGTCTGTTTTCAGCAGCAGCCAACTGAGCCGACATTCTTTCTTGCATTTTCCTGCAGTGAGCCATAACCGCTTCTAAAATGGACAGAGGGTTCATGCATATTGGCTTCTTTTCTTTCTCACCAGCACCTGCCTCGAAGTCTCTCTGAAGAGCCAGAAATGGGTCACTCAGATTAAATCTTCCATATCGCTCCTGGATAAAAACCTCTTTGCGCCGAGCCTAACAAAAAACCCAAACAGACAAAGAAATCAAGCTAAATGCATTCTGTGGAGTACATCCACACATAGAAGAGACCTGAACCACAGGGAAAGTTATGTTAGTTATGTATGGGGTTTAAGTATTTTCTTTAGGTATTCGTTTACAGTCTCTAAAGGTAACAGGTATGTTGCACACAGATTTCATTATAGTCAATATCATTCATTATATTAAACAACCTTTCCCCTTCTCAATTCAATACGGAAATATCAACGTGGAGCAGTTTCAGACGTATCACAGAAATAACATCTTACACATCGGCTGATACACAGACAGGAAAGGGAAGAAAAACATTCTAAAAACAAAGGTTTCTATTTCTCTACTAAAATGATGCTAGCACAATGTATAAAAGCATGCTTTGTGTGTTTACTGCAGTACCAAAAGAAGTATTTTTCAAATAAAACACCTGATGGTATGTTTACCCACACAGAGCTTTTCATAAGAGCAGACAAGCAGAGCGCAACAGTAACACCAAGGCTTTTGTGACATCAAGACACTTCTCCCATCTCTGTTCAGGGAGTACTTCAGGATCATATGTTTCTCCGTACCATTATTTTAAAACATAATTATATTTCCAAACTACAATACAACACACTATTGTCGTAACAAAAAATATTACACAATAAAGATCAGAGATAGCTTTGCCTGACAAGCCTCTGGTTCTTCAGCCCAACGTGAAAATGAGGTAACGAATTTTTATACATTACGTTAATGCACAAAGGCCACAGGTAAGTACTGACCCCCGACAGCCTTCACAGACAATAATCTCAGGCTTAAGACCCATCTAATTTGTGAGGGGAAAAGAAAACACAAACCAACCGACCAAAAACCGCCCAGAAAGATTCAATGATTTCTAAAATTCTGCTGTGGTGTTTCTGTGCCCGCACGTGTAACAGAAAGCAGAAGGAAGAGAGCCAAACCATTATAGCACCGATTTTGAAAGAAATGAAGGCTTGTTACCTTAAAAATTAACAGTGACCAGAGAATTACGTCTCAAACAATCAGAAAAAAACCCCACAGTGCACAGAAACACCATCAGAAAGAGGAATCCCTCCAAAAATGGATAACACCTCGATCTGTGATCTGGCTCAAATTCAGTTTTGAAGAGGAAGAAAAAGCCAATTCTGAGACACAAAAGCGGAGGAACAGGCCTGATGGTCACCAAACGGGTTCGTAGATAATCTGGAAAGCTTCAAGTTAAAATTGTAACGCATGAAAAGGTCGTAAACGGTAACACACATTTCAGGGCATGAAAAAGCAAAGAAGAACATAAGAACTAGGTTAGAAAATCTCTCCAGAGACTAATTACAAACGACATACCTTCGTGAATACCCAACTGTTTTCTATATAGTCTACAAACTTGAAATGCTGTGGGGGATTAAAAGGTGAAAGAGAATTTGACTGCAACAGAAATACGTGTGCCTACATATTCTGATGCTTGAAATACTTTTAGTCTGTTTTCCAATCTGACAGTATAAATAGAACCTGAAAATATTTATTTAAAAAGCAGGCCTTTGGGGCATAACTTCAGAAAAAGCTTAGAGTTCATTCAGCCCTGAAGTCGTTAGGCGTATGAGGCCAGGTAGCGCTTGGTTGAGGAGACAAAAACAAGCAGACAGAACCTAGTCAGTTTTTATAAATTGCCTTACAAATAACCCCTAATTAGCCTAATTATTTTAATCCCTTATTTTTTAACATAAAATGGCTAGTTCCAGAGGTAATGAGGTAACACTACGAAGCCAGGTGGGGAAGGGCTGTATTTGTAGCTCCTGGTTCTATCTACTGAAGTTAGAGGACAGCACGCAGCCTAGGAATTCAACCTCCACGTAAAGCAAAAGAGCAAAACCAAACACCTGGCCCTAAATGGATTAAAGTGCTAAACACCCACACAAGACGAGAAAGCCAAGCAGGTTAAGAAATTCAGCGGAGATGGATGGCATTAAGAACTCAAGTGGCTCCAGGAAAATCTGCGAGCTCAAGACTGCGAAAAAGCCACGTGGTTTGGGATGGCAGACCCTGTGGGGCTGAAGCCGTCACTGCGTAGCCTCAAGCGCAGGGTAAAACGGGCTGGCGACTCGCAAACCATGGACAGCAGTCGTCTCGGGATGCCTCCAACTCAGAACGCAGATAAATGGAAAATACTAAACCAAATGTTTCCAGGTTTCCATACATGGACTGAAAATAGAAAATAAGATGACAGGATGAGGGTGCATGATTTCAAACGAAAACACCAGTACGGGAGATAAAGCAGAAGCTTGGTAGAAGGGAAACAATGAGTAGTTCCCTAAAACTCAGGCACAAAGTGGCAGGCTGACAAGCTATGCTTGCGGTTTTTCACAGGATTCCTCCAGCCCCTAAGGAATACTTCTGTCCCTTTGCAAGTCACCAAAGTACATCAGATGGGAGAAACAGAATTACTAGAATCAGAAAATTTTCTGCTCTTACATCATCTTTCAGCACTGAATTTCAAGTCGTAAGAGCCAGTAGCAATACCAAGATATCTGGTTTTTATGACGTTCATTATCTGGGGAATTTACAGTCTCAATGTTATACAGGTAATTAATCCTTTAAAATAGTCTCTGCGTAACTTGGTGGCTGTGCTAAAACCGCATTGTCAGTGTCTCATACCTTAACTTCAATTGCACAGCGATTTATACAGAAAATAACATTTCAAATGCTGATTTGTGGATAATTAACTGAATGCATTTTCAAACAGGAAGTTTTCAAAAGCAGACAGAATATGAACCCGCTACAGGAGGTAATCAGGCCTGCTGCGTGGCGAAAGGTGCTATATGAACTTATGGACCATCAGCTTTATTTTCCTGTCCATACCCCTTTGCACAGAGACCAGTCTTTTAATGGAAAAGCTGACACTGAAAGTATTTAAAAGTATAAAAAACATGCCCATGGGAAACAATACTTTTTGCAGCCTCTGCCTGTGGTACACAAAATTGTGACTTAAGCTAAATCCTCCAGCAGGTCACTGCGAATGAAAACTGAGTAAGCACACACAAACCAAGAGAAAATACCTAAAAACAAAGAAAAACACCTTTAAATAGTTAATACATGAAATTCACTCCTGTTGAATTTAAGTGAAAGCTTAAGCTTATTTACAACAGCTTTTGAATTCAGTCCAACAAGAATATCACATTTATACAGAGCTTTTAAATCTTTACACTCAACAAGGAGGCTAAAATAAGAGTGCAACTACTACTTAAAGAGAGCAAAAACCCAGTTTCTGTATGGACAGGTTGGTCTGTAGCAGTGTTAGATCAAGGATGGACTATGAGTTCATGCTGAAAAAAATACAGTAGAACTGACAAACACCTTCAGAGAGGAGTGAAAGACCATCAGAAGGTACTACATGGCTTCTCTTCAAGGAAGAGCTAAGTAGAAACAGGATTTTTCAGTGTGAAACAGAGACGACCAGGGAGAAACATGCTAGAGGTCTGCAGACCGACAAGACAAGTAGCAATCGTCCCGTGATCCAATGAGGGAAATTTGAGCTGGATGCAAATCCTTCTCACTGAGATCAGATAAGCACCGGAGCGTGTTGCCCAGGGAAAACATATAACCTCTGTCACTGGGAGATTTCCAAAACTAAATTGGATAAGGCCATCAGCAACCCGATCCACGCTTAACGTTAGTCCTGCTTCAAGCAGAAGATTGGACTGAACGGTACCTCAAGGTGCTTTCCAACCTAAATTACTCTGTGATTAGTGATTCCTTCTAGGACTGTTATTGTTTACCTTGTACACGCTAGCACTCTTCTCAAGTAACAAATGCCAGAAGTGAGGTCTCAGAGGAAGGAAAAAAACCCCAAATACTTATTGGTGGGACAGGTCTTATGTCTTGCTTTGGATCATGAAAATATTTTTATGACTTAGAACCCTTCGTCTGTGGTATTTTCAAAAATTAAAAAAAAAAAAAAATCAGGGATTACGCAGCTGTGCGGCACTAGGGAAAGGCTTATTCTCCAGTTGTTCCTTCTAGGTCTGCAGCCAACAAGAATCTGGAGGGTCAGGCTGTAAGATAAACTGCTTCTTTTATTACTCTCGCAGGCAGCCTGCCTCCTGCCACATACAGCAAGACACCTCATTCACCCCTACACCGACTTTTTTCACACTGTTCCAGTCACCTCTGCGCATCTATCTGCCAGCTCCCTCCTGCACGCTCCCATCCCTCAAGCCGACCCTTTGCAGTCACTGAACCCGTTGATCTACTGGCAGAGGAGGTGTGCAGGGAGAGGAACAAGGGAGTGGAGGTGTCTGGATGATGGGCTGTGGGAAAGCTGCAAATCCAGTATGAGAACCGGCCTGCAGTTTCTTATGTTCCACTTCAGAAGGCAAGAAAATAAAAACCTGTGTTCAGTGACCAAACTGAGACTTACGAAGTCTAATTAGATTTCCCGCCCGTTTTTGAACCAAGGATGTAAGGGGGCAGGGAGACATTCAAATAGTATCCATCTAACTGTGGACTTGAAGCTAAAAGTGTAAAGAAAAGCAAGGAAAAAAAAATAGGACCAATTAATGTATAAAACCAAAATAAACCCAATAACAAACACTGGGAAATGAGTCACGTAATGTAAATTGCATTGGTAGTTTTCTTTCGGTAACAATCCACGGTGAGAGCGGCTGCACACATTTGCTGAAATGAGTTTTCACAACCAGCTTACACAATCAGTACCCAAACATATAAGCAACAGTATTTTTAAGGTTAATACTGCGTTTTTCTCCCAATGTATCTCAGAGTTTCCTCTTCATTTACCTGCCAAGTTAAGAGCTCAGCAAGTCCAAGTCTTCCATGCAGCACTTGATGATAAACATCAAAAACAGGACTGCATGTCCTACACTGCTGTGGAACAATGGAACTGAATTAAAGCTGCCCAAGAACTCTTAAACAAAATTTCCTTCCTTTCAAGAGCGTTTGTTCCCCTGATTAATTTCCTTTTCCACATAAAACAGAACGGTTTCAACACACGTTGATAGGTTCATATTGATAGTTCCTCTTGACATATGTGTTAGGGAGTGGTACAAAGTTTTCTAAAACTAACCAGCACAGAAAAGGAGGCAGTAAAAGCTTCTTTTATGCATTATGTTATAGATGAGGGTGAGTCCTTAATTCTAAATAAAATGGAAAGGATAATAGATTTTTTTAAAAAGAGAAAGGTGGTTGAAGGAGACCCTGTTTCTAAATCTTATTCAGTGCCACTATACAGTGTCTTGAAATCACAGAATGGTTTGGCTTGGAAGGGACCTTAAAGGCCATCCAGTTCCAACCCCCTGCCATGGGCAGGGACACCCTCCACTAGACCAGGTTGCTCAAAGCCTCATCCAGCCTGGCCTTGAACACTTCCAGGGATGGGGTGTCCACAGCTTCTCTGGGCAGCCTGTGCCAGTGCCTCACCACCCTCTCCGGGAAGACTTCCTGATATCTAAATGATTTGCTGGAGCTATTCAGTTAAGCAGAACAGAACTGTCAGTGAGTATATATACTCACAATAAAAGCAGTACTTTCATAGATCCCTGTGAAATACCAGAGTGGGTGATGTCTCACTGTGATTAAGAATGACTCTTTAAAGAATGCCAGCATTTCTGTTACACTGTAGGGTTTGGGGGCTCTGTTTGTTGGCTTTTTTTGATTATTGTTTTTTAAATGCAGACGTAAATGCATGTTTTCAAAGCATCGCACGAGACGTTACTTCCATAAGTTTTACAGAACAAACTAAAAATGAAGACATAAACGTCAGTGCTGAAGAAATGGTACCCTGCAGCATGACTGCTGTCACCGAACACATGATGCTCAATTTTGCCTTACAGTCCCAACTACAGCATAAACTCCTTTCTTCGGCGCTGTGACAGCGCATGCCTATGCGAAGTCTACAGGTGCATTAGCTTTTAACGAACTCAGTTTTGTATGAAAAATATTTGACCAGTGTATTCCAGCTGTCTGTTTCCATGTTGAGTGTCAAGCGGCATAAGACAAAACCTTTTGTGCACACTTTAAGGATGAAAAAACCGGAAACTCTCTGAAGACTGGTGATCGTAACAGGCTGCTAGTTCAAAAAGGGTGAAAACCATAGAAAGAATTGAGAAACAGGAGGATGCAGTCAGCAAGTTAAACAAAACCAACAGGGTTGATGATGCTCTGACAGACCTATTTGTTTCATGCTATAAAAATGCTCTTTAGAGATGACGGATCAGTATCATGAAGTAATTAAAATCTTTTGCTTGAGGTACTAATAAGGAAAAGAAAATATAGCTGGTTAGTAACTTTTCACGTAAGGCGCGCAAACTCTCAAGAATTCAAAACTATCTTAGAGCAGAGTCTCCTACCAGGCGGAAGCCATGCAAATCTACCAGTGAAACTCGTTACACTGAGGTAGGCTGCGTGACAGTGGAGATCTAATATTATTTCCTAGAAAAGTTATCCCAAGCATGAACCATTAAAATAAGAGTAACAACAAAAAGTTGCGTTATTCTCTCATTCACAACCACCCATAGAACTTTTCCAAAACCCTGTAATTCACAAATTGTCCCTTTCTCTCAGAATCACACAGCTTCAAACCCAAGCTTTTAAAAAGCAGTTTTCAAGGTAAAAAGAAAGCTCTGCCTGTAAGACTGCTGTTTTACAAGGCTATCCTCAGCAACCTACACTTAAGAAGACATAAACCCCCATCATTTTAAGGCATAAAAGGTCAGATATTACCTAGGAGTTGATGAAAATAACAGCAAACCAAATTTTCACGCCAAGTATCCAAATATTTAAGCAGCTTGCAAAAAGCTGGACAGTGTCCTCGTCTACACTAAAAAGCAGACTTAACAAAAGTACAGCGTGCCTAACAATGAATTCAAATCTTTTTGTGTAAGGACAGCAAACATTCAATTAACACTCTAACTATCCTGGCCTACAGTGTAACAGAAAGGACTGAAGAAGAATTTTATAACTAAGATAATGATCAAGCCTGAATTTCCTCTGGGGTCTGACTCATAAGAAGAGACTATCACCCAATAGCACCAGTTTGCTACCCTAAGTAGCACAGCCTCCTTCCCTTACTTCCTGTTACCTGACAAAAACCTCCATGAAAGACAGAGGTACAGACAGGACAGACTGACATATGCTTCCCATTCTTCATATTAATTTTTTCCCTTACAGAAATGAAAATCCACTATTTTTGAGGTTGCAGATTTAAAAATGAAAAGGCCGTATTACGAAGCTCCTGTCAGTTACTAGCAGATCAGCACCAACACGAAAAGGCAATACAGTCAATATAAAATATTCTTTCCTTCTTACAGACGTAAAAGGTGAAACTCAGGCCCTGCACTGAGCTCCTAAATGAGGCAGGAGAAAAAGCTCAAGTCACGAACCAACATGTGTTTTTCATCGAGAAGAGACAGCCAGATGTTCTATATAAAGACGACATTAGACCTATTTTATGACAGCTTTGTTGTCTGATGGCTAAATGTTTGAAAATTATAGGCCAATATTTTGTAAGGAAGTATCACTGTTCGATGCCCTGATTGTCTAACCGCCCAGACATTTATTTCTGAAAATAATACGGATTTTCACAGCGATAATGAGTCTCAATGGATAGAAGAGATTTGTGCTTTCTGGTTGCTTTAAATAACCATTTGTCATCTAGACTTTTTTGCATGTTCAAATTTATAGCTCAAATTCATGCAAATCAATTCATAATTCTTTGCAGGAAAATCTGTCAGCCATTCTTCTGAAGTACTGAGGGAAATCTGACTTCACCTCTAACCAAAAAAGCACTTGAACCTCCATGCTTAGCAGTTAAAATGTTTCCTCAGCTCGGTAACAGACAAATTACACGAAAGGCAAGAAAGAACAACTTTAACTCAATCAATCTATGTTTCTTTTTCATTTACAGCATTTAGGTTTCCGTATTTTCAATCCATCAAAATTTACAGTACAAGCCCATATTACTGCATGGCAATTACATGACTACCAAACTTTAATTATTTGAATGAAAAGGTATGCCAGTTACGAGTTTAGAGTGCATTCGTCAGGCACAGTCAAGACGGGTTCACAAAGTGCTGTTTGACTGACCCAATACCCTTCTACGGGAAGGTCACCTGCCTAGTGGCTGAAGGGAAGGCGGTCATGTCGTTCTTCTAGATTTTAGTCAGGCTGTTGATGCCGGCCCTCGCAGCATCCTCCTGGGCAAGTTGTCCGACCATGGGATTAGCGAGTTGACAGTGTGCTGGGGGAAGAACTGGCTGAAGGGCAGAGTTCAAAGGGTTCTAGTGACTGGAGCTGCGTCCGCCTGGCGACCAGTCACCAGCGGTGTTCCTCAGGGTTCAACTGCAGCACCCATTCTGTTCCATATATCCATCAACGATCCGAATGCAGGAGTTGAAGGCACCAACAGCAAGTTTGCCGAGGATACCAAACTGGGAGGTGCAGTTGATTCTCTTCAGGGACAAGTTGCCTTGCAGAGGGATCTAGGGAGCTCTGAGCACTGGACAGTGATTAACAGGATGAAGTTTAACAAAAAAATGCCAGATTCTGCACCTAGGATAGAGTACCATTAGGTGTGAGTATAAACCGGGAGAGGAGTGGCTGGGGAGCAGCTCTGTAGAAGGGATCTGAGGGTGCTGGGTGACAGAGGAGGTTTAGACTGGCCGTTAGGAAGCATTTCATTACCGAGGGGGTGGTCAAACACTGGAACAGGCTTCCTAGAGAGGTGGGCAATGGCCCAAGCCCATCAGTGTTTAAGAGGCATTTGGACAATGCCCCTAACAACATGCCTTAACTTTTGGTCAGCCCTGAACTGGTCAGATCACTGGACAGGGTGATCGTTGTAGGTCCCTTCCATCTGAAACAGGCTAGTCTATTCTATCAACAATATAGATTTATTTGAGGTATAGTAAGAGAATTCAATGTTTTCAAATGATTCCAAATATTCACTGGGAACGTAAATTGTGAGAGTAACATGTATTACCCCCCAAGAAGAGTTTTACTCTTGCTACTACCTCTAGTGAAGAAGTTAAATGAACAAACAGATTTAAATAAATACATTGGATTTCTAGAATGCAACATTTTAAAGCAAACAGAATACTCATCCACATCGTATATTTTGGATTTTATTAAAACTTTAAAGCAATTTTCCAGCTAGGACTCTCTTTACAGATACCATTACGTAGAAGTTACCAATTTTAAAATGGTTGTATAACAGCTTTTATTTCCAGAATATCTAGCTAAAATTTTACTCTGCTATTTCAGAGAGAACTTACTATAATCACTGTTGCTCTGTTTCTCAATTTTTCCATTTATTCGTACAAATGGAACGCTGGCTTTTATAAGAGACCTAGCGCTCAGTATTTTTAGTGCACTGCCAGAGCTTTTAAGACAGACGCCTCTCATGGAGAACTGCAGGTAGAAAGAGCTATCCATCCGTCAGAACAGCATCAAAACGGAGTGGAAGGGAGAAAAGCATGGGAACACATACACCCAGCAATAACCAAAGCAATTGCTGCTATGTGAGTATTTTCGCAGGTGTTGAATTTGAAAAGGGCCCCAGTCAAATCTCTTATCTTATTCATTTTTTTTTAATAAATTACTATCATAATTTCTTTGGAAGAACCAACAACAAACCTCAGACATTTTTTCTTCAGCAACTATCTTAAGCATGCAAGGTCATTTTGGGTCATGCAACAAAAGGTATTTTCTTACACTGTAACTAGTCACCCAATTCTTTGAAGTCCACACAGACATTTACTGGAATAGTGTTAGTTTCTTGAATCGTTTGCCAATAAACGTGTACTAAAACATGTCAAGTAATTTACAAAAAAAAAAAAAAAATTGGCTGACATTATAAAACCCCAACACCCCAACCCCAAAAACCCAATACATAAACCCTGATCCAGATGGGGGAGTGGAGGGCAACGTGGAATAAATCGAAATTTGAATAGTCTTTAAGGTTGTGTCTTTGTGTCTAACAACACTTTTTTAATTAGGTGAGCAAGAACGTGCGGCATTACCTTAAAACTGATACAGAAAGCATTCCAAACTAGGCACTGAGAAGCCATTTCATCTACTAACCTCTCTCAGGTTTATTCATACTTCACAGTTTTCTCACAATCAAACTTAAATATCTTGCAATAGTGGAACAGTACTTTTTGACAGCCATGTTCAGAAAATTCCAATAAACTAACATTAGGAAAATGAAAGCTTTAATCATAACCAGAATCACCAGATAGGTAAAGACAAACTATGCTTAACAGCAGAGAAAACGCGTGCGCAACCATGACTGAAGTCAGTAAATCAAAAGCAGTGATCAGACACAAACTGCAGATCATCACCTCCCAAAAATTCAGTAGGAGTTAAATTCTTGCAAAAAAAATGGCAAAAACCAACAACGCAAACAAGGCGTCACCTGACTTCCTTTTCGTGGTTCCCTTCTGCCACCAAGGCCAACAACGGCCATCGTACTGTCTACAACAATAACCTTCTGTTACACGCAGTTTAGCATCTTCTGCTCCTCCTCCTACCTAATCACCATTTTCCAAAGACACCTGCTACCGAACAGGCTGTCTTACTGGCTGCCAGAAACCTCTGAAGCTGCCTTCCGTGCCTCTTCGCTCCGTTCTTTGGCCCGAGGGCGCCAGGGCATTCCGCGGTATAGACGTTCCGATTTGCGTTTTAAATTGGCAACGCTTCAGTACAATTACTGAAGGTAAGGGTCTTCGTAATTCACAGGGGGGTGTCGTTCCCTCTGACAGATTACACTTAATATACATGTAATTTTTCTGCCTATCAGTCAATTTGAGAGCAATTAAACTGTTTGGATTCATTACCTTTTTCCTGATAGCTCCCAGGTTTCTTCCCCTCTAACCCCAGAGTCCATTCTGGAAGTCTTGTAGTACAATTCTTGTTGATTTAGTGCAGTAGTTCGTGATAAAAACTTTATCCATACACAGCTGACAATCATGGTGTTGGTAGTAATTCTGTTTTAACAGGTACCTTACAGAGCACAGGCAAACCCACGTACTACCCCATCACAAGATGCAGAAGACAATAAATAACATAAAAAGGATGTGAAATCTCTTAACTGATAAATCAAGTTTTCTGAACTGAAAATCTCAACCTGCAGTAGGGTAAGTCTGCCTCGGCCAAGTGCAGGGAGCTCTTTGGCTGGACAAAACTAACTAACTGGGAAGCAGACAGGTCAAATCAGGCAAGTAGCGCTTGCGAGTATCTCCAACTCTCCTTCCAAATACTGCCCTTAATATTTATCCAATTTTCTTTTTTGGAACAGCTTATTCATTAATGAAAATTCAGAGCCAGGCATGAAAGGTTCCACGCTCCATAGTTATTCCAGTATCATTCTTGGCTACTCACCAAACAGCTAACATTGTTGTGTAGTATACTGTCATGATAAACCGTGATACACTCAGGTTTGTGGTTTGGTTGGTTGGTTTTGTTTGTTTATTAATATTGTTTCATCTTGCCGTTCTTTAAGTGTACATGAAAAGTGGTACAGACGTATGTACACACCACTTACCATCAAAAGAGTTCATGTTTTCAATGAGATTAAAAAGAAAATGATACTGTTTGGTGCTTAATCACTGTCAGCCAAATTTATTAACAGTTTATTAATAATAGCCTTCCACAATGCACAGCTTGGAACGTGAAATCAAACTAGCTTGAGCAGAAAATGCATTCTGCCCTTTGGGGAGAAAGCGACTCCAGAAGAGCATTTTACAACGACCCATCTGGCAATTTCACAAGCAAGGTCCATCTGTCTTCAGTTCAAGAATGATCATAATGGTAGAAAACACTGGGGAATTTCTAGTTTTAGAAAGTAAACATGGGGATATAAAGGAGTTTGTGTTTTGGTTTTCTTTTTTTTTTTAATCTAGACCAAATCAACTCAGATTTCCTACTACATTTACACAAACAGCCTAGAGAAGGGCATTTGCAGCGAGTATGCCAACATTAGCAGGGAGCGCAGCACAGCAAGGACAAGTTTGTAGAGCAGCACAGTCTGCACTGGGGACGCGACTATGGTCCTGCCATTTGGAAGGAGGCGTTACTGAAGGCCAGCTCTGCTCTCCACTCAGTTTACCCAGTCTGAGAGTGGTCTGTGTGGCAAAGCAAAGCAAAGTTAGGTGGGCACGATGGGGAGAGTTTCCTTCAAAGTGCGCTCTTGGTCCGAATGCTAAGGTAGGTTCTCTGAAGTACTTCACTCACACACACATATTATATACACAAAAAGTGGCCTCTACCATAATGAACCCCAACATCTTACAAGCTACCCATATCACCACAACTTTCTAATATAATGTTAGTAGAAAGAAGCATTTTTTTCTTTTTCTAAAATGCAGGACTTTGCGAAACAACAGATTACAGATTACAGATACTTTTAGAAAAAAATGGAGCAGCGTTTTGAAGTAATGTTGGGTATAACCCTTACAGCCTTGGAAACGGAGTGTCTTTTCATTGCAGCTAGTGATTTAAGAAATTTCTGAAACAGTCCGCTCACCTCAAAACAAATCATCCTTCTAAAAATGTATTACAAGTTTTTTGTTTAAGGCTTGCTTTGAACTACTGAATTTCTCATGGAATTGAATACTTGTATCCTAGTAGTTCTAAAATGATTAACGGGAGAGCTGAAACCTGAAAACTGGCATTTGACATAATATACGTAATCTGTTTAAAAAAGCCCTTGTGTAATCCACGCAGTAATCACTATACTTCCCAAAAGCTGTTTAGCCTTATTTTAAAATCTTGCCTTTTTAGACTGGAAGCTTTTTATGGTAAAGCTAATAGAATGGGTTATTGAACTGAAATGTGGCTATGAGGTATTATTACATGATGCATTAAATTTCTGTCTTTTGACCTACCTATTTCATTACATTAATATCCACACCTTCATTACAAAATTCAACCACTGCTCTTCAAGGGCCTTGCTGGGGAGGGGTCAGAAATTACCTTATATGGATTTTTTTTTTACTCAGATGTAATACATAAAGTATGATTCGTTTCCAGCTCTATTGATGCCTGTCAAAATGTTTAGATTCAGGGAGGTAGACTGTACTAACGATTTGGACAGAACTATCTCCCACAGCAGGGACTTTTTCTTCTCATCTTACAAACTTAGCCTAGCTTAAACTCTCTGGTCAGCCAAATTAACAGGCTGATTTTCCCTAACGCTGTATTCTACGGTTCATATACAGTGCTCAACAACATACACCACAAATCTCTGCCCTTCCTTCAACTAAGCATGACTTTTCTGACACTACCTATTTCTGAAATGTTTAGCATTTTGTCAGATTTTGCAGAAACTGGCTAAAAGATTCAACAGACAGTCAGACATTGGTACAAGCACATACACAGAAGATGAGCTTTCCTGCCGTAGGAAGTTAGGGTAAGAGCTGAATACAGTAGGGCTGTGCACCACTGAAGAAACACCTACAACCAAATTCACTTTGCCACTCTCGTACTGCCCTCCTGACCCGGGCACCGCATACACATAATCTGTTGGTATGAAGCTCCCTTAAGCTCAGAGAAAAGACATTGCTCCACAGCAGTGTCATTGATATTATAGTCGGTTTTAATTCAACAAAATTATAACCATTGTTGGTACTGCAATATTTTAGCAATTTTTTTTAATTTCCTTGTTAATTTTTCCCACAGTCCAAAGACGTTTTGCTAAATCCATGCAGTGTGGTATAGTAAAGGATATAGTATGATAAGAATTTGATTTTTTTCACCTTAATCAATGCATACAATAGAAGCAAGTATAATACAAATTTTCATTTTATCATTCATCACCTAATGAAATTTTCACAGGCAAATAAAATTATTAAAAAAATTTTTAAACATTCCCAACTAAATATGGCTTCAAAATTTTAGATGAAAAATAAGCTACTAATGATTTAACCTTAGGAAAGAATCACCACTAAAAGCAGTATTTAGTACTTGTAATTCCATGCTTGACAGCTAACACCAGCACTTCAATTCATCATATGAGGGTCAATGCACTTAAAAAAAATCCTCTAGAAAGCAGGCAGATATAACCACCATGTTACAGCTGAAGGAAAAAAACAAAAAACCAAAACCACCCAGCACATGAATGCTGTATTTGAGATCACGGTTGTGGGAGGCCAGACCTGTGCTGTGATTATGTGGCCACATTACCTCTCGGAATATATTATCTCCTTATTACAGGCAGACAGTTTATTTGGATAATTAAGACAGATGGAGGCAGCAGCTATAGTTATCTCCCTTCTTTTTTAACTATATGCATTCCCAACAGCAATTAAACAGCATGTTATTTCTCATTAATGAAATAACTTTACTGATTTAAATGTTAATCTGAATTTAATTTTAATTGCAGAGCAACCCTGATCATGGAGCTACTAAAATAAAAGAAATTACAGATTCTAAAAGAACCATCTTAAGTCGTTTGGTGTAGTAGTTACATAAAATCAGAGTGCTAAAGAGAAAGATTTACCTGAAGATTGCCTCCTTTGAGGTGAACCCTGATGCTGCTCTCCACAGCAAATTAACTGTTCACTTGGAGAATAAATCTGGAAATTTGACCCTAAGTGTGACAAAAGTATGCTCTTTCAAGGCTATTGGTCCTCACAGGGCTGCGCCTGTCCAGCGACTTAAATTGCTCTGGTTGAGAATTACTGCAACTTTCTCAAATCTGAATTTCTCCAACTTCCAAATTCCAGACAGCCAATGTTCCCCAGAAAAGGATGTTCAGATAGAGATTAAGTCAGCAAAAACTGAGAGTTCTGTATTGTACAAATCAGAGTATGCTATAACAAATATATAATATGCTAAATTAAAAAAACAAACAAACAAACAAAAACCCAACTCTGATTTCTCTGGTTATAAACTACTTTTATACAAGTAGTTAGTAGTTAATACTACACCAACCTACTTTTACAGCAACAGCAGGAGACAATGACCCAGACAGATAAAGTTTCGGTCACCGAAGCAGGAAGCAACAGCCCTTTTTCAGAAATCGTAATGCTGTGTCCTTATGTATCTGCAGTAGTTCATGTTATAAACACCAACATGTTGTGAAAACACTGCAGTATACAGATGTCACCCGCATCTTTATGAATGCCCTTTGGATTTGAAGCTTTGTTTTTGTTTCAAAAGCAGACTTCAAGGTGTCAAAACTTTACACAAAATACAATGGAAACTCTACAATACATTACGCACAAGGATGCAATAGAGTTACCCGTTGAACGGGACACCTTGGGACTGGTTCTCTCTAACGTATCATGTGGCACAAATTCGAGTGCCTTAATAAAAATCTATTACATCAACACTATTAACTGTACTAACTAAACTTATCTTCCCACCCCCGTTTCCTGGGATGACTAGTTAATTTAACAACATTTCTTCCCATAACCCCAAACTACTGGCCTTTCTCACTTTTAATTTTTAATTTTTTTTTTTATTTACGCCGAATGGACACTCTGCACTGGAACAATACCCAGCGGACAGACTTAAAATTCATTACTTTAATCTTGTCAAAGCAGGGTAACAAGCTCTGAAGCCTTTCTTCTTTATTCTCACTGGACTGCACCTTTTTGAAACTCAGCTTTGCATAAGCATAAAAAGCTCTGCAACATCTTGGAAGCGCTAAACGAGGAGTTAGGGGCCATATTCTCTGATGGCTACTAGCACCAAGAGAAGTTAAAGTCATACAATAAAATTAGTTTTATGACACAATGAACACATTGTAAATGAACAGCCAGAAGACAAGCATCTGAAGACAATACCATTCTGAAATCCAAGGGCATTGTCTCCCGGCCAGAAAAGCAATATTACAGCAGTACTAACTGATACAGGCTATCATTTTGGAGTTTAATTTCTTCCACTGACACCTCAAACTGCGCATAATTTTACAGCTATTTTTAAATAAGAGAACAAAAAAAACCCAGAAGTCCCAAAACCATAACACATTCAGAACATTATTTTAGATTTCCACTAGCTATTAAGTAGTAGAGTTTGCTCCATGTATAGGACTGAGGCTCAATCCACAAAACCAAAGACATCATCAGTGTTTTCTGCTTAATCCATCAGAACCCGCACAGTCAAATGACACTTTCACAATATATCAAAAAGCACTAAACTCTCTTCCTGAAAAGCAGATTTCTAAAGTAAGTAAGAAGAATTCATTTAAAACAAGATTTTAAAAGCGATTTAAGTGAGAGCACCGTAATACATATACACACACTATGAACATGGCATAGAAAACAAAGAGAACAAAAGCACTAAGACGCAAGTTCCAACTCCGTATCTTATCCAAAAATACAGCTCCTTCTCCCTAGTTCTCAGCCTTTAACTCTGTCAGAAATCTCTGTTTCATTCCACCAGGGAATACTGTGGGTAAGATGTGGATTGTGATGACATGACATGTACGCCAAGAGAAAAAACGTTTGGCACTGACAACCATGCTCCTTGTAAGGGTCAGCCTGAAAAGAAATCCTACCTGTGGATGTTGAAGCTAGGTGTGGGGTTGTTTTATGTAACTGGCTTTACAGACAGCAAAACCAATCGGATCTGTCTCAGATCTTCAGTAAAGCACATGACGTGGCTTCACACAAAACTGGTGACGTGGGTAACCAGAGAGATCAGTCTAAGAATTTATGCAGTGGGAAAAGGACAAATTAACAGACGCATCCAACAGGTCCTGTTAGAATGAGAAACTTCATGCTAGGTGCACATTAAGAGTCATACTAAGCGAGTCGGTCTTTAATTATACTCAGTATCACCAGCTCTTTTGTGAGCAGGCAAGACTGAGTCACTTTAACGCCAAAACTTTCCATGAGGGGTATTTCCAATGGATACATAAGTACTATAATACCGGGTTTGCATGGCAAGGCCTCGGTATCAGGGTGGGGCTACAGGGGTGGCTTCTGTGAGAAGCTTCCCTGTGTCCAGCAGAGTCAATGCCAGCCGGCTCCAAGACAGACCCAACCGCTGGCCAAGTCAAGCCCATCAGCAACAGTCGTAGCGCCTCTGGGATCACACGTTCAAGAAGGGAGGAGCGGGGGGGAAACGGAGAGGGGAATTTGCAGCAGAGAGAGAGCAAGATGTGAGAGCAACAGCTCTGCAGACACCAAGGTCAGTGAAGAAGAGGGAAGACGTGCTCCAGGTGCCAGAGCAGAGGTTCCCCTGCAGCCTGTGGCTCTCATGGCAGGTTGTCCCCCTGCAACCCCTGGAGGTCCAGGGTACAGCAGAGACCCACCTGCAGCCTGTGGAGGACCCCACATTGGAGCAGGGGGATGCCCAAAATGCCTGAAGCGGGCTGTGACCCCACGGGGGACCCACACCGGAGAGGTCTGTACCGGCAGGACTGCACCTCAAGGAAAGGGCCCATACAGGAGCAGTCTGTGAAGAACTGCAGCCTGCGGGAAGGACTCTTGCTGGAGAAGTTCATAGAGGACTGTCTCCCGTGGGAGGGACCCCACGCTGGAGCAGGGGCAGAGTGTGAGGAGTTCTCTCCTGAGGAGGAAGGAGTGGCAGAGACAGTGGGTGATGGACTGACCACACCCCCCATTCCCCATCCCCATGCGCCGCTTGGGAAGAGGAGGCAAAGAAACTAGGAGCAAAGGTGAGGCCAGGAAGAAGGAGAGGAGAAACTGTTTCTTAGTTTTGGGTTTATTTCTCATCCCACTCTGAATTGATTGGTAAAAAATTACATGAATTTTCCCCAAGTTGAGGCTGTTTTGCCCGTGACTATAACTGGTGAATGATCCCTCCCTGTCCTTATCTCGACCCACGAGCCTTTCGTTGTATTTTCTCTCCCCTGCCCAGCTGAGGAGGGCAGTGACAGAGCAGCTTTGGTGGGCACCTGCCCTCCAGCCAGGGTCAGCCCACCACAACTATTTATTGCACAAATTTTACAAATGCTTACTAAAACCCTGCAAAATGAGTACGGATAAGGGCATGCACATTTAGAAATGAGGTAGTTAAATTATTATAGAGAAAAACCTGAGATGACAACCATAAGAACGAACAGTTCCTTTCTAAGAGAATGCTAAAAGATCCAGTTCTACAGTATTACAAAAAGACCAAGAACATGTAAAACTGCTTCACAAACATGTATACCACAGTGACGGAAAACTGACAGGGAGATCACTAAAGAGTAAAAACAGCATACACATTATCTAGTATAGGACTGGAAATTATCAGGCTTTGACCTATCGGAGAAATTAGGCTTTGAAAGAGCTCTGCAATACTTGTAGAATTAAGAAGAAAAACCAACAAACTCCCCGAACACAGACTCACAAACTTTCCTAAGTTTGGAACACAGCTTGATCAGCCTTTCAAATAATAACGCAAGAAATCTTTTCCCTTATATGAAAACTATTTCCTTCTTGCTTTAAGGACACACCAAGTATGCATGCCAATTTCTTGAAACAAATCAAGTACCAAATTTAACACAATTCCAATAGAATTCTCTTGTCACTTTTATAAAAGACCTACTTGGCTATCTAGTAGCTTATTTGGTGCACTGCTCGGAGACTCCGGCTGCTAATACTGCTGACTTGTGGCTTCCCGAGTAAGAAGCAAGAAGATCTGAAAGCATCGTATTCCAACATATCAGGCCACAGTACTTCAGCAGGTGTAACTTCCAAGTTTTCCAGTACTAGCACGGTTAATCAGGCAAGCTGCTTGGAAGATTTGAGTTCCATGTGGATTTTGTTTAGAGGATTTTACTACAAAATACAGGAACTGGAAACTGGTTTTTTTCCTTCTCTTGCATCTCAAACAACCAAACAACAAACCCAACCAATTTTCAACATACATATACCTTATGTGAGACTGAGCTATTTTTTATACGGATCTATATTACTGATCAATAAACCACTGTGTACATACTACTCATTTCAGCAGGTGCATGGGAATCTGATGTAGACTTTTTCTCTCCTGGGACAGCACTATCCTGAATGTTTAACGTTTGCTATCACTACATGTGTACAGCATTATATTTTATTTTAAATTTTGTTCTGTTTCAATACATCTATTATTTGGTATGGTGTGTAGTAGCTTGTTCATGAATATGTATTAGAGAATATTGTCTGAGTATCCTATTTGCACTCCTCCAAAGTTAGAAGAGTCAAAAAAAAAAAAAGATTCTGGATGTGGTGTGCATGTTGTTTCCCCTTTTACAAAACCTTAACTAGCAGTCAGGGATAATAAAAAGTCCTAGTCCAGGCAAATGAGATGTGAAGTTGTAAAACAGCTGGATGAAAAGGCAGTACATTTCATCATATGCACATACCTGAAGGCCAGGCACTAAATAACTTCAAAGTGCAGTAATCCCCAGAAACATACTGCTTCCAGTGCGTTATTGTCATTACAAATTACAACAGAGGTTTATATCTATAAAGTCTTAGTTATTAATGCAGATACACCAATCACAGTTACGTTGAAGCTCCATTTGCATCAAGTGATCTGAAGCCATCACAAAACAAATTAAAATTGAAATAAAATGCATTTACAATTGTTACTGTGACATTACAGGTGGAAAAGGTTCCCACACTACTTGATAATCATTACACATACTCCTAAAAACTAGTATTAGATATATTTTATTACGCTGAGGTTTTGCCTTAAGAGACCTTAAAGGGCAAAACTTCCCTCTATCCAACTAAGCTATAAATATTTTCAAACCACGTAAGGCTGTTTGCCCCCCTAAACCTGCAGCTCTTTGGCAGCTCTGTTAAATTTTATTCTGTTCCAGATCAATTTTAATGCCATTACACTTGTAAAAATGTATCACCTTTTGATTAAAATGCAGCTTTGCTTGTACATTTCCAGTCAACTTTCCAAGCTGTCTTTCAGACTGCAACCTTCTGAAGCAGAAAATCAACCTTCACATGTGCCTAGCACAGCAAAAATCTAATCAAGTACTTGTGAGTGCTGGTAAGAGTATATAACCCGTATTCCATGTTTTAGTTAAAGAAAAAAGGCAAAAATAACACCACCACAAAAGCTTTTCCCTAGGTGGGTATGACCATCCCATTCTGTCCCTCCTTCTATCCCACAGACAATGAATGCATTGAATAGACTAGATGCACAATATATAGACCATTAGAACAAATGACAGATGGAATGGATTTTCCTTTGAAGTTATTCCTTCTTCCCACAAATAAAGAACAATATAAAAGAGAATTTAAAGAGGAAGTAATTTTGTAGTTTTTGCACTTATTTCTCTGAAATTTTGTGAGTATTTTGTACCAAAATTACATAGAATTACCAAACGGCAACAATTAAACAAGAACATATATTGTGATTACTGAGATTTAGTTGAACTAAAACTTGAAAATCACAATTTACTCTTCCACTAATAATATTCTATGCACAGTATAAAGGAAGTGGCAAAAGAGAATTAAAAAAACAGGGCAAACCACAACAACCCAGCAACTTACCCGCAAGGCTTCAATTACAAGGTCTCGTGCTTCTAGTTCTCCTTCCATTATACTCAAAAGCATTCGCAATTCTGGCTTGCTCAAGTTATCCACATCAAACTCTCTTTTCTGTAAGAAACAAAACACAGATGAACAAAACAACTGACTGACGGCAATAGTTACTGTAGTTCTGAAACATCGACACATCAACATCCTAATTGGGAGTTCATCAAACATCTGCAACTGTCAAAAGTTGAGGTGTATGTACAGTCAAAGTTAATAGCAAACAGTCTGATTCTTTTTAAAGTGAAGAAATGAAAAGCCCTCCCGTACGACACCGTTTCAAATCCTATACTGTTGCAAGGAATCGATCCTGCAAAGCCTCCCGAATGATAAGGGTGAACTGGCAAAGAAATTAACTTTGTGGCTAACAGTTCCCACATGCAGCCTCACAGACACCCAAACAACTCGGCAGACCTGAAATAGCACATCAGGGATGAAGGCAAGGGGGTGGAAGCTCCTAAACCATAGCACACCTAACCCAGCGTAACGCGGGCCTCGCTTGCAACCAACCACCAGGTCATCACGGGCTGAATGTGAATTTTTGAAGCACAGCTTGTGGAAGGACATGAAATCTTATCCGTGTGCTTTCTTTGCAGTCCTGTTTGTTTGGCTGGAGGGTACGCTTGAGGTTTAAGAGGCACTGACAAACAACAGTTCGTAGCAACAATATCTTCTCACTCTACGGTTACAGAGCTCAATCTGACATTCACTCCTAGCAAGACAGGAGAACTCGTTTATACTGGCGATAAGATCACTGAGCACATGCATGAACACTCCTTGCTGGGAATATCACTATGGCTTCTCTAGAACCAAATCCCCTTCACAAACGGCTACAGTTCTGTAACAACGTCAGTGGACACACAGGTAAAGGGGATCCGCTGCACACCAATATATTTGGGTTTTCAAGAAATTTTGTGCAAGGTTCTATATCAAATATTATTACAAACGCTCCTATCTAACAGTATTGGATGAAAAGACACTTCATGGATAGGAAGCAAACACTAGATAACAACCACTTTTCAAGATGGAGACAGGTAAGCAGTGGGGCACCCCTGTGACCAGCTTTATTCAACTTCATCAATAAGCTGGAAAAAGGCTAGAGAAGTGGCAGGGACATCTACCTCGTGTGGGAGTTGGCACATAACTCCTCACTTACAAGGTTAACATCCTCATTTTGACACTATATAAAACCCTGGTAAAAGCACATCTCAAACACTGCATAGTCCTCATCTAAAGGTACAGAACCGGCCAACTAAAAGGATGAAGAGAGGGGGAGTAACTACTATATCAGGAAAGACTACAGGGCTGGAAGTCTTGATGTTGGTTGTGCAGCAGGGGGAATGTTATTAATATTTACAAAATCACAAAGATAGTAGGTAAGATTAATACAAATCTCTTGTACCCCAACATCCACAATGTTAACACAAATAGTGAAATTGGAAGGGGAACATTTTAAGGAAGAGAAAACAATGTTTACTCCATGTGCCAGGTTCAGCTGACCAGCTTGATTTCCATTACACTATTTGTTGCAAGGGAGGTATAAGCCCTTGCTATGATGTGGATGTGTCTCCCAGCAAAGCCCTGAGATGCAGACACTCAGAGATCCTCAGTATGAAGCAATCCGTTGCCAAATCAGCTGAACTGTGTATCTGGACATACAGTCCATTTTCCCTGAAGGACATCAAACCTAAGAGTTCAGCTATCCAGACGCTTAATGTCATCACAGGAAAATCCAATAAAAATTAAAGCTAGTACCATTTCTGTTTTCTCAAGACAAGAGCAGGGCAACATAGCTGTTCTTCCCTCAGGCTAGAAGGCCACAGATCAAAACTACCCAAAAGCTAAAACTGCATCAGATGTAGGCTGTGTTCCATTTTTACTTTGTATTTAAAACACAGAGGTGCACAAATGGCAAGTGAGAACTGTATGCCAGAACTTCAGCTATTTGCGTTCGATGTACATTGGACTGAGCTTCTCCATTCGTGTGAACAACATGGATCAGCAAGAGGAGCAATGATTTCTATTAAGTGGAACTATTTTGGGGGCAGGGCCACACAGTCTAACCAACATTTCTAGACTGAACAATAATTATCCTCTATTTTTGCTGCCTGGGTCAGCTGTTCCTCCAATCCAAAAGATAACTTTTACCCTTCATAGCAATGGATCAAGAAAAACAACTGCTTTCTCTGAAGGCTTTTTCCTAACACAGGCTTCAGCAGCCTCTCACAATGCTCCTCACAATTTTATACAGTGCTCACCCATCTGTGGGCATGCATAAACCAAAAAGTTACTAACTGTATAGTTTCTCATGTAATTTAGTGTCACTAGACTAGATTTTACCTTACAGGCTGCAACAGATTTCACTCTCAGCACTTCTAACTTCAGTCAGATAGCAGGACTCACTTATCCACCCCTCTTCCTTCTATGAACCACTTCATAATATCTAGTAACTCAAGGACAGCAGTTGATTTGTTCATGTAACTTCCTTTATAATGGAGAAAAACTGTCTCAATTTTTCAGGTGGAAAACTGATGCAGAGATATTTTTTTCCAAACAACATAGAAAACAAGTAGCATAAACCACTACTCAGTAACAGTCTTAAGTTTCCATTTAGTGGTTTAACCACTACATTCTCTTCCCTCTCTAAAATATGCTTGCCTCCCCTAATGAAAAAAGGCACGCAAGGTTTCTGATAGACAGGGAAAAGTTAATAGGGGCATCCACAAAAGCACAGTGCAAGAAACACGACCCTACTCTTTCCTCCGAGTCAATAAATTCAGCCTGTCAGGAGGTGTAACACAGGGCAGCCCTTTGTCAAAGACTGATTGCACATCACAGGTGAAACTTTTCATTTCTGCAGTCTTCCACAAGACATAAATGGAAACACTCTTACATTCTTGACAGACTAGACATTCTTCAACATATGTGATGCAGTGATGAGCTTTTTAACTACACATCTGATCAAGCAATTAAAGTAAATTTTGCTCAAGTACGCACCGTGAACTAGAACACACGAAAAGACAGCAATAACGAGCAATTAAAAGTACTCTCTGGTAATTTATAGTTAGATATAAATAAACACCAAAAAACTTTAATAGAAAGACATGCCAACAAAACATGCAACTTAAATTTCATGTTTTTAATTTTAATAAGGATTAGCAAAACCACTTCACGTATAAACAGTTCTAGCATATCAGACTGAAAACCCACTTACCAAGCATCCTGTCTCCAAAAGTAGCCAGTAACGGATGCCTGGAAATCAGTACCAGAGCAAGACAAGCACATAATGAGACTTCCCAGATATACTCTCTCAGCCTCCAGCAATTTTCAGCTTATGCACTTTCTAAGCCAGAAATGGTGATTTTGCAGGTAGTGCCTGACACACCTCTTGTGAATCTGCTCCGTTGCTTTTCAAATCCCTATGGAACATTGGCGGCCACAACATTCCGCAGCATGACCACACATTTTATGAAGAATCACCACCTTTGTTATCAGTTTGCAATCAGTGGCTTTTGTGTGATGCTTTCTGATTTATTAGGCACAGAATTCATCGTTATCCACACTCTCCATGCTCCATACTCTAGCAGCCAAATCTTCACATACATGTAAAGAACAAACAAAGCTTCTCAAAACTAATGTCCAAAATCAATCAGAAAGGACACACAAACAGAAAAAGTTAAATAAAGAATTTAAGAGCCTTTTAGGATGACCAACCCAAACCATTCTATGATTTTATGAAAGAGAAGGCCATCATTTTTCAAGTCTTGTTTATGATAATGTTACGCCCACTGAGGCTTTCTTATCATAACTTTATCCAACAAATTCCGAAACAGGAATGTTTTCCCAGTGCTTTCAGGACATCTTAGATTTGATTGTTATTGATAAGCGACCTTGAATCCCCTCACAGAGGGTGAGTGGGCATGGCAGTAGCTGAAGAAGGTCCCGCGCCTCCTCCCCGTGCACACCTCTGAATCAGCACTCACGGAGCCACAACGTAGCTTACACTGACTGGATCAAAATACATAGTTTAACCATTTAATATATTCTCAAGCACAGTTGTAAAAATATTTTAAATATTTGAGTAGATGACACGTATGATGGGATAAAACTACCCCTCCTCTTAAACACTCCCTGCCATCTTCTGGGGATCAAGATGTCAGTCATGGCAGGCTTGCCTGAAATTCCTATTCACATGGAGCACTGTTGGCCTAAGCCATACAGAAAACTGTTGTTTATATCCAGAAAAGTAACCTTCCTACCATCTTCCAGTGGAGCAGTAAGTCTTGGATCTCCAGAAAATAAAGACTGCATTAGCAGCTCACGGCTTATGTGTCATCTGGGGTTTAGCTACAATACCTCTGGTAGAGTGCCAAGCTCTAACAATTTAACCAACAATTTAACAACTATGTAACCGAGCCATCCATTAGATTGGTTCTGTAACAGAGATACACGAATATGTTGCCCCAGGGTGACATTTGGCATACACAACCAAAACACTAGAGGTTTTTTTTCTCTATGTCTTTCGGATTTTAAAAAGTCTGGTTTATGTGATTTATAAGAACAAAGTACCTGAAAGAGACTGCAACTTCAGCCCTCTATGTCTCTAAAACCCCAGTGCTATTTTTCAGATCGGTTTTGTAAGGGGTGTGTGTTGCCTGGCAGCAAGTGCACTGACAACAGTAAAGAGCTAATTAGGTAAAACTCGTTCAACTGCCCGCGTATGCATCACCAGAACAGAGTGCAGGTTAAATGATAACCTGCACTGCTAAAGATTACAAGGAGCTCTACCATGACCCGAAAAAGACAAAAGCATCTTTTCTGAACAAGACAGCAGTGATCAAACTGGACAGGCATTTTCCCACCTCCATCATCTCTGGAAAAGACGGAGAGAGGATAAATTTGAAAGGTCATCAAGAGGCACAGGAACAGAAGGGACTCCTTCCCACATGCACACCTATTTAGAGCAGAGATGGTAAAAGTCTTTAGGGTTAAATTTATCCCCGCACCTTCTCTCTCTCTCTCTTATAAATAATCTTGTGAGGGACTGCCCGTGACAATAGCCTGGTTTTGCTGACCCAGACCAGTGACAGCACTGGCAACTTCAGGAGCTGAGTGCTGTTCATCATAGCACCCAGCAGCTGCCTTCAGCAGAAGTCTGAATAGGTAAAGTATATAACAGCCACAGCTTTGTACTTTCCCTAAGCAGAACAGAGGCAAAAAACAAGTTAGCTGTGGATTAACCGAAAAATGGCCATGGAAAACAAGCTCCTTCATGTTCAGAAGGCAGATACACAGCCTTTTTAAAGAAGGAGCTGGGTAATAACCCAGGACTTGGGAAAGAAACCTGTGGAGCATAATTGAGAGCTGAAGTAGAAAAGCAGGGGGAAAGAAGTATAAAAAAAAATGGTATACAGGAAAACACATAGGGAAAAGCTGTCAAAAAAGAAAGAAAAAAGAAGTCCTTTCAGAAGGGAAGGGAAAGGTACCTATCTACATTTGTTACATATTTTATATTGAGTCCATTAAATACACACAAGAATCCTCTTGAGGATCCACAAAGCGGACTTCCAAGACGAGGTTCTACAAATAAAAAGGTTTGCTATTACTTATTAGGCTACACAAAGTAAGCCTGTAGTATTATGATGGCCTCACAACTGTCAGACCCATGAAACAACTGCACCAGGGAAACACAACCCTGAATCATACACTTCACAGCATCAAGTATGTCCTCCAGGTACAACTCACCTGACCAAGTATAAAGATCTGTTTTGACTAATTCTATTTAGTTGCCTACATGGAAGTACCTGGTGCGATTGAAATGTCCAGGAGATCAGAGATACCTTTTGGGGACAGGCAGATATAACACAGAACTTAGAGGAATCATCCATGCCATCTGGACTGGTAGCAGATGGGATACCCCAGAGTATCACATATGGGCCGCTAAAGGAAACCCTGAAGTTAGGACTAGGACACCTAAAGGTAGGTGTGAGCTGTGTAAGCTAGGTACCTAATGTCCCTTTACTTGAAGCAGAGAACTGATCAGCCTCGTCAAAACCAGCCAAGCAAGCTATTCAGCTAACCAGCCACCAGAGCTATTTGCTCATGGCTCCGCTGGCTGCATTGGTCAGACTTCCACTGACTGTAATAGGATATTAAACACTGTGCATACATGTAGACACCTAAATTCAAATGCCTTGAACTCCATCCATACCTCCAAGAGCCAGCTGCCTAAGTCACTTCACCTAAAAACAGAGAAGCTCACAAACCTGTTTCTAAACCAGGTTATTCCTTCTAACCACTCACTTCACTCCACTGACTACACAAGAAGTTTCAAGACCTAGGTCAACATAAACATGGGTATGTGGTCAAATGAATCCTAACCCTTTTCTAATAAAAAACCTCTGCAAACAGAGAGAGTATTAAAAGAAGTGGTTGTAATATCTGCACAGTATTCATGAATACTTCAGGGAAACCACAATTTATTGCTTTGGCTGTGGAAGGCGTGTTCTTCAGTCAGAAACCAGGGTAAGAGTCTGTGACCGCATGCTTCTCCAGAAATCATCTGACACAAAAATACATGTCCATTTCCCACCCCATGCAAAATGAACTTAAGAATAAGATGTGACCTACAGGAATGTGCTTGGCAGCAGAAACAAATATGAAGGCAGAGAAATATCTTTCAAGGAAAAGCAATGCTGTGGAGCTTGCTCCTCAACGGAGTTTCTTGCTGATGAGAGTATCATCTGACGTTAACGACCAGGACTTTTCTAAAATTTCATACAATCACAACTGAGGGATGATGAGGATCACTTAATTATGCCCATCCCTTAGCTCAATGGCTTTTATTGGATTGTTCACCACATGAAATCACCTGCCTGTTCTGCCCTCCTCTTCCCCAAGCACAGCTCCCTTGCTTTCTGGGTTTTTCAAAGGTTTTCTTTGAAAGATATGGGGGAGGATTTGTTTAGTTGCTGTGGGTTTTTCTGGCTTGAGCTAACTACAAAACTTTTAACAGCTTCAACATGAACCATAAATGTACCTCAAAACCGGGAAATTTATTTTGGAAACAAAAAAAATACAGCCCCCGACCCCTCCAAAATTAGTAAGACACTGACCTTTACACATACCCAGATATTGTCATAGCTGTTAAAACATGTTTGCAATCTATTAACAGCCACAAAGGTACTTAGTCATTTCTTATTTCAGTGCAAGTTAGGTAACTGTCTGTTTTTTAATGGATCTAGGCCCACAGCCCTTCAATAACCATGTTTAAAGTCAGGTAATTTCTCCTGAGAAAGTTGTTTTCCGATAAGTCACTTCAAAAGCAAATAGTATATGATTAGGTCCAGCTACAGGTACACATTGTTGAAGCTATCTTTAAGTCTTCCAGAATTTTACACCTCACCCTGTGCTACAATAGAATCAAAAAATCAATGCCCAAGAAAGTTTTAATTCACATACCACAGAGGCAGGGCCTCTTCCCTAAGCCTGCTTGACACCTTTCCATTTACATATTGAAGGATTACCCAGGTACTGTAAATCAACAGATCCCTTTCTTGGGTAGGAGCAGGTGTGGAGGCAGACCTCAAAGTGTTGTCTTACTGAGGTCTTTCCTTCCTGTCCCAATTTCCATCTCTATTCCTATGCTGCTATGTCACTTCTGAGGTCAATCCTATGGATTTGCACTTCCATGCCACTTTCACACATCTGGCTCGAAGCATTTCCCCTCTGCACTTCACCTTTAATGACAGCGTGACAAGTCCACATTTGGAAGAGAAAGGAACGTTTACAAAGTGGACTACACCCCGTGGCTTTCATTTCTCATCCCCCAGGACCTTCACAAGGGAAGAGAGGCTCTGCTGCAGGCTGTGGAGTAGCAGGCACAGGAAATGCAGTGCCGGAGCAGGAGTAGGGGGAGGAAGGGTAAGAAGGGGGTTTGAAGTATACCACTGCAAGATGGACCAAGACCAAGCTCTCGCCACAGAGGAGCAGCAGGACTAAACCAGACCGAACTGAGCTGTCTCCGCACCTCACCTACATGTGCGATGGTGTTGCAGTGTTCCGACATGAAAATAACTTCTCTGAAGAGTAACACTACACTGAGAACTTGTATTCAGATGAGGACAGTGGTAGTTAATCAAAGCCTTTTCCTAAGTGATCAGTTTCAAGGATGTAATCCCTAATAAGAGATACAGTCTTTGCTTTTCAAGGTTTATGGTCTCATTTTCTGCTACTCGCAGTATTTTTCAGATAAGAATCTTTTCAGCTGATCTAAATCAACTTGTATAACTGATCTGATCAAATTGTTATTTAGCATTTCACTGATCAGAACAGCAGTTCTACTACAAGCATTCTTGCAGATGGATAGATACTGAATATATGCACACATCATTTTCAGTGAAATTCTGACCTACTCGCTTTAGGGGACTCGAGATTCCACTCCACCAATATCCTCTATATGAACAGCTTTACAGACAGCGGAAGGCACTGTCTTTCAGAGCAAAACAATGCTTACGCTTTTGATCACTGGTCAAGCAAAATCCAACCCAGAAACGTTACGGCACGATTTTAACAAACTTTGTATTTGCTGTAACAGGCTTTCCATAGGCTTTGTTAAAGCTACACCCAAGCTGTAACGTGTGACAAGCCAGCTCTCTATGCACAGCAGGCTGATGTTCAATGTTCCAACAAAAAGACTGTCAAATTGGATTATTTCTTGCTGTTATATAATCATTATTGGTAGACATTATGCAGATGGAAGTCATTCAAAGATGTTTTAAAATACACACATGTGTTCTCTCAATTCTAGTCCAACACAATTTCACCAGCTTCAGTGCACTCAAGCTGTGCAGGTATGAAAAAGGACCAGAACCACTCCCCTGCCATTTTTCCTTGTCAACCTCACCACGATAAAATTACCAATATTTTGTGGGAAAGAAGTGGGGGGCTTATCAGGCGCTGTGCTCCACCCAAGGAAACTCAGAATGACAAGATTAGCTCCCAAATGTAACACACTATAGAACAGTCTAGGCTTTTTCAGCCAAATTCTGTAGTGAATGAAAAAAACAGGAGGGGAGGAGGGCACTTTCACTCCTCTTCTACAGTGCTTCTAACAGCAGCAAAAAAAGGTCTTTTTCTTCCAGTGATGCTGGCAGTGTACAAAGACGCAATAACGGCACTTAGTATCAAGAAAGCCTACTGTACCGTCCTGTGTTACAATACCTGTGCTGATATGATAAAATTTAGACATTCACATGTCACTACTACAAACGCTATTCTTACAGTCTTTTACTGCACCGTTGTGCAATCAGGATTCTGAGAACTGGGGGAATAAAAAGGGTAAAACTGTCCTGAAAATGATATTTTGTTAGAAGTTGAAGTCTAGCATGACTTGTAAGATAGCAAGGGGTAAAATGAAATCAACAATACGTTTATATTGACAAGGAAAGGCAAAATTTAATGACTGAAGGCAAATGAAAAGTAAGAATTAAAAAAATATTTTGTCATTGCTGAAGTATAGCTATTCCTTTTTGGAAGCAACGCACGGGTCACTTCCTAGCATCCCTTCAGGTTAAATAAAACATATTTCAAAAGCAGCGTAGAGCCATCGCTCCTACCTTCCACCACGGGAACACCGAATGGCACGAGGGGCTTACGCCGCACTGCCCACCCGGGCAGCACTGAAGCGCCACTCGATCCGTCGTTTGAGGTTTTTTAAATAAACTTAAGGCAGTAGGAATATGAGTATACTAAAAAGATATTTAGTATTCATATTTTTTACTCAAAACTAGGGCTTTAAAGTGTTTAAAAGACTGCTTTTACGAATTCTTACCCTTTATGTCACGGTTTTAAAAGACATTCACTACGTAAGGTTTACCGGTTTTAAGTAAAGCTCAATTTCCACAACACTGCAGGAGTTAAAACGCGCAAAGAACAGGGTTTCAGGTAAGAACTAGTGCCTGTTCGAACGAAAACAAAATAATTAAAAAAAAAAAAAAAGCCAGCAACAGCCTCAGTTTCGCAGAAATCGGTGTCCCCTCCCCCCGGGGGTTATCACCTTCAGAAACGACCCCCAGCAGACGGGTTTACTGCCCTAAACTCCGCGTGTCGCTGCGGGCCGGGCGCTTACAGCCCCGGCTTGGAGATTCCCCCCACCCCGCCCTCACGACGGCTGTCAACCGGGGAGACCAAGGCGGGCCCATCAGCCCCGGCCGGTCCCCGGGCAGGTCTGGGATGCGCCGGGCGGGAGACCCCGCGCCCCTCTCCCTTCTCCCGCGGGGCTCACCGAGCCCCGTCCCGCCCCTGGGGAGCGGGAGGGCGGAGGGACGGAGAGGGGGAGGCAGGTCTCCCAGCGCCGCTTCGTCCCATCCCCACTGGGAGCCCTCCCGGCCCCGGCTGGGCGAACCCCCCCCGCCTTCTCCCGCCAAGCCCGGTTACCGCTGCCGTGGCCGCCGAGTCCTCCCGCCCGCCAGAGCCCGGCTCGCCGCTCGCGCCCTCCGTCGCCATCTTCCCGCTGTAACGGCTGCGGCGCGGAGAGCGGCGCGGAGCCGAGTGGCCGCCGCCGCCGCCAAGCGCTTAACCCCCTCCCCGCCGGCAGCGAGCCCACCGGCAGCGGGGGCGCTTAACCCCTCCGGAGCCGCGCAGGCGGGGCTGCCAGAGCCGAGCCGGCCCCCCTCGGCCACCCCGGGCGAGCGCTCGGCTGTCCCCGCCCGCCGTCAGGCGGAGGAGGGGGAGCGGGACCCCGCCGCGGGCTGCCGCCGCGCAATGGTGGCTGAGGGGAGCGCCCCCACCGCCGCGCTGCCCCGGCCCCGCGCGGGCACCGCTCCCTCCCCTCCCCTCCCCCGCGGCTGGGGGGCGGGAGGATGAAGGGGAAAGGTTATGGGTGGGCGAAAAAAAAGGGGGGTTACAGTTTTACGGGGTTTTTACAGTTTTACAGGGGTTTTTTTCCTCACCTGATCGGGGAGAGCCCTAAGCCAGCTGAAGCCTTTGAGGGATGGGCATCTCTCCGCCCCTCTCCTTCTGGGGTGCGGACAGGGGGAGTCACCTCTCCCTCCTGTCCCCCGTGGAGGGGCTCGGCAAGGACATCTCTGCTGCCAGCCCTTGCTTACCGGCTTATTTTCAAGGCAGGGTGGGTGTCTTCAGAGCCTGCCTGAGGCTGGGCCTTCATCCAGGTCCAGGCAGGTGCCGAAGCCGAAGCCTCTTGTAACTCCTCCAGAGGAAGGTTCAGGCTGCTGAGCTGAACCCACGGCCACAGAGGCTAAACGTTCCCCCGCCAAGGAGCACCCCTCCATCTGTGCCACACTCTGCTTCCAGGGGATGTTCCTCAGGTTCTGGCCCCACTGCTTTCCCCCCGCAGTGGGAACGTACCTAGTGAGCTACACATTGAAACCAAACCCCGATGCACCCTTCTCTGGAACCAACGGCCATCCCTTACAAGCTGAATCAACACCGTATACTCTGCCGCCATGTAGAACCTCCACCAACGGCAGGCTTCTCTGGGCCTCGCCACTCTCCTCTAGGGCTAGGTTCTTGCCGACCTCCCTTGGAACCAGGACCAGACATCAGTGGGCCAATGCCTTCCCATGACCAAAGACAGCAAACGTTCTTCTAAGCACGCTGGACCTAAGGATGTAAGTAACAACATGCACTAACTTTTTCCCCTTTACCTTACTGGAAGGGGAACCAACGAGCGATTAGTAGAATGAACTCCAACTGTAATGTAAATGTACACTGAGGAGAGTGAGCAGAAGGCGGTGTGTAGGATCCATTACAGGGCACATAAAATCCAGAAAAACAGATGTTTTCTGGGTTTAGGGTTTGGTTTTCCTTAAAAATCATCTAGCTCTCCTCCTACTCAAGCTTTACACTTTTTATAACTCTAGTGAGTGCTCGCATTCTTTCTACCACCAAAGCTGAAAACTCCATTGATGACACTGGGCCTAAACCAGCTGCTTGTTCTCAGTTCCCAGAATTCTAACACCATTTAATTTGATTTAGGATATATTGTTGCTTGCTTACTTTATTGACAGCATAGTACCACACCTTACTCGTAACTATTATTTATATACATTTTGAAGAGTATGTGGTGCTTTGCCATTGAAAAACTCAATGAAAAGTCATTTGTTTCCTATGGACATTGTCATACTCACTCCTCTCCAAAATGGTTTTAAACACTGAAGTTTTGAAACGGGTTTGAAACTATCTTTTCTCTTACTCATTTGTGTCTACCATTATCATTGCCAGTATTTCCCTGTTGCGTTAGAATCGTCTGCTGACCATCACAGTTACTTATGTGTCTTTCTAACTGAGGTGGTACAAAGCATGCACACAAGATACTGTGTAAGTACTATTTTTTTAACTCTTTCTGCATCACAGCCATGATGCACTATTTATCTCTTGCTGCACCATTTTTCTCTTCCTCTGCTGGGATCATAAACTCTGGGTTAGCAGATATTTTACCAATTACCAAGTGTACATTTATCAAAATAACAATGAATATTAGATTAGTCATAGCTTTCCATCTCAGGCTTGAGAATTGATCTCTCTTTCCTCATCTGAAGATAAATTTAGAATGATTTCTGAGAGAGATGGGGGTGCTGAGATCTCAGCCAGCAAAAAATTAATAGGATAGATGGACCTGCAACACTTCAGTTAAAATCCCGCCCCCAGACAACTAATATCCAACTCATCATCCAAGTGTTGGAAGCAGTTTGACCTACTGTTGTGGTCAAAAAGATGACAGGCATGCTTTTGAAGGAGGAATGATCTGTATTTCTTCTTTATGCTGTGAAATGAATCGTCACAACATTTTGAAAATATTGATTTTTGTAATTGTATGAGCCTATACAGCATGTCTGTGTTTCTTCACTCTTTCCCCTAATGACAGCAACAAGGCTTACTGTTGGCATGAGAGCCCTAAAATCCGTATTAGATATCACCAGTCGCTACTGGAAGTATTCTCATGCTGCATAGCAATCGTTGCTGCATCGTCAGTGAGGGTGGTAAGGCCCAAATGTCTCTGGGGTTTTGCTGAATGAAGAATACCTCTGGGCTTGGGATCATCTTCCAAATGTTCTTTTCCTAGGTTGTTAGTACTGCATCACTGGTTGAGGTCTTGCTTATTCTCTGGTTACTCTGTTTATGCTCTTACCTCCTCTCTCAGAATTGCCTTTAAACCCCCAGTACTATGGCATTTACGCACATAATAAATGAGTTCAGAGACAGGGACAGCATGACTTCATGACTGCTCCCATCGTGCACTGTCATTGCTATGCCTGTGTTACTCAGGGTAAACCACCTCTTTAACGCCTGGCTAAGCCACAGCCCCTCTAGGACAAGAAATTGCTTGTGCTTTTACAGAGAATTTTGTCACTACAGTAAGGCAAAGGAGTTGCTTTTCTCAGAGGAGAGAGCTCACTGTTTTACTACTAGCACATAGCTGGCAAACAATGCAATTAACTGTTTTTCTGCTGTTCCAGTTTTATTTGGCTTGAGTGATAGAAAGGAAAGGCCAAGCCTAAGAGCAGGCCTTACAACCGAGCTTTAAATGTATTTCTTTCCTATGATGAGAGAGCTGGCACGCAGCAGTGGAATGTCCGCACCTTACAGGATGCAGCTGCTGGGCTGAACTGTGCTCATTCCCTCCATTAACACACAACTGCTGTGACAGAAAATGCAAACCTTGGCTTTACGTTGGCAGGGAAGCAAACTGCTATGTATCTAAACCCTACAGCGTACTGAGGCTTTACTGCCTGGATACTAACCATTTGCATGAAATGAAAAAATGTTATATGGTATTTTATTCACCCTTTTCTGAAAAACAAGCCTGTGTCTGAATTTAAAGCAAGCAGGAGATGCTGAAGTACCAAGATAAATTTGTACAGAATGTTGGATATCTGAGGCAAAGTAATTAAGCGTTGTATTGCTGCAATCTTTTCAAAGGTCACCCCGGTGCCAACTTAAGGCATTTCTGCCATCACCCTCATCTAGAACTCATCAAGCCAACCCAAACTACATAATCCAAATACTGCACTTATTATCTCCTCAAGGAACTTCGGTCTTGGAGACCTACAAGCCATACAGAGCACTCTGATAACTGAACCATTAGCTCCGGTTTTGTGAAGAAGGGGTTGCTTTCTCTGGAAGATGGCACACTGC
This sequence comes from Rhynochetos jubatus, assembly GCA_027574665.1. Lineage (NCBI taxonomy): Eukaryota > Metazoa > Chordata > Aves > Eurypygiformes > Rhynochetidae > Rhynochetos > Rhynochetos jubatus. The sequence continues at coordinate 26,116,556 of CM050652.1, read as the reverse complement.
TATCTGGGTGAAATTCAATAGAAAAAGAGTCAATATTGTAGAAGGAATGTTGTTTGTTTCTGAGGATGTGAAGCTCGCATCAAAAAGAAAGGTGAAAAGAAGATAAAAAGCGTTGAGAACAAAATGGAATCTCCAGTAGGCATCAACAGAAGAGATGCTTTAATTGACTATGCACAAGGAGCATCGCTAATAAATAAAAAGCATTAAATTTGTTGATTTATGAGCATAAATTCCAGAGTGCTGCATATTACTATGAGCGAGTGATGTGATTCACGTGACTGGAATGTTGAAAGCTGTCTATAACCTGCTTAGAAAGGCACAAGTGGACAAAAAGAAGGGAAAATACTATCCCAATAGAGTGTTCTGTGTCTCAGCATTACTGACATCTCAGGAAAGGTTATTTGAATGTTTATGAGTTGTGTTTTAATGTTTAAAACATAAAATGAAATATTAGATAGTGCCTACTGCAAACCATACTAAAGAACAAAAGGACGAGATCCTTAAGTATCTTTCACACAGAAAGAGAAAACTGCTGTCACCGAGGCTTCACCTTGAATGACATCATTCTGCCAATACCCTAAACATCCTGGAAATGTCTGAAAATTACAGGTGACAATTCAAAAAGTTAACCTTGAGCAGGATTCTAAATGAGACCTCATTTTAACACATGAAGAGGTAAAAAGCTAGCTCCAACTGGAATCTAAAATCTGAGCATTTTCTGTGCCTAACTTTCAGAAATCTGAGCCCAGAATGGAATCCAGAAGCTAAAAATGGGTACAGCTATGAATTTGAAACGTTTATTTTAGAGAAGTCTTTCAGTCTGTGTTATGCAAAAAGAAAAGATTACGTACTGATCTCCCTAGAGTTGAAATCCATAAGCTTCTACTAGAGTATCAGTATCAAAGTTGGATATTTGTTTGCTTTGCATGTGTTTTCCTATGAGGAAGAAAATGGTAACTCCTTTGCTATCCAGACAAAAAAGAGCATACAGCTTTTTAAACACTGGAAAGGTATGGGACAGTTACAATTGTCAGACTGAAAATGTATGAAAATAGCAGGAAAGCTGAAAGCCCTAACTTAATTCTCTCTTTCACTCATCTTCTCCTGGGTACCAGTAAGGAATGTGAAGCAGATCCACAAGAGATTGCAACTGAAGCAGGAAAGGTGCAGGAATCAAGGATTCTCAGAACCAGTCTCCCTGAGCAGGCATGATGACTAATGTACTTTTACAGGCATCAGCAGTTCCAAGCAAAAACCCACATTTTTTTCTGGACATAGGAGAAATGCATGCTGCTGTGATCATATTGGCTGTAGTGGCAGGAGGCAGGGGAATTCATGCTGCAACTGCCAGACGTGGAAGAGTTTGTTCCTTCACTGGCAGGAGTTATGCAGTGATCTGCAGTGCTGGGAAGAACACTACCTCCGTTTGGAATTTAACTCTTAGCCCACAAATCACCACACCGTGAAATTAATTTTTTTCAGTGATTGTTAAATCACTATATTGAAGAATCTCTTTTTTTTTTCCCCTTTCCTTTTTTTATTTTTTTCCTATTCCTTCCCCCCCCCCCCCCCCTTTTTTTGGTAGAAAGAATCCATTGATTGCTATCCCCTGTGTTTTGGCATTTCTCCCTTTTCATTATGCAAAAGGTTAATTTTGAAATTTTCTTATGCCGCTGACATCCTATGAGCAAAATGGCATCACTAAATGCCCCCCTGTAGGGATGAAGCCGTACCACTGCCAAAATGGACTGCTGTATCTTAGAAGAAACGCGGCTGGAATCGAAATCATAGTGCACACAGCGGAGGCTGTCCTCTCTGCCAAAGCTCAACTGTTGCTCTGAGAGCTCACTGTGCGAGTGCAGCACCGTATGCGGGCATTCAGCACGTGAAAGAGCTTCAAGAGGACCTTTACTCTGTAATTGTAGATACAGAATCTCAAGGGAGGTTAATCAATTCATTGCCAAGAAGGAACCGTCTCGATAAGGTGGTAACTACCTTAGCTCTCGGATTGAACTTCTAAATGGGGACCTGGTAATGAAATGTTGTTTGTATTGAAAAGCTCCACTAGGGAGAAATTCCCTTGCTAATGAAACAAAACTGCTTCAATAGGTTGTTAGCTCCACCACTGACACTGTAGAACCACAGCCCAGGAGAATTTGCTCCTGTGCTGCTGCCACAGAACAGAAATCACTGTGCTGAGGAGCCAACTCCCTCCTGGAAAACAAGCATTTGCTAGAACAAAGGAACAAAATTGCTTGCCTGTAGGAAAGTGATGCCCTTGCTGACGCCATTCAACCTTTGCAATGTAACCTTATTTATACTCTCAAAGTTGAAAAACAGTTCTGTGAAAAGACAAGAGATCTGAGAGCGTGTGTGTTCCATAAACTGAACTAATGTGATCGCATTGCCAAGACTCACAGTGACCCGCAATAAAGATAGGCAACTCGTGTGTAAGCCTGTGGTTCAAGTTTACGGGTAACACAAGTGCTGATGAACGTTTTACTCAGAAAAAGAAATCAGTAAGACCGACTTTCATTGTGAAATCACAAGTAAAAAAGTTGAAATTATAATTCCTGTGGCATTCAGTATGTGTGTAAAATGAACTTATTTACATGTAAATGAGGCAGACGGAGGAAAAGCAATGAGCAGGAGAGGGATAACCCGGTCTAGTCTTTCCTGTCAAGCACCAGCATCTTTCAATGTACAACTGCACTGAAATATTTAAGTCAGGAATTAGGGATGCTGCCTTTGCTGTGCCATGTAAATTCTGGATATCCATAAGATTCTCTTTCATTAGAATTTTGCTGAGCATGTCCCTCAAGATGGAGATGTTTTCCACTGTCACTTAGATTGTATGGGACTTTGGTCCCCAATGTGTCATTTGTCTACCTTACTGGGAATTACGTGGGAATGGAATTAACAAAATGAGTATGAATTAGCTGTGTTGCAAAAATGAGAAGAGTGTTTAGGCTCCTGAGTTTCATCAACGCTCAATGGATGCTGGGGACTCTCTTGCCTTCTGTGTATTGACAATTTCCTCCGAGACTTCAAGACCGGGCATGAATATAAAGCCAAAGCTCTACAGAAGATCTGCTGCAGCCAGAAATCTGTATGAACATAATGACTTCACAAAATATCTCAAAAGACTGAATAATCTTGTGGCAGGACAAAGGCAGAAAAAAAAGAAATTCAGTGGATTTGAAATGAGGAATATTTACGTAATATTTGATCTTTGTTATTTTAAAACAACTACAAAATACATTCATAGAAACACAGGACTGGATTACCAGTCAGTTAGTTTAACGTCTTCCAGAGATTAGCAAACATATTTACACTGTCCTGTCAATTTAAATTTTAAATTACTTTAAAATCGGATTTTTTTGGCTGTATCTTTTCAAATAGAATAGTGTTAGCTTAAAACTATACATTCTGCATTATTCATTAAAAAATTAATTATGTCCTAATACTGGTGACTTTTCCTTAAGGGCTATCAAATAACATAAATTAAGCACCGCAATATCTCCCTGAGTCTGAAGATATTTCAGTGGTTATTCCAATGTAAAAACAAAGGTAAAAGAAAGCTCAGTGACTTGCTAAGGACCACAGAACAGCTCAGAAACTGTAACTGAGAATGGAAACCCTGCAATACTGGTTTCCAGCATCTTGCTCTTATTGAACTGACCATCTGAGTAAATACATACATTTAATGAAATGAGATTTAGATGTCTCTGTGCCAAGAAAAAGAGATTGCACTGGAAATGAACTGGTACTAAAAAAAAAAAATTGCACTATCAAAAGGAATGCTTTCACAGCTGGGAAAGACTGCATTTCAGTGAAGTTTGTTCCACCCTGCACTGTACATACCACTGAGATACAACAGTATCTATATAAAACCACTTCATAGCCCAAGTCCTCTTTTAAATTTAATGTATGGGTTGTCCAAAAACCCAGTTGACTGTAAAAAAAAAATCAGCCCTGTCCTTCCCATGGAGAGAAAGCTATTCCAATTAGCAGTAGAAATGAACCCACAGAAACACTTCCTTTGGAAACAAGGCTTTGTTGTTTGCGGATAACAAGAGGATAGTGGTTGTATTTCTGATCATACAAGGTATACCAAAGTATAAAAAAATCATCACATACAGCATTTGGCTTCTGCTTAGCCTTTGAAAAGGCTTTTCAGACATGCAACTTCTTAAGGGAGATTTGTTTTGCGGAGATCCCTCTAGAAACAACCCGAACAGAGCAGCAGCCTAGGACAAAGCTGCTTCTCACCCATGGTGGTACAAAAGGATCCCTCTCCTGCCTTTATCTGAGGCCCCTTAGGAAGTCTACGGGATGCTGGTTGCTAGGCAATGCCCAAAGCAATGGTGTTCATAGCATTAGGTATTGATTATTGTTATGGGTCTTTTCCACGTAAGATCCCGAAATATGCAATTAGACACGTCACAGGATAAGTCATTTTGCATTCTGATGGACAAACATTATTAATCTGCAGAAAATTCAGAATGTGACAAATTGTTCAAGGGTGACCATGCCAAGCCTAATATTTTCTTTTTGTCGTGCTGGTTTTTTGTAATTGCAGCAAGGGGATTTGAGCAACAATATGGTTACAGTAAGCCGTAAAGGTTCTGAATTAGAATATAATATTGCTTCATTTGTTTCCCTGATTAAAGTGCCTAGCGCTAAACTGATCTTCACCAGCACTTTATTTTGAGTAGCTTAGGTCAGTAGTTGAGAAAAAAAAAAAAAAAAAAAAAAGGAAGCCTTTGAATATGAATATGAAAGCTATAACATAAAATATTTAATAGCTGCAGCATGCTGCCACACAGAAGTAGAAACAAACAACAAATTGAATCTTGTGAAAGAGACAAGGTTTAGTCTGGCAACACTGTCCTTGAAGTTTCTTCATATCATTCATGACTCTGGCTGGCATTTATGAGAAAGGAGAGCTGCTCTTCCTTCTCTAGCATCACCTACCAGCTAATCAGCTCCAGTGAAACAGGACGTGTACATTGTAGATTCCACTTTTAAGGGGATGTTTATCCATCGTATGAGACACGTTATAGCCCCTGAAATGAATTGGGCCAGCCAAGAAGAGACTCCAGTTAGTGCAAAGAAAAATGGAATTCGCGCAAAAGCGAGTCATTACCAAAGGTGAAAACGTAACCAGCAGCATATTGGAAAATCCTGTGAAGCAACAGTGACAAAATGTAACCAACACCAAAGCAAATAAATTAGTGTCTCAGCACATGAACTGAGTAATATGAAAATTAGAGAAAGAAATTGTTAGACTTTTATCAGTTGCTGCAAAAGTGCTAATTATTTTCCAGTTGAAGAAAGAAGTTGAGACTGTGGATGAGAGAGGCTCAAGGAGACACTAATAAGAGCTGTGTGGCTGAAAATCTTTGTACACAAAAGGATGCCTTCTCCCATTCTTGAACACACTAATATTTGTGCAGAGGGAGAGCAAAACACAACAAAGGGGAATGGGAAGCACTTTGGTGTGTCCCGCCTGCAGATGAGGCACATGGTAGAGGGTAAAGCTCCCATTTGGTTTCCCGAGTCACGTCTCTTTAGATCGAGATGTGGCAGAAAACTGCCATGAATACTGATGGCTGATAAACTGCCTCGGGATGCTTCAGAAAGTGGAATACTAGTCAGACTGGTACTGTGCTGCTTCAAATGCCCACAGAGCATGCTAGCAAGCAAAATTCAGCAACAGAAATGATAAAATCAGAGAAAGCCTGAACCTGTCTTCTTCCAGCAGGTGGTTAAGAGTCTGGACATTCAGTTTCAATCAAATGGGGGCAGAAGGCATGAAAATTTCACAGTTGTCTCCATAGCAGTTCTCAGCTCCAAAACATGACTGCCCAGTTGTTTAGGCCACTGGCTGCGTTCACTGCTTCCAACTGGAAAGGTATGAGGAGCGGTCATTTCATTCACCACGTTGATGCACACAGAAATGAGACAAAATCACTATTCTTTGGCCATTCGTAGTGGCAAATGCTAGGGAAATCAGTTATTTAAAAAAAAAACGAAAAGATTGTTCCACAAAGACATACTACAGGCAGAGAAATGTAGAAATTAAATTAGTCTTCTTGAAAAAGAAAACGAACATACTGTAATTTTATAATGAATGTGAATGCATATGTTGATAACATCATATTGCTCAAACATTAGTCATACGGAATATCTTTCCATCAGCTAGCAGAGATTTTCCTTCGGTAGCGCTTCCAAAGCAGGTGGATTTGCTGTCACTGCCTTGTTCTGAGGAGCCAGGATGTACGGCATGATGGCAACCACAAATTTCAGGCTGGCTCAGGGTGGGTGTCTGTACTACAGCCCAACCAATACAATTTGTTTACGTGACAGAAGTCACACAACAAGCTACAAATAAGTGTGACTCACATCCTGCCTTATTTGTAATACGGATTTTTGACTACCTGCTGCAATCTTATGAATCTTCATAAAAACCTCCTCCTCTTTTCCTGATATTTGTTTGATCAGTGTTTGTCTTTTCTCTCACTTGTCTGATCTGAAAACATTAGATAAAAATGGAAATGAGCTGTGTATTGATGTTCTCTATTTTTCTTACATTTCAGGGTGTAGCTATATTACTTTGAATTAACTCTGCAGCATTTCTAGTCATTTGACATCAATGAACCATGGGCCTCGAGTTATTATTTACTATTGTATGTCTTCTTTACTTCCTTCTTTTTTCTCATTAGAAATAGCTTATAGTTACGATTCTTTGATCAGAAGTTCTCCTGAGCCAGCTATTGTATTTAGTTACAGACCCTAACTAACACGTCATCTCATTTCCACTTCAGTGTCTGTCTGTAGTAGCATTACGCTTAATCCGGTTGTCTTCAGCAATGTTTTCTCTCAGGCCCAGATCCACGTTCTCATTGCCCAGCAAGCTGGAAGCCGGCTTTGGGCGTGCCTGATTTCAACAGCAAAATCTCCTTGGGTTAAGAATTTGCACTTATGAAACTGGTTATTTTGGGGAAGAGGCAGCAGCAGCAGGGTTTTTTAAGATTCTGAGGCCTCATTCCCACTTAGTGGATATGGGGTTTAGAGACTCTGAACACGAGCTGTTCTGGGTGTAGGGCAATTTTACCTTCTTCTGTATCCTTCAACTTTGTCAGAGTCAACATAATAAAATTTCATATTTATTGGAGACCAGATTCTTGGCTGTTGCATGAAATGAACAGCCAAAAGAACAAAACAACATCAGCTGCAGACCTGACCCCAATCTGCAGTTGCCTTAAGCCCCCAGTACTGTACTTTTCAGTGACCTACTGAAAAAAAAAAAGCCCAGCAAAAATTTCAAATCAGTGTTCCACGGTGCTGGGAAATAAGAGCTTAAACCACTTGCCCCCTCTAGTTCACTTTTTCTTGCAGCTTTTCTGAGGGTTATTATATTATGTTTGTTATTATTTAACAAAAAGAACCATTCTTGCACAGTTTACCCAGCAAGATTACAACAGGGAAGAAATCACTTGTTCCAAGAGCTGAGAGAAACACAAATGCAAATGACAACTGGTCCCTGCCCTGAAAATCCTGAAAGAAACATTTTCCTCTCATCACAGATGTTGCTTCAGGGAGAGGCTTTGTAAGGTCCCTAAGTTTGGTTCTAGGGGGTGTACCTTTAATAAACCAGCTAGCAACATTTGTGGCAGGGCTAGAGAGGGACTAGGGTTCAAAGTCAAATAAGCTCCTTCGGGGTGTCAAGTTGATTTCACGGATTCGTATTAACAGAAATGATACAAACATGACATTCAGTAGCTGTACCTCAATTTATATCCTTGCAAACTCAGTCTGATTAGCTTCCCCCTCCCCATGTTACTGAAAAGCAGAGTGATCATTAAGCATTCATGTCTACCCATCCGCGCTACAAAACTTCACCTTTTTCTAGTGATCTTCCATTGACAGGGAAACATTTCCTACTTGCTTTCATTTCCTTTGCAAAGGTTTCCCCTCAATATAATCTAGAAATCCAATACTTTTATTGAAAACATGATTTAAAATCAAACATACTTAAATAAACTCTCTGAAAACAGCCCTGTTTTCATATTTGGTCACAGCTAAGCGACATCAGTACATTTTGTGTTACTTTTACTGGAAGAATAATAAATCATTCCTAGACAAAGTTTTGTCTTTATCTACTAGCTGTCCCACTCTGACAAATTCTTCTCAAATTTCCTCCTTGTTTGGAAACAGAAACCTCCTTCATCATACACACTCATAATCCAAGAGAACAAAAAATCATTATAGTGGCTACTGAAGGCTAAAAAGACAGATTGGTGTAGACAATTGTGAAGTGTTTTCAGCACATAGAATTAGAAAAGCTCATTTATCTGATTTACAGCTGCCTTCTTAAAAGGTAGATTAGAGCATGGGATCTGCCCTGTGCTATATGCATGTTACGGTAAATAATAGCCAGAACCTCAACTAAGCCGAAATAACAATAATGGATTTTCTGAAGACATTCTTAGCCTTTGTTGTTGTTGTTCTTACTGAGCCCGTGGTGTAGCTTTTAGGACTCAATGCTTCTGTCTCTGTAAAACTAGCATGCTCTCACTTTATAACGTCTCTGCCTTCTAGATTTTTGTTTCTGAGTGCTGTACTGCAATTGTCAACTTTTTCTACCTATTTTCCTAATTAGTGTTTGCTTATGCTCTGTTTTCTCAACATAATGGCACATTAATAGGCAGGAGCATAGTACAGTTTGTCAGACTGTTCTAAATATTCTGGCAATTTTAGAAACTTGTTGGTCTCATTGGCTGCATATAAATATAATGACCTACATGATGCAGGAATGAAAGAAACGCACTTGAAAATAATGCACTCATTGACGTAAGAAAACCATGACCGATAGGAAATGAGCCTACACTAGTGGTGCCAAGATCGCTATAGAAACAGAACGATCTCGTGGCAAAATTCAAAATGCTAATCAACTGAAGAGAGGCACAAAGTCTGTGAGTGCAATAGAGGAGAAGGAAAGCAGCTACCAATGTCCCCACTGATAAGGCAGTAAGGAATCCCACCACTTAAAATGCCATACCAATGTTTGTCTCCCTGGTGCTCAGCATGGGTGGAACCAAAGGAGATAAAACTTTCCTGCTGGCATTACAGTCACTCACCCTTCTATATTTGTTCCAGCTCTACTGCCACAAAGCAGGTACTGAACACCTCACATGATCATCTGGAGAAGTTTGTACTGGGTTTGTGTGGCGAGGTTTTGGTAGCTGGGGGGTCAAGAGGGGTCAGGGGCTGAAGGGGTGGCTGCTGTGAGAAGCTGCTAGAAGTTTCCCCTATGTCTGACAGAGCTAATGCCAGCCGTCTCCAAGACGGATCCGCTGCTGGCCAAAGCCGGGCCCATCAGCAACAGTGGTAGAGCCTCTGGGATAACATATTTAAGTATGGGGTGGGGGGGAAACAGGGAAAAGAAAATTGTAGCCAGAGAGACAGTGAAATGTGAGAGGCACAACCCTGCAGACCTCCAGGTCAGTGGGGAAGGAGGGGCAGGAGGCGCTCCAGGCGCTAGAGCAGAGATTCCCTGGCAGCCCGTGGTGCAGACCATGGTGAGGCCGCCCGTGCCCTGCAGCCATGGAGTGTCATGGGGAGCACAGACCCACCTGCAGCCCAGGGAGGACCCCACACTGGAGCAGGGGGATGCCTGAAGGAGGCTGTGACCCCATGGGAGGCCCACGCTGGAGCAGGCTGCTCCTGAAGGACTGCACCCTGTGGCAGGGACCCACGCTGGAGCAGTTTGTGAAGAACTGCAGCCTGTGGGAAGGACTCATACTGGAGCAGGGACAGAGTGTGAGGATCCCTCCTGGAGGAGGAAGGAGCAGCAGAAACAGTGATGAACTGACCACAACCCCCATTCACCATCCCCCTGAGCTGATGGTGGTAAGGACATAGAGAAATTGGGAGCAAAGCTGAGCTGAGGAAAAAGGGAGGGGTGGGGGGAAGATGTTTTAAGATTTGGGTTTATTTCTGATTTGATTGGTAGTAAATTAAATTAAATAAGGTCGAATGTTTTATCTGTGGCAGTTGCTGAATGATCCCTCCCTGTCCTTATCTCGACCCATGAGCCTTTCATTGTATTTTCTCCCCCCTGCCCAGCTGAGGAGGGCAGTGACAGAGCAGCTTTGGTGGGCACCTGCCCTCCAGCCAGGGTCAACCCACAACAGTCACTCTGTGTAGATTTGTGTTAAACTGCAGGTTCCACTTTGAACATGGATCTTCTCAGCTTCCTGTACTTCCCTGTCACATAAGGAAGTGAAAGAAATGGTCACGACTCAAGACAGGTTTTTCAAACCTGAACAAAGCAATGGATTTTTTCTTGAGAGCTTTGATCATTTCACATGTATGATCATAAAATCACCGGAAATAGAAGTTTAGCAAATATACAAGGTCGATTTTCAACAGATTGCTTCAGACGGAAGTGGGTGGGTTGAGTAGAGGTGAAGCCATATATTAGAAACAGAGAAGCAATCTCACCCAAGCTTAGAGAGTGCTAACTCTGAGGAAGAAACTGAGGAACAGAAATACATCCTAGTATTTTGTTGTTTTATTTTAAGTGCCAAGTTAAGGTTAATTGTAAATGAGGGTCCTGATCAGAAGAAACTTTTAGAAAGGGAAAGCAACTGAATAGTCAGTGATAGCCACTAATAGCTTTGGAGCCCTAGGATATGTGGACCAAAATGTCTTTTATAAGAGGGTTTAGCAGACAGTAAGGAATTGTTTCAGAGAAGCTAAAGAAAGACACTCTGCTGGACCATAGTTCCTCAGGGACAACCTACATATTTTCCACTTAAATTTCCATTGTAAGCCCCTTGACTTGTTGAGTAATGGAATACTAGAAAATTAAAAATTAATGCTAGAAAACCATCATTCGTTTCTACTGAAATGAGATCTTTTGATATGTTGAGAGACTTTATCTTCACCATCTTCTTCTAATAGGAACTTTCAATAGCTGGTAAAATTACATATTCAAATACAACGCAAGAGACTCCTTCAGCAAAGACCCTTGGTTAGATGCACTGGAGTCAGCGAAGGGACCATCATCTGTTGCTACGGGAACAGCCTTGTTAGTACCTAAACTGGTTTATAAGTCAGAACCGTACTTGTCCTTTCATCTTATTCTTCCCTCCCCTCCTATCCTCATCTGGGTTCCAAATTTAATGAGAGTTAGGCCTTTTCAAAGGGAGACTACACTGATGGGCCTGCAGCATTCGTAGGTGGCCAAGGTTTTCAAGGTGGCCAGCAGAGGTTCGCAGCAGTTTGAGCAAAGGACTGGAGATCAAACTCCTCTGCTCTTCCTTCACCATGCAATAAAAGTGGATCTCAGCCAAGTTCTGGCTAAATGTGAAGTGAGTACTGGTAGAGAAAAAAGAATCCCTTTATATCATCTAATTTGATGTCACAACAATATTACAAAATTGCTAAGTAAGGCACTGCATAGAATATTGTAATTTTGGAGATGAAGTGTGATTATTTCATTATAGCCTGAATTCTCTTCCCAGGGAGACAGTGTAGTCTTTAATGTAAGTAGTCTGTACAATTAGCTTTCTTTTTATCCCTTGTGTAGAAAAGACATACCTCTATATTTGCCTGATGACTGTTACCAAGGAATAGGAAATCAGCAAGGGCCACTCTTCTGATCAACTGCTTTGTTGCTTTATTGATCTATTTACTTTCCAAGTGAATTGCTGGCAAATAAGGAATTCTTATTGAAAGGCAGATAGCACAAATGCTTCTCAGCACAAAGATATCATGTACACACAGTGCCAAGAGCAAAATATTTCAATGTGGGAAAAAAAAACAATGACAAGTAGTAATATGACTTGACTTCAAATTACGCAGCATGAAGCCCATCACTTGAACTGCATCAGGAAAGATGCTGACTGCCCACATCATCCTCTGATACTATTAAATCTAATAAGAATAATTGCAAGTCTAGGAATGCTTCCAAGTAAATTTGCTTAATGATCTTACACTCTAAGGAAGAGATGTCCACCTATTGCTTAATTACTTAATCTATTAACCAACATGTGCATAAGCAGCAGCTTATCAGCCCATCAGTACAACTCAGCAGGAATGTAACTCTCTCTAATTGTTCTGTGCTGCTTTCCCTTTTGGCTGATGAATCCAATCAAGGGCTGTTACAGCCTGCTAGGACCCTGGACCTGCTCAGAGAGGCAATCGTCATCTCATCCTGTATTTCAGCTACCCTGACATTACCTCCACTGGAAAAATAAAATGGATCACAAACAGTAAAACAGCTTAACTGTGTGGTGCTAGACTTGTCCCAGTCCTGTGGCTTCTCCGATGGCTGAGATGAACAGGTGTCCAACCTCACTGCACTGGGAGCTGCATAGAGAAGTTCTCACTTTGACCTAGCTGTTCTGTAATCATACTTGCAATCATGACAACATGTTCGGATTTTTGCATATGCACACATCTGTGTTTGAAAATATAGAGACACACACACAAATAAGCATGTAAGAGAATCATAGAATCATAGAATCGTTTAGGTTGGAATAGACCTTCAGGATCACCGAGTCCAACCATTAACCTAACACTGCCAAGTCCACCACTAAACCTTGCCCTTAAGCACCACATCTACACATCTCTCCAATACCTCCAGGGGTGGTGACTCAAACACTTCCCTGGGCAGCCCATTCCAATGCCTGACAACCCCTTCTCTGAAGAAATTTATCCTAATATCCCATCTAAACCTCCCCTGGCACAACTTCAGGCTGTTTCCACTTGTCCTATCCCTTCTTACTTGGCAGAAGAGACCAAAACCCACCTCTCTGCACCCTCCTTTCAGGTAGTTGTAGAGAGCAATAAGGTCTCCCCTGAGCCTCCTCTGGGCTAAACAACCCCAGTTCCCTCGGCTGCTCCTCACAGGACTTGTGCTCCAGACCCTTCCCCAGCTCCCTTGCCCTTCTCTGGACACACTTCAGCACCTCAATGTCTCTTGCAGTGAGGGACCCAGAACCAAACCCAGTATTTGAGGTGCGGCCTCACCAGTGCCCAGTACAGGGGGACAATCCCTTCCCCAGTCCTGCTGGCCACACTGTTCCTGATGCAGGCCAGGATGCCATTGGCCTTCTTGGCCACCTCGGCATGCAGCTGGCTCATACTGAGCCACTGTCGACCAACACTCCCAGGTCCTTCGCTGCCGGGCACCTTTCCAGCCATTTGTCCCCAAGCCTGTAGCATTGCAGGGGGTTGTTGTGACCCAAGTGCAGGACCTGACACCTGGCCTTGTTGAACCTCATACAGTTGGCCTCGGCCCATGGATCCAGCCTGTCCAGATCCCTCTGCAGAGCCTCCTACCCTCAAGCAGATCTATACTGTCACCATAATACATGTATATATATAGACAATATATACTTGTATACATACACACACACACTCATTATAAGTACATACATAAATAAAAACATCTAAACATTTAAAAACTTGCTTTTGATGGCAGGGTGGGAAGACAGTTATTGCAGATTTTTCTTTATCACATACCACAGATATGTGATCCACAGATATGTGTTTGTGCGTTTTTTATGTTTATATGCACACACTATATATTAAAGATCAAGCATTCATAAACTGTTATAAGCTTGGATCTGAATCCCTCTAAATTAACTCCTCTGGATGTTCAGGTCGTGATACAGTTCCTGCCTGAATGCCCATGTCACAGGGCTATTCCAGCATGCAGGTCTAGGTTTTGCCTTGTTTTCTAGGATTTTGATCAGATGAGGTATGGGGGATGGCTGAGGATTGTGCAAGACTGGGAAATCATTTCCTGTTCTGCTGTTCTGTGTTCTCAATTCAGGTCCATGGAAATTAAGCAGCGATGTAGTTGCACAAGTTCAGATAGCAGAGATTCGAGCCATGAAATCGAAATGGAAAAGCAATGAGCCAGGTAAAATTTAGTCACCCAACATGGAAGGTACACAATCTAGTCCCAGACTGACTTGTCTGAACGGGGAAAATAAAAGGTGATTTGAGGTTTCTGGGATCCCTTTGAATCAGAGCAGTTGGAGTTGCTCCTGAGGTTGTTAGTGGGCTTTCTTGGGCTTGTCAGCTTAACAGCAGGAAGGCCCATGCTGCAGACTCAGTTGCCCAAGGTCAGTTGGGATCTCCAAGCCCAAGGCCTCTTTTTCACTCTGGAAGTCCTGGTGAGGTAACTACACCAAAGCAGTGAATCCACAGCCAGTGGGACTGGTGAAGCTGGGTTTCTTATGGGTCTCTGTAGTATATCCTTTAAAATCCTCTCACCACACTACACCCAGCTCACCCTTATGTTTCTTTGTCTCACTGCTGTGATACCTACTGTCCTTCCAGCTTCTGCAGTACATGCAGCCTCTTCTCAATGGCCCAAATCCTCTTCACACCGCAGTAGTCTTCCAGCTGTTGGTGTTACCCTACCCCTCCCCTCCCCAACACTTCTTATGAGTCCAAGCTATTTTTTTGGCTTTCAGCTGTGTAGCCTGGTAAAACGTTCCTGCTAACTGTCCAGTTGGGGCCTGCCTGCTGATTGACCAGGTGGATGCTGCTAAAGAGACGGCATTGAAGTCTGTCTGTGTTTCCTTTCAGAGGAAGCAGCAGTAGGGCCTCCTCTAATCAGCATCTAGATTTCAGTGTAGATGGTTGTTGTAATTGAGATCTCTCACCAACTGCTGTTTGGGGCTGAAATTAGTCAAGGAGTACCAAATATAACAATGAGGACAAGGCAGAGGGGGTAACAGCCAGCTAAAAAGAAGAAAGAAAGGGTGTGATTTTGTAAATTTTGTGTCCTTGGAAAGATAGGCTAGAAAACAAAGTGAGGATGCCTCAAAACAGACAAAACTGAGTCTACCGTATGTTCAGAGCTGCTTGGGAATGATTCTTTGGCTTTGCTCCAGGAGCCCTGGAGTAGAAAAGACAAATCGAGGGAGCCAATAGCTTATTGCAAAATGAAAGAGAGAGCTGAGAGCAGACCCTCTCTATACCTTTGATACTTGGGGAGGGACGGTGAAGGGGTAGCCTGCTGCCAAGAGGGCTGTTCACCAGCGTGTGATATTACTTGAAGTGTCTCATTAAAGCAACTGATTTTTTCTGTAAATTTGAAAAGAGACAGCCTAACTGCCACAAGACCCAAAAAGCCGAAGGCTAGGCTGTGTCTTCAGTGGTAGTTCTGGGCAAAGTGTGCTGGGTAACCTACTCCTTCCAGGAGCAGCCCTGGGAGGCAGTATGTCTCTGACACGCCGCGCTCTCCCTCTTCTCCTCGAATATGGAACAGAGAAAAATATTGCAAACATCTGTATCTAGTAGCTGCTCTGGTCTCTCCCACGAAGGAAGGGCATGAGGTAAGGAGACCTTACTCTTGTGCAGCTGCTGGAGCCTAAGCTAAAAAGGGCCAGAATAAAGCCCCTAAAAAGTGCTTCTAGGGCCAGAAAGAAGTCTTTTCCCATTGGTGTGGACAAGAGCTGGGACAAGTTGGGTCAAGACAGTACAATAATATATGCTGATAATAAAGATGTTCTACAAGGTCTCAAGTTACATTCATATTTTCATCTGAAACTAAAGAATCTAATTTTCCTTTATAACTGACCCGCAAGAATCATTTCACTATTTTTACTGCTTAATAACTGCATTTCCTTTTTCCTTTCGTTTTGCTTTTCCTTTGTGTATTTTGCTTCCTGCTGTCTCTTCATCATCTGAGCAGAACGCTGCCATGTGGATTTGAGCTATGATTTTTCCCTTCCTTGTTCTTATATATTCTTGTAGAGCTGAGAGACTATATTAAATCATTTGCATTTAGAAACTAGAGTTTGCCTTTGCATGTGAATGCATAGCATAAACCTGGCACTCCTGACAATAATTGCTTTCACTTTTGCTGTGACCAAAGAAAATTTTTGCACTTACTGTGAACCACACGGGTGTTAAGGAAACTCTTTACTGCTCGTTTTTTAAACGTCTTCCGTAACAAGTGGAAATAGTCAATCGGTCGGCAAAATATTATTCTAAGATTTATTGCAATATACAAAAAGAAGAACACATTTCAAAAATAAAAATGATCACTTGACTTGCAGAGGAACAGATGGGCATGAATTACACAACTAGCTAGAATGAAAAATAGACCCGAAGTGAATTAAATGCTGGTGGTATGAAAATTAAGCATCTTTTTCCTGCTGAAGTGAGAAAACAGTCCTACTTATAATGGAAAATTATTCACTCTGTACTGTAGTGTAAGACAAAATCTATCACACTGGAAGAAGACATTACTAGACTGTAGAAATGCATGGTCTCACCAGTAGAATGGATTGTCTCGCTGAAGGGAGAGCTGCAAATATAATTTAAAATTCAGCAGTTCTGGACAAAAAAAGAATGCTTTCAGTACTTACATATTTAAAACTTTTGCTGTTTGTTTGCTGAATGTGTAAAGCAAACAAAACAAATGCTTCTAAATGTGCTAATGTTGCAAATCTTTTTTTTTTTTTTTTAAATTGTAAACTTGCTATGAGATTTCATCACATTTCTGTCTCAATAGATCTTGCTCTTATCATTAATTACAGTTGTGTTTCCACACGCATCGAATGTTCCTATAGAATCTATCACTTCATCTTCGGCTTTCAAAGGGCAAGTGCTGTAATAAAACTGAAACTGCTAAATATCAGTTAATTCCCACAGTAATTATGTAAGTATTATTTATATCACTGTAACTCGGAGAGATCTCAGCTGAGACTAAAGGCTTTTGTGCTAGATATTATCTAAGACTAAGTTTAATATTCTTAACCACATTAATCTAGCTCAATTGAGAATGGCCACTTGACAAAGTATCAGCTGTGCTGCAATGATCAGACTTTTTGCAAGTAGTTTTTAAGAGAATGATCTAATTGTTCTACGTGCTTGGGGCAGCTGAGCTGCTCTGAGTTCCCAGTGCATTGCAGGAAAACATCTTTATTCTTTCTGGGCACCTGATGTGGTGCTGACCATGAAGCTGTGGGAAAAGCACTGGAAGGCTAACCATAGAACAGGACCACTTGCATCATCATGTAAGCCTCTGACAAATTGTTAGTTGTATTTTTCTACCCATTGGTGAGCACACTTGATTTTTAGAAACCTGTGGCACTGATGTTTGGGCCATCACATGCTGATGTTACTTGACTTGGGAATAACTTAGGTTAATTTTGCAGAAGAGCAAAATTTAGCAAGAGTCTTTGTCCCAAGGGATTACAGCCTAAATACAGAAACAATAGACAGATGTACTAGGAGGAAAGGAATATCTTCTTTATTTACTGGTTGAAGAACACGAAGATTAAGAATTAAAATCTCCCTCTGTGAAGGCTAGTGGGAATTTTCCCAGTGACAGCAACTGTATTGGGCCTTTACCCATAAGGATGATACTGCGGTGGTACAGGCAGTGTATGGTAGAGATAGGAACTGAAGGCAGGTTTTCTGAATTCTGGACCAGAAAAGGGGCTGTAGGAACATTTGTCTTGATCGGGAATTTGGTAGGCGTGTGGCGTCTGTACTGTATATGACCTTTTGTATAACTACATCTATACAGCAGTCTGGTCAACTAGAATCTTTACCATCCCAATCCCAAAGTCTGGAACTTGGATGTTACCAATAAGTGCCTAGGGAACGTGCTTCAGGAGGACTAGTCTACCATGTTCATAATCACTCCAGCAAGCTCATCAGGGCACCGGCTGCCATGCATTTTTTACCATCTGGTTCTAATCAATCTTTGCGTGGCACCATGCCTACCATACACAGGTTCCCTGCTGTAAAATGACATGTTACTGCACAGTGGCTACTCATTATTTCAGTCACTGTGTCCTCACAATGTCATGCAGTGCCTGGGGGGGTCTCATAAATGTATGTGCTACAGTGAAGAGTGTGGTGTGAGAGGAATGCCTGTAATGGACGTCACTTCATCACAGCTGCCTGCAGTGCTTTTAGACGTTCCCCACATTTTAACAATATTTGAGCATTACAGAGGGCATTTCTGAGCAGAAGAATGACCACCACCCTGCAGCACGCAGCTGAAGATGTGGATTAAGGAGCAGCAGGCTGCAGTACTGACCGAGGGAGGGATGATGCTAGCAGAGTTATACAATTCCCTTGGTCCTATGCAGACTTTTTGTTTTAACGAGGGACCACGTTGCTAATGCAAAAAGTCTAAGAACAAGAAGTTCTGTTATAAAGATTCACAGGATACACTGTGTTGGCTGACGAATGCTACAAGCTAAGGATGACTGTGGTTAAAATTTCATCTTGGAGCCCCTCCATTAAGATTCTGATAAAATCATAACCCATACTGAAGTAATGCAAATATTAATCTTGGTCAAACGCCACATACTGTGGATTGAGAAATTAAAAGAGAAAATCTCAAAATTGTAGATTACTGACCTACCCATTAGACAAAAGGATAAATGTCAAGCATGCTCTGTGGGAAGGGATGCACATAAATAGGAAATCCAGGTAATCCGGGGAGAACAACTCTTTTTGCTAGTGGAATCGTACATCTAATGAATCTCTGAATGGCGAATCTTGCAATTATTTGAAACTTTCAGCATTGTGATTTCAAACTCTCATTTCCACAGAGGCTCTTTAGGGCATGTTATACACAACATTTAAAATGTGTACAAAATCTATGGCCTGAATTTTCCCAGCAACAATTGTTATCCTACAAGATGAAAGATCCCCTCCCAGATCACACTACTTAAAGTCTGTTGTAAGGGACCCACTCTGGCCTCAGATGTCGTGGTGTAAAATGCCTGCTGAAATAAGCGGGATTACAATAGTATAAAACAGAGGGAAGTGAATTCACGTGTAACACAATACTGCAAGTGAATTTCAGATGCAGTACATTCTCATGGATTTTCCTCTCTTTCCAGATAAAATTATTTTAATAGGATAAATTAACCAAGTACTGATTGTATGTAGGGCTTGAAGCCATGCACAAAGCTGTTTATTGTATTCAGACGGGAGCAGGACATTTTGGTACACCGGCCACTTTTGCTTTATTCCCCCAGTGCTCTTTTCTCTGGAGCTCTCTCCCCTCCAGGTCTTGCTGCCCCCTGTGCTCCTCTCAGCTGCCAGACGCTTATTCCAGAGTCTACGCTGGACCTGTGGAGCACCCTGAGGTGGTGGCCTTCACATCTGTCACCATCTGGTGCCTCTCTTGTCCCACCGCGGTCACGCCTCTGATTGTAGCGCATATCGCATGCGCTTGCAGCTGACAATTCATGTGGGTATGGGTATTCTGGACAAAAAATATCCTGTCTCCAAATTGTGTTTATCTCAACCTTTTAGGACCCTTCACTTTACCAAGATAGCTTCACAGTGAGGATAAGGTTTAATCCTGGGTAAATACGTAGAAAAGATTTTACAAAATCCATTCTTGCTTATGCCCCTACAGAGGACATGATTTCCCTGTAATTATGCCTGTGTCTGAGATTAGCACCAGACCCTGAGTGCCATTAAGAAATCACTATGGGATGCATGTTCTGTTTTATACTCAGCAAAGTGGCCAACTGCAAGGGGGATATTACCCTTCATCTTCTGGTTCACTTTTCCAGTAAGGACAGAACCTTGGCCAGAAGAGGGAGAAGATTCCTGTTTCAATATTTTAAAATATCTTTGGTAGTTACAATAGTTGCAATAATAATTTACAAAGACTGCAGAAATCGCTAATTTGTTCTCCAAAAAGTAGTGTCATCCTCAGATATAAATTAAGGACTTCTGGGGTAAGTATTGAATGCCAGGAACAACCAACCTCGTCCTGGAGTGTTTAGGTCATTGGCTCTACATGAGTCTGAAGCTATTACTACATTGGGTGGCCCTTTATTCTCCACAAAACCCCTTTGGTTTATACAGGGCTTCTTGCAGAAGGAAATGCCTGGAAATATACGGTTGTCTGAATACATCTCTTAAGATTCTGAAAGTATTTTGCAGATGTCAAACACCATGTAAATATTACTACAAAAAATATGAACCCTCAAAAAGATTTTGTATGTGTAGAGGTTGGCAGTGACAGTTCATGATGGGAGCAGTAAAATCTCTCCCATTTAGAAAGCAGAGCCGTTGGGAACATCTGAGCAGGGAATCTGTGTAGTCACTGAAACGCAGCCCGTCTGGTCTATCATTTGGAATACACTGTTCTGTAATCTTGTGAAAATGAAACTCCAGGGAAACTAAGTGCACAGCACCCACTTTACAGCCTTCCTAAGCGTTTTTATGTTATACAACAAAGCCACTTTGGTTCCTCTGCATTGTTGACTTACTGCAACCTTTCCCTGGGCCATCCCGCTGCATCAGAAGTATTGTGGAAAGGGCGGAACTCAGAGATTGTCTCTAACTGAAGGGGCCAAGGAGGAGGGAAAGCGTTGTTATGGAGGTGCCTCTCAGAGTGTTGTCTGTTAACAAGGGCCTGAAATTCAAATTTCTAATTAACATTCCTGCAGAATCTGTATATGAAAGATAGCTATGTGTCTGCTGAGAAAATGACATTTCTATTCTGATTGCTTCCCCATGTTAAATCGCATGTAGCCAGGTTAATGTAAGTAAATCTGCTACCAGCAGTTCAGTAAATCTTGTAGAAAATGTAATTAAATTTGCTGTTCACACTACATATGCATGCACAAATGTATTCCCCACATATTATGTGTTCAATTCGTTGATATACTTTGCTTTTTCATTACACCGTTAAGTCACAAAATATTCCAAATGTAAGCTTGTAAACGTGAATGTAAAGAAAAGGTATGTGCCTATTACTTTTCCAGTTCATATAGAAAGTCAGATTTCAAAGCATCAGCCGTGACAAAAGCCCGTAACACCCACTGACAGCTACAGGAGTTGTGCAAGTGCACAAAGGCCACATTTTAAAGGTAAAAAGGGATCTTCTTCCCTCGCAAACTGTTGTAGGTAAAGATCTAGTTGCAATGTTCTACTAGTCTACCTTTTCCGGGCATTTGACCAGGTAGCTGCCTGGATTTGGGTCCGAAGGTGACAAGCAAAACCTCTGACTTAACCAGACAGCTGACATCTGCAGTTTGGATAACCCCCAGTGCTCACCATTCTCATTCTGGCTTCACAGCCCTATGGATGTCGAGGTTTCAGGAGGCTGAGCTGTGGCAAATTCGGAGCAGACTTCATCACCCTCAGTTCACATGGGAGAGCACCAGAAACCTACACAGGTGAAGCCCTTGAGAATATGAATGGTGTCATCCCTGGTGGGCATCCTCGGAGAGCTGCCGTGGAGGTCAGCGCTCTTCAAAAGCTGGGCCTTGTGTCTGCCACCAGCAGCAGTGCAGAAGCGACTCTGGTCAGTGTTCACCAGTGACATTTGCAAGGAAAAAACCCTCAAGATTCCTGTCCTGCTTTCTCTTATTCAGGAAGTTAAAAAACCCAAAGCAGCAAATGTAAGAAATAAAACAACAGCAGTTCTTTAAATCAGACTACCTTGTATGTTGATTAGGGATTTTGTTTGGAAACGGCACTAATGAAGTACATACATTCTGACGACTTCTTTTCTCTTCTGAGCAAAGAGCAAACAACCCCAAACATATTTTCTGCTGTTATGAAAGCATAAGAAGGCTTCTACCATAACCTCTTCTGTCTTAGAGAACCTAGTGCAGAAATGCGGAATTAATTAAAAAACACAAAGCATAATAAGATGCCGTCCTCTCCCATTTGTCCTCAGCAGGTGGTGTGTCACATACTCAGCACTGCGGCGCAAAGGCACACAAACCCAAAACTGGTCCCCAGACCATATGGTGCCGCAGCAGTGTTTCTCGGCTGTGCCTGTGCAAATCGAGAGCTACACGAGGAAGACCCCTGACTTCTGGGTGTCTGAGTCCAGAGCCAGGGTAGAAAATACAGTCCTTTAAAGGAGTTTCAGGTCAATTTCTATGAGGATAAGATTTACAAGAGTTCTTAGGGTTTGGGACCCCTTCCTTGCTGTCAGTGCCCAGGCCAGCTCGTGGTCTGCGTTCTGCGGCAGGGCAGGAGCACCCGCATTGTCCCACATACACCCAGCCCGTGGCAGCTGCATCCCTGCCTGTGCAGATTCATCAGTCTCCTTTTCTTGGCACCGATTTGCGGTGAATGTTGTTCATATTCTATTCGGGTTCTTATAACCTGTCCGTCACATTGCTTTCTGTGAGCCCCTGACAGCAAAGCTTATTTTACAGTCTGTGTCAGATGCTGGGCTTTTCACACATGTTATGGAAGTGTATTTTTTGGTTTGCTCAGTGTGTGTGCGAATGATCCCGTGTGCAATGAAAGGTTCCTGTTGCATGCTCTGCTTGTAACCACATCAAAGAGCCACATGTGTCTGCAGCAGTCAGGATGTGTGTTGTGGTTATTCTCTCTTCTGAGGTTTCTGTGGTTTGGGTTTCAGTTTGTCCATACAGTCTTTCTGTGGAACAAAATTGCATTGTACTGACCCAAAATTTCCCTGCTGAATGCAAGAAGATGGATTAGATGATTTCTTGGGCCCCTTGCAGTATTTCATTTCTGTAGCTCCGTGTTTGTACTGCTGCTGGGCTGTGGGAGCCGTACGGGAGGTGTTGATCTGTGCTGAATGTTCGCCTGCAAATTATGGTTTGTATTTTGCCATCTGGCTGCCTGATAATTAGTCCATCTCTTTATCAAATGAATGGCACATGTCTCCTCAATACATATGCAAAACTATATATTTTGGAAAGGATTGTTTCAACTTCAAAAGTTAGCCAGAAAGCGGTGTCTTTCCGCAGTCACGTGTATGTCCTCAGACAAACCCCACCCACGTCTGGACCTAGATTAGCCCCTGCATCACACTGTGGCATTATGCACTCCAAGTACTGGATTGTTGATTACGTGGTGTTTGAATGTGCTACATACATATATAAGCTGAGGTCTGGATGACATTATTGTATTATATAGCTGCAATATGAAGCTATATTTTCCTACGTTCGATAAACAGAAGAAATGCTGAGTTTGACAGTGTGTTCATTCTGCTATATCCTCATCGCTGCTCCAAGTATATTTCCATGAGATCTATTCCTGATGGGAATCCATGGGTGGGGGCTCTCAGGAGAAGCAGGCTGAGCAGCAGGATAGTCTAAAGAGGACAAGGGGACCACACCGCAGCTCCTGTGGTACTACTGCTAGAGAAAACTGTAGTTCCTTATGGCATATAAAACAGTGTATTTAAGGAATATCTACCCCCAACCCCTAGGATAAAAATACATTTTCTGAAACTTTTTTCTTCTCATTTATCAGGAAGCTCTTGGAAAAGGTTGTCCAGAAGGAGATGGAAGGCATTTTCTCACTCTGGGGCTTGCCTCTCTATTTTGGGATGTGGGCTATCCAAGCTGATGCTGAAGAGCTATAATTCATGAGTCACTAGCTATGTATTAAATGCACAGGGAAAATCTCTTTTATTGATACGCATTTGGAGAAAGATATTTTTGATTTATAAAATTGAAGAAGCTGTCTATTTTTGAGACGTTTTGGGGTTTTTTTAAACATTTTAAGAATGCAACACATTCAAAATTAAAGGTGTATCTTAGCTTGTGAATTACAGCAAATTATTTTTTCCTATCTAGAAAGAATTTTTACCACAAAATATATTGATTTATGCAACTTCTAACAGGTTGGCAACTGCCAAACTGCCTGAAAAGACAACCTAAGGGACCACTTTTGCTCAGTCATTGTGATTTTGGTAGTGTGAAAATCATCTGCTAGAAATTGGTTTGAGGCAACAATATCTGTCATCAAAAGGAAGTGAATAAAAATGTACCGTAAAGTCAACATTTCTCACGCATCTCATGCACTGAATGGGACTTTTAGCTACAACCAATCTAAGCTGTATTCAAGTTGACAGTATTAAATGTGTATAAAGAAAATTACCATTGTCCTGAACTGCGTAGTCCTATCTTGTGGAATTGAACATGTATTAATTTTTTAGCAAATCTGACTGTACATCCCCTCTTCTTTGGAATACCTTTGCTTTTCTATTGCCATTTGCATTACCATCTTTTGAAACCTAAAATAATATTTATACAGGAAGACTCCATTTTTTTTTAATTATCACAATCGTGTGGATCAGGGTAAACCCTTCTCTTTGTAATATGTACAGACTAAAGTAATAACAGTTCTTTTTGTCACTGATGTCACTGAAAACAAATGATGGCCAACAAGGGCAGTGACCTTTCTGAAGAGATTTCCTTCTACACAGTGCGAAACAGAGGTGTATGAAGATAACAGAACCCTTTGCCGTGAGCAACCACTGCAAGATCAGTGTTTGACTCATTTCAGGGTGATGCCTATTACGCTGATTAAACCGCATCTCCCTTTCTTCATTCTGCTCAGGCCTATTGTATCCACTGTTGTCTCCCATTAACTGTGCAGATGGTAAGGTTTTGGGATAGGGCATGCTTTTTGTTATAGATGTGTACAGCGCATGCCAAGTAGGGGCCCTCATCTCCAGTCGGAATTGTCCGCACTACTGCAACACAAACAATATTCTTTGAAACAAATATTAACTCCAATAAAAATAATGGATATTTTCTTCACAAGTTTGAAGAAATAAAAACAATTTGTTCTTTTTTTTTTTTCCCCTGCCCACAAATGCACACATCGAGATACACACACACACACTGAAAGCTGCCTGGCGGAAAAGGACCTGGGAGTGTTGGTCGACAGTGGCTCAGTATGAGCCAGCTGCATGCCGAGGTGGCCAAGAAGGCCAATGGCATCGGGAACAGTGTGGCCAGCAGGACTGGGGAAGGGATTGTCCCCCTGTACTGGGCACTGGTGAGGCCGCACCTCAAATACTGGGTTCGGTTCTGGGTCCCTCACTGCAAGAGAGACATTGAGGTGCTGGAGCGTGTCCAGAGAAGGGCAAGGGAGCTGGGGAAGGGTCTGGAGCACAAGTCCTGTGAGGAGCAGCCGAGGGAACTGGGGTTGTTTAGCCCAGAGGAGGCTCAGGGGAGACCTTATTGCTCTCTACAACTACCTGAAAGGAGGGTGCAGAGAGGTGGGTTTTGGTCTCTTCTCCCAAGTAAGAAGAGATAGGACAAGTGGAAACAGCCTGAAGTTGTGCCAGGGGAGGTTTAGATGGGATATTAGGATAAATTTCTTCAGAGAAGGGGTTGTCAGGCATTGGAATGGGCTGCCCAGGGAAGTGTTTGAGTCACCACCCCTGGAGGTATTTATAAGACGTGTAGATATGGTGCTTAGGGACACAGATTAGTGGTGGAATTAGCAGTGCTAGGTTAATGGTTGGACCTGACGATCTAAAAGTATTTTCCAATCTAAATGTTTCTATATTAATACATACACAAATACATTAGTCTAGATGAGGGTAATATCTTCATCTTCCATACATTCTATATTTGATTAACCTATGTAATCAGATAGGAAAGGATAACCTTAATAAACCATAAAAGCAGAGTAAATACATCAGAAAAAAAGTGCTCAGGATACTACAGAAATAAAACAAAATTCTCATGTCCCCGGATACATATAGATCACATTTTGCTTTGATATGTACTACTACCACCACAATTCTATCATCTCTTTCTGCTGATGTAAATGCCTTTCATGACAGAATTTAAACATGGTGCCTAGAACGTGAACAATACTTCCTAGAAAGCCAGTAATGTACCCAGTCCTACTCATATATCATCTTAAGTCCCGGTTTTCTGAGTAATGGCATGTCAAAGCGATGCATCTTAATATGTGATATGGAGACAGAAGGGCATGGGCCTTTTGTTGAAGGCTTTTACAGAGCACTGTGCATGCTGCTGTGACACCTTTGCAGTCAGTTCCTTTGCCTGCACTTCAGCTCCCTGACTCCATTTCCCAGATGACCAGGGTACTTATTTTGCTGACCAGATTTTGAGATGTCTCTTTAGATCATTATTTAGCTCTGTGGAGATAAAAGCTTCTCTGTCTTTCTTCTAGACCTAGAATTTATACTTGTAGAAAACTGTTTTAAAAGCTGTGCTTTCCAATACCCAACGTAGCCTTGGACAGACATGAATCTCTGGGTCCAAGTCTCCAAATAGTTTTGGAAGGAAATTGTAGCACTGCTTGCTTGCGACATATATCACTTTATATTAATGCTGTGCTTTGGGGCATTCGCTGGTTGCCTTTAGGCCAAGAAGGATTATTTGTTTTCCTTTTCTCTCTTGATGTATAAATTGGCTCCTAGTTTTTTTGTTCTCTTCCTCTAATGACCAGCCAACTGGAAATAGGCCACGTGTCTAGACAGGATGCAAAAGCACAGTGCTGCACTGCTCCTGGTGCCACTCGAAGGAAGCTTGTAGTCAAACTAGTAGCCAGATTTAGGATCAGGAATAACTTTTTGCTTAATCTGAGTGGAATGGTTAGGGTTGGGGGTTTCTTTGCTTGTTTTGTTGCATTCCTCTGCATTGAAGGGCACAGTCTTTGTCCCTGTGGATATGCAAATAAAAAAAAAACAATCCAGCTGTGCTGGATCCTACAATATTAATGATATCATTGGTTTATCCTGCTTTGTTTCTGTAGGTCATTATAGATTTTTTGTTATTATTTTATTGTAGATGTTTGTTCCCAATAAATACTTGGGCAGTATTAAAGGAAACAGATATTTTTTGCCATTCAGGACTCTGCAGCTTTGTGCTAGTACAGGGAAATGTATTTGTTGACCTGGGTTGCCATTTCAGACTGGTGTTCCTAGAGAAGCTGAATCGCACTCGCAGCACCATCATCATAATTCACCTTAGATCCATTATTGCAAAAGTGCGCAGCAGAGCGGAATTCAGGCTCTCCATACACAGATGCAAAATGGCAATCATTTTGTCAAGACAAGAGAATGTAACTCCAATAGCCAAGCTGATCACCTTTCCATCAGCTTATTACTTGGAGTGGCTGAAGGACATTTCTCTAAAGGAATGATCATGAGCACTATGTCAGACAAGACATCCAAGCAGTTAAGAAAGAAATGTTTGAAGGCGTGTTCAGGTTTGTTGAGACCTTACATTTAATCCAGGCAATTCTCCTAAAGCGTGTTTTCTGAATTGTATAAGATGCAACTAGCAAGTAGAATGGACTTCTATAATTTGCTAAGGAAAAAACCCCAGTATGTGAAATGTGAGACCCTTGTCCTGTTCAAAATAAATTTATCTGGTTTGTAATTCCCTTGTGGATGCACTTACAGCTCTGTACTGTGTTTTCTCAGCTTAAGGAGGATTTTCCCCTTGGAAATTTGGTACAATGGAAATGGCAACATAGCTGCTCAAAAGACACTTAGTAGGTGTGGATTTTTGACATGAGAATACCCCAGTTTTGAATACATAAGGTAGCAGCTAGAAACAGTGTGGAAATAAGATTTTTCTGTTACATTCTTGCTTTATAAACATGTCTATTTTTCATTCACAATCTTGTTCCAAATTTCCATCAATTCTGGAAATATTTCAAGTAAATTCAGATAAACAAAGAAATAAATTTTATTTCAGATAAACAGAGATTTCTGCTAATATTGATCCCATGCAGTCTCTGACTGGGACACCACTCATTGTGTACATTTTCTGCAGCTAGTGCCCATACGAACTCCTGGCAATTGGGTAAAGGTGTTGCAATTTAAAAAGTCTTATGGCAGAGGATTAGAATAATTAGAATCATCGAATCATAGGACGGTTTGGGTTGGAAGGGACCTTACAGACGATCTAGTTCCAACCCCCCTGCCATGGGCAGGGACACCCTCCACTAGACCAGGTTGCTTAAAGCCTCATCCAGCCTGGCCTTGAGCACTTCCAGGGATGGGGCATCCACAGCTTCTCCAGGCAACCTGTTCCAGTGCCTCACCACCCTCTCTGGGAAGAATTTCTTCCTGATATCCAATCTAAATCTCCCTGCTTTCAGTTTAAACCCATTACCCCTTGTCCTGTCACTACAGGCCCTTGTAAATAGTCCTCCCCCCCCAGCTTCCTTGTAGGCCCCTTCAGGTACTGGAAGGTGCTATAAGGTCTCACCGGAGCCTTCTCTTCTCCAGGCTGAACAAGCCCAAAGATTAAGATCAGGCACTTCAAAATACGTTTCCTGTTATGTCATTGGAGTCGCTGATAATCTCAAACATAAATCAGCACATCAAGTAGTCAGACATGGTTAGTGAAAGCTACAAGTCCACGGCAGTTTTGAACTTTATCAAGGTATGAATTTTGTACCATACTGATTGTAACATTTATTAATGTTGTAAAATACCAGGCTTCTTTTGATTTCATCAAGCAAGGTGCTGATCTCTTACTGTGAAGAAAATGGAAACTTATGTGTGCTACCAACAGCACTACCTTCGTTTTGCATCAGCCACGATATGGGACATAAAAGCAGCCTCACTTAGTCACTTGATACAATGGTGCACAAAGGCACATTAGAACCTGGACCTCTGATCATGGTGCCCAACTTGACATCGACAGAGATGGTTGACGGTAACAGCAGTGAGCCATACGCTTTCAGAAATATGCCTTTGATTAGAACCCCCAAAAGGTTTCCCTTGGAGCCTGTCATCTACAGCAAGAGCCTGCAGGCTGGCCTGGCAGGGAATGGGAACCTCTACCCCCTTTCTCATGAGGTCAGCACGCGTGAGATCTGAAGAGTTTTTCCTCCTTTAGCTGCTGTGACATTCCCATGCCCAGCTTTGCCACAGCAGGTCTGCCTTCAGAATAGTGTTTGCCACAACCTGTCCTCTTCCAGTAAACCATCGCTACCCGCAATGCATCTCCTTTTCGGTTCCTGCGTTTTCTGAAACTGATGGCAAGCCTGGGACTGCCTCTTCCGCAGTGGTAACGGCGTTTGTGGTGCACCACGCTTGGCTAATACGGGAATATAAATCTGCATCTGCCCAGTAAATCCATGCCTGTCTGATGGCAGATATTACCCACAATATTTTAGGATGCCTATTTTTCTGGCCTCATAATGGTTGCTAGGAATACTATTTATGGAAATATGTCATTAGCCCTGAAAGTGTTTATCAGTGGTGATTAATAGGAATAATTGCCTGCTAGGTACACGAGAAGTTACAGTGGCTTATGAACTGATTTCTAATGATTCACAGCTCCTGCACATTCAGACACAAAGCCAGAGATCAGATTAATTTGGTGGTAATGACAAGCGTTAGTTGCTTTGTGATGTTCTAATTCAATTAAAAAAAAAAAAGTAGTAGGTGCAGCCCCTCTTACCTCCCTGCTCCCACTGAACCTGGTCACAGGGCTCCAGAAGCAGCACAGCGAGACCGAGCACCGAATATCACTGCCTGTGACCTGCTCCAGACCATGAACCGGAGTACCGCTTTCAGCACAGACCGTCTCAGGCTGACCTGCTTTGCACGTAGGCCAGGATCCTTCAGAAACTGGAGACCCATGAGCCTAGGTAACTCAGACTCACGCATGATGCCCCCACCACCACTGTTGCTGAATCCTTTCACAGGTCCCCTTACAATCTTGGCTGCATCAGGCTGCTCCCTGCTTGGAGACCATCCTCATGACCTTCATACCGGAATTAGCCTTCAAATGGCCAAACCATAGGTGACTAACCCTGGCCTTCCCCTGTAAGCACTGTCCAGTACACAGCTAATTTGTATTTAGTACCAGAGGGTGTCCAGAGTTCACATATATAAAATAGTTGGATTTTTACCTTAAAAAATCACTTAATATCTAGAATTGTGACAAGGATGAGCAAGGGTCAATATACTGTCCCACTTTTTATTATGTCTTCACCTTTGTTCAGACTTAAAACCCCTGAAGTTGGATCCTCAGGTTACAACTTTTTAGTCCCATAAAATTCTGAAATCGAGCTAAAGGAAATTAAAAATGTCATCTTCAATTCTTTATTTCTCCCTGCACTCTCTAAGCTGTCATTTCAAAACTGCAAGGGCAAACCCCTTAGGAAAAGCAGACTGGCAAATGACCAGGGTTTCTTTTTGTTCTGATTAAAGTCGAGTTTGAAAAACAGTGTTGCATTCTACTTTGCTCAGAACAGGAGCTACATATTAGGCTGTGTATTCATCAGGAATATCTGTTTTACTTCATTGCTGCCCAGCCACTTTAAAGGACTAAGCCCTGTGATGCAACACTTGGGTTTTCCTGACACCGTATTTATGATGAGCACCTTCTTCATCACATAAAGCAGGGAAATCAGGGAGTCAGATTCTGATTTCCCTCACAGTGACATAAATCCACAAAGGCTAATGGAATTATTGTAAATTTATGCTTGGGTGAGTGCAGGATTTGGCCTAGGAGCTCTATAAATTCTCCAGTTTTCAGCACAGCAGAACAACTATACACACCGTGTAAGTTCTGAACCATATGGTTTCTCTGAGAGAACAGGAGGTTTTTAGGGAGTTCTTTCTGTCTCTGTTTGAATATGATTAATTATTTCTCTCCCCATTCCTGTCATTGACTACAGTGAACCCTTTCCTACAAATTTGAATCAGTTCATGAGCTGTGTAGCACTTGACTGGACGTTACTTCATCAAAATGGAGAGACTGTATAAAAGGTTGAACTGATTGCAGCTCATGTGAAGAGAAGGAAGCAAAAGCCACAAGATCTTCATTCAGAAGAACAGGAGAAAGATTTGTGGCAGCCAGGGACTGCTAGCAAAGGAAGGTCTTGGGAAGTAAAAGTGAAACACAAGCTGAGATTGAAATTCTTGATTGTAAACCATCAGGGGAGCGATGGAGTATAGCAATAATTATTGCTGATAATAGGCACTCCCTTTTGGAAAAACACGGCTATATAGATCACATATGACCTAAATTACAAACGCTGTTCCCTTTTGTGCAAACATAGAACCAAGGCTGCACAACTGGCAGGATTAAGAGAAAGGAAAAAAAAAAAAAAAGAGGATTTTTTTGCAACAGATGTTATTTCACAGGCACATCAAGACCACATGACTTCCAGAGGTTCTTTGGGAAAGCAAAGAGACCTTTTTCCAAGTAGTTTACTAGTCTTAGAAAGTTTTTTGTCAGCTTGAGGAAGTGCTAAGATTTAAAGGGCACTGAGCAGTATTTCAGAATTATTTGTCTTGTTTGCAGTTAGAACTGTAGCAGAGCTCCTGATATGTGTCGTTCTTTCATGGTTACAGCAATACAGGGAGGCTGAAGGGATCGACAACTTCTGGAAAGTCGATAGAGCGCTATAGCATGTTAGCCAATGTTCAGTCAACCAAACCCTTTGACTAGCTCAGCCTGCCAGTATTCTTTTTCCAGGATAAAATATTTGATGGCTCTAAAAGGCTTTGACCTTACTTTACCTTTAGGATAACTTTACCCTTGCATTGTTTACCTTCTAAAAAAGAAATGCTCTTTTCAGAAAGAAGCCTTGCTTGTTAGAATAATATCCATGGAGTCTCTGGCACAAACTTTCTCAGCACCTTTAGGAAAGTCCACGATGTTTTACAAGAGACTGATTCGGGTGGCAAAACTGACATACCTAACCCATCATTCTGTATTAAAGAAAAGCCGTTGTGTCAAAGAGAGTATTCATGTGATCATGGTGAAGTTTGTAATACGAAAAATACAATATGAAATAAACCCTTAGCTTTCTAGCATGAGCATTGCACACAGTATGAAGCAAAGAAAATATATGTTGACCTTGGTTACTCTTGTGAAACATTACAGACTTTAGAAATACGATATAAAAATAGGGGCAATGATTAGCCCAACGCCTTTGGCACATCTTGTACAAGTTTATGAAATTAGAATTTTTCCTTCATATAGAAACTTCCATCAGTCTTTCATAGCATCTATACAATAGTTACTTAGACTCATTTTGTGGAGAGACAGAGAGAATGGCAAAAACTAGTCAAAGCATTTCTAAGAACCCACGTTATTGAGAAGAGTAGCATAAAGTAAAGCTCAGAGTTTTTGTTTCTTCACTTAAGCTTTTGTCACTACAGCATTACTCTAAATTTCACAAATACAAGTCTTTATTTTGAAAGCATACTTTGGTGGGCTCCAGCAGTGCTACCTGTCCCAGCCACTGCCGGCCCTTCCTTTCAGGTCACCCACACTGTTTGAGAAGCCAGCTGTTGGGACATCTGGAAGTCAGCAGCCTGAGCATGAGACTGCCTCGCTTCCTCCCTGCTGTGTGTCCTTCCAACACTCCCCATCAGTCCACAGCACTGACATAATCCAACCGCCTTTGGCTTTGTCCCCTCATTTTGCTTTGCAGCAGAACTGTATTTGTAGCAAGTCGCTGCGGATTTTGTGTATTTTCTTAAACGAATGTGCATTAGAGAGTATGAAAGAAGTCCACTGTTCCAGTAGAGTGGTTTAGGCCAGAGTGTATGAATGTTTTTCACAGTGGTATGCATTGGTAGGTTAGAAATGTTCAACAGAGATTGCGCTGGATAGTATTAGGGAATATGTTGATTAGATGGCAGTGTAACTTTCAGTTAAATATAAGTTAAATACCCAGTCTTATCTTTTAAAAATATCATGTGGCAACCAACATACATACATCCAGTTCTCAATAACTTGTGGGCAGATGATAGCGTTGCTAATTAAATGCCTCGTGCCTTTTCTCAGTCATTCTCTTTCTCCAGAAGGACAATGCCACACCTTCCTCTTTTTCACAAAACTTCATGCTGCCCACATGAAGCCACAGTCTGCCTGCCACCGCTGAAAGCTTCATCTCTTGTTTTTAGAGACCTAGAGACATCTTTCAAAAGTAAATACATTACATATGCTGCCATAGCTTAATTTGTACTTCTTGTAGATGTTCCATGCTGAATACAGGCTTTCTCCCATGCTGTTCCTTTATGATGGACAATTGAGATGTAACCACTACTCACTTGTAATATCTGTTGGTGTGTCCGTAAACAGTAGTGGGACTTTGCAGAATCAGCATAAAGAGGCCCCTGTGCTCCTTCATTGGAGGCACTCGCCCAGGGCCCCCTCTCTCTCGCCTCTGGAATGCCGCAGCACAGATTAGCCATCACATGTTGGAGATTTCGGCCCCTAGTTTCACGGGAGTGCATTTTTATCCATTTGAATTTGTGTAAATGCTATAGGTTGAGCAATGTTAAAAAGGATGTTTGAAAGGACTCCCAAAAGGTGCTGGCAAATGATGAGCTATGCTCTTTGTTGCTTAGCTGTTTCAAAAGCATCCAGAGCTTCTTGTTTCTCATTTTGGAAATGTAATATTACTTTATGTTTGTTATCTTGGCTCTTCCAAAACACTTTCCTTCTTCATCTTACTTTTCCTAGGATTTAAAATTTCATAGCTTTGCTTGTATATTATATTTCTGCTGTTGGATGTAAATCTTATTCTGTCCCTCCCAAGACACTTTCAGATCAGATTTTATGCAAAACATTTTTTACCCTCTGATTTACTTTGCAGATATGATGAGTCCAGAAAAGTTAGAAATATTCTGAAAACAGAACAGAAAAATTGAATGAATGAATAATCGAATTACCTTCACAGAAACTGATGTAAGGAAATCTGAAGAGGAGTTATGCCATTCCTCTCCCCATAATCCTGTATTGTAACAAAAGTTAGTGAGAGCCTTGAATACAGAACAATTACTCCTGTTAAGAGGAAGAGCTTGAAATACAGTTATCATCTGCATCAACACATTTATTCAAATGAAGATTTTTTGTCAGTGTTTTCTATATAAGACTCAGGGGGGTTTGTGACTATGCCAATGTGTTTTCCACCTGGAGAAAGTGGTCTCAAACAACAAAAGAACAAACTAATAGAAAGCACATTTTGAAGATCCTAGTATCCTGAAACTTAGTGCTCTACTAATTAAATGTTTAGACTGCACCCCGTGTTTTTGTTAAATCTCTCTTTATTTCATCTCTCTCTACATAGATCCTCATCATATCAAGTAATTATAAATAGTGCAATTGGCTAGTCTCTGATTAGGAGAGAAGAACACGCAGTGATGCATGAACTACAGGTTAATGTAGAGCAGTGTGTAAATCGCTCTGCCCAGGGCTCAGCAGATTGTATTATACTCCTCAGGCGATGGCTTTAGAAAGCCTGTGCAACATAATGAAATCAAACCCGTGTATCATTACAGGCGTATTTGTAATTAATAAGAACAAAACAAACATTCACTGAACAAATCAGTGAAGTGATGTGCTGTTAAAACACCACATGCCTGAGGTTTAGAAGTTTTACAACACTGAATTTGTAGTGTGTAAAATGAAATGTGCAAAAGAGCTGAAAACAGCAGAGAAACGAAAGATTTCTAATGTAAATATCTCCCATTGTATTAATATGTTACATAATAATTCTTGAGGAATAGCTACTTCATTATCTCACCAATTAATTGAGTCTTATCAAGGAAGAAATAATTGCATGTTAAAACAAACCATGAAAGGCTTCACATTAATGTAACCTCTTAATTGAGTGAAATGCTTCAGTTCACTTCTACTCTCTAAAGGGCTGAAACCAGAACCCTAAGGTGTGGCCATAATTTGGGGTGGAAAGTAATAAAAAAACATTTGTGCTTTGTTACTGGGACCCTGCTCCCAGTAATGCCAGAGATGAGTTCATGTAGGAGTGGATTTTGTGTACCAGCCTGGCAGCCGTTGAAGAGGCTGCAGGCTTTTGTTTAATTCTAGGCTATTTGATGGGTATCATGCCCTCCATATGCTTTCTTTTGTTTGTGCAGAATCTTCCCCGTTACAAATGAAGAAATTACTTCAGAGCTTCAGTTTCCCTTTCCATAATAATTTTCTTAATTTTGAGATGTAAAGCCAGAGCTGGGTATTGTTACCAAGATCTCAGTTCCTGTGTGTAGTTTACAGAGATGGGACTTGCCCAGCAGCTGGTGGGGCATCCAGTGAACTGAAACCAGCTGAGGCAGATGACTTAGGACCTCCGAAATGAATGCCTGTTGGCCCTGGTAATTCCTTACGTGGCTTTCCCCTCCACCAGAGTTGTGATGGTGCCTTGTTTGATATAACTGTTCATGTTGTTGTCATTCATTTACCATAAGATTATTCCTTTTATTTTTGGTCTTGATTTTAATGACTGGTGGTGATGAGTTCCAGTAGTGTTTGTGGTGTCACTGACCCAGTTTTGAACCCTTCTTCTTCCTGTTTATGTTTCTGCTGCGGCAAACTGAGCAGAACTGAACACAGCATTCCAGGAAAGATTGATTTACACAATATTAGATTACTTTCAGTTGTATTTTCTACTCCATTCCTTCAATATTCTAACTTTGCTTTTAGGACCTCACATTGGATAGCAATGACTCCACTGACCCGTCCTCCGCGGTGCCAAATGCTTTTTTCAGTGCTGATACAATTCATTTAATATTCAGGCACGCTGTATGACTAGTTAAGTACCTTTCTTTCAGTGCATATTGAATTTCACCTCTTAGCTTTTTAAAAATATTATGGCTTGAAACTGAGTTGGGTTTTGGTGTTGGTTTTTTTTTTTTATATTACCTAATTTTAAAACACAAGCTTTGCTATCTGATTTTGTTTTCTGAAAAAGAAAATTTATTAACTGTTTCATCTTAAGCCTCTTATCTGATTTCTTATTCAGGATAAAACTTTTCCTCTTGCTTCACACCACAGTGTAATGACCATATGGCTTATTTAACAGGGATTTCATTAGAGAATATGCGTATCCCCGTGTTGATTGTAAATAACAGGGGGTTTAGCCATTACTTCAGAGTGTGCACACAGGGAATTCTACTGTATTAGAAAGGTACAGGGTTTGTATGCACCAGTTTTTCCTCCATAGGGCATTTATAATGCCAGTACTGAAATGTATTACAGACATGCTATATTTTGCAGCTTGAAATATTTTATTCAGTTCACCTGGCACTGAAGCAAAGCTTATCCCCAGATAATCTATTATGCTTTCTTTCAAATGTTTCCTACACCCCAGCCCTCCATATCACTGAAGTACCACAGTAGCTGATTCTACTGTAAGTTCAATACTCATTTTAAATTCCTGGCACTACTCCCAGTAGAGCTATGCTAATTTGCAGCAGCTAAAAATATGGCCCAATAGTGCAGTTTTGCTGCATATCCTCTCCTCCCCAAACAAAACAAAGCATTTCAATACCTAGAGAACACATTTGTCATATATACAACGCTATTTAATAACACATTGACAGGGTAGGAAATCTAGAATGCTGTGATGAGTGCCTTTAACTTGTTTCAATAATAGCTTACAGTGCACTGAAATACCTGTTTGATTTTATATTAAGCATATTAATAACACCTCCCAAACTAAATTTAATAGTGTTCCATTACTCCTGGCTTTTATTTTCCTGCTTCAAAGGCAGTAGTAGAAAGCATCAGGTATACCATTTCCTAAATCCTAAATATCAGTCTTACAAAGTTCAAATAATATTAATAAACTGGAAAGATCCGCCTATTGGAAATCACTTTGTCAGGAATGGTTCATCGTTGTGGTAGGAGCAAAGCAGCATCCTAGTGTACCACAAAGAAAGGAAAGCTGGGTCAGGAAGCAAAAGAAGACCTCAGGTGCCCACTACCCATCTGTACACAGGTCAGCCCTCAGCTCCGTGAAGACTCACTGTGCTGAACAGATGTCACCTGTGCGTGGGGTCTGCCTAGTCAGAGGATGCGTATTTAAGTATCTTTGAATCTGTAGACAAGTATGAAACTCACGAAATAAAAATATTGATGACAACCAGGAAGACAATTAAGACAAAATACTTCACAATTAAAAGAAATATATAAACGTTGGGGTTTTAAGAGACAAGAAGAAACTTAATTATTTATTGGATTAACCTATTCCCCATGTGGTCTGTTCTCTACATTAGTTAAACCTTTATATATTCTTCCGATTGATGGTCTTGTGATTTAAACTAAGTTCTCTCCTGAACAGGACAGTCGTCTTAAACTGGGACTGAGTAAATGTCATGTCGATATTAAATGAGATCTTTCATGGACAAGATGAAGCAGTATTTAGCTTAAACATATTGAATTTTGAAGTAGGATGACTCTGTTAAATATCAGAAGGTGCGTTATCGAGGAATAATAGTACAAATATAAAAAAATATACTTCACGTGCATTACTGACACGTGACTCAAAATCATGCTGCAGTTCACTCTACCTAGGTCTTGGAGGTGAACACAGGAAATTCCCAAAGCTGAATAAAAAGTAGAAGGCCTGAATGCCTTTATGTAAGTGTTTTGCAGTTGGAAACAGCATCAGAGAACCAAATGAATCATTCATCCTACTTGGAGAGGGAAGCAGAGGTAAATTCAGGTTTTCAGACTAAGAACTTTAGCCATCTGTGTCATTAGACGTAGTGGAGGAAAATGCCTCACAGGCTTTTGTGGTGGTGGTAAATCTTCTACATTAAAGGAGAGGAGAAGCTAAATCCTACATTTCTGGCTGCAAAAATCACTGTCTTAAGGACAACATCGTGTCTAAATCCTGCCCTTTGGTCAACCTGTGTAGCACAAAGTATTAGAAAGAGAGGTAGATTTTAGCCTATGCAATTCATGTGAAGAATAGCCTAAGCCACACACTACTAAAACAGACTGGAGGGGTATTGCAGCAAGCATTCAAATTAGGTTAGATCCTTGCTCACATTCTCTTTCTCACCACCCATCATGCACCTATTTCTTTCGGCTGTTTGACAAGTCAGTGCACTTTCTCACAGCAGCACCCTGCAGTCTTCACCTCATGAGAGATTTTGCCTGATTACTGGTAAGACCTGCAACACAGAAATCTGACATGCTAGAGAAAACATCATTCCTCCAAATCTGCTCGATCGTCGCAAGAGAGCGCGCAGCTGTTTGTAGAACATGCATCTTGACTTAGCAAGTTCCACACAGTCTTCACAGTACATAAGGTCCTAACAGACTTTTAAAAAGTCATTGTAAATATGTAAATACGGTGTGAAAATGTTGTCGTGTCTCTGATAGTATTTGGAGATGATCTGAATGATACAAAGGTAGTTGGGATGCTGTGCCATTCCCTGGACTTTTGCTCATGTATTTTCCTCCAGGTGCAATAGCTACTTTGCCGGAACTTGCAGTCAAGCAAGGATTTAAATAATTAAGCCTTCCGCAGTGTACATCATTACCTGAAAACATCTAAGCTACTTATTAAGGTAGGTCCAAAGGTTCAACCCATCTGTCACCTTTATGCAGATACATCAAGAGGAAGCCAAAATTTGTTTCAAAGACACCTACAAATGCTGTCAGGAACTAAGACTCCTGAAAGTGCAGTGAGAGGTGATGGAGGGGTAAAAGCTGATCTCCATTCAGGACTGCATATTAAGATATTAAAAAAATAGTTTCATCTCATACTTAGTCTTAGATCCAGCACCCACAATGTCTCCTGAAACCTCTTGGAAGAGTTTGTTCCAATGTTATTTGATGTTTTTATCAAAGAACC
This sequence comes from Rhynochetos jubatus, assembly GCA_027574665.1. Lineage (NCBI taxonomy): Eukaryota > Metazoa > Chordata > Aves > Eurypygiformes > Rhynochetidae > Rhynochetos > Rhynochetos jubatus. The sequence goes on along the minus strand of CM050652.1, from coordinate 26,078,168 downwards.
ACGGAACATATGGTTCATATCCATAGAATAAAGATGCCACCAAGATGGGTGAGGGAGTAAATAATGAGATTAGGGACAAGTTATTGAACACACTCCAGCAAAATGCACTCTAACACAGCAAGTGCTATGTAGTGTATTTGGATACAAAGAACACCAGCTGTGCTTACGGGGTGAGAGACTCATTGAAGTAGTCACTGAAAAACCCAAGTGCCTCTTCACTGACCTGTTTCAATGTTGTAGCCATGGCATTTAATAAGATGCTTGTATATGCACCAAGGAGAACACTAGAATAAGCTGGGAAGGCACTTTGCCTCTGAACACACAATTGCTAGGACCGTTATTAGAACCCTGTTTCTGACTCTTGACAGTCCCATTTGAGTAACTGTGTAGAAACTGCAGAGCATACAAAGGGGCCCACGAATAATTCAGGTCACGAAAGACACAGTTTACAATGTGGAGACTGAGGAGTGCTACTGGATTTTTTTTAAGATCTGATCCAAAGCTTTTGTTCACATAGTGGTAGGTTTTCCAGTCTTGTGGGCAAAGGCATTGGAACATCCAATAGCTGGAACTGAAGATAAAGGGGGAAAAAACAACTTTGAACCCTAAAATGAGATGTAATTTCTTAGCTGTGAAGGTAGTAAAACATTGAAACAGCCTGTCAGGAGGCTGTAAGCTCATCACAACCTTAGATCTTCAAGAAATAATTATGTGTCTTCCTATAAAACGTGCTTTAATGCAGCTTCTGAGCAGAAGTCTGCAGAGAAGGTCAGGCTGACTGATTATACTGGTCCCTACTGGCCATGACCTCCATGAAAGAAATCTGTGAAGAGCTGAGCTGAGATTTAATTAATCACAGTTTTAAACTAAAAGCTTTTTATTCATGTTGAGTTTTGCTTCTTTCTTTTGTTCTTGAGAGTGATTACCAAATCCATAGAGAAGAGTTTACAGTAAATACGAATAAGAGCTCAGCAATAATTGTTTAAATTTGAAGTATCATTTTACCATAAATACTTAGTGCGGAGCCTGTGGTGGAATTATGTCATTTGGAACAAGTAATGCCTATAATCCACTTACTCCCTTCATATTTTGTTCCTTTTAGTATTAATTCAAATTTTAATAGTATTGGAAAAACACAGCTGCTTCTTGTTGGAAAGATAGTTATTTTCTCTATATTTACAGGAATAATTGATTCAGTGAGATATAATCTATAAATCTGGGTTTTAAAAATGAAATTATATAGTGAACCACGTTTGTCCAAGCTGTTTCCAGGGAAGATGTGTCATTAACTCTTTTTCTCATCCTGTGGATTGTTTTGTTCCAAATGTGATTAAAAGGCTACTGTCAAGATTTAGACACGAGTATTAATCTTCATACAAATTGCTCAATTCCATTGCGGAAGTTTCCCACATTGTGTTCTGTGTGATCTGGAGCAGAACTTTGCCTGATAGATGTTTATGCAGTGACTATCAAGGGACATTTGTGAACAAAACTAAAGCCTAAAACCAGAGAGGAAACACTTGCATATATACTTATACATCATAGTTATTAGTTCAAAGAATTTTTAAAGACTTGGTGGTTCAATAGAAAACTATCTGAGTTCAATATAAAATTATCTGATGACACAGAAGTAATATCAGCAGGATTTTGCATTCTTATCTACATGTAGGTGGCAAGCCATGAATCAGTTACATATAATTCATACAGAACTTAACTTACTTATGTATGCAAAGTTCTCACACCCTCTGCAGAACAAATGTTGTTGGGAGATGTCACATATATTGGGGGGGGGGGGGGGGGGGGGGGGGAGAGCAGGGGAGAAGCTCAATATTTAAGGAAATTTTTAGAAATGCTACTGTAGCTACTTTTCATATCCTGCTCCTTATAAATTGAGATGATTTATCTCTAAAGCACTGCATAAAATATCTGAAAACATTATCTTATGCCTTCGGAGTGCATTATCTTGAGACCTAGGCAGACAACCAGCTATGGGTTCCATTGATAGGCTGCAGATTTCTTGTACTCAAAAGGGTAAGCCACCTACTCCTGGGCCTGTAATGTCATTAGAGACTACACTTTATCCCTGGAAAAAATGTTATAATTTTATGTACAGAAAATATGCTACTAAGATTATGAAGTTTGTTGAGTATCTTTTTCATGTGTGTTTGTAGGGAAAAGCATTTGCTCTAGAAAAAGTTGCTGTTAGCTAATACCAGAAACAAACTAAAATATGAGTGGCTATATGTTTGATTCTCGTATCTACTAAGGCCACAATGTAAGCAGATATGATTTACACTTACAGGTATGCAACTTCGGAATGACACCATGAACGGCTCTTAAAATTATTCCCATACATAGACCCACCTACATCCACTCTAAACAGAACAAACTCAAAGAAGACAAATCTGTTCTGTGACATCTACTGGGGTTTTACAGCTTAATTTCACTAAATGGTAGAATGAAACTAAAATCTTTAGAAGACTCATTAAAGCATAATTGAGTGAAAATATTGACAATTCCAGCATGCCCTGGTTTTGGCTGGGATAGAGCTAATTTTCTTCCTAAGCCACAAGGCAGCAAGAAGATGGGTGACTAAATGGTTAGGACATGGCCCAGGATATGGGACAAAGCTTCAAATCTAGATCTACATACAGGGAGTGAAAGTTCTTTAACACATATATTCTTGAAGCAATTAAAAGGCCAGGGCTGGACACCTTCCACTTCCTAGGGCCAGTAGTTTATTGACTAATGCTGAATTCTTTCTCTTTCTCTCTGTGTTTTCTGCTTAAAATTGTGTTGATACATCTTTGCAAAAAATTTGCATTTGATAAATTGTCATATATTCAGAAATTTCCCAGCCAGTTATAATACAAATTTGCTTCATAGACTCTACCAAAAGCAATAAAGAAATTCCTCTACAAGGCATTAAACACCTCCCATCCACACTTAACTTACCTACACACCCTGTTCCAAGGCCTGCACTAACATCAGCGATACTGGCCCAGGAGCATGAAGGTTTTGCAATGCCCATCCTCTTTGAAGACAGAGCAGTCATTTCAGCTCTTGTTGCAAAATGCAGGGAAGTAAATTAATCAATGATTGTCAGAGAAAAAAGGCGGGTTTCAGAGAAGGAAAACAAAGCTTTAATTTCTATGATTTTTAAAAAAAAAATTACATCACAGCAATATTTGAATGTATCTCGTATAGAAGATATCCAAATCATGACTGAAAACGATTTACATCCCCGCTTCCCCATCACAGTGGAACACTATTTGAAAACAAAGTGATCAATATTAATTAGTACAACCCCACTGCGCACAAAAACATACAAAGCATAATAGTGTTAGAAAAGATTCATACAAAAAGCCTCTAGAGGCACTCCAAAGGCAAAATGAAAAACCTGTAAAATCTAAGCAACTTCTGCCAGTCTAATTCAATAGGTGACGGCGACTTGCACAGGTCTTGGAGGAATGCTCCAGAATGGCGAGGCCACCTTCTCCCCCCATGCCTCCTACGTGTCTCCCTCTGCCCTCAGCAATTGCAGCAGCAATGCTGGGGATTTGGGAAACTGGTCCAAACAAGAGCAGCCCTGAGGCTACTGTGTAAATTGGAGAGCAGATCACCCCATACAGCTGGTCTAGGACCAAGCAGCACTGACACGGCTTACAGCCACCACTGCAAACTGGTCCTGAATTATACTTTTGCCCTTCAGGCACCAGAGGAGGATTTGGGCCATTAGCTCCTACTCTGAGATAATCAAGCTGGTTAATAGATAAACTTCCCAGACTCAAACATCAGAATTTTTAAAAATAATGTTTTATAATTAAAGAGACATTTGAAAGCAACAGTTTCTACACAAACTACGTGCAATACCTCCTTCCCTTCAGACACTAAAAAGGTTAAAGTACCTTTGCATATCCTTTAAAGCTATGAAAACTATCTGTTAATAATATTAAATATTATCCAAAGAGCTAAACTGCAGTAAATACAACTATTCCTAACATGGTAAAATCCCTCCGCTTTAAGCAGCCTTCTTTGCATCTTTACGGTAGTGTAACTCCCAGTGTTTGTCTAATAGCAAGTGTATGAGATCTGGTTAAATGCCACAAGTAAAGCTTCAGTGGAAAAGACAGCATAATCTCACAGTGCCTAAGGGATGAACAGCTTATGCAAGTGGGGTATCATTTTGCCCTTGAGTAAATCATTACATTCTTTCAGTGTCCTACATATGTATAGATGCATAGTTATGTCTGGAGAGTGTTGTAACATACCCTCTTTTAAACTTCAAACACTGCAAAAGCTACAACCACATAATTTCTCCTTCGGGAGAGTCTGTCCATTGTGCCATGTGTGCTCACGTGTAGATCCATTTTCCCTGTTTCCTTTCAACTCCCATCTAACTTGAACATGAACATGCTGGCAGGGCTCAGTACTTTATTATCCAATTTCTATATGGAATCAATTTGGATGGATTTTTAACTGAAAGCTCCTCAGAGAAAATAGCAGCTGTGCACTGTCAATCTGGTAGGTGGTAGGCACTGAGTACTGTCCACTGTGGATCATGAACAGACTACAATGGTCCATATTTTGGTGGAGTACTGTAGAAATGATGTCCCACTCACCTTAACCCACCTAAAAATGGAGAAGATCCAGTCTGAATTAATGATGCAAACTCTGTAGGAAAGCACTGCAGAGAGACAGGCACTCGCAAAGGCCAATTCAGATCACCCAAAACCAGGTATCTGAGATAGATGAGAAGAACTGATCCCTGGAGGTACCTATATGCCATCACTGCACACAGAGAGAGCTGAAATGATTAGCCAGGACCAAACATCTATCTTCCAGATGGTCTAGCGTGGGTGAGATGAACCTAACCCTCGCCTTCCCATTCAGATGTGGAAATGATTAGAAGACAAACACCTCAGTGCAAGAGAGGTACCTCAGATGGCATCTTTAGCTCCTTCTCCTAACTCTGTAGGGTGCTGAGGAACTTGCATGGTGGCGTGATCCTGAATGTTGTTCAGGGAGATACTAAGGACTAACCCACAGGAAACCCCAGGCAAGGCTGTGTCTGAACAGGTTCTTCTCTGACCTCCTGGGGGAACAGGTGCCAAACTAAGAATAAATTAGAGGATAGAAGACAACAATCAGCCTGGTAGGATAAAAATTTAGTCTGGAGAGAGCTCTATTCTAAGCATTCCTCAACCTAAATAATTTGCAATTCACCTTTTGCCTGTGGGTGGTGGCTCTAACGATGCAACTGTGGTGGGGTTACTTTCCAGCTCCGTTTTTAAGCTGGGCCACTGTGCAGATAGGAATGCAAGATGTGAACGGGTAAAAAGAGCTTAAATAAGAGGAATGCTGACTTAACCAAACTTAAGACTCAGTCCTGTTGGTTAAGACCCAATCCCATCACTGCTCCCAGGAGTCCTTCTGCATTTTCTATTTAAGTCACTGTATGAAATACAGCCACAGAACTGGGAGCTTGGATCAGGATGGGTAGTCCTGATGTCTAAGATCAGAAGAAAACCAAAAGCGCTCTCAGATCTTTTCACAGCTAGGAGTTATCAAAAAGAACAAGTCTATGGCAGCTATAACAGAGCTGGTAAAATCCAAATAGAATTAATATGATTATTATTTTTTATTGGTCATTCTTTGTGTTAAGGACTCACTTTGGGTCCAGTAATTGGGCTGACAATAGCTCTAACACTGACAAGTTTGTGAAACAGGGATATAGGATGCTTCCTGATCCTGTTAGGCATGTCTTTGGCATAAAAATCTCTTCAGTAATCTGAGAAGCACCCAGATTACTGGGTAGTAAATCTTTCCCAGCTGCATTTGACTGAGTCTTCTCCAACCCACCACTTTTCATCCCATCTTTCCCCTAGGCTTGGCCCTGGGAGCGTGCAAGAGCTGTAACATCTGTTTCTGCAGAGAGGCAATAGCACCGCTGGCATGAGAGCCCTGACAGTCTCCTCATCCTGTGCCATGGCCTGGTACACATGGCAAAGCAGAAATTTTCAGAAAGACTCTTTAGGGTAACAGGGGAACCAGGAAAGGATTTTGCTTGAAACAATGTCCTGGATCCTTTCAGAAAAGAGGTAAGTCAACCCAGAAGCATACCACTATACATGACACCCCTATCAGATAAATAAAATGATTAAAAATGTACTAATATAACAAAATGCAACGGGATGAAAACAGAGTCCCAAGAAAATCAACAACTGGAGCTTAGAACCCAACTCCTCAGGTGCCTTTGACATGTCCCACAACCCCTATTTAGCAGTGAGAGGAGGTGGAAGTTCAAGGAGCAACCATAAGCTTCTTCACCAGATTCCCCAGAAGAGCACTGTGGATCACTAAGGACAGTAAACTGGTGCTTTCAGTGACACACAGTGAAGCTTGTGCTTCAGGGTTTTTGTCTTATGCCCTTAACTTTACATTAAGGGATCTAAAATAGACAAGGTCTTCAGGGCAAGATGGTATCTGGATGTGTGTTTCATCACAGTCATTGCTTTAGGGTCTTAAAGGTGATATAGGTCTCTAAAAACTACTGCACCATAAATCATCTTTACCATTTTCTTCCCACTGTGACCCTCACCTCCCCCTTATAACAGATTATTATTAGTCTGTTATAAAGTGGCTGACCATTTCAAGCATTCGTCTTCCTCTGTTGATGGATTTCAGAGCTCATACCCAGAACAGGGCCCCACCGTGAACCAGCTCACCCAAGGTAACACGACCCATTTGAACCCACCTTACTCAACATTACAGATCCGGCTGAAGAACCAGCTCAGATGGAATTATATTCTCAAGACCTAAATACTACTCATTTTACTCCTTGTCAGCGGAACCAACAGAGACCTGCCCTGATTCTGTAGCCCTTTGAAAAGCTAATTTGTGGCGTAAGCTCAGGTGACAACAATATTTCTTTCAGACCTCATATCACCTTATCCAAATAAGAAGTACACTTTGGTCTGAAGGATAGAGAAGGTTTCCAGCCACACAGAGGAAACAACTGAAATGGAACAGTGAGCTTTTAAGTCACATTGTGCTTGAGTAGGATTATAATGCTCTCAGGGCTGTGTCCCGAATCCCTTCTTCAAACACTTCAGCATAATCAGCTTTTTAGGCCTTTCAGCTCCATGCCAAATGGCAATAATGCCAACACCGTCCACATGAGCCGAATCACCTTCAAATAAGATGTAACAGTACTGTCATCACAGCACACCAGTAACACTGTGCGTCAATACGGAAATCTGGTTTCTTTATCCTGCATTGGAAGAGAGCCTATCATCATTCTCCTGTTCGAAGCAGGGTTACCAAAGTCACAAGGTGAAAAAACAGAAACTGAAAACAAGCCTTTCATGTTGCCAAAGACCAACGCCCCTGTCACAGGAGATCCTGATGTTTCTGGATACAGTGGTATTACGAGAAGATTACCATGTGGCATTACAGCACTCTGGAACCTACCGGTCTTGCTGGGTGGGTGCACAGGGAATGGACAGAGACTTTATCCCAAAGACCTCAATACAGAGGTAACCTAGAAAGCTTCTCTGTGGTTGATTCCTGAGATGCAGTAATTGATTATGTTGACGCTTCCAGTCCCTCCAGGGCAATGTTAAACAGTTCAATGGACACCACCGTGGTGCAAGCTGAGGTGGCAGACTTCTCCCTGGAGTATTCACGGGTAGCTAAGTGGTAAAGAGGTAAGAAACTGGTTTCTCAGCTATAACTGGGAAAAATTCTGATCTTTAAACTTCACTGCCAGCTCACTCAGATGGATGCTGGTCTTGTCCAGTAGGCAACTGAAAAATCAGTGACTGCTGGTGCTGTCTAGCAGAGGTTGGTGACCAGCATCCTGCACTCCTCTGCTAGGCTGTCCTCCACTGATAGCTTACACTTGCAGGCCATAGGCAGCAATGCTTCACGTAGCTAATTGCCAGCTCTAAGTTGGCAATCAGCTACTGAAACAGAGTAAAGATCAGCAGCCTGAACCTTGTCTCAGCTGTCACTGGGACTTTAGCCATGAACGTCTCAGCTGCCAACAGCCATGGATGATTCCATATGTACAGTAAATTTAGGGTGTCAAAGCCTCTGTCACACTTTAAAACAAGTGTATTACTGGCATTAGAGGCAGGAATGGACCACCTGGGCCATCACTGAAAATACCATGGCTACTCTGATAATTATCACTGCTACTGAAAATTCATTGTGAGATGGCAGCCCTCTTACATGGTGTGTGGTGAAGTTTGGACTACAGAGCTCCGTGTTTGCATCTTGAGCAAGCGCAAGGAGAATATTTGGCTGTGACTATGAGGACAGGCTTTCCGTAGCTGGCTAGTTATGGATGAAAAGCTAACTTGTAAACAGGCATGCTCTGACCAAGCCTGACCAAGCTCAGCTTCATAAATCATAGAATTAAACACACATACAGACGTCAGGAAATCAATACAGATTGATTCTCTCTCGTACTTTATTCAGATTTCTGTAACCCGACCAGCGTAGTTGTGCAGGCTACAGCTGCTCGTAAGAAAAGTCTGTGCAAGGATATAGATTCATTAGTAACTCACCTTTTCATGTGAACATTTATGTCAAATTTCTTCCCAGAAAAAGTTTGGGTGTTTGTTTTTTGGTTTATTCAAATCCAGAATTAAATTCATTTTCAAAACGAGGAAAAACACAGAACTTCCTCAATACTGTCGCAGTATTAGCCTTTTGCGGACAGGTTGGCAGCATAAGATCAAGTCCCTCTCCTGCACAAAGCATGGGTCTTCAGCATTAAGATTTTGCTGGGATAGTTCATTTTACTTACACAAAATAGCTTTCACAAGATTTGGGTTTTTTTGATACAGAATAAAAACATTTTTCAGATGTGGAAGAGTTCTGCAGAATGAAAGGACAACTCTCAGCTAGCTACACTCCTGCAATTCCAGTCAATAACTTGTTTGTCAGAGCACTTCCACGACAATAAAAAATACCGGAAAATACAAAGATCTAAGTGACCCTCTCTTCAGAGTTCCTGACAATTTGAGCTGAATCTCAGTACAATACCTTTATCACAATATCATCTTTCCTCTTTGAAACTGTCACTGTCACTATAGTAACGGCCATATTAAAAAAATTCCCCTGCTAATCTTGAAATATGAACATATACCTAAAATAGCCATGCTTACTGTACCAGTAATATCATCCAAGGATTTTGCAGTGCTTTCAGAGAGATCATAAACATAAGTTACAATGAAGAAACATTTTGTATTCGATAGAAAAAGTCTGCTAGCTGTTGTACACAGAGTTACATGGCTACATCTCCTTAATGAATTAAGATGTTGATACAGAAGAAATAATGGAAGAGGGGGAAAAGATGGAAATTACTTTAGAAGGGAGACATGGCTAGATTGTGAAAGACAGGGTAGAAATTCTTTTCCGCTTAGCTGTTACAAAAGCAAGTGGTAGTCATGATAACATGCAATCTCTTTTCATATTGCTGGAAGATAACATAACTGCATTGCCATGAGCAGACACAACTCACCATGTCTTGCCTGCCATTGTTCTCCATGCTGAATTGCTCCTGGATTCTGAAAATCACTGGGAAGTACTGTGAAAAATTGCATGTCACGTAGAGACAGCCAAGGGATAAGGCAGATCCCTACTGTACAATATATAAGGATCAGCATAAATTAGAGCTAGCACATGATCTGTCCTTCTGTGTGCAAAGAAGGATTTTCTCCCAAAGTAATTAGGCTTTATGTGCAAAAAGCTTTTTTTTTTTACATTACTTCCTTAAATGCCTGATCAGATACTAATCGCTTTATCATCTTCCTTAACCTAAATTTTGTTGCTGTTGTCTAGGATTTTGAGTATGGTAGTGGTCACAGAAAAGAGTCAACAGAAAAATGGATCTCAAATCTATAATTTTTGTTTCTTCCTTTATTTGTTTCATTACAAGTTGTGGTATAATAATTAGAGTCAGTTATTATTTTTCAGAACACAAACACTTAAAAATGGTTAACACTTTAATATATGACTTATCACGCTTTTTAAAACATCACTGAACTTCCTTTTGTTGACTTATATGCCTATAACAAAGTATCCTGCAGGCAATGCCGGACATGAAATAATATTTTTTATCAATATAAAAATGATATATGCAGATACACAACCAACTTTTCACACTGTTCTTCCAACTTATTCTAAACTACAAGCATCGCTATGGAGGCAAGGAGGCAGGCTGAGTCCCAGGCTATAAGGGTGAAATGGAAGTTGTCTGTTACCTACTCAGCCACTGGCCTCTCGGCTGAGAGCTTCAAACTAAAGGAAATACCTGTGATGGCTTTGTGGTCAAAATAAAAGGATTGAAATGGAAATTGATTGAAATCCGTTAGTTGATTGAATTCAGGAAATATTTATTACATGACAATGGCCTTCAGACTGTAACTGTACTAAAAATTAGTGGCAGTGAGCAACCTACTCTTCGGATCACACCTGCATACACAGAGCCGCAGCACAGACAGCACCTAGTACAAGTCTGCGTTGCCTTGCCCTGAGCTGGTTGGTGCTTCCTGCCCGCTGACTTACAGAAAGCCCTGTTTCTTCCTCTGGCTTACAAAGCAAAGTGGGAAGGCGTGAGCTGCCTGTCAGATTGTATGTGGCATTGTGCATGACTGTCATTGCTATGAAGTGGTTGGCTTACTAGTCCAAGTGAATTCCCAGTCCAAGTTTTAGCCCAACCTCCAGCTGTGCCAGTTGGAAGGGCCACTGGAATGTCAAGCATCAAGGTTTTGTGTGTGAATAGACAGGGCATAAGTAAGATCTCTAAGTGTATTGCGATGTCCTAAGTGATTTTAGGTCCCTCCTATTTGCTGTACATGATCTGTCCCATTGCCTGCACATATGTGTAGTCCAGGCTGAGTCTGCTTGCACAGAGGTCAGCTGCAGAACTTCCATTGACCCAAATGGCAAAGGGAACTAAGATTTCAGCAAGTGCCGTAGAAAGAATAAACTGCATCCCAAACACACACAGTGGGCTGCTGAAAGAGAGGAGAAATGAAAATATGAAGTGATCTTGGAAACAAGACAGAAATTCAATGTATTTGCAGAGTTCATTCGCATTATCAGATCTCTGCCCAGAGTATCACTAATGAAAGAAAACCCTCCCCCAAAACACAGCCGTATGCTTCTGTAGCAGGCAGTTTAGAAAACTCGAGAAACAGTAAGATTTTGCAGGTTTATGAGGCCAAGAGGAGGAGAGAAGCTTCCAAAGTCTGGTGCATTTGTTCAAGAACAGAAATTTAAGAGGGCCTTGCCCGTCTGTTTGGAAACCCAAACAAAATTTGGCCCCTCCACAAAGAGTTCTGCAACGTATTGTATACCTTTACTGAACAACTTACTGCACACCGTTAACATCAGCACGTACACTTAATTAAAAGTACTAAAATGCCAGAACTCTATCAAGAAGCTGGGAGATGTTGGCCTGTGTCCCAATTAGTTCTTTTATTAGCTACTCTTGTAGAATAACTTTAATGAACTGGGGATGGATTTGATCAGGAACTGATTTAGAAGAGCAGGTTATAAACAGTATATTGTTGCAGGGTAGGAGATCAGGTTATGCCCCAATAGAATTAGCTAAGTTAGACTAAGACACTCTTATAACCTCATTTGTGTTAGAAAGGATTTTGTTTCCTATGTGGAATTTTTAGATGGTTGGTTTTTCTATGTATTTGCTTTAGACTGACAGAAGGATACATTTTTAAGGATTTTAGGTTTCTTATATACTTCGAGGTTTGCAAGGGAAGGAATAATGACATGGAAGAAAGATCGCTTAGGTTTACCTGGAACTTTACCAATATAGGTGTTACACAGAAGGCCGCTGAGAAGTTGGACTTAGTGGGAAAATTTCCTCAGCTTTAGAAAGAAAAAGACATTAATTCTCTCAATTTCTGCTGCAGTCCCCCACTAGGAGAGCATGGCTTGTCAAAGGCCCAGTTCTGTGAGAGGCTGATAGTGTGGATGGGATGATGAGCACTGCAGGATTTGGTGGGAGGGTGTTCCTGACCACCAGAGCACTCCTGCACTTCAGGAGAGGCATCCTCGCTGCTTCTTTATTTTCTATGAAACCATATCCTGAACTCCATGAGCCAAACTGACATCTGTCAGTATAACAGGCCATGTACAGCCTTCTTTTATATCAAGATCTTACCTCAAAAGAACTGAGAACACATTTAAAATTAGGTACAAGTTTAATTGTTTTTCTGCCTCAGGAGCCAAATTATCTTTGGTTTTACTAATTTTTTTGTTTTTCCTTAAACTGTGAGCCATGTTCCATAAATCCGGACTGCAATCTTAAGTCTTATTAGGTTTCTTTCACAGAAAGAAGGAAACTAATGCTTCTGCATCTGAGTTTCTCATTACCAATGGTATTAATGAACCAGGGGCCAGGACATGACCCTCCCTGTCGCACAGATATTATGGTTCTCCAGTTCTTACAGACATGAAAAGAGAATGGGTCTAGTGAGAAAAATGGTTCCTTTTTTTTTCCTGCATTAGCCGTTTTACCGACCACTTTAAATAAGATTACCACATTTAAACTGAGTAAACACTGTACTCATTCTGTCAAACTTCAGTGATCCACCATGCTTTGCAAACAGCTTTGAAACCTCTTTCGGTTTATTTAAAAACTTTTCCTTTCCAGAATATTCCTTGGAGATTTGCCATTTCTTTAACAGCTTGGAGAGAGACCCATCAGGCAGCGTTTCTAGTAATGTATATTGAGAACCAATCCATATAAATCCCGCCTGTCCCCCACATTTGAGATAGAGTTTAACTTATTATTTAATATAATTACAGAAAAGGTCTGCTTTTCACTTGACTTAGATTATTTAATAATTTAATGTTTTGCTAAGGAAGAATTTGTAGAAAGTAGCTCCAATCCTTAAAAAAACCAGTAGTGCAACTGAAACGCATTCTTTGCTTTTTGAAATCAGAATCATTCTATTTTTGGAAGATCAGATGAGTAATAAAGTTTCATTTGAGGGCTGATATGTTCAAATATATTTTGTCCTTCCTTTGGTGGAAGTTTTATAAGGCTTTGGCAGAGTTATGCATCTGAGTCAGCCTCAGCATAAAAGGGTATTGTTCTACCTACGTAATGCAGCCTAGTAGTTCCCAATCTATAAAGCCCCGAAGGAATAATCAAATCACGCTCTTATAATGCCACGTGCAGATTTCAAACTAATCCTTATCTGCTCCCTGAGTGAAATGGGATAGAATACTTATTTTACTGAACTCGGTCTAATAGATTCACTTTTCCAAGGAAAGCCAATGCAAACGTTCATTTCCATGGAAACGGAGCTTGCAGAGGCATCTTCCATGCAGTGTTTTGGGTTAGGTGGAGCGGAGTTTGGGTCCCGCTTTCCACACAATCTAAACTGATTGCGTACTGCAGATATGCAGTGCCAATCCCCACATTATGACAGTCGCCTTCCTTTGAGGACTCGGTACCCCCGGGGAGGAGCACTCCCACCGCCTCACGCCTCTGCGCTTTCCGCAGGCTCTGCCCCACCCACGCTTGCTGCAGAGCACCAGCTGCCAGCTTCTGCTTGCCTTTTTATCAATGAATGTATTTTTAGTGGGTTGGAAATTAAGGGATGCTGAACTGCGCGCTGCCCTTTGTGTGCTGCCTTTGCACTGGCTGGGGTAACAGGGAGAGGGAGGATGCACAGGCAGGGTAGTGCTCCAGCCTTTTTGAACTGCAATCGGCAGTGCGAGCTGGACCACAGAGCACAGACCAGCTCAGCTACACATGTGGCATTTCAGCACAATAGTTCTTGTGAGCACAGAATGTCTGTCCTCTGCATGTGATGCAGCTTATATTTTGCAAGTGTTCTAATCTCATCTGAATTCTAGAATTTCTCCAGGTGCAAAGAGCCTGAATACATGAAATCATCACTGTAGGCAGCTGCTTACCAATCTCCTATTTGTTGGCATAGTGGTTACTTTGAAAGAAGAGAAAGATAATCGAATTCTGGTACCTTACTGTGTCTAAGTAAGTTAGCCAACACGGACTTTGTGAAAATCCTGTTATTCTTCAAATAGAGAACAGATTACATTCTTTACCTCTGAAAAAAGCAGGGTATCTTTCCTGAGTTTCTTTCTCTTTTGTCTCTCTGATTTAATATAATTTAATTCCTTCAGGCTTTGCTGTTCATTTCTCGTCCTGTTCGGGTGCATTATTAGTGTGCTCACTTTTCATTTATTATAATTTATCTGCATTATCTTAATGCATAAGGACCAATGTTCCTTTGTCCAAAGAGCTGTATAAATCACCAAACAAAGAAAAACAAAAAAAGCATGCGATGGAAGTAGGAGACTAGAGGCAGCAGACTAATCCAGACAGGCAGAGAAATCCTAAGGAACACTGCAAACGCATTTGTCAGCATGACAGGCAGGGGTCTTAGAGCACCATCAGCCTAAACATTTAAGTTCTTGTTAAGCAGGATCGCACAGGAGACTTTGACAGGCAATTTTGCAAGAAAGACCTGTGTGACAGATTAACACTGACAAATTTTTTAAATGGATTTACATTTGCAAAGGACCAGCATCAGGCCTATCCACAATCTCTGTCTCGAACGAGCTCTTTAAGTAATGTGAGTGTGGGAGAAGGAGGAGGGCTGGACTACAGAGAGCATCGTTAGATGCTGGAGCACGATCTTGGTGGTAACAAGCTATACAAGGTGCCCATGCATGATTGCATACATATACAAAGAATGTCGCATACATATACATATGCAGACAAATACACTCCAGGGAATATGTTATTTCCTTGAATAATCTGGATGGTTCAGTTCTTCACCTTTCTTCACTACTCAATAATATAAAAAATCCAGGTTCATATGAAAATGTCATCAGCATTGTTTTCCCAAACTGCATTACACTTCACAAAGGCAAATATTTGTAGGCTGAACGCGAGCATTGTCTATTTTTCCCTGCAGTAATTTGTTGGAGGGGTGAGCTTCCTGTTTCAGAGCTTCCAGGCACTCGACAGTACAGAATACTAAGCAAGGCTTCCCCCGTGCACTGTTTCTATGGGGTATCGCACAGGGAGGGAAGGGGCATGGATTGACAGAAGAAATATGTTTACCAACGTCAAGGACAATTTATTCTGTCTTTACAAGCAAACCTAAGGAAAAATATGTCAAAAATACCTCAGCATGAGAAACTGAACTGTAGTCAGTCCCTTGGTTTAATGTATCAGAAAAATATATGCACCTCAAGCTGATCCCTCCATGATCTCTCCATCTGTGGCACATCATTTATTCCAGTAGTGTATAAGCTGCATTCAATAATACAACGTTCTCCCAGGTTCACCACAAATGAGTGTTACAGGTATGAACCCAGGGCCATGTTTGAATTTAAAACTGGATTGTCAGTATACTAGTCAAAAAATAACACTTGACGTGGGCATTTTTCAGATTGCTGGGCTGACTCAAATGCACATGGGCTACACAAGTTTGAATTTTCCTTAGGCTTATGTTTTAATCAACATGCATTTATTATTTCTGATCCTTATCACATCCAACTGTACAATGAATTTGTATTTATAATATTTCTTACTTGTGTTGCAAGGCGGTCCCAGCTCCTGAGAGGGGCTTCTGTAGTTGGAGGCAACATACTAAACCTGAGCTAAGACAAAGAGGCTGCTTCAAGGTGTCCAGGGTTTTACGTGTCTTTCTGAGGAAAATTGTACCATATCCTGCTAACAGAGCTGGCTTACATCTTTGTCCCATGAAGCTGCCTGTAACAACTGACCAGTTAGTTGCAAGACTTGAGAAAAATCTGTGATAGCCCCAGTAACCAGTCAATCCTAATAGGATTTTGCTACGCATTCTCCTCTGCTTTGCGTGGGGGAAAGTTCATTTCGTGCGGGGTACAAGCAGTCAGGGTGGTTGGTGCATCTACAGAGGCTGCCAAAGCAAGAGCTGATGCACTCAGCCCCCAGCACCTGCCTGCACTGACAAATCTATCAGCGGGAATCCAAGCTGCGATGCTGCTACCCTTCTCTCACAGCACGCTGTGTCAAGGAAAGACTGCAGAGGGGAGCAGACCAAAGGATGATTTTGGCAGGGATATGGTGTAGAGGTGGGATAAATGCTTGGAGAAGTCTCCGCACCTCCACAAGGCCCAGCCCCCCTCCCATCTCGCATCTGGTTGAAGATCTCCTCCCTGCCAGGCGCAGGAAGCTGAGGACAGAGGCAGGAGGCCAGTGAGGGACATGTCCCTTGGCACATCCAGCCAGCTGCCTGTGTCCATGCAGAGGACTCACCGCACCCGTCTGGGACACTGGACACAGTGCACCATGATGAGGTCTGTGCACAACCTCCTCCGTTCTCTTCTTTGCCTGCCTAACCCGTCTGTTCTCCTCACAACCCTGTTACACCCCTTCTTTTCCTCCCCTGCCCTTTTCTACCCAGTACACCACTTTTTTCTTTCCATTTACTTGTCACTCTTCTGTGCAATCCACTTGAAAGAAAGTGCTTGAAGACAACTACATGACATTCAAGCATTTCCCTGTTGATTTTCAATTTACACACTTTCCCTGCATCTATTTCACCGCTAAGACCCTTCAAGACAGATCCTATGTATTCTTCTGTGTCCAAATGGGCTCCCAAGTCAGTCCTTAGGTACAGCTACACCAAACGTAACTGATCAGTAAATAACAGTATTTGTGAAGGACGGAGAACAGCTCAGGCTCTAGATGCTGTACAAAGGTATTCCACTGATGATTGTCAGATAATATGTATGTCATCCCAGAAATCTTCTCAGCTCTGTGAGAGCCTGGCTGACCACTGCTCCTGGTTTCCCAAACTCCATCTTTGGATGTCTAACATAACTTCTTGTTCGGCCTTTGAACTATGCTAACGTTATAAATACTTATACATCTCAGACTCTTGAACAAATTACATCCATGATGATGATAAATTATGGTTTGCAAAGTTCTCAAGAAGTTTGAATGATTACTTTGGTTTTGTTTTATTCTATTCCCTTCATTATGCTAAAGTTTTTCCAAATTTTCCAAAACAGTCACAATTATTATTAACCCATTTTTTAATGCCAGGAAAAATTACGGGCCATGGAATAAAAGAAATTATGCTCATAGAGGATAAGACTGTAGTTAATCTGGTTTTCTTAAAATCTTTGCTGGATGTATCTCAGGTTTGTACTGACATACTAGAACCCCTGTCACACATGCCAGAAACCAAAGAACTTGAGATTGACACTGTTCTTAAACCAGACTGGCTTTCCAGTCTCCAGGGATGGGCTGGAAACTAGCTGGAAACCAGCTGCCACTTTCAGCTGGTGAAGACTGCACGCTTTGAAATGGAGATGCAAAGGAAATCATACGAGTGCTGATAACTTTCCAGAGTCTTTCTTGTCTTTGTCCACATACCCAGAAAGACAAGACAATTTTCTTCATAATTCACCAAGGAAGGAGTCGCAGAGGACCTTAACCCACTACAGCAGCGGAATTGTGAGACAGCCTGGGGACACACATGTAGCTGCAGTATCACTGAGGCTATAGTGAAACAGGTAGTGTTGAACTCTTCTCACCCTTACCATAAGGAAGGAGGTGATTGTGAGAAAAATAAAATATTTTTCTCAAAAGTTTTCTCCAGAAAACAGCCTGCCTGCTCTCCATAGACCAGTGGGGAGACTTTTCATCTTTCATAAAGTAGGGACCTTGGAGACCTTAAAGTCTCCAAGGGAAGCTCTGGTCTCCAGAGTGGCTCAGGCCTGAATTTCAAACTGTGATCATTCTTCTGATAACGACTTCTACTCCTTACTGCTTTTGCTACTCCCAACCAGTGGTTGTGTTAGTAAGCACAAAGTCTGTTCTCAAAATACAGTGCCTGTAAGAAGTTATATTTAAGCATGATTTGCTGCATGCAATAAAGTTTACTTTATTACATTTACTATGACCAAACTGAAACTTTCTTAAAATGTCCTTTCTTTCTTCTTTCCAGTATTCCTACTTTCTCCTTAGCCTATTCCATTAAGTCCAGTTCTCAAAAAGGAGAAAGAAATATCCTCCAGAATGACTTGCAAACCAAACACTTATTGCATAACATGTAGACTACAGTAATGTGTAGAGAGCCCAACTAAATGTCATTACTCAGTGTTGAAAAATTTAGCAACCCTGTAGCGTGAACCTGTCCCTGCCCAAGGCAGTGTACAGTCCATATTAGCAAAATCATTAATATCGTTCTCACATTTCAAGGTTTTCTCTGATTTTGAATTGACACAAAGGACAGAGGGGAACTGACCACTGTGAAATGATCCCTTGAAAAAGAACAAAGAGTACATCTGATTTGTTCTGGCTTTAAGACATTAGAAAACTGCTGGAGTTTGAAGAACATCATTGAATAAAGGGCCAGGCCAGAATACAGCACTGCATTGAAACACTTCTTAGGCCTCTTAAATCTTAACTTTTTTGGAGAGTGAAAAACACATTTCTAGTGACTCATATACTTCCTCCTCCTCGCGCTGATTGAGGGGATACACAGGGCTAGGAAAATGGCTAGGCTCTGTTTCACATAAAGATTTGAATTGCATGAGCTGTATCCGGGGAAAACCGTTTATAACCAGTATCAGTGTTCTTACATAAGTACAGTGTATTCTGAAACAAGAAGGGAATAGATTTTACCCCTAGAAACATTTTCATACCAACATTCGTGTGTTTAAACCAGGAATCTTAGAGAGGTTATTATTTCAGTATAAAAAAAAACCCTCAAAAACCCCTGAAATGCAAAGGCATTGCGTGTGCAATGACTGGTTTGTTAAAGCTTAAGACAAAAGTTTGAGATGTGTATAATTCAGACAGCAACAGAAAGGTCTTTGGTTCCTTGGTCTCCCATGGAAAATACTCTACTGGAAGCATACTTGTTCCATCCTGCCCTTTTCGCTAAACTGAAACTAATTGCATCTTGAGCCTTAATCTTCTTTCAGAGATAATAACATGGGACTAAATTCTGCTCTCAGCTACAGCAGTATTAATCTGGAGTAAGGCCTTTGAAGTGGGATTCATTTTTATGCAACGCACTTTTCAATACATTCACTGTTTGCAGCTTTTATTTGGAAATCCCACTTTCATCAGCTTAAAGCATCACGCTAACAATTAAAATACCAAGTAATAATAACAATAACTGGTGGCAGCATGACAACATCCTGCTCTCTGAGGAGCTGAGTGCTCCTCGAGAAGGTGAATGATCGCCAGCTCACAGAAGGAGACTGCAACGCACAAGACTGGTATGAATCAAAGGGTAGACACCACCTCCATGAAAGCACCGTACAGTGTCCGTTGGGCACCACAGCACAGCTCCCATGGGGCGAAGGGGAGGGCAGCAGGGTTGTTCCGATGGTGGCTGGTGGTTTTTCTGCCTCCACCTTTTCCAAGGACAACATGGGAGCTGATGGCACCTACCCCTGCTTCGAGCTACACAGCACATGGAAGCAGCCAAGGGTGATGTTTGTCCTGGGCAGTGGTGTGAGGAGAACGGCAGGCGGCATGAGGTTGCATACCTGTGCCCTGGGGAGCCACGTCACCCACCCGGGTGCAGGGCTGGGCAGTGCTGCTGCCTGTGCCAGCACTCACCCCTCCAAAAACAGCCCCCCTACACACATGCTGCACCAGGAGCCCTGGATTTTCGTTTTCGCTCCCAATTTTTGTGGTTGATCTGAGAGAACAGCGAGGCAGCATAACACGCTGCCAAGGGAGGTGGCTTATCGTTATCGCTGGGGGAGTTCAAAGGCTGGCTGATAAAAGCCTACAGGGATTAATGGAGAGCAAGATCCTGCTTGAAGGAGCTGGTATGAGTAACTTAACGTATTATTTATCTTCTCCTGCCCCCCACCCCAGGCTTTCATGTATTTGCTTCTTTGATTTGCTTATTAACCTGTGATTTTTCTGCTTTTACCCTTTACTTCTTTCCTCTGTTCT
This sequence comes from Rhynochetos jubatus, assembly GCA_027574665.1. NCBI lineage: Eukaryota > Metazoa > Chordata > Aves > Eurypygiformes > Rhynochetidae > Rhynochetos > Rhynochetos jubatus. Next base: position 26,058,175 of record CM050652.1, on the reverse strand, counting down.
AGCATTTGAGGTCTGAAGCAAACACTAATTAACAGAAATTTGCTAAAAAACCTCATCACTGCAGATAACATCTGTTTCTTCACCTCTTAAGATAACCTTTTGACATGCTTAGTCTGTGCTGTGGATTTTGAAAGCAGCTGCAGTCTCAAGCAAGGCATCTTCTGCTGCTGCTTGCCCTCTGAAACATCTTCAAGCTGTGGTCAGGAACCACTTATGGCACACCGACAAGCCGCCGTGTACATAAGCATTTGGGGTTTGTCCTTGCAGAGGAATCTATCTTGAAGGGAAGAGGATGATTACAGTGCCATTCTCCAGCTGGGACACACCAGACCTTGAATCAGGCCCTGTGACCCCAAGCACGTAGTCAAGATGCCCAAGGTAGGAACAACCCCCATGTTTCCTCTTAGCCGTCAGAGAGATGCCTGCTGTCCTTCACTGCACATAGAGAAGGCAGGGAGGCAAACTTCCAGCTGCGGCACCTCTGCTGAGTGCTTTGAATTAGCTTCTGTGAGAGCCCTGCAAGCACAGGAGCATTTTCTCTGCTGACGTGCATGCCCAGTCCCCTCCAGAGCAGGCTGCTATCAAGCCTGTGGTGGCAGCTTTGTGTGGCCCTGAGGCCATCCTGGAGACCCCAGAGCCTGCAGACCCCACCTGGGATTTGAAGGCAGAGGGATTTTCTGCTGAATGTGGATTTCTGACATGGAAACATGCTGTCCAGCGTGCAGGAGTGGGCAGTGCTGGGAGAAAGGCTGGTGTGCACAGACAAGGAGAATGGTGGCACAGCTCCAAAAAGTGATCTAGATCTTGGGATCTGAAAAGTGGTTAGGGATTTGGGAGACTATAGACCTGCCGAGGTTTTGCTTAGTCACAGAATAATTTAGATTAGAAGGGACTTCAGATGTCACCTAGTCTGAACCGCTCCTCAAAGCAGGACCAAGCTCAAAGTACAAAGGATCTTCCCCAGCTGTGTGATAAAAATTTCCAAGGGCAGAAATTCCACTGTCTCTCGAAATAAGGTGACCCAGTGCTTACCTACTCGCAGTGTGAAGATATTTTTCCATACAGATAATCAGAATAGTCCATCTTCCAACCTGTGACTGTGGCTTCCCTTCCTTTGCTGTGCATCTCTGAGGAAAGCTTGGCTCTGTCTTCTCTATAAGGCCCTTTTAGTTGAAACCAGCAGTTAGATCCCTCCTTCACCTTCTCGTCTCCAGGCTGAGCAAGCCCACATCCCTCAGCCTCTCACCACATGTACGCTCCAACAACTGAACTCGCTCCAGCTTGTGAACAACTCTTCTGTATGTGGGGGACTAAAACTGGACACAGTACTGTGAGTAATGAATAGAGGGGAATGATCAGTTTTGTCTGGCTATAACATTCTCGAAGCCACTTACTTTCCAACTACTGTACAAACATATTCAGCTTATTTATAAGTAAGGTTGTCCTGGATTTTATCTTGGTATTGTTGAAAGCCCCAGCAGAGGCTGGAGTTAGACACACTTGCTTGCCCAGGTAAGGGAGGAAAATCTGACAATAGTTTTCACAGAACAGACCTTTGCCCTGACTGTGATTCCAGAAAGATGTTGCTAGAGCAGCCAGGAGTTTTGTTAATTTCCAGGGTCATTTCACAATTCCCAAGCTCATATCTTCTAGCCCTTCTGTAGCACGGTTCCATTTTCTATCAACTAGACTTGCTCGGTAGTTCATATCCACTTTGCTGACATTTAGTCTTTCAGCCCATGTGCCTTTTTCCATCTTGAGCTCATTTCAGCTAGAAAGACTTTAAAAAAATAAATCTAGCGTTGGCTGTCTCAAGGCCCAACTGTTAGTTAATATCCCACGTGGTTGCAGCTAAAAGTGCTCTTGCAGAAGATACCACTTAGAATTTTCCCACATAAAGTACCTCCAGAGGACTAGGAGAGAGATGGGACAAGTAGTCGAGTGAATGCAGAGCACATTAAAAGCTGAAGACTGCCAGCACAAAGCAGGAGACGTCAAAGAGGCTCAGGAATGACCTGTCAGCTGATGTTGAGCAGCTCTGCATACAGGCCAGGCAAAGAGCTGGCATGATGGCAAGGGAGGGAAAGGTTGACATGAAGAGGGTGGCCATGGAGAGAGAACAGAGGTGAACCTCCATTCACTGAGACAGGCAGGTTGACTTGTTGGGATGGTTACTGGCCAGGACTGCAGCCGGCACAGCCCCTGGATAGCCAAGCTTTGTCCTGTTTCCTGTGTCCAGTCCCCAGAGCCAGGGGCAGCAGCTGTACAGTTCGTACTTTGGATCAAGGGATGTTGGCTTTGCACAATTCTTGTTTCTCCATCTTTTGGTAAAAGCAAACTTTTCAACTCTTTATTTTCCTGGGCAGCTGGGATGACTGCAGAGCTCTCTGCCCTCATGTGTGCTGCAGCTGTGGTTTCACAATGCGGAGTGCTCATGGCCATGCCAGCTCCAGGCACCCTTGTCCTGCCTGCTGCTTGGTTCCTGCCATGGTGTGTTGCCTCCTCGTCGCACTCAGACAACAGCTTGCACTAAGGACAGCAAGCTTTAAAACATCCCCAAATGATTCCAAAACTGCTGTATCATGAAACCACAGCCTTGCTCCCCTACTCAAGCAGCAGCCTCCAGTCTGTCCCTCCTCCTGCCACTGTGAGAGTCTCTTTCCAAACCTCAGTGGTTTTTACTACCACGCTGTGGTGTGAATGTGAAACCTTCCTGCAATATCTGCCAAGTTTCTGAACAAACTGCTTTGCCAGTCCATCTGAGGGAATACAGCTGTGATGGCTGTGTTGCTGCTTGCTCATGAGATGTACTCAACCGTAGTGGCTGATAATCACATTGATATGGAAGGAGAGGATATCAGAGACTTTGCATCTCCCATTTTGTACTTGAAATGATCCTCTAAAAGGGTTTCATGTATACTGGGGGTCCAGACTAGGTATTAAGCACTAAACACTTTCTCATCTGTCCCTTGTGTCCTCCCCTCGTCTTAGACAGGTGGACATGTACTAGTAAAGACAGACAGGAATGTGGTCATTGCCCTCAGATGCCTCCTTTGCCCCAGAACTTCTGCTACACCAATATCAATATATGAGGTGGACCCAGAAACTTGGGGCTCTCTGTTGCTAAATCTTTAGAGCAGTTCCTTGCTCCTTACAGGTTGGTCTGAGTAAACTACAACTCACAAACAATTCAAGGATTTCAAAGCTCTCCCAGGTATGGTTCAGGAACTAGCACAAGCCAGGGACGCTCTGCAAGAGACAATATGCATATTGCTACCCTGTTTTGGAGAGTAACAGAGTTTAATAATATGGATGCAGGCTCTTCTGTGCCATTTGGCCTCAGAAAAAGGCCCTGAGGATCTTTAAAATAATTGCAGTCTCTGTTTCTGGCACTGGGATCTGATCCTGCTGCTTCCTCCTACAATGTGCCCTTCCCAATTTCCTCTGTCCCCAGTTCTGCATCTGTTGGCTTGGTACTCATGCCCTCCTTACTGTCACTAACAATAGGGCTGCCTGCTACTATTTTGTTAAGAGTTGCACAGCTGTAGACATCTTTCTAAATATATTGGATGCTTAAACTGAGAAATTGTATGAGACTCACACCTTTCCTGTTTAAGAAGGAAGAAGAAAAGACAAGAAAAAAAATAAAAAGAAAAACAGTGAATTAAAAACAAAGAAGAAACCAAAAAAACACCCACAACAAAAAGAAAGTTAGACCTAAATGTTCCCTTCCAGCAAACCAGCAAACTTTGAAAATGTGGAATAGATGGAACCTAAAGACTCAGAAATCCAGAGGCATGCAAAAAGGGCTCCTTAAAAACTGATCATCGTCTAACCCAAATTTTGGAAGATGTTACATTCTGATTTTAGCAACAGGGCTGAAGGAACATTCTGATACAGAAAACTCTCACCTGAACAGAGGTTTTGCTCTTTTCTCAGTTTTACCAGTTCTATACTGAGGCAAACAAATTGCATCCAGGAGAGCTAAGGAAAACTTGATCCATGCTAGCATCACTGAAGGGAGAATGAGCGCCAAATTGAGGGCCTGTATTGGAGTGAAAGTGACGGGTATATCTATCTTTTCTTCCAGGAAAGAATACAAATAAACAATGTTTGGGGCATATGGAAAGCTGACATCTCAAGGCCAGCTGACCACAAAAGTTTACAGTCCAGAGATTTCCTTCTCTTCCAGAAATAACAGAGAAACAGATTCTTTTTGACAGCTACAAAGTGAAGTGATTACACATGGCAAACATTTAAGCTTTGAAAGTTTAATCCTTGCTTGGAAATCTTTTCTGGCTGTTGTCTGTGCTCAAATAAGCATTTCCCAGTAATTCATTCTTCTCCTGTCTTGGGATGGAGACTAAAACTCCCGAGTTTTCCTAGTACTCCCAGGATCAAGCCTGTGGATGCTACCTGCCCTGTAAACCCATCGGTGATGTATTTTAATCCAGTTGCTGGAAGTCAGATAAAATTTATTGTTCTTTTTCACAACAATGCTTTTTATCAGCTCTAGTGCAAATCAGTTCTCCAGTTACTTCATGGTTTTATGTTGCTAAAGTAACTTCAGATCATTTGCTTACCTGACTGATACACATATATATTAGTAAGTAAGAACCATAAGAAAACCTATTTGATGATTGCCCACAAGAGATTTCAATGGAGCCAGGACTTCACTTTTCAAAGTGACTTGTAGAGAAAGTGTTTGTTCTATGAAATGTTTGTGGGTTTGATTAAAATTTTAAATGAGGACATTGCTTTAAGAATGGCTACAGGACTATTGCCCACTTTATTCTGTTGTTGCTGAGAAACAACCTCAGATTCCCACAAAAGAATAATGCCTTCTCATGCCATATTTCTACTTGAAAGAAGCATCTGCAAAAAATAAAAAATACTCTTGACATTCATTAGATTTATTCTAAGCTTTGGTAACAGTTTATACATTCAACTTAACCTGAAGTTTGCAGAAATCTGATAAACAAGTATTGAATACTGTGAATGTCATGTTAGTGTTACCTTTTGCCTTCCAAACAAAAGCTAATGACTACAAATAAGTAGGTCTGCCTGGCTTTCAGAAGACATAAGGGAAGTGACAGACTGGTTCTGCGTTCACTGACAATGCATAGGAATCACAGAAGGTCAGTTAATTTTGCTACCAGATGCTCTGCAAATGGAGAGGGAAGTAACGTACCCTGTTTGTGCTAAGCCTATTAATGCAGTCATTAATTGCAGCCTCCTGCACAAACAACATCCTCAGTGTAAAATAAATGGAATGTTAGTGAAGGGATTGCTCTTAGTCCAACCTAATTTTCAAAGACTTATAGAGCTCTAGCTCATGCTTGATAATCATTACATAGACAATACCACTGTGTGTATAGCACCTAGACAGAGACTCCTGCCCATACCTGGAAGTCTTCAAGGCCAGGCTGGATGGGGCTTTGAACACCTGGTCCAGTGGAAGGTGTTCCTGCCCATGGCAGGGGGCTTGGAACAAAATGATCTTTAAGGTCCCTTCCAACCCAAACCATTCTGTGATTCTATAAAAAATGAGGACCTGCGACCTATTTATTTCCTGAGAACACCTTTCTGAATTATTTCCTTTACAGTGGCTGTTCGTGCCAAACTTCCCAGTGAAGAGCTTCATCAGCCTTACACTTCAGTATCTGTGGTGTCATTTGATAGCTCAAGTGGGTACGTTTTTCTTTGTTTAACATCCCATTGTTGTCTTGGGCTTAAAAATATTGCCTTGGATGTGTTTTGCTACTCAGTGCTTGGCACAAAGGAATCAGACATACGTTCATCTTTGTGATTCTTAGGGGAAACTGGGATCAGTTCTAGTCTGCAATGCAAGATACATGCACTGCTCAGGCTGCTGCACTTTATGGACCAGGATGCTCCCATTCATGCCATCCTTCTTCCTTTAGATTATTTTTGCACCAACAGCCAGGATAGGTTGCATGCAGATCTGCTTTGCCAGACGTGGCTCAAGAGGGAATTAGCAAGAGATGAACCCCTAGACAGCTAGTAAAGCAGGGTCATGCCAGCTATCTTTCTTGTACGGTGTCGAGCAGCTACGTCAGAAAGGACCTATCTTGTGGACCCTATTCCACTTAAGAATAACTGCACTTTTTGCTTTACCAGTGGAGATTACATGTTCTTGCAAGACTGGGAAGTCTGACACATGAAGAAAATTGAAATCCTGAATTTTTTCTTTAATTCTGAATTAGAAACACTTTCTATCTTCAAAAAGTTTGAAATCCTCCCTGGAGGAAATTTATGCAAAAACATTAGTCATTTCAGTGGAACAGTGTTCAGCTTCAATTTCAGCTTCATAAAACTCATGTTTTGGTAAGCAGATATAACAGTCTGCAGGAACAATATGCTAATATTAGTGTATTTTTGAAATTATATAAAAGGTCATTTTAAAATTTTGGATTGGAATGTTTTTTTTCTGAGGAACAGTCCTGGAAATTTTTCCTTCAAAGCTGACAGTTTCAGAATGTGTTTCTCTCTGATGGAAATGGATTCTGCAAAGTGAAGCAAGTTAGTTGGAGTTCCACTGTAGTGGGGACCTGCTGTTCCCAGGTGCGGAGGCAGGCAAATTACTGTAATTGCACAGTCTATTGGCTTTAGTCAAAGTGCTACCAAAAGTGTGTGGAGGAGGCCCTGTACCAAGAAGTATCTGTCACAATTATCAGGTCAGTCATACTTTTTCCTCTAACTTTTTAAAAAACAGGCCAATCCTTACTTAGCCCCAGTTCTAACAAACCTCTATCCCATCTGGACACCAGCTTTTTTCCAAGATGAGCTCCATGACACCAGGGAAGGAGGAGAAGGAGGGATTTGTTTCCATAATTGTTACTGCAGATTTAGCTACATCATTCTCTGCTGTGTGGAGATTCCACAGATGCCCAGGACTGCCCCAGTGGAGTTTCACACGGCTGATAATGCACACGGGAGTCACTCAGAGGCTTTCCTAGAAAGGCCTTATGTTGTCCATCTCAGCACACTTTGGGGATGTCTCCTTTCTGTTCTGACTAAGAAGAAACTATCTTGTGTTGAGGCAACATCATGGTGATGCAAGTGTGTGTCTGGACACAGGCTTTTGACATTCCTGAATGAGAAAACTCAAGAAAATATCATATACTCAAGCCACAGTGCAGAGTAGTGCCTATCTAGAGGCAGAGAGGCTGGTAGCAACCTCAACGTTTCCTGCCCTGCCCTGTGATGCTGTCACTTGTATGGACACTGATGTCACCTACTGCAGCGGTGGATGAAATGTGTAGGCTGCCCGAGGTGCAGAAGTCCTCCTGACATGCTGAGACAGGTCAGGAAGCATGCCAGACTTTTCACTGTGCCTCAGTCCTGGCATCAAAACACAATTTAGTCTCTGGGCATTCTGGCAATCAGATTGCAAGTGCCCATACTGCTGTGAATAGGGATGCACAGGACAGCGCTGTGATCCAGTCTACCCTGCCAGTATTACTGACTAGACTCTGAGCCCAGCTCTCGTCAGAGCTTACCCCTTGCACCATCCCGTACCTCCAAGAGTGTCACCTGATTAACTAACGCACAGAGCAGTGCTAACAGTGATTACCTTGGCAGGGCTGAGTTATTTTCAGTGCCTGCAATTCTGTTCCCTCCAGGTGTAATTACAAGAGTGATCAAAACCAGCCAACTGTCTCCAAGTATTATTTCTTGAGAAAACAGGTCTTGAATTAGGCTATATATACTCCCCTATCTCCACTGTAGCACAGGATGGCCTCAAAGCACTCTCACACCGCCTCTCTGTGTTTCTTTCCCTAACCCAGCAAACCCCAGCCCCTCCTTTTTTTGTGTTATTACTGGTTATTAACTGTAGAGTGATTCTCTGAAGTTTTGATTCCCAGGCCTACCATCTCTCTGGCTGTGGGCAGGACCTTCAGTGCGTGTGATAAATTGCCTTCTCCCTCTTTACTCGAAGGTTGGCTCTCAACAGCTTGTACAGTGCTTCCCTGGTTTCCCCCAGACCATTACCTCCAGTTAGACCAGGACTATACACTCACAAAGCAAAGTTTTACAGTCTAAAAACTTCACTGACTAGGTCATATACAGTTTTCATGGAATTGCCTCTCTGCACTCCTATACTGTTACACAGAATTGCCAACAGATCATTGTCAATGGCAAACAGCCTGCTATGGGCAAAGAAATAAGCAGATGCTTTTAATTTAGCCGAAAGTAGGATAAAAAAAAAAAAACTAGAACACATTAAAAAAATAGTTCAAGAGGAGATGAAGAGTTGGAGCGTCTGATTGTGTGAATCAGTCAGAAATAAAGGTGTTCTTTTTGCTAATGTTAGCTGAAGCTTGGTCAGCTTTGTTAGGTAGTCCAAACCTCATAATTAATAAAGTGAGAAGTGAAAAAGCAAATTTCAGCAAATATTATAACAATTATTCATACCTTTAAAAAGAAATGTTAATGAGGAAACATTCTCTGGGTGCTGAAGAAGTCCCCGACTGACAAATTTGTGTCTTGGGATACGACACCCATCAACCTAGAGAGCACAGATGAGATCCCAAAAGAGTTAACACAAGAAGATGCAAACCCCCTTGCTGTCACCAGTGCAGTTGTGAACTGAAATGCAAATCCTAGCTGTCTTGCATACGCCAGCATGGGAGTCCTCTGATTAAAACACACTAATTGTATTAAAAATTAAGACCAGTGGGGTTGTACAGAAAGACTACTTACTAATGCCTTTGTCTGTTGTTGCACAGTGCCTGATAATTTTCTTCATACGTGTGCACCCTGACTGCAGGTAACAAGAAACACTTTCTTCTTCCAAACACTTGCATCTGTGTTACACTGGTGGCTCCAGGGCTGCTTTCTGTTCTCTGAAGCTTTCACCTCAAACATGTTACCTGGTTTTGTGAACGGTACTGTCATTTTCTCGGAGTGAACTTAAATTTTCACAGTTGTAAAATATGAAATGCATTTCCTTTGAACAAAAAAAACCCACCTTAAAGTAAAAATAGAAATACCTAGAACTGCAAGCGCCTTCCTTGCCTGTGGAGGGATTAAAGCGTTTCCTCAAATGCATTTGCAAAGGGAGAGTGAGCAAATCAGTAATTTTTTGAGTCTAATTGCTGAAACAACCATGCCTTGTTTGCCTTTTCATTATTTGAAGTCTTGGCCATGAAATGAAGCTGTGGAATAGGAAGCATTGCAGAAAATGGAGGAAAGACAAAAAATGAATGAAAATATTTGTAAAGCAGTTGAAAGATGGCTGCATGCCAATGATACTACTCAAAGCATCTAGACTCTGACTGGCAAGAATGATGAAACTTCAGGAGCAAGCTGATTCAAGAGAGAAATCAGAGGGCCTAACATACATAGCCAAAAAGTTGGGGTTTTTCGCAACAGCAGAATGCAGCAGTACAAAAGGACAGGAAATGGAGGGAAATAGTGTCTTCTGGTGGATATGAAGAAAGAAACAAGCCACTGCTCAGGCTAGACACAAGACATGAGCTAAATAGAAGTATTATCATATGTGAACTGATAATTTGTTGATGGCAAAAAAATAATAGAAATAAGCTCATGTAAATTCTCCTCTGTCCACATTAACGTTGAGTGGGGTAATTTACAGAGTACTTCCTGCTGCCCCGCTGAGCTCTCCCTGCACTGTGTTCTCATTTGTTCATGATGGGATGGGATCCACCCAAGGGTACTGAGGGAGGTGGAAGAAGTGCTCACTTTCCATCATTTATCAGCAGTCCTGGCTAACTGGGAAGGTCCCAGTAGAATAGAGGTTAGCAAACGTGATACCCATCTACAAGGAGGGTCAGAAGGAGGATTCAGGGAACTACAGGCCTGTCAGTCTGACCTCAGTGCTAGGGAAGGTTATGGAGCAGGCCATCTTGAGTGCCATCACGTGGCACGTACATGGCAACCAGGTGATCAGGCCCAGCCAGCAGGGGTTTGTGGAAGGCAGGTCCTGCTTGACTAACCTGATGTCCTTCTATCACTAGGTGACCTGTTTAGTGGATGAGAGAAGGGCTGTGAATGTTGTTTACCTAGACTTTGGTAAAGCCTTTGACACTGTTTCCCACAGCATTCTCCTGGAGAATCTGGCTGCTCGTGGCTTGGATGGGTGTACTCTTCACTGGATAAAAAACTGGCTGGGTGGCCAGGCCCAAAGAGCTGTGGTCAATGGAGTTAAATCCAGTTGGTGGCCGGTCACAAGTGGTGTTCCCCAGGGCTCAGTACTGGGGCCAGTTCTCTTTACTATCTTTATCACTGACCTGGATGAGGGGGTCAAGTGCGCCCTCAGTAGGTTTGTGGATGACTCCAAGTTGGCCGGGAGTGTTGATGTGCCTGAGGGTAGGAGGCTCTGCAGAGGGATCTGGACAGGCTGGATCCATGGGCTGAGGCCAACTGTGTGAGGTGCAACAAGGCCAGGTGTCAGGTCCTGCACTTGGGCCACAACAACCCCCTGCAATGCTACAGGCTTGGGGACAAATGGCTGGAAAGATGACCAGTGGACCAGGACCTGGGGGTGTTGGTCAACAGCTGCTGAATACAAGCCAGCAGTGTGCCCAGGTGGCCAAGAAGGCCAGTAGCATCCTGTCCAGCAACAGGAATAGTGTGGCCAGCAGGACTGGGGAAGGGATTGTCCCCCTATACTGGGCACTGGTGAGGCCGCACCTCGAATCCTGTGTTCAGTTTTGGGCCCCTCACTCTAAGAAAGACACTGAGGTGCTGGAGTGTGTCCAGAGAAGGGCAAGGGAGTTGGGGAAGGGTCTGGAGCACAAGTCCTGTGAGGAGCAGCCGAGGGAACCAGGGTTGCTTAGCCTGGGGAAAAGGAGGCTCAGGGGAGACCTTATTGCTCTACAACTACCTGACACGAGGTTACAGAGGTGGGTGTGAGTCTCTTCTCCCAAGTGACAAGTGATAGGATGATAGGAAACAGCCTCAAATTGTGCCAGGGGAGGTTTAGATTGGATATTCTGGGTTCTGAATATTCTGAATATTGGATATTAGGAAAAACTTCTTCACCAAAAGGGTTGTCAGGCATTGGAACAGGCTGCCCAGGGAGGTGCTTGAGTCACCATCCCTGGAGGTGTTTAAAAGACGTGTAGATGTGGTGCTTAGGGACGTGGTTTAGTGGTGGACTTGGCAGTGTTAGGCTAACAGACTTGATGATTGTAAAGATCTTTTCCAACCTAAACAAATCTATGGTTCAACGTGCTACATGAATGCATGGGGACAATTGCAATAGATCCACATTTGTGCAGTACTACTTTTTAGCTAATAATCCTCACCAGATTTGAGACCGCCTGTGAAAAACTGGTTTTGGTATGTTAATAGCATACTGTTTTAGTTTACTTGTTAATTCTCCTATATGGATTCCTTTTTTTCTTTTTATGTATTCTCTTTGTGATATTAATTTGTGATACTACAGGTGGGGAAACAATAAAGTCATTAATCATAAGAAAATCACTAGTGCCAAGAATTTGCAGTAACCCCATTAGTAATTTCCTAAATTTTAAGCATTTTTTGGCTTTATTTCCAACAGCACGAAAATGAGACATGACCTTGTTAAGAATAAATTTTTTGCTCTTCCCAGAAGATCTTAAGAATACACACCATTAAATTCTTGGAATACAGTGAAAGTACTGTTGATCAGGCAGTTATTTTGATTAAGATTTCTAGTGCAAAAGCAGCTATATTGCAGGTTTTTGTTACACATGCTTTTATCCAAGTCACCATGCTGTCTGTTTGCCATTTTGGGCCTCAGATGTGGAAAGCAACAATTATGCAGGCTATATAAGTTTGAACACAATCTGTTGTCTGACAAAGATCTCAAGACAATATGTTTTCAGTTTTATCGTCTAGGTGCTGACTGGGGGTTTATTGAGTAAACCTGCTTGAAACGTACATGAGGAGGGTACACAGCTTAAGATGCACATTTAATAACTCACCTGTCCCATAGTGATATCCTTATAAATATTTTTTACCACTTCTCTATTCTTCAGTAGGATCTTGCTATACTGCACAGTCTTATCTTAACCCTGCCACTTTTACCATAACGGAGATTGATAACGATGTTTTGTCAAGAATGAGTTTTTAACAGTCCCTGCTTTATAAAACTCAGATTAATCAGACTTTTTGTGAACCAGGCTCCTGTTCCAAATCACTTACTTTGTGTCAGGAAAGGCATAGCTGTTGAGTGGCAACTAACCCTGTGGCAAGCTGCCTCTGCACACTCTTAGGGAACGTGTACGTGCAGCCTCTGGGGTGGGAAGGACTGCATGCACTGTAAATGCACCCGTGTCTCTTCCTTTTTGTGATACATCCAAAGTATTGAATCCTTCTTACTAACTTAGCTATCAGCTTTTTACTTTTTCAGCTTTGGACTTTGCAGGAGTGCTTAAAAACCAGTTTTGTGAACTGTTTGTCCTTGAGCCTTTTTCTTATTTTCCAGAGACATTATTTATAGCGTGTGCTGGCCAGTTCTGCTCTTCATTTTGGCTCCTCTCATGTGAGGTTTCTGACAGCAGCATTTTGTTTGCTTGCAGGGGCATAACTTGTAGCAAGCACGCCTGCTTGGAATTATTTCCACAGAGACACTGAGCTGGAAAAGGGTAGGCAGGGAACCAGTTTCTTTACTCTAGTGTTCAGGCTTCTAAGAAGAATGATGCCACAGCTAGAGGTAAGCATCCTTCTATTTTCCACCCCAAGATCTCAGAGTTATATGTATTACAGGAAAAGAAGCTGCCATCAAATTTGCATTGTATTTAGTTTGCTGCTATCCGGTGTTGTTGCCTTGAAGGAGAATGAATATGTGGCAAGGGAAAGCGCATGGACGCGGTGATTTCACCAGAATCTGTCTTCCAGCCCAGGAGGAAGGAAATCCAGCTGTCAGACCTGGCAGGTAGCACAGCAGGTGTATCATGGCCTCAAAGTCAGCGGAAGTTGTACAGAGGGACTCACAGCTGTGTGACAGCAAGTTGGGGGAGATCTTGAACAGCTACAAGTCAGTAGTATGGCTGGCTTGGAGGAGATGAGAGAGCTTGATGGGAGAAGCAGTGCAGGGGCAGGAGACAGAGCACAAAAGCAACAAGGTCAGAGGGTACCTGCACAGTGAAGGCAAGAGTAACTGGGGAGCTACTTTGGAAGAAGGCAGAAGAAATGGAAGTATAAGAGGAGTGTGAGACAGAAATAGTGAGCACTTCTCAGGTTGTACAGAAATCAGAGCCATATATTTGGTGGATTTGTATTCAAAGAGTTCTGGAAAAGCTACCTCTGTTGCCACTGATTTTGTCTGCATTTATGTCCCTTTGAATACCCACTGAAAGAAGAAACATGGATTACTATCTGAACCTACCTCACCTTATTTTGATATTTTCATTGAAAGTAGCTTGAGTAGCTCAAAGTACCATTATCCGAGGCTGAACAAAGCTGAACATTGGTTTGTTTGAATGCCTTTCTCTCCTACCACACATCTGACATGCAGGATCACAATGTACTCTGCAAGTCTTCATGCTTACTGTGCCAAGTTCTCCAAGTAAGCTGTGAGGGTTACTCTTCGGGGTAGTTAGCCCGTCTTTTATATCCCGCAGTTTTAAGATATAATTTAATAACTGGTCATGGACAACAGATGTATATCAGGAAAAAAAGAAGTCAGTGTTGAGAAGTGGGCAAACACCATACTGAGAATGTGAAACAGGCACATAAGCTGCAAAAACCAAGGTGTAATCTGTCTCCACCACTTTGAAAGGTCCTTAGTTGGGCAGCTCAGCTGTGTCTTGAAACAGGTCCCACACTTCAAGAAAGAGGTAGTCTCACTCAAGGCCATGAGAACAATCAAGTGGATAGAAAATTTTACCCATGAGGGGGAAAAAAGAAAGAAAATTAAGTTCAGCTGGTGAAGTACATAATAACAGTTGCAAGATGGAGACGTAAACTGCTCTGTGTCTGTGGTAGAAACAACAAAGCTGCAACTGATGACTCAAGATATACTCTGGGGAAAAAAAGAGATCTGAGGGGCTGTAGAGCCTGGAAAATACTGTCCAGTCAATACTGTCTGAAGAGTCTCTGTCACCAGAAAGGGTGAATAGTTCAGGCAGGAGATATGTCCTAAATAAATATATTTAATCTTACATGGTACAGGTATGCAAAAGAAACCTATTGAGGTATACCCTGGGCCTAGTTTTCAGGAGTAATAAATAAATGTCATGCTGTACAAATTATGCACTGACACACCACTATGTACATCCACATCTACTACTGAGTATATGCATATGATTTGTGCTCTTGTCAGACGCTATCTACTCACGAAAAACAGAGACAAAGTAGAGGAGGTCAAACACAATCTTGGTACGAGGCAGCTCTTCCTCTAACAGTGATTGTAGTCTGGGATTTTTCAGAGCTGTACAGGGCAGAATGTCACTTGCCAATGCTGATGAGTGAGAAATCTGGCTTATATTAGTAGATGATTTTGTAGATGATTAACTCAAAGGATTGTCTGCCTGTTCCTGGACGATTTTCATTCTTTGTATATTAATCTCTCTTCCTTTGCCCAACAGATAATTTTCTTAACTTTGTTCATTGAGATTTAAAAAAAAAAAAATTCCTAAATGAGCTATTCCTTCTGTAGGTCTATGCCACAGCTTTCAAGTTTCCTGCAAATGTATTGCTACTTTGCAAGCTTTAGATTCAAGGAAAAACAAAAATCACACAAAAAACCCCAAATCACTTATACCAGTGATATATAGGGGTTTTTTTCCTGGTTGCTTGGCAATAGAAATGTAGGCATGTGACTCCCTCCTCCATCTCCCCGGCACCACTTGCAGATATTTTGTCTTGGCCTTTCTTCTTTTGTTCTTACCTCTCTGTGGGAGTGTTAGTTATGAAAGGGTTTTCAGCCTTATTCTTTTTTTCTTCGAATCTATATCTCACTGTTTTCTTTAGAAGACTGCTATATATATATATAAAGGCATGACAAATGGCTGATAGGGATTAGAAGGGACAGATCTGTGGGAGATCAAAGTCACCTAAGTTTAGGCACCTGAGGCACCTCAGATACTTCCTCGTCCGCAGCATCCTCTGTCAGTGAAGAGGAATGAAGGCATCACCAGAAGACCATTCAGTGACTCAGAGACCCAAGTCACCAGCTGTAATGGTCTCTTCTCTGCCCACTGGCCTCAGAAGAAGACCAGGAGAGGAGAGGACAGCATTTCTCACCCTGGCACCTCAGTCAGGTGGGCTCCCCAGTTCAGGAACTGCAACCAACAAAGGCACCTGCTGCAAGCCCTTCTGCACAGAGAGGCAGGGTCTTCAAGCAGGTAATGTTTGTGTCCGTGAGGATCTTCACTGCAGGGTCAAGAGAGACCATCCAGTTGTCAGCTCCTGGGTTAGACCAGTGCCAATGGTATCACTTCCACATCTCACTCATTGTTTCCTCTCCAAGAAGGCAGTTCTTGGTAGCACTTGGACTGGTCTGCTCTTCTTTCTGCAGCCATAAAAAGTTTTTGCACCATATCACATTCCCAGTGAACTTGCCTGTCCTTATGGGTACAAGAAGGGTTGTGGGAAGGCAGGCAGGGGGTTATCAGTACCTGTGTGACTTAGCCTGCAACCTCACGGAGAGCTGGGTGCACCACCAGTCAAAAGAAAAGCAATTCTTGGCCTCAAGCTTATACATACATTCGTCCAACCTAGTGAAAACACCTCATGGGTGGATGAATGGAAGAGTCAGAGCAACGGCTGAGAAAGCAAAGAGCTCCAACTACACTTGAGGCTGGAGGGTCGACTCAAAATGCTTTGCCCTCACCTATCCTTCTCTCTCATGGCCATGGCTGCTCCCCAAGAAGGAGGTTCTCACCCACTGCAGTTTTCAGCAGTGAAGGTAAACAAGTTCTCATTTTGTTTTGTCCTCATGCACTGTACTGGAAGTTTTATCAGCCCAAGAGCTGATTCAGAGAGCAGATTACACATGCCTGCCTTAAGGACAGGAAAAACTCCATCTGCCCAAATTTAATCCACCACCACAAGCCTGTCAGGGCACAAAGTCAGCAGTGGAGACATACCTAAGGGTTTACAGAGATACACATCACCAAACCAGTTAAATCCTGACACTTCCCTTGTTTAATCCATCATGTATAAATGGTTGCCTTTCACCTCTTCCTCTGAGAAATGTGTGCAGGCAGATTGCGACATCCTCAGATATGCTCATTATTCAAAATGATTTTCAAATTGGTTTGCAGAATGTTTCCCAAGTGCAGAGCCTGTGAGTGTTTTGTAACAAAGCATTGGTTATCTGGGCTTTGTTGGTTTTGTAACTCATGCACTGCTGGGTTTGCCTCCAGATCAGAAGACACAGTGGAAGGCAAACAGCAAGCTCTCATTGCCATCATAAAATATACTGCTGGAAATTCATTGCCAGCTGTAACATCCCTGTAGACTGACTGTGAGAGTTAATAGCCTGCCTTCATTTAGATGTGAATGTGAGAGTGTCATGAACTCAGAACTTGGTTTGGGATTCACATGATTATTTATAGGCATGTGTTTAGACTGTTTGTTCAGCTCTGGTGGTATATCCGTACAATCGTTCAGTTAGGTGACAATGCATGTGGCAAAGTGGCAGCTCTTAATTTATTCATCACAAAAGCATTGGTTTCTTGATCCGGTTTCTGGAGAAATATTTAAACCTCCAGATGGCACGATGTAAAGTAACATTCTAAAATAAAATGGTGACATTAAAGGAAAAAGTCCAGAGTGAAGCTAACTGCACACAAAACCTTGGCATGATGCAGAATAAAGAGCCTCTCAGGCACTGTGCTGCTGAATCTGCTGGGCAAGACACATCCAAGAGAACGGGAGTGATCAGCATCCACAGACGTGGTGCTTCAGTGCAAGCTGCTGAACCCCTCCCACGGAGTGCCCTGTGCTTAGGACTGGCAGAGAGGAGATCAGCCCCCAGTTTACCTCTCTGGTGACAGCCCCCACTTGCTATTTCCTACTTTAGTGTGTGTGAGCATGTGCTCACAGTCCTGGGGATTCTGAGGCAGTGTCCCAGGATTGGCAGGAGCTGGGCCAAGCACAGCCTTAGCACAAACTGCTGTTCATGTAGTCAAAAGGATCACTCAGAGATCCACAAACACTGAATTGGGACATATACTTCATTATGTTCCTTGTATTGGTCAAGATGTGGGGGTTTTAAGACAAAAGACTTCAAATGGCTCACATTTACATTAAAGAAATACAGCCTACATTGTTTAAAATTAGGTTAAAAAGAGATTATAAATACTGTAATAAATACAATCATACATTAAAAATAAAGTCAATGTAGATAAAAAGGAGTTTATGGTAAAACAATAATCTCAAAATATTTAAATTCTCTAGTGCTTCTTCAGAAAACTTTCCCACAGCCAAGTTGCTTAATGTTTTAATAACCATTTTCTCCGCATCACTAATGTGACTTCTCGTGAGTCACTGAAGGACTCAGTTTTGAAATTATTTCCAAAAGATCTTTTGAAAATGCATCTTGGTTTACAAGCTCCATCTTTTGTTTATCATTACCTGAGAGGAGCGCTGTCACTTCTGTCCCACAATTTCTAACTAATAATTTGCTTTTGTATTCCAGTATTCCACAGTCACATGGAAAAAACCACAGCTCCTGTTTGGTATTTTTCCATTTGCAAAATTTTTAGTGCAGCTTAGTATAGGGACAAATATAGTGGTGATATCCAAATAGATGGGATTTATTCCAGAATGCACAGAGCTGCTTTTGCCTTAAGAAAGATAGCGGTGCTTTTCCATGCTTTCCTTTCATCATCCCTACAGTTTTCTGAGGGTAGTTTGTGACTCAATGTGGTGCTGGGCACATCACAGAAGTGCTACCCCTATGGCCTTCTGTGGGGTAGCTTTAAGCTACAGGAGGTAGCCTCTAGCCAGCGCAGTCCTGCAAGTGCACCCTCAACCTTGTCTGCCTGCTTGGGCTCCTAGCCTACCCCTCAGGAAGGTGACAGAGACCCTGGCTCCCCCTCCAAGGTCTCCCATCAGTACATGTAAAATGTGAGAGCTGGTTAACAAATTCCTATGATAGCCTTTAGAGAAGGGGAGCAAATTGTTCTTACTAACGAGACAATAGAAGGTATTACATTGGCATAATATATTAATCCAGCTTGGAATTCGGGTAGGGCATCTCCTCTAACCCAAGTGTGTCCTGGGACACCGTAGAACAATGATGATGTTGTTACATTATTCACACACAGTTATTTTCACCCCACGTTGTAGGCTCCAGTAAATAATCCCCCAGGGAGTATAATATTCCCCAGCACTGTGCTTGGGCATAATACCAAAACTAATTTAAAAACAAGGCCAGCACACTCAGGTTCTGCAGCACATCTTCCTGCAGCACTATGGGATTGCTATCATCTTCACATCCAGTTCATAATCAGATGCTCCTGGCTTTTCTGGCACAGAGAGGATGGTTGTTAAGTTATGTGATTAAAGGCTGATCACCAGAAACATGAAGGCCTGGTGAGGAGCAGATGAATAACAGAGCAGAGGAGCCCTAGCAACCCAGTAACTGGGAACATGGCGCACACTGAATTGGCTGCTCTGGAGACTATCCAAACTATCCAAGGAGAAGTATCCACCCACCATGTCTGGTGTGAAACCCATCAAGATGAGTTGAACGAAGAAACTCTCTCCCCAGAACACTTTGCAGATTGCCAGGGGTTATTGCTACAGAGGCACAGGACTCACTACAGGATACTGGGAAGGGCATTTGGGGGTTGTATGGAACTTACTGTGTCAAGATTGTGGGAATCTATGAGACATGGGATATTTAGGGGATGGAGCAAAGGGGAGGAAAGAAAGGCATCAAGGTGGATTGGGGAGGAAAGAGCAAGTGAAAATAGAGGTAAAAGGGGACAAAAGGGGTTGGGTATGTTTAAACAAGTTTCTAGTCACTGAACTCTGACTGAGCCCTGTGCTTTGAACTTGTCTGACTGAGCCTTGTGCTTCATCACTCTAATTGATATTCTGGTTAAATCCTATTGATAACAAACTTCTGTTCTCAGTAGGAATGTGTGAATGCTAGCGAGCTTCAAGATGGACTTCTGGGCAAGTAGGGTAAGAGATGGGTGTACCAGCAACAAGAGCAGGATTGTGAACCTCCATGCCTAGTATGTCTGGGTGCCAGCACCTGGGGAGACTAGGAAATCTGGGTCCTGCTAGTGGAATGACTCATACTGTGTTTTCATATATATACTTATATGTATAAAAAACATATAGATACACACACACATATTTTCCACTAGTGGATTTCAGTCCTAATCAGCTGGAGAGGAGGAACAGTATCAGTCTTTGTGAGCGCTATGTGTTTACATGGGTGCTGGTAAGGCACTCTCTATCTGTGAGTCTGGCCATGTATGTGTGAGCATGCCCTCACCCTCCCCACTGGCTGGACTTTACTACCAAAATGCCTTTCTGCCTTCACAGTTCAAAAAAGAAGGGCATATTAAATGTATATAGAGATCTGAATATATATCATGCATACATAAGCTTTGAGAGATCACAGTAAAAGCAGGACCACAGAGCAAACACCTCTGGTTGGTACAGGAGTGCATTATGCATGTGTGCATGCTGCTTTATATCAGCAATTTTCTCCTGGCCACTTTGGTTTCAGTGGCGTTTAATAACATTTTGTAAAGCTTCCTCACTGGAAGGAAAACCCTCTGAACCTTGGCAGGGTTGAGCTGGGCTCCCAGGAGTGCACACAAGCAAACTGCAAGCAGAGGATGCCAAGGAGCAGCTCTTCAAAAGCTTTTCTTCATCCTGCTGCAGAGCTAGGAAAGTCATCTCAATTGGACGTGCCCTCTTACCCTTACACCAGACCATTATTCCTCCATGTGTTAAGAGTGAAACTGGATTCTTCTGCAAGACTTTTTGTGCCGAGGGAAGGCTTGTTTTTAAAAAGGGAGCTTATGCCTAGTTCTGTGGATGGAGATGGGGGTCTCACATTATTATCCACTGTTTGTGTTCCTCAAGTATTAACTCATGAGTACAGTGCCACTATTTCATTATAAACTTTCCAAACCTGGCAGTCTTGTGCAGTGATTTATTATTACATCAAAGTCTTCTGAAATAAGGATAAGGATTGTCCCCTCCCCATTCACCCTTCCATCCTATTTTTAAATTTTCAGGAAAGTTTCTAAAAGGATAGGTAATAAGGACTGTTATTGGGTTTCCTCAGAGAGACAGCATGGAAGACGCCCTTTTGAAACACTGTCCTTTATCTCATTAATAGTGGAAGCCGTCCAGGAGTTAATCAAAACTTGAGCAACAAGTATGACACACACCATTATTTTTCCCCAGGAACAAACTGCAAGCCTTCTGGTCCCACCCTTGCTTCTCCACCTGCCATCAGGCTCTGCTGTCATACTGCCTGGTCCTTTCATAACTCTCAAAGCCAACAAGAAAAATCGCATCTCATTTCCAGAATGGATCTCAGCTCAAATCCACCTCTTAAGATTAGTCTCCATCACTTCTCCGCGAGCATTAGCAGCACCAGCCTGCGTAACCTTTCCCAGTATTCGTTTCACACGTATGAAAGTACACAGATGGCCAATTATGCCAGTGACTGCACTGAATTATTATGTATAATTAGAGATGGGAGCGAGTTTCTAAGCTGAGAAAAAGTCAGGTCTGATTCTATCAGACTTGTGGATTTAAGGGCTTGGGGAAGGCAGATAAGGGCTTGCCCCTTATCTGTACATGTAGTGCTCTGGCACAGACATTTCGTGAACCATTCACATCATGCATGTGAGCGGGGGATAAGGAGGTGATGTGAGGTGCAGGGGACAAGGCGATGCACAGCTGCCAGGAGTGCACAGGAGGAGCTGGGGACAGGAGGGGGGCAATGGGTGCCAGCCAAGGGGCAGTGAGGAAGAGCACAGTGTGTGGCCAGGGCTGCTTCAGAGCACAGGCAGGGGAAGGCACAGGACACCAGTTCGCCTCTTCATAACTTGCTGACTGTGAGGTATAGATTGCTCAGCTTCTTGCGAAGTATTTCAGACCAAGAGAGAAAAAAAGAAATCACCATGAGAAAAGGGAGGTAGCATTAGTATTTATATAAATGAGATGGCTGAGGAGTAGGCCCACTTCTCCTCCTACCCAAACTCGAGATGAATTAGGGGCATTCATTTCTATGCTGCTATGTTCTACAGAAACACAAGATTACACTTTTCATTTCAGGGTCCAGTAGAAAGACTTGACTGAGAAAAATCAAAGCTTTTAGACAACTGTAAAGTCTGAATTAATACTAAAAGAATTACATGCAGACCGATATTTTGTTCTCTTCTTTCAAGTTTATTCCAGTACAAAAGTAATTAATTCTTCAAGCACAGTTGAACCTTGCCTATTTTATACTAAAATCTGGGTGACTCACTGGAAGTTGCTAAGTTTTTCAGATTCATGAGCATGAAAGCAATGAACAGCAGAAATTAATGCTTCTCAACACATGCCTTTTTTCATTTGATAGCTTGTGTTTAATGTCATTTCAGATACATGGGGTTGCTAATCAGTCACCAAAATACAATTATGATATATTTTATAAGCAACAAGATCTCAGTAGAAAAGCTTCCTTGCCCCTTAAAAGATATCCAGTGTGATCTTCTACTAAAATGAGGGAGAGATTGCTGATTTTATGAACCATCTAGAAAGTGGGTGGAAGGTGCTTGACAAATATTTTTCAATATAATGGGCTACTGTTTACTTCTAGACATGTTTTGCAATAGTGGCATCTATATTTAAGGTGACAAAATGTTAAATATTTGACAAAGCTCCCTGAAGGTTGTTTGCTGGGTGTATTTATTAAATTTCTATAGCAAGCATCTAAATACATTCCCTATGCATTATGTTTTATAATATTCAGTTTCCTCTCCACTTGGTCAAATGCAGCATTTTTCAGCCAGTGGACCTCTTCAAAGCACTTATCAGTCTCCAAATTTCCTTCCCATTTTTGAGGCCTGATCTTTGGAGAGCTATTACAAACATTTTAATGCTATATTTATGAAAAACACTTAGGATGAAAAATAAATTATAAGGAGTGGTCTCAGCACAATTTTGAGTTTGTGAAGTTGAAAAAAATCATAATGATAAGAAATGCCAACCTCAAAAAAAGCAATACAGTGTGGCAGGTAGTATTTTCTATTTAATCTCGTTAATACATAGCTACATATATGTAATTCTTCCTGCCATGAGAAAACTAAAAAAGAGCAATCTCAAACATTTAACACCTCAGCAAATCCTTATGGTATACATTATGTAAGAAGCCCCCCTACACCCCCCCCAAGTTAAAAATTATATCCAAAACTAAAGCAAAACACACACTCCCCCCCAAAACCCAGACAAAAAAATATAAATCTCTAGTGACTGCTATAGTTTTACATGGGTCGGAAGCTTGTTGGATGCAGCCTGGATGGGTGCTGCTGCTGAATATTATCAGTGAGCTAACACAGTTTCTGCCTGCATATTAACAATAACCACTTGCAGCTCTGCTATTTTAATTGCTCACTGTTTTCTCATTCCCTCCCTCTCTGAGGTTATGAGCATGGATTGCAGTACCTACAGTCATCACAATAGCTGAAGTAATTATCTGTTCCAAACATCATTAGATCAGCTAAAGAGGAGTGTGACCAAAACAGCTTTACACCACCCCTCAAATACTGCCTGGTTTAAGCTTCTCTTTTGATGAAGAGCTGTGGAGTTGCTAGTCCAAGCTTTTATTGTGATCCAGAGAGGTAATTTTAATTCTCTGCAGGTTTGCTTTCCATCCAGAGATGAAAATCTCAGCGCTAGTTTCCAAGAGAGCCTAATGCTTCTGGCTCCCAGGTCAGGGTATCCTGGTGTGTACCAAGATAGGGCTCAAAAAGGGGAATAAAATAACCAGGGCTAGCCAGATGACTGCCTTTTATTTCAATTTATTTTATTTTTGAAAGAAAAGCAAAGTTGGACTGAGCTGGGACACAAAGGCTAACAATCAGAACATTTTTGTGGGAGGGAAAGCCTGAAAAAATTCTGCTTTGGAAGGATGCAGAGATTTTTTCAGCTGGTTTCCTGGGCTGCCCAGCTCCTCTGGCTGCCTGCTACGTAGGCGGGCTCCCACAGAGCTGAAAGCCAGCTCCACAGAAAAGAGACAGCTAGAGAGAACAAGGGAGAAACCCTAAACCCTTCTGGCTGATGGGAAGAGATTGACCACGGGATCACTGCTCTCTCCTTCCCTGGACTGATATGGAGACCCTGGGAAGCAGATACCCAGTTAAATAGCAATCTACTCTTCAGCTGACCAAGAAGCTGCTGCCCTCAGGAAAGTCAATGTTTGAGATGAGAGCTGGAGAGGCAACCAGCCAGGATCCATGAGCCCTGACTCGGGAGGTGACTTGCGTTATCTTCTGGGTAGATACCAGCTATCCCCTGTGACCGCCAGCTGGGAGACTTGGAAGCCCCAGCCCACCGCCAGCCCACCAGAAACAAGCAGATAGAAATGGCGCTGAAGACAGTCAAAGGGAAGGTTGAACTGGCAGAACAGTTGTCTTGATAAACTCTGTTCCAACAAACTGGTGTTTCTCAATGGATATTTGTTTCATAAGGAAGATCCTGATCACCCCTTGTAACGTATACACTAAGGCTGTGCGATAGGCTTCGCGTACGTATATTTAAGGGAAAAATTAGCTTTGATTAGTTGCAGGGAGCATTACTGTGCCAGACCCTACCAGCTGTCTGGAGGCCAGGAATCTATCACCAAAAGCAACTACAAGCAGTGGGACGTGTAACGAGTCTGGAGCAGGGATCCAGAACCGCCCCTGCTTTCCTGCTGGTGGAGGTGCCACAGTTTGATGAGTTAAAAAGCTGGGCTGATCAGCTTTGTCCATTAGGAACCTAATTTTGTTCTGGAAGGTTTATCACACAGCTGGTAACAGCCTCTGAAAGTTTCAATAAAAAAGGTGTTTGCTGAACATAAAAGAGATGACTGTGGGTAGTCACGTAGTTCCTGTTTAAACTAGATTAGCCACACCTGGACATTTCAAGATTTAAGGTGCATTTTTTCCTGATGCTATTAACTGCCTAAATTTGTCCCCAAGACAAAAATTAAGACCAAAACTTCAGGATCATTAGATTTGCTGCCTGAAAAGAAATAGTCATTTATAAACTATCTGGCAGTGAGGATACATTTAGCAGCACCTGACATCCTTCTGCTATACTTTATACTAGGCAACCAGAGCTCTAATCTCCCTTGTTTCGTGTTTTATCTCTTTTATATCTATTTTTATACTTTTTGTTTCATTCTTTTTCCTCTCAAAGGGCTAAGATAAGCATACTCAACAAACGTATTTTTAGTTTAGGCTTCTGATCGCATTCCTGCAGGACAAAGGAATTGTAGCTCTGCTTGCAAATATTATGTTACTTCTTTTAGTTGTCTTTATGCAATTTTGGATTAGGCTTTCAGTATCTACCTGCGGGGAATTCATGCTGAGCCATAAAAACCTATTACAGAAGTGACTGGTGAGGCACTAAAAATACCTTAGTCTGAAACAGCTTGTTTCAGCTCTTTATCAGGCACTAAGAAAAGTGTGCTGCATAATATCTTACTGGAGAAAGATGGTTTCCAGAGGAGAAACACAATACCTCTGGAATGACAGAAGGAGAAAAGAAGAGAGTGTGACAAGCTAAGTACTGGATGTTCCCTTCCATAAAAGAGGAAACTCTTCACAAAGCAGCTCTATATGCTTAAGAGAAGCTACCCTGAGAAATGGTGGCTCCAGTTCAACACCCTCGTTCACAAACTTGGACTGCCCTGGCCATTGTTCTCTTACTCCTTTCTCTAATTCAGCTTCAGATTTCCTCTTCCTCCATCTGTGTCTCATCATTTCATCTCTGTGTAATTTATCATAGTATTTTTGATGATTTCTCATCTGTTCACCTCTCTCATCTTCCTATCTTCTCTCCTACTGATGTGCTGATACATCAGTGATTAATTAAGCTTTGGTCTTCAGCTTTGATTTATTTGTCCTGCTCTCCCATAGAATCATAGAAGATTCATCATAAGACCTTCCCTTCTAACTCTGATACCTGTTTCCCTTACTTCTCTCATCGTGCAGACTAGACTCTCTTCCTCCACATGAATTTCACTTGACCTATTTTATTTTAGCTATCTTCTATCTATCTCTGTGTCTCTAATTTATCACGTCGTGCCAACATCAACAGTCCAACATATTTTTACTTCTCAGACCTACTCACAAGCAGCCCTGGTGCCTGAAACACCACTGGGTTTTCTGATCTTCCTTGCCAGTCTCAACCCCAGGGAGCTCTTTCTTCCACAATACAGAATTGTTGTACATGTACTTTGGTCCATTGTTTACTATTCTTCCTGTCTGTGGATGAGTATCAATGTGCATGGCCATAGTGTCACCATAAGGAATAAATCATGCCTTTAGGCCTTAGCCTTTCAGGAATTATAACAACTCATGGTCAGCTCAAGTGTAGATAAAACTCAAGATCACAGTTCTTGATTTGTGAGATGAAATTCAGATTGTTTCTGTTGTTAAAAATGAACAAAAGCATTTAGAGATTTTTAAAGAGAAAAACACTCATGCCTGTCTATAATTTTCAATTCAGGTCTCAAACTCGGGTTGGGACTAAGATTAAGTGTATGTATGTCTACCTTTTTTTTGCAATTATTCCTTCCAGAAATCAAGTAGTGGGTATAAAATACCACCAGCCATGAAGATCAATAATTCTGATACAGCAACACTTTTACCTGTCACTACATGGTGTGACATGATTTAAATCTGAGGTTGTGCCTAAGCAGAAACTATTCTCATAGTTATCATTTTTTCCTATAGTCTGACGTTCTTACACTTCAGAGGCAACGCATTATGCAGCTGATCTTTCACAAAATAATGCAGCTAGAAAGGAAAGTTATCAACAGCAAAAAGGGTATCTGATGCATTGACTGTAATAATCATTCAGAAAAACTGAGTTTTAAATAGCCTAAACCAGTGAGCGCTGAGGCACTCTTGTTCTAGCATTTGCCAAGCCTTCCACTGAGGAAAGAACAGGTTCTATAATCAACACATTATTATTAATTATTATTAATAAACTTTATTTGTCCAAGTATTTCTGGTCAGGAAAGTTGGAGATTTGGCAGCCTGCAGTTTGCCCGTTGCTGCTGCGCTTCCCTGGGGCTCAAGGCCTGAGCCACCACAGGCAGTGACTTCTCGCTGCTCCCTTTCGGCCAGTCCTGTGGCAGTGGGGCAGCTGTCCCCAGAGCCTTTCCTAGTTCTTGTCCTGAGTAACATCCAGCTGCACTTGTGCTAGCAGGAGTTCCAGAGAAGAGGATCCCTGAGCATCTGTCGTGGTTTAGCCCTGGTCAGTAACTAAGCATCACACAGCCGCTCACTCACCTCCCCCACTTTCCCAGTGGGAAGGGGGAAAAAATTAGAGGAAAAACTAGGAAAACTCATGGGTTGAGACAGGAACTGCTTAATAATTGAAAATAAATGAAATAAAATAATGATACTACAACTACTACTATGTAATGAAAATGCTATTACTACTACTAATGATAATATGTAATGAAATATAAAACAGCAACGGAACAAAAAAGTGCCATAAAACCACTCACCACCTGCCAACTGGCACCCAGCAAGTCCCCAGGCAGCAAGAGAGAGAAAGTCGCAGCAAGAGAGTGCCCCCTGGCCAACTCCCCCCAGTTTATATACTGAGCATGACACCTTATGGCAGGAAATATCCCTTTGGCCAGTTTGGGTCAGCTGTCCAGACTGTGTCTTCTCCCAGTCTCTTGTAGAGAAGAAGCTGGGAACACAGGGGCAGTATAAGAAACTGAAAAGGTCCTTGGCTTAATGTAAACATTGCTTGGCAACAACTACAAACATTAGTACCTTATCAATATTCTTCTTAGCTAAAATCCAAAACATAGCCTCATACTAAAAACAGCAGTGTGTTATCAACATTCCTTCAAGCACAAATCCAAAACAGCATCCCTGAGCATCCAGGACAGCACACTGTTAAAGACACCCATGTGCTGAAGGGAGGCATTAAGCAACTTGTCCTTCAGATATTGCTGAAGGCCCCTGTAAAGGGTGACTGACCCTGGAGTGAAAAAAAAATAATATGAGGAGCAGGAGTTTCTAAATGCTTGAACTGGAGCATGCATGAACTGGAAGCTATTAAAAATCATAAGAAAGGAAATACCAGAGCCTGCACAAGGTCTACACAAAGTTCAAACTATACAAGCTAAACATTGTGCAACCCCACCACCATGTTCAGTATATCTTATTTGAATCAAGTGTAAATAGAGTTAGTTCATTAATTAAGTGGACTCTTCCTTCTCTGTTACGGTTATGTGGAAACATCTTGTTTTCTTTTTAAATAGAAAAATAAATTACAGACCCTCCCAACCCCTGCTTGCAACCATCCTCCTTCTTCCAAGAAGCAGTCCCTGATTAAAGACACACCACATCAAGCAGCTCTATAGAAGGCATCTTCATTTAATACAATAAACCTGTTACATGGTGTTAGCATGGGGCAGTAGTGGAAGCTCTGATAACGGTAAGTAAGTTTTACATTATCCATGAAAACGCTGAGCGGAAAGCAGGGCCTCCAGGCTCCATTGTTCCTGCTTATAAGGTAACAACCACAGAACCATTTATTTTTATTTTAAGCTAGTGGAAAGTCAAATCTGAGGGTTTTGGGTGAGCATCAGACTGAAAAAATAAGCCAGGAAACTAACTGGCTGGCTTTCTGCCATCGGCCCACAAGCCCAAAATATTACACAGTCCTTAGCAAAACATCTGAAGAAGCAAAAAAATCACATAATACTTTGTTAGGAAGTTTGATACATGTTTTATCTCCTCCTTAAATACTCCTCCTAAACTGATACCTATGGACACAGTTAGAGCAGGTTGGAATGTTAGCAGCACCCAGAGCAGCAGGAAATTTGGCAGAGTCCTTCTTCTAAACCCCATGAGAACAATTACCATGATATTATCTGATGTCAACATTTAATAACAGCCATTGGCACAAGACAATGAACCTCCTAAAAATGACCAATGTGTCCTCAGCAATCTGCTCCATGCATCTAACGCGAAGATATCTACAGCTCTCCATGTGATGAACCTCACACGTAACAGTTTTCATTTAAAAAAGGTTCCTGTGAACACATATGTTGTGTGGGTTGACTCTGACCTCTGTGACACACCTCTTCCAGTACATGTGCTTGCAACTGATGCCTAAGTGCGTCATTGGACACTCAGTTCTGCTTAACAGTGACATTAGGGTTGTTGTCATTCATCCTCAGGAAATTCCTACTAGCCTGTTTTGGCTCATCTCAAGCTTTGCCCATTGATCAGAAATTAATTATCTGAAAAGGTGTCCCTGAACACCACACGGACGGTGAGTGAACAGCTGCAGTACAAGATGGGACAGTATCTGTAAAGGTCAAAGACCTTGAGTGAAAGTTGATAAACTATAGTGTAAATGAAAATTTAGTACTTGATCAGAAGCTGACCAAGGTCAAATTTCAAGCTGCAGGGTGCAAACAAATCCAAGAATTCCCAAGATATTTATTGGGCTGGGAAAACTGAGCAGACACACTTGAGGGTCAGTGGGTTTCCTCTGCTCACTGAGCTCCGTTTGCTTTCAGGAACACTATCAAAAATGACTTTGTAGGAACCTGCTAAGTGGGGCTCATCCATGGTCACTGTGGCAGAGCCTTCCTGCAGAGATATACAGCTAACTACCTGAGTCCTTTCCAGACTCAGGAACTCCGAACTTGAGTGTGATACCTGAAGGGGGAGGAATTGTTGAAACTCCAAGCCATACCTCGACAAGAAACTGAAATCTTGAAGAATTATTACGCCAGTTCAGGGTTTTGGCAAATACGTCTCATTCAGAAAACACTTTATCACATCCTCTGTACAATTCAGGAAGCTAACCAGACCTTTTTTCCTAGCTCTTGTTCACCACCACATACTATATCTATTGCTCCATTCTTGCAAACCTTAACTGCCCACAGTGAAGACCTTCAGCGAATACCCTTGGCAGGAACTGACTTATTTTAGCCGAATCACTGACATCTGGCCACTTTTCAAGTGTGGCTAGCTCAGAAGACCGTAAGTGAACGTTTGTGAATGCTTATCAACCACATGAAATATTTTCAGGATAAGATAGCCCACAAGAATGCGTACTAACTAACCTTTTTGATTTTCTTCTGATTAGTTGGTTTGTGTTGAGCATGTCTTGTGGAGCTCCAGCTAACCAGAGACCAACGATTTCCCTGAAAACGCAGTGGAAGATGAACGAGACAAGGACTGTTGACCTGGTATTGTTGGCAAGCTGTGCTACATTTCTTGTAATGGTTTCAGCCTACCTAAAGTACTGGCGCCTGTGAACAACAGCTCTAAGAAGACCATTACAGACTACACTTTCAATAGCCACAGTTTCCAAGAAAAGGAAGGAAACCATTCGTACAAAAAAATAAAAATGCAACAACTTCCTGAACTCTGAGCCAGTCAGTCTGCATCACTGACATACTCATGGACTGGTCAGTGAGATGCTCGTATCGCTGAGATTGTCTTCTGCCAAATTACCATCTTCTCCATAGAAACTTTGAGTTATCCTGCTTTTCATCAATCAACTGAGGGGACACTCCAAAATGCTGAAGCCAAATCCAGTGATATATTGAGGCCAGCTCCTTGTCTGAGCTCTGAAGTCAGCTCTTCCTGCAGCACTTCAGTGAAAAATGCTTGTTTATGCTTTTCCTATTATAAGCTGAACTAGAGTGATCATTTGGGAGACAGAATCTTGAGGGCTATAATTAATTACGTTCAAGTTGTAGGCAATTAAAGATGTAGATCCTTAATTCTTGAGTAAGCTAACAAGGAGATGTACTGTAAGGGATACTGCATCAAAGTAATGTAAACTACTACTCTGCTAGAAGACAGGAGAAGATGAGAAAACCTATAAGAAAAACTTTTCCACCTTGCCTGTACAGGGTATTTCAGCAAAAAGGAGAGAAACACTGCAGGAAACCTGTACTAAAAATCAAGGAGCTGAAAATGCAAGACTAGAACAAATATTGTGTCAAGGAATCCTTTTTGTCCTTGGTTATATAAGACAGCCTGGAAAGATCATGTTGGGCTGAACTCTCTGCAAGGATGATGTGCTCCAGATCTTGTGACTATCACAGAAAGAGAGAAGGGATTTCTTTCAGTTTGAGGAATGATCTTACACCAAACCATCTGCTTTCTTTCTTTCATCTCCTTATTAAGAGGTGGAATTTTCAATTATTAAAAATACAACTGAAAACTTTGTCTATACATATTTGTTTCATCTTACTGCAGAAATTTCACAAAGATGCCAGTACTGTACACAATACACAGACACCATATATCTGGCAAAACTGAGATGACGGTCTGTCTCACAATTCCTTAAGGACAACTTAAAAAAAAAAAACAAAACCAAAAACAAACCAAAAACAAACAAACAAACAAAACAAAAACAAAAACAAAAACATTTAGGAGTCTAAAGCACTGTTCAAGCAGAAGATATGAAGGTCCAAGACAGTGATTCAAAAAGAAAAAAATCTTGCTTCTCGTCTGATGCCTGAGAGTCTGTCTGTAACTAAGCCTTATCCAAAAATCTTATTTGGGTGCCAAATGCTGTGCTGTCACAAATGGCCAGAGATATTATTTTCTTGCTTGACCTGAACATTTGATATGAACTCATCTCCCATCTAAGCTTCCTGGGGACTCAGAAAATAGGCCTGCCTCTTAGGAGACCCATCTGGAGGCCTGATCTGCACATATTGCACACACGCTGAATTTAATGGAGTGGCAGCAGTAACTGATCCCTGTTTATACAACACCTTAGCTATTAGGGCAGTTGCCAAGTAAAGAGGAGTCTGAAGACACAGCTCCACATTTTCCACCTCCCATCCTGCTTTTAACCCCTCAGCTACTATCAAAGAGATGGGAGACAGCCCAGTTTGTCCTTTCAAAGGATTGAATCACCCACTGTGCAAGGGTGGACACCCAGAAGGACAGCCTGACCACGGCACAGGCATCCCCCCCACCCAGTGCCTGGTTACTGTGAATCTTATTCTGAGGTGCCCGGTGGTGCCCAGCCAGACTCAGGGGTGTCTGGGCTCCCCCAGGAGCAAAGAGCTTTTCCTTTGGGTGCTGCAGCGATGGGTGACATAGCCTTCAGTTCCAGTTTGGGAGCTGCCTCCAGGATCTCCTTGAAGAGGGGCAGCTCCACTGCACCCTGACAGTGACTTACTGGGAAAGACACACTGGGGCAGGGGTGGCTCAGGAGGAACATCGCTGGTGAAAGGTGTCACGCTACAGCACCTTTTTGCCTATAATCTCTTCTTTTTCCCTTCTTACGATCACCACGAGAACTCGTGGTCTCACACCTCTCAGGTACGGTGTGCTGAGAGCAGTCGTGCCCGGCTGCTGTGGTACCACAAAGGACAATTCTGCAGCAGCAGGAGAAATGCAATGAGCCTTGGGGTTTCTCGAGTTAGCTGAACTGTGCTGCCAAAGACAACATGCCTGCGAAAGTCCTGGTGGAATTAGTGTGTCAGAAACCATGGCATTTTCAATATTTCTGATTTAGAAAAATATACTTGCAGGAAATAATACAGAAATTGCCAAATATTTAAGGCCGAGTCATGTTTCCATAAAAGTCAGTGGGAGATTTGCCACAGACTTTTAAAAGACAAGGATTAGATTCTAAATAGTTCATTTATGAGGAACAAGTGATATTTTAATGTACCAGTATTTTTCCAAACTGTTTTAGGAAAATTATTAATAACTGAAGAAAACTGAAAACCCCCTGAAACCTTGAAAAATGTTTAATTACCATAGCACTGCCTTACTGTCGAATACCATAACTCCAGAGAGACACAGAGCTGCCATGATCAGACGGCTTCTTTTAAAATTTCCTGTTTGCTAAAATCAAAGAATTGTACTGTATAATCCTCTTTAAACATAATAACAAAACCAGCTTTTCTCAGCATTAGTCACAGTCTGTCAAATGTTTTTCCACACCTTTCCATACACAAATGGAGATCACCTTTACTTAAAGCTTTTAAAGATCTTTTTGTTACAAAACGAAATATGGAATTGAGTTAAATAATGAATGATATTGCAAAATCTGTAGGGAACCTTTCATTCCATGACTCAGTCTCACTGAGGGAGGCAAACACTCTGAATCCTCTCAATACTAACATCCTACACACTTGCACTGAATGACACTGACTTGCTGCATAGTACATAAATATTAGGAGTCTCCCAAAAAGCATAAAGGAAAATAAGTTTATCATTGTGTTATTAACAATGAACTTGTCTTGGATATAGATTCAAGAGCTGATGACCTGCCTCTGAAACATCTGTGTGGCCACAATTTATCAAAAAACCTGATAATTTTAAGTGCACAAAAATATTACTGGTACGCTAAAAGATATCATTCAGCCTGTCAGAGTGAAAGAACTACCTCTGACCTCAGCAGGCTTCGGATCAGACTCTAAAATTGCTGAGCTGGAGGATCTGTGGCCAACGGGGCCAGGCAGCCATAGAGGAATAGTGCTGAGCAGTACATTGTTGCTCCTGTGAAAGTGTCCTGTCCCCCCACCCCTCCCTCCATGCAGTGGTCCCTTGGAAAATGGATGCAGCAGCAGGTACCTTTGCACCATCACCAAAATCCGTTGTGAATGTGCGTCCTAGCAAATGTAGAAGACAATTTTAAGTGGTCAGATCTATTATAAAGGACAAGTGGTCTTAACACTGATCTCTTACAACTGCTGACAGTTTGGTTTTGTCACTGAAATTTGTCAACTTGGAGCAATTTTGGCATGCATGAATGAAACCTTTGAGAAGAAAGACCATGGAAAAACCTGACATACACGTATCTGTTTGCCAACGTGTGTTCTGCCAAAGCTGAGGACGTTCACCCTGCAGGTGAAGCAGAGGGTGAATGTGGAGGGCCGGCCCAGCAGGAGCCGTGCAGCCATGACATGGCAGGGACACGTTTGCACAGCAGAGGCTTCAAACTCAGTTCCTTCCAGTTCTTTTAAACTGCTGAGGAGCAGAGACCCGATTATAACAAAAGAATCTCCTGATATGCCTGAAGTACCGAAGGGAACAATAATACAACTTTGTGGAGGAAGCAAGCTCTTTTACTTTATTTCTGGTTATTTATAGCTCACTTGAACATTTTGACAATTGCAAACAATTCTGTAGACTAGCTATTTAAACACCCTGCTGAATGTATCCCAACAGGAACCTGAGGAGTTTATTAATTTTCTAGCCAGAGAGAATTAAACTTGTGTTTCACTGGAGAATGTGCCAAAACAAGTCAGCCACTGAATTTTTAAACTTTCACTTTCTATAAATGATCTTTTAATTAGACTGTTACCCCAATTGCCCCTCTCCTCTTCACGTGCAAGTCAATCATTTTAAATGCAAAAAAAAGCCAACCCCCTCACTTAACATTTCAGCATAAGAAATGGCAATGCCTCAGCTTTGCTTCATTTAAAATTTAAAGTCTCTTGAGCAGTGGGTTAAAAAGGAATAACTTTTTGGAGGGATGACTCCATAGCACCAGCTTCACCACACTCCAGGAAAACTTTCATTCAACCATTACTGTCACCAAGGAAATTGAAGCTAATTCTAGCTACCACCTTCTCAGATACAGACTTCTGGTAAAAAATGTATAGCCTATTTTTGAAACCTCTGTAAATATCTCTAATGACTTTTGCTGCTGCCTGGATCAATTTCCTGACTAGCACACTCCAGATAGCCTAAATTAAAATATGTTTGATATTATGTGTCATTAGTAAGTGAGCACTCTTACCTTTATAGAGACAAGACATCTTTACATCATTTGCATTTGAAAGGAATGAGTAATTTTCAGCGTTGAGAGAATTTAACCCACACGATTTCTGCATAATTTTGCATTCCACTTACAAATTCTCTTTCTCCTACCATACCTTCATATCCTTTTATGCTTAGGTTTCCTAGTATCTCTTGCCCTGCCAGTTTGTCCATATCTCTCATGAGTACTGCTTGGGAACTCCCAGAAGGAAGATGAAAGCTCAGTCCTGCTCTGTTTTTCTTCAGATCACTTCACCAAAGTCTGCTGGGTATTACCCATGGAAAATAATTTAAGAAAAGAATTTATTTACTGCATAAAAGGCAAAGTAAAAATAAGATGTCTTTTCTACCTGATTAATATTTGTGCTAACATAGCATTACACATCTTTCTTTATATCAGATACTCATCCCCCATCTTCTATGGAGCTCCATGCAAGTCTGTTTCTACATGGCACAAGCAAAAAACCCCAGTGTCCTAGACCTTCTGTTCATTTTAGCTTTTGTAGTGGATTCATTGTCTCCTTGTTCTTCAGCAACAGAAATCAACACAGAAAAAAATAGAAGCAAGTCATCTCTTCTGAGTGGGTAAATAAAAGCTACTCTTGAAGAAGGATCACAAGTCGTCTTACATAGCTTTGACCACTGCTGTCAGTGCAAGGATGCTCTCTGTGCTACGTGCAGGATCTGAAGGATGCATTTTGCTACTGGAAGTGCTGCCCCATCTCTTTCTAATTTGTATGTAATGTCCTACAGCAACACGAGGCAATGCACGTGGTCTGATGGTGAACACCACATCCCTTTTTCATGTTTTACAGTCCTGTCCTTAGAATTATTTGTAGCAGTGACCTTTTCATTGTCTGTGTAAATGACATATTTGCTCATTTATTTTATTTTCAGATTTCCCAACCATAATTCTTACTTCTTGATTTCTCAGGCCTTCATCTTAATAGCATTAAAGATCAAGCTTTGAGTAAGAATTCTCAAGAAATATACTGGTTGTAGTGTAGTGTACTGGCTGTGTTTTAGTCAGTCTATAACAACATCAAGTACTGCATGTCTGATTTTGCTATTGTTCTGTTATTATAGGTTTAACCACATTTCTCTTTTAATTTGGCTGAGGTGAGTCGAATCAGGTATGAAGAACAAACTGCATCTTCTAAAGTGGCTTAACTGCCAATAGTAGCTGATATGGCTGCAGCAGAAGTCTAGCCTCCCTTCTTTAAAGTCATATTGTGAAAAGTACTAATTAGATAGTTCTTAAACATGAGGTTTCCCATTCATCTGTATGTCTTGAGAAGCAACACAGAATTATTTATGAATGCTATACAAACATCCACAATACAGCGTTTTTGTAGGCCGCAAATTGTAAGAAAAGCTATTCCTAATCATGTATGCTGTGCACTTTTCTATAAAAAGACATGGAAGTGGCAAATGAGTTACTGGTTTTATACATACAGCATTGTATCATGACTTCTCTCTGCATAATATACCATAGCCATCACAAGTCATCACTTTTGGAACGATACCTCTGCATTTTCTTTTAGCTGCTGTACCAGCAGCATCTTCTTGTTCTGTATTGCTGGGTTACTTGCACTAGAAACAAGGACACGAGGCTTTTCCGGACTTCAGTTTGTGTTGCAGGGCCCACTGTTTTCAAGCGATGTCACTGAAGTAGAACAATCAGCAGAACCAAGTCTCAAAAGCTGTTTCTAGCACCTCCACTGAAACTACTTTCTACCACTTCTGTTCTGGTAGACTGAGGACCAGCCTGTGCTATTTAAAATCACCATGGGGTTCCCCTATTTATCAGTTAGTATCTGTAAGGATGGGGTGGGGTGTTTCCAACACTAATTTTTCATTAAGTCAGCAAGGTGAAGAAGAATATAAATCTAAGAAAATCAAATTTGTAGATTTTGATAACAAATCTACATCATCATTGTTGTGCACTTCCTAGAAGAGGGGAGAAAAGAGCATAAATAGAAACAAAAATGAACAGAAACAATCAGAATCACAAGGGGAAAAAAATTACCTTAATGCAGAGGCTTATCTGATGTGAATTCTGTTTCCCCTACTGCCTCAGTGTGATGTCTTTCTAAGGAGTTATTCTTCCCAATACTGTCCCAGGCCTGAATTCTGTTTTATCATTGCTGCTTTCTTGGTCAGAATAACTATACAGCAAATATAAGTCAATCTTATGTAACAAAAGAAAAAAAGAAGGAAAAAGAAAAGAATTTTGCTATTCTAGGCACAGAATAAACAAATGTGGAAGTTTTCCTGTCTCTGCGCCTCAGGAGGTCTCACGATTTGCTTCTGTGGGTCATGGCTATGGGTATTTTCCAGACATTGCCTTCACCTCACGTGCACACGTATGCATGTGTACACACACACAGAGCCTGCTCCTGGACCGGCCACCCTGGTACCATTACGTTTAGCCCCAGGTTACTGTGAGACCACCACTGCAGGTGGTAACAGTTACAGTTCTTATCTGTCCCTATTGTCCAACAACATATACTTGCCTTTTGTTAAGCCTCAAGTAAGCTTTAGAGTGAATCTTGGCATTATTTTTGTATTAAAATCTCCTGTAAATTAACCTGTAACACCTCCTAGTAAAGAAAATAACTTCAAATTCGTTAATTATATATTGCTTCACTTCCTAAGGTTTAGGCTGCATAAACTGGCTCCAGACCAGGCTAATCTCTCACACCCCCTGACCTGCTATAAACCAAACTAGATTACCAGGTCAGTTGGTAAGTTGACAATCAGTTGTGTGACCACAGCTCCTTTCACCCACTCTGACCAGAAACCCCAGCACTCAGAAGGAACAAGATGGGCTCCTCCTCGACTACTACTGCTCTTAAAGAGTATTTTGATATTACAAAAAAGGTGCTACAATGGAGTCTTTATTTCAGTCATCAAATACTATTTATTTGACAGGAATTCTGACATATTCAGTGCATGCGGTCAGTGTTGTCCTACGCCACATGAAAGTGGTGCACCAGAGGAAAATATTGCCCCCTGAACACCTGCCTCTTTTATTCCAAATCTGAGTCCTGCCATGGATAACCACATCTCTCCTCAAGTCCTGCATGACGCTGAGAAGGTCATCCCAAACCATGGTTTTCAAGAAGTGGCCACAAGTTATGCATTCCTCATTTTCTGGGTATCTAACATGAAACAGCTGGGGGTGAATTTGCAGGCACAGTGAGTACTCACAGCTCCAGCTGGAGCTGGTTCCCACTGCACAAAACTTTATTAAAAGGTTAAGTGCTCTGAAACATGAATTCCAAGCTGGCTATCTAAAAGCAGCAGATATTTCTGCCAATGGGCTATTAGCACAAACCATTTCTACAGGAATGCAGTGAAGACAAGTTCACTGACATTTGTGAATCAAAACAAATCTGCAGAGATTTTGGTAGTGGAACAGATAGCTTTCAGATGCCCTATCATAGGATCCACAACCCTGAATTAGTAGTCTGCAAGACATCAAAAGGTTTTGCATAAAAACAGTGCAAAACCAGAACCCCTTCTCCTACCACTCCTATATAGAGCGTTATGCACACAAGGAAACAAACAAGGGGAGTTGAGGAGGCAAGAGGAATAAACAAACATTCCAGGCTAAACTACTTGTAGGTATTTGTAAATGAAAGTTGTGGCAACACTGCAAGTCAGGCCTCTTTCCAAGAAGTCCAGTGTTTCTCCGGTTTAAAAAGCTTGTGAAACGCTGCCTTCCACACAACATGAGGAAAGAGAGGTATCTCCCAGAGTAGCCAGCATGGCCGATTACCTAACGGCAGCATCCAGACCATGCAAAGAGCAACTGCGTTTACGTTTCTGGGTCTGAGTACGTGTCTATATCCTGCTCTGTGCACCCCAGGTTCCACTGAAAGGAAGCCCAGCTGACCATCACATCATACTGATTTTTCATAAATGACCAATATTATTAAGGGATCAACAGTTACAGGTAGACAGAAGCTAAGCTAAGCTAACTAAAAAGATACAAAGAACAAGCTCATAGCATAAAACCTACTGATCCCAGCAAGACTGTGGGAGGCTTGGATTATATTCCTTTTGCTGCCTGAGGGAATCTGACCTGACATCTCCCACCATCAGGTGAATATGCTGATCACTAAAGGTCGACTATTTTAAGGCACAAGGGTGTGGTGTTCTATTATTCCTGTTCAAACTGTTCCACTTTGCATGGAATGAATATTCATTGGGTTCCTGAGAGAATGAAAGTGCAAAGAAGTGTCTATAACTGGGCTGTTAGGGTGCTTAGTGGGGAAGGTGGGTGAGAGGAACATATTCTTTTGGAATATGAGAGCATACCTGGCACAGCAAGTGTGTTAATGATCTGTGTTTGGGTCTGGGGTGCTCACACTGCTCACAAGACAGAACTTGAATGCTTTAATCTGATCGTGGCAGCAGCCCTCAGACACAGTACTGAAGAGGCTACTTGGAAATTAATAGTTGTCTATTTAGTGCTGGATAATGTGAGGAAAATTCAGTGTGAAACCACTCACAGAATGATGAGAATGACTCTCTTACAGCTGCGAGAACAAAATTCCACTCTCTAAACTACCCTTACATATAGATCTGGGAGTAAAAATTATCCTGGCAGAAAAGTAATTAAGTAGAATGACTGCAAAGGTCTGATAATAGATTGTCCTAAATTCAGAAAAAAGCCCGTCATCTAGATATATTAAAAAGTAGATTAAATAACTGTTCACATGAACTCTTCCACGAAGGTATTTTTCCCTTTAGACGGTTGCTTTAATGACTGTGTAATTATTGGAATGAATTGGGTTTGGAGGAACACTAGCATTTTTAACATAGGTTTTTATCAGGAAGCGACAGTATCTTTTGTCTTATCCTAACTTTTTATTTTCACCCTCTGGTGCCTTACTATTGGATCAAACTTTTCAGCTGTGAAGTGGGTGATAAATTCATCTCTGGTGACAAGGTATTCATTTAAGCCTGCTTATATTGACTTCTGCTGGCTTTCCTCAGGAATGAATCTGTCCCACAAGGTTTATTGTGAAATTATTTAGAGAGATGTAGAAAAGGTTAGACTGTATAGGCAGAGAAATGAATGTCTGTTTATTGTCCTGAAATGACCTTGCTATGAGGAAGAGTATTTGGGCATGGCTTCTTTTATGGACAGAATCTACAGAATTCAACAAGAGTGAACAACACTGTTTTAAGATTTAGCAACAAAAATACTTTATGGGAGCTGCATGCATTATCTGATAGACCATTTGGAATTATATAAAAAAATAAAAAAAACCCACATTATATTCCTAGATGATTTTATTCCTAGTGGGGAACCACAGAGGATCCACAAGAATGACTGGCCAGTTCACACAATTAAATCGGTGACAGCTCCACTAAGGAGAAGGACCTGCCTGAGCAGCCCATTCAATTGGGACGAACACGAGGTTTTAACTAAGGAATGCCAGGAGTGCCTGTGCCTTTTCATTTTAGTCAAAGTCCATTTCAGATCTTCTGGCTGCCAAAAACCAGCAGGTTTGCTTCTGTTTGCATGTACGGGGTTGGTTTGGGACTGCAACTTCATTGTATGTGGCAGACCAGCAGCAGCCACTGCCTTCATATGAGCTTTGCTGTATAATAAAGTTTTGCTAATAAAGACTGGATGCACCAGATTAATAACCTCTTCTTTACATTGCAGAATGGTAAATTAGAGTCAGGTTTCTGTCTCTCTAAGAAATATTGCCAGAATCAGACCACTGCTTTGATACTTTTAACTTACTACAGAACTTCCATGCCATTAATCTCCCATTAAGTGCACCTTCTAGCCGATGGTGATGGGATGATTTATGCTAGCTGATGATTTGGGGACCGTGTAGCAAGAATTTAGGCTATATTTTTTCTAGGCACTTGAGAAAAAATATCTGGGGCTTGGCAAGCTCTCATACTCCAAAAGAAAGATTGTGAGTGCCCGAGACAAAACATTTCTAGCAAGAATTATTTAAGAAGAGGCAGAGAGAGAGGATTACATCAGAGGAGGGAGATCATCCCAAGGTATCAGTTTGCTGGCAGAAATCTAATCCACCTGAGGAGTCCTCTAGGACTGCCTTCAGCACAGCATTAGTAGATTTTATTAACCACAATTATACACTAGGAAATATTTCTTTTGTTCTGCTTATAGATCCTTATCCCACCTAGAGACTGGTAAACGTGAACCTTTCCCCCTCCAAGAACCCCCATGTGTTCTGTATAGGAACCCCAATTTACATTTGTCTATGCTTTGAAAAAGGATGCACTTAATGTGCTTTGAGACTCATTGTCCTAAACCCACAGATCTGGGAAGGACAACAGGAGGCTGCCCTGTCCCTGCCCTGCACTGTCCCCAACAAGTGTTGATATGAACCGTCACTGAACACATCCAATAAAAGACATGTATTCTTGGGAGCTACTCCAGTACTTCAACAGCCAAAGTTTTCCTTCTTAAAAGATTTTACTAATAGTGCAATTTAGAGCAGAAAATATTTAGTTGCAATAATTTCTTCTTGTCCTTTCTGGCTGGTCTTAAAAAAATAATGATCATTATTCTTTTTATAATGATCTTTTTTACATACTAGAAGACTTATCCTGTCTCCTTTTAATTTTCCCTTTCGTAGCCTAGAACAACAGTTACCTTCCTTTATGGATTGTGTTTTCTAAACCCTTCAGCATTCCTTGCACCCTCCTCTGGATTTTTTCCCCGTCATCATCTTTTTGTAAAATGTGGTGTCTAAAAGTGGACACAGTGGTCTGAGATCCAGTTGGCTCCCAAGCAGAGCAGAATAATTACTTCCCAAGGGTTGCGTGCAATATTCCTATGAATGTAGCTTTGACCAAGACTTTTTTTTTAAATATCCTGTTGTTACTCATAGCCAGTTTGTGATTCACTACAACCCTCAGATCCTTTTCTGTGTGAAGTCACTCCCATTACATTTGTGTATTTGCATTTGTCTTTGTTGCCTTGCATCTGTTTTTAATTTCAGATGATGTCTGATTTTTCAGACTAATTTCATTTCCAGTTCTCATCCTGTCACCAAAGTAGGAGCAACTTCTCCCTTCATATTGTCTGTAGATTTTGTAGGTTTTCTAAACATATTAACTGAATTTCATTGTTCAATCAGTAACAAAAATACTTTGCAGAAACGGGGCTCCATGTGAGGTGCCCCTACAGCTTAACGTGAGTCACTGAAAATTATTCTTGGCAGTCACTCAGTAACAATGGCATGCAGAGTAGGGGGTTCAGCACTTACTTTACTTGGGTGTGGGTAAACCACCCCCATGGCTGTGGTAGTGCCTAGCCCTTATCCAGGGAAATGTTTAGATTTTTATTAGCATTATAGTCTGTGACCCCTATTTCCAACATCCACCTTTTCAGAAAAGTTATGCAATGGAAGGGAGTAAAGATGGAGCCAACTCTTCTAGGCATCATCCAGTAACAGACTGAGAGGCAATGGTCACCAACCAAAATATAGGAAATTACCTTTAAACACAAGAGAAAACTTTTTTTCCACCTGGGAGGGTGGCTAAACTCTGTAACAAGTTTCCCAGAAAGGTTGTGGAGTCTCCATCTTGGCAACACACAAAACCTGAATGGACACAGCCCTGAGCAACCTGCCGTAGCTGATCCTGCTTGAGCAGGAGGCTTGGACTAGAGATCTCCTGAGGTCTCCTCCAGCCTCAACTATTCTGTGATTCTATGAATTTATGAGACAATTTTATTTATTTCATACATCCTTTCTTGAATTCAGATAGTGTTTTGCAAGCAGATTAACTTTTTAGAATAATAATTTTAAATAGCCTGAAGTCATGGTCTGATCCGCAGTCATTCTATTGAAAAAACCTGGAGGTCAGTCTGGGGATTAGATTAGACATTGTGCCAGTCTCTGCAATACTGTGAACGACACATAACATTTCAAACAGCATTTGAAACTCTGTAATTGACTCCTCTGGAGACTGAGTGCACATCTTTTTAACCTTAGATCAAAGTCTTTCTCCCAAAGTTTGAGCAACAGT
Organism: Rhynochetos jubatus; assembly: GCA_027574665.1. NCBI lineage: Eukaryota > Metazoa > Chordata > Aves > Eurypygiformes > Rhynochetidae > Rhynochetos > Rhynochetos jubatus. The sequence goes on along the minus strand of CM050652.1, from coordinate 26,016,194 downwards.
ATCAGGCAGTTTCCCTCTTACAGCCTCCCTCTTCCCACCATTCCACCTTTAAAAAGCGTCATGTTTTTAAGGAAGATTAAACCCAATGCCAACACTACTAGTAAAGATCTACATTCAAATTCATGACTCATATGACCCAGGGTAGCCTTTGCAGTCAAATGGGAGTATTGGCAAGCATTATTGTGACCTGGACTCCGTCCCCTGTGTTCCCAGAACCTCGCAGTCACTTCATTAGTGCCCACATGGATGAGTAACATGAATAGCATGAGTCACAGTCAGGGACTGGATATGCCCCAACAGTCTTTCCACTGTGCCTAAGGTTTTTGGATTAGTCCAGAAGCCCGTGTCCCAGCAGGGCGGTCAGACTGGCATATGGGCGTCTCTGGCCCCATTACAAGACAGTCTCTAATCGCAGCCATCCACCGGGAAGTTTGTCATTGGAGCAGCACAGCAAATAACAGGATTGTACCTTACTGAAGAGCTCGGCCAAAATGTTGGGCTTTTTTCTGCAAACTGTGAATTTTCAACGTTTATCCCTCCTCAAAGAGGTTTACCTTTCTTCCCTGCTGAAGTCAGTGGGGAACCTCTGGCTTCCGACTCCCCTAGGCACAGAACCTGACTCTTATTTGAACCCACAGCCCTTACAGATTGCTGACTTGGAAACCGATGGACTGGCCAAAATATTTTCAGCTCGTCTTGTAACATGATTTTGATACTTGGCAGAAATTTTAACAGTTTTTATACTTCTTTTTTCTCTCTTATTTACCAGATTGTTTTTCACATTCACACCAGAGTTTCTGGTTGAGAAATTCTGTAAAACCCACTTAACTATAAAGGAGAGTTTTAAATTACCTCTGCAGACAGGTTACTAAAATGTAATACAAGCACATGTTCCTGAACAGCAGTGCAATAGCACTATGTGTGGGAAAAACAGTATTTAACACAACTCCTTCTATACATTTCTCTAGGTTAATACGCATGAAATCCACACTATGTCAGCTATGATACAACTCTGTAATAGTGCCTCTTCTTGTTCTCTCCTGTATTAGAAGCATCATGGTTTTCTCACTTATTGATAAACCTGCCTAATCCTTTCCTTAATAGGCTAAATGGGGCTTTTCTGTTAAATCTTTCCTTGGAATTTAGGTATCCCTAAATGTGTCTCTTCTGTTGACAGAACTTCACATTTCCTTGTCCCAGATGAATGATTCTCCCCAGATCATTTTATATAAAGACATCAGCATTTCTGTCCTGCGGGTGAGACACAGGTGGGAAAGCCTCGTTTGCCAGTCTTGCCAGAGCACAGGTATGAGACGGACACTGGAGAGTTGAATATCGTTTCTGCAGAAAACTAAGAACTTGGGGCACGTTACCAATGGAAACTGAGGTGCCAAGGGGTTGTAGACACCCAAAGCAGCTCAGGAGGATTTTGTGAAACCCCTAATGATATGTGATAGGCACCCTTAAAGGCAGATATTTAACAAATCCTCCAGTGAATCTGGGCTCCTGCCCCAGATATTTTACCATACCAGTCAGTCTTAAGCTAAATGGGGAAATGGTGAGGCACTAGCCTCACCGCTGAGGGGAGGTTGTAAACACACAGTATTCAAACCTGCCACTGTTTGTTTCTGCTAAGAATTCATTTTGAATTTACAATCTTACACCTCTAAACCCCCCATGTTTCCTTACCAATGGTTATTGAAATGTTGGGTTTAGCAAAGATTGGCTGCCTAGAGCTTTTTTTACTAGCAGCATGACCCACTAGCTAGGCTAATTCACATGACTTCTATTTGACTTGAGGGCATATAGATTCACATTTCTAATTAATATCATCCACATGGCCAGTTTACTAGGAGCTGGAAAATTCAAACCTGAAATACAAACACAAAAGCATATATGTTTTTCCTCCTTTCCCTAACAGCAACTCGCAGTAACTGTGCAGATAGAAGGGTGTTTGTGGACTTGCAAGAGGAAAATGGAATAAAACCCTTAACTAATTCCTGGAAATATTTTCCTGCTAAGATGCTTTTGTCTTTCTGCAGTAAGCTCTGCAGATAGCTTCCTCCCACTTCCAAAAAGAGCAAGCAATCTTGCACATTTATAACAGCAAGGCATGGTTTCCATGAGCCACGACAGTTTGAATGCTCATAAGCTATTGGTTTCTTGGAAGTTATATTGGGCCAAAGAATTTGCACATTTCTAAGACAAATCTACTGTTATAGCAATGAAGACACATCCCCATTACCACACAGTGTTTAGCTATTTCAGGAATGAAGAGTTTTAAGAGCTCCCCAAGGTTAAATACGGCATCCTGTGTGCAAGCTGAGTTGCTATGGTGACACTGCTTCACACTTGCATCACTCACTCATTTAATATAAGCCTATGCCCTCTTGTTTTCTAATTGCTGATGGACTATCAAACTGTCTTAGATTAACTGTATAAAGGTGATGTGAATCCTACTGCAAAACACCAAACTAAATGTGGTACAATTAAACCTGAGGAAAATACATCACCATAGACAAAACTCTGTTACGACAGATTTTAGGTTAAAGCAGTGCCTTTTATGTTGAAGCAATATTGTTGCAACCTAGTAGACACAAAATATGTTCTAGGAAGCAAAGCTGGAACTGAGAGATAGAGTTACAAAAGCAAGCCATCAAATGTCAGGAAAGTATATTGTTGTCGTTAAAAAATGGTAGGATGAGAAACTCTGGACATTTCCAAGGTTTTGGTCTCAGTCACTTGTGTTGTCTTGGTTTCCACTCACTGGGAGTTGAACCTCACTACCTACTATTTATTTGCATATTGCTTTTTTCCATCTTTATTTGCAATTTGAAAAGTATGATGCTGTTTCAGAAAGTATTCCAAGAAAGTGATAGACGATGCCTCATTCATGGCTTGATCTTGATAGACAGCAATTGACTACAGGCATTAAATAAGTACACAACCTCTTGACAGGGATCTTGTCAGAGATCACAGCTCTTTCCACAGATGTGGCTTTGGTTTTGTTTCACCTCTAGCTACAAATAATCAAAAGATAGGTGAAGAGTTAATATTTTCTAGAACTGTTAGGTCTTTTGTTTTAGGGAAAGCACTGATATTCATGCTGTGCTGGGGAGGCAAGATGTTTTTAGGCAGCTGGTGCAATTAAGTAGACCTCATGCATCATTAAGAGACAAAATATAACCAGAGTAGACATTTCTTAAAGATCTTTCTATCCACAGGAAAAAAAAAAAAAAAAAAAAGGCTCTAATTGCATTTTTTTTTACAAGCTCCAGAACATGCTGGAAGTAAAGGCGTAAAGGCTTCTGTTTCCTCTAGTCAGTATTTGGGCTTTTCCCTTAAGATTCTGTGTCACTCAGTATCTTTCCCTACCCAGTGACTTCTGCTCAAACACAGGCCGAAAGAGAAAATCTGAGACACACACTTCATTCCCTGTCATTTGATGAAAATTATACTGGGGCAACACCTTTTTTTTCCTTTTGTCTGTTACTCAACATGTTACAGCTCCCTCGCATCAGCATGCAGAACCGTTTTGTGTGTAACTCTATGTTTCACCTGATTAAGTGTATCCAGACACATTTTTCATTTGTAGCAACAATCATAATGTGCTAAATACTTTCCAAACACTTTATAATTGCCTTTCTCCCGAGGAAGTCAGAATTTAGGTCCAAAACAGTAAGTGCCAGTCCTTGGAAGAAGAACAGAAAGAGATAATTTATACAAAAAACACTTGACTGTTCCACCAAGGTGACTGAGGTGAAAAGGGGCCTTAAATGTAGATGAGGTCAATATATTCCTATGCCCAGGATGCTGTTCATTACCTCTGCTGGGAAGCTTAAGCTGAAGGTCACTTTTTTCTTAATTTCAAATTTTCTATAGCTAACACTGATAAAATAGTAACTTAATACTGTCTACTCGTGTTGTTGAAGAAGTCTCTAACACATTTGGAATGTATTTTTTATTTTATTTTTATTTTTTATGAATGCAGTAAATAGGGAGTGATAGACTAAGATCTCTGATTCACAATAGATCAAGAAGCTTATTTTTTGAAAAAAAAAAAAAAAAGTTTGCTGAGCCTTGTATAGAAAGGCTTCATGACGAGTTTTACAAATCATGAGGGTAGAGAGAGTGTTTTACTTCTCACTACAGTAAAGATTTGCTAGTTGTATAGACAAGCCATGATAAACAAGCCATGGTTACCACTGAGAGAGGAGATGACTGTAAAAAGGGCATTAACAGTTTCATCCAAGGGAATGCAGTCTATGAGGATCAACCTCTGTCTTGAATAAATGTGGGCTCAGTAGTCACAAATGAGGTAAAAATCTCAGTGGAAACCCCAGTTCCAGTCCCTTCCTGCTCCCTTAAGGGGTACCTCAAGGAAGTGATTACACAGAAATGCAGTCACTCCTTCCCAGTCCCTCATTAATGTCCCATCTACCATTAATGTAACCTGTTCGTAGACATTGCGTGCAAACTCTGCATTCCTGATCATATGGGCTAAGTAACTGTTAGTGTCTGCAGCTGGTTAGCTAAATGACTCTCAGATATAAGCTTAGGATCAATTGGTGGTTTTCTTTAACTTGTTGGCGAACTGCTACTAAATACTTACAGTAGTGTTTATTGGCCATCTACTAAAATGACTACTTTTGTTTGCTTTAGATTTAATCTCTCTTGTATTACAGATTCAGAATAGCTGGGTAAAATTAAAATATACCAATCCTATAAGAATGTTCTTACTCATTAGTATCAGTGTCCTGGGCAATACTCAGAGAAATGCAAATACTTTGCTCCAGAAAATTAAAAAGTATCAAGGAATTCCTCTTCTGAGATGCTTTGGGAGCTGCAAATGGAAAAATGTATTCTCAAGACTAGCATTATCCATATAACTTTTCTCTTGTACAGATGTTTCCTGGGGAGAGAACTGGAGCATTGAGGGTTGAGAATCACAGAATCATTGAGGTTGGAAAAGACCTTTAAGATCAAGTCCAACTGTTACCCTAGCACTGCCAAGTCCACCACTAAACCACATCTCTAAGCATCATGTCTTTTAAATACCTCCAGGGATGGTGACTCAACCACTTCCTTGGGCAGCCCGTTCAAATGCCTGACAACTCTTTCAGTGAAGACATTTTTCCTAATATCCAACCTAAACCTCCCCTGGCCCAACTTGAGGCCATTTCCTTTTGTTCTATCACTTTTTACTTGGGAGAAGAGACTCACGCACCTCTCTGCAGCCTCTTTTTGGGGAGTTTAAGACAATGCCAAAAACTAATGCACTTTGAGGGCTTGTAGGGAAACTGGTGGGATGAGCTGCTAGTCTGCTGTTGGGATACTCAACCTTTGGCAATTTGATGGGGAGTGGGGAGTGACATTAGAGATTTGCAGCACCTAAATTTAGGCTCTTGCTCTAAATTTTCCCCTGGCAGACCTGACCGCTGCTTATTGAATACACAAAGAGTAGGGAGAAAACCTTACTTTAGTGAACTTAGTTACCAATTCAACCGGTGGCAGTCAAGACGGAGATGAGAATTTACATGGTGATTTGAGTGCCATTCTAACAGAGGGTTTTAGAAGCACTGCAGAATTGTTATTGCTTTTCAGTATAAAGTCATGAATGCCACCTCTCTCCTTTTTAAGGGTGGAACTTCTACATCTACCTGGACTAAATAGCACATGGCAGGTTGAGCAGTCACTGCCAGTGTTGTACCCATCCAATAGATAAGATGCAGGATGACAGTCTGCAGAGTTGTCAGTTCGGTGATTTTCAAAAGCATTTCAACCCCTAACAAAAATTCCAATAAAACAGCATTCTTCAGGTTAATGCCAGAAGTCTTGCATCGTGGTGAACAGCTAGTACTAAAATCAGACTCCCTGCTGCCTTCCAATGTAAAAATAACTCAGCACTTCTCAGTACACTACAGAAGACAAAGCACCTGAACAGTTTTTTAGACTTAATGAGGCAATTACTGGATGCTAGATAAAGATGGGTTTCTAACAGTGTATTTAATGGATAAGTCATGGCATGGATGTGTACCTGTTCTACATTTTCTGTTTCAAAACAACTATTTTATAAAATTACACAGACCTAATAGATATCCATGTAAGGTCCTTCTCACTCTCATGAATTAGACAGTTACATCTTAAAACAAACAAAACCACCATTTAAAATCTACAATTATATCATGACAAATATATTGCATTAAGATTTTGTAGTGGGGACCATACTACCATAGAATTACAGAATGGTTTGGGTTGGAAGGGACCTTAAAAGGTCATCTAGTTCCAACCCCCCTGCCAGGGGCAGGGACACCCTCCACTAGACCAGGTTGCTCAAAGCCTCATCCAGCCTGGCCTTGAACACTTCCAGGGATAGGGCATCCACAGCTTCTCTGGGCAAACTGTTCCAGTGCCTCATCACCCTCTCCAGGAAGAATTTCTCCCTTATATCCAATCTAAATCTCCCTGCTTTCAGTTTAAACCCATTACCTCTTGTCCTACCACTACAGGCCCTTGTAAAAAGTCCCATCCCCCAAGTTTCTTGTAGGCCCCCTTCAGGAACTGGAAGGTGCTATAAGGTCTCCCTGGAGCCTTCTCCAGGCTGAACAACCCCAATTGTTTCAGCCTGTTCCCATAGCAGAGGTGTTTCAGCCCTCTGATCATCTTCGTGGCCTCCTCTGGACTCGCTCCAACAGGTCCATGTTCTTCTTATGTTGGGGACCCAGAGCTGGATGCAGTACTGCAGGTGGGGTGGAAGGAGAGCAGTGTCGAGGGGGACAATCACCTCTCTCGACCTGCTGGCCACACTTCTTTTGATGCAGTCCAGGATATGGTTGGCTTTCTGGGCTGCCAGCGCACACTGCTGGGTCATTATCATGGAGTCTGAAAGACTTTTCCATGCTTTCTATCTTCTTACTTGCAAGATCTTAAGTAAAGGGGGATCATTCCATCCTAGTTATGTTGGGAAAAACTTTGGAGACCCATTACTGACTTAAAGTCAACAAGAAGAATCTTTGAAGAATAGTGTCAGAATTGCAGCACTTTGAAGTCATTCTCATGTGCAAAGACAGCCCTTGCTCAAAATACTTCCTCTCTAGATAAACCAGACATGGGAAAAGAGAATAACAATATTTGCACACAGATTTGCTAAGGTCACTGAGGAACACTACGAGAGACCTGGGAACATGACTTGATTAGTTTTTACACCATTCTTCCTCTCTGATTATAAGTTTCTGCTGATAAATGCCTGCTCTAAATTGAATTATGAGTTAATTAGCCTTCAGAAAGCTGACTCAGAAGGCTCAGAAGCTGTAGCCCACCAATTTGAAATAGAGCTCTAAGATATAGCATATTAATTGTAGTAAAAAGCTCAGATTCTTTTAACTCTCTTTTTTGAAAGAAGAGCAATTTACAAATCAAGAGATGTAACTAGTTTCCAAAGCAACAGTAACTAAGAGAAAGCAACTGTGGGTTTTGTTCACTCTTTGACAACAGGGTTAATAAGTGGAGTCATGAAATACCCTATCCAAAGCCATAGCAGGATTGTCATGATTGATAATTGACTATTTTGTATTATGAAGGTAATTGCAAGAATATAATTAGCACAAGAAAACATAAAGAACATCATGCAAAAAACTGCTCAATTGAAGCAAGTGTTACAAAAAGATAATGCACACTTTAGTTTGTAGCAGAAGTAAATGGTGGATTTGATAATTATATTTCAATATTGACAGTAGCATCTTGGTAATGAAGTGTAAATAGCTTCTTATTACCTCACTGAGAGATTAGCCCAAAGGAAAATTAAGATCTGGAATCAGATCTCCCAGGCATTGCCTGGGAGGAAGAGCTTTCAGTGGAGTTCAAGGGATTGACATCTTGCATAAATACAAACTTCTGCTGGAACCTGATTTGTATCTTCAGTATACATGCAAATGTCTAAAAATTCATACTCATTTTTAAAATTCAGAGCAGAGCACTACATTCAATCAGCAGGGGGTTTTAAACTTTTAACAGCTTTCTGAAAATATTCCTACTGAAGCAGTCTTTTTGCAGAAAATCATGGCTTTGGTTAATTTTCCAAGGTCTGCTTTTCATGCTCCGTTTGATGGCTCTGTGAAACATGAAAACCTAAAAGATGAAATATTTTCTCTGAATCTCAAAATTTTTCTGTTTGGAAATGCAAGCAGGTGTCCTGTGAGTGACTCCAGTGATGCTCGTATTTAGCAAGAGGTAGATCATCAAATACAAGATGAATGGAGAAACTGGACTAAAAATAGAATTCATTATTACTTATAAAATAAAATAATAAAAGAAGTCACTGAAAAAACTTTCACAGAATATGTGTGTACATGTATCTGTGTATAGGTATTGGTCTTCAACGTTTTTTGAAAACCACAACTAGCTATACTTTACCCCACTAGCTATAATAATCACGACTAGTTACAACTATCCTATATAGCCACCCAATGTACTGAGCACACAACAAATAAAAAATGCATGATTGACAGTGGTGATGGAAACTTTTATACAGAATACTTCAAAATCAAGGACCCCAAAGAAACACTTTTCCCCAAATCACTTGGGAAGTTAAGTCCACTACGGAGTCAAGCCATGTAACTTACGTGCCTATACCTTGTCCGTTACAGATGTAGCTCCTTAGAAAAGTACTAGCCGTGCAAATAAATGACTCGGTCCTGCAGGAGCCTACCAAAACCAGTCTGTGGTTTGTGCTAGCTTATGAGCTGTCTGGTCTCAAATGCCAGTATTACCCCACTGCAATTACCACATGCAGGATTTCACCAGTAACTGAGGGTCTTTCAGGATTTTACAAACAAGAGTCTTTAAAGTGGGAACCCCCTTCCTCTTCTTGGATCACAAGCATGATGCTTCCCTCTGCATCCCTTGCCTGTGCCTCTGATGGTTCCACTGTTACCAGCAGCAGGATTAGCTCCAGGGACTGACAGCAAGAGAAAAGACAGATAGGACAAATAACCTCTCCACAGCCCACCTTGTCCTAAAAGAAACTGTCTGACTTTTCAACCCACTTAAACAGCCCATCACTGCGTTGTCCCAAGCCCCAGGGATGCCACTTGGATACGAACAGGGCCTCACACAACCTCCCTGGGAGGTGGTGTCGCTACTTCTGTGCTGTGCGTGGGCTGCTTGGCCCTGAGGGCTTGGTCCTAGAGATCTTCTGAGACCCGAGTCTTGCAGAGGAGGGACAGCCCTCTCAGCTGGGTTTGTGGGCAACAGCATCTGCCCCCAGGGACCAGTCAAACAAAACAGATTATGGCTTTTGGGCCTGAAACACCAGGCTAGGGATTTAAAGAGTGTTGGTGTAGGGACAGGCGTGACTTACAGGCCTGCCCTGCCTTGCAAAAACAGTTCAAAGTTTAAGGATGTTCCGGGATGAAGCCTCCAAAACTTGTATTGAATCTCAGATTTCCTCTCCATGGACATCTTTAGTAAGTTGTAAGATGCATCTGATCCGGAAGAGTACTCCAGGACATAGTCGGTCTCAGAAAGTACACACTTGAACTTGCTCTGAGATGCAAGCTGAGTCAAATTTTTCCTCCAAACCCGAGATTTGGCTCCCTCTTATCCTTGTTCTTGGGTCAACCCTGATATGCAATCATGTGAAGACATGGCAAATTTGGCCTCTCAACAGGCTGGAGAAGTTCAGATTGATTTCAACAGCCAACATACCGGGGCCTTTTCCCTTCACTCTGTTAAGAGAGTCCTAATTTTCCAAGGCTTACTGCTCACTTCCTGCAGGAATAAACGCCTTTAATGTATCAACACGCTGTATGCCTGATGAAGTGTGTTTAGGGATTTGTAAAGCAAAGAATAGCGCATAAATGTAACAAAAAGTGCTATCACAGCTATGTGCACTTGTGGGAAAAAATTAAAGGGAAACGGTTCCAGGTTGAGGCCACAGTAAGTTGGTAATTGAAATGTTATCCACAGCATCCTTTAAACAATGAGCCAAATGCTAAAGACCTTATTTCAAACACTGCTTATTATTTCCTTTGAAGCCTCATGCAAGTAATGCTTAGAATAAAAAATGAGATGGTAATTTAGGATTTTTCCCACTGTTTGTATACAATTTTCTTTTTAAAATATAAAGAGAAAAGGAAACAAAGGTTTCACGATGAGAACAAACTGAAATACAAGAATTTCTGTGGGAGACTGAAATAGCAGCAGGATTAAAAGCAGAAAATACATGCATCCCACAGGCTCCTTTCTTGCCTCTGAGGTCTCTCATTCAAGTACTGACCAGGACCACTGCAGCTTTGTTTATGGCATCTGACAAGCTCAGAGCCCCTGGCTGTAGGGCTGCATTAGGTATTTTTTAAAGTGGTTTTTGAAGCTCTGCAGAACAATAAAACAGTATTAGGAATCAAATTCAGCTCTTCCACATTTGCACAGCACTCAATCTTTACTGGTAACGTAGAGGTAAATTGGTGTGCATATGTAGGCATAGGCGTGTGTGTACATACATACGTTGAAATATTTCATTGAACTACCACAGAATTGGTAAGGTCTGCTGTTTGTATTGGGGAACTCCAGACATTTTCAGAAGGACATTGGATGTGATACTCATACCTTCTTGTTTTACAACACTGATTGACAATATATATCACTTTTGTTAATTACATTTAACAGTTATTCATAGCATTTTAGCTTAAATTCAATAGCTTCTTTCCCATATTTAAGGATTTGGGGGGAATTTTTAAGTATTTGTGAAAAAGAATGGATTTTTAAGGCTTGTTTCAGCACCACTGGGTTAAATAATTTCTCATCAACCTCAACATCTGCAGGACCAAAGCCCTAACATTCAAACGGCTTATAGCTGTCATCTTGCCCTCTAGTGGTATTTCTTTAAAGCCGTCATTGAATAAAAACCAGATGGACTAGAGTATTTTAAATTTATGAAAAAATATAAATTGACTTATGTTGCAGCTGGAGAAGCAAACAGGTATAAAAAATGCCTTACTGTTCTAATTGCCCCTAGCACAGCAGGTGAGATAAGGCTATTACAAAAGCTCTGAGAACTTCACAGGGAAGTTTGCACTTGAAGGTCAGGCAATGCAGGTAGCTTGATTTTTGTTGGCAAACCAATTTTTTTTCAACTTCTTCTCCATTGTTTCGATGTGTTTCATCCCTGATAAGAATATACTAATGGTGTGACATTTTATTTCCCATACAGGGGCTATGATGTCCGACTTGTTTGATCACTAAGTATCACCCAGTATTGTAAGGACTAGGATCAAAGGTCAAAGAAAACATCGTGGCTACTGGAATTTCTGCCTGTGATTTTCTGCAGGTGTCTCTCTGGCTTATTTATAGGATGCAGAGAGATGATGCTGAGATTCAAAACTTCTAGTGGAGTGAAGATCAGGTCTTCCCATGCTCATAGGGCCAGATACCTCCCAAAGCACTTCCAGACAGGTTGTGCTGAATCTGATTCATAGCAGAGTAAATAGATGCTGCATTGACCTCACCTCTTTCATATGAAACTTCCACAATATGTCACTTGCTTCTTGTCTTGCAAAGCATTTTGCTTACTTGCACGGCTTTCTGGGTCAAAACAAGAGGCTGAGGGCAAGTCAAGAGAAAGGCAAGTTGCTCTTCTTAGGCACTACCAGAAAAGACACTGAAAACTAAGGGTAAAATCCTATAGCAACCTAAGACTTAAATCTTTCCTGAGCCTTATCACATGTTTCTACCTAATTTTACACTGGACTAGCACCATCAGGCAGATGTTTGGGGAGCTGATCCCACTGAAACCCAACCCAGCACAAGAGCAGGTGATTTCATTTTAGCTAGATCGGGTCTCCTATCCAGTTCATCAGGTAAATCCCACCACTGGACCGTGAGAGGGAATAGCTTCCCAGGAAACCTGGACTTCAATCAGGTTCATCTGCAAGGGTGCTGATGGAGAAATCTATCAGAGCTTTGGGGCAGAAACAAGGAGGGGGCATGAGAGCACTGCTGTACAGGACCTGTGTGCGGGTCATCCAAGACTTTTATGTATCCTAGACATTCAGGGAGAAGAATCAGCTACTCTCTCCATGGAATCATTATGGGCAATTCTGTTCAGGAGGCAATTCAACATGCAACCTCTACCAAGTTCCCACCCATTTGTATTTCCACAGGAGAGAAAATCTGAGGCTCTGCCTTTTATTTTTCAGCATTTTTAAGTAGTCCATGGAAGAAGACTCTGTCAGAGGTACCTCACTGAAGACGCATGATGAGGAACAGACACTGGTCCCCTGGCAGAGTAAACGGTATCAGACTTGGGGCTACATCTGTGCCAAAACTTTCACTTCTAAACAGCACAATCAGGACTGCGATATTCATACTTCAGAAAATTCATGAAGACTATTCATGCTATCACGCTTATGCCCCGTGAGAAAATTACATTAGCCCTCATCTTAATGATCATGTCCAATGAAAAAAGCCTGTTTGCAAACATTTCTAAAAGCAATATAAAAGAAGTATCTTTTCAATAAGGCTTTTCTTCGTAAATGTTGCAAAAGGGTTTCTGTTTCACTCTGGAGAAGTTATCAGATAACGATAAATGCTCTTCTAAATTTTCCTCTGGGCCTAATCCTGAAGTCCTTAGGTGGTACTTAATCACTCCTGACTCTGGCGAGCACCCCTGTGCTTTGGGGGTACAAGTGCAAAGTTATGTAAGGACATCTATTAGTTCACTAGGAATTTTTCTGTCATCATGCTTTCTGTGATCATTCAAAACCAGGCGAACAACTTTACTGGAGATGATCATGACCCACCACATCTTGATCTATAAGTAAAATTGGGCTTAAATACATATTTTGGCTCATTCTGCTGTGGAGATGGTCTGGCTAAGAGTTCAGAGCCTAAAAAAATCAAAACTACTTTAAAGTATACTGATCCCTACACAGAGGTTTGGATTCAGGCTTCCCTCCAGTTCTTCACTATGAGATCATAATTTACCGGAGGTGACTGTTTCCTTCCTTCTTAGTGACTTAATTGCTAAGGGCAGCAGTGTCTTGCATATTACAATTCATATGCTCTTTTTCTGAAAGCAGGGTGGTGTTTTCTTTATGTATAAACCAAAAATAATTCTAAATGCAGGCTTTCAGAAAAATATTCAAAATATTCAAACTTGAAGAACCTAGATGAATCAGCTAGTCTTCCTTATTTCTTTTTATAGTCCCTTGACATTGGTTATTTATTCTGAAGGTTACTTGGATCAAATACTTTCAACTCTCACCTGAGCTATAGATGGAGCTTGGAGAGATAAGCCTTCTCATAAAGCACCTTAATCAGATGCTCCTTCTACCAAGGAATTTCTCTAAATCCTAGAGATACTGAACACAAAACCTGACAAGGCATTGTCAGTACTTTAATTTCCATAATTGTCTTTCAAAACCAGGTGAAATAAATCAGTGAATGCATTTTCAGCCTGAGTCCTTACTGTGATTATTATCATAAAGATAGTGCATGAATTGAGAGATGCATTCAGACAATTCCGGTATTGGAACATCTATTCTGGCCTGACCCTACTAAAAAAAAAATGTCACCAATGCTGGACATTTACATGCAGTGCAGACCGGACAGAAAAGAATTCCTAAAAGTGAGAAATAAGTTATTTCATTAGTTGAGTTGGTCAAAGATTAATAAAAGCAGTTTACTCCAGAAGATGGGAATCAGTCAAGCTACTAAACTGGGAGATGATTTACCAAATGTGCAATTTAACCACTGTATTTCTGTCCCAGATTCAGGAAATAAAAGCTTTGATATAATACTTGATCACACAGATAATATTCTTATAATTTCCAATGAAGCTTCTATGTCCTACCTAACTTAACAAAGGTTCACTTCAGAATACAAGTTTAAATAGTTTATACTTTCAAAATTAAAATCTATCACACCAAAACTTGCAAAAGCGTCTAGTGACCTAGGATATTTCTGGTTTTACAGACTAAACTCATGATAATTAAACCGTTTGATCTTCACAGTGTACTTAGCATGCATGCATGACATGTCTAAAGGCTGGCAATGTAAATCACAAACGGCTCCTGAAAATCTTAAAATTTTGCCTGGACCACAACTGAAGCACATCTCTGTTGGAGGCAATGCTGGTGTATGCAGTTAATATATGTGTATGCGTATATATACTTATTTTATATATAAGGTATATATGTGCGTACCAGATACAATCTTTTTTATATATAAATGAACAATTTCTCCAGATGCAAGAGAAATTAATTATGGGAAGATTCAAGTCCACCTTTTGTTTCCTAGTAATGGCAGGACAGTCAGAACGTCTTCAAAGCCCTGTCCAAATACCACTCCTGCAGTGAAGTTGGAGCTAGTAGTATAAATGTAGAAAAACAGTCCCCAGCATAAGCATTTGATCCCTGGCACTCTAGCCACTGGCTTGATCACAAAGTTGCTTGCTTGCATTCTGATATAACCTATGCAGTGCTAATAGCAATAATTATGCTAAGAAGGAGGAAACTATCATGCAGTTATCCACAGGCTCTGGATAAGAAATATTCTTCGACAAACATGTGCATGTAATTTTATATTAACAAAGAAAAAGAAAAAGGTATCGAAGTCCTATGCCTCATATGGAAAAGGCAAAAGGAGATCTACAAAAGGCTGTGGTTATGCATAACTGACCTCAAGAGGTACGTTAGTGATGGATATGTCTTTGAAAGGCTCTGCCGAAATTCACCAAAAGCACTTCTGTTTCCTTTTACCTCCACTGGTTCTGCATAGCTACCTCAATTCCAGTATGACCCTGATAAAGTCACTGAGGTCAGATGGAGCTCAAAGCTCCGTGGTGAGTTCCATGGCTCTACAAAAACGAAGTAATGGAATTGCTTGGTCTGAGCTGTAGGACAGAAATGGCAGCAGACTTCCTGGCTTATCACCTAGCCTTTGGCTTTGTTTAAAGCTGAGAAGACACCACCAGTCAGTCTCTCATGTCCTGGCCTGAGAGAAGGAGACAGATTTAACCTTTGGCAAACTGAAGCCTTTTTTTCAGTTCTGTGGGCTGTGTTTCTGTGAGCAGAGGAAGCCAGTATGTAGCACAGAAATATAGGACAAGTGATTACTGTGTTCCAGATCTGTGAGGAGCGGGTGGGAAGTGTTCATCTGCATATGCTATAACAGTTCATTAAACACAGTAAACTGCCTGCAAAATTTGCATAGTGGAAAGAGGGCATTTCTTTTTTTCCCTCTCAGTTTGAGAGAGGCAAAGACCGCTGAATATATCTCAGCAGTCACCATCATAAGAGGATTCGGTTCACTACAGGGGAAGTACCTGGTAACACCTCAGTGGGGCCAGGCTTTTGCCTTGTGCTCATCAGCTTCCCTCGTGCTCTTAACTCCAGAGATCAAAAAAATATATTCCTAGATGAGAAATAAATTTCCTTTGAGAGTTTATGCAGTAAATCTTCACTCCTACATTGGCTCTACATATGTTAAACATTTGTAGAGTCATGAAAGAACAAGAGAAAATATCAGAACAGAGACCTTCCACACGGCTATGAAAGAATGTCTCCTACAGGGACAGGCTGAGAGAGCTGGGCTTGTTCAGCCTGGAGAAGAAAAGGCTCCAGGGAGACCTTATAGCACCTTCCAGTACCTGAAGGGACCGACAAGAAAGCTGGGGGGGGATTTTTTAGAAGGGCCTGTAGTGACAGGAGAAGGGGTAATGGGTTTAAACTGAAAGCAGGGAGATTTAGATTGGATGTAAGGAAGAAATTCTTCCCAGAGAGGGTGGTGAGGCACTGGAACAGGTTGCCCAGAGAAGCTGTGGATGCCCCATCCCTGGAAGTGTTCAAGGCCAGGCTGGATGAGGCTTTGAGCAACCTGGGCTAGTGGAGGGTGTCCCTGCCCACGGCAGGGGAGTTGGGACTAGATGGACTTTAAGGTCCCTTCCAACCCAAACCATTCTGTAATTCTATGAAGAAATTATTTAATTCAATGGTAAAGACTCAGGATTTCATTGTCAGACAGCATCATACAGTAAAGCTTTGCCATCTAGTTTGGGTGATCCTGTTATCTGTCATTTAACATATAAACTATGTCAGGAAACTCACAGACATGCATATTTTCACTAAGTTACTTCTTCCAAAAGAGTCTTTAAGTGATTTGCCTTCCCTTGCATGTATCTGTAGTATATAATTATTTTAAAGCAGAAAGAGTGTTATGCCTTTGATATCTCCTTTTGACAGTAGTCATCCTGGATTTCAGTAGAAATTACTCACATTGAAAGGGATGTGTTATTGTAACTGACTCCTATTTATATGCCCCAAAATACCATTCACTGTGGGTGGCGGGGGAACCTCCACCAACATGCTGATTTGTTCTGTTACTACATGTTCTTTGAGATTATCAACAGCCTGAAAATATGAATCTGCCATATGTCCATACTCAGCCATTCTCCATTCGGTTGAATGTACAATTCCCATTTTATAGAGCTCTGGATTTTACTCTCTTGAATCATGCTGAACGGAGAGACTTAGTACTCAGGTAAATCCAATGATCTAAAGACAAGCAGGGCAGTTATGATCATCCATCTGACCTTCTGCAGCACATATAATTCTATCTAGACAAGCCAAATCAATTTGCTGTTGAAGTAGGCTATCTATTTTAGGGAGATATACACTGTTTTAGTCAGCTGCACAGAGCCTGAAAGAATGGGGCAGAGCGTTAAACATTTTTCTAAAGCAAATGGAAACCAGCAGCAGACATGGCTATGCAATCTCACCAATAGGAAATTACAGCTTTGGGAATATTGAGATAAATTGGAGTTTTTGCAGCAGTGCACCAGGTTTGGAATATATCCTTATATACTGCGCAACGTTGCTGGAGAATTTCATGTCCTCTGTGTATCCTTTTCTCTCTCCTGAAGTCAGACAAAGATATTACATTTTCTATAAAGTAGAGGAGATGACAAGTGCAAGCAAAGTGTGGCCTGTCAACTAGAGCGGCATGTCAACCAAGGGCAATCAGATCAGCTGCCTGCAGCCCATTCACTAACTTGTGGGGGAGCAGAATCTCTATAGTCAGGGCGTTTTCTGGTTTGACATATTACATCAAAGAACAAATATAAATGTGATTGTTATCAAAAACTACAGGATACACCACATTAACTCTATTTCCTACCAGATAAGAAAAGCTATAGCCAAGTAAGATTTGACCAGATCTTAAACACTGCCATGGTGGAAAGTCTAGGTTCTGGCACTATTACTCAGGTTCTGGTGCTGTTCTTTGATGACATGAGCTGGGAACCTCCTTCTTCCTTGTTTCTTTCTCTCTTCTCTTGTACCCCATCCAACACTAAATGCTTTGCAGAATTAGTTTCTTCTAACAAATCAAGACTTTATCACAGTCGGCCACAGACAACTGTTGTTGCTTTGCAATCCCTGCTGCTCACTGTGGTTGTTCAGAACTGCTCACTCCAGCCTGTATTATCACTAGACCATTTTCAAGGCAAATAATTTTCTCTGTTACAACATCAGATTCTCTTTGGTTCAATACTCACAAAATTCCTTAGCCTTCAATATTACCTGAAAAACAATGCCTGCCCTTGATCCTATAAAGTGCTTTTGTAACACAATGTGGTACAAAAGCTTTCACGAATCTCCACCTGCAGTAAGACACGTGAACCGTAGGCTGCACCCTGGTATGGGCCATGGTCTATGACAATAGTGGCTGCTCTTTAATAGCATAAAGCTTATCTTTAATTTTCTCCTTGCTCACCGCACAAGAGTGAGCCAACTAGAAGATACCGAGCAGCTTATGCCAGCCCCATCAACAGAACTTCCTCCTGGCTGCCTGTAATGAACTGGGGGAAGCCAGAAGCAGGGGAAGAGAGAGGTGATTCCCCAGCGTGCACACCACGCACAGAAGCAAGGGTCGGCAAGGCAGGGCAATGGCACTTGCAGGACAGGGAGCTTGTGGGAGGAGGACTGTGTATGCAAAGAGTCAGTTGGGCAGTGACAAGCATAAGCAAGTGAAAGATGGGTACAGGATTTTGGAAGGGAAAAGTTTGACCTTCCACACCTGGATTCACTGGAGTGGAAGTAATTTTTGCGGGGAATACGGAGTGAAAGTATTTTGGCAGAGAGGTGGAAGATAGAGAATGAAGGCTTGATGCAGGCCAAGGCATATGTCCATCTGAATTATCATGGCAGCAGCAAGCCCAGTCTAAGGACACTGGGGAACAGCTAGTTCAGTGAAATGACCACAGAGTAAGACTGACCTCTAGTCTCGGCTTAAATATTGATTCTCTGTACTGCTTTGGGCAAGGAATCAGTTAGGTGGGATTAATTATGTCTATCTACCTCTTTCAAAGGGCTGCTGCAAAGCTCAATTAGTCATTGTTTGTAGGTTTCTTTGAAGACAAAAATGTAGAACTGTATAATTAAATGAAATCATAAGACATAAGGTTACATGACTTTGATGTTTTTCAAAAATGCATGAATTAATACCATAACATCTACTTCCTTTTTATTCTTAGGCATATTTGTAAACGTGGATAAGGAATTACCGGTGCCTGTAAAACATTCCTACACAGTGGTTACATGAATGAAATCCATTTTATAAATAAGGTTATATTAAAATTATAAAGATTAAAGCAATAAAACTTAGGTTTATATGTAAAGCTTCCTGCTGATATTCAAAGACTTAGTGAATCTGAGATATATCACTGCTGTTTCATAGTATTGTTTCATCTACAGAAACCAAATTTTTGGTTGTTTTCCAACAGCTAGGAATTGTAGCCGATGTTCCCCACAGCAGCAGCAGAACTCCACCGGGGAGGGAGGAATTACTGATGTACATGTGGTAAGGATTACAGTCCAGCACTGGAGCTATGGTGACATGCTAGCCAATGTGAACACATTTCACTGCCTTCTCCAGGAGAGGCTCGCGCCAGAATACACGGGAAGGTTGATGGATCATACTCATCTCCTGCTTAAACTGAGAGATGGTGATATTCTGGTTGGCACAGAGTTTCAGAAAGCATCAACCGTCAAAGACATAGTAAATCAAAAGCCACTACAAATTGTATGCCATCACCTCAGGCCAAAAGGGTTAATACCTATGACATGTCTTTGAAGTTCGGTGGTTTTTAGGTTCTGTGCACCTACCCACGCGAGTGTAGCAGAGGTTCCAGCGTGTTTTTTCACCATGTTATAACACTGAGTGACTTTATACCTGCGGTACAAACTATTTCTGATAATAATGAAGAATTTTTCATCACAAATTACGCTGAAACCATCATGGAAAGCTGCTGTGGAAAGTTTCTACACTCGACTTGTTATCAAATACTTTTTTTTCTCTTTTTTAAATGAAACTCTACTAAATGTTTCTGAAAGGACACCACAGCTCCACCACCACACAGTTTGCTTCTTTGTAGGTGTTGCTTAGCATTCATGTAATTACAACAAAACAAATGAACTTTTGTTTTGAATTGGTTGTTTTCCAAATAGCTTTTGTGCACTGATTTATTGAACTTGGTGGGGAGTGGGGAGTGAGAGGGAGTGTTATATTCCTTCAGGGTCCAATCATCCCACCTAATTTTTCACATCTCCTAAGATCCACACCACCGCCTGGTAGGACCCATCTGCTGGTAGGAAATGGTGCCTAGGGCACAACATTTCTCACTTAAAGTTCCTGAATAGAAACAGAAGTTAGCAACATGGCTGAAGAGAAATAAAAAATTACTATGTTTATATTCACCTATCTTTAGATCACATGCAGAAAGCTTCCCTACACACTATTATGTCAAACCAGTGCCTTGACTGTGGAGCTCAGAATGTGGTCCTTATGCAAGTCCATCTTGTCCTGTAGAAGCAAACCTAAAGACAGGGAATGTGTGCTTCCTCCCTCCATCAGCATAACTCTCATCTCTAGAGCCTCTTTTGCTTTCTCCTTCTCACCTCCATCCTGACTCTTGCTCCCCCTCAAGAGACTTACTGACTCTTAATTTATTCAGGAGACAATGTCAATACTTGCTCCCACAAAATCTTCACTTCTTTCACCTCCTCCAGCAGCCAGTATGCTTGTTGAGGCCAGGTGCAGGCATCCCATTCCTTCCTGCAAGCAGCACCTGTTAACGAGGGCCACTCCCCGGACTTCACTAAACGTTACATTAGCCCACACTAAGGCAGAATGTTCTCTCTCACTTGGTAATGGACTGTCCAAAAATCACAATGAGGCCTTACCTATACTGAAACTTGTATTACAAACATGCATATACATATGCCTATATGCTTTGCACACTTCACACAACTCCGTGCATTACTGGCTCTCGCTTGAGACTGAACTTGGCAGTAATTAATCATGTGGAAACGATGAGGTTTAGTGTGACAGAACCCTGAAGCAATGCTTGAGGGACAGTGTGACAGACTTATTTACATGACATGACAACAGGTAGCATGTATTTCACACAACTCTTTAGGAAGAGGATTTTCCTTGGGAGCATGGGGAGGAAACCAGTCAGTACTTGTGTCCCCATCCGGAGTGCTTAGTCACAATTCACATGCCTTTCTGCCTAACCCAGTGGATTACAGACACTCTCAGTCCAGAGATCCAGAGACTTCCTGGGTAAACAACTACAGCTAGTGAACTGGCAGAAAGGAGGTCTATTTTATAGAAAAGATATAGGAAAGGGGTACTAAGCATTCCAGACACAAAGGGTCTGGTTTTCCACTATTCTGTACCTGCGTAGAGTGAGAACATCACGTGCAATCTCTGCATCTCACTCTCCACACCATCACGACAAATACAGAGCACAGAAACATATCGCTACAGAGGCTGAGAAGAAAGGAGAGGTAAATTGAAACACCCTGATTTTATAGGATCAGAATGAGGCCTACCCTGCGCAGATGTAAATTGCCAAGAATAATGTGAAGAATTTGCTTTAGCTGCCTCCAGTACCTGGGCTTTGACACTCAGTCCCTCCAGTAGCTGACCCTGGGCCTCCAGTTGCCTCATGCACAGAGACACACACACACATACACAAGGGGCTGATCTCTCAGTCAACCCCAGGCCCTACTGTCTCTCTGCCCTATGTCTGGGACCCCCACTCCTTCCCACAGCCAGGTCCTCCAGTTGTGTCACCCTGAGACACACGCGCACACGTGGTTCCAGGTCACTTCAACTACTGCTTTGCAAGCCCGGGTTGATATTCAGGAGCGATCACACGCTGACTCACGTACCCTCACCCACTCCAGCTGCTAACGCCACAGAGAGGGGCCTCTGTGATCCCGTGGTCCCACTCCATTGCTGGCCTCTCAGACCTCCACACAGAGAAGAGACCACTGCACCCAGGAAAATCAAAATGGATTGAATGGGAAGACAGGACAGACTGTGCAGATCAAGTGCAGGGCATGGCCAGACAAGCCCACTGACCAGCCACCTGTTTTCTTGCTCTTGCCCCCTTTTAGCCCCTTATCCTTCTGTTTGCCAAAGACTTTTCCTCTCCAGACCACCTCGGTTCCTCTCTTTCCCTGTTTGTGATTCCTCCTTAAACATCCCGCAAGTTTTGCGCAATCCCCAAATGCTCTTCCCCTGCAACCCAGTGCGTCCCGTACTCCCAGAGTGACCCCCCTCGATCTGTGAGCTGCTACAGAGACACTCTCCCATCCTGCAGACAATGCTTTCTCTCTGCATAACACAGCAGACCTGGATCCTGACAAAACTCAGCAGGAAATGGAAGCCTCTGCCCCTCACAGATTCCTCTGCCAGTATAGCATCATCCTGACACCTGAGATGCTGTACCCATGTTCTCAGCTGCTCTAGAGCTCTTTGATCCTGCTTGTATCTGACACACAGCTTGCTCTGCATTCCTTGGTAACCAGGCGCAAGGAAAAAAGGTAAAGACCTGCATGAGAACAAAATACCCAACACGAAACAATACACCAGGGTTGTAACCCACCCATCCCCTAAATCCAGCGCACTAGCATTGTTCCAAATCTGTTTATTAGAGCATTAGCTGGCATAATCTTGTTGCCAGCTTCCTCCACGCTCTTTTTATTTCTATGTTCAAACATTTGCCTTCTGGAAGCCTCACACCGCATAGGGGCGCCCTGCGTGGGGCCTAAACCCAGACAAGCAATTGCAGGCTTCTGAAGGGAGGCTTTGTTCACCTGGAACATTACTGATTAAGCACCAATTCAGCACAACAAAGCTTTAAACTAAAAGATAGACCTGCTTCAGAAAACCTGGCTTGTATTTGGCATTGTGTGTTCCAATACATACACACACGGTGCGGGTGCCCTGACGTACAGTTTCTACAGCTCAGCATTTTCCTACAAAGATTTTATCCCTGAAGTGTGAGGGATGCATGCTTCAGGAGTCTTTCCCACCTTGGGACAACTTTCTGCCAGATATGTATATCCTGGACACAATGCCTCCTGTAAAAATAACTCCTCTCTGTGCAAAAGTGGTGCAGCAGGTACAAAAAGCCTGCATTCAATAAGTGTCTAAACAAATTTGCTAGCAGTGACTGGAGGTAAGTTACCAGTTCTGCTTCATCTGGAAACTGAAGATAATTATGTGTCCCTCACCAAACACATTTTCGTAATATAATCATGTGACGCTTCTATTTCAAGATTTTCAGAAAGTCTTGAAATGCGTTTCAAAAATCAGTGCTAGGCAAACCCTTTGAAAGGAATTTCATTACCCAAGGGCAACGTGCTGCCTTATCGTACCAAATGCATTTTGGATATTAACAATATAATGAAGTTTTATAAAAAGAGCTCCATTGTTTACACTAGTTGCAATTCAAGTGACATTGCTCATTTCATCTAAATCATCACAGCTCTTAGGCTGAAATTGGGGAGCAGTATTATACAGCAGCTAAAAAAGAAATAGATGAGACTATCTATAAGTAAGAGTTTTCCAATGTAATATCCTACTTGTATTTCTGACACAATGACAAAGCTCCCTGGGTACAGACTAAGAATCAGATTTAAGTCACCACGGGTTTGTACATGAACATAATGAACACTGGGTATGTTCTTTGAAAAATAATCATAACATCCTCTTGCCAAAAAATAGCAACACTTTTAAAAATTATTTCCTCTATAGCACAGCCCCTCTTCCATATGCAGAACAGATCACCTCCTGTTTAAATACCACAATCGTGACTACAAAATACCAGAGTCAGCCAATACCGAAAACACTTACGTGCTGTATATGTTCACAATAACGAACAAAAATATGAAAGCACTTGCAAAAACAGATTGTGCACATTAGCTTTGGGGCAGCAGAGACTTGCACAATGACAGTCTTATCTTGATATTGTGCTTCAATTCGCAGCGGCCTGTTTTGCGTAGGAGACGCACCTGCCTCATCACTTATCTGACATAAAAGAAGACAGACCATTTTCTGAAAGACATATAAACACTCCAATATGTCATGTCAGTGTCATCAGGAACAGCAGTGAATATTATTTCCATTCTAATGATCTTCTTTCAGATGTATTTAAGTCTGTATTTTCTCTCTCCTTTTTTTTTTTTTAATTAAAAGACAGACAAGCAGATGAGGCAGATGAGAATAGCGCTTTACCTCGTGTGTGACGTACTACGGTTCATACTGCACTCTGGAACTTCTCTTCCTGAGGCTGAAGGAGAATGAAGTACCAACGTACTGGAGTCTCTGGAAAGAGGAAGAGAAAGGGAAAGGTGAGGAATGCTCATACATGCTCCGTACTAAATTACATGCTGAGGTGGGAAGCAGGGGAACCTTCCCCGAGGACCAAAAGGGTGTTGTAAAATAAACTATGAGAAATTGCCTAGAATATAGTTCAGAAATATGGATTTGGTTTCTACTGGTGGTACACAGCAGCCTTAGGCAAGTCACTTTTCTTTGCATTCCTGTCCATAATGGGGACATCAATACCTCCTTCCTTTGGCAGTTTCGCTTGGCTATTCACCGTGTAAATTCCGTGTAGATAAAAATTTTTGTCTCTCTTCATATGCTTATGTGGAGTGTTTAGCATAATCAGACCCTAGCATTGACTGATGCCTTCTGGTGATATTGTAATACCAACACTTAAGAAGTAGCTAACCTCTATTTACAGTTCCACCACTGGCTTCAAAAGGAATTCTGCTATTTCAGTGAATGCCTATGTGATTCAACTTACAAATTTAGTAAATAATTAGAGTAATATTTGCCGATCATTCTGAGATACGGTAATGCTTAACTAAGATGTACGGAGTACTTTTAGTCCATCCAATAAATGAAGCATGCATGTCTCCAGAAAATTAGTAGTAGCAGCATAACTAGCACAAGTTGAGTAAAATATAAAAAAAATAGCATTATATTTGGAAATTAGATGCCTTTGGGATGGGTTCAGTATTCAGTGACATACATCCTTTGGCAATGCCTGTAGAGGGAGTGAGCGCTTGTGAATGACATTTCACTCATTCCGCTCGCTATTCAATTAGACGTGGTTGATATGTTAAGTGGTTTTCAGTAAGAACATAAGGGACCAGCAGGAATGGCTTTCAACAGCATTAATCAATAATGCAATAGCACAGTGGTTGATAATGAAAAGGCGGCAGTTACTAATGGTTAGCACTGCGACGCTGCTCTTCCCTCATGTGAGATATTGTGGAGTGATGGTAACCCTTCCACCCCACAGCCAGGTAAGCATGCACTCCAACAGAAGAACATCTATCAAGGCCTTTAATCCTTTCCCTCCCAACTACTGGAGCAGTAGAGAGTTACAAAACTAACTTGCACTTTCAGGCATTAGATGTACCCACCCAAATAACCCAGAAATTTCAGGACATGAGTTATCTGTGCCATTCATCACTTGAGAGTGGAGATTAGGCTTTGCACACAAGATCATGTTAATCCCAGGAGAACAAATTTTGTCTGAGATTAAAAGGAAAAAAAACCAACTGTGAGCACAATGCAACTTCTTGCTGTGAAGTAGAACTACCCCAAACAAAAAGCTTTACTCAAGGGGATACCTCTTCAAACAAGGAATACATCTTGTCATGATCCAAAGCCCTGTGGGTTTTTTGTTTACAAAGGTGTTCCCCAATTTAGACCAACAATACAAACAGTAAGTCAACAGAAATACTTTCTTCTGCTGCCAATCATTCTTACCCCTATTAATCTCTGTACTCACGATCCCTCCTTCCCCCCCCCCAGATACCCTTGTGCTGGCTGCAGCCCAGATTCCAGGGTGCAGCATGTACCTTTTGCCTTCATCACACCAAAGGCCTCAGCACTGAGCCCAGCGTTGACGCCAGCCGCCTGCCTGAGTCAATCATAAGCTACCACAGTTGGGACACGCAAGCTCATTGAAGCTATTTCTTCTCCCCATAAGTTGACTGACTTCAGTATCATAACACTAACAGCTAAAAGGACTCATGACTAGAAGGAATCTCAGATGCCAGCAGAAACACTACCAGCGGATGTGAAGAGAGTATCTGAAAGTACCAAGTGAAAGAGCCAGCACGTACTCTGGCCGTGAACAAGGATGCTGAGTGCCACTACCAAGGAGATTCTGGGGTTTATATGAGAAAGTATCCAGTTGGAGCAGTAGTTTGCAAAATCCTAGGCTAGAAATAATGACAAGACAGACAGCACCCCTCAAGGCTGTGAAGAAAGCATAGCGTCTGCCATCCTCAGGTGCCCCCTCTCCCCACTGCTGTTGGTGCAATTCTGGTTGCTTGTGCTTCAAGTTTTGCCTTTCACAACACAGCCTACTGATAAAGATGGCTTCCTCTCTGCCCTTCAGCCTTACGCATTTTAACAGACAAAACACAGGTCAGTGCCTGGTAAAGGAAAGGCAGATTCTCCTATTTATCTTCCTCTCCTGTTAATCATTTTTCACTGACGTGTTTCTAACAAGAAGGATTTTGGCACCTCTTCTGGGCAGGACCAATTCCACAGCATACTCTTTCTCCACTTCCATTATTGCTTTAAAGGTCCTGGTGCAAAAAGACTGCTCTGTGGTACAAGGAATAACCTACTTCACAAAATGATGATGCCATATAAGTGACAAAGCAGAATTATATCGATTTTTTAGTGCAATCTACATTTTATCTGGCAGCAGGCAGTGCGTAAGTCACCTCTAACAGAGCCCTTTGACCATGTGCTATTCCTTTTACACAGCCATCGTGCTGCAAAGCAAATGAAGTAAGAAGTGGAATGGGGTCAAATGGGCACCCCTGCAGAGAGTATTAAGATAAAGGACCTTATATTTAAAACTGGAAGATCTAGTCATCTTAACACAGGCTAAAGATTAGGATCAGTGCTTTCACAGGAAGATGAATTATACTTTGAGAAGTAGGGAATCTATCAGAATGAAAAGCCCGCTTCATGAGAGCAATTTAGCAAATGCAGTTTCAGCTATAACTACAAAAAATAATGAAACTCACATGCTAGTAAATGTCAGTCACTTGAAGCTTATTATTCATTTTACATACAACAGAATTGTCTTGATACTGTCCTTAATACAAGAGCCCATTCACTTTGCAATTCTGCAGTTCTAGCTACATGACCCATTAGCAGTGGTGTTTTTCCTACCAACAGTTCATAACATTCCCCCAAAATTATTATCTAAAAGGATAATGGTAGTGAAATTCTACAGCTGTTCTCAGTTTTTCCTGGTTGAAAAAAAAAAAAAAGGAAAATGGAAAACTGTTTTCCTGCAAACAGAAAAATGCAAAGTTCTATTTTGTGCTAACACATTAAGTAGGGATGTAGTCAATAAGATTGCTCTTGCATTTTGCAAATTTCAGCAAAAATTGCTGGAAAAAATATACACTTTCTTATTTAAAGGAGGTCTTTAAGTAAAATTAGGGGGTTTTGTAATGTTTCCCATGATAGCAGCAGCTGCTGTCATAACAAACAAAATTTAGATCAGGTGTTTGTTAACGCTGAGTTTCCAAAGATAAACAAATAGCACTTTGAGACTACTTACGCTAGAGATGTGTTTCTAATGCATCATAACTTATATTCAGAGTCTACCAGCAATTTTGAGACTGTTAACCTTTTATAATATTTCCCAGTTGTTTCATTGCGAACCCCTGTCGTTTGATGTAATAATATACTACATGAAACACATCTCAATGTAGATTGCAGCCTGTCATGCATGTGGTGAACAAGATCTTTCTGCTTTTCTCCAGCTACCAGATAAAAACCGCGTCCTTGCATTGCTGATAATGGATCTCTAGTCTCCACGGACTCAGAGGAACAAAGCAGAGGTGAAGAGATGTTTCTGTTTTTCCTGAACACATACACAGAAATCAATCGTGTTTAGCCAGCCGGGTGTGTATAAACTAGAGACGAGCTAGGCTCTTTTTATGGAGTGACGTTCTGGGAATGTAGGAAGAAATCAGAGAGATGTGAATCTTTGAGTCACAGAAAGAATGAGAAAGGCTATTAGAAGGATTAAATAAATTAAACGTGTGGGATTTGGGTGTGCTCAGTTCTCTTCTGGAGTACGTACTGACTCTTCTTTGGACCATTCCATTATTCCCTACCTCAGGTGCTATTTTTTCCTGAGCAGCAACCAGGGGATGCAATTCTTGTTGAGGGGGCTGATAAATGTTGTCAGTCTGGGAGGTTTGTTACAAGAAGTTTCTTAAAGCTCCTGTTCCAACAGTCAGGTGATTACTATAGTAGAGTTTCACCTTTCAAGGAAGCCTGAGGAATAGGTTTTACACCTTTCTCCATCTGATTCGCCAGAGACCTGGCTTGACATGCCGTGGCACAGCGAAACTGGTAAGCATGGCTGGGTCTATAAATCCTGGTTATGACACTGGAGGTTAGCATGTCTGGGGCGATGTAAAACTGATAAGCAATGTACATGGACAGCAACAACAGACCATTCACTCATCCCTTCCACCAGCCCTGGGCTAGAGAACAAGTCTACCCGCAGTAACTGCTTGCACACACACCCGACAACTATCATTGCAGGGCTTCCTTCCTGCCCTGGCAGCAATAAGGAAGCAGGAGAGTGTGCAGAGACACTCCAGGGTATGACTGGTTGGTTACATATTCTGTGGAAAGCATTAACATAGAGCAATCACCACAGAAACCTCGATGTATGGAGAATCAATCGCAGAAATAAACTGAAATAAGCTATTATCTAGACAATGTAAGAGAAAGCCTTTTTGCAAAGGTGTTTTGTTTCTTCAATTAATTGAGAGCTTAATGGGCAATATGCTCATATTCGGTTATTTAGTGTACGCTCATACTGTGATTTAGAGTGTCCTCATGCACAGCTCTGCAGCAACTGAAGGGAAGAAATGTGCAAAAGGGTACCTAGCTGCGGGTGTCTGATCATAAACCCAATGTTAATTTGGCAACTGTGGTCACCAGGAATCAAATGTGTTTGGCCTGATGTAAGTGTCAACCTGTGAGATGTGTGTGTCAGTCGCCCTAGGCTCACTTTACAGGCACTGGAGAACCACAGACATCTTTAGAGGAAGATGCATCTCATCCGAGGGTAGAAAGTTAATTTTCTTCTCCATGCTTAGACTTAAGACACTGAATTTCTACATCTTCAGCTAGGACTCGAGTACCTTCACCAGCTACAGACCGAAGCTCAAAGCTGCTTATTCATTTCATCCGAAATCCCACTGGATTTCTGTACTGAAAGTGACCTTGTAATGGCAATCAGAAGCTAAGATTTCCCTCTACCGGACAAGCAGCTTAACCACACCTTCAGTCTCGGTGCTCTCTCTCTAGTCTAGTGAGTCCGTGCTTTCTCTGCATGAGGCACGGCTTCAACAAAAGGACAAATTATGACCCTAGGTTATGACTTAGTCTGCCCAACCTTGCTGCTCAGGGGGAGAGGCAGGAAATGTCTAATTTTTTTCAAAAACACCCAAACGATGTGGAGGTTTATTACATAAGCGGAGAATAATAGTAGTGGTGGCTTCAAAGAGAAAGCTGAACTTCGATTAGGACTGTGGGAAGGGCACAGCCGCTTGCGTTCTGCAAAAGGCAGAGAGCATTTGCACAGATGAAGGCAGGAATTCTCTTTCAAAGTTCCCTTATAGTGAGAGTGCTAAATGCTGTTAAGCACCTAGTTTGGCAAAGCCTGGGTACCTAACTTCAGGAGCCCAAGACCTAAGCCTTACTCTTTTGGTATTAATCTTTCTTTATAAAATAAGAGAAACAGTCCTTGGCTGCCTTTCAGGGACACTGTTAAAATAAAGGAGTAGATCAGAGATTCTCAAGGGATCAGATATTGATGTAATGTCACCGTGCAAGTACTTCAAGATTTTATCCTACACACATATATCCTAACGATCTCATATCCTTGGCCTTTGGAAATGTCTACAGGGAGAAGGAAGAGTATGAGAAGGAAAATGTCAAACCACACGCAAAAAAACATTCAGCCTCTTCCATGGAATATGCAATTACTTCTGATCTTGGTGTAAGGTTTAGTGGCAGTTAAGCTTTTCGTAAGAACTTAAGAAGATGGGCATTATGTACTACCCAGCTCCAAGAGTATTTTGTGTTCTCTGACAACTGTTGTCATGTTTTTGATATGTTGAGCCATTAGACAAATTCCTGAGAGACTACTTTGGTGCAGAGGTGCCTTCAGAGGTGCCAGGAAGTGTCTATCCATTTTTTTCTGGCTAATTTACCTTGAAACACTTCATTTTGCTTTCTCTGTAGTTGTGACAGCTACACCGTGAAAGGAAGCAATCAGTGTACTAGAAGGGGATGAAACAATAGCATTCTGCTGTCCAGAAATGGTATTCCCCACAGGAATTAAACCATGGGCAGGACGCCGAGTTCCAGTTTGCACCTCTTGCCAATTTGTCCCTTGAGTCTTTCCTGAAATAAAAGGAAGTTGGACTAGTACTGACAGGGATGTTCTAAACTCTAAGTAGCATCTCTATAGCAAAATGAAAAAAAAGGCCACAAAATACATTCACAGTTGAAAGGCAGACACGCAGAATTCAGGGAACACAGGGCGGAGACATTTTAGGCAACATCAGTTTGGCCTCATTTGTGTCTGCATCTTTTGCTACATGATCTGAGACTTCTTTTTATAAGGTTCCACCAGTTAAAGAGAACAAAGGTTGGTACCTCATCTCTGTCGAGTTATTCGGT
Organism: Rhynochetos jubatus; assembly: GCA_027574665.1. Classification (NCBI taxonomy): domain Eukaryota; kingdom Metazoa; phylum Chordata; class Aves; order Eurypygiformes; family Rhynochetidae; genus Rhynochetos; species Rhynochetos jubatus. Next base: position 25,986,080 of record CM050652.1, on the reverse strand, counting down.
ATTTCTTCTACAAAACCGGGAGTAAACAACTATGAATTTTCAGTTTGTTTTAAACACCTGATTGTACCTTCCAGTTATTAAAAAATGCACTCTCAATATTTTGTTGCATGAAGATTTATGAAATTTACAGGTGAAAGCCCTGAAAATCAAGACAATAAAAATAAATTCTGAAAGTTAATTACCTCACATTTTTGCAAATTACTGTTTGTGAGAGCTTTCTTCTCAGTGCTTCAGCAAATCTAATCTCCTGATTATACACAGATGTAATGTTATTTTAGACCATTTTATCAAGTCCATCACAATAACTTTTTTCACTGACAGACCAGAAAACTTTCCAGAGATTAAGTTTTCTCACTGTCATCCAAAAGCTGACAAAAAGGAGAATTCCATATTCTAAGTCCCAAGCTAATTTTCTCTCTACTGAATGTCATGTTACAATAAATATTTTTTTAATCCAGAATTTATGTAAAACTTCATTTCATGATATGCTGGACTGGAAATGTCCCACTGTTAGTTTTTATACTTTGAAAAATATTTCCCTCAAATATATACACCTCAAAAGGTTGGCATCCAATGCAATACTATCCAATACTGTCAGAAAAAGCAGGTGGAAGAAAACTTCCTTTAACGCAACTCCATGAAGACAATTCAATCAGTGAAACAACAGCAGTGACATGCTTTGAGAAGCTTGGTAGACAGTGGTAAGAGGTCCTATCTGTCTAAGATTTCAGTAATATAGCAGTCTGATGGTGATATCTAAATACCATTAGAGGGATGCATTCGTAACTTCGAACATATTGCAGTGCAGAGGAGGCCTGTATGTACAACACACTGCAACAACAACAACATACTAACCGATTATATTATCTCCCACAGATGGTTAAAGCACCAGGATTGGTTTCATAGCTTAGCTTGGTTCTATTACTGGATGGCTGAACTTAATTTCCCTCAGATATTTCTTCTTATGTGAAGTACCAATCTGGCTTCTCACATTCCTGAAAATTGTCTTCCAGTGCCACCACTGAATACCGTGAATTCCATACGCGCTCACAGGGCTCTGAGGAGACTAAGGAAACACTGTGTGCATCATGTAGACCGATCAGAAAGTATGGAAGGTGGTAATCATCAGGAACACATCAGAAGAAATAAATGGGCCACCAGAAGGGAAAAGGAAGTATGCTAGTGACAGATATAGTTATAACAAAATGAAAAAGCAGTGTTCTTCAGAACATCCCTATTTGCCATTCCCGTATTTAAAGATTATGGCAAAAGGAGATTCCTGGAAACATAAAATCCAAACTTCTGCATAAGAATCACCACTTACTTGACACTGCACATCTTTTTAAAAGCATGTAGTTTTGCTTGTCTTGCAGAGAGCTTGACCACTGCATTGCTCTTTAAAGAAGCATCACAACTCTCCACGCATAGACCGCAGCCTGGGCCCAAGCAGGCAGCTTGGTGCCGTGCACATTTCAGGGCGGCTTCTGGGGACAAAACCACCTTCCCCAAGTCTCGTGTCTTAACCACACGCATCCGCCGTCTCCCACAGAAAGCCCCTCTGCGTGGGCCGTCAATAAACAGCACAGCAAGGCTGGCTCCAGGCACGCACCCCACAGCCCTGCTGCGAGGCTCCAAGGCGAGTGCTGAGGGGCAGCAGCCAGGCCTCCTCCTGCCCAGGAACCGCAATTCCAGGAATTCTTCCCGGAGAGGGTGGTGAGGCACTGGCACAGGTTGCCCAGAGAAGCTGTGGGTGCCCCATCCCTGGCTGTCTTCAAGGCCAGGCTGGATGAGGCTTTGAGCAACCTGGTCTGATGGAGGGTGTCCCTGCCTGTGCAAGGGGGGTTGGAACTGGATGGTCTTTTAGGTCCTTTCCAACCCAAACCTTTCTGTGATTGTATGAATTCTTGCAGGAAACCGCGGGAGGGGTATGTAGCTCCCCTGTCAGCAAAAGAAACGTAACACCCAGGCAGGGAGGCCCTGAAGGTCAGCCCCAGAGCCGGGCCCGGGAACAACCCCCACGCCCGCTCTCCTCCAAACGCTCCCGCCACAGCGATGGCGGCCGACATCACCCTATGGAGAACACGAGCCTTCCTGCGCCTGCGCGCCCTGCTCCCGCCCACCCCACGAGCCTCCCTGCGGATTGTGCCATCGTGCCGCGGAGGGGGCAACGTAACCACCCCCGCTTCACCCCCAGCCATCACTACGTGGTACAACCCACCCGCCTCTCCTCGCGGCCCCTTGCCTCTCTGCGCATGCGCAGCTGCAAGCGGCCCCCGTCTTCCGCGCTGCCGATGTTTGAAACTCGGTCCCGCCGCGCCGCGGGGTTGTGCGCCTGCGCGTCGGGCCGCCGGGAGTCTCGCGGGAGGTGGCCGCCGGTGCGGGGCGCAGCGCGGGAGCCGCCGCCATGACCTCTGCCTTGGAGAATTACATTAACCGTATCCTTCCGGCCGGCGGAGGCGTCCCGGGACAGCCCCGGGGGCGGCAGGAACGGAGGCCGGGTGCGGGGGGCCCAGCGGGTTGGTGCTGCTGAGGGCCGGGCAGCGCTGCCCGCCGAGGGGCCGCTGGCCGCAGCGTGGCGCGGGGCTGGGTGCCAGAGCTGCTGCCGGGCCTCGGGTGTGTCCGGGCCCGGCGGGGGCGAGCTGGGAGGAGATCCCCAGCCCTAGGCGGGTCGGTGAAGGGCCTGTGGAAAGCAGAGGCCGGCGCCTCCTGCACCCTGCGGGCCCTTGGGTTGCGTTGGGCCTTCCTGGTTGGCGTTCTGGGTTTCTCCTCGCGTGAGGCTGCCTTGGCAGGTGGAATGGAGGTTAGAGAAAACCCAGAGCACAGGGTCCTGTATAGCCTCCACTGCAGAAACGCTGATCTGTGATGAGGAACCAGACTCACCCTGCCCCCTTAAAGGGCTCTTGACCTGTGTTTGGTTATCAGCTTTACTCCTTTGCTCAGGAGGTGGGAGTTGATGTCCTTGGAACCTTTTCTTGCTACTTTTTGTACTCCTAAAAACCTATAGGCACTTTCAGTTTTATTCACAAACAGCAGCGTATTAGCCCAAAATATCAGGATGATGGATGTGTGATCGTTAAATCGATATAGTCGGACCTTCAGAGGGGGTGGATGTACAATGCCAGACTTGAGATTCCCCACTGTGAAGCTGGTTTTAAGGACTTAGCTTGAAGTGCTTATAAAATCTATAAAACCGTTGTTTCAGTCTTGGGGTAGCGCAGTTAGTAATGAGAGCTGAGTCAAATCTTTAGTTTGCTTTTAATGGTGTTTGTGCATGATTTTTCATGGTTGGGTAAAGTTAAACTTTAAAACAGATTGTCATTAAAAATAGTGTGTTGTCAAATGTTGCTATCAACCGTGCTTTAAAAAAAAAAAATGGGAATTATGATAGGCTCTTACTGGCTTTTAAAACTTGTATTACATACAAAGGTTTCAGGAAATGCTAATGGTTCTGTTTCAGATCTCTCTAAACATTTCCTTAATGAGCTGTCAGGTACTGTTGCAGTCATTACTTCTGATGGAAGAATGATTGTGGTGAGACTTGTATTTTTTCACATCTTCTTTTGCCCCCCTAAAAACTCTCCTTAGCGGCAATAAGAAACCAGCTGGGATATTATCACTTACATGTTCATATGTTTACAATTTCTTTTAATGCTTTGTGGCTGTTATTTTATGTTGTGTGATTTGAAGGGTTACTGGTTGTTGCCTGTCAGCTTTGTCCTATGATAAATTTGTGTGTGTAAGTGCTTTGACTCTTTGTCAAATGGCCTTTTCTGTAGGAGTGCACAAGAAAACGCATTTCTCTTTCTGTTCAGCAAGTTGGTTTCCGTCTAAAATGCCCTCTTCAGTAAGCTCTTCAGCTTGCATGCTAAAACTATTCCTTCCACATGATTGTAGAAGGACATCAGCTGATAATTGTGGAATAATTTTTATTGGGTTCTGTTTAAGCCAGAAAAGCTGAGGGCTGGCAAATTATTCTGTATTAGACTGGGTAATGTTTTGGGTTTATTGCTTCTGTTTGTGGGGTTTTTTTTCTTGTATTTGGTTTTTTTTCTTTTTTTTCCCCTCAATCTTTTATTCTCTTGTGCTTTGAGTTTAATAGTGTGATCCTTGCATAAGGATGATGTCTCCCTGTGTGTCTGTACTTAGCTTTATGCAGCCTCTGGAAAGAGAAAACGGTACTTTCAGCAGAAAAATACTAGCTTCACCAAACCTTTGGTCTGGTTGGAGCCAGTCTGGTAAACTTTGTGTTCTGATGCAAGATACTTTCTACCAAAAGGATTTGAAGAGAATTAGTATACACGGCTCGTCATTACGTGGTTAGGTGGTACAAATGGGTACTATTACTGTTTGAATGAGGGTGTCTTTCATGAGTTTACATTTCTTAACGAGTTACTGATGGTAAATGACACAAATCAATTACATTATCATTTTTCCAAATGCATGTTGAGGTGTCACAGAATTCTTCCTTTTGTGAGGATTGGGGCTAGTTTTGAGTAATTTTCTGGAACCAAGTTAATTACTTCAAAGAGACACCGCTTAAAATCACACTTAAGAATGGTTTTAGTACTGTTGACCAAAATAATCAGATTTTTATGTTCTTTGATTTAATTAATTGATTTCTGGAAACTTCCATACAAGGAAGGATAAAGTAGGGTAGAAATAGTAAAATTAGTTGTCTAGAGGGCTGTCATTGATACAGGGGAAACTTCTTTCAGTGCTAAAGATTACTGTAGCTGTTAGCATGAACGCTTGGTAGTAAATACAGATCCTTTTCTCATCAATTCATTGCTTTTCAAGTTTCATTCTCCAGCTGTTTGCGTTTAAGCCCAACAAGTAAACATCAATAGAGCATCTGTTCCCTAGTAGCTTAGTATTGCCACCTTGTTTAATATAGCCTTGAGAGCAAAAGTGATCAATTTTAAAGGTAATTGGAGTGCTTTTGTGTGTTGTTTTTTCAGGGAACCCTCAAAGGTTTTGATCAGACCATTAACTTGATTTTGGATGAAAGCCATGAACGAGTGTTCAGCTCTTCACAAGGAGTTGAGCAAGTAGTGCTAGGATTGTACATCGTAAGGGGTGATAATGTGTAAGTATGGCGTGTTCTTGTTTAAGCCAATTCATAAAAATACAGCCTGTGTGTACCTATATCTCCCATGTGTCTGTATACAACGTGGCGGCCCCAGACATCCTGTGTGTTTCTGTCTGCGGGTAGCACCAATTGTACTGACAAAGCTGAGGCATATTAAACAGCGAATATCTGTGCTTCCCTTACAGAAGGGATTGCACGGTAATGTTAAGATATTGTTGGTCTGGATGTACTGAGCTGTGAATTAACTGCTGGAAGCAGTCTGGGAAGGGTCAGTATAAAGCTCAGCATTGTCCCTTCCTGAGTCCAGGCAATGTGTAGATGTTCTTTATTCCAGCCTGTGCGTGGCAGGATCTGTTGACGGAGGAAAACACACTGTAAAACTTGATTGTGGAACTCTGTGCTGCAGGGTGTAGCAAAGACCAAACACACAAATTGTTCAGAAGGCTATTGGATGGATTAATATAACATAGTTTCTGGTGGCTGTCATTTTGTGGATAGAGCCACTAGTTCGTAAGTCTCTGAAGTGGTGAATAGAAGGACATACCAGAAAGATTAGACTCTGTTATGTTCATTCTGGGTTAGCTCTCACCCTGAGCTGGCATGACTTCTGTTACCTTCACCACCTTTTCTCTTTAAGGCGTTTTCACTGACTCCACTAGTGTTTCAGTCGATACAAGTCTTGCCGTAGCATAAGTGAAATATATACTGACAAGTATGTACTCTCCCTAGGATAACGCTTCACTGAGCTGTACGGAAGGCAACGGTCTTGCTTATCTGATGCTGTGTGTACTTACAAATTGCAGTAGTTAAACTTTACTCTCAAAAAGCTATTCTCTCTCTAAAAGGCTTCCAGTTCTTGTTTCAGAGGCTAACCTACTCCCTAAAACAGACCAGTAGTATTTGGTTCTTATAACCTATACCTTACCAAAAAAACCCAAAACAAACAAACAAGAAAAAGAAAAACAAATAGAAACGCTTGAAAAAATACCTTTTTTTAGACTTCACTAGTAGCCATCAGAATCTGACGTTCCAAGGATAGAGCTCTTCAATAGAAAAAAAAGGGGGGGGGGGGAGGTGGTGGTGGTGGTGTCAGTAGCAAGTTAATTTTATGGCTTTCCAGATTGGCAGCAGGGGATTTCAGCAAATGGTAACCTGTTTTTTATTGCAGTGCTGTCATTGGTGAAATTGATGAAGAGACAGATTCAGCTCTTGACTTGGGGAACATTCGAGCAGAACCTTTAAACTCGGTTGTGCATTGAAAAGATGAACATGCACAGGGACTTTGTAAATCTTTGGTTGTACAGACCTATTTAACAAATTGTGCTTAATTTGTTTAGTCACCAGTTTTTTATTCTGAATATGTTGTAGTTTTGCATGTAAAATAAAGTTTCTATGTTTTACTAAAGATGCTTTCATTGAGTTTCTTTTGGGGTTTCATGCTGCACAGTTTCACTGGGGAATGCAGGCAATGTCAGTGATAGTCCTGACAGTATTTGTACACCTCCTTCTTAAAATAAGATCTCCTTCCTCAAGGTAAACCAAGGCTCTTTGTGTTAGCTCAAGATTTTGGAGGTACGTGGTTTAACAGTCAATTTAACTATCTCCAAATGTAGTTCTGGCTGTAAGGAGAAAACTTTCGGGTTTGGGTTGGGTTGTCTTCGGGGGGGGGGAGGCGGGGCGGTGTGGCAAAGGGTTGGTGGTAGAGAAAGCAAGAATGTTAAAAGCTTTTACAGTCAAATTAATGACTCACGCATGTAACAGTTGTTTGGTTTTTATCAAACGTTCTGTAGTCCCCAAGACTATACTCGAGGTGCAGGAGTTCTTGGTGCCTCAGTGCTTGCAGACAACTGCAATTGGAGAAGGATAGGCTTCTGAGCAGGAACACAGAACCTAAACCAAACATACATTTTTATTGGAAGCCCATTGCATTTCAGGCCAACTCGTCCTCTGTCCTCTCCTCTCAGCAGCTGTCGTGTTGCTCAAATCTGAGTGGGATCTGTAGCAAGAGAATTGTGTCTGCGCATGTGTAACCATTGTCTTGCTAGAGCGTAGTTCAGAAGACACAGGATTACTTTGGAGAAATTATTTCTTAGGAATTAAGTTTGCTGTAATACTGCTTGCGATATTATTACAGTATTATCACGTGTAACCGTAATGGACCTCGTACATCAGCAACAGCCAAGGTAAGTGGGGCGAGCTCGGTGCAGTGTGCTGTGGTTTAGGCCACATCCTGTTCGCTACCCAGCAGAAACAGCGCTGTGGTGGCAGTGAGAGGAAGTTGGTACTCTTGGACAAAGTTCTTTTCCTTGTTGTTTCCCTCCGGTGTGCCAACACGTCCAGTGTTTTTCTCCCCCATATATCAATGTGCTGTTTAATGTGCATATTTTTTTATATTGATTTTAATATTAAATGAGATTTGGTACTTTTCACTGCAGGTTCACTGATTTGAAACCAAATACGCTGAACCGAGTCTGTTTTTCTCCGTGAAATCTGGCTTTCAATTCTTGTAGCTTCCAGCTTGCCTTCTGAGGTTGCTCTTGGTGGAACGTGTGAAGCCCAGCAAACCTTTTTCTCCTTTATCCGTCTCGTGACCTAGTAATGCAGTTTTCTGTCCGCATTGCTGCAGGGAATTGCTGCACAGACATTGAATAAGGCAGATCAGGGGGGTTCTGTGATCACGGAAAGTCATTAAAGTTGGGCTATAATTCATTATGTCAAAAGAATTGACCAGTTTCATTCAACAGCAAAATTGTGTGTAATGAAAAGCCCTTTTGCTACTGAAACACTGAAATCGGCACAAGAGAAGAGAAAGTGAATTGTAATGATAAAGGACACAAATAAAGCAATTATGTAAATTAGCCACTTTAGGGCTCAGCAGGAAAAAACCAAGAGGCAAAGAGCAGAATCAGGATGAGCTGGTTTTAAATGCACTACTTAGCCTTGGATGGATTAGGAGAGTTAGAGCTGAAATACATAAGTTGAATATTTTAGAAGCACTGGAATGACTCGGGAAATGCGTTGCTTTACGGCTGAGGAGTTTGTCTGAAGCTGTTAAAGGATGTTAATGCATATGGAGACCACCTGCCTCAGCCACAGCATTTGCAGTGCAACTCCTTGGCCCCGTGTTTGCCTGAGGACTTAAAATGTGATGAGCTGCTGATGTTGGTTGCACCTATTTTCCCTGTCCTTAAAGTGATGATCTCAGATGCAAAGCTGTGGAACTGAGGTGGTGAAGCTGATGAGTAAAATCCAGGGCGTGACCAGATGAGAAGTTCAGGAATTGCTGAAGCAGGAAAAACACGATCTAGAAAAGATTAGTTTCACACAATTAGGCTTTTACAACACAGATTGCAAACCCTGTCTTCCCTTCAGGTTGGTGATTTGGCTCTTGCATGTGCTCTTTCTGGGCCTGTAAAGTTGTGCATTCCGGGTGGGGGGTTACAAATTAAAGAACATGTCTCTGCTCATAGGCTGACCTCAGTTTAGGGCATTTTCCCAGGGATTGAGAAAGGTAAGTTTAAGCTCCCTTTCAGGAAAGGTTCCTAACAAAAACTGGCTGCGCAGAGCTGAAACAGGTTGATAGAATCACAGGATGGTTTGGGTTGGAAGGGACCTTACAGACCATCTAGTTCCAACCCCCCTGCCATGGGCAGGGACACCCTCCACTAGACCAGGTTGGTCAAAGCCCCATCCAGCCTGGCCTTGAGCCCTGCCAGGGCTGGGGATGTGCAGAGCACTGCCAAATTGATCCTTCTGCAATGGGATTGGCAAAGGATGGCCAGCTCGCAGGTCTGATTGGGACTGCGGGCAGTAACTCAGCCCTGCCAAGACAGAGCCTGCTCAGACGTGAAGTTCTGTCTTAAAACCTTCAAACCAGCAGCTGTAGAGGAGCTTGCTTACCTTCGTGCTCGGACAGCAGCAACATACAGGGTCCAAGTTGTGGGTTTTGGCATACGCTCTAATGTCACTTTAATTTCTGCACCAAATTTGCCTTTAATTTGATGCTACTGGTTTTGGGCTGGATTTGACCAAAGCCTCTTCTGGCTGTGCTGGTGAAGGGACCAGAGCCCGAGCACCCGGTCAGGAAGGGTTTCTTGAAATGGAATCTAGGGCCCAATATGCTTTTTAAAATTAAGAGGTGAAATTGTAGCCCTGTGGACTTACAGGACCACTAGTCTGTAGCAGATAACTAGGTGCCTGCAAGTACGTGGTAGAGAGAACGCGCTCACAAGAACAGTATTTGGTGCAGGAAGTTGAATTATAACCAGCCTGAAGCAGTATTTTCGTTGAATCAAGCCTGCAGTGCACTCAGCTAAAAAGTAGGTCACCAGTGAAGTTGTTAATTTTTTGCATTAGCAATTTACTTCATAAAATGAATCAACGCAGGAAAAAAGTGTCTGAGACCAGAAAGTGGACACCGTGGTGGCCTTGTATTAGTTACTCTAAACTAGAAAAGTACAGACTCCCCCGAGGAGTTGTCTAGGGTGGAAGCTCAGCAAGCACCAAGGCTGTGTGTTGAAAGTGGTAAAGAGGTAAAACAAAGGGAATGAAGAAGCAGAGCTGAATTTTTGAGAGGAAAAGCTATCTCTGCAGATGCCGAGGAGCTACGAAAGAGGACTGGAATGAAAAAAGAGCAACACAACCCATGGAGTTGAGCAGGGGGGTGCCAGTTGGCTGGGGCCAAGGTTCTCCTTGCTGTTTCCCACTAAGCGCACAGATGGAGCAAAGCAAAGGTCTCCTAGGAGACGGGGAGTAGTACTGTCTGCAAAAAAAGCCTTTGCTCTACTCTTGCTGGAGAGAAAAGTACCTTCAACAAAAAAAGAATAGCCCCCTTTTCAGACTTGAAGGCACTTGCAGTGAGTTCTGGCTGCCCTGTGACTGTCAGCTGGTTCTTCAGGGTACGTGGAGAGCCCTGCCGAGGTAGGAAAAAGGGGTCATAGTCCATAGTGTTCTGTTCCTACAAGGAGCCTGGATTAAAGATCCAATAAATAACAGGTGCTGTTCAGTAAACTCCACTGTGTCCTCGCAGAATAATAAGCCAATTTTACAAACATGAGCAGGGCAGAGAAAGGTGATGCTAAGGACAAAAGGAAGTAACGCTGAATTGGAGGTAATCATCATATTCCATTAAGTTTCCTGCATTGCCCTAGGTTGGTCACTTCCTCCTTTTGTTTGTTTAATAGAGATCTTGGAGTGAAAGGACAAGTCTTGACTAGCACTGGGAAAGGATGTCTCCAGTGAAATGACTGAGCTGGCTTAAAAAGAGGTTAATTACATTCACTTGATGTGCGTGAAGCAACACGGAAACCATCTCCTGTGGTCCAAGGGCAACTTCCTAATTGCGATCCATGTGAAATCCCTCCGTGTCCACTTCGTATGTTTGCCACCTAAGCTCTTCACATAGAGGAGGAACTCCCCTGCCCAGCGACAGCGCTCTGGGAGGAGGTGAGTGGGTTGAGGAGTACTGGTGGGAGAGAGACGACTGGAATCACACCCTACCTTCCCTGGGACAGGCCTGGCAAGCAGACAGGACATGTGATACGGAGGATTCCCTATCATCTCTCCATCTGAACGTGGCGACTTAAGGGATATGGGACGATGGTGACAAGTTCGTGCCCGGCGCATCTCCTCTCCACCTTCCCGAGTGTCCCTGCATTATAGGTATGAGGCTCTGCAAGTGGAACCCAGCAATAATGAGGACGATGGTTCCTCCAGCTCAGAGGTGTCGCCAAGGTTAAATTGGCCTATGCCCCGTGTAAAAAACCAGCTTCAGTACTTGGCTCCCAGCCTGGTGTTGCCAAGGTTAAATTGGCCTATGCCCCGTGTAAAAAAGCAGCTTCAGTACTTGGCTCCCAGCCTGGTGTCGCCGTTGGCATTTTGGGTTATTTGCTCATGGGTTGGTTTACACACCACCAGGTCTGCTGGCAGCGGACGGGGTACATCTGTCTCAAAGGGGGAAAAGGCTCTTTGCACAGGAGTTGGCAGGGCTCGCTGAAAGAGCTTTAAACTAGACTTGAAATGGGTAAAACCAGGCTTGCTAGAGAGAGGCTTGGGGGCAGCATGCCAGTGTTGGAGGGACGGTGGGCTAGCGGGGTCTTCTGGTCTGCTGTCTCAGTGGAGGCAGGGGGATGCAGACCATGCGGCAGAAAAGATGCAAGGGTTATTGTGTTTAAAAAACCATGGAATCGCCTGAGAATGGTCACGAAGGAATTGAGGCTTCTCCCCCCAGAAAGGTGGCAGGATCAGTAGCCCAAGTGAAGTGCATCTACACCAGTGCAGCATGGGCAACAAAGAGGAGGAGCTGGAAGCCATTGCACAGCAGGAAAGCTGTGCTAAGTTGTCATCACAGAAACGTGGTGGGATGACACAACTGGAGTGCTGCAATGGATGGTGTCCTGGTTTCAGCTGAGACAGAGCTAATTTTCTGTCTAATAGCTGCTGTAGTGCTGCGTTTTGGATGTAGTGTGGGAATAATATTGATAACACACGGATGGGTTTAGCTGTTGCTAAGCAGTTTAAGTGCTTAGGCTAAGTCAGGGACTTCTCAGCTTCCCGTGCTCTGCCAGTGGGGAGATGCACAGGAAGCTGGGAGGGAGCAGAGCTGGGACAGCTGACCCAAACTGGCCAAAGGGATATTCTGTATCGTATGGTGACATGCTCAGCGTATAAAACTGGGGTTGGCCAGGGGTCGGGAATCACTGCTTGGGGACAGGCTGTCAATCACGGGTGGTGAGCAATTACTGCATTGTGCATCACTTGTTTTTGTGTATTCCTTTGTCAGTATTATTTCCTCTTCCTTGGCTGTCCTATTAAACTGGTTTTTTCTCAACCCATGACTGTTTTTCCAGTTCTCTTCCCCCATCCCACCTGGGGGTTGAGGGATGAGTGAGTGGCTGTGTGGTGCTTAGCTGCTGTCTGGGGCTAAGCCACAACAGAGATGGCTATAAACTCTTCAGAAGGGCCGGGCGAGGAAGGAGAGGTGCTGGAGTAGCCCTCTCTGTTACAGGGTGTTTTGATTGTCTCGAGCTTCATGATGACAGGAGCATTGCTAAGAGTGTTTATGGGTAAGAAAGAATCAGGGGAAAGGTCAACAAGGCAGATGTGGTGGTGGGAGTCTGTTACAAGGGAGGAGACCTTATTGCGCTCTTCAACTACCTCAAAGGAGGTTGCAGAGAGATGGGGGCTGGTCTCTTCTGCCAAGTGTAACATGTGACAGGACAAGAGGAAACGGCCTCAGGTTCTGCCAGGCAAGGGTTAGATTAGATATTAGGAAAAAATTATTCACCAAGAGAGTTGTCAAGCATTGGAACGGGCTGCCCAGGAGGTGGTTGAGTCACCACAGATGTGGTGCTTATGGACATGGTTTAGTGGTGGGTTTGGCAGTGCTGGGATAATGGCTGGACTTCATCTTAAAGGTCTTTTCCAACCTAAATGATTGTATGAGTCTATGATTCTGTGGCCTATAGACAGGTTGCTGGGTTGAAAGAACACATTCTGTTTACAGGACTTATTCCAACAGTGGAGAATTTCTGTACAACTCAACCTTCGCTATCAATAATGGCCTGTTATCCTTAGTCCCTGGAGTTAGTGTTTATCCTCCAACCCATTTTAGAAGTAAAGCGACCGAGCGACACATGTAACACATGTGCTAGAGCTGAAGATAAAACATAAGTGGGTTTTGTGACACATTTCTCTCATAGCTGCCACCATACTACTTTCATAGCCAATGCACGAGTAAGTGCTTTGTACCTGTGGTGTTATAATTCCACCCCTTAGCCTCTGCTGCACGAAGCTGCATTCAGCACTGAGAACTGGATTCTGCAGATTCATACAGAAATGATCCTAAATACCAGGGGTTTCTCAGTCCATTGGTGAGAAGGTTTCATTTATTTCACAGTTAATGTGACAAATGCCATGCCGTGAGCTGTTCTTCACAAACTAAACGCGATGACCAGGAAGGCATTTCTCAGGAAGGTAGAAGCCTCGGGCGAAGAGACTTGGAAACTATGAATGTGAGTCATGCTGTGAAACACCAAGGTGGTTTGTGCTTGCTAGTTATATTTGGTCTGTGGTACACACTGGCACGTGTCTATGCACCTCCACTGATTTTTACTAATTGTGCTCTTGTTTCTGCTATCCAGTTGGAGAGACTTGATTTTATTGATTAGAATCACGAAAAGCCGCCTCTGGATTTTTTTATTTGTAATTTGGTTTTGTTCCTCAGTCACAGTGAAGATCCAGAAAAGCTGTGTCTTATCAGTCAGTCTTAGATTCCCTCTTGGTTAAATAATAAGGTGTACTTCACGTGGCAGGTATTCACTAACAGAAATTCCACAAGCCAGATGTGCCAGAAGGTGCTGTTGTGCACGGACCAAACCTCGAGGCTGGGGAGGAAAAGCTTGTACCAGGCTTAGGCTGAAAACATGACAGAAAATAGAGACGAGCCAGGCATTTGTCCTGGAAATCCTCTCCCCTATAGCTTCTTCCAGTGTGCCATGCTCTGGGCCGGGGTCCTTTGCAGGGCCCTTTGCTTTACAGTAACTTTTACAGTAATGGCAGAAACGCTGACATTTCTTACAGTAGCAGCATTTTCCCGGAGAATATAAAAGCTCCACTGACGAAGGTGGAAATCAAAGCTGAAAGCAAAATAGCATTCAGACTTCTGCCAAGAACTACTTGCTAGCACTAGAAGCCTGACCTTATCTAGGCAGTAATAGCTTCCTTCCTGGAGCCTTGCAGCACGTTCCAGGAACTCTGGAACTTGCGTTGAACAATGTGCTGCTGCCGTTCAGCCTTACATCAGCATCGGTGCCGCCGCATGCCAAGAAACTTCACTCCGTGTTGAACTTCTTGCCTGCTACTTGCACTTTTAGATAAAAGGTGTTTGTTACTCGAGGGAGTACAAGGGCGTGAGTGTGTACCTGCTAAAACATGTTTCATGGTTGTCCCACCATCTATCTGTTTTATACTCTAGATTTATCTTACCTTTGATGCGGTGTCAGTTTTTCCAGCGGTGATTACAGTGCTCTGCACAGAAACTGGAGTGGAAATTATATGGGTGCAGAAATCCAAGAAGCTGGATTTGAAGTAGTGAAATCCTTAAAAAATAGAAGCAGCTAGAAATACAGAATGGTTTGGGTTGGAAGGGACCTTAAAGCCCATCTAGTTCCAACCCCCCTGCCATGGGCAGGGACACCCTCCACTAGACCAGGTTGCTCAAAGCCTCATCCAGCCTGGCCTTGAAGACACCCCAGGGATGGGGCACCCACAGCTTCTCTGGGCAACCTGTGCCAGTGCCTCACCACCCTCTCTGGGAAGAACTTTTTCCTGATATCCAATCTAAATCTCCCTGCTTTCAGTTTAAACCCATTACCCCTTGTCCTGTCACTACAGGCCCTTGTAAAAAAGTCCCCCCCATAACTCCCTTGTAGCCCCTTCAGGTACTGGAGGCTGCAGTAAGGTCTCCCCGGAGCCTTCTCTTCTGCAGGCTGAACAAGCCCAACTCCCTCAGCCTGTCCCCATAGGAGTAGGATAGAAACCTGTTGAACGTGGACAGAGTGAGGTTTTACAGCAGTGCTCATCACAGTGGAGTTCTCTTTAGCACAGATACAGTCACTGTGCATGTCATATTATGAGAAATACTGAGAAACTGTAAGAAACCATTCTCTGCTCAGAAATATTTTATGGTGCTTCCTATCCTAAAATGTTATTTTTTAGTTATGATTCTTCCTTTGGATATTTGTGCTTACATATTTGGGAATTCTCACTTGTATAATTTCAGACTCAACCCTGCTTATGATGTGGATGGGAACCTGCATGCAGACGAACGCTGTCGTCTCTCAGCAAACTGTCCAACCGGAGTTGCTGGTAGCGTACGGCGAGGATGTGCACTGATGGAACATGCCGGTGATGTAGCGTCCTCAGATACGGGGGGATAGATTGTCAAAACTGTATTCGGTGCAACGTGCGTGCCAAAGAGCAGGAAAAAAACACACAGCAATAACCCCCCTGGCTATTTTCAACCATTTCAAACTCCGTTTACAGCACTTCCAACAAATAAAGACCGTTCTTGCCAAGTGCCACCTAAACACCTCTTCATCTATACCATTTCACGCATAGAGACCGGATTTACGGGAGCGCCGTTTTGCCGCAAGTAGCCGTGCTGAACAGGAGCCAAGGCAGGAAGTGATTATGGCTAAGGGCTGATGCCGACTGAAAAACGTGTGATGCTACAGAGGAAATATGACACAATAGAACCTCAGTTCGTTTGGAGATAGATTTCAAAAACAGGGCACGGTAAGATGTAAACAGGGCTGGGGCCCACCTTTCTCCTAACAATCAGCTCATTAGCAGTAGGAGCGTGCACAGTGATTTCCATGATTTAATTGCAAGTGCAAAATGCGTGAAAGCGTGTGCTCATCAATGCCGAACGGAAACGGCTTTCTTGCCGTGTTTCTCCTTCTGCTTGCCCTAACTCATCCTGGATACAAGGTTCAGGCGTAAGCGCAGCTTAAATCTAGGAAGTGCGAATGCTCGAGGTCTTTGAAAAAGCAGGCTTAAGGTTCTTTGGAGTGACTATAGCGGGGTAGGATTGCTCTCTGGAATCGCACTTGTGATTTTCAGGGCCGCTTCCCTGAGAAGCTGTCAGCTCACACTCAGTTACACTGTCAGATCCGAGCGGAAGCAGTCTCTGATGAGGAATGGAACAGAATTTCGGTATTTGGAAGAGTTAGCTATTGTTACAATTGAAGCGATGATTGTTATGTGGGTGAAGAGGGGACAGCTTCCTGTTTTAGCTAAAGACCAGTTTAACATCCTGCAGGGTTTATAACATCCATCAACTCATTTTGAGTTTCATGCTTTTAACTTCTGATTTGGCCATTTTTCAGCAGTCCAGCCAGTGCCGAAAGCAGTAAGAAGGACAAACGTCACTGTGGGAGTCAAACCGTTTTATCTGGGGGTAAGCCACATATGATGCGCTACAACCACACCGCATATGTCAGTAGTTCTGGGGTTGGTTTCGTTTATACTTTTTCCGAGTATCAACAGCAAAGCGCAGACACCGGCAGAACCGCCCTTAGCCGAAAGGGACATGCCAGGGTGCCCTGCTGCTAACGCCACACTACAGCACACAAAGGCACCCGGAGCACTGAGAGCCTCTGTCATCCTGGGTAGCCCTGTCATCCTGGGCCTTTAAGCAGCTGAACATTATTTATGAGAGCACGAACGTTTCCTTGCACTCTGCCACGGGCCACCTGAGCCTTTGTAACTTAATGAAGTGAGAAAATCCTAAAATGACAAAGGTTCTACTGCAGCACCAACAAAGGCTGAATCAGTGAAGATAACCTGGAGATAAAGGGTAAGTAAGTTGCAAAAGCCGGTGATCCATCGTATTGCCCTGCCCTTCTGCTACACATTTGTCTCTGCTCCTGTCTGCATGCCCCCAACACCTACACATCTTGTCGTCCATGGCCAAAACGAAAGCTGATTTTGTTCTCCCAGTGACTTGTGCCCCCCATGACAGGTGGCAAAAATGCAGGTGCAGGATTTTGTTTCAGGAATAAAGTTGGAAAATAATGCAGCCAGTCATTTATAGAGAGGAGTTTAAATTCAGCCCATGTTCAAAGTCACATCTTCCTTGTTTCAGAATAGATGGGTAAAAAAAAAAAAGACCCCAAATATGTCTCTTTTCTTGATGGACAAAGGCTCAGCTCCATCATGGATGCCAAGAACCAAATCAGGTTTTAAAGCACAGCTTCTCTGAAACACCGATGCATTCCCAGGCTACAGTCCTGTAATTCTTGAAATTTAGAGGACACTATAAAACAGTTCAAGCTTATTAACAATAAATACAAAGACACGATGATAAGTGTCTGAATAATGGTGTGGACAGGGAGCTGGAATGGGCCTGTGTGATTCAGGATTCCTTGGTAAATAATTCCTGCTGTGGCTACCTAACTTATGTGAGAGGACTGTTTGTTAGCTTTGTACTGGGTTATCTTTGCCTTGATGCTCCAGAAACATGTAAGCATGATTCTGTTTCATGAAAAGCCATTAAAGAGGAGCATCTGCATTGGACAACAACTGTCTATGCATTCTTCCACCATGGAATCCACGTGTATGCACAGGATTTTGAGAATACAACTCTGCTCCAGCTACCACCCAGGCCCATCACGGGAGCTATCAGCCCATCAAAGGCCCATCTATGCCAGCCCCAGGGAGCAGAAAAGCCCAAGGATGGGCAGGAACCCAAATTCCTCAGGGACTCTGAGGAAGGTACTGGCTGTCTGGGCCTCAGCCTCATGGTCTGGGTGTGGAACCATCAAGGTAATTCAACAGTTCGGCTACTGGGCAGCCTGAGCATCTGTGCTCGGCTGCTGGAGGGATCCACACTGTACACAGGTGTGTCTAGAGATCTATGTCTGCAGACATACTTATATGCACATACCTATCTTTGTATCTATAGACATGAAAAACAGCTTGCTATAAAAAATTCCCTTGCATTATCTGCTACTGAAACAACGTCCCTAGTTTTAGTACCATTGGAGGCACCGCAGATGCCATATAGACACGTATGGGTGCATTCGGGGCTTTACAGAAGCACATGATACGTGGTCTTCTCCTTTTTTTGTAGCTGTGATGCTCCAGAGCAGCTGGAGTGGTACAAACTACAGAACCAGGACTCACTCCTCTTAGGAAGCCTCATGCTGCAACTCCAGAATTAAGCCGTAACAGTCCAGTGCTGAGGCTTTCTCCGGTGATGGCAGACTCAGAACGGGAAGGGGTTTTTGCCCTGGGTGTCTGGAATGGCCTCAGACTCCAATCTCTCCAACTATCTAATCTGACCTTTCAGGAATGAGTCAAGACTGTCCGTCCTTCTTTTTCCTAATACCACGTAAGACATCAGGCGTGTGAAAAACATTGCTTCATTTGAAAGGATGGGAACAACAGGAACTGTAACGTGAGTAAAATTACCTAATGTGCTGAAAAGCAGGCAATGTCTGGCGCTGGAAGGGTTGGAAAGGAGACTGCAGGAAGGAAAAGCCTGCCGGTGCACAGGTAGACTGGCGTACCACAAACACAGTGGGATGTTATTTCCTAAAGCACGGAACAGGAAGGTGCGCCTCACCTCAAAGAGAGCTGCCTGATGCTGCTCTGGAGCTGGGGGTGCGAGGGGTATGGGGGAAAGCACAGCGTATGTTAGAGAAGGAGCTCCCTGAATGGGCACCGTTGAAGCGATGTGGGTGGGTAGCAGGAGGCATCTCTTCACGTGCCGCGTTTGCTTGTTCAGTCTCATATATTTCAGCCTCGCTTAGCAAAGGCATTTTGTCTGATGCAGAGCCAAAGCTCCCTTGCTCTGGAGTCCAAAGAAAAATGGCAGTGGGGTGCGGAACAAGCTGAAATTCCCTAGTCCATGTGCAATTTGCCTGTATTACTTGCACCGTACAAACAAACCCAGAAAATCTCGCCATCACCTTGTCTTGAACATCTTCCAGGAGATGTGCTCCATCACCTTCCCATGCAGTGAAATGAGGCTGGCCGGCCTGTAGTTACCCAGCTCCTCTGTCTTGCCTTGAAGATGGGATGGACGTTCACTGTCTTCCAGGTCTCAGGAGCCTCCCCCGAGTGCCATGGCCTCTCCGAGATTGTCAGGGGTGTCCCCAGGGTGACACCGGAGATGGCCTTTGAAATGAAGGAATTGACTGGACTTCTCTTTACCCCCTCACCCTCCAGCCCATCGGAAATGCGGCCAACTCCTGTTATGCCAGATGCCAACGCTGAATTTCCAGGCAGCTGCTCCACCAGCCAAGAACTTTCCCCTCTCACCGACAGCCGTCAGCACAGAGCAGGTTAGGAACCAACGTGAAAGCAGGTCATGGCCGAGTTTATCACGGTGACAACAAAAAGCGAAGGCCAAGACTTTCTGCACCTGCTTTCTCCTGGAGAGACGCTGGAATGTACCAGCAGCTGAACTTCTCTTGGAACGCTCTGCTGCAGGCGGGAGAAATTTCCTAACTCCTTTTCCCTTTGCGGGCTACAAATTGGTCATCTCCCCGCAGGAGCAAAACCAGTGGGGTCTGCCAGCATTTTGTGGTTGGCAGAAGCTCACGCACCGCCGTCTGCCCAAACCACAGGAAGGATTGCTCTACAGTACAGGAAGAGTCTGGGAACTGATGATCAGCCACAGCTCAGCTCTAGTCCATGGTCTTAACACAACGGTGCTTCAAGCCCCTCTGGAGGAAGAGGAGACAGACATGTGCTGGCCTTTTGCCTGGCCTCCAGGACAAGCTGAAGATGCAGCTGTGAGCAAAGGCGAGCTCTGCAGAGCTAGATGGGCAGGGAAGGGATTGGAAAGCAACGTCAAGAAGGGGAACACCACCGCCAAGACATGGACTAGACTTCAAAGTTTGTTCTGTTCCTACTTTCTATTCAGTATCTGGAATAGTACAGTGCAGTAGCTTCACAAAGTTGTGTTCATACAAAAAGAACAGTGTCACAGCAGCATTCCTTGCGCTTCTCAGTGTCTGTGAACTCAAGGTGGTGAATTAGTGGGAAACCCCCTAATGTTCTTCCAGTCTTAATTCATCTCAGTACAACCATACAACCCCAGAACTGGGACTTTCTTCTGTCTGCTGAACACTAGTGACTTCTGCAGACAGGAAAGACCAACTGGAGATCTTCCTAACAACAGGTAACTCCCAGAAAGAAGGGAAACTGCTTCTTCTAAGGGAAATGGCAGATGTCTCACAACACTGGCCAACACCTGGGCTACAGCCACCCCAGCAGCAGCCTGCAGCAACAAAACGGCCGGCTGTCCTCTGACACAAGTTTTGGAAAGTGCCGAGGAAACGGAAGGCCGATCTATTACCATTCCTTTTTCCCCAGAGGAAGTGCTCCACAGGTGGGGATGTAGAAGCCGCCAATGTCCACAGCCACAGCAATTTTTCAGACAGAAATGGGCAGGAATACCATGGGAGGCAGTGGGCAAACACTGAAACACAGGAGGTTCCCTCTGCACATCAGGAAACACAGGGTGAGTGGGCACTGGCACAGGTTGCCCACGGAGGCTGTGGAGTCTCCATCCCTGGAGATACTCAAAAGCCAACCTGGCCCTGGGCAAGCGGCTCTGGTGGCCCTGCTCGAGCAGGGGCCTGGAGCGGATGACCTCCAGAGGTGCCTTCCAACCTCACCTGTTCTGTGCTTCTTTGATACAAAACAAAACACACCGAAAAGACCACATAACAATTTTCTTGGCAGTACCATACACTGACAGCATAAACCTAAGGTGTATAAAGTGACAGCAATGTTCTCCAGCTTGAATGCTGTTAAAACTGTAGCAGCAAAAATATTCACTGCATGAGGACTGAAGCAGCAGGCTCAAATAACATCAGATAATGTCCTAAGCATTAACATAACACTGGAAACATTAAAAACACAGAGTGAAAGGATTAAATGGAACAAAGGGAACGCTTTTGTTACAACACAGAACACGAGTGTGTTGTGTTCAGTCAGGAAAGAGTTAACTCTCTTTACCGTAGCTGCTAGGGAGCTGTGTTCCTGGACACTGAGAGAAGCACTGATAAGTTCTTAGCTGGCACTGGGGAATGCCTGCACTGAATTCAAGGTCTTTCTCCCCCTTCTGATACTGCTGCTGCGTTCCCAGCTCTTGCTGTCTCGCTACACAGTTCAGGCAGCAGACCCAAACCGACCAAGAAAGTATTTCATTCCATAGTATGTCATGTTCCAGGGCTTGGACGAGGAGGGGGTCCAGTAGCCGTTACTCTCTCCCTTACTCCCTTGCTTGCTTACTCCTGGGCACTTGCTAACCCTCCCTGCGTTAACTGCTTTGCTAACCCCTGTGCTGGCTCGTTCATGGGTGAGTGGGTGGGTTGTTAAGTGTTTCTGGTCATGCTATTGCTGCTGGGTTCATTCGGGCTGCAGCTGTTCTCAGCCTGTGGTTCTCAGGCTCTCTGGGTCTGACTCTCAGTACCAGGGTGTGCACTGGTCAGTGGATGGTGAGAAATTGTATCATATTGTATCATATGTTTTATTTTCTACTATTTTAATTATTTATTATAAGTAGTATCTGTATATATTGATTTAGATTTAATTAGTAAATAGTCATGTCAATGTTACGAGCTTCCTTATTTCTTTCTCCCTCTGATTCTCCCCCTCTATTGGAGGAGGGGAGGCGGTATTTGTGAGAGCGGCTTCGTGGTAGTTTGCTAGCTGGAGTAAAGCACAACAACATCTAAAGCGTGGGACGGGAAACCACAGACTACTATGTACTACGTAAACAAAACTATTTCCAGAGTCTTAACCTAGCATTTTGTTCAAAGCAGGTAATTTTTGGTTAAAACATCCCGGTACTCCTGTACTGCCCTGCAAAGAGGATCCTGGTCAACATGGAGATTATTTGAAAATCCATCAGTAGATATTGTGGGAGAAACTCCAGCAGATCCAGTTTCAAGTTCAGCCATGGCTGGAGGGAAAAAAAAAGACAAGATTCCTGGTGTTACTTTTACAGCAGACTGGGCCAAATCCATCCCTGTAAAACCATCATTTGCTCCCCAAACCAAACACACCCCGACTCCGAGCAGAGGAGCAGTGCTGTTCAGAATGCACCCAGATGCACAGCAGTGGCCTTGTGCCCATCCAGACACACGGAAAGAGCTACGAAGCAACTGCTGAACGCTCTGTGATCACAAGCACGCAGGAACAGCAGGAAACGCTCTCGGGGCCTACCTGCTCTGAAGCAGCACCAGTCACTGCAAAGCGGTGACTCTGGAGAAATCATTACCGTGACACAGGTGGAATTCCTCTTCGGACCCCTGGCCTCGTAGGATAAAGCACCTCTAGGCTATACATTACAAGCATTCCACTCATCTTACGTTTGCCTAACCACGCTGAATGATCTTTCCCTCAAGAAAGGTGATCTTTTGCCACTGAGGATACCCTTGCTTCTTCAAAAGACTGAAACATATAAGCTACAGATAGAAGCAGTGAGTAAGAGACGCAGCAAACCCAAGCACTATCAGCGGGGAATGTGTAATGGCTCAGTGCTGAATGCAGTCGATGTACATGGAGGGAGATGTGATGGCTGAAGCCCATAAAAATCTTGTCTCATGGATGTTTGCTCTTTGTGCTTGGGGATTAACTGTAGGGAAAGGTGACTTCAGCTTAATCCGGGTGTCTCTGCCTGGGGGAACGGGGTTAGTTTTCTGTGGGGTTTTTTCCAGGTCCTGCATAACGTTCCATACAATACTTTGGGAAGGGGCAAGTTATCACAGTCTAAAGTGGAAAGCTAGCAGAAAAAGCCCTGTGCTTACACAGGAACTTGACTGCTCTCAAGCCATTATTCGAAAGAGTTAGCAACAGGCATCATCTGCCTCACAAACGCTCCTAACATAACGACACATTACCCTGTTCAAGTTCTTGGGTGATTTTTTCATCCAGTTCCCGCCGTACCTAGAATTATACAGAAAATATACAGTTAGTATTTTAACAGCTACAGTTTTGTAATATTAAACTTGTAAAACATTCTTAAAGCCCACACATAACGTGTTAAAAGCTAAAAATATCATCCCAAACATCTTGGTTTGGGGGTTGATTTTTTTAATGAAGAGAAACTCGTGGTCAGGCAGGCGGTGGCACTCTCACGGCTGGGCAACATTCACTGCAGCACAGAGCAATGTGGAGCTCACCAGCTGAGTTAGAACGGGGCACTGACAATATAGACACGGGAAGAGAGCAGAGTGGAGCTGGTTCTCTTTATTGTTATTGCAAATACCCTGACACACACATCTAAAGATAGAAAGACACAAGCTTTTCTCGCACGCTTTGTACTACGAGAAGCTACCAACGACTACAGCTTGTGCACAGCAAGTGCTGTGGGGTTCGTTCCGTAACCAAAATCAGCTTGGATCGCTCGAAAGGAGCGCTTAGCCCTTTCTCCCCCGAAGGTGATTTTCAAAATAGACAGCATACAGCTTCCAGGCCTATGATGGCCACGAAGATGCTGAAGGGCTTGGACCACCTGAGCTACGTGGAGAGGCTGAGGAAGCTGTGACTGTTGCTGTACTGGAGCAGAGAAAGCTCCAGGGGACCTTATCTATGTGTGTAAATCTCTGGTGGGGGGAGTAAGGAAGACGGAGCCAAGTAAAGGACAAGAGGAATGGGCACAAAGCGAAAGAGAGGAAATGGCATTTTAACAGAAGGCATTTTTAACTGTAAGCATGGTCAAGCCATGGAACAAGTTGCCCGGAAAAGGCTGTGGGGTGTCCATCCTTGGAGACGTGCAAAAACCTGGCTGGACCTAACCCTGAGCCACCTGCTACGGCTGACCCTGCTTTGAGCAGGGGGGGGTTGGACTAGATGATCCTCAGAGGCCCCTTCCACTCTCACCCATTCTGTGATGCTCCGATTTCAGTACCGCCTCCCTGAGGGAAGAAGTATTGTAGGAAACGAGCAGGCTGGCCTAGCAACGGGCCAACAAAGGGAAGAACTGAAACACTGTCCAATGGACTCCACAGGCCGCAGAAAGCAGCCGCCTCAGGAAGGGAAGCACTCTGCAAACCTCCACGAGAGGAGCAGTCCCAGGCAGGAACCCCAAGGGCCAAAGGAGCGGGGCCATAAACCAGCGGAGTGGAGGGAAGGGCCCTCTCTCCAGGACTACAGGGAGAACCGTCTGAACATCGGAACCGGCAAGGAGGGTAAACCAGCCTACGCCTACAGTTTAAAGAAGTCCCATTACAACAGGCGAAATCCATATGTACGCGGTCATCTTACAGACGGTTCACTACCACGGAAGCCCTAACAATACAAATACACAGCGCGTCAAAGTACTCTGCAGCAGTCATTCCTTCATTTGGACAAGGAACAAGTGCAAGAGACTTGCAGGAGTAGGAAAACGTGAATGCATCACGAAGTTTCAATCAAAACCTAACAGTACAAACAGACACAACATTTCCAGTATAAAACAGCACCCAACATTAAACAACACTGGCTACAAACCTTGCCATGCATGTGGCTGCAGAGAGGAGAGAGAGAACAGATTTTGTGATTAAGGAGCTGAGGGAGAAAGAAAAACGGCCTTCAATTCCAAGGTCTTCGGTGAGAAGTAAGCACATGGCCTACAAGTAAAAAAGCTAGCAATACAAACCCTGCTACAACCCAAGAGTGCAGACGGAAAACAAAATCAGAAAAGGAGCAGAAATTGAGAGGCAGAGCAGGATGCAGACATTGCCCTTCTCACGTTGTGTGGCAAAACTGGTATCACTAATCCACTAACTCACACTGGCTGCAGCGAGCAGAGTTCACTCTTCTGCGTCCAGACACCCAACATTCATTGTCACCAGCCTTTCACACGGCTGCTGGGATTTAGGCTTGACTTTTGTTAAACCTAACAACAGGACTCCAGTGCCCAAAACTCCTTGCCACAGACATTCCTTGCCTTGGGCTGTGAACGGAAGCAGCAGCTCCCAAAGGATGGTGCACAGACCACGAGCAGTACCTCGTCTCTGTGCTTCACCCGCTTGATTCAATTTAGTTCTGGGGGGGGGGACATGCCAATTCATGAGCAGTTTGGGAGTCAGCAGACCACATCATGAAGACAAAAAGACCCCATCAAAGACCTCTACTCCTGTAAAAAACAGGCAGTACACATGCACATCCTTCTCATGACACAAGTCCTACTACGAAACAAGTTTCAGCCCTCCTCCTTCCAGAACCGAATGAACGCTCGTGGCTGCAGTCACTGTCACCACACACACAGAATTTTTCAAGTACTTGCAATTGAGTCCTCACTACTGGAACTCTAATAAAAACAAAAACAACCAAAAATCCCACAGACATTTGCATCTGAGTGGCATTTTGCTGGTTACTTCTGCCCAGATGACCTTTTTTATAGTTTTCAAGCTACTTTTGCCCCTCTGTTTCAAGGGTCTTGATTTCTAGTAGCGTATATATTTGATAAGCCAAAAGGGGCTAGACTGGAGTGGAACACATTAATTGTTTTTTTTAAGAATAAAAAGCTCATTTTTCGCTGAGCTTGCAACATGACCATCTTCCACATGTAAGGCTAGATGCATAATCACTGACATTCGCCCCTCATGTTAAGTAGTGGTTTAGGAAAACTGTGGAATCTTTCAGGCGTTAAAACCGCACATTTCTCAGTTAGGTCTAAAAGAAGTAACTGTATCTGCTTGCCAGGAGCACTTCTGCCCTCTTGTTTGCAATCGGCACCATTTACCAATGTTTTTTCCAACAGCTGCATGGATCAAGAATTAATACCAGCATTTTGCATAACAGCAGTGTGAAGTGTTTTCACCTCCTTCCCCCTGGAGCTATTTAAAAGTGGTTGCACAAACCAAATTTACATAACACCCTCCTCTTCAGAATGGCATGTACTTTACTCCAAATAGCCTTTCTCACCTGAGGATGTAACTGTGAGAAACACCAAACCGGCACAGAGAACTTTCACTAAAGAAAGCAGTGCAAGACGACTACCTGAGGCACACTGCAATTTAAGCTCCTTAACTGCCTGTCATTATGCGCTTTAGTGGAAGGAGCTCCTGTAATCCCCAGCCAAGAAGGCACTGCTCAGCTTGAACGCAAAGGAAAGACAAGTTCTGCAGAACCAGGTTACTGCAAAAAATCTGAGGCATCACTGAAGCAAACAGTGAAGAGGAGGCTTAGTGTGAGAGAAACGCCTCTGTCTTTAAATGATCTGAACAGGCCGAGTACTAAGCATCGCAACTGGCAAAGTACTGCAAAACAGACTAGAACTGTCCCCTCCGAAATCTTTCCTAATGCTCCAACTTGTCTACGGAATGACACGGGACTCCCGCCAGAATGACAGCGCAGACTGTGCATCTGGTAGTTCTGCATTTGGAAACGCAGGGAGATGCACCACCCATTACTGCACACAGAGGGATACAGGTGGGATTTGCCCTTTTCCTGTTTAGGCGTATCAGACCCTATGGCTTGGAATTATAAATGGATGCTAACTTTAGGATAGCAAGCACAGCCTGGCTTACGGATACTCATCAGCAGTAGTCGAGAACAGTATTTCAAAACGCTTACCTGGGCCACATAGGCTTCAACCCTGCTTCTTGACGACAACGCGGTCCTGGCCGAGTTTAGGAAGCTGCCTCCCAGGCTCAGACTCCTGTTCAGGGCCAAACTGCTGCCCAGATGTCCCAGCCCAGCTGAATACAGAACTGGACTTGCAGCCACACCTTCACTGACAATGCTGCTCCTCAGTAAAGACTTGCTTCTGTGGCGCTCCTGAAGGAGCTTAGCCTTGGCTTCGGCCACTCTCTCGGTAGCTCTGAAACATCCAGAAGCAGAGAAAGCATTACCTTCGGCAGCGACACTTCCACAAAGTTACCCTCCAGGTCTTTCACTGTTATTGGACTTCTGGAAGTGAGCGGCATTAAGGGCATCCAAAACAAGAACATCGTTTGAGCTGAGGGCTTTCGGAGAACCTAGTTCGACGTCACCCTACCTGCAAGGAGCAGCAAGTTACCAACACTTAGGACTTCTCAGCATTAGGGCTTCAAAGCAACCTGTGAATGGCACGTGTTTACACAGCTGCTTCTGAACAGCGTGTCACCTGCAGCACAGCTCTGGGCTACCCCCCTTTCCCCAGGGAAGCTCAAACCCCAGACACGCTGCTGAAACAGAAGCCAAAAAGCGATGATTTTTTGCTTCCCAGAATAAACGCTGTTCTCTGAAGGACCTGTCCTTATTCAAGCAGTGAAGGTCCTGAAATTTATCTTTTCTGCATACACAGAATAAGGGGAGGAGATTATTAGAGCCGGGCAAAAAAGCTGCCTGTGAAAACAGTCGAGTTAGTAAATACGCTGTTAATGCCGTGAGCAGCGGTGTTACTGCTGGAATACTAAAGAGAAACGAAGACAGTCCTCACGAAGAGGACGGCTCTTAAGGTACTTTCCTCTCAAATATGCCATCTCATGCTCACCTACATGATGCTGACCAGATGCAGAAGAGGGATTTTAGGAGGAAAGCGCATGAGGAAAAAGCAGGATCTTATTGCTACTCCAAAAAAGCATGGACTTACCTTTCCAGTTTATTTGCTAGGCATCTTCTTATTTTCATTTCCTCCAGATACAGCTCTTTGAACCTTTCCGCTTCCGCCTGCATGGATTCTTTCTGAAAAACACTGTCTTCCTGGGTACTTTTTACCCTGTCCAATGCACATTCGAGATCTCTAATTCTGTGCTGCAGCTGGTTTCTCAGTGAGGTGTGATGACTGGCTCTGATTTCTTCTAATCGGTCCTGGGAGGCTGCCTGCGTCTGAAGCAGATAATGCGCTTTCAACCACCGCAAAACAAAAATGTCAGTCTACCTCAGGCCAGCTTCTCATTCAGGGACCTGCAGGTGCATTGCACACGACAGCAGCCTTGCCCCACCCTACTGCCTCCCCCACTGCCCTTCAGGAGGGGCAGGAGTATGGCACTAACACACAGTATCATCTAAAAAATGATGACCACAACAAAAACATGGAACATAGACACTACAGTCACAAGTGAAAATTCACTTGCCTGCAAAAACAGATTGACTTCTTGTAGTTTTTGTGTTATTTCTTGTGTAGCTCGCTCTTCTATCTCTCTTTTATATTGTTCTATTTGGCTGTGATCCACCACGTTCATCTCCAAACGACGTTTAAGGTCAGCCACCTCTTCTTTCAGTTGGCATTTGCTCTTCTCCAGTTTCTCGTGGTCTGCACGCATGGTGGACAACTCTTCGCGCAAATCCCGATTTTGTGTTTCTAGCTGCATGCTTTTTTTAGACTCCGTCTCCAGCTGCTGGGAAAGTTCACAAACCTGGAGACAAAAAATAACCCCCAAACAGTCATATACTACTGTAATACTAGACGGAGGAAAGTCCATCAACTCCACAATACAGCCAAGAAAACAAATTCTACATGAAAAGTAGCATAAAGAAGCAATAACACAAGTTTCAAAAGAAAAAACACCTCCACCAAAAAACCCAAACAAACTGTAGCTCACCTCTGTTTTCAATCTACCAACTTCACTGACCATTTCAGAATACCTATTCTTCATTTCTCCCTGCAAATTAAGCTGGGACTCCATCTCTTTTTCCTCATACTCCCGTAGTTCCTTCATAGCTCTGTTCAGAAACCTCTTCAACCTGCACAGCAAATTAGTCAAGAAAACAATGAAGTAAAGGAATAACTGGCCTTTTCCACTTACTCTCACATAAACAGCGCAGACATAGCTTGCTTCATCTTTCACGTGCTTGACACACCAGGGATTCCTGAGACAAACCAGCATTCCCCTGTCACAAGACATTTGGCGGCTCCAAATTTCACCTGAGAATTGGAATAAGAGACTTCCCTCCCTCCCAGGAAAGTCGCAGGGCCACCTGCACTTGCAGTTCTTTTGGCAGCTACTGAAAGCTATAGGCACGTGCACAGAAGCACCTGGCAAGAACTTACACGAGCCTTGAATTTGCTCAAACAGTTACATACGCCTATTTTTACACCCAAGTTCAATAAAGCTTGACTTCTACTCACTGATACTTTTTCCCCACACTAAAAAGCCATACCTCTTACAGTCCTTCTGCAGTTCCACGTTCCTTTGCATTTCTTGGTCCAGACGCAGTTCAACTGTGCGTTTCAACTCTACCAGCTTCTTCATTTTCTTTCTTTCATTCTCACACTTTCAAAAGAGAAAAAATATATGACACACAGAGCACAGCAACAGGATCTACAGTATGCAGTATGTACATCTAGTGTTCTCCACAGAGAAGCTGCAGTTTGTCTCTGTCAGCCAAGTTCCACAGAATGCCAAGAACGGAATTCCTGAGAACATTTAATTCCCTCAGATTTCACATCAAACAGGCCAATACATAACAGAAACAGACGCTCCCACTGAAGCAAAGGCCGCCCTCTTTTAATGTTTCAAGGCAAAAAGGTGGAAAACATGCTGGAGAACACTTTTGGCAGCTCCTCAGCTCACAGCAGGCATTACAGAGATATGCACATCATGGGAGAGCACGGGTCAGTCTGAAGGTTTCATGGGATCTTCAATGACCAGCAGGCAGGGGCTTGCGGAGGCCTCAGGTCTTTTGGAATTCTTCAATTTTTTGGAAGCATGAAGCATTTTAACCCTGCCCAGAAACCACAGGGTCAGAAGACGAGCAGAAGAAATCCAAGGAAAGAACTGGGGAAGTGCAGCCTTGCTCCACCTGCTCAACTGATAGCAAACCACACTGGGAACTCTTCCCAGTAGATCCATTCCAGAATTCAGACAAAGATACCCAGCTAGCTTTCATTTGCTTCCTGGATAACCCCCAAATGACAAGATACTCAGCACCTGAATGGCAGGCACAGCAGGAAAAGCTGAGGATGTAGGAACTCGACAAAAAGGTAAACATGGTTCTCTTGGGTATTGGCTAGGTGTCTCGAGCATTTTCTGGGCTCACCTGTTCCAAGAGATCAGCCTTTTCCCTGTGAAGCTGCGCAATACGCTCTTCAAGGTGGGATCTTGACTTCAATTGCTCTTCCCACATGCTGTGCAAGTCCTTTGATGTCAGAGCCAGCATACTCTGCTTTTCCAACTGTGAAAGCAACCCGGGCAAAAGAAAAAGCTAACATGACCAGAAAGACAACCCTGTCATAGGAAGCAGTAATTGAAAGGGAAACAGGCCTAAGCTCTCCTCTCCCCATCCCAGATCTACACTTGAGCTTAATGTGGTGTGTGAAACACCTCAGGAGACATAACCAAGAACGGCAGTTGAAGCGGGTGGAAAGAATGAACACCCTGGAAGCGACAAGACGAGGTTACAACTTCGGGGGATAACATCACACACACACACAATCACTCTACAACTTTCTGCCAAAGGCCCCCTGGAGTTCACGATGGTACATACTTTATAATATAGTAATTCCCCTAGTGCCCCTCACAGCAAATACCCTACCCTCACTACCACTCTAACGCCTCTACCTCCCCTGAGAGCAAGAAAATGTTTTCAAGTCAGTAATGCTATTTATGCTCCTACTCAAAGGGACAAAGATTTACCCAACAGATGCATTTGAGAGGACCAGACCTCGCTGATTCCGTTCAAGTATGAACGGGGAATGGACCAGGCTGCTCTCCGAGCAGCCTATATTCAGGAGAATGCAGGAACTGATTTCCCCTAGGCTCTCCAGGAAAACCATCCTGAAATTTCCCCACAGGAATAGGACACTAGGCTTAGGAGTGCACAAACGAGGAAGGCCGTGATCAGCTTACTGAGGCAGAGGCTTGCAGGTCTCTCTGAAGGGCTTCAATCCTGCTGCTTTGTTGCTGGACTGTGGCTTCCAGTCTGGCATTTTCAATTTCAAGGCTTAAAAGGAAATACAGGCCTTATTACAGAAATCCTCCAGAGCACAAATTCCGAGAGAACAGCGTGAAATAACATAATTCAAACCAAACGTGTCCTTCAAGATCGTGTATTAACTTGCTGTGATGTAGCAAGGTTATCCTGTGGGTTTCCCCAATGCCAGAAAGCGACAGGCACCTTGCTTCACTCTGTTAATCTCTTACCGTTGCACGTGTTCTTCCAGTTGTTTTATAGTAGTATTAGTCCCAGCAGATGCCAACAGGAGGTCCTGCAGTTTCTGGGAAGAAGCTAATACTTCTCTTTCCTTATTATCCAAGGCAGTCTGCAAGTCCTGAATAGACTGCTCAGACTGGAGATGCTGTTCTTCCACCTCCCGCAACTGTAAAAACACAGTAGGAATCCACAGTCGTCACGGGAGCTTTGATGAAGAATGCAAGTGCTGCATATATCTGCACGCAGCCTCTACTCACAGAGCTGTAACCGTTTCAAGTACATTCCAACCTTTTCCTCTACTAGCAAATAAACGCAAGCTGTGTTCCTTCATCATCTTCTATACTGGCCTCTCCCATCCCTACTCTGATTTGCTATAGCACAGTTCTAAGCTCTGACACTGCCCCTCCTTGCCCACCCTTGCAGTGACTCCTGGCACTCTTTGTACCCGCTTGTTTGCTTTTCCATTGAAAACTATGAACTTCCGAGTTCACATTCTCCTAAAATGAATTCACAGCTCCCTCATAAGGAGATTTAAGATGATTCCTATTTCAGAACTTGTCGTGGTTTAACTCCGGCTAGCATAATACCATGAAGCCGCTCTCACAATTCCCCCTCCCCTCCTCCAGTGGAGGGGAAGAATCGGAGTAAAAAGAAATAAGGAAGCTCATAAAATTGAGATAAGAACTATTTACTAATTAAACCTAAATCAATATATACAGATACTACTACTATAAATAATAGAAAATAAAACATAGGATACAATTTCCCACCATCCACTGACCAATGTACACCCAGATGTTGAGTGATGAAAATCAGACCCAGAGAGCCTGAGAACCACAGCCCGAGAGCGATCGCAGCCCGAGAGCTGGAGCCCGGGAGCTAACGCAGCAGATTCCAAGCAAATCCTCTCAGCCATAGCACGGACAGGAACCCTAAATAAGCCACCATCTCCCACACGAATGAGCCAGCGCAGGAGTTAGCAAAGCAGCTAATGCAGGAGGGTTAGCAAGTGCCCAGGAGTAGGACAAGTAAGGGAGAGAGAGAAGGGAAGAGTAAGGGCTACCAGACCCCCTTCCCTGCCCAAGAGACCGGAACACGACGTACTATGGGATGAAATACTTCCTTGGTCAGTCTGGGTCAGCTACAGTATCCGAAGCGGACAAAAGACCTTGAGTTCAGTACAGGCCATCCCCAGCACCAGCTGAGGCCTTATCAATGTTTTTCTTAGCAACTTCCTAGTAAGCGCAGTAAACGTAGTTAACCCTTTCCTGACTGAACCAAGCACAGAACTCCAAGGCCTCTAGGCCTCGGTTTTAATAAGGTGGTCCCCGCCTCAGAAAGGAACTTGCAAGAAGGTCACTGAAGGATGGCAAATGACAGCAGGGCCAAAGAAAGAGCGGGGGGCGTAGGGGGGAGTGGGTTGGGGAGGGATATATGCAGGTGAAGTTATAAAAGCATTCACAACTGACATGTTACCTGGGGGCAGGGAAGCATAGACAGCCCAAAAAAAAAAGCCCAAATGCAGCAGTCCACTATTTCTACTCTTCTTCAGAAATCAGACAACCTCCTTGGCCAAGCCAGATGCAATGAGCTCTAGACACATCAGTTTATGCTGCAAAGCACCTTGGCAAATGTAACCCTCTGTCCAAGTAAGGGCACAGTGTCCTCATATGAAAGACCTTTCGATCGCCGACAGCAGGCCTATGAAACAGTGCAGTTCATTCAGCCATCATTAGATCTACCCTGTGGAAGTTTCTTCTGAGTTTCAGTACAACACTCGCTCCTCATTTCACCAGCCACCCTCTGAGTTTTTAGTTACAGACATTACGTACCTTGGTTTTAACCTCTTCCGATTCCTTCTGTAAGCGCAATTTGTCTTCCTCCAGATCACTGCGGTAGCGGGTAGTAACTTCAAGTGAAGCTTCTGACATGGATTGCTTTTTAAGAGCATCGGCAAGCTCCTGCTGCAGCTGTCTGACCATGCCCTAAGGAAACAGTTCCATGAACATGAAGAAAATGGCAAGAACATGAAATATTAACTGATTTGATTATACAGTTAGACCTGTCTTTGGGTTGAACTCAAAAGGCATGAATTTTTGCCTGCCACCAGCAGGCATCTGCACAGATATTGACCACTTTTCATCTTTCTCAGCTGAGCACCTCCAAACTATCAGCAGCTCTTAATGAGGATTTCTGTTTCACAATACATAAAAAAAGGCTCAAGCACTGTTCTTCTTGGATCTTTACATTGCTCTAAGTGTATACTTTACCTCTCTTTCTACTTTGTCCGTCTCATATTTAAGGACTTGTTCTCTTAAGTCAGTGCACTGGGCATTTAATTCCTTGTTTCTCTCTTCCACCAGGTAAACTTGCTTCTCTGTATCAGCTCTGAGTTTGTTGAAAATATCATTAAAACGATCCTGCACATCATTTACTACTTTTTCTTTGATGATGCCCTTGTTCTGCGTATCTTCCAGTTGCTGGCGGAGTAGAAGGTTTTCACTCTGGAGCTGGGCCAATCGCTCCTGCATGGATTCCTGCTTTATCAGAAATTTGCTTACTTGATCTTTCTCGAGTTGTCGAGCACGATCGCATTCCTTTGCCTGACACTGGGCTTGACTTAATTCTTTTTGTGTCATCTCTAAAAGCAAGGCTTTTTCTCTGAGCACTTGTTTCAACTCGTGAAGCTCGTTTTCTACACTATTAGCTTTGTTTTCAGCTTCACTCAGCTGCTGAGACAGGCTCTTACTGGTTTCTCGCACATCAGAGAGGTCACGATGGAGCTTGTCTTGCAAGCGAAGCCACTCATCACGCTCTCTCTGAAGCGTTCGTTCGACATCACTTTTGGATGACTGAAGACGTTCAAGTTCTTGAGCAGCAGAGCTCAGGCGGCATCGGAACGATTCAAGTTCTGTCTCCAGTCTGCCTTTGCCTTCTTGTGTCTGCTCAAGCTTGGAAGTCAGCACTGCAGATTCTGTCCTCAGTAAGTTCAGCTGTCCATTGTACTGAAGAACTGTTTGTGTTAAGGCTTCCTCATTCAGTTTAAGTTCCTTTTTCAGATCTTCGTTTTTCTCCTTCAAGGCCTCATTCTCCTCTGAAAGTTTTCCTTCTTCCTCCTGGTGCTTAAGTCTTACTTGATCCAGTTCTCGTCTCAGCATAGCAATCTCATCTTGTAGGAACTGATTTTTGAGCAATGCTGCCTTTTCTCTCTCCGTGTCGGATTCCTGCATGAGAGAGAACATGAATAAAAATATAAATATTTTTATATTTATATAAAAATATATATAAAAAATAATAAAATATAAATGAAAATATTTATATAAAAATATTCTAGGGGTCCAAGAAAGCTGGCAAGTATTCAAGGACCACCTTCTCCAAGCTCAGGAGCAATGCATCCCAATGAAGAGGAAGTCAGGTCAAAGTGCCCAGAAGCCTGTGAGGATGGACAAGCAGGTCCTGGACAACGTAAAACAAAAAAAAGAAGCCTACAGATGGTGGAAGCAAGGACAGGTAGCCTGGGAGGATTACAGGGAAGTTGTCCAAGAGGTCAGAGATCAGGTTAGGAAAGCCAAAGCCCTGACAGAATTAAACCTGGCCAGGGACATCAAGGCCAACAAGAAGGGCTTCTATAGGTACATTGCGGATAAAAAGAAAATCAGGGAAAATGTGGGCCTTCTGCAGAAGGAAACAGGAGAGCTGGTTTCCCAGGACCTGGACAAGGCCAAGGTACTCAATGCTTTTTTTGCCTCAGTCTTCACTGTCAAGGGCGCAAGCCATACCTCCAGAGTCATGGAAGACAAGGGCAAGAACTGGGAGACTGGAGAGCCACCCATGATCAGTAAGGATCAGGTTTGGGAACACCTCAAGAACCTGAAGGTGCACAAGTCCATTGGACCTGATGGAATACATCCACAGGTCCTGAAAGAACTGGCAGATGAGGCTGTGAAACCTCTATCCATCATATTCGAAAAGTCGTGGCAGACTGGTGAAGTTCCCACTGACTGGAAAAGAGGAAACAACTCCCACCTTTAAAAAGGGGAAAAAAGGAGGATCCAGGGAACTACAGGCCAGTCAGCCTCACCTCTGTGCCTGGCAAGATCATGGAGCAGATCCTCCTGGAAACCATGCTAAGGCACGTGGAAAGTGAGAAGGTGATGGGTGACAGCCAACATGGCTTCACCAAGAGCAGGTCATGCCTGACAAATTTGGTGGCCTTCTATTATGGGGTCACGACCCTGGTGGATAGAGGACAGCCAACTGATGTCATCTACCTAGACTTGTGCAAAGCCTTCGATACCGTCCCACACGACATCCTTGTCTCTAAACCGGAGAGGCATGGATTTGACGGATGGACCACTCGGTGGATAAAGAACTGGCTGGATGGTCGCACTCAGAGAGTTGTGGTCAATGGGCCAATGTCTGAGTGGAGACCAGTGATGAGCAGCATTCCATAGGGGTCGGTGTTGGGACTGGTCCTGTTCAACATCTTCATCAGTGACATGGACAATGGCATCGAGTGCACCCTCAGCAAGTTTGCCGATGACACCAAGCTGTGTGGTGTGGTCGACACTCTGGAGGGAAGGGATGCCATCCAGAGGGACCTGGACAGGGTGAAGAGTTGGGCCACTGCCAACCTCATGAAGTTCAAAACAAGGCCAAGTGCGAGATCCTGCACCTGGGTCGGGACAATCCCAAGCACAAGTACAGGCTGGGTGGAGAATGGAAAGAGAGCAGGCACTGGAACAGGTTGCCCAGAGAAGCTGTGGATGCTCCATCCCTGGAAGTGTTCAAGGCCAGGCTGGATGGGGCTTTGAGCAACCTGGTCTAGGGGAGGGTGTCCCTGCCCCTGGCAGGGGGGTTGGAACTAGATGACCTTTTAAGGTCCCTTCCAACCCAAACCATGCTATGATTCTAAGTAGCCCGTTGGGAAATAAATCTACAAAACCACTTCCGCACACTGTTCTAAACATCGCCAGTACTGAAGCAGGACTTCAAAGAGGAGAGTGAAATGTCATGAGCTACTCTATGAACCCATGCACATGTGCAACGCATGCACACACTGCAAGCGTAACACACCCTTAAAGGGCATTGTGTATTTGGGATGTTCCTTTAGGGTCTTTTTCCTTAAAGGGAATTTTTTTTTCTTAAGGGAAAACAGAAAAGGTATTGACACAGTGAAGTTACATTGGATTACTCAGTTTACCATCAAGAAGCAGAAAAAATGATGTAAGAGTTATTATGGCTTCGGAACAAACATGGTGCAATTTCATTAGTTAGAAAAGTATCTGCTTACCTCTGGAGTTTTTTCTGTAGTTCTTGTCTCTTCCTCTAGCTCCTTCTGTCTCCAAAGGTGGTGGCTCCAAACTCCTTCTTGCAGGGCTCTGGCACTCTTTTCCTGAGAGAGCTGTCTCTGCGTTTCATCACGCTCTTCTTCAATCTACAGGAATAAAATTAAATCGCATGCACCTTGAGAAAAACAGAGCTAGCAATATCTTCCCGTTTTTCTTTGGGTTTGTAACTATTTTTTTGCTTCCCCACAGTTTTGATAATCCATCTACAAGTAATAAATCGTAATTTTCTTCTGAAAAATTAAGAGGAAATACGGAATGTTTTGTAGTCCTTTAGAAAAATAACCAAGTCAGCTTTGCATGAAACACAAATGAAACCTAAATTTTGAAAGAGGAGAAAAGGAATCATGAACTTGCAAAGAAGAAAAAAACCAGTCCGCTTGGGAATCAACTGTTCTCAACGGTCCTTAAAATTTGCTAATAGTTACCCAATGCCAC
This sequence comes from Rhynochetos jubatus, assembly GCA_027574665.1. NCBI lineage: Eukaryota > Metazoa > Chordata > Aves > Eurypygiformes > Rhynochetidae > Rhynochetos > Rhynochetos jubatus. Next base: position 25,949,618 of record CM050652.1, on the reverse strand, counting down.
TTCCACGAGGAAAGTACCTCCTTCTTTCCGCATACTGGAATACAATGCCAATTAAATAGAAGCAAAAAACAGGAAGACAAGGGTTTAACTCATTTTTCAACATACCTGGTTCAAGAGCTTTCTCAGCGCTAACACCTCCAGTTCTAAATTCCTTGAGTGTAACTCGAGTTGCCGTTTCTCCTCCATTTCTTTACAATATTGTTCTTCATTCCTTCTGAGTTTTTCTCTTGTTTTCTCATACAGCGTTTCTACTCCGAGCCTCTTTTCCTCTTCTTGTTTCAAAGTAAATCTGGGATTTAACACAATATTTGAGGAAACTAAAGCACTGAGATAAAAATTAGATATTCAACATTCTGGACTTGCAGAGACAACTAAAACTGTAAAGATGTTAAATCTTTTCAGGTTTCCTATTTTTACTGTAATTTTTAAATTTATAAAGAATTCAAACTTCATTCCATTATCCATGGTATCAGTTGTACAAGGTACGGAAATCAACTGTTGAGTGATTTACTCTTTATTCCTAAGCAAGTTTGCATTGGTACTTATACTGTATTATGCACATTTCTACCATTCTTTGGAAAAAATCTTCATATTACAAACACTTCATCTTGTCTGAAGTGAGTGTGAACAGGGATTATGGACCTCACACCATCCAGGTCCAGCTCAGGAGCACAGGGAGTGGCGCAATCCCAAATTTGACCTTTCAAATAAACAAGCAAGCAAGCAAACAAATGTTAAGCTCTGCTCTGAGCTGCATTCTGTGGAGTTGCAGAATTCCTAATATTACATATCAACAAAAGCTGCAAAGACAAAATAATAAAAAAAACCCAACACACATCTCCTAAATCTTTCTCTCTCATAAATCTCAATTTCCCGTATGTACTCTCTTATACTCTTCTCTTGCTATTAAGAAAAAGTTAAAACATCATCCAGAAGATTTGACATGGAGCTAATATCCTGGCATTTTTTCCCCCTGACATTATGTCCTTTACAACATAACTTGCCTGTGGGATTCAAAACTTCCAAACCCCAAAGACTAGAAACTTGTCCTATGGCCTGTACCATCAGCATCTTCTGGAACACGAGCCCTGACAGGATAGCACATTATCAGAACATGCAGTCACATACTTAAGGCTCTGGACATCACTTTTCCATTCCACTTCTTGGTAAGCCAATATGGATTTCAAATCTTGAGTCTCTTCTGCTATTAACTGTGACTCCTCCTTTTCACTTTCCAGTCTCTTTACTTCTCTCGAGACAGCTGTATACCGGTTTTTTTCACATGCTATTATCTGTTCATATTCCAGAAGTATGTTTTGAATTTTTAACATAACAGCAGAACCTATTTTGAGACAGAAAAGACACAGCGCTGCACATGTGCACAAATACTTTCCAATGTATAAATTATTTAATGCTTTGCTGTATTGGGTGTAGAGAGCAAGGTTTTGGTAGTGTGAAGGCTGCATGCAGTGGGGAGGTCTCTGTGACAGGAGGCCAGGGATTGCGCCGTGCTGGACACAGCCAGTTCCAATGGACCCACCACAGGGCACAGCTGAGCCTCTCAGGGAAAATGTATTTAGAAAAGGGCAAAAATGCCACACTGGCAGAGAAGGAGGGAGAACGAACGTGAAAAACAGCCCTGTGAACACCCAGGTCAGTGAAGGAGGGGAGGAGAGCCGAGAAGGTGCAGCAGGTGCCAGAGCAGAGGTTCCCCTGCAGCCCGTGGTCAGAGGTCAGGCTGTGCCCCTGCAGCCATGGAGGCCCACGGGGGAGCAGAGACTCCCCCTTGCAGCCCAGGGAGGGCCCCATGCCAGAGCAGCGGCAGTGTGAGGGAGTCCTCCCCTGGGGAGGAAGGAGCAGCAGAGACAGTGGGTGACGGACTGCCCACAGCCCCCATTCCCCATCCCCCTGCACCACTTTGGGGCGGAAGGTAGAGAAATCATGAACAAAGCTGAGCCTGGGAAGAAGGGAGGGGTGGAGGGTAAGGTTTTTAAGATCTGTTTTTATCTCTCATTATCCTGCTCTGAACATATCAGTAACTAATTCAATTTACTTTTCTTCCCCAAGTCGAGTCTGTTTTGCCTGTGCCCATAACGGGGGAGTGATCCCCCCATCCTGGTCCTGACCCACCAGCCTTCCCTTGTATTTTCTCCTCCCCATCCCACCTGGGGGGAAGAGGGAGCAAGCGTCTGCATGGTGCTTAGTTACTAGTTGGGATTAAACCACGACCTTTAAATAATGCTGTGTGTATACATGCAGGCATCTTATGACAGTTGATTTGTTACATTTCATGTATTTAAGCAAAGCCATTATTTTGCTGCACCGTTTGTCGTTACATATTTGGTGGGGGGATATAAAGAGGAAAAAGAAGATCGTGCTCACTTCTGATGACTGCATGAGAAGGAGCTAAACTGTACTTTGTAAGAACCCGTTCCTCCAGCTCTCACTAGACAGAGAACCAATGATAAAGTACGTGTGCTGACAATACAGGCAGGCATCTCGGGTTAGGTGAGAGAATTTTCTTCTGAGGTGGATCTCTAGCCATAAAGAAATATTAGATCGAAATATAAAACTAAAATATCTAGGAGTGCATATGAAGAAAGCATGTTTTCAGAGAGGAACTTGTGCCACCTGAAGAGAAAGTGACTTGAAAACATACCTGTAGGACCCACACTAAGCTGTTCCAACAGCAACATAGCCTCTCTGTAGGTTGAAGTTCGTAATTCAACATCCTCTGAAGTTGTGTCAGATGAGAGAGTTAAATCAAGGTCATCAGTCACTTTCACTGGTGTGCTGACCTACAAGCAATACAGTATTTTCTGTATAAGACTACGCAGCATTACAGATCATTACAAATGCATGAATGATTCATTCTCTCGTTCACAGCCCATGGATTTGGGTCAAATACGATAAAGTTGCATACTAGCAACTGGAATCAGAATTGTGCATCTGGTTGGGCACTACATAAACGCTGTTCCCCATCAAAGTGATTAAAAGCTGATACAAACTATTTATCAAGAAACTCATTTTACAGTACCTTGTTCTTTTCACTCTTTCTTTTTGCTGCAGGTCTGGAAAACAGAAATATATTTCAGTGCTGGAATGCTTATATTGCTTTATAAACAATATCTCAAATTGCTCTGAAAATTTTCGTAAGTGAAGGAAAATAAAATTTAATATAAGGATTTTGTTACAAGTAGTTGAAGACTGGAAAAAAAACATGTACTATTATGCCTATTGGAAGGCTGTTTTTTCCACATGATATTAAGCAAATAGTTGAAATAACTGTTGTGTCTTCTTCACTCAATCTTTACAGCTACAGATATACATGAGCTCAGTTTTTTCTAAAAAAGCTGTTTTTCTTTCAACTTTGAGAAGCACTGGACGACTCAGTAATGGCTTTCAGCACTGAGGAACCTCTTCAGCCACTATGATATTAGAAAACCTAAAAGATAGTTCAATAGTACTGCAAATCAGAATTAGAGATTATTTCCTCAATTTACCCTTTCATCGGCATTTTAATCGATTTTGATCTCTCCTCAGATGAAACATTCTTTTTGTCTTTTTCTTCGATAGCATTTTCATTCTCTATTTTCAAACAGTCGCTCTTCGTAGGAGTAAGCTTTTGTTCCATTTGCTGATTAGCAACGTCGCCTGCCAGTGTATTTATTTTACCAAGACCTTCCTGTTTTGCCACCGCCTGTCCTTCGAAACATCGTTGTTTGCTTTTTTCCTCCTCAACCTACAAAAAGGAAGTTAAACTTCATATATTACTTGTTATTTCCAGAAGAGAGAAACACCATATCCCAGACGGAATAATTTAGGGTTTATCACTAAAATCATGTGAAATTAAAAAAAAAAAAAGGAAGTTAAATACATAGAGAGAAGTATTTTCACAAAATTACATCACAAAGCGTATCAAGTCGTTTAAAGTACTTTGAATTCATTCCTAATTAAAGACATAACAAAAACAGCACGTAGAAAGAAAACAAGCGTATCTTAAAACATGAACAACAAAGAACTGAAAGTGTTACTGATGGACAAAGAGTTGGAAGGACGGCACACTGACAACTGTAAAAACAGAAAAAAAATCAAGTGGAAGTGTGCTGGGCTACTGCTTCCCTAATGGAGGGGTGGGAGGAGATCCGAAACCCACAAGCAGAAATGGTTTCACAGCAAACAGGAATTTTAGTAAACAGCAATGAAGACACACCATGCAAAAATCACAGCAAACGAACAGATTAGTCAAGACCCTGTTCAGAAGCTATTTCAATTCTTTGGTTCAGAACTGATGGAACTGTGTGCATCTCTTTTTATGGCAATGAAGCGGGAACTACTTACACTGGAACTGAGTGCTACCTACTATTAAACTGGAGGAATAACGCATTCTGCGTTTTCAAAAAAAACCCAACCCCCCCCTAATTACATAGTGAGGGAAAAGACAACTCTCCACTGCTCTGTTTATGAATAAGTAACGTATTTCCATTAAAACAAAACCCAGTTCACACAAAGCATCTTCCCTTAATGAGGAATAGCTGAAGTGAACAGGACCATTGATACGGAGAAAGACTAAAGCATAAGGAGTAGCAGGAGAACTTCTACCTCTTTTTGCAGCTGTACCTTCTCTTTCTCCAAAGCCAGGAATACCATTTGCAGCATTCCTACCTTACTCTTAAATCTTTCCACATCTTGTTTTAGTTCTTCATCAAGATTCCTTTTCAGCACACCACATGATTGCAGAGTATTTGCAAAAAGACTGTCAATTTCTGTTTTTCCTATTGTGTTGTTGTCGATAAGGCAGTCCCTGGGACCATCATCATTAACTCCAGAGACTTTTCCAAGTTTTCCTTCTGTTACAAAAACTGCATTTTCATCACGTGTAGAAATAGGTCTTATGGTAGGAAGAGTATCAGAAACGTCATCCAAAAGACTTGGTTTTGAGCAATGTTTCAGGGAGTATTCAGGATTTCCCTCTACATTTCTACTACTTCCATTTTCATCATTTTCCACTTCCATAGAAGGCACTTTTTTCCCCTCTCCTTTTGCTAGAGGCACCTTGGTATTATCTGCATCGTTTGTGCTATCTTCTTCATCTGTACTCCAGGTATGCTCCATGTTTGCATTCAAACTGTTTTGATCCGGAAGGACACAAAGACTCTGAATTACAGTTTCCATTTTGGGTTCTTCTCCACCTAGCTTAGGTTTAGTATCTCCAAATTCTCCTTTACTTTCTAACTTACTACTTGATTCTGTTGCACGAGACGAAACAACATGAGAACTCTTCAGTTCTTCACAGAAGCCGTCTTCTGACATTTCTTCCACAAGGGAAGTCTTTTTCCCAGTTTCATTAATTTCACCAAACAGCTGCTTCAGCTCTGCCGTAATGCTTTTAAAATTTGTTTTCAATTCTCTCTTCTCATTTTCGACCCACATTCTTTCATATCTTTCTTCCCAAGGTTTTGGGTTTAACTGCTTGTCAGCACTGCACGATTCCTCCTTTTCTGCTAGGGCTTTCTGATGTGACATTTCTGCTTTGACAGTCTGATTTTCACATGCTGTTTTTTCTAGGAAGTTGGTGGTTTCTAAAATATATTTATCCTTAAGTAAACAGGTACAGACAGAATGATTGCCAAGAAAAAGGAAGTCACAATTAATCTGGGTCATTTCTGTTGCAAACTCATCCTATCATATAACAGAAATTATAGAAAGAAGACACTTCAAAAGCAATTGTTTATAATAAAAATCAAGGGATACTAAATTAAAAGGTCCACTGAACCACCATTTTCTCAGAAGTAGGAGGACTTTCTCAAGAGACAACAGTTTTTCTTGGATCAGATTTGTCTGGACACTAGGGTTGCTTTTGCCTTTTAGCCTGCCTGCTTTCTGTAACTGGTGGTATTTGTCACAAAGCATTTTATTTTTTCGTGTTTTATTGCTTTAATCCCATTTTTCATGACAGCTGCCTACATTTTCCAACCCTCCTTCCTCCACCATTCCCTACTGTCTGGCGTTTTACAGTCCCCTGCCAGCTGAGCTAATACAACGTGAATGAACATGACAAGCTTTTATTGTCCAGCACAAGAACGGCCTGTTAGAACTATTTCTTCTCCCAAGACTCAGAAATACTAAATTCCATGCCAAGCTCCAGTCAAAAGCATTTATTAGAGAAGCCTGTCCATTCCTTCCCTTATCCCTAAAAGCAGGAACCCAAGCTTGTATGAAAACCATACCGTGTCTCAACCCCACCCAGCCTCCTCATGTCCCTGACCCCATGCTCTGTTCCTCAACAGTTCTGACTGCCCCTCTGATGTGTCACATTCCTCCCAACATGCTCCCTCCCCACATGCCTCTTTAGCTTGTGGTCCTTTCTAAACAGGGCCTGCAGCCTTGTCCCAATGGGCTAAGACCATCCAACTCCTCAATCTCATCTTGTTAGCCAGACCCTTTTCTCCCTCTGCAAAAATTTCCCCCTTCAGAACATGGAAGGAGCACCTCAGCCATCTGTCTCAGCCTCTCCATTCCCAAGCTCATTGCTCAACTACTAGCACCTTCCCACAGGTTTACGTTCTGTGCTCAGCCTGTTAAAATCAAGCATGTCCCTCTTCCATGGTGCCTGGGTGTGGGGTGGAAATAATTTGCTCCACCGTCCCTTGAGGTGTTACAGACGACTCCAGACCCCTCTATCCAGCCCTGGCCTGTATGCCCAACGCAAACAGGATGCCTGCCTTATTGTCCTCTAGAGTGCCCTCTGGCCGTGTCAGTACGTGTTTGAAAAGGTTTTTTTCAAACAAGGGTACATTTTGCAGAGGCCGGGAAAGCGTTAGGAAGGTCATCAAGTTTCAAGCATTTTGTTTGATCTCCCTCTTCACTTGAATGTGCATTTTGCGTGGGGGTGGGGGTGGGACAGCATAGCATGTGACCGCACTGTTTCTCAGCACTGCACAAAAGGAAAAATGTGGTCAAACTTAAGCAAACCAGCTCCAGCTGGAAACAAACCAATATCCAACATAATGACAAGGATTTTACCCCACAGTAAGAATACAACCTTTGTCTAGAGGCCTCTCCCTCCAGCATTACTCACTGACTGGTAAGTTTTCCTGACCTTTGTGTATTATGCAATTTACCAATTCAGACTGTAAATCAAAATATTTGGGTTTACATACCTGCACCCCATGGTTTCCAATGCCATCACTGGTGTCTTCTTTTTCAGCTGATGATGAGTATTCACCTACAGTGAACAACATGTATTTTTAACCAGCATGGCTTCATACTACTTATTTACTCCTAAAGTGCATCTTGAATCACCATATTCATGAGAAAAAAATCTTAACAAAAAATGACACATCCCATCTAACTTGTCAACTCCTACAGAGAGAATTTGTCCTTTCTCTTGATGAGACAGAGACAGCATGGGTCCAGACACACAAACCGTGTACACGTGTCGTTCAGGGAGGTAAAATCAAGCTAGTGCAGCAGATTGTTCTGCTTTAGCTTGCAAGGAAACAAGAAGCAAATGTTGTTTGGTGTAATGTCTGTTTATAGCATAGTTCCAAATACTTTTTGTTTTGTCCAACATTAAATCCTTTCCACACCCACGTAATCTACTGGCCCACCTACGCTTATCATTTAAACATGGAAATACCTCAGAGAGATTACCATAATCACCTTCTATGCCCTTTTCACACTGTTTGTAAACTTAATTTAGTAGAATCATACAAATCAGACTTCCATGACAAGTACTCAAGTAGATTTACAAGCTCCCGGGAGCTTGTAAAGTTTAGCTTCCACCTTTCTAAACCAAAACTCAATTAGCTTCTTCAGCGATTTTATTGTAACTAGACTACAAGCATTTCCTAAAGGAGAAATTCTTCAGAAAAGAGTTCTGTGTCAATAGCAAGAGTTCCCTGCCATCCTATGCTCAAGATGCTCAAAAGACAGTGTCACAAACTACAGGCAGAAATCCTTAGCAACAAAACCTGAACTTTTAGTCACATTTTAGCTCCTAGGCAAAGCACAATAGAAAGCTATCAAAAATTAGGCTAGGCAAAAAAAAGGTTAGTTAGATCATAGCTTTCTTCTGCCACGTTATCATCCAAGAATGTTTAAATGTTCAGACAGGTCAGTCTTAAACCACATATACTTTCATCACTATCCAACAAGAACCTGAATCCAAAAAAATACAAACACAACCAAAGAACACACATAATGCACACAAGACAACTTCCTTTACAAACTGGCCAGCAAGCACTGTGATACCTGGTGTTAATTAACAAATAGGAAGCACCTCGTTGTCATAGCGCACACCCACATCATAACAGCATCCCTCAGACAGACACGGATGAAATTCTCTCTAGCCTACAAATGCTTACAGACAAACATCTAGTCCACCATGAAGTTACCATTGTCGTGTTCCGCTGAAACAATCGGTGAGCATGCTCCGTATCTGTCTGCAGCTGGGAACAACACACCGGACGATGCTGTTCCTGGACCTTCAGTCTCTGGCTGGATATTATAAAACACATGCATGAGAACCGGTGCAAATGCATTTTAAACTCATTTCTAGGAAAAAAAGCTCCTGCTAAGCCAATTTGCATAGCATGGTATCAAGTGTATTAGAGATATAAAAACCCCTGATAAGGCCCTTGGAAAGGACACACCAAGACATGGCACACTGGAAAATCACAGCGCTGTGTGTGCTTTCAGATCTGGGGCAAAAACCTCACAACTCACCTAAACTATTCTGTCACGGTGATCAACTCTGACCAGCTGGACAGCCACAGGAGAGAATTAACACTGTGACTCAAGATGTGGGTTGTGAACCAGTAACTGCAGGTCTGTGGCGATCCAACATTTGTACTGAGCTTGTACCTGACGTTCAGCTTTGAGCTTCTGTTCCCTAGGCCCGTGTCCTGCAGTGAGTGAACACATCGCTACTCCCACTCACAAGGGCAGTTTGGACTGAACAAAGAGTACCAAGGCAAAGCTACTCTTTTTTTGATCAGGCTATCAAAACCAAACAAAAACATTTTAGACTTGTATTTTTAAGAATGGGATGGGGAAGAGTCTACTCTTCCTCACAAGAAAAGTCAAAGGGGGTTAGCTACAGACGCTACCAGTTTTCTTCTAGCCCATTACCACAGACAGAGGACTAAAAGGGCAAACACGGCCAGCATGTGTGGCCAGCATCTCTGTTGAACATGACTGTCCAAAAGGCTGAAGTACACCTAGAAAAGGTAGAGAGGATCTATTCAGAAGCAGCCAACCATGTCGGTTGTAGACCCTCAGGGCAACCACTGACCAGGTCAGCAGAACAGAGCCCTGTGCTGAAAAAGCAGCCATCCTGCCAGCCCCTGAGAAAAGCTTTGAGTATCTGAAGCAGCAAGAAACTTCACTGCTTCAATACTAAACTAGAAACCAAAGTCAAAGGCCAGTTGCTGTGAGACCCACGCCCCTAGCTTGACCCAACTTCATCCCCCCACTCTGAACTGAACAGCTGGCCCACAGCACAAGTATTTCAAGGGCCCCCAGTTACAAACATATGGCAGAAGCAGGAAAAGACAAAATAAGCCTCATCAGTGGTAGGGCCCAAGTCAAAAGGAAGCTCTCAGGGGCTTCTGGATCTTACTCCTCCCCACGTCTCTGGTGGAAACCTCCATGTCCTTCACAGAAAGTACCTCAGAATCCCAAGGAGACTCAGTATCTTCCTCTTCCTCTGCTCCCTCTGCTGGCGGGGCACCTACAAGTGAGGTAAGAAGGGAGAAACCCAGCGTCTGTATTTCGCTCTGCTGCTCCCCATCAGTCAAGCCCTGGGATCAGTATTTACTAACTCATTTCTCTCACCAGCATTGTGGACTTGATGGCTATCTTTACAAACAGAATTTTTCACACCCTCAACAATTGCAGTTTGCAGCTCTTCAACAGTGTCTTCCTTCTCTTGCTTTGGCTCCTCTTCTTCTCGGTCAGCTGATTTTTCCTAAAAGAGACGAACCAAAACAGCTGGAAAGAACAGAACAAACACCATCTTCGCCATCTATCAATAACTTGAAAAATACGTTTCTTGTGTAAGACAAAAGGAAAATTTTGTTTTCACAAGGCCTTCAGTTCTTCCATGGAAATCTCTGTGAGCAGACAGCTATGTCTAACACTGACAGTCACACCCCTAGTGCTGCAAAGCCCCTGAGAAGTGTTTACTCACGTCAGTCTAACTTCATTTAAGTTACATCCTTCTGGAACGCATTCTTTCTTTCCCCCCCGTTTGCTCCCAGGATAACCACTAGCTTCCTGCTCTCAGTCTTATTCAAACTTCTTTTTGTTTCCTTACCTTCAGCCATCACACCATGAATTTTACTCAATGGCAGTAAATCTTCACAGATAAATCTGTACATACAACTGAGAAAAATTTGATTCCAGAAAAAGGTTGCTGCCTATTCTTTCTCCTACAAAACCACTGTAACCAACAGAAAAAAAATTACTGAAAATACTGCCTGATAATAGTCTAAGAAACTGCTTTGGCTAGGAGTAAGGCATTTTCTAGTATCAAAAAAGGAGGATCAAAAGACGGATATATGTGAAAAGTAAGTATTAACAGAAACCAAGTTTACCATTTGTTTCTTATCTAGATTGACCTTAGAAAATACCCTTGTGATTGAATCATCCCCAGATACTTACTTTGCTCCCTGAGCAAAACACTGCTCTTAGATTTTCTTCAGGTCCACTTAAGCACAAGTTTTCACTTTCTGGTTTCAGTACTTCACAGATTTTATCATCTACTACTTCATATTGCTCTTCTTCAGTATCTTCCTTATCCACATGTTCAAGAACGAGAGAGCTTGGTCCTTGACTTTTATGTTTTGGGTTTTTTCCTGCTGACCAAGAATTACTGCCACTTCCAAAGCTATCACCAAAGCTTGACTCTTTCTCCTGAAGACAACTATCTGCGACAGGCTGAGGTATCTCTTCGTTCCAGTCTGTCAATTCACAGTCTGCAAAACCAGGGTCAGCATTTCTGGGAAACCTCTCCCGAGTCACACTTTTCCTGTTACAGCTTTCCCGTGTATCTTGCAAATTATTTACATTTTGCAAGACAGCTTGTTTTGGCACTGACTTGCAAGATACCTCATTATTCATTATCTTTGGAGACATGGCACTTGTATTTTCTTGCAACCTTTCGGAACACCCACCTACAAAAGACACAGGAGAGTCAACAGGTTCCTCCGCCTTTTCAGCAAGTTCTTCATCTATTTTATGATCATCACCACAGACAGCTCCGGTTCCATGCTGAGCTTCCCCTTCACAAGCAGCATCACCAAAATATCCCAGCTTCTGATTAATTTCCCCTTTCCGTTTTGTTTCCCCATCCTGCTCCTCCTCCAGTATGTCATTAGACTGAGTTTCTTCATCTTCCAGATCTTCCTTCTCCTTTTCATCTTGTGTAAGATCATCCTCCTCCTCCTCCTCCTCTTCCTCCTCCTCCTCTTCCTCTTCCCCCTCATAATCTTCATCGTCGTCTCCATTGTCATTTTCAGCATCTTCCTCCAGGTTGCTTGCATCTGAGGTATCGTGATGCAACAATTCCCCACGTTCTCTTTTGTTCAGGTTTCCATGGGACGGGGGTCTTTTTTGGACACTTTTCTTTGGTGACTTAGGGCTTTCAGTTCCAGAACCATTACGATCATCTTCAAGCACAAGAAAAGGAAAAACGCATGTGAACAACAGGAGTTAGGTAAGGAGCAATAGGCACCTTGCTACATTAATGCACACGAGTCAGCTGGGAACAGCTGGAAAAGGAGCCAGGTAGGGGATGGGCAGGACGGAGGAAGGACTTGGCCACGGACAAAGGCTTAGGAGGGAATTAAGATCTTCATTCTAACAATAGCACTTCTTTTTGTCTGAAATGACTACGTGCTGTGTTTCAAAAGGCTACTTTGCTCGTTTGCTACAGCAAACCCCAATTATTACAAAATACTTAACAAGTCTACTTTCATATATCAGTACGTCACGCAATCTTTTCCAAAGAGCTTACTGTTTTCCCTGAATTGCTGGAAAGCCTTCATTAACAGGACCAGATTTGGCTTCTGCGGCTCCTGCAAATAAAGATTTATGTAAGCAAAAGCATTTTTTGAAACAGTAATAACAACCAATTCTTTATTCACCTCAAATCTTGAGCAGTAAACATAACCAGGCTGTCCTCCTGACAGTGCTCAGGTGATGGTTCCCCCCTGCCCCCCGTCGTTCTAACTACACAAACACTCCTCACAGATGCTCCAGACATGACTGAAGAACTTGATAACCCCTCAGAACATGAGTAAACACGGCAGGGGCGAGAGCTGGCAGCTGACAAGAAAGAATACTGCCCAAGCATTCACAAAACACAGGGAAAACACGCAGCGTGAGATTACACGCAAGCCCAGGCGGCCAGCTCATGGAAGAATAAAGATGGCCCATTTGAGGAACTCCTCCTTGGAGCGCCCTTGAGGAGCCTGAGGAGGAGGAAAGGACAAGTAGGTGGTGAAGGATTTCAGTAGATCCTGACACACAAATGCCCTTTATCGCTTAGGAGTCTATCACCAAATTCATGGGAAACAATCACAAAGTGTGGTGAAGACCAGAAGAGGTTGTAATAGCAACTTAAAAACTTCTCAGGCCTGCAAATCTGCCTCAAACGAGCAAGAAGAAACAAAGCAATGTGGCTGTTTATTTTGTCACCTATTGCCCTTGGGCCCCAAAGCACAAACCTCCTGCATGCTCTGCCACAGCTACAGGCCTTTCAGGCAAAACTCACAGCAGAAGAAAGGCTGGCAGGCCAGAGACTGCTTCTAAGGACAAAACAGCATTTGCTGGAACTGCAGTTTCTTTCAATCCCAGAGAAAACTTGCCTTCAAACCGCTTATGTTTACAGGACGTTTTGTCTGTAAGGGCACCATACCTTGGGGTGGAAATCAAGTTCTTCATCCTCCGAAGTGTGCCAAGTGTCATCACTCCCCTCTTTCTCAGAACTTCTTAAAAAACAAAGCAAAATGACTACTGTGTCTCAAATTATTCCTCAAGTGAGCCTTAGGTATTTTAACAAAGTAAGTCTCACCTTATTGAGTCTCCTTGGGAAAAGTCATCAACTGCTGTTCAAAGAGGAATCGACACGCTGACGTTAGATTTGGCACGCAAAAATGAAGCGGTACATGTACATAACTCTACAGGTCAGAACACAATCAAACTTGGGGGAGTCAATTCAACACAAGATGGCATGAATGAATGTGTTTCCAAAACAACTGCTTTTTCAAGCCATACGGAAGTAAAACCAAAACCAAACCAGGCCAGAGTTATATTTCCTTTGGACTCTTATACCCAGAAGCTTAAAAACTTCTCTACCCTAACAGAACATAGGACAGCATGAGCGTGCTATGGTAGTAAACAGTTAACAGAATGGCGGTGGTTTAGCAAGATGCTCAGGAAGTGAACCTCCAAAGTACTGATCTTACACCCGAGCACACATCACATGCAATTTACCATGTTATGTAACATTATGCTATCTACTACACTCCCTGCTGTTCCATCCAGTTACAGATTATTCTGGAATGGTAGTGAAAATCAAAAACCACAATCAAGATCTAAAGTTTATCCTCAGGTAAAATAATCACGAGCAGTTCTCTGTGTGCCAAAAAGGGTGTTCAACAGGCAAAAGGGGCAGAACCAGGGTATCCCACACTGCACTCCAAGCTTTCGTCAGTGTCATGAAGGGAAATTGCACAGAGGATCATAGGATAAATCAGGTCAGAAGGATCTCAGGAAGTCTCTTAGCCAAAGCCTCCTCAAAGCGGCTCAGATGAGAGGTCAGATAAGGCTGCTTAGGGCTTTATGTGTCCAGTCTTGAACACCTCCAAGAAAGAAGGCTGTACAACCTCTCGGTTTTACTGTCCTTATCACGTCAAAGCTTCTCACATCCAGTTAAAAACTCCCATTCGTGTTTATGCCTCTTGTATCTCTGCCTTCCTGTCAGGCACTGGGAAGCACCTGACTTTCTTTTCTCCTCCTACGTACTGGAAGCTGCTGCTAGGTCCCCTTCAAAGCCACCTCTTCTCTAGGCTGAACAAGCCCAGTTTCCTCAGCCTCTCCTCAAAGGGCAAGCACTCCTGCCCCTGGTGACTTGGATGGCCCCCAACTGAACGCGCTCACTGCTGACAGACCAATCGCTCTTGCACTGCGGGCTCATAATTACACCCAGGAAGCTGGGCACAATCCAGGGAGTGCCAAGGAGGGGTGAACAACCACCTTCCTCAATCTCTTGGCTATGCTGCTCTTAGTACAGCCCAGGACACTGGTGATCCTTCCAGCTGCCAGGGCAGCAGGCTGCCTCATGCTCAGCTCACTCTCTGCCAAGACCCCCCACGCCTTCTCAGCAGAGCAGCTCCCCAGCCAGGCAGTCCCAGCAGGTTTTGTAGAAAGGGCTTGTTCCTCTCCATGTGCAAGGCTTGGCGTTTGCCCTCGCTGAATTTCAAGACAGACCTGACAGTCCATTTGCCCAGCTTGTCAAGGTCCTTCTGAAGGGCAGCACGGCCCTGAAGCACATTGACTGGTCCCCCCACTTTGGGGGCACATGCAAACTCGATGAGAGTGCACTCTAGCACATCACTGAGGTACTAATGAAATCTGAACTCCAGCAATCCAGCCTGAAGAGTGCTAAAGCCTCTCAACTATCAGCTCAGATTAAATAAAAGGCCTCTTCAATTCCCAAGACAGAAGGGAAAAAACACACAAATAACCAGCACATAGTAGCTATTTCAATGCTCCTAAAGGTCTTGAAAACTAACTCTTGGTAACTATCATAACAAAATGAAGTTGCTTATGAACAGAAGATAGGTGACCTTCCATAAAGTCACATGATGACAACCAAATCGAGGTCTTGGACAAAATCATTAAAGGGAAAAGAAAACAAAAGCATACCATGCCTGAAGACATCTCTTCTACTACCAGTAAACCACAAACAAGCATGGAAGTTTCGTCTGTCCTAAAGGCAGGGTTTACGTGGGAACTGTGATGAGTACATCTCCCGACGTGAACGTGGCTTTCAAACAATGAAACAGAGAACACATGTTCTGTGTAGGTGTGTCATGTAGACAAAACCTAGAGGCTGAAACTTCCAGTGGGTACTCACGCAGTACCCACAGGCTAATCTACCTGCCAACCTCCCAGGCTGAATGAAAACCTGCCTCTTAGACCTGGGGGATAGGGTGCAGCAGTCAGTCACAAACTCCACAGGTGACTTCCGTTATATTTTCAATTAGTACACATATAATTAATCACACCAGCTAAGTAAGTGATCTGAACTTTTGCTTTCAATGTGTAGTAACTTTAAGCAATAATCAAAACCAGGTCACATTGTCCTTTAGAAGGCAACAGAGGAAGTTCATGTGCTAGCTTTCAGACAGACCTTGATGCCTTACCACAGAAATGGGATCTACAAGAGCAGTCTCTGGGAATTGCTTGTTTCCACTTTAATTAAAGTCCATTTCCATTTTGAAGCAACAGAAGTACATATTTTTAAAAGAAACTATTTACTGTCACAAATGACACAAAGCAAACACACACAATTCAATAATAAAGGGCTCATGCAAAACATGCAAGCACACAAAAAGCGCCAAAAGCCTGCTCTTAAATCTAATCTATAAAACCAAACCCATCAAAATAGGATTCTCCAGGACAGAAAAGACCACAGATGTGTTAGTATTTGTATATCATACAACATGTTTCGTATTTGAAATGCTACTGTACAGAATACCTTTCCTTGGTTTTCCTGTTCTTGATGTCTGGTTAGGAGACTGTTGCATTCCTATATCCGTTTAGGAAAAGGCATGGAAAGGACAGACGAAACAATGACATCAGAATAAATTTGAAGTCCCAGAAATTTGGAAAACATAAGCAGCACATCAACACAGCTACAGCAGTGGGAGAACCTACTGTGCCAACAACTAAACTTTGAAGATACACTATCCAAAAATTTTGAAGGAAATCTTGGCTGCACCACCATACAGCTTCTAGCCATTATGTTATTTACACTCACTCATATCAAGTTAGATTCAGCATGTTTGTTATCCCTCACTAAAAAGCAACCCAGAAACGTCTTGCCTTAAACCAGCTGGCCTTAAAGGTTGTGTCAGTCGGGGCCTGATGCAAGCAGAGGTCCCTCCTACATCAGCTGCAAGATGAGAGTCCTCCTTACCCTGATCTGACCAGGCCAGACTGTTCGCATACAGAAGCCCTGCCACCAGCCAGAGCGCAGACATGACAAGCAGTCAGAATTAATACCCTGTTCCTCCAGCGCTGCAGGGGAGGCCACAACTGGATGAAAACGGGTACATTGACTGGTGTTTGTCATGTCTGTGTGTGTATGCATGTCCGTCTGTTGTGGAACAGAGGTTTTAGAATATCAATTACTATCCACCTGCTCTAAACATCTACTTAGCAGTTTTTCTTAAGTCAGCAAATGGTGTGGTTCTGTTATAGCAGCTACCCAACACCAAATTTCTTTGTGACAAGGCCATAACATTTGTCTCTGAGCAGAAGGGAATCCTGATTATATTGCTTTTACCACAAATCCATGGAATGGATGTGGCAAAAGGACTCCTACAAAAACATACGCTTAAAAGAGTCAAAAAAAGACCTCAAGATGGTTTCTCATCCCTTCTCTATTTTCCAGTTTTGTTAAAAGGTGATACAGGACAACTTCTCCTCACCTCAGTAGATGTACATCACACTGAAGCACTCATTTCTTTACCAAGAGCTCTGCTGTGAACACCCAACAGTTTCTGTAGGAACTCAGGGTAACAACGAAGGAAAAACACACTAATATGTAGTGCAGTAGCTAAAAAAAGCTGCCACTGCAACCACACTAGGAATAAGAATCCCCTTGCCTTTAGAAAAATTGCATAATGACAATTTTTTGCCAAAGCAGTTCCAACTTTAAATCTAAAAAGTCTGTCATTAAATACGCTAGGGCTGGAAGCCACTCATGTGGAGGTTTCTGCAAACCTGTCTATGACTAATAGAAAGGTTCATCTTCGGACAAAAAGTAACCATTCAAATAAGTATGAGCCAACTTCTTAAACATGCTGACTTGCTCCTTAGAGAAGCGTATTTTGAAGAATGTTCAACAAGCGCAAAAGCAGCCAGAGGAATAAGGACAGCTTTGAAGATGTCAGAAAAATAGCACAGAAGAGCAAAGAAAATAATTCCCAAGTGGGTGCTTCTCTGGTGTCTCGATTTCACCCTAGATTGTCCTCTGATGGAGGCTTCAAAGCCTGTTATAGCAGCATATCAAAGGGATTCTCATGATGCAGGACCTGTGCTTTCTGGGCGCAAGCCAGAGGCTGTCAGATTAATGCAAGGAATGTTCCCTACGTGCTACTAATCTCTCTTGTTGGCACGCTGGGGGCATCTTGTAAGAGGCTGAGCACAAGAAGAAAAGGATTCCTACCACTCAGAAGAAAAACAAGCCCTATTAGAAACAGATTGTTATATCAGTTCTGATATAACACCCTTAAAATACCAGTAATCATAAAACCTCTCACCGTAGGGCCTGAGACGTAAAGCACAAGACGACTTCATTTATATTAACATCTTAATTTTCTAAGATTCCTCTAGGGCAATGGGAATTCCTAAGCATGGATTGCATTTTACAGACTCACTGAAGAGTCAATTTTTTCATCACAAGGTAATGTCACTGTTTTTCGGCGCCACCAGTTAAAATGGGTTTTTAAAAGTTTATTTCATTAAATTAACCAAAGTGGAAGCAAAGCATTTTTTTACTGTAGATCAAAACTACGTCCAAGAAGGTACAGTAGACACACACACTGCACGGCTGTTGGCAAAAACGTTACTTTTCCAAGGCCGTTTTTCCTGAGTATGTCTCTACAGCACCTCCACAGTCACGGATGCTGAGAAATAAGATGACTCACTAAAAGGAGCTTAGTGCAGGTGAACTATTAATATTAAAACAAAGACACACACACTCAGTGGAAATCAACAAGCCGGGTCTTCCTGCTAACTCACCTGCTGCTTTCCAACTAGAGAGAGATGAACAAGCACTCAGGAAGAACCGACTGCTTCTGCAATTGGATTTTCCCAACCTGAATGGCCATCTACAGCTACAAGTACCCACCTAAAACCCAAACCACTCCGGTCTAGTTCCTTCCCTGTGCCCCTTCTCTCTCCCTACAGGAAAACCTACACAGGTGGGCAAACACACAGGCAGAAGGCCACAACCCTGGAAGCAGACATGTAGCACACAAGTCACAACTACCTTCGCAGCCTGACAAGAGGCACCTCCAAGTAGCGACAAAGAAGCACATTCACAAAACTCCGTTGCTACCGGCTAAAGCCAAGGGTGAACACAAGAAGCTCTAACAACACAAACCACCTAAACAAGAGGCCAGAGAGACTCTCCTTATCAGCAACCCCAGGGTTAAGGATCCTACCTCCTCTGTCCGCAGCAGGTGCGCCCAACATAAAGCCAGCATCTCCTGCCTGGCGAGGAGGGCTAAGGGCTGCGATGCCTTGTGTGCCACCTGCAGAACCTGCTCCTGTGTTCTCCCAGTCTCCATGGTCTGTCAGTTGTTCGCTAAGACTAGAGAGAGAAAGAGAGGAAATATATTTAGTAAAAAATAGCCACACACTCGCACATACCATTTAACAGAATGGTTAACGGCCACTTAGTATCCATCCTCCACATCTTCCTCGCCACATAAATTCACATACACTAACACAGCACTGCTCGCAGGACTCTCGCACACGTCCACATTCACTACCTAGTATTCTGTAGATGCATATTCACACCTATAAAGTTATTAACTCCTGCTTGGTACCCTTTTGTCAGCCTACCTTTGAAGCACACCTCAGAGAAGGAACACCCACAGCTGCAAAGCTATGCAGAAGAGGAGTAGTTCTCGTCAGGGTAGTGGAAATCAGGAAGGACAATGGTGCTGCTCCAGGGACAGTGTTCACACGCATTTCAGTGTGCCATGTTCCACCTTCGGGTAACTTCACGCTACAAACACTTTGTAGAGTTTATACTGGGCAGATGTCAACTTGGCCACAAAACTCAAAATCTAACAGAGATTTCTGAGTCTAAATTTTCCTCAACTTCCAAATTAACACTACACACAGGAATGATACGTAGCAGAAGCGCGGAGCACAGCTTCAAGACGGGACTCACACACCGTTAAACCTTTGTGCTTCACCAAAAATGTTCAAAAGCCCCACTGAAAACTTATTCTAATGATAAACTTAAAAATTTACCTAGAATGTCCATGAATAACAGCATAATCCTCAGCTGTCCATCCATTGGTATCTTTATGGGAAACATCAGCGCCATAATGAAGAAGAACTTCTATCAAATTACGCTCCCCACCAGAAGCAGCTGTCATAAGTGGGGTCCTGAAACATCCAAAATACGGCAATACATCATTTTACACATACAATGTAAATCTTTTCATTCATATTCAGTTTCAAAGAGAGTATTTTCTCCATTACTTGAAAATGAACTAAAGAAAAATCAGTTTTCATTAAGTATTAAGAGCAACAATAAAATGGGAGAGTCAGTACAACTAAAAGTTCAGTCTTCAAACAGAGCTTCCACATTGACAACACTTCCTCCCAGACTATGCTGCTCTGCAGGAGGGGCTTTTCTACGGGAGGAAATGCTGCTGAGGTAGTGGCACGTTTCCTGCCAGAAGGGGGATCGCAGACAATGCCTTCTTGCAATCCTCCATGAGAAAAGCCTCCACTGAGGTATGACAGCAGCCAAGGGCAGACCTGCTTTCACAAGTCACACAGAAATAGCTGCTCCCACGTGGCTCCCTGGTTTTATTTCAGAGCTCATTCCCATGCCTCTCAACAACTCAGCCTAAAGAATACTAGAGACACCCACGCAGAGTTTTGACAAAGCCCTCACCTTTCACACTGATCTCGAGCATGCACATCAGCTCCTTCTTTAAGGAGAAACTCCACCATCTCTACATGATGCAGAGAGACAGCAAGCATAAGCGGGGTAAATCCCTCCTGCAAGGTCAGATCAAGAAATCAAGTTAAAATTCAAAGTAAAATAAACCTTCAAGAGAAAGAGTCACGCAACTCTTTGAAAGAACGTCTTTCAAAAACATAAAAGTTTACCTTATTCTGGGCATCAATCTCGGCATTATGCTCAAGTAAAAGCACTGCTACAGAAGTACTGGGAGACACGACTGCAAGGTGAAGGGCGGTGTTGCCGTCAGCGTCTGCCAGGTTCACGTCGGCACCGTGCTGCAGCAGAACAGCCACACATTCTTCTTGCTGGCACTGTACTGCCTGGGAACAACACACACACAACAGGAAAAACTTCCAACGTTTACATTTCACACTCAAAACTGCCCCAGCTTCCCAGGGATGGAAAAGAAGAGCCTCTTCAAAGATGGGCTAACATACGCCCATTCCACACTACTTACAACATGCACGTTTCTGCACAGGTCTGCGTGAAGCATCCCGCCCGCCAGACACCTCTCGTTTCAGGCACTGTCGATAAGCCCCACTTACAAGCACGTAACACATTCCACGTACCTTCATCAGTGGTGATCTGTTCTCACTGTCCAAAAGATTTAGCTCCCACTTGTTTTCTACTAGAGACGTAACGACGTCCACATGGCCATTGGCACAAGCAAGATGCAGAGCTGTCCTAAAAACCAGATATGTTAAATTAGCCCAGAGAGACAGCTAAAGAAATTCTTTCAGGCTGAGACAAATGGAGAGGGCCACAAGCTTCGCTTTGCAAAAAGCAATCTGAAGAGATTCTTTTTCATTCCTTTACCACTAGCAGCAACTGCACACCAAACGCCTGCGGCAGGTTAGCAAAACCTTCACAGCTTCCGCTCAGGGAGGTGACATTTTCTTCACTGTAGAACTCAATCTGCACAGGTTCCCTTGCCCAGGCACCGGTCACTGCCTCCAGCAGGACTACACGCGTGCCACAGCAACAGAGACCAAAGCTTGGCAATCTGAGGACTGGGGCAACTAAACCTCGGTGTCCTTCTACGATCATTCACGTGCCAGAAGCGCAGCAGAGATGTGGGAGTGGGTTATACAGCGACAAGGTTAGTGTCTCCCTGCACGGGGAGAAGTTCTGCATTGTCTCTTGCTTAAGCAAGCAGCAGACCCAAGAACACACTTGCATCAAAGCCCCTCTGACAACATGCAGCAAACCCAACAGCAGAACCCTGTAATCCTGGTTACAGAAAAGCAGTATTTGACCTTCTTGACACGGGCAACTATCACAGTCCTAAACAGCCTACTACAGAGGCAGTCCTCTCCAAGGAGGGCATACTGTGCTTCCACAAGCCGTGACCAGCAAAAGAAAATCACCCTTTTTTCTTCATCTTAGACCATTGCCAGAAAGAAAAGGGCTCCTTCAGACCACAGAACATCTCTAGGTCCGACGTCAATTCAGCAGCCTGCTTGTACCCAAAGACACCATCACCCACAAAGTCCTGTTTCCCCCTGTATGTTCACAGCTGCCTGTCCCAGCAGGCACCCAAAGCTGTGTTCTGCCACCCAGCCCTGGGGACCCTGCCCAGGCTCTCTTCCTCCTCCTGCTGCTGCAATCCTACGCTCATCACCCATGGCGTAGAAGAGAACCGCTGATGCCTGAGCAGCTGCAAAATAACCCCACTGGGGGATCACAGGGAAACTGGCAGCAGGCAAGGCCAAGAGCACTTGAGTCGACGACCCAGCAGCTACAAGCTAAGCAATGAAAAGCTCTGGAGTTCACCTTGACAGGTAGCTGACAGGGTAAATCTCTCTTAGTGATTAGCTCTCACCCAGGATTCATCACTAGCTGGCATCGTGCCTGCACTGCTTCCAACTCTGTGCTGAGTTTGGCCCATCTCTTTCAGCAAGGCCGAAAGCTTTGCTGAAACACCTCTGAAAAGCTGCCTGCTCCTAACAGCTGTTCCAGGTGCGGTTTGGGGAGGTCCTATGGGTTACAGGACCCGCTTTCTGGAAGGAGCCTGTAGGTGTGATACTTGCCACAGCCCTGGTGCAGGATTTTGCTTTTAGAAGTCCTAAGGAGCGGAACGGAGATGCTCCTATGAACAAGGCACACGTTTTAACCACCACCTGCAACACTTCTCTTTCCAATGATGTCAACTTCTCCAGTCCCTGGAGAATGTGATGAAGCTCTGGAACACAACTGCAGCTGGTGGTCACTCAAAACACACACCACACCCACCAGCACCTAAAGGGCGTAGGTGGGCCTGGAACCCTCATGGCTGTGAAGCGTACGGGGTCTGCAGAAAGCAGGCAGACTGGCCATGAAATCCCTCCCAGGCAAGCTTGTCAGCACTGGGCATTGTCATGCCAAAAGCATCCCAGTGCTCTATTGGACCTACACTGCCTTGTATCTTGGGGTTTTTTTACAGTCTGTTACTTTCTCTGCCCAGTTACAACACCGATAATGGCATGACACACAGCAGGAAACCTTTCCAGAGGAATCAAGGCTTTCTTGAAAAGACGAACTTCAGATGAAAAAGCTAGCCACATGTCATACTAGGGTCCGCTACGAACTGACGAATCAGCCACAGCGAAAGAGAAGGCAGTACGTTTTGTATGCACAAAACGCACTCAACCCACCTTCAACTGCATCTCCCATCGCCGGCTGCAGAAACAAATATGGACTGGCAACACCCAGGCACACTACCCACATTACTCAAGCGCATGCTTACCACGCTCTCCTTGCTTCTCCTACAAATCCAGCTAGGGTGGGGTGTTTTCAGGGCAATGAACTAGCTGGCTGGCAAAAGTCTTCAAGACAGACAGCCTAGGCAGATGAGCTACTCTGACAAAAGCAGCATCTCTTCAGAACAGCAGGAAGGTTTGGACTCTGAGCCTTTTCAGGAAAGACATTCAAGGGTTGACAAATACAAGACCCAAAACCTCCAGCCGTTTCCCTTATGCCCACGATGGATCACAAGGAGCCACGCTGCAGCCCAGGCCTTCTCCTTAAGATACACTTCCCCACTGCTTGCTGTGCTCGACTCAAACCCCCCCCCAACAGTACCCAGGCAGGGAACTGAGGGCACCGAGGAGGCCGGGGCCAAAGGGGAAGGCGACAGTCGGATGCCGGGCCGAATGCACGGGCTTCTGGCGGCACAAGCCCGAGTCCCACCCCCCGCCGAGCTGCCGAGGGCCGTAGCTGCGGCCCGGGGCTTCTGGCGCCGCCGGCCCACCCACCCCCCAGCCGTCCACCCCCCCGGCGCTGGTCCCGCTCACCGCTCCGCCTTGGCCCGCCCGGCGATGCCGCACTTCTTCAGCGCCTGCCGCACCGGGGCCAGGGCGCCGCTGGCGGCCGCGCGGTGCAGCTTGCCCACGTCCTTCTGCCGGAGCTCGGAGGCACCAGCGGGGCAGGGCGGCCCGGCGCTGCCGGGCGACGGCTGCTCCTTCTTCTTCTTCCTCCCGAACCCCAAGAACCTCTTCATCCCGCGCCGGGGACGCGGGCCCGGGCCCGCCTCAGGGCAGCGACGGCGGGAGGCACCTGTCGGGCTGTGCCGGGCACGGGCAGGGGAGCGGAGCCGCCAGCAGCAGCTCGCTCCGGTCCGGGTGCTGCGAAGCGAACCACCGTGGCGCTGGCAAACCGGGGACAGGGACGCGTTCCCTCGGTGATGGCGGCACCTCCTTGCCCACGTCCTACCGCGCGATGGCGACCCCGCGCACGCGCGGTTGGAGAGTAATGGCCGGGGCGCGCGGGCGGGTCCGCGCATGCGCGGCCTGCGGAGGGCCGGCGGTGGGGGCGACGGGCCGACAGCGCCATCCGCTGCGGAAAAGTCCTGGTCGCGACAGGGCACTGCCAGGGCCCGGGAGACCCTACAGCCCCTGTCCAATGTGACACGTTTCACAAGGGTGTCAATCAAAAGAGCCCTGTGATTAGAGCCAGCTGTAGGCGGTAGGGCCTTTGGCAGCTCGTTGGGCTGCAGTGTCGGTTCACACCCTGAGGAGCAGAGACTGCTGCTGGGGCTGTGGGTACAGGCCCGTAGGCACCGCAGGAGCTGCTGACTCGTTAGGAGCCAACAGAGGGGCCAAAGGAGCAGCTGGAATCTACCACTAAACCAAACAGCAGCTGGTTGGGTTCATTTTTGACCAGCTTCTTGATCTTCGTTCACACCATTTCTTTGGTCTCTGGCTCCTGGGTGATACCTAATGTTTTGGGGTTAGTTTTCATGTAGCTCACAGTCGCGGTCCTGCTGAGGGTACAAGCAAAAGGCTCATTACATGGGGCAGGAGGTTTATTGTTTGAATCAATCTGGTACCTGCTAAAGGCCATTTTGGTTTTACATCCCAGACATGCCCTGACATACCTAACGGTGAAGGGTGATCACCTGCAGAGGAGGGAAAAACATCATTTCAGTGGTTTTTACCCCAAGTGTGCTTTGGTGTACACGGGAACAGTGAATCGTCAAAGCTGTAAGGCCTATCTGCATGCACCTGAGGAGACGAGAACTGGCTAGGTGGACTTCCGTAGCCAGTTGCTTTCCAGCCAGACCTGGAACGTGGTGGTTCTACAATTAAAGCTGAGGTTAGGCCAGGACTCAAGCAAAAGGCGCAGTACAGGCTTTCGTTAAAACACAGAACACGAGTGGAGCAAAAGGATGCATCGACCTTCGTAAGAAACATTTTGACAGCTGTGTCAGGCTAAAGAATGAAGAGTAGTCAGCCTGCTAGTCAGAAAAAATAGATCTGGTTCTTCTTGTTAGTGTAAAATAAAACAACTGTGCAGCAATAAACCGACAGGGAAGTGCAATGTGCCTGAAATCCATTTAAGAGACTTTATTTTCAGACTGAAATAAATACAGATTCACATCTAAAATCCAGGAGAGCCGGTTTCAAGTTCAGCCATGGCTGGAGGGAAAAAAAAAGACAAGATTCCTGGTGTTACTTTTACAGCAGACTGGGCCAAATCCATCCCTGTAAAACCATCATTTGCTCCCCAAACCAAACACACCCCGACTCCGAGCAGAGGAGCAGTGCTGTTCAGAATGCACCCGGATGCACAGCAGTGGCCTTGTGCCCATCCAGACACACGGAAAGAGCTACGAAGCAACTGCTGAACGCTCTGTGATCACAAGCACGCAGGAACAGCAGGAAACGCTCTCGGGGCCTACCTGCTCTGAAGCAGCACCAGTCACTGCAAAGCGGTGACTCTGGAGAAATCATTACCGTGACACAGGTGGAATTCCTCTTCGGACCCCTGGCCTCGTAGGATAAAGCACCTCTAGGCTATACATTACAAGCATTCCACTCATCTTACGTTTGCCTAACCACGCTGAATGATCTTTCCCTCAAGAAAGGTGATCTTTTGCCACTGAGGATACCCTTGCTTCTTCAAAAGACTGAAACATATAAGCTACAGATAGAAGCAGTGAGTAAGAGACACAGCAAACCCAAGCACTATCAGCGGGGAATGTGTAATGGCTCAGTGCTGAATGCAGTTGATGTACATGGAGGGAGATGTGATGGCTGAAGCCCATAAAAATCTTGTCTCATGGATGTTTGCTCTTTGTGCTTGGGGATTAACTGTAGGGAAAGGTGACTTCAGCTTAATCCGGGTGTCTCTGCCTGGGGGAACGGGGTTAGTTTTCTGTGGGGTTTTTTCCAGGTCCTGCATAACGTTCCATACAATACTTTGGGAAGGGGCAAGTTATCACAGTCTAAAGTGGAAAGCTAGCAGAAAAAGCCCTGTGCTTACACAGGAACTTGACTGCTCTCAAGCCATTATTCGAAAGAGTTAGCAACAGGCATCATCTGCCTCACAAACGCTCCTAACATAACGACACATTACCCTGTTCAAGTTCTTGGGTGATTTTTTCATCCAGTTCCCGCTGTACCTAGAATTATACAGAAAATATACAGTTAGTATTTTAACAGCTACAGTTTTGTAATATTAAACTTGTAAAACATTCTTAAAGCCCACACATAACGTGTTAAAAGCTAAAAATATCATCCCAAACATCTTGGTTTGGGGGTTGATTTTTTTAATGAAGAGAAACTTGTGGTCAGGCAGGCGGTGGCACTCTCACGGCTGGGCAACATTCACTGCAGCACAGAGCAATGTGGAGCTCACCAGCTGGGTTAGAACGGGGCACTGACAATATAGACACGGGAAGAGAGCAGAGTGGAGCTGGTTCTCTTTATTGTTATTGCAAATACCCTGACACACACATCTAAAGATAGAAAGACACAAGCTTTTCTCGCACGCTTTGTACTACGAGAAGCTACCAACGACTACAGCTTGTGCACAGCAAGTGCTGTGGGGTTCGTTCCGTAACCAAAATCAGCTTGGATCGCTCGAAAGGAGCGCTTAGCCCTTTCTCCCCCGAAGGTGATTTTCAAAATAGACAGCATACAGCTTCCAGGCCTATGACGGCCACGAAGATGCTGAAGGGCTTGGACCACCTGAGCTACGTGGAGAGGCTGAGGAAGCTGTGACTGTTGCTGTACTGGAGCAGAGAAAGCTCCAGGGGACCTTATCTATGTGTGTAAATCTCTGGTGGGGGGGGTAAGGAAGACGGAGCCAAGTAAAGGACAAGAGGAATGGGCACAAAGCGAAAGAGAGGAAATGGCATTTTAACAGAAGGCATTTTTAACTGTAAGCATGGTCAAGCCATGGAACAAGTTGCCCGGAAAAGGCTGTGGGGTGTCCATCCTTGGAGACGTGCAAAAACCTGGCTGGACCTAACCCTGAGCCACCTGCTACGGCTGACCCTGCTTTGAGCAGGGGGGGTTGGACTAGATGATCCTCAGAGGCCCCTTCCACTCTCACCCATTCTGTGATGCTCCGATTTCAGTACCGCCTCCCTGAGGGAAGAAGTATTGTAGGAAACGAGCAGGCTGGCCTAGCAACGGGCCAACAAAGGGAAGAACTGAAACACTGTCCAATGGACTCCACAGGCCGCAGAAAGCAGCCGCCTCAGGAAGGGAAGCACTCTGCAAACCTCCACGAGAGGAGCAGTCCCAGGCAGGAACCCCAAGGGCCAAAGGGGCGGGGCCATAAACCAGCGGAGTGGAGGGAAGGGCCCTCTCCCCAGGACTACAGGGAGAGCTGCAACCGAATTCACCAGCTCCTCCAGGGGAAGGACCACTCAGTGGCACTTTGTGGAACAGTCTGTGCCTTCACAGCTACAAGAGGCTAGCACAGAGCTGAAAGAGCAGTGGAAAAGGACCCCTCAAAACCCCAAACCTTCTCTGCAAGCAGGTACAAGCAGCAGCAAAATCCTTGGCAGAAGGGACCCCCCTAACACATGAAGTGAGACACGGGTAGCAGGAAAAAAAGCAGGAAAACTAAAGCCTAAGCCAAAGGTCACCTCAGACCGGGAGCAATCCTAAGCAAAGCAGTAGGAGCTGAGGTGTCAGAAGAAACCACTTTCCCTCACTACAGCCCCAGACCTGGAAAGCAGAACAGCGACTGCTCTCTCTTGTGCACTAAGTTCTGCATGGAGGTACTTCCCACCTGACTGCGCATCTCTTCAGGCGCTAACACGCTGGGTTCCCTGACAGCAGTCACCTCGGCAATTCTTTTTCAGAGAGCGGTATTGATTTACTACTTACCCACACGGGTTGCCTGAGCAGAGAGTAAGTTGGATCCTGTAAGACTCGATGAGCTGACACTCAGAGCCTAGGGATTCAGCTTCGGAACAGCGCTGGTACTCCAGACACAACTGCTGTTACTACCGAGAACCGTCTGAACATCGGAACCGGCAAGGAGGGTAAACCAGCCTACGCCTACAGTTTAAAGAAGTCCCATTACAACAGGCGAAATCCATACGTACGTGGTCATCTTACAGACGGTTCACTACCATGGAAGCCCTAACAATACAAATACACAGCGCGTCAAAGTACTCTGCAGCAGTCATTCCTTCATTTGGACAAGGAACAAGTGCAAGAGACTTGCAGGAGTAGGAAAATGTGAATGCATCACGAAGTTTCAATCAAAACCTAACAGTACAAACAGACACAACATTTCCAGTATAAAACAGCACCCAACATTAAACAACACTGGCTACAAACCTTGCCATGCATGTGGCTGCAGAGAGGAGAGAGAGAACAGATTTTGTGATTAAGGAGCTGAGGGAGAAAGAAAAACGGCCTTCAATTCCAAGGTCTTCGGTGAGAAGTAAGCACATGGCCTACAAGTAAAAAAGCTAGCAATACAAACCCTGCTACAACCCAAGAGTGCAGACGGAAAACAAAATCAGAAAAGGAGCAGAAATCGAGAGGCAGAGCAGGATGCAGACATTGCCCTTCTCACGTTGTGTGGCAAAACTGGTATCACTAATCCACTAACTCACACTGGCTGCAGCGAGCAGAGTTCACTCTTCTGCATCCAGACACCCAACATTCATTGTCACCAGCCTTTCACACGGCTGCTGGGATTTAGGCTTGACTTTTGTTAAACCTAACAACAGGACTCCAGTGCCCAAAACTCCTTGCCACAGACATTCCTTGCCTTGGGCTGTGAACGGAAGCAGCAGCTCCCAAAGGATGGTGCACAGACCACGAGCAGTACCTCGTCTCTGTGCTTCACCTGCTTGATTCAATTTAGTTCTGGGGGGGACGGACATGCCAATTCATGAGCAGTTTGGGAGTCAGCAGACCACATCATGAAGACAAAAAGACCCCATCAAAGACCTCTACTCCTGTAAAAAACAGGCAGTACACACGCACATCCTTCTCATGACACAAGTCCTACTACGAAACAAGTTTCAGCCCTCCTCCTTCCAGAACCGAATGAACGCTCGTGGCTGCAGTCACTGTCACCACACGCACAGAATTTTTCAAGTACTTGCAATTGAGTCCTCACTACTGGAACTCTAATAAAAACAAAAACAACCAAAAATCCCACAGACATTTGCATCTGAGTGGCATTTTGCTGGTTACTTCTGCCCAGATGACCTTTTTTATAGTTTTCAAGCTACTTTTGCCCCTCCGTTTCAAGGGTCTTGATTTCTAGTAGCGTATCTATTTGATAAGCCAAAAGGGGCTAGACTGGAGTCCCAGAGCCAGCCTTCTGCTTGCAGTGAGGGAAAACAGGCAGGCTGAGGTTTCCAGCTTTTTAATAAGAGAACCTGGCAGATATAGTAAGAAATGGCTACGATCTCGCAGGCTTAGCAAGAGTTTTACTCACCTTCGTTCAAGGAAGAAAACGTTCTGGTTTCATACTAGATTAGAATGAAAAGCTAGTCCTGAGGAGACAAACTGTGTCTAGTTAAGAGCCCATTATCCCCAGCTCCTCTGTCGAGGAGGAAGCTAAAAGCATTCCCCGGCGCATGGCAGTCCATCACAAAACGTGACAGACCTGTGCTCTGAAAAGAAACTTGGGTGCTGTTGAAGTCAGGACACTGAGCGAGAGCCGCGTCACCGTTCTCAGATCTAATGCTCCCTTTCCCTGACATCAGCTCCAACGGTTTTCAACAACGGATCTGGGAACCATTTCTCACAAAAGGTTCAAGCAGCCTAAGTAACTACTGGAAATATATATCTGCATATATTAGCAACTGCATAAAGGCAATGAGCTAGGAAATAGCCTTTTAAATTATTTAGTTTCTGTACTATACTAAAGGGAAGCCAATAAACTAGGAAAGGTATCTACCTCGATATTGACAAAACTTTGACATGCCCAGAGTTTCAATTTCTTCTGGAAAATTAGAATGGAAAGGACTACCTGAAGAATGTTGCTGCAATTCAGCTAGGAAGCACTGAGCACTCACACCTCTGTTCCCTTCACCATCTTTTACCCTGTTCCTCCTCCTTCTTCTTCTTCCAGAAAGGCACTTCTCTTTTCACCTAGGGCAGCTTTTTTTTCCTAGGAGGGAGAGGGTTTCCTCCTCTGCCTTTTTCTTCTTTTAACATCTTGCTCCCATCTCTGTCCTTTCTTTTCCTCACTTGTTCCCTGCTCCCTACCCTTCTTGTTCCCTTGGCCTTATTTCACTTTTGCAGCGGCTCCCTGACTTCTGCCTCCTTTCCACCGCTTGCACGCGCAACAGCCCTGCAGACGGTCCCGTAGTAACGGCCTCTCGAGGCCGTTTTCACGTAGTAACACACAGGAGGAACTACAAAACCCAATGCCTCCTACGCATCCTGCACATCCTGCACTGAAGTGGAAAGTGAGAAGTTACGTGACCCCGTTCACATCATCCTGTGTTTGAAGCATCCCTTTGCTGGTATTGATGTACTACAGCAAGTTCCAGCAAAGAAACTGCTAGAATGAAGACCAGTGAAGAAGGAAAAGGTGTTTCAAGCAAAGGTGTCTATGACGAGTGCTGAATCCCACCAAAGTTTGGTGTTTTAAATCGGTCACACATACTCTCCAGTTTAACGAAGAGCTTAGCTGGGGACTTCCTATGCCACAGTATTCTTTATCAGCTTCTCTTGCAAAAGAACGTAGTTACACAGTTCGTTACTTAGATGTCGGCAGTTTTTGGTCTTGGAGCACCCTTGGAAATTTACACAACCCTGATGACCAAAGTCTTCATCCCAATCACGTACAGTCACACACTGTTCTGACGCTTAGCAGCTGTTTAGGCGTATCAGACCCTATGGCTTGGAATTATAAATGGATGCTAACTTTAGGATAGCAAGCACAGCCTGGCTTACGGATACTCATCAGCAGTAGTCGAGAACAGTATTTCAAAATGCTTACCTGGGCCACATAGGCTTCAACCCTGCTTCTTGACGACAACGCGGTCCTGGCCGAGTTTAGGAAGCTGCCTCCCAGGCTCAGACTCCTGTTCAGGGCCAAACTGCTGCCCAGATGTCCCAGCGCAGCTGAATACAGAACTGGACTTGCAGCCACACCTTCACTGACAATGCTGCTCCTCAGTAAAGACTTGCTTCTGTGGCGCTCCTGAAGGAGCTTAGCCTTGGCTTCGGCCACTCTCTCGGTAGCTCTGAAACATCCAGAAGCAGAGAAAGCATTACCTTCGGCAGCGACACTTCCACAAAGTTACCCTCCAGGTCTTTCACTGTTATTGGACTTCTGGAAGTGAGCGGCATTAAGGGCATCCAAAACAAGAACACCGTTTGAGCTGAGGGCTTTCGGAGAACCTAGTTCGACGTCACCCTACCTGCAAGGAGCAGCAAGTTACCAACACTTAGGACTTCTCAGCATTAGGGCTTCAAAGCAACCTGTGAATGGCACGTGTTTACACAGCTGCTTCTGAACAGCGTGTCACCTGCAGCACAGCTCTGGGCTACCCCCCCTTCCCCAGGGAAGCTCAAACCCCAGACACGCTGCTGAAACAGAAGCCAAAAAGCGATGATTTTTTGCTTCCCAGAATAAACGCTGTTCTCTGAAGGACCTGTCCTTATTCAAGCAGTGAAGGTCCTGAAATTTATCTTTTCTGCATACACAGAATAAGGGGAGGAGATTATTAGAGCCGGGCAAAAAGGCTGCCTGTGAAAACACAGTCGAGTTAGTAAATACGCTGTTAATGCCGTGAGCAGCGGTGTTACTGCTGGAATACTAAAGAGAAACGAAGACAGTCCTCATGAAGAGGAAGGCTCTTAAGGTACTTTCCTCTCAAATATGCCATCTCATGCTCACCTACATGATGCTGACCAGATGCAGAAGAGGGATTTTAGGAGGAAAAGTGCATGAGGAAACAGCAGGATCTTATTGCTACTCCAAAAAAGCACGGACTTACCTTTCCAGTTTATTTGCTAGGCATCTTCCTATTTTCATTTCCTCCAGATACAGCTCTTTGAACCTTTCCGCTTCTGCCTGCGTGGATTCTTTCTGAAAAACACTGTCTTCCCGGGTATTTTTTACCCTGTCCAATTCACATTCGAGATCTCTAATTCTGTGCTGCAGCTGGTGTCTCAGTGAGGTGTGATGACTGGCTCTGATTTCTTCTAATCGGTCCTGGGAGGCTGCCTGCGTCTGAAGCAGATAATGCGCTTTCAACCACCGCAAAACAAAAATGTCAGTCTACCTCGGGCCAGCTTCTCACGGGGGGCAGGGAAGCATAGACAGCCCAAAAAAAACCCCAAATGCAGCAGTCCACTATTTCCACTCTTCTTCAGAAATCAGACAACCTGCTTGGCCAAGCCAAACGCAATGAGCTCTAGACACATCAGTTTATGCTGCAAAGCACCTTGGCAAATGTAACCCTCTGTCCAAGTAAGGGCACAGTGTCCTCATATGAAAGACCTTTCGATCGCCGACAGCAGGCCTATGAAACAGTGCAGTTCATTCAGCCATCATTAGATCTACCCTGTGGAAGTTTCTTCTGAGTTTCAGTACAACACTCGCTCCTCATTTCACCAGCCACCCTCTGAGTTTTTAGTTACAGACATTACGTACCTTGGTTTTAACCTCTTCCGATTCCTTCTGTAAGCGCAATTTGTCTTCCTCCAGATCCCTGCGGTAGCGGGGAGTAACTTCAAGTGCAGCTTCTGACGTGGACTGCTTTTTAAGAGCATCGGCAAGCTCCTGCTGCAGCTGTCTGACCATGCCCTAAGGAAACAGTTCCATGAACATGAAGAAAATGGCAAGAACATGAAATATGCCTTTAACTGATTTGATTATACAGTTAGACCTGTCTTTGGGTTGAACTCAAAGGCATGAATTTTTGCCTGCCACCAGCAGGCACCTGCACAGATGCTGACCTCTCCTCATCCTTCTCAGCTGAGCACCTCCAAACTACCAGCAGCTCTGAATGAGGAGTTCTGTTTCACAGCACACAAAAAAGGCTCAAGCGCTGTTCTTCTTGGAACCATACACCAGCACACACGGCAAACACGTATTATCTTCCTAACAAAACCCAAAGAAACCTGTTGCCATGGAAGAGCTATAGTTCGACTGCAGATGTTACGCTGATCCCCAGAGGCAGGACTTTGTATCAGATCCATCCCTGCCCTACTCCATTATGCAAACAGAATTAAACGAATACACACATCTGAAAGCTCTTTGGAGATACCCTTTGAGCGTGTGTTGCAGTCTCCTTACCGCGCTCATTTCCCAACAACAACTGACTTGATACCCACAGATCACGTTCACAAGTATCCGGATGGTTCATACATACATCTAGAATCTTCAAAAGGAGCCTGTTATTTCGGTAGTAAGGACACAAAACAATTCACAGGCTAAAATTACTGACCATACTGCTGGAGGTTCCCTGTCCCCCACCTTAAAGTAACCGACCGATGAAGAATAAGGTGGTTACCTGACACACGTAGATATTTACCTCACGCAGAGGTTCTGGATTTGTTATGAGGAAGGAAATGGAATTTTACATCGCTATTTAAAATCATTAAGGGAGACAAACCTTACACTGGGCTGTCTAAATACTAAATGTGATTAGTTCCTGGTTTCCAGAAAGTAAAGGAAGATTAAACAAAATGCAGAAGGCACCTTTTAAATCACTGCTCTACCTGGAATTGCCAGAACACTCTTATCAGTCGCCCAGACCCTACCTGCTCCTAGGAACAGATCTCATTATGCATTCTCCCCTTACCTAGGGCCTTCGTAACCGTCTACCTGTTCCTCACTCCTACTCCTGCCTTTATTTTCTTCTTCCACCCTTTTTCTTGACAAGAACAATCTCCATGCAGAAAGGGGAGCGACACTTGGTTCATACGTACACGAGCAACAAAATCATGCCGGGGCTCTGCACAGGAGCACGTTTCATGCTCATGCATCGCGCCCATTTGCAGAAAGACAGTTTAACTGATTTCTTCGTTAGGCTTCTATCCAGTTAATTACTCTTTCACAGAGCCACAGAGAAGGAACGCATTTAAATATGGCTACACGTCATAAAAGAGAGAAGGAAAAGCTTAGATCAGCGTCTGCAACGAACTTCTTGAGGAACGGGCAGGCCCCTTACAACCCCCAAAACACATACATAAGGTAACACCCGCACACTACTAATACGCCTCAATTTAGACAGCAACTTAGGGAGCCGCTGTTTTGTTTCTCCTTTGTAGAGGCTTAATATAAATTCACCGCCCATCGCGGCACTTGTCTGCGCCTTCATTCCTCAACCCTGGCGCGTTGGATGGTTCTTCCTTTTATACCACGCTTCTTTGCCTCGTCAGTGCCGTACGTATATAAACCCCCATCAAACACACAAAACCATTCTATAGGGCATCAAATGGACACAGGAAGAGAGATTAAAAAAAAGCTCGGAGAAGAATCACCTTTCTTGATCCAAGCTTAGACTTGGCTACCTCGTTTCTGTTCTCTGCTCAGATCTGAGCAGGAACATCTGGATTGACTTCCACAACTCCAAGGCAAACAGGACAAATCAGAACAAATGGTCATCATTTGGCCCCATGCATCTAACTTACACCTGGCACATTTCAGAAATGTAAAATAATTACAAGAACAGACAAACTTTACGTTGCTCTAAGTGTATACTTTACCTCTCTTTCTACTTTGTCCGTCTCATATTTAAGGACTTGTTCTCTTAAGTCAGTGCACTGGGCATTTAATTCCTTGTTTCTCTCTTCCACCAGGTAAACTTGCTTCTCTGTATCAGCTCTGAGTTTGTTGAAAATATCATTAAAACGATCCTGCACATCATTTACTACTTTTTCTTTGATGATGCCCTTGTTCTGCGTATCTTCCAGTTGCTGGCGGAGTAGAAGGTTTTCACTCTGGAGCTGGGCCAATCGCTCCTGCATGGATTCCTGCTTTATCAGAAACTGGCTTACTTGATCTTTCTCCAGGTGTCGAGCACGATCGCATTCCTTTGCCTGACACTGGGCTTGACTTAATTCTTTTTGTGTCGTCTCTAAAAGCAAGGTTTTTTCTCTGAGCACTCGTTTCAACTCGTGAAGCTCATTTTGGAGACTATTAGCTTTGTTTTCAGCTTCACTCAGCTGCTGAGACAGGCTCTTACTGGTTTCTCGCACATCAGAGAGGTCACGATGGAGCTTGTCTTGCAAGCGAAGCCACTCATCACGCTCTCTCTGAAGCGTTCGCTCGACATCACTTTTGGATGACTGAAGACGTTCAAGTTCTTGAGCAGCAGAGCTCAGGCGGCATCGGAACGATTCAAGTTCTGTCTCCAGTCTGTCTTTGCCTTCTTGTGTCTGCTCAAGCTTGGAAGTCAGCACTGCAGATTCTGTCCTCAGTAAGTTCAGCTGTCCGTCGTACTGAAGAACTGTTTGTGTTAAGGCTTCCTCGTTCCGTTTAAGTTCCTTTTTCAGATCTTCGTTTTTCTCCTTCAAGGCCTCATTCTCCTCTGAAAGTTTTCCTTCTTCCTCCTGGTGCTTAAGTCTTACTTGATCCAGTTCTCGTCTCAGCATAGCAATCTCATCTTGTAGGAACTGATTTTTGAGCAACGCTGCCTTTTCTCTCTCCGTGTCGGATTCCTGCATGAGAGAGAACATGAATAAATAAATAGCCCGTTGGGAAATAAATCTACAAAACCACTTCCGCACACTGTTCTAAACATCGCCAGTACTGAAGCAGGACTTCAAAGAGGAGAGTGAAATGTCATGAGCTGCTCTATGAACCCATGCACATGTGCAACGCATGCACACACTGCAAGCGTAACACACCCTTAAAACCTAAAGGAACATCCTAAATACACAAAGCCCTTTTTTGTTTTTCTTAGAGGGATTTTTTTTTCCTTAAGGGAAAACAGAAAAGGTATTGACACAGTGAAGTTACATTGGATTACTCAGTTTACCATCAAGAAGCAGAAAAAATGATGTAAGAGTTATTATGGCTTCGGAACAAACATGGTGCAATTTCATTAGTTAGAAAAGTATCTGCTTACCTCTGGAGTTTTTTCTGTAGTTCTTGTCTCTTCCTCTAGCTCCTTCTGTCTCCAAAGGTGGTGGCTCCAAACTCCTTCTTGCAGGGCTCTGGCACTCTTTTCCTGAGAGAGCTGTCTCTGCGTTTCATCACGCTCTTCTTCAGTCTACAGGAATAAAATTAAATCGCATGCACCTTGAGAAGAACAGAGCTAGCAATATCTTCCCGTTTTCCTTTGGGTTTGTAACTATTTTTTTGCTTCCCCACAGTTTTGATAATCCATCTACAAGTAATAAATGGTAATTTTCTTCTGAAAAATCAAGAGGAAATACGGAATGTTTTGTAGTACTTCAGAAAAATAACCAAGTCAGCTGTCCTCCAAATTCAGAAGCAGCCAACCATGTCGGTTGTAGACCCTCAGGGCAACCACTGACCAGGTCAGCAGAACAGAGCCCTGTGCTGAAAAAGCAGCCATCCTGCCAGCCCCTGAGAAAAGCTTTGAGTATCTGAAGCAGCAAGAAACTTCACTGCTTCAATACTAAACTAGAAACCAAAGTCAAAGGCCAGTTGCTGTGAGACCCACGCCCCTAGCTTGACCCAACTTCATCCCCCCACTCTGAACTGAACAGCTGGCCCACAGCACAAGTATTTCAAGGGCCCCCAGTTACAAACATATGGCAGAAGCAGGAAAAGACAAAATAAGCCTCATCAGTGGTAGGGCCCAAGTCAAAAGGAAGCTCTCAGGGGCTTCTGGATCTTACTCCTCCCCACGTCTCTGGTGGAAACCTCCATGTCCTTCACAGAAAGTACCTCAGAATCCCAAGGAGACTCAGTATCTTCCTCTTCCTCTGCTCCCTCTGCTGGCGGGGCACCTACAAGTGAGGTAAGAAGGGAGAAACCCAGCGTCTGTATTTCGCTCTGCTGCTCCCCATCAGTCAAGCCCTGCATCCAAACACGCGCAGTGGCTCCACTGCTGAGGACAAACTAAGAAGTGAGTGTTATTCCAGGGTTTCTTCACGCCCACTCTCACATCGTGGTATCTCCTCGACACCGCCACCTCCTCTTGCCTCCTTGACAGCGGAAGAGGGCGATGCACAACAGCAGCCACAGCTACAAGCAACACCCAACACATGTTTGCCTAACATTCAGGATGGGACTCCAGCACGCTGCAGTCATGGGACATTCAGCTGAGGCCACCTGGTCTCCAGCCTACAGCTCCAGAAGGTGGCAGCTATGACCACTTTCCACTGTACAGGAGGTACTGTAGGAACACTATCCAAAACATCCTCACGCTAACATCACACAAATCACCAGGTAGCAACGCTCCTGTTGCAGTACTACCAGGAACGATCCTCCTTAACAGACATTGCCGTTTAAACATGGAGGCTCCCAGCTCAAACACTCACCCCAAACACACAAAAGCCATTTCTATCTCAGGAGGTTAACACCCAAATCTCTTCTCTACCAGTCCAATGTAAGGCTCAGTCTCAGCGTTTCCTGGGCAGATCAGACTCTCCTCATTTCTCTGTCAGATACAACTGAGTCAGCATTCACTTGTGTGGAGACTTTCTTGCAACCTTTCGCAACACCCACCTACCTGTAAAAGACACACGAGTGTCAACAGGTTCCTCCGCCTTTTCAGCAAGTTCTTCATCTGTTTTATGATCATCACCACAGACAGCTCCAGTTCCACGCTGAGCTTCCCCTTCACACGCAGCATCACCAAAATACTCCAGCTTCTGATTAATGTCCCCTTTCCGTTTTGTTTCCCCATCCTGCTCCTCCTCCAGTATGTCATTAGACTGAGTTTCTTCATCTTCCAGATCTTCCTTCTCCTTTTTATCTCGTGTAAGATCTTCCTTCTCCTCCTCTTCTTCATCATCATCTCCATTGTCATTTTCAGCATCTTCGGTATCGTGATGCAACAATTCCCCACGTTCTCTTTTGTTCAGGTTTCCGTGGGACCGGGGTCTTTTTTGGACACTTTTCTTTGGTGACTTAGGGCTTTCAGTTCCAGAACCATTACGATCATCTTCAAGCACAAGAAAAGGAAAAACGCATGTGAACAACAGGAGTTAGGTAAGGAGCAATAGGCACCTTGCTACATTAATGCACAAGAGTCAGCTGGGAATGGCTGGAAAAGGAGCCAGGTAGGGGATGGGCAGGACGGAGGAAGGACTTGGCCACGGACAAAGGCTTAGGAGGGAATTAAGATCTTCATTCTAACAACAGCACTTCTTTTTGTCTGAAATGACTACGTGCTGTGTTTCAAAAGGCTACTTTGCTCGTTTGCTACAGCAAACCCCAATTATTACAAAATACTTAACAAGCCTACTTTCATATATCAGTACGTCACGCAGTCTTTTCCAAAGAGCTTACTGTTTTCCCTGAATTGCTGGAAAGCCTTCATTAACAGGACCAGATTTGGCTTCTGCGGCTCCTGCAAATAAAGATTTATGTAAGCAAAAGCATTTTTTGAAACAGTAATAACAACCAATTCTTTATTCACCTCAAAACTTGAGCAGTAAACATAACCAGGCTGTCCTCCTGACAGTGCTCAGGTGATGGCTCCCCCCTGCCCCCCGTCGTTCTAACTACACAAACACTCCTCAGAGATGCTCCAGACATGACTGAAGAACTTGATAACCCCTCAGAACATGAGTAAACACGGCAGGGGCGAGAGCTGGCAGCTGACAAGAAAGAATACTGCCCAAGCATTCACAAAACACAGGGAAAACACGCAGCGTGAGATTACACGCAAGCCCAGGCGGCCAGCTCATGGAAGAATAAAGATGGCCCATTTGAGGAACTCCTCCTTGGAGTGCCCTTGAGGAGCCTGAGGAGGAGGAAAGGACAAGTAGGTGGTGAAGGATTTCAGTAGATCCTGACACACAAATGCCCTTTATCGCTTAGGCGTCTATCACCAAATTCATGGGAAACAATCACAAAGTGTGGTGAAGACCAGAAGAGGTTGTAATAGCAACTTAAAAACTTCTCAGGCCTGCAAATCTGCCTCAAACGAGCAAGAAGAAACAAAGCAATGTGGCTGTTTATTTTGTCACCTATTGCCCTTGGGCCCCAAAGCACAAACCTCCTGCATGCTCTGCCACAGCTACAGGCCTTTCAGGCAAAACTCACAGCAGAAGAAAGGCTGGCAGGCCAGAGACTGCTTCTAAGGACAAAACAGCATTTGCTGGAACTGCAGTTTCTTTCAATCCCAGAGAAAACTTGCCTTCAAACCGCTTATTTTTACAGGACGTTTTGTCTGTAAGGGCACCATACCTTGGGGTGGAAATCAAGTTCTTCATCCTCCGAAGTGTGCCAAGTGTCATCACTCCCCTCTTTCTCAGAACTTCTTAAAAAACAAAGCAAAATGACTACTGTGTCTCAAATTATTCCTCAAGTGAGCCTTAGGTATTTTAACAAAGTAAGTCTCACCTTATTGAGTCTCCTTGGGAAAAGTCATCAACTGCTGTTCAAAGAGGAATCGACACGTTGACGTTAGATTTGGCACGCAAAAATGAAGCGGTACATGTACATAACTCTACAGGTCAGAACACAATCAAACTTGGGGGAGTCAATTCAACACAAGATGGCATGAATGAATGTGTTTCCAAAACAACTGCTTTTTCAAGCCATACGGAAGTAAAGCCAAAACCAAACCAGGCCAGAGTTATATTTCCTTTGGACTCTTATACCCAGAAGCTTAAAAACTTCTCTACCCTAACAGAACATAGGACAGCGTGAGCGTGCTATGGTAGTAAACAGTTAACAGAATGGCAGTGGTTTAGCAAGACGCTCAGGAAGTGAACCTCCAAAGTAC
Organism: Rhynochetos jubatus; assembly: GCA_027574665.1. Taxonomy (NCBI): domain Eukaryota; kingdom Metazoa; phylum Chordata; class Aves; order Eurypygiformes; family Rhynochetidae; genus Rhynochetos; species Rhynochetos jubatus. The sequence continues at coordinate 25,910,025 of CM050652.1, read as the reverse complement.
TGATCTTACACCCGAGCACACATCACACACAGAGATTTTACCACGTTATGTAACGTTATGCTATCTACTACACTCTCTGCTCTTCCACCCCGTTACAGATTATTCTGGAATGGTCATTTGTTTTCTCCTCATACGTACTGGAAGCTGCTGCTAGGTCCCCTTCAAAGCCACCCCTTCTCTAGGCTGAACAAGCCCAGTTTCCTCAGCCTCTCCTCAAAGGGCAAGCACTCCTGCCCCTGGTGACTTGGATGGCCCCCAACTGAACGCGCTCACTGCTGACAGACCAATCGCTCTTGCACTGCGGGCTCATAATTACACCCAGGAAGCTGGGCACAATCCAGGGAGTGCCAAGGAGGGGTGAACAACCACCTTCCTCAATCTCTTGGCTACGCTGCTCTTAGTACAGCCCAGGACACTGGTGATCCTCCCAGCTGCCAGGGCAGCAGGCTGCCTCATGCTCAGCTCACTCTCTGCCAAGACCCCCCGCGCCTTCTCAGCAGAGCAGCTCCCCAGCCAGGCAGTCCCAGCAGGTTTTGTAGAAAGGGCTTGTTCCTCTCCATGTGCAAGGCTTGGCGTTTGCCCTCGCTGAATTTCAAGACAGACCTGACAGTCCATTTGCCCAGCTTGTCAAGGTCCTTCTGAAGGGCAGCACGGCCCTGAAGCATATCGACTGGTCCCCCCACTTTGGGGGCATGCATCGTAAAACCTGGTCGTAAAACCTCTCACCGTAGGGCCTGAGACGTAAAGCACAAGACGACTTCATTTATATTAACATCTTAATTTTCTAAGATTCCTCTAGGGCAATGGGAATTCCTAAGCATGGATTGCATTTTACAGACTCACTGAAGAGTCAATTTTTTCATCACAAGGTAATGTCACTGTTTTTCGGCGCCACCAGTTAAAATGGGTTTTTAAAAGTTTATTTCATTAAATTAACCAAAGTGGAAGCAAAGCATTTTTTTACTGTAGATCAAAACTACGTCCAAGAAGGTACAGTAGACACACACACTGCACGGTTGTTGGCAAAAACGTTACTTTTCCAAGGCCGTTTTTCCTGAATATGTCTCTACAGCACCTCCACAGTCACGGATGCTGAGAAATAAGATGACTCACTAAAAGGAGTTTAGTGCAGGTGAACTATTAATATTAAAACAAAGACACACACACTCAGTGGAAATCAACAAGCCGGGTCTTCCTGCTAACTCACCTGCTGCTTTCCAACTAGAGAGAGATGAACAAGCACTCAGGAAGAACCGACTGCTTCTGCAATTGGATTTTCCCAACCTGAATGGCCATCTACAGCTACAAGTACCCACCTAAAACCCAAACCACTCCGGTCTAGTTCCTTCCCTGTGCCCCTTCTCTCTCCCTACAGGAAAACCTACACAGGTGGGCAAACGCACAGGCAGAAGGCCACAACCCTGGAAGCAGACATGTAGCACACAAGTCACAACTACCTTCGCAGCCTGACAAGAGGCACCTCCAAGTAGCGACAAAGAAGCACATTCACAAAACTCCGTTGCTACCGGCTAAAGCCAAGGGTGAACACAAGAAGCTCTAACAACACAAACCACCTAAACAAGAGGCCAGAGAGACTCTCCTTATCAGCAACCCCAGGGTTAAGGATCCTACCTCCTCTGTCCGCAGCAGGTGCGCCCAACATAAAGCCAGCATCTCCTGCCTGGCGAGGAGGGCTAAGGGTTGCGATGCCTTGTGCGCCACCTGCAGAACCTGCTCCTGTGTTCTCCCAGTCTCCATGGTCTGTCAGTTGTTCGCTAAGACTAGAGAGAGAAAGAGAGGAAATATATTTAGTAAAAAATAGCCACACACTCGCACATACCATTTAACAGAATGGTTAACGGCCACTTAGTATCCATCCTCCACATCTTCCTCGCCACATAAATTCACATACACTAACACAGCACTGCTCGCAGGACTCTCGCACACGTCCATATTCACTACCTAGTATTCTGTAGATGCATATTCACACCTATAAAGTTATTAACTCCTGCTTGGTACCCTTTTGTCAGCCTACCTTTGAAGCACACCTCAGAGAAGGAACACCCACAGCTGCAAAGCTGTGCAGAAGAGGAGTAGTTCTCGTCAGGGTAGTGGAAATCAGGAAGGACAATGGTGCTGCTCCAGGGACAGTGTTCACATGCATTTCAGTGTGCCATGTTCCACCTTCGGGTAACTTCACGCTACAAACACTTTGTAGAGTTTATACTGGGCAGATGTCAACTTGGCCACAAAACTCGAAATCTAACAGAGATTTCTGGGTCTAAATTTTCCTCAACTTCCAAATTAACATTACACACAGGAATGATACGTAGCAGAAGCGCGGAGCACAGCTTCAAGACGGGACTCACACACCGTTAAACCTTTGTGCTTCACCAAAAATGTTCAAAAGCCCCACTGAAAACTTATTCTAATGATAAACTTAAAAATTTACCTAGAATGTCCATGAATAACAGCATAATCTGCAGCTGTCCGTCCATTGGTATCTTTATGGGAAACATCAGCGCCATAATGAAGAAGAACTTCTATCAAATTACGCTCCCCACCAGAAGCAGCTCTCATAAGTGGGGTCCTGAAACATCCAAAATACGGCAATAGATCATTTTACACATACAATGTAAATCTTTTTATTCATATTCAGTTTCAAAGAGAGTATTTTCTCCATTACTTGAAAATGAACTAAAGAAATGAACTTTCACAAGTCACACAGAAATAGCTGCTCCCACGTGGCTCCCTGGTTTTATTTCAGAGCTCATTCCCATGCCTCTCAACAACTCAGCCTAAAGAATACTAGAGACACCCACGCAGAGTTTTGACAAAGCCCTCACCTTTCACACTGATCTCGAGCATGCACATCAGCTCCTTCTATAAGGAGAAACTCCACCATCTCTACATGATGTAGAGAGACAGCAAGCATAAGCGGGGTAAATCCCTCCTGCAAGGTCAGATCAAGAAATCAAGTTAAAATTCAAAGTAAAATAAACCTTCAAGAGAAAGAGTCACGCAACTCTTTGAAAGAAGGTCTTTCAAAAACATAAAAGTTTACCTTATTCTGGGCATCAATCTCGGCATTATGCTCAAGTAAAAGCACTGCTACAGAAGTACTGGGAGACACGACTGCAAGGTGAAGGGCGGTGTTGCCGTCAGCGTCTGCCAGGTTCACGTCGGCACCGTGCTGCAGCAGAACAGCCACACATTCTTCTTGCTGGCACTGTACTGCCTGGGAACAACACACACACAACAGGAAAAACTTCCAACGTTTACATTTCACACTCAAAACTGCCCCAGCTTCCCAGGGATGGAAAAGAAGAGCCTCTTCAAAGATGGGCTAACATACGCCCATTCCACACTACTTACAACATGCACGTTTCTGCACAGGTCTGCGTGAAGCATCCCGCCCACCAGACACCTCTCGTTTCAGGCACTGTCGATAAGCCCCACTTACAAGCGCGTAACACATTCCACGTACCTTCATCAGTGGTGATCTGTTCTCACTGTCCAAAAGATTTAGCTCCCACTTGTTTTCTACTAGAGACGTAACGACGTCCACATGGCCATTGGCACAAGCAAGATGCAGAGCTGTCCTAAAAACCAGATATGTTAAATTAGCCCAGAGAGACAGCTAAAGAAATTCTTTCAGGCTGAGACAAATGGAGAGGGCCACAAGCTTCGCTTTGCAAAAAGCAATCTGAAGAGATTCTTTTTCATTCCTTTACCACTAGCAGCAACTGCACACCAAACGCCTGTGGCGGGTTAGCAAAACCTTCACAGCTTCCGCTCAGGGAGGTGACATTTTCTTCACTGTAGAACTCAATCTGCACAGATTCCCTTGCCCAGGCACCGGTCACTGCCTCCAGCAGGACTACACGCGTGCCACAGCAACAGAGACCAAAGCTTGGCAATCTGAGGACTGGGGCAACTAAACCTCGGTGTCCTTCTACGATCATTCACGTGCCAGAAGCGCAGCAGAGATGTGGGAGTGGGTTATACAGCGACAAGGTTAGTGTCTCCCTGCACGGGGAGAAGTTCTGCATTGTCTCTTGCTTAAGCAAGCAGCAGACCCAAGAACACACTTGCATCAAAGCCCCTCTGACAACATGCAGCAAACCCAACAGCAGAACCCTGTAATCCTGGTTACAGAAAAGCAGTATTTGACCTTCTTGACATGGGCAACTATCACAGTCCTAAACAGCCTACTACAGAGGCAGTCCTCTCCAAGGAGGGCATACTGTGCTTCCACAAGCCGTGACCAGCAAAAGAAAATCACCCTTTTTTCTTCATCTTAGACCATTGCCAGAAAGAAAAGGGCTCCTTCAGACCACAGAACATCTCTAGGTCCGACGTCAATTCAGCAGCCTGCTTGTACCCAAAGACACCATCACCCACAAAGTCCTGTTTCCCCCTGTATGTTCACAGCTGCCTGTCCCAGCAGGCACCCAAAGCTGTGTTCTGCCACCAAGCCCTGGGGACCCTGCCCAGGCTCTCTTCCTTCTCCTGCTGCTGCAATCCTACGCTCATCACCCATGGCATAGAAGAGAACCGCTGATGCCTGAGCAGCTGCAAAATAACCCCACTGGGGGATCACAGGGAAACTGGCAGCAGGCAACTGACTGAATCAGCCACAGCGAAAGAGAAGGCAGTACGTTTTGTTTGCACAAAACGCACTCAACCCACCTTCAACTGCATCTCCCATCGCCGGCTGCAGAAACAAATACGGACTGGCAACACCCAGGCACACTACCCACATTACTCAAGCGCATGCTTACCACGCTCTCCTTGCTTCTCCTACAAATCCAGCTAGGGTGGGGTGTTTTCAGGGCAATGAACTAGCTGGCTGGCAAAAGTCTTCAAGACAGACAGCCTAGGCAGATGAGCTACTCTGACAAAAGCAGCATCTCTTCAGAACAGCAGGAAGGTTTGGACTCTGAGCCTTTTCAGGAAAGACATTCAAGGGTTGACAAATACAAGACCCAAAACCTCCAGCCGTTTCCCTCATGCCCACGATGGATCACCAAGGAGCCATGCTGCAGCCCAGGCCTTCTCCTTAAGATACACTTCCCCACTGCTTGCTGTGCTCGACTCAACCCCCCCCCACAACAGCACCTGCCAGAAGCAGCAGCTTCTCCTTCAGTAGCTGCCCCATCTCCCAGCCAAGGTCCTGATGAGCTGCTCCAAAGCCTCAGAGCGAACAACTAAACAACTGCCACCTGAACTCACACTGCTGCCTCGGCTGCCACAGGGCAGTCACAAAAGGCCCGTCAGGCAACGGCACGTGCTGCACCAACATCCCACCCGTTTATTCGGTGCTGTGACCCTTGCCCAGCTGCACTGCTCACCTCTCCTTCAGTTACTCCCTGTTAACGCAGGGCAGCTTTCTCGGCTCAGCTGCTAAGCCTGCACGCTGAGCCCTCCAAGCTGCACAGAGGCAAGCAATTGCAATTCGGCTGCAAAGCGTGGCCGCAGAATGGCCAGGAGGCTCCTCCAGCAACCCACCTCTGGGGGGCTGCCGCCGGCAGCCCTCTCCTGCGCCCCCGGGCACGGAACTGAGGGCACCGAGGAGGCCGGGGCCAAAGGGGAAGGCGACAGTCGGATGCCGGGCCGAATGCACGGGCTTCTGGCGGCACAAGCCCGAGTCCCACCCCCCGCCGAGCTGCCGAGGGCCGTAGCTGCGGCCCGGGGCTTCTGGCGCCGCCGGCCCACCCACCCCCCAGCCGTCCACCCCCCCGGCTCTGGTCCCGCTCACCGCTCCGCCTTGGCCCGCCCGGCGATGCCGCACTTCTTCAGCGCCTGCCGCAACGGGGCCAGGGCGCCGCTGGCGACCGCGCGGTGCAGCTTGCCCACGTCCTTCTGCCGGAGCTCGGAGGCACCAGCGGGGCAGGGCGGCCCGGCGCTGCCGGGCGACGGCTGCTCCTTCTTCTTCTTCCTCCCGAACCCCAAGAACCTCTTCATCCCGCGCCGGGGACGCGGGCCCGGGCCCGCCTCAGGGCAGCGACGGCGGGAGGCACCTGTCGGGCTGTGCCGGGCACGGGCAGGGGAGCGGAGCCGCCAGCAGCAGCTCGCTCCGGTCCGGGTGCTGCGAAGCGAACCACCGTGGCGCTGGCAAACCGGGGACAGGGACGCGTTCCCTCGGTGACGGCGGCACCTCCTTGAGCACCGCCTACCGCGCGATGGCGACCCCGCGCACGCACCGTTGGAGGGTAACGGCCGGGGCGCGCGGGCGGGTCCGCGCATGCGCGGCTTGTGGATGGCCGGCGGTGGGGGCGACGGGCCGACAGCGCCATCCGCTGCGGAAAAGTCCTGGTCGCGACAGGGCGCTGCCAGGGCCCGGCCCGGCCCGAGAGACCCTACAGCCCCTGTCCAATGTGACACGTTTCACAAGGGTGTCAATCAAAAGAGCCCTGTGATTAGAGCCAGCTGTAGGCGGTAGGGCCTTTGGCAGCTCGTTGGGCTGCAGTGTCGGTTCACACCCTGAGGAGCAGAGACTGCTGCTGGGGCTGTGGGTACAGGCCCGTAGGCACCGCAGGAGCTGCTGACTCGTTAGGAGCCAACAGAGGGGCCAAAGGAGCAGCTGGAATCTACCACTAAACCAAACAGCAGCTGGTTGGGTTCATTTTTGACCAGCTTCTTGATCTTCGTTCACACCATTTCTTTGGTCTCTGGCTCCTGGGTGATACCTAATGTTTTGGGGTTAGTTTTCATGTAGCTCACAGTCGCGGTCCTGCTGAGGGTACAAGCAAAAGGCTCATTACATGGGGCAGGAGGTTTATTGTTTGAATCAATCTGGTACCAGCCAAAGGCCATTTTGGTTTTACATCCCAGACAGGCCCTGACATACCTAACGGTGAAGGGTGATCACCTGCAGAGGAGGGAAAAACATCATTTCAGTGGTTTTTACCCCAAGTGCGGTTTGGTGTACACGGGAACAGTGAATCGTCAAAGCTGTAAGGCCTATCTGCATGCACCTGAGGAGACGAGAACTGGCTAGGTGGACTTCCGTAGCCGGTTGCTTTCCAGCCAGACCTGGAACGTGGTGGTTCTACAATTAAAGCTGAGGTTAGGCCAGGACTCAAGCAAAAGGCGCAGTACAGGCTTTCGTTAAAACACAGAACACGAGTGGAGCAAAAGGATGCATCGACCTTCGTAAGAAACATTTTGACAGCTGTGTCAGGCTAAAGAATGAAGAGTAGTCAGCCTGCTAGTCAGAAAAAATAGATCTGGTTCTTCTTGTTAGTGTAAAATAAAACAACTGTGCAGCAATAAACCGACAGGGAAGTGCAATGTGCCTGAAATCCATTTAAGAGACTTTATTTTCAGACTGAAATAAATACAGATTCACATCTAAAATCCAGGAGAGCCGGTTTCAAGTTCAGCCATGGCTGGAGGGAAAAAAAAAGACAAGATTCCTGGTGTTACTTTTACAGCAGACTGGGCCAAATCCATCCCTGTAAAACCATCATTTGCTCCCCAAACCAAACACACCCCGACTCCGAGCAGAGGAGCAGTGCTGTTCAGAATGCACCCGGATGCACAGCAGTGGCCTTGTGCCCATCCAGACACACGGAAAGAGCTACGAAGCAACTGCTGAACGCTCTGTGATCACAAGCACGCAGGAACGGCAGGAAACGCTCTCGGGGCCTACCTGCTCTGAAGCAGCACCAGTCACTGCAAAGCGGTGACTCTGGAGAAATCATTACCGTGACACAGGTGGAATTCCTCTTCGGACCCCTGGCCTCGTAGGATAAAGCACCTCTAGGCTATACATTACAAGCATTCCACTCATCTTACGTTTGCCTAACCACGCTGAATGATCTTTCCCTCAAGAAAGGTGATCTTTTGCCACTGAGGATACCCTTGCTTCTTCAAAAGACTGAAACATATAAGCTACAGATAGAAGCAGTGAGTAAGAGACACAGCAAACCCAAGCACTATCAGCGGGGAATGTGTAATGGCTCAGTGCTGAATGCAGTCGATGTACATGGAGGGAGATGTGATGGCTGAAGCCCATAAAAATCTTGTCTCATGGATGTTTGCTCTTTGTGCTTGGGGATTAACTGTAGGGAAAGGTGACTTCAGCTTAATCCGGGTGTCTCTGCCTGGGGGAACGGGGTTAGTTTTCTGTGGGGTTTTTTCCAGGTCCTGCATAACGTTCCATACAATACTTTGGGAAGGGGCAAGTTATCACAGTCTAAAGTGGAAAGCTAGCAGAAAAAGCCCTGTGCTTACACAGGAACTTGACTGCTCTCAAGCCATTATTCGAAAGAGTTAGCAACAGGCATCATCTGCCTCACAAACGCTCCTAACATAACGACACATTACCCTGTTCAAGTTCTTGGGTGATTTTTTCATCCAGTTCCCGCTGTACCTAGAATTATACAGAAAATATACAGTTAGTATTTTAACAGCTACAGTTTTGTAATATTAAACTTGTAAAACATTCTTAAAGCCCACACATAACGTGTTAAAAGCTAAAAATATCATCCCAAACATCTTGGTTTGGGGGTTGATTTTTTTAATGAAGAGAAACTCGTGGTCAGGCAGGCGGTGGCACTCTCACGGCTGGGCAACATTCACTGCAGCACAGAGCAATGTGGAGCTCACCAGCTGGGTTAGAACGGGGCACTGACAATATAGACACGGGAAGAGAGCAGAGTGGAGCTGGTTCTCTTTATTGTTATTGCAAATACCCTGACACACACATCTAAAGATAGAAAGACACAAGCTTTTCTTGCGCGCTTTGTACTACGAGAAGCTACCAACGACTACAGCTTGTGCACAGCAAGTGCTGTGGGGTTCGTTCCGTAACCAAAATCAGCTTGGATCGCTCGAAAGGAGCGCTTAGCCCTTTCTCCCCTGAAGGTGATTTTCAAAATAGACAGCATACAGCTTCCAGGCCTATGACGGCCACGAAGATGCTGAAGGGCTTGGACCACCTGAGCTACGTGGAGAGGCTGAGGAAGCTGTGACTGTTGCTGTACTGGAGCAGAGAAAGCTCCAGGGGACCTTATCTATGTGTGTAAATCCCTGCTGGGGGGAGTAAGGAAGACGGAGCCAAGTAAAGGACAAGAGGAATGGGCACAAAGCGAAAGAGAGGAAATGGCATTTTAACAGAAGGCATTTTTAACTGTAAGCATGGTCAAGCCATGGAACAAGTTGCCCGGAAAAGGCTGTGGGGTGTCCATCCTTGGAGACGTGCAAAAACCTGGCTGGACCTAACCCTGAGCCACCTGCTACGGCTGACCCTGCTTTGAGCAGGGGGGGGTTGGACTAGATGATCCTCAGAGGCCCCTTCCACTCTCACCCATTCTGTGATGCTCCGATTTCAGTACCGCCTCCCTGAGGGAAGAAGTATTGTAGGAAACGAGCAGGCTGGCCTAGCAACGGGCCAACAAAGGGAAGAACTGAAACACTGTACAATGGACTCCACAGGCCGCAGAAAGCAGCCGCCTCAGGAAGGGAAGCACTCTGCAAACCTCCACGAGAGGAGCAGTCCCAGGCAGGAACCCCAAGGGCCAAAGGAGCGGGGCCATAAACCAGCGGAGTGGAGGGAAGGGCCCTCTCCCCAGGACTACAGGGAGAGCTGCAACCGAATTCACCAGCTCCTCCAGGGGAAGGACCACTCAGTGGCACTTTGTGGAACAGTCTGTGCCTTCACAGCTACAAGAGGCTAGCACAGAGCTGAAAGAGCAGTGGAAAAGGACCCCTCAAAACCCCAAACCTTCTCTGCAAGCAGGTACAAGCAGCAGCAAAATCCTTGGCAGAAGGGACCCCCCTAACACATGAAGTGAGACACGGGTAGCAGGAAAAAAAGCAGGAAAACTAAAGCCTAAGCCAAAGGTCACCTCAGACCGGGAGCAATCCTAAGCAAAGCAGTAGGAGCTGAGGTGTCAGAAGAAACCACTTTCCCTCACTACAGCCCCAGACCTGGAAAGCAGAACAGCGACTGCTCTCTCTTGTGCACTAAGTTCTGCATGGAGGTACTTCCCACCTGACTGCGCATCTCTTCAGGCGCTAACACGCTGGGTTCCCTGACAGCAGTCACCTCGGCAATTCTTTTTCAGAGAGCGGTATTGATTCACTACTTACCCACACGGGTTGCCTGAGCAGAGAGTAAGTTGGATCCTGTAAGACTCGATGAGCTGACACTCAGAGCCTAGGGATTCAGCTTCGGAACAGCGCTGGTACTCCAGACACAACTGCTGTTACTACCGAGAACCGTCTGAACATCGGAACCGGCAAGGAGGGTAAACCAGCCTACGCCTACAGTTTAAAGAAGTCCCATTACAACAGGCGAAATCCATACGTACGCGGTCATCTTACAGACGGTTCACTACCACGGAAGCCCTAACAATACAAATACACAGCGCGTCAAAGTACTCTGCAGCAGTCATTCCTTCATTTGGACAAGGAACAAGTGCAAGAGACTTGCAGGAGTAGGAAAACGTGAATGCATCACGAAGTTTCAATCAAAACCTAACAGTACAAACAGACACAACATTTCCAGTATAAAACAGCACCCAACATTAAACAACACTGGCTACAAACCTTGCCATGCATGTGGCTGCAGAGAGGAGAGAGAACAGATTTTGTGATTAAGGAGCTGAGGGAGAAAGAAAAACGGCCTTCAATTCCAAGGTCTTCGGTGAGAAGTAAGCACATGGCCTACAAGTAAAAAAGCTAGCAATACAAACCCTGCTACAACCCAAGAGTGCAGACGGAAAACAAAATCAGAAAAGGAGCAGAAATTGAGAGGCAGAGCAGGATGCAGACATTGCCCTTCTCACGTTGTGTGGCAAAACTGGTATCACTAATCCACTAACTCACACTGGCTGCAGCGAGCAGAGTTCACTCTTCTGCGTCCAGACACCCAACATTCATTGTCACCAGCCTTTCACACGGCTGCTGGGATTTAGGCTTGACTTTTGTTAAACCTAACAACAGGACTCCAGTGCCCAAAACTCCTTGCCACAGACATTCCTTGCCTTGGGCTGTGAACGGAAGCAGCAGCTCCCAAAGGATGGTGCACAGACCACGAGCAGTACCTCGTCTCTGTGCTTCACCTGCTTGATTCAATTTAGTTCTGGGGGGGGGCCGACATGCCAATTCATGAGCAGTTTGGGAGTCAGCAGACCACATCATGAAGACAAAAAGACCCCATCAAAGACCTCTACTCCGGTAAAAAACAGGCAGTACACACGCACATCCTTCTCATGACACAAGTCCTACTACGAAACAAGTTTCAGCCCTCCTCCTTCCAGAACCGAATGAACGCTCGTGGCTGCAGTCACTGTCACCACACGCACAGAATTTTTCAAGTACTTGCAATTGAGTCCTCACTACTGGAACTCTAATAAAAACCAAAACAACCAAAAATCCCACAGATATTTGCATCTGAGTGGCATTTTGCTGGTTACTTCTGCCCAGATGACCTTTTTTATAGTTTTCAAGCTACTTTTGCCCCTCCGTTTCAAGGGTCTTGATTTCTAGTAGCGTATATATTTGGTAAGCCAAAAGGGGCTAGACTGGAGTCCCAGAGCCAGCCTTCTGCTTGCAGTGAGGGAAAACAGGCAGGCTGAGGTTTCCAGCTTTTTAATAAGAGAACCTGGCAGATATAGTAAGAAATGGCTACGATCTCGCAGGCTTAGCAAGAGTTTTACTCACCTTCGTTCAAGGAAGAAAACGTTCTGGTTTCATACTAGATTAGAATGAAAAGCTAGTCCTGAGGAGACAAACTGTGTCTAGTTAAGAGCCCATTATCCCCAGCTCCTCTGCCGAGGAGGAAGCTAAAAGCATTCCCCAGCGCATGGCAGTCCATCACAAAACGTGACAGACCTGTGCTCTGAAAAGAAACTTGGGTGCTGTTGAAGTCAGGACACTGAGCGAGAGCCGCGTCACCGTTCTCAGATCTAATGCTCCCTTTCCCTGACATCAGCTCCAACGGTTTTCAACAACGGATCTGGGAACCATTTCTCACAAAAGGTTCAAGCAGCCTAAGTAACTACTGGAAATATATATCTGCATATATTAGCAACTGCATAAAGGCAACGAGCTAGGAAATAGCCTTTTAAATTATTTAGTTTCTGTACTATACTAAAGGGAAGCCAATAAACTAGGAAAGGTATCTACCTCGATATTGACAAAACTTTGACATGCCCAGAGTTTCAATTTCTTCTGGAAAATTAGAATGGAAAGGACTACCTGAAGAATGTTGCTGCAATTCAGCTAGGAAGCACTGAGCACTCACACCTCTGTTCCCTTCACCATCTTTTACCCTGTTCCTCCTCCTTCTTCTTCTTCCAGAAAGGCACTTCTCTTTTCACCTAGGGCAGCTTTTTTTTCCTAGGAGGGAGAGGGTTTCCTCCTCTGCCTTTTTCTTCTTTTAACATCTTGCTCCCATCTCTGTCCTTTCTTTTCCTCACTTGTTCCCTGCTCCCTACCCTTCTTGTTCCCTTGGCCTTATTTCACTTTTGCAGCGGCTCCCTGACTTCTGCCTCCTTTCCACCGCTTGCATGCGCAACAGCCCTGCAGACGGTCCCGTAGTAACGGCCTCCTGAGACCGTTTTCACGTAGTAACACACAGCAGGAACTACAAAACCCAATGCCTCCTACGCATCCTGCACATCCTGCACTGAAGTGGAAAGTGAGAAGTTACGTGACCCCGTTCGCATCATCCTGTGTTTGAAGCATCCCTTTGCTGGTATTGATGTACTACAGCAAGTTCCAGCAAAGAAACTGCTAGAATGAAGACCAGTGAAGAAGGAAAAGGTGTTTCAAGCAAAGGTGTCTATGACGAGTGCTGAATCCCACCAAAGTTTGGTGTTTTAAATCGGTCACACATACTCTCCAGTTTCACGAAGAGCTTAGCTGGGGACTTCCTATGCCACAGTATTCTTTATCAGCTTCTCTTGCAAAAGAACGTAGTTACACAGTTCGTTACTTAGATGTCGGCAGTTTTTGGTCTTGGAGCACCCTTGGAAATTTACACAACCCTGATGACCAAAGTCTTCATCCCAATCACGTACAGTCACACACTGTTCTGACGCTTAGCAGCTGTTTAGGCGTATCAGACCCTATGGCTTGGAATTATAAATGGATGCTAACTTTAGGATAGCAAGCACAGCCTGGCTTACGGATACTCATCAGCAGTAGTCGAGAACAGTATTTCAAAATGCTTACCTGGGCCACATAGGCTTCAACCCTGCTTCTTGACGACAACGCGGTCCTGGCCGAGTTTAGGAAGCTGCCTCCCAGGCTCAGACTCCTGTTCAGGGCCAAACTGCTGCCCAGATGTCCCAGCCCAGCTGAATACAGAACTGGACTTGCAGCCACACCTTCACTGACAATGCTGCTCCTCAGTAAAGACTTGCTTCTGTGGCGCTCCTGAAGGAGCTTAGCCTTGGCTTCGGCCACTCTCTCGGTAGCTCTGAAACATCCAGAAGCAGAGAAAGCATTACCTTCGGCAGCGACACTTCCACAAAGTTACCCTCCAGGTCTTTCACTGTTATTGGACTTCTGGAAGTGAGCGGCATGAAGGGCATCCAAAACAAGAACACCGTTTGAGCTGAGGGCTTTCGGAGAACCTAGTTCGACGTCACCCTACCTGCAAGGAGCAGCAAGTTACCAACACTTAGGACTTCTCAGCATTAGGGCTTCAAAGCAACCTGTGAATGGCACGTGTTTACACAGCTGCTTCTGAACAGCGTGTCACCTGCAGCACAGCTCTGGGCTACCCCCCTTTCCCCAGGGAAGCTCAAACCCCAGACACGCTGCTGAAACAGAAGCCAAAAAGCGATGATTTTTTGCTTCCCAGAATAAACGCTGTTCTCTGAAGGACCTGTCCTTATTCAAGCAGTGAAGGTCCTGAAATTTATCTTTTCTGCATACACAGAATAAGGGGAGGAGATTATTAGAGCCGGGCAAAAAGGCTGCCTGTGAAAACACAGTCGAGTTAGTAAATACGCTGTTAATGCCGTGAGCAGCGGTGTTACTGCTGGAATACTAAAGAGAAACGAAGACAGTCCTCATGAAGAGGAAGGCTCTTAAGGTACTTTCCTCTCAAATATGCCATCTCATGCTCACCTACATGATGCTGACCAGATGCAGAAGAGGGATTTTAGGAGGAAAAGTGCATGAGGAAACAGCAGGATCTTATTGCTACTCCAAAAAAGCACGGACTTACCTTTCCAGTTTATTTGCTAGGCATCTTCTTATTTTCATTTCCTCCAGATACAGCTCTTTGAACCTTTCCGCTTCTGCCTGCGTGGATTCTTTCTGAAAAACACTGTCTTCCCGGGTATTTTTTACCCTGTCCAATTCACATTCGAGATCTCTAATTCTGTGCTGCAGCTGGTGTCTCAGTGAGGTGTGATGACTGGCTCTGATTTCTTCTAATCGGTCCTGGGAGGCTGCCTGCGTCTGAAGCAGATAATGCGCTTTCAACCACCGCAAAACAAAAATGTCAGTCTACCTCGGGCCAGCTTCTCACGGGGGGCAGGGAAGCATAGACAGCCCAAAAAAAACCCCAAATGCAGCAGTCCACTATTTCCACTCTTCTTCAGAAATCAGACAACCTGCTTGGCCAAGCCAAACGCAATGAGCTCTAGACACATCAGTTTATGCTGCAAAGCACCTTGGCAAATGTAACCCTCTGTCCAAGTAAGGGCACAGTGTCCTCATATGAAAGACCTTTCGATCGCCGACAGCAGGCCTATGAAACAGTGCAGTTCATTCAGCCATCATTAGATCTACCCTGTGGAAGTTTCTTCTGAGTTTCAGTACAACACTCGCTCCTCATTTCACCAGCCACCCTCTGAGTTTTTAGTTACAGACATTACGTACCTTGGTTTTAACCTCTTCCGATTCCTTCTGTAAGCGCAATTTGTCTTCCTCCAGATCCCTGCGGTAGCGGGGAGTAACTTCAAGTGCAGCTTCTGACGTGGACTGCTTTTTAAGAGCATCGGCAAGCTCCTGCTGCAGCTGTCTGACCATGCCCTAAGAAAACAGTTCCATGAACATGAAGAAAATGGCAAGAACATGAAATATGCCTTTAACTGATTTGATTATACAGTTAGACCTGTCTTCGGGTTGAACTCAAAGGCATGAATTTTTGCCTGCCACCAGCAGGCACCTGCACAGATGCTGACCTCTCCTCATCCTTCTCAGCTGAGCACCTCCAAACTACCAGCAGCTCTGAATGAGGAGTTCTGTTTCACAGCACACAAAAAAGGCTCAAGCACTGTTCTTCTTGGAACCATACACCAGCACACACGGCAAACACGTATTATCTTCCTAACAAAACCCAAAGAAACCTGTTGCCATGGAAGAGCTATAGTTCGACTGCAGATGTTACGCTGATCCCCAGAGGCAGGACTTTGTATCAGATCCATCCCTGCCCTACTCCATTATGCAAACAGAATTAAACGAATACACACATCTGAAAGCTCTTTGGAGATACCCTTTGAGCGTGTGTTGCAGTCTCCTTACCGCGCTCATTTCCCAACAACAACTGACTTGATACCCACAGATCACGTTCACAAGTATCCGGATGGTTCATACATACATCTAGAATCTTCAAAAGGAGCCTGTTATTTCGGTAGTAAGGACACAAAACAATTCACAGGCTAAAATTACTGACCATACTGCTGGAGGTTCCCTGTCCCCCACCTTAAAGTAACCGACCGATGAAGAATAAGGTGGTTACCTGACACACGTAGATATTTACCTCACGCAGAGGTTCTGGATTTGTTATGAGGAAGGAAATGGAATTTTACATCGCTATTTAAAATCATTAAGGGAGACAAACCTTACACTGGGCTGTCTAAATACTAAATGTGATTAGTTCCTGGTTTCCAGAAAGTAAAGGAAGATTAAACAAAATGCAGAAGGCACCTTTCAAATCACTGCTCTACCTGGAATTGCCAGAACACTCTTATCAGTCGCCCAGACCCTACCTGCTCCTAGGAACAGATCTCATTATGCATTCTCCCCTTACCTAGGGCCTTCGTAACTGTCTACCTGTTCCTCACTCCTACTCCTGCCTTTATTTTCTTCTTCCACCCTTTTTCTTGACAAGAACAATCTCCATGCAGAAAGGGGAGCGACACTCGGTTCATACGTACACGAGCAACAAAATCATGCCGGGGCTCTGCACAGGAGCACGTTTCATGCTCATGCATCGCGCCCATTTGCAGAAAGACAGTTTAACTGATTTCTTCGTTAGGCTTCTATCCAGTTAATTACTCTTTCACAGAGCCACAGAGAAGGAACGCATTTAAATATGGCTACACGTCATAAAAGAGAGAAGGAAAGCTTAGATCAGCGTCTGCAACGAACTTCTTGAGGAACGGGCAGGCCCCTTACAACCCCCAAAACACATACATAAGGTAACACCCGCACACTACTAATACGCCTCAATTTAGACAGCAACTTAGGGAGCCGCTGTTTTGTTTCTCCTTTGTAGAGGCTTAACATAAATTCACCGCCCATCGCGGCACTTGTCTGCACCTTCATTCCTCAACCCTGGCGCGTTGGATGGTTCTTCCTTTTATACCACGCTTCTTTGCCTCGTCAGTGCCGTACGTATATAAACCCCCATCAAACACACAAAACCATTCTATAGGGCATCAAATGGACACAGGAAGAGAGATTAAAAAAAAGCTCGGAGAAGAATCACCTTTCTTGATCCAAGCTTAGACTTGGCTACCTCGTTTCTGTTCTCTGCTCAGATCTGAGCAGGAACATCCGGATTGACTTCCACAACTCCAAGGCAAACAGGACAAATCAGAACAAATGGTCATCATTTGGCCCCATGCATGTAACTTACACCTGGCACATTTCAGAAATGTAAAATAATTACAAGAACAGACAAACTTTACGTTGCTCTAAGGGTACACGTTACCTCTCTTTCTACTTTGTCCGTCTCATATTTAAGGACTTGTTCTCTTAAGTCAGTGCACTGGGCATTTAATTCCTTGTTTCTCTCTTCCACCAGGTAAACTTGCTTCTCTGTATCAGCTCTGAGTTGGTTGAAAATATCATTAAACCAATCCCGCACATCGTTTGCTACTTTTTCTTTGATGACGCCCTTGTTCTGCGTATCTTCCAGTTGCTGGCGGAGTAGAAGGTTTTCACTCTGGAGCTGGGCCAATCGCTCCTGCATGGATTCCTCCTTCATCAGAAACTGGCTTACTTGATCTTTCTCCAGGTGTCGAGCACGATCGCATTCCTTTGCCTGACACTGGGCTTGACTTAATTCTTTTTGTGTCGTCTCTAAAAGCAAGGTTTTTTCTCTGAGCACTCGTTTCAACTCGTGAAGCTCGTTTTGGAGACTATTAGCTTTGTTTTCAGCTTCACTCAGCTGCTGAGACAGGCTCTTACTGGTTTCTCGCACATCAGAGAGGTCACGATGGAGCTTGTCTTGCAAGCGAAGCCACTCATCACGCTCTCTCTGAAGCGTTCGCTCGACATCACTTTTGGATGACTGAAGACGTTCAAGTTCTTGAGCAGCAGAGCTCAGGCGGCATCGGAACGATTCAAGTTCTGTCTCCAGTCTGTCTTTGCCTTCTTGTGTCTGCTCAAGCTTGGAAGTCAGCACTGCAGATTCTGTCCTCAGTAAGTTCAGCTGTCCGTCGTACTGAAGAACTGTTTGTGTTAAGGCTTCCTCGTTCCGTTGAAGTTCCTTTTTCAGATCTTCGTTTTTCTCCTTCAAGGCCTCATTCTCCTCTGAAAGTTTTCCTTCTTCCTCCTGGTGCTTAAGTCTTACTTGATCCAGTTCTCGTCTCAGCATAGCAATCTCATCTTGTAGGAACTGATTTTTGAGCAACGCTGCCTTTTCTCTCTCCGTGTCGGATTCCTGCATGAGAGAGAACATGAATAAATAAATAGCCCGTTGGGAAATAAATCTACAAAACCACTTCCGCACACTGTTCTAAACATCGCCAGTACTGAAGCAGGACTTCAAAGAGGAGAGTGAAATGTCATGAGCTGCTCTATGAACCCATGCACATGTGCAACGCATGCACACACTGCAAGCGTAACACACCCTTAAAACCTAAAGGAACATCCTAAATACACAAAGCCCTTTTTTGTTTTTCTTAGAGGGATTTTTTTTTCCTTAAGGGAAAACAGAAAAGGTATTGACACAGTGAAGTTACATTGGATTACTCAGTTTACCATCAAGAAGCAGAAAAAATGATGTAAGAGTTATTATGGCTTCGGAACAAACATGGTGCAATTTCATTAGTTAGAAAAGTATCTGCTTACCTCTGGAGTTTTTTCTGTAGTTCTTGTCTCTTCCTCTAGCTCCTTCTGTCTCCAAAGGTGGTGGCTCCAAACTCCTTCTTGCAGGGCTCTGGCACTCTTTTCCTGAGAGAGCTGTCTCTGCGTTTCATCACGCTCTTCTTCAGTCTACAGGAATAAAATTAAATCGCATGCACCTTGAGAAGAACAGAGCTAGCAATATCTTCCCGTTTTCCTTTGGGTTTGTAACTATTTTTTTGCTTCCCCACAGTTTTGATAATCCATCTACAAGTAATAAATGGTAATTTTCTTCTGAAAAATCAAGAGGAAATACGGAATGTTTTGTAGTACTTCAGAAAAATAACCAAGTCAGCTGTCCTCCAAATTCAGAAGCAGCCAACCATGTCGGTTGTAGACCCTCAGGGCAACCACTGACCAGGTCAGCAGAACAGAGCCCTGTGCTGAAAAAGCAGCCATCCTGCCAGCCCCTGAGAAAAGCTTTGAGTATCTGAAGCAGCAAGAAACTTCACTGCTTCAATACTAAACTAGAAACCAAAGTCAAAGGCCAGTTGCTGTGAGACCCACGCCCCTAGCTTGACCCAACTTCATCCCCCCACTCTGAACTGAACAGCTGGCCCACAGCACAAGTATTTCAAGGGCCCCCAGTTACAAACATATGGCAGAAGCAGGAAAAGACAAAATAAGCCTCATCAGTGGTAGGGCCCAAGTCAAAAGGAAGCTCTCAGGGGCTTCTGGATCTTACTCCTCCCCACGTCTCTGGTGGAAACCTCCATGTCCTTCACAGAAAGTACCTCAGAATCCCAAGGAGACTCAGTATCTTCCTCTTCCTCTGCTCCCTCTGCTGGCGGGGCACCTACAAGTGAGGTAAGAAGGGAGAAACCCAGCGTCTGTATTTCGCTCTGCTGCTCCCCATCAGTCAAGCCCTGCATCCAAACACGCGCAGTGGCTCCACTGCTGAGGACAAACTAAGAAGTGAGTGTTATTCCAGGGTTTCTTCACGCCCACTCTCACATCGTGGTATCTCCTCGACACCGCCACCTCCTCTTGCCTCCTTGACAGCGGAAGAGGGCGATGCACAACAGCAGCCACAGCTACAAGCAACACCCAACACATGTTTGCCTAACATTCAGGATGGGACTCCAGCACGCTGCAGTCATGGGACATTCAGCTGAGGCCACCTGGTCTCCAGCCTACAGCTCCAGAAGGTGGCAGCTATGACCACTTTCCACTGTACAGGAGGTACTGTAGGAACACTATCCAAAACATCCTCACGCTAACATCACACAAATCACCAGGTAGCAACGCTCCTGTTGCAGTACTACCAGGAACGATCCTCCTTAACAGACATTGCCGTTTAAACATGGAGGCTCCCAGCTCAAACACTCACCCCAAACACACAAAAGCCATTTCTATCTCAGGAGGTTAACACCCAAATCTCTTCTCTACCAGTCCAATGTAAGGCTCAGTCTCAGCGTTTCCTGGGCAGATCAGACTCTCCTCATTTCTCTGTCAGATACAACTGAGTCAGCATTCACTTGTGTGGAGACTTTCTTGCAACCTTTCGCAACACCCACCTACCTGTAAAAGACACACGAGTGTCAACAGGTTCCTCCGCCTTTTCAGCAAGTTCTTCATCTGTTTTATGATCATCACCACAGACAGCTCCAGTTCCACGCTGAGCTTCCCCTTCACACGCAGCATCACCAAAATACTCCAGCTTCTGATTAATGTCCCCTTTCCGTTTTGTTTCCCCATCCTGCTCCTCCTCCAGTATGTCATTAGACTGAGTTTCTTCATCTTCCAGATCTTCCTTCTCCTTTTTATCTCGTGTAAGATCTTCCTTCTCCTCCTCTTCTTCATCATCATCTCCATTGTCATTTTCAGCATCTTCGGTATCGTGATGCAACAATTCCCCACGTTCTCTTTTGTTCAGGTTTCCGTGGGACCGGGGTCTTTTTCTGACACTTTTCTTTGGTGACTTAGGGCTTTCAGTTCCAGAACCATTACGATCACCTTCAAGCACAAGAAAAGGAAAAACGCATGTGAACAACAGGAGTTAGGTAAGGAGCAATAGGCACCTTGCTACATTAATGCACACGAGTCAGCTGGGAACGGCTGGAAAAGGAGCCAGGTAGGGGATGGGCAGGACGGAGGAAGGACTTGGCCACGGACAAAGGCTTAGGAGGGAATTAAGATCTTCATTCTAACAATAGCACTTCTTTTTGTCTGAAATGACTACGTGCTGTGTTTCAAAAGGCTACTTTGCTTGTTTGCTACAGCAAACCCCAATTATTACAAAATACTTAACAAGTCTACTTTCATATATCAGTACGTCACGCAATCTTTTCCAAAGAGCTTACTGTTTTCCCTGAATTGCTGGAAAGCCTTCATTAACAGGACCAGATTTGGCTTCTGCGGCTCCTGCAAATAAAGATTTATGTAAGCAAAAGCATTTTTTGAAACAGTAATAACAACCAATTCTTTATTCACCTCAGCTCTTGAGCAGTAAACATAACCAGGCTGTCCTCCTGACAGTGCTCAGGTGATGGCTCCCCCCTGCCCCCCGTCGTTCTAACTACACAAACACTCCTCAGAGATGCTCCAGACATGACTGAAGAACTTGATAACCCCTCAGAACATGAGTAAACACGGCAGGGGCGAGAGCTGGCAGCTGACAAGAAAGAATACTGCCCAAGCATTCACAAAACACAGGGAAAACACGCAGCGTGAGATTACACGCAAGCCCAGGCGGCCAGCTCATGGAAGAATAAAGATGGCCCATTTGAGGAACTCCTCCTTGGAGCGCCCTTGAGGAGCCTGAGGAGGAGGAGGAAAGGACAAGTAGGTGGTGAAGGATTTCAGTAGATCCTGACACACAAATGCCCTTTATCGCTTAGGAGTCTATCACCAAATTCATGGGAAACAATCACAAAGTGTGGTGAAGACCAGAAGAGGTTGTAATAGCAACTTAAAAACTTCTCAGCCCTGCAAATCTGCCTCAAACGAGCAAGAAGAAACAAAGCAATGTGGCTGTTTATTTTGTCACCTATTGCCCTTGGGCCCCAAAGCACAAACCTCCTGCATGCTCTGCCACAGCTACAGGCCTTTCAGGGAAAACTCACAGCAGAAGAAAGGCTGGCAGGCCAGAGACTGCTTCTAAGGACAAAACAGCATTTGCTGGAACTGCAGTTTCTTTCAATCCCAGAGAAAACTTGCCTTCAAACCGCTTATTTTTACAGGACGTTTTGTCTGTAAGGGCACCATACCTTGGGGTGGAAATCAAGTTCTTCATCCTCCGAAGTGTGCCAAGTGTCATCACTCCCCTCTTTCTCAGAACTTCTTAAAAAACAAAGCAAAATGACTACTGTGTCTCAAATTATTCCTCAAGTGAGCCTTAGGTATTTTAACAAAGTAAGTCTCACCTTATTGAGTCTCCTTGGGAAAAGTCATCAACTGCTGTTCAAAGAGGAATCGACACGTTGACGTTAGATTTGGCACGCAAAAATGAAGCGGTACATGTACATAACTCTACAGGTCAGAACACAATCAAACTTGGGGGAGTCAATTCAACACAAGATGGCATGAATGAATGTGTTTCCAAAACAACTGCTTTTTCAAGCCATACGGAAGTAAAGCCAAAACCAAACCAGGCCAGAGTTATATTTCCTTTGGACTCTTATACCCAGAAGCTTAAAAACTTCTCTACCCTAACAGAACATAGGACAGCGTGAGCGTGCTATGGTAGTAAACAGTTAACAGAATGGCAGTGGTTTAGCAAGACGCTCAGGAAGTGAACCTCCAAAGTACTGATCTTACACCCGAGCACACATCACACACAGAGATTTTACCACGTTATGTAACGTTATGCTATCTACTACACTCTCTGCTCTTCCACCCCGTTACAGATTATTCTGGAATGGTCATTTGTTTTCTCCTCATACGTACTGGAAGCTGCTGCTAGGTCCCCTTCAAAGCCACCCCTTCTCTAGGCTGAACAAGCCCAGTTTCCTCAGCCTCTCCTCAAAGGGCAAGCACTCCTGCCCCTGGTGACTTGGATGGCCCCCAACTGAACGCGCTCACTGCTGACAGACCAATCGCTCTTGCACTGCGGGCTCATAATTACACCCAGGAAGCTGGGCACAATCCAGGGAGTGCCAAGGAGGGGTGAACAACCACCTTCCTCAATCTCTTGGCTACGCTGCTCTTAGTACAGCCCAGGACACTGGTGATCCTCCCAGCTGCCAGGGCAGCAGGCTGCCTCATGCTCAGCTCACTCTCTGCCAAGACCCCCCGCGCCTTCTCAGCAGAGCAGCTCCCCAGCCAGGCAGTCCCAGCAGGTTTTGTAGAAAGGGCTTGTTCCTCTCCATGTGCAAGGCTTGGCGTTTGCCCTCGCTGAATTTCAAGACAGACCTGACAGTCCATTTGCCCAGCTTGTCAAGGTCCTTCTGAAGGGCAGCACGGCCCTGAAGCATATCGACTGGTCCCCCCACTTTGGGGGCATGCATCGTAAAACCTGGTCGTAAAACCTCTCACCGTAGGGCCTGAGACGTAAAGCACAAGACGACTTCATTTATATTAACATCTTAATTTTCTAAGATTCCTCTAGGGCAATGGGAATTCCTAAGCATGGATTGCATTTTACAGACTCACTGAAGAGTCAATTTTTTCATCACAAGGTAATGTCACTGTTTTTCGGCGCCACCAGTTAAAATGGGTTTTTAAAAGTTTATTTCATTAAATTAACCAAAGTGGAAGCAAAGCATTTTTTTACTGTAGATCAAAACTACGTCCAAGAAGGTACAGTAGACACACACACTGCACGGTTGTTGGCAAAAACGTTACTTTTCCAAGGCCGTTTTTCCTGAATATGTCTCTACAGCACCTCCACAGTCACGGATGCTGAGAAATAAGATGACTCACTAAAAGGAGTTTAGTGCAGGTGAACTATTAATATTAAAACAAAGACACACACACTCAGTGGAAATCAACAAGCCGGGTCTTCCTGCTAACTCACCTGCTGCTTTCCAACTAGAGAGAGATGAACAAGCACTCAGGAAGAACCGACTGCTTCTGCAATTGGATTTTCCCAACCTGAATGGCCATCTACAGCTACAAGTACCCACCTAAAACCCAAACCACTCCGGTCTAGTTCCTTCCCTGTGCCCCTTCTCTCTCCCTACAGGAAAACCTACACAGGTGGGCAAACGCACAGGCAGAAGGCCACAACCCTGGAAGCAGACATGTAGCACACAAGTCACAACTACCTTCGCAGCCTGACAAGAGGCACCTCCAAGTAGCGACAAAGAAGCACATTCACAAAACTCCGTTGCTACCGGCTAAAGCCAAGGGTGAACACAAGAAGCTCTAACAACACAAACCACCTAAACAAGAGGCCAGAGAGACTCTCCTTATCAGCAACCCCAGGGTTAAGGATCCTACCTCCTCTGTCCGCAGCAGGTGCGCCCAACATAAAGCCAGCATCTCCTGCCTGGCGAGGAGGGCTAAGGGTTGCGATGCCTTGTGCGCCACCTGCAGAACCTGCTCCTGTGTTCTCCCAGTCTCCATGGTCTGTCAGTTGTTCGCTAAGACTAGAGAGAGAAAGAGAGGAAATATATTTAGTAAAAAATAGCCACACACTCGCACATACCATTTAACAGAATGGTTAACGGCCACTTAGTATCCATCCTCCACATCTTCCTCGCCACATAAATTCACATACACTAACACAGCACTGCTCGCAGGACTCTCGCACACGTCCATATTCACTACCTAGTATTCTGTAGATGCATATTCACACCTATAAAGTTATTAACTCCTGCTTGGTACCCTTTTGTCAGCCTACCTTTGAAGCACACCTCAGAGAAGGAACACCCACAGCTGCAAAGCTGTGCAGAAGAGGAGTAGTTCTCGTCAGGGTAGTGGAAATCAGGAAGGACAATGGTGCTGCTCCAGGGACAGTGTTCACATGCATTTCAGTGTGCCATGTTCCACCTTCGGGTAACTTCACGCTACAAACACTTTGTAGAGTTTATACTGGGCAGATGTCAACTTGGCCACAAAACTCGAAATCTAACAGAGATTTCTGGGTCTAAATTTTCCTCAACTTCCAAATTAACATTACACACAGGAATGATACGTAGCAGAAGCGCGGAGCACAGCTTCAAGACGGGACTCACACACCGTTAAACATTTGTGCTTCACCAAAAATGTTCAAAAGCCCCACTGAAAACTTATTCTAATGATAAACTTAAAAATTTACCTAGAATGTCCATGAATAACAGCATAATCTGCAGCTGTCCGTCCATTGGTATCTTTATGGGAAACATCAGCGCCATAATGAAGAAGAACTTCTATCAAATTACGCTCCCCACCAGAAGCAGCTCTCATAAGTGGGGTCCTGAAACATCCAAAATACGGCAATAGATCATTTTACACATACAATGTAAATCTTTTTATTCATATTCAGTTTCAAAGAGAGTATTTTCTCCATTACTTGAAAATGAACTAAAGAAATGAACTTTCACAAGTCACACAGAAATAGCTGCTCCCACGTGGCTCCCTGGTTTTATTTCAGAGCTCATTCCCATGCCTCTCAACAACTCAGCCTAAAGAATACTAGAGACACCCACGCAGAGTTTTGACAAAGCCCTCACCTTTCACACTGATCTCGAGCATGCACATCAGCTCCTTCTATAAGGAGAAACTCCACCATCTCTACATGATGTAGAGAGACAGCAAGCATAAGCGGGGTAAATCCCTCCTGCAAGGTCAGATCAAGAAATCAAGTTAAAATTCAAAGTAAAATAAACCTTCAAGAGAAAGAGTCACGCAACTCTTTGAAAGAAGGTCTTTCAAAAACATAAAAGTTTACCTTATTCTGGGCATCAATCTCGGCATTATGCTCAAGTAAAAGCACTGCTACAGAAGTACTGGGAGACACGACTGCAAGGTGAAGGGCGGTGTTGCCGTCAGCGTCTGCCAGGTTCACGTCGGCACCGTGCTGCAGCAGAACAGCCACACATTCTTCTTGCTGGCACTGTACTGCCTGGGAACAACACACACACAACAGGAAAAACTTCCAACGTTTACATTTCACACTCAAAACTGCCCCAGCTTCCCAGGGATGGAAAAGAAGAGCCTCTTCAAAGATGGGCTAACATACGCCCATTCCACACTACTTACAACATGCACGTTTCTGCACAGGTCTGCGTGAAGCATCCCGCCCGCCAGACACCTCTCGTTTCAGGCACTGTCGATAAGCCCCACTTACAAGCGCGTAACACATTCCACGTACCTTCATCAGTGGTGATCTGTTCTCACTGTCCAAAAGATTTAGCTCCCACTTGTTTTCTACTAGAGACGTAACGACGTCCACATGGCCATTGGCACAAGCAAGATGCAGAGCTGTCCTAAAAACCAGATATGTTAAATTAGCCCAGAGAGACAGCTAAAGAAATTCTTTCAGGCTGAGACAAATGGAGAGGGCCACAAGCTTCGCTTTGCAAAAAGCAATCTGAAGAGATTCTTTTTCATTCCTTTACCACTAGCAGCAACTGCACACCAAACGCCTGTGGCGGGTTAGCAAAACCTTCACAGCTTCCGCTCAGGGAGGTGACATTTTCTTCACTGTAGAACTCAATCTGCACAGATTCCCTTGCCCAGGCACCGGTCACTGCCTCCAGCAGGACTACACGCGTGCCACAGCAACAGAGACCAAAGCTTGGCAATCTGAGGACTGGGGCAACTAAACCTCGGTGTCCTTCTACGATCATTCACGTGCCAGAAGCGCAGCAGAGATGTGGGAGTGGGTTATACAGCGACAAGGTTAGTGTCTCCCTGCACGGGGAGAAGTTCTGCATTGTCTCTTGCTTAAGCAAGCAGCAGACCCAAGAACACACTTGCATCAAAGCCCCTCTGACAACATGCAGCAAACCCAACAGCAGAACCCTGTAATCCTGGTTACAGAAAAGCAGTATTTGACCTTCTTGACATGGGCAACTATCACAGTCCTAAACAGCCTACTACAGAGGCAGTCCTCTCCAAGGAGGGCATACTGTGCTTCCACAAGCCGTGACCAGCAAAAGAAAATCACCCTTTTTTCTTCATCTTAGACCATTGCCAGAAAGAAAAGGGCTCCTTCAGACCACAGAACATCTCTAGGTCCGACGTCAATTCAGCAGCCTGCTTGTACCCAAAGACACCATCACCCACAAAGTCCTGTTTCCCCCTGTATGTTCACAGCTGCCTGTCCCAGCAGGCACCCAAAGCTGTGTTCTGCCACCAAGCCCTGGGGACCCTGCCCAGGCTCTCTTCCTTCTCCTGCTGCTGCAATCCTACGCTCATCACCCATGGCGTAGAAGAGAACCGCTGATGCCTGAGCAGCTGCAAAATAACCCCACTGGGGGATCACAGGGAAACTGGCAGCAGGCAACTGACTGAATCAGCCACAGCGAAAGAGAAGGCAGTACGTTTTGTTTGCACAAAACGCACTCAACCCACCTTCAACTGCATCTCCCATCGCCGGCTGCAGAAACAAATACGGACTGGCAACACCCAGGCACACTACCCACATTACTCAAGCGCATGCTTACCACGCTCTCCTTGCTTCTCCTACAAATCCAGCTAGGGTGGGGTGTTTTCAGGGCAATGAACTAGCTGGCTGGCAAAAGTCTTCAAGACAGACAGCCTAGGCAGATGAGCTACTCTGACAAAAGCAGCATCTCTTCAGAACAGCAGGAAGGTTTGGACTCTGAGCCTTTTCAGGAAAGACATTCAAGGGTTGACAAATACAAGACCCAAAACCTCCAGCCGTTTCCCTTATGCCCACGATGGATCACAAGGAGCCACGCTGCAGCCCAGGCCTTCTCCTTAAGATACACTTCCCCACTGCTTGCTGTGCTCGACTCAACCCCCCCCCACAACAGCACCTGCCAGAAGCAGCAGCTTCTCCTTCAGTAGCTGCCCCATCTCCCAAGCCAAGGTCCTGATGAGCTGCTCCAAAGCCTCAGAGCGAACAACTAAACAACTGCCACCTGAACTCACACTGCTGCCTCGGCTGCCACAGGGCAGTCACAAAAGGCCCGTCAGGCAACGGCACGTGCTGCACCAACATCCCACCCGTTTATTCGGTGCTGTGACCCTTGCCCAGCTGCACTGCTCACCTCTCCTTCAGTTACTCCCTGTTAACGCAGGGCAGCTTTCTCGGCTCAGCTGCTAAGCCTGCACGCTGAGCCCTCCAAGCTGCACAGAGGCAAGCAATTGCAATTCGGCTGCAAAGCGTGGCCGCAGAATGGCCAGGAGGCTCCTCCAGCAACCCACCTCTGGGGGGCTGCCGCCGGCAGCCCTCTCCTGCGCCCCCGGGCACGGAACTGAGGGCACCGAGGAGGCCGGGGCCAAAGGGGAAGGCGACAGTCGGATGCCGGGCCGAATGCACGGGCTTCTGGCGGCACAAGCCCGAGTCCCACCCCCCGCCGAGCTGCCGAGGGCCGTAGCTGCGGCCCGGGGCTTCTGGCGCCGCCGGCCCACCCACCCCCCCAGCCGTCCACCCCCCCGGCGCTGGTCCCGCTCACCGCTCCGCCTTGGCCCGCCCGGCGATGCCGCACTTCTTCAGCGCCTGCCGCAACGGGGCCAGGGCGCCGCTGGCGACCGCGCGGTGCAGCTTGCCCACGTCCTTCTGCCGGAGCTCGGAGGCACCAGCGGGGCAGGGCGGCCCGGCGCTGCCGGGCGACGGCTGCTCCTTCTTCTTCTTCCTCCCGAACCCCAAGAACCTCTTCATCCCGCGCCGGGGACGCGGGCCCGGGCCCGCCTCAGGGCAGCGACGGCGGGAGGCACCTGTCGGGCTGTGCCGGGCACGGGCAGGGGAGCGGAGCCGCCAGCAGCAGCTCGCTCCGGTCCGGGTGCTGCGAAGCGAACCACCGTGGCGCTGGCAAACCGGGGACAGGGACGCGTTCCCTCGGTGACGGCGGCACCTCCTTGAGCACCGCCTACCGCGCAATGGCGACCCCGCCCACGCACCGTTGGAGGGTAACGGCCGGGGCGCGCGGGCGGGTCCGCGCATGCGCGGCTTGTGGATGGCCGGCGGTGGGGGCGACGGGCCGACAGCGCCATCCGCTGCGGAAAAGTCCTGGTCGCGGCAGGGCCCTGCCAGGGCCCGGCCCGGCCCGAGAGACCCTACAGCCCCTGTCCAATGTGACACGTTTCACAAGGGTGTCAATCAAAAGAGCCCTGTGATTAGAGCCAGCTGTAGGCGGTAGGGCCTTTGGCAGCTCGTTGGGCTGCAGTGTCGGTTCACACCCTGAGGAGCAGAGACTGCTGCTGGGGCTGTGGGTATAGGCCCGTAGGCACCACAGGAGCTGCTGACTCGTTAGGAGCCAACAGAGGGGCCAAAGGAGCAGCTGGAATCTACCACTAAACCAAACAGCAGCTGGTTGGGTTCCTTTTTGACCAGCTTCTTGATCTTCGTTCACACCATTTCTTTGGTCTCTGGCTCCTGGGTGATACCTAATGTTTTGGGGTTAGTTTTCATGTAGCTCACAGTCGCGGTCCTGCTGAGGGTACAAGCAAAAGGCTCATTACATGGGGCAGGAGGTTCATTGTTTGAATCAATCTGGTACCTGCCAAAGGCCATTTTGGTTTTACATCCCAGACATGCCCTGACATACCTAACGGTGAAGGGTGATCACCTGCAGAGGAGGGAAAAACATCATTTCAGTGGTTTTTACCCCAAGTGTGCTTTGGTGTACACGGGAACAGTGAATCGTCAAAGCTGTAAGGCCTATCTGCATGCACCTGAGGAGACGAGAACTGGCTAGGTGGACTTCCGTAGCCGGTTGCTTTCCAGCCAGACCTGGAACGTGGTGGTTCTACAATTAAAGCTGAGGTTAGGCCAGGACTCAAGCAAAAGGCGCAGTACAGGCTTTCGTTAAAACACAGAACACGAGTGGAGCAAAAGGATGCATCGACCTTCGTAAGAAACATTTTGACAGCTGTGTCAGGCTAAAGAATGAAGAGTAGTCAGCCTGCTAGTCAGAAAAAATAGATCTGGTTCTTCTTGTTAGTGTAAAATAAAACAACTGTGCAGCAATAAACCGACAGGGAAGTGCAATGTGCCTGAAATCCATTTAAGAGACTTTATTTTCAGACTGAAATAAATACAGATTCACATCTAAAATCCAGGAGAGCCGGTTTCAAGTTCAGCCATGGCTGGAGGGAAAAAAAAAGACAAGATTCCTGGTGTTACTTTTACAGCAGACTGGGCCAAATCCATCCCTGTAAAACCATCATTTGCTCCCCAAACCAAACACACCCCGACTCCGAGCAGAGGAGCAGTGCTGTTCAGAATGCACCCGGATGCACAGCAGTGGCCTTGTGCCCATCCAGACACACGGAAAGAGCTACGAAGCAACTGCTGAACGCTCTGTGATCACAAGCACGCAGGAACAGCAGGAAACGCTCTCGGGGCCTACCTGCTCTGAAGCAGCACCAGTCACTGCAAAGCGGTGACTCTGGAGAAATCATTACCGTGACACAGGTGGAATTCCTCTTCGGACCCCTGGCCTCGTAGGATAAAGCACCTCTAGGCTATACATTACAAGCATTCCACTCATCTTACGTTTGCCTAACCACGCTGAATGATCTTTCCCTCAAGAAAGGTGATCTTTTGCCACTGAGGATACCCTTGCTTCTTCAAAAGACTGAAACATATAAGCTACAGATAGAAGCAGTGAGTAAGAGACACAGCAAACCCAAGCACTATCAGCGGGGAATGTGTAATGGCTCAGTGCTGAATGCAGTCGATGTACATGGAGGGAGATGTGATGGCTGAAGCCCATAAAAATCTTGTCTCATGGATGTTTGCTCTTTGTGCTTGGGGATTAACTGTAGGGAAAGGTGACTTCAGCTTAATCCGGGTGTCTCTGCCTGGGGGAACGGGGTTAGTTTTCTGTGGGGTTTTTTCCAGGTCCTGCATAACGTTCCATACAATACTTTGGGAAGGGGCAAGTTATCACAGTCTAAAGTGGAAAGCTAGCAGAAAAAGCCCTGTGCTTACACAGGAACTTGACTGCTCTCAAGCCATTATTCGAAAGAGTTAGCAACAGGCATCATCTGCCTCACAAACGCTCCTAACATAACGACACATTACCCTGTTCAAGTTCTTGGGTGATTTTTTCATCCAGTTCCCGCTGTACCTAGAATTATACAGAAAATATACAGTTAGTATTTTAACAGCTACAGTTTTGTAATATTAAACTTGTAAAACATTCTTAAAGCCCACACATAACGTGTTAAAAGCTAAAAATATCATCCCAAACATCTTGGTTTGGGGGTTGATTTTTTTAATGAAGAGAAACTCGTGGTCAGGCAGGCGGTGGCACTCTCACGGCTGGGCAACATTCACTGCAGCACAGAGCAATGTGGAGCTCACCAGCTGGGTTAGAACGGGGCACTGACAATATAGACACGGGAAGAGAGCAGAGTGGAGCTGGTTCTCTTTATTGTTATTGCAAATACCCTGACACACACATCTAAAGATAGAAAGACACAAGCTTTTCTTGCGCGCTTTGTACTACGAGAAGCTACCAACGACTACAGCTTGTGCACAGCAAGTGCTGTGGGGTTCGTTCCGTAACCAAAATCAGCTTGGATCGCTCGAAAGGAGCGCTTAGCCCTTTCTCCCCTGAAGGTGATTTTCAAAATAGACAGCATACAGCTTCCAGGCCTATGACGGCCACGAAGATGCTGAAGGGCTTGGACCACCTGAGCTACGTGGAGAGGCTGAGGAAGCTGTGACTGTTGCTGTACTGGAGCAGAGAAAGCTCCAGGGGACCTTATCTATGTGTGTAAATCCCTGCTGGGGGGAGTAAGGAAGACGGAGCCAAGTAAAGGACAAGAGGAATGGGCACAAAGCGAAAGAGAGGAAATGGCATTTTAACAGAAGGCATTTTTAACTGTAAGCATGGTCAAGCCATGGAACAAGTTGCCCGGAAAAGGCTGTGGGGTGTCCATCCTTGGAGACGTGCAAAAACCTGGCTGGACCTAACCCTGAGCCACCTGCTACGGCTGACCCTGCTTTGAGCAGGGGGGGGTTGGACTAGATGATCCTCAGAGGCCCCTTCCACTCTCACCCATTCTGTGATGCTCCGATTTCAGTACCGCCTCCCTGAGGGAAGAAGTATTGTAGGAAACGAGCAGGCTGGCCTAGCAACGGGCCAACAAAGGGAAGAACTGAAACACTGTACAATGGACTCCACAGGCCGCAGAAAGCAGCCGCCTCAGGAAGGGAAGCACTCTGCAAACCTCCACGAGAGGAGCAGTCCCAGGCAGGAACCCCAAGGGCCAAAGGAGCGGGGCCATAAACCAGCGGAGTGGAGGGAAGGGCCCTCTCCCCAGGACTACAGGGAGAGCTGCAACCGAATTCACCAGCTCCTCCAGGGGAAGGACCACTCAGTGGCACTTTGTGGAACAGTCTGTGCCTTCACAGCTACAAGAGGCTAGCACAGAGCTGAAAGAGCAGTGGAAAAGGACCCCTCAAAACCCCAAACCTTCTCTGCAAGCAGGTACAAGCAGCAGCAAAATCCTTGGCAGAAGGGACCCCCCTAACACATGAAGTGAGACACGGGTAGCAGGAAAAAAAGCAGGAAAACTAAAGCCTAAGCCAAAGGTCACCTCAGACCGGGAGCAATCCTAAGCAAAGCAGTAGGAGCTGAGGTGTCAGAAGAAACCACTTTCCCTCACTACAGCCCCAGACCTGGAAAGCAGAACAGCGACTGCTCTCTCTTGTGCACTAAGTTCTGCATGGAGGTACTTCCCACCTGACTGCGCATCTCTTCAGGCGCTAACACGCTGGGTTCCCTGACAGCAGTCACCTCGGCAATTCTTTTTCAGAGAGCGGTATTGATTCACTACTTACCCACACGGGTTGCCTGAGCAGAGAGTAAGTTGGATCCTGTAAGACTCGATGAGCTGACACTCAGAGCCTAGGGATTCAGCTTCGGAACAGCGCTGGTACTCCAGACACAACTGCTGTTACTACCGAGAACCGTCTGAACATCGGAACCGGCAAGGAGGGTAAACCAGCCTACGCCTACAGTTTAAAGAAGTCCCATTACAACAGGCGAAATCCATACGTACGCGGTCATCTTACAGACGGTTCACTACCACGGAAGCCCTAACAATACAAATACACAGCGCGTCAAAGTACTCTGCAGCAGTCATTCCTTCATTTGGACAAGGAACAAGTGCAAGAGACTTGCAGGAGTAGGAAAACGTGAATGCATCACGAAGTTTCAATCAAAACCTAACAGTACAAACAGACACAACATTTCCAGTATAAAACAGCACCCAACATTAAACAACACTGGCTACAAACCTTGCCATGCATGTGGCTGCAGAGAGGAGAGAGAACAGATTTTGTGATTAAGGAGCTGAGGGAGAAAGAAAAACGGCCTTCAATTCCAAGGTCTTCGGTGAGAAGTAAGCACATGGCCTACAAGTAAAAAAGCTAGCAATACAAACCCTGCTACAACCCAAGAGTGCAGACGGAAAACAAAATCAGAAAAGGAGCAGAAATTGAGAGGCAGAGCAGGATGCAGACATTGCCCTTCTCACGTTGTGTGGCAAAACTGGTATCACTAATCCACTAACTCACACTGGCTGCAGCGAGCAGAGTTCACTCTTCTGCGTCCAGACACCCAACATTCATTGTCACCAGCCTTTCACACGGCTGCTGGGATTTAGGCTTGACTTTTGTTAAACCTAACAACAGGACTCCAGTGCCCAAAACTCCTTGCCACAGACATTCCTTGCCTTGGGCTGTGAACGGAAGCAGCAGCTCCCAAAGGATGGTGCACAGACCACGAGCAGTACCTCGTCTCTGTGCTTCACCTGCTTGATTCAATTTAGTTCTGGGGGGGGGCCGACATGCCAATTCATGAGCAGTTTGGGAGTCAGCAGACCACATCATGAAGACAAAAAGACCCCATCAAAGACCTCTACTCCGGTAAAAAACAGGCAGTACACACGCACATCCTTCTCATGACACAAGTCCTACTACGAAACAAGTTTCAGCCCTCCTCCTTCCAGAACCGAATGAACGCTCGTGGCTGCAGTCACTGTCACCACACGCACAGAATTTTTCAAGTACTTGCAATTGAGTCCTCACTACTGGAACTCTAATAAAAACCAAAACAACCAAAAATCCCACAGATATTTGCATCTGAGTGGCATTTTGCTGGTTACTTCTGCCCAGATGACCTTTTTTATAGTTTTCAAGCTACTTTTGCCCCTCCGTTTCAAGGGTCTTGATTTCTAGTAGCGTATATATTTGGTAAGCCAAAAGGGGCTAGACTGGAGTCCCAGAGCCAGCCTTCTGCTTGCAGTGAGGGAAAACAGGCAGGCTGAGGTTTCCAGCTTTTTAATAAGAGAACCTGGCAGATATAGTAAGAAATGGCTACGATCTCGCAGGCTTAGCAAGAGTTTTACTCACCTTCGTTCAAGGAAGAAAACGTTCTGGTTTCATACTAGATTAGAATGAAAAGCTAGTCCTGAGGAGACAAACTGTGTCTAGTTAAGAGCCCATTATCCCCAGCTCCTCTGCCGAGGAGGAAGCTAAAAGCATTCCCCAGCGCATGGCAGTCCATCACAAAACGTGACAGACCTGTGCTCTGAAAAGAAACTTGGGTGCTGTTGAAGTCAGGACACTGAGCGAGAGCCGCGTCACCGTTCTCAGATCTAATGCTCCCTTTCCCTGACATCAGCTCCAACGGTTTTCAACAACGGATCTGGGAACCATTTCTCACAAAAGGTTCAAGCAGCCTAAGTAACTACTGGAAATATATATCTGCATATATTAGCAACTGCATAAAGGCAACGAGCTAGGAAATAGCCTTTTAAATTATTTAGTTTCTGTACTATACTAAAGGGAAGCCAATAAACTAGGAAAGGTATCTACCTCGATATTGACAAAACTTTGACATGCCCAGAGTTTCAATTTCTTCTGGAAAATTAGAATGGAAAGGACTACCTGAAGAATGTTGCTGCAATTCAGCTAGGAAGCACTGAGCACTCACACCTCTGTTCCCTTCACCATCTTTTACCCTGTTCCTCCTCCTTCTTCTTCTTCCAGAAAGGCACTTCTCTTTTCACCTAGGGCAGCTTTTTTTTCCTAGGAGGGAGAGGGTTTCCTCCTCTGCCTTTTTCTTCTTTTAACATCTTGCTCCCATCTCTGTCCTTTCTTTTCCTCACTTGTTCCCTGCTCCCTACCCTTCTTGTTCCCTTGGCCTTATTTCACTTTTGCAGCGGCTCCCTGACTTCTGCCTCCTTTCCACCGCTTGCATGCGCAACAGCCCTGCAGACGGTCCCGTAGTAACGGCCTCCTGAGACCGTTTTCACGTAGTAACACACAGCAGGAACTACAAAACCCAATGCCTCCTACGCATCCTGCACATCCTGCACTGAAGTGGAAAGTGAGAAGTTACGTGACCCCGTTCGCATCATCCTGTGTTTGAAGCATCCCTTTGCTGGTATTGATGTACTACAGCAAGTTCCAGCAAAGAAACTGCTAGAATGAAGACCAGTGAAGAAGGAAAAGGTGTTTCAAGCAAAGGTGTCTATGACGAGTGCTGAATCCCACCAAAGTTTGGTGTTTTAAATCGGTCACACATACTCTCCAGTTTCACGAAGAGCTTAGCTGGGGACTTCCTATGCCACAGTATTCTTTATCAGCTTCTCTTGCAAAAGAACGTAGTTACACAGTTCGTTACTTAGATGTCGGCAGTTTTTGGTCTTGGAGCACCCTTGGAAATTTACACAACCCTGATGACCAAAGTCTTCATCCCAATCACGTACAGTCACACACTGTTCTGACGCTTAGCAGCTGTTTAGGCGTATCAGACCCTATGGCTTGGAATTATAAATGGATGCTAACTTTAGGATAGCAAGCACAGCCTGGCTTACGGATACTCATCAGCAGTAGTCGAGAACAGTATTTCAAAATGCTTACCTGGGCCACATAGGCTTCAACCCTGCTTCTTGACGACAACGCGGTCCTGGCCGAGTTTAGGAAGCTGCCTCCCAGGCTCAGACTCCTGTTCAGGGCCAAACTGCTGCCCAGATGTCCCAGCCCAGCTGAATACAGAACTGGACTTGCAGCCACACCTTCACTGACAATGCTGCTCCTCAGTAAAGACTTGCTTCTGTGGCGCTCCTGAAGGAGCTTAGCGTTGGCTTCGGCCACTCTCTCGGTAGCTCTGAAACATCCAGAAGCAGAGAAAGCATTACCTTCGGCAGCGACACTTCCACAAAGTTACCCTCCAGGTCTTTCACTGTTATTGGACTTCTGGAAGTGAGCGGCATGAAGGGCATCCAAAACAAGAACACCGTTTGAGCTGAGGGCTTTCGGAGAACCTAGTTCGACGTCACCCTACCTGCAAGGAGCAGCAAGTTACCAACACTTAGGACTTCTCAGCATTAGGGCTTCAAAGCAACCTGTGAATGGCACGTGTTTACACAGCTGCTTCTGAACAGCGTGTCACCTGCAGCACAGCTCTGGGCTACCCCCCTTTCCCCAGGGAAGCTCAAACCCCAGACACGCTGCTGAAACAGAAGCCAAAAAGCGATGATTTTTTGCTTCCCAGAATAAACGCTGTTCTCTGAAGGACCTGTCCTTATTCAAGCAGTGAAGGTCCTGAAATTTATCTTTTCTGCATACACAGAATAAGGGGAGGAGATTATTAGAGCCGGGCAAAAAGGCTGCCTGTGAAAACACAGTCGAGTTAGTAAATACGCTGTTAATGCCGTGAGCAGCGGTGTTACTGCTGGAATACTAAAGAGAAACGAAGACAGTCCTCATGAAGAGGAAGGCTCTTAAGGTACTTTCCTCTCAAATATGCCATCTCATGCTCACCTACATGATGCTGACCAGATGCAGAAGAGGGATTTTAGGAGGAAAAGTGCATGAGGAAACAGCAGGATCTTATTGCTACTCCAAAAAAGCACGGACTTACCTTTCCAGTTTATTTGCTAGGCATCTTCTTATTTTCATTTCCTCCAGATACAGCTCTTTGAACCTTTCCGCTTCTGCCTGCGTGGATTCTTTCTGAAAAACACTGTCTTCCCGGGTATTTTTTACCCTGTCCAATTCACATTCGAGATCTCTAATTCTGTGCTGCAGCTGGTGTCTCAGTGAGGTGTGATGACTGGCTCTGATTTCTTCTAATCGGTCCTGGGAGGCTGCCTGCGTCTGAAGCAGATAATGCGCTTTCAACCACCGCAAAACAAAAATGTCAGTCTACCTCGGGCCAGCTTCTCACGGGGGGCAACGAAGCATAGACAGCCCAAAAAAAACCCCAAATGCAGCAGTCCACTATTTCCACTCTTCTTCAGAAATCAGACAACCTGCTTGGCCAAGCCAAACGCAATGAGCTCTAGACACATCAGTTTATGCTGCAAAGCACCTTGGCAAATGTAACCCTCTGTCCAAGTAAGGGCACAGTGTCCTCATATGAAAGACCTTTCGATCGCCGACAGCAGGCCTATGAAACAGTGCAGTTCATTCAGCCATCATTAGATCTACCCTGTGGAAGTTTCTTCTGAGTTTCAGTACAACACTCGCTCCTCATTTCACCAGCCACCCTCTGAGTTTTTAGTTACAGACATTACGTACCTTGGTTTTAACCTCTTCCGATTCCTTCTGTAAGCGCAATTTGTCTTCCTCCAGATCCCTGCGGTAGCGGGGAGTAACTTCAAGTGCAGCTTCTGACGTGGACTGCTTTTTAAGAGCATCGGCAAGCTCCTGCTGCAGCTGTCTGACCATGCCCTAAGAAAACAGTTCCATGAACATGAAGAAAATGGCAAGAACATGAAATATGCCTTTAACTGATTTGATTATACAGTTAGACCTGTCTTCGGGTTGAACTCAAAGGCATGAATTTTTGCCTGCCACCAGCAGGCACCTGCACAGATGCTGACCTCTCCTCATCCTTCTCAGCTGAGCACCTCCAAACTACCAGCAGCTCTGAATGAGGAGTTCTGTTTCACAGCACACAAAAAAGGCTCAAGCACTGTTCTTCTTGGAACCATACACCAGCACACACGGCAAACACGTATTATCTTCCTAACAAAACCCAAAGAAACCTGTTGCCATGGAAGAGCTATAGTTCGACTGCAGATGTTACGCTGATCCCCAGAGGCAGGACTTTGTATCAGATCCATCCCTGCCCTACTCCATTATGCAAACAGAATTAAACGAATACACACATCTGAAAGCTCTTTGGAGATACCCTTTGAGCGTGTGTTGCAGTCTCCTTACCGCGCTCATTTCCCAACAACAACTGACTTGATACCCACAGATCACGTTCACAAGTATCCGGATGGTTCATACATACATCTAGAATCTTCAAAAGGAGCCTGTTATTTCGGTAGTAAGGACACAAAACAATTCACAGGCTAAAATTACTGACCATACTGCTGGAGGTTCCCTGTCCCCCACCTTAAAGTAACCGACCGATGAAGAATAAGGTGGTTACCTGACACACGTAGATATTTACCTCACGCAGAGGTTCTGGATTTGTTATGAGGAAGGAAATGGAATTTTACATCGCTATTTAAAATCATTAAGGGAGACAAACCTTACACTGGGCTGTCTAAATACTAAATGTGATTAGTTCCTGGTTTCCAGAAAGTAAAGGAAGATTAAACAAAATGCAGAAGGCACCTTTTAAATCACTGCTCTACCTGGAATTGCCAGAACACTCTTATCAGTCGCCCAGACCCTACCTGCTCCTAGGAACAGATCTCATTATGCATTCTCCCCTTACCTAGGGCCTTCGTAACCGTCCACCTGTTCCTCACTCCTACTCCTGCCTTTATTTTCTTCTTCCACCCTTTTTCTTGACAAGAACAATCTCCATGCAGAAAGGGGAGCGACACTCGGTTCATACGTACACGAGCAACAAAATCATGCCGGGGCTCTGCACAGGAGCACGTTTCATGCTCATGCATCGCGCCCATTTGCAGAAAGACAGTTTAACTGATTTCTTCGTTAGGCTTCTATCCAGTTAATTACTCTTTCACAGAGCCACAGAGAAGGAACGCATTTAAATATGGCTACACGTCATAAAAGAGAGAAGGAAAAGCTTAGATCA
This sequence comes from Rhynochetos jubatus, assembly GCA_027574665.1. Lineage (NCBI taxonomy): Eukaryota > Metazoa > Chordata > Aves > Eurypygiformes > Rhynochetidae > Rhynochetos > Rhynochetos jubatus. The sequence continues at coordinate 25,871,611 of CM050652.1, read as the reverse complement.
GCGTCTGCAACGAACTTCTTGAGGAACGGGCAGGCCCCTTACAACCCCCAAAACACATACATAAGGTAACACCCGCACACTACTAATACGCCTCAATTTAGACAGCAACTTAGGGAGCCGCTGTTTTGTTTCTCCTTTGTAGAGGCTTAATATAAATTCACCGCCCATCGCGGCACTTGTCTGCGCCTTCATTCCTCAACCCTGGCGCGTTGGATGGTTCTTCCTTTTATACCACGCTTCTTTGCCTCGTCAGTGCCGTACGTATATAAACCCCCATCAAACACACAAAACCATTCTATAGGGCATCAAATGGACACAGGAAGAGAGATTAAAAAAAAGCTCGGAGAAGAATCGCCTTTCTTGATCCAAGCTTAGACTTGGCTACCTCGTTTCTGTTCTCTGCTCAGATCTGAGCAGGAACATCTGGATTGACTTCCACAACTCCAAGGCAAACAGGACAAATCAGAACAAATGGTCATCATTTGGCCCCATGCATCTAACTTACACCTGGCACATTTCAGAAATGTAAAATAATTACAAGAACAGACAAACTTTACGTTGCTCTAAGGGTACACGTTACCTCTCTTTCTACTTTGTCCGTCTCATATTTAAGGACTTGTTCTCTTAAGTCAGTGCACTGGGCATTTAATTCCTTGTTTCTCTCTTCCACCAGGTAAACTTGCTTCTCTGTATCAGCTCTGAGTTGGTTGAAAATATCATTAAACCAATCCCGCACATCGTTTGCTACTTTTTCTTTGATGACGCCCTTGTTCTGCGTATCTTCCAGTTGCTGGCGGAGTAGAAGGTTTTCACTCTGGAGCTGGGCCAATCGCTCCTGCATGGATTCCTCCTTCATCAGAAACTGGCTTACTTGATCTTTCTCCAGGTGTCGAGCACGATCGCATTCCTTTGCCTGACACTGGGCTTGACTTAATTCTTTTTGTGTCGTCTCTAAAAGCAAGGTTTTTTCTCTGAGCACTCGTTTCAACTCGTGAAGCTCGTTTTGGAGACTATTAGCTTTGTTTTCAGCTTCACTCAGCTGCTGAGACAGGCTCTTACTGGTTTCTCGCACATCAGAGAGGTCACGATGGAGCTTGTCTTGCAAGCGAAGCCACTCATCACGCTCTCTCTGAAGCGTTCGTTCGACATCACTTTTGGATGACTGAAGACGTTCAAGTTCTTGAGCAGCAGAGCTCAGGCGGCATCGGAACGATTCAAGTTCTGTCTCCAGTCTGTCTTTGCCTTCTTGTGTCTGCTCAAGCTTGGAAGTCAGCACTGCAGATTCTGTCCTCAGTAAGTTCAGCTGTCCGTCGTACTGAAGAACTGTTTGTGTTAAGGCTTCCTCGTTCCGTTGAAGTTCCTTTTTCAGATCTTCGTTTTTCTCCTTCAAGGCCTCATTCTCCTCTGAAAGTTTTCCTTCTTCCTCCTGGTGCTTAAGTCTTACTTGATCCAGTTCTCGTCTCAGCATAGCAATCTCATCTTGTAGGAACTGATTTTTGAGCAACGCTGCCTTTTCTCTCTCCGTGTCGGATTCCTGCATGAGAGAGAACATGAATAAATAAATAGCCCGTTGGGAAATAAATCTACAAAACCACTTCCGCACACTGTTCTAAACATCGCCAGTACTGAAGCAGGACTTCAAAGAGGAGAGTGAAATGTCATGAGCTGCTCTATGAACCCATGCACATGTGCAACGCATGCACACACTGCAAGCGTAACACACCCTTAAAACCTAAAGGAACATCCTAAATACACAAAGCCCTTTTTTGTTTTTCTTAGAGGGATTTTTTTTTTCCTTAAGGGAAAACAGAAAAGGTATTGACACAGTGAAGTTACATTGGATTACTCAGTTTACCATCAAGAAGCAGAAAAAATGATGTAAGAGTTATTATGGCTTCGGAACAAACATGGTGCAATTTCATTAGTTAGAAAAGTATCTGCTTACCTCTGGAGTTTTTTCTGTAGTTCTTGTCTCTTCCTCTAGCTCCTTCTGTCTCCAAAGGTGGTGGCTCCAAACTCCTTCTTGCAGGGCTCTGGCACTCTTTTCCTGAGAGAGCTGTCTCTGCGTTTCATCACGCTCTTCTTCAGTCTACAGGAATAAAATTAAATCGCATGCACCTTGAGAAGAACAGAGCTAGCAATATCTTCCCGTTTTCCTTTGGGTTTGTAACTATTTTTTTTGCTTCCCCACAGTTTTGATAATCCACCTACAAGTAATAAATCGTAATTTTCTTCTGAAAAATCAAGAGGAAATATGGAATGTTTTGTAGTACTTCAGAAAAATAACCAAGTCAGCTGTCCTCCAAATTCAGAAGCAGCCAACCATGTCGGTTGTAGACCCTCAGGGCAACCACTGACCAGGTCAGCAGAACAGAGCCCTGTGCTGAAAAAGCAGCCATCCTGCCAGCCCCTGAGAAAAGCTTTGAGTATCTGAAGCAGCAAGAAACTTCACTGCTTCAATACTAAACTAGAAACCAAAGTCAAAGGCCAGTTGCTGTGAGACCCACGCCCCTAGCTTGACCCAACTTCATCCCCCCACTCTGAACTGAACAGCTGGCCCACAGCACAAGTATTTCAAGGGCCCCCAGTTACAAACATATGGCAGAAGCAGGAAAAGACAAAATAAGCCTCATCAGTGGTAGGGCCCAAGTCAAAAGGAAGCTCTCAGGGGCTTCTGGATCTTACTCCTCCCCACGTCTCTGGTGGAAACCTCCATGTCCTTCACAGAAAGTACCTCAGAATCCCAAGGAGACTCAGTATCTTCCTCTTCCTCTGCTCCCTCTGCTGGCGGGGCACCTACAAGTGAGGTAAGAAGGGAGAAACCCAGCGTCTGTATTTCGCTCTGCTGCTCCCCATCAGTCAAGCCCTGCATCCAAACACGCGCAGTGGCTCCACTGCTGAGGACAAACTAAGAAGTGAGTGTTATTCCAGGGTTTCTTCACGCCCACTCTCACATCGTGGTATCTCCTCGACACCGCCACCTCCTCTTGCCTCCTTGACAGCGGAAGAGGGCGATGCACAACAGCAGCCACAGCTACAAGCAACACCCAACACATGTTTGCCTAACATTCAGGATGGGACTCCAGCACGCTGCAGTCATGGGACATTCAGCTGAGGCCACCTGGTCTCCAGCCTACAGCTCCAGAAGGTGGCAGCTATGACCACTTTCCACTGTACAGGAGGTACTGTAGGAACACTATCCAAAACATCCTCACGCTAACATCACACAAATCACCAGGTAGCAACGCTCCTGTTGCAGTACTACCAGGAACGATCCTCCTTAACAGACATTGCCGTTTAAACATGGAGGCTCCCAGCTCAAACACTCACCCCAAACACACAAAAGCCATTTCTATCTCAGGAGGTTAACACCCAAATCTCTTCTCTACCAGTCCAATGTAAGGCTCAGTCTCAGCGTTTCCTGGGCAGATCAGACTCTCCTCATTTCTCTGTCAGATACAACTGAGTCAGCATTCACTTGTGTGGAGACTTTCTTGCAACCTTTCGCAACACCCACCTACCTGTAAAAGACACACGAGTGTCAACAGGTTCCTCCGCCTTTTCAGCAAGTTCTTCATCTGTTTTATGATCATCACCACAGACAGCTCCAGTTCCACGCTGAGCTTCCCCTTCACACGCAGCATCACCAAAATACTCCAGCTTCTGATTAATGTCCCCTTTCCGTTTTGTTTCCCCATCCTGCTCCTCCTCCAGTATGTCATTAGACTGAGTTTCTTCATCTTCCAGATCTTCCTTCTCCTTTTTATCTCGTGTAAGATCTTCCTTCTCCTCCTCTTCTTCATCATCATCTCCATTGTCATTTTCAGCATCTTCGGTATCGTGATGCAACAATTCCCCACGTTCTCTTTTGTTCAGGTTTCCGTGGGACCGGGGTCTTTTTCTGACACTTTTCTTTGGTGACTTAGGGCTTTCAGTTCCAGAACCATTACGATCACCTTCAAGCACAAGAAAAGGAAAAACGCATGTGAACAACAGGAGTTAGGTAAGGAGCAATAGGCACCTTGCTACATTAATGCACACGAGTCAGCTGGGAACGGCTGGAAAAGGAGCCAGGTAGGGGATGGGCAGGACGGAGGAAGGACTTGGCCACGGACAAAGGCTTAGGAGGGAATTAAGATCTTCATTCTAACAATAGCACTTCTTTTTGTCTGAAATGACTACGTGCTGTGTTTCAAAAGGCTACTTTGCTTGTTTGCTACAGCAAACCCCAATTATTACAAAATACTTAACAAGTCTACTTTCATATATCAGTACGTCACGCAATCTTTTCCAAAGAGCTTACTGTTTTCCCTGAATTGCTGGAAAGCCTTCATTAACAGGACCAGATTTGGCTTCTGCGGCTCCTGCAAATAAAGATTTATGTAAGCAAAAGCATTTTTTGAAACAGTAATAACAACCAATTCTTTATTCACCTCAGCTCTTGAGCAGTAAACATAACCAGGCTGTCCTCCTGACAGTGCTCAGGTGATGGCTCCCCCCTGCCCCCCGTCGTTCTAACTACACAAACACTCCTCAGAGATGCTCCAGACATGACTGAAGAACTTGATAACCCCTCAGAACATGAGTAAACACGGCAGGGGCGAGAGCTGGCAGCTGACAAGAAAGAATACTGCCCAAGCATTCACAAAACACAGGGAAAACACGCAGCGTGAGATTACACGCAAGCCCAGGCGGCCAGCTCATGGAAGAATAAAGATGGCCCATTTGAGGAACTCCTCCTTGGAGCGCCCTTGAGGAGCCTGAGGAGGAGGAGGAAAGGACAAGTAGGTGGTGAAGGATTTCAGTAGATCCTGACACACAAATGCCCTTTATCGCTTAGGAGTCTATCACCAAATTCATGGGAAACAATCACAAAGTGTGGTGAAGACCAGAAGAGGTTGTAATAGCAACTTAAAAACTTCTCAGCCCTGCAAATCTGCCTCAAACGAGCAAGAAGAAACAAAGCAATGTGGCTGTTTATTTTGTCACCTATTGCCCTTGGGCCCCAAAGCACAAACCTCCTGCATGCTCTGCCACAGCTACAGGCCTTTCAGGGAAAACTCACAGCAGAAGAAAGGCTGGCAGGCCAGAGACTGCTTCTAAGGACAAAACAGCATTTGCTGGAACTGCAGTTTCTTTCAATCCCAGAGAAAACTTGCCTTCAAACCGCTTATTTTTACAGGACGTTTTGTCTGTAAGGGCACCATACCTTGGGGTGGAAATCAAGTTCTTCATCCTCCGAAGTGTGCCAAGTGTCATCACTCCCCTCTTTCTCAGAACTTCTTAAAAAACAAAGCAAAATGACTACTGTGTCTCAAATTATTCCTCAAGTGAGCCTTAGGTATTTTAACAAAGTAAGTCTCACCTTATTGAGTCTCCTTGGGAAAAGTCATCAACTGCTGTTCAAAGAGGAATCGACACGTTGACGTTAGATTTGGCACGCAAAAATGAAGCGGTACATGTACATAACTCTACAGGTCAGAACACAATCAAACTTGGGGGAGTCAATTCAACACAAGATGGCATGAATGAATGTGTTTCCAAAACAACTGCTTTTTCAAGCCATACGGAAGTAAAACCAAAACCAAACCAGGCCAGAGTTATATTTCCTTTGGACTCTTATACCCAGAAGCTTAAGAAACTTCTCTACCCTAACAGAACATAGGACAGCGTGAGCGTGCTATGGTAGTAAACAGTTAACAGAATGGCAGTGGTTTAGCAAGACGCTCAGGAAGTGAACCTCCAAAGTACTGATCTTACACCCGAGCACACATCACACACAGAGATTTTACCACGTTATGTAACGTTATGCTATCTACTACACTCTCTGCTCTTCCACCCCGTTACAGATTATTCTGGAATGGTCATTTGTTTTCTCCTCATACGTACTGGAAGCTGCTGCTAGGTCCCCTTCAAAGCCACCCCTTCTCTAGGCTGAACAAGCCCAGTTTCCTCAGCCTCTCCTCAAAGGGCAAGCACTCCTGCCCCTGGTGACTTGGATGGCCCCCAACTGAACGCGCTCACTGCTGACAGACCAATCGCTCTTGCACTGCGGGCTCATAATTACACCCAGGAAGCTGGGCACAATCCAGGGAGTGCCAAGGAGGGGTGAACAACCACCTTCCTCAATCTCGTGGATACGCTGCTCTTAGTACAGCCCAGGACACTGGTGATCTTCCCAGCTGCCAGGGCAGCAGGCTGCCTCATGCTCAGCTCACTCTCTGCCAAGACCCCCCGCGCCTTCTCAGCAGAGCAGCTCCCCAGCCAGGCAGTCCCAGCAGGTTTTGTAGAAAGGGCTTGTTCCTCTCCATGTGCAAGGCTTGGCGTTTGCCCTCGCTGAATTTCAAGACAGACCTGACAGTCCATTTGCCCAGCTTGTCAAGGTCCTTCTGAAGGGCAGCACGGCCCTGAAGCATATCGACTGGTCCCCCCACTTTGGGGGCATGCATCGTAAAACCTGGTCGTAAAACCTCTCACCGTAGGGCCTGAGACGTAAAGCACAAGACGACTTCATTTATATTAACATCTTAATTTTCTAAGATTCCTCTAGGGCAATGGGAATTCCTAAGCATGGATTGCATTTTACAGACTCACTGAAGAGTCAATTTTTTCATCACAAGGTAATGTCACTGTTTTTCTGTGCCACCAGTTAAAATGGTTTTTTAAAAGTTTATTTCATTAAATTAACCAAAGTGGAAGCAAAGCATTTTTTTACTGTAGATCAAAACTACGTCCAAGAAGGTACAGTAGACACACACACTGCACGGCTGTTGGCAAAAACGTTTCTTTTCCAAGGCCGTTTTTCCTGAATATGTCTCTACAGCACCTCCACAGTCACGGATGCTGAGAAATAAGATGACTCACTAAAAGGAGTTTAGTGCAGGTGAACTATTAATATTAAAACAAAGACACACACACTCAGTGGAAATCAACAAGCCGGGTCTTCCTGCTAACTCACCTGCTGCTTTCCAACTAGAGAGAGATGAACAAGCACTCAGGAAGAACCGACTGCTTCTGCAATTGGATTTTCCCAACCTGAATGGCCATCTACAGCTATAAGTACCCACCTAAAACCCAAACCACTCCAGTCTAGTTCCTTCCCTGTGCCCCTTCTCTCTCCCTACAGGAAAACCTACACAGGTGGGCAAACGCACAGGCAGAAGGCCACAACCCTGGAAGCAGACATGTAGCACACAAGTCACAACTACCTTCGCAGCCTGACAAGAGGCACCTCCAAGTAGCGACAAAGAAGCACACTCACAAAACTCCGTGTGCTACCGGCTAAAGCCAAGGGTGAACACAAGAAGCTCTAACAACACAAACCACCTAAACAAGAGGCCAGAGAGACTCTCCTTATCAGCAACCCCAGGGTTAAGGATCCTACCTCCTCTGTCCGCAGCAGGTGCGCCCAACATAAAGCCAGCATCTCCTGCCTGGCGAGGAGGGCTAAGGGCTGCGATGCCTTGTGCGCCACCTGCAGAACCTGCTCCTGTGTTCTCCCAGTCTCCATGGTCTGTCAGTTGTTCGCTAAGACTAGAGAGAGAAAGAGAGGAAATATATTTAGTAAAAAATAGCCACACACTCGCACATACCATTTAACAGAATGGTTAACGGCCACTTAGTATCCATCCTCCACATCTTCCTCGCCACATAAATTCACATACACTAACACAGCACTGCTCGCAGGACTCTCGCACACGTCCATATTCACTACCTAGTATTCTGTAGATGCATATTCACACCTATAAAGTTATTAACTCCTGCTTGGTACCCTTTTGTCAGCCTACCTTTGAAGCACACATAACCACCTCAGAGAAGGAACACCCACAGCTGCAAAGCTATGCAGAAGAGGAGTAGTTCTCGTCAGGGTAGTGGAAATCAGGAAGGACAATGGTGCTGCTCCAGGGACAGTGTTCACATGCATTTCAGTGTGCCATGTTCCACCTTCGGGTAACTTCACGCTACAAACACTTTGTAGAGTTTATACTGGGCAGATGTCAACTTGGCCACAAAACTCGAAATCTAACAGAGATTTCTGGGTCTAAATTTTCCTCAACTTCCAAATTAACACTACACACAGGAATGATACGTAGCAGAAGCGCGGAGCACAGCTTCAAGACGGGACTCACACACCGTTAAACCTTTGTGCTTCACCAAAAATGTTCAAAAGCCCCACTGAAAACTTATTCTAATGATAACTTAAAAATTTACCTAGAATGTCCATGAATAACAGCATAATCCGCAGCTGTCCGTCCATTGGTATCTTTATGGGAAACATCAGCGCCATAATGAAGAAGAACTTCTATCAAATTACGCTCCCCACCAGAAGCAGCTCTCATAAGTGGGGTCCTGAAACATCCAAAATACGGCAATAGATCATTTTACACATACAATGTAAATCTTTTTATTCATATTCAGTTTCAAAGAGAGTATTTTCTCCATTACTTGAAAATGAACTAAAGAAATGAACTTTCACAAGTCACACAGAAATAGCTGCTCCCACGTGGCTCCCTGGTTTTATTTCAGAGCTCATTCCCATGCCTCTCAACAACTCAGCCTAAAGAATACTAGAGACACCCACGCAGAGTTTTGACAAAGCCCTCACCTTTCACACTGATCTCGAGCATGCACATCAGCTCCTTCTATAAGGAGAAACTCCACCATCTCTACATGATGTAGAGAGACAGCAAGCATAAGCGGGGTAAATCCCTCCTGCAAGGTCAGATCAAGAAATCAAGTTAAAATTCAAAGTAAAATAAACCTTCAAGAGAAAGAGTCACGCAACTCTTTGAAAGAACGTCTTTCAAAAACATAAAAGTTTACCTTATTCTGGGCATCAATCTCGGCATTATGCTCAAGTAAAAGCACTGCTACAGAAGTACTGGGAGACACGACTGCAAGGTGAAGGGCGGTGTTGCCGTCAGCGTCTGCCAGGTTCACGTCGGCACCGTGCTGCAGCAGAACAGCCACACATTCTTCTTGCTGGCACTGTACTGCCTGGGAACAACACACACACAACAGGAAAAACTTCCAACGTTTACATTTCACACTCAAAACTGCCCCAGCTTCCCAGGGATGGAAAAGAGCCTCTTCAAAGATGGGCTAACATACGCCCATTCCACACTACTTACAACATGCACGTTTCTGCACAGGTCTGCGTGAAGCATCCCGCCCGCCAGACACCTCTCGTTTCAGGCACTGTCGATAAGCCCCACTTACAAGCACGTAACACATTCCACGTACCTTCATCAGTGGTGATCTGTTCTCACTGTCCAAAAGATTTAGCTCCCACTTGTTTTCTACTAGAGACGTAACGACGTCCACATGGCCATTGGCACAAGCAAGATGCAGAGCTGTCCTAAAAACCAGATATGTTAAATTAGCCCAGAGAGACAGCTAAAGAAATTCTTTCAGGCTGAGACAAATGGAGAGGGCCACAAGCTTCGCTTTGCAAAAAGCAATCTGAAGAGACTCTTTTTCATTCCTTTACCACTAGCAGCAACTGCACACCAAACGCCTGCGGCGGGTTAGCAAAACCTTCACAGCTTCCGCTCAGGGAGGTGACATTTTCTTCACTGTAGAACTCAATCTGCACAGATTCCCTTGCCCAGGCACCGGTCACTGCCTCCAGCAGGACTACACGCGTGCCACAGCAACAGAGACCAAAGCTTGGCAATCTGAGGACTGGGGCAACTAAACCTCGGTGTCCTTCTACGATCATTCACGTGCCAGAAGCGCAGCAGAGATGTGGGAGTGGGTTATACAGCGACAAGGTTAGTGTCTCCCTGCACGGGGAGAAGTTCTGCATTGTCTCTTGCTTAAGCAAGCAGCAGACCCAAGAACACACTTGCATCAAAGCCCCTCTGACAACATGCAGCAAACCCAACAGCAGAACCCTGTAATCCTGGTTACAGAAAAGCAGTATTTGACCTTCTTGACATGGGCAACTATCACAGTCCTAAACAGCCTACTACAGAGGCAGTCCTCTCCAAGGAGGGCATACTGTGCTTCCACAAGCCGTGACCAGCAAAAGAAAATCACCCTTTTTTCTTCATCTTAGACCATTGCCAGAAAGAAAAGGGCTCCTTCAGACCACAGAACATCTCTAGGTCCGACGTCAATTCAGCAGCCTGCTTGTACCCAAAGACACCATCACCCACAAAGTCCTGTTTCCCCCTGTATGTTCACAGCTGCCTGTCCCAGCAGGCACCCAAAGCTGTGTTCTGCCACCAAGCCCTGGGGACCCTGCCCAGGCTCTCTTCCTCCTCCTGCTGCTGCAATCCTACGCTCATCACCCATGGCGTAGAAGAGAACCGCTGATGCCTGAGCAGCTGCAAAATAACCCCACTGGGGGATCACAGGGAAACTGGCAGCAGGCAACTGACTGAATCAGCCACAGCGAAAGAGAAGGCAGTACGTTTTGTTTGCACAAAACGCACTCAACCCACCTTCAACTGCATCTCCCATCGCCGGCTGCAGAAAGAAATACGGACTGGCAACACCCAGGCACACTACCCACATTACTCAAGCGCATGCTTACCACGCTCTCCTTGCTTCTCCTACAAATCCAGCTAGGGTGGGGTGTTTTCAGGGCAATGAACTAGCTGGCTGGCAAAAGTCTTCAAGACAGACAGCCTAGGCAGATGAGCTACTCTGACAAAAGCAGCATCTCTTCAGAACAGCAGGAAGGTTTGGACTCTAAGTCTTTTCAGGAAAGACATTCAAGGGTTGACAAATACAAGACCCAAAACCTCCAGCCGTTTCCCTTATGCCCACGATGGATCACAAGGAGCCACGCTGCAGCCCAGGCCTTCTCCTTAAGATACACTTCTCCACTGCTTGCTGTGCTCGACTCAACCCCCCCCCACAACAGCACCTGCCAGAAGCAGCAGCTTCTCCTTCAGTAGCTGCCCCATCTCCCAAGCCAAGGTCCTGATGAGCTGCTCCAAAGCCTCAGAGCGAACAACTAAACAACTGCCACCTGAACTCACACTGCTGCCTCGGCTGCCACAGGGCAGTCACAAAAGGCCCGTCAGGCAACGGCACGTGCTGCACCAACATCCCACCCGTTTATTCGGTGCTGTGACCCTTGCCCAGCTGCACTGCTCACCTCTCCTTCAGTTACTCCCTGTTAACGCAGGGCAGCTTTCTCGGCTCAGCTGCTAAGCCTGCACGCTGAGCCCTCCAAGCTGCACAGAGGCAAGCAATTGCAATTCGGCTGCAAAGCGTGGCCGCAGAATGGCCAGGAGGCTCCTCCAGCAACCCACCTCTGGGGGGCTGCCGCCGGCAGCCCTCTCCTGCGCCCCCGGGCACGGAACTGAGGGCACCGAGGAGGCCGGGGCCAAAGGGGAAGGCGACAGTCGGATGCCGGGCCGAATGCACGGGCTTCTGGCGGCACAAGCCCGAGTCCCACCCCCCGCCGAGCTGCCGAGGGCCGTAGCTGCGGCCCGGGGCTTCTGGCGCCGCCGGCCCACCCACCCCCCCAGCCGTCCACCCCCCCGGCGCTGGTCCCGCTCACCGCTCCGCCTTGGCCCGCCCGGCGATGCCGCACTTCTTCAGCGCCTGCCGCAACGGGGCCAGGGCGCCGCTGGCGACCGCGCGGTGCAGCTTGCCCACGTCCTTCTGCCGGAGCTCGGAGGCACCAGCGGGGCAGGGCGGCCCGGCGCTGCCGGGCGACGGCTGCTCCTTCTTCTTCTTCCTCCCGAACCCCAAGAACCTCTTCATCCCGCGCCGGGGACGCGGGCCCGGGCCCGCCTCAGGGCAGCGACGGCGGGAGGCACCTGTCGGGCTGTGCCGGGCACGGGCAGGGGAGCGGAGCCGCCAGCAGCAGCTCGCTCCGGTCCGGGTGCTGCGAAGCGAACCACCGTGGCGCTGGCAAACCGGGGACAGGGACGCGTTCCCTCGGTGACGGCGGCACCTCCTTGAGCACCGCCTACCGCGCGATGGCGACCCCGCCCACGCACCGTTGGAGGGTAACGGCCGGGGCGCGCGGGCGGGTCCGCGCATGCGCGGCTTGTGGATGGCCGGCGGTGGGGGCGACGGGCCGACAGCGCCATCCGCTGCGGAAAAGTCCTGGTCGCGGCAGGGCCCTGCCAGGGCCCGGCCCGGCCCGAGAGACCCTACAGCCCCTGTCCAATGTGACACGTTTCACAAGGGTGTCAATCAAAAGAGCCCTGTGATTAGAGCCAGCTGTAGGCGGTAGGGCCTTTGGCAGCTCGTTGGGCTGCAGTGTCGGTTCACACCCTGAGGAGCAGAGACTGCTGCTGGGGCTGTGGGTACAGGCCCGTAGGCACCGCAGGAGCTGCTGACTCCTTAGGAGCCAACAGAGGGGCCAAAGGAGCAGCTGGAATCTACCACTAAACCAAACAGCAGCTGGTTGGGTTCCTTTTTGACCAGCTTCTTGATCTTCGTTCACACCATTTCTTTGGTCTCTGGCTCCTGGGTGATACCTAATGTTTTGGGGTTAGTTTTCATGTAGCTCACAGTCGCGGTCCTGCTGAGGGTACAAGCAAAAGGCTCATTACATGGGGCAGGAGGTTCATTGTTTGAATCAATCTGGTACCTGCCAAAGGCCATTTTGGTTTTACATCCCAGACATGCCCTGACATACCTAACGGTGAAGGGTGATCACCTGCAGAGGAGGGAAAAACATCATTTCAGTGGTTTTTACCCCAAGTGTGCTTTGGTGTACACGGGAACAGTGAATCGTCAAAGCTGTAAGGCCTATCTGCATGCACCTGAGGAGACGAGAACTGGCTAGGTGGACTTCCGTAGCCGGTTGCTTTCCAGCCAGACCTGGAACGTGGTGGTTCTACAATTAAAGCTGAGGTTAGGCCAGGACTCAAGCAAAAGGCGCAGTACAGGCTTTCGTTAAAACACAGAACACGAGTGGAGCAAAAGGATGCATCGACCTTCGTAAGAAACATTTTGACAGCTGTGTCAGGCTAAAGAATGAAGAGTAGTCAGCCTGCTAGTCAGAAAAAATAGATCTGGTTCTTCTTGTTAGTGTAAAATAAAACAACTGTGCAGCAATAAACCGACAGGGAAGTGCAATGTGCCTGAAATCCATTTAAGAGACTTTATTTTCAGACTGAAATAAATACAGATTCACATCTAAAATCCAGGAGAGCCGGTTTCAAGTTCAGCCATGGCTGGAGGGAAAAAAAAAGACAAGATTCCTGGTGTTACTTTTACAGCAGACTGGGCCAAATCCATCCCTGTAAAACCATCATTTGCTCCCCAAACCAAACACACCCCGACTCCGAGCAGAGGAGCAGTGCTGTTCAGAATGCACCCGGATGCACAGCAGTGGCCTTGTGCCCATCCAGACACACGGAAAGAGCTACGAAGCAACTGCTGAACGCTCTGTGATCACAAGCACGCAGGAACAGCAGGAAACGCTCTCGGGGCCTACCTGCTCTGAAGCAGCACCAGTCACTGCAAAGCGGTGACTCTGGAGAAATCATTACCGTGACACAGGTGGAATTCCTCTTCGGACCCCTGGCCTCGTAGGATAAAGCACCTCTAGGCTATACATTACAAGCATTCCACTCATCTTACGTTTGCCTAACCACGCTGAATGATCTTTCCCTCAAGAAAGGTGATCTTTTGCCACTGAGGATACCCTTGCTTCTTCAAAAGACTGAAACATATAAGCTACAGATAGAAGCAGTGAGTAAGAGACACAGCAAACCCAAGCACTATCAGCGGGGAATGTGTAATGGCTCAGTGCTGAATGCAGTCGATGTACATGGAGGGAGATGTGATGGCTGAAGCCCATAAAAATCTTGTCTCATGGATGTTTGCTCTTTGTGCTTGGGGATTAACTGTAGGGAAAGGTGACTTCAGCTTAATCCGGGTGTCTCTGCCTGGGGGAACGGGGTTAGTTTTCTGTGGGGTTTTTTCCAGGTCCTGCATAACGTTCCATACAATACTTTGGGAAGGGGCAAGTTATCACAGTCTAAAGTGGAAAGCTAGCAGAAAAAGCCCTGTGCTTACACAGGAACTTGACTGCTCTCAAGCCATTATTCGAAAGAGTTAGCAACAGGCATCATCTGCCTCACAAACGCTCCTAACATAACGACACATTACCCTGTTCAAGTTCTTGGGTGATTTTTTCATCCAGTTCCCGCTGTACCTAGAATTATACAGAAAATATACAGTTAGTATTTTAACAGCTACAGTTTTGTAATATTAAACTTGTAAAACATTCTTAAAGCCCACACATAACGTGTTAAAAGCTAAAAATATCATCCCAAACATCTTGGTTTGGGGGTTGATTTTTTTAATGAAGAGAAACTCGTGGTCAGGCAGGCGGTGGCACTCTCACGGCTGGGCAACATTCACTGCAGCACAGAGCAATGTGGAGCTCACCAGCTGGGTTAGAACGGGGCACTGACAATATAGACACGGGAAGAGAGCAGAGTGGAGCTGGTTCTCTTTATTGTTATTGCAAATACCCTGACACACACATCTAAAGATAGAAAGACACAAGCTTTTCTTGCGCGCTTTGTACTACGAGAAGCTACCAACGACTACAGCTTGTGCACAGCAAGTGCTGTGGGGTTCGTTCCGTAACCAAAATCAGCTTGGATCGCTCGAAAGGAGCGCTTAGCCCTTTCTCCCCCGAAGGTGATTTTCAAAATAGACAGCATACAGCTTCCAGGCCTATGACGGCCACGAAGATGCTGAAGGGCTTGGACCACCTGAGCTACGTGGAGAGGCTGAGGAAGCTGTGACTGTTGCTGTACTGGAGCAGAGAAAGCTCCAGGGGACCTTATCTATGTGTGTAAATCCCTGCTGGGGGGAGTAAGGAAGACGGAGCCAAGTAAAGGACAAGAGGAATGGGCACAAAGCGAAAGAGAGGAAATGGCATTTTAACAGAAGGCATTTTTAACTGTAAGCATGGTCAAGCCATGGAACAAGTTGCCCGGAAAAGGCTGTGGGGTGTCCATCCTTGGAGACGTGCAAAAACCTGGCTGGACCTAACCCTGAGCCACCTGCTATGGCTGACCCTGCTTTGAGCAGGGGGGGGTTGGACTAGATGATCCTCAGAGGCCCCTTCCACTCTCACCCATTCTGTGATGCTCCGATTTCAGTACCGCCTCCCTGAGGGAAGAAGTATTGTAGGAAACGAGCAGGCTGGCCTAGCAACGGGCCAACAAAGGGAAGAACTGAAACACTGTCCAATGGACTCCACAGGCCGCAGAAAGCAGCCGCCTCAGGAAGGGAAGCACTCTGCAAACCTCCACGAGAGGAGCAGTCCCAGGCAGGAACCCCAAGGGCCAAAGGAGCGGGGCCATAAACCAGCGGAGTGGAGGGAAGGGCCCTCTCTCCAGGACTACAGGGAGAGCTGCAACCGAATTCACCAGCTCCTCCAGGGGAAGGACCACTCAGTGGCACTTTGTGGAACAGTCTGTGCCTTCACAGCTACAAGAGGCTAGCACAGAGCTGAAAGAGCAGTGGAAAAGGACCCCTCAAAACCCCAAACCTTCTCTGCAAGCAGGTACAAGCAGCAGCAAAATCCTTGGCAGAAGGGACCCCCCTAACACATGAAGTGAGACACGGGTAGCAGGAAAAAAAGCAGGAAAACTAAAGCCTAAGCCAAAGGTCACCTCAGACCGGGAGCAATCCTAAGCAAAGCAGTAGGAGCTGAGGTGTCAGAAGAAACCACTTTCCCTCACTACAGCCCCAGACCTGGAAAGCAGAACAGCGACTGCTCTCTCTTGTGCACTAAGTTCTGCATGGAGGTACTTCCCACCTGACTGCGCATCTCTTCAGGCGCTAACACGCTGGGTTCCCTGACAGCAGTCACCTCGGCAATTCTTTTTCAGAGAGCGGTATTGATTTACTACTTACCCACACGGGTTGCCTGAGCAGAGAGTAAGTTGGATCCTGTAAGACTCGATGAGCTGACACTCAGAGCCTAGGGATTCAGCTTCGGAACAGCGCTGGTACTCCAGACACAACTGCTGTTACTACCGAGAACCGTCTGAACATCGGAACCGGCAAGGAGGGTAAACCAGCCTACGCCTACAGTTTAAAGAAGTCCCATTACAACAGGCGAAATCCATACGTACGCGGTCATCTTACAGACGGTTCACTACCACGGAAGCCCTAACAATACAAATACACAGCGCGTCAAAGTACTCTGCAGCAGTCATTCCTTCATTTGGACAAGGAACAAGTGCAAGAGACTTGCAGGAGTAGGAAAACGTGAATGCATCACGAAGTTTCAATCAAAACCTAACAGTACAAACAGACACAACATTTCCAGTATAAAACAGCACCCAACATTAAACAACACTGGCTACAAACCTTGCCATGCATGTGGCTGCAGAGAGGAGAGAGAGAACAGATTTTGTGATTAAGGAGCTGAGGGAGAAAGAAAAACGGCCTTCAATTCCAAGGTCTTCGGTGAGAAATAAGCACATGGCCTACAAGTAAAAAAGCTAGCAATACAAACCCTGCTACAACCCAAGAGTGCAGATGGAAAACAAAATCAGAAAAGGAGCAGAAATTGAGAGGCAGAGCAGGATGCAGACATTGCCCTTCTCACGTTGTGTGGCAAAACTGGTATCACTAATCCACTAACTCACACTGGCTGCAGCGAGCAGAGTTCACTCTTCTGCGTCCAGACACCCAACATTCATTGTCACCAGCCTTTCACACGGCTGCTGGGATTTAGGCTTGACTTTTGTTAAACCTAACAACAGGACTCCAGTGCCCAAAACTCCTTGCCACAGACATTCCTTGCCTTGGGCTGTGAACGGAAGCAGCAGCTCCCAAAGGATGGTGCACAGACCACGAGCAGTACCTCGTCTCTGTGCTTCACCCGCTTGATTCAATTTAGTTCTGGGGGGGACGGACATGCCAATTCATGAGCAGTTTGGGAGTCAGCAGACCACATCATGAAGACAAAAAGACCCCATCAAAGACCTCTACTCCGGTAAAAAACAGGCAGTACACACGCACATCCTTCTCATGACACAAGTCCTACTACGAAACAAGTTTCAGCCCTCCTCCTTCCAGAACCGAATGAACGCTCGTGGCTGCAGTCACTGTCACCACACGCACAGAATTTTTCAAGTACTTGCAATTGAGTCCTCACTACTGGAACTCTAATAAAAACAAAAACAACCAAAAATCCCACAGACATTTGCATCTGAGTGGCATTTTGCTGGTTACTTCTGCCCAGATGACCTTTTTTATAGTTTTCAAGCTACTTTTGCCCCTCCGTTTCAAGGGTCTTGATTTCTAGTAGCGTATATATTTGATAAGCCAAAAGGGGCTAGACTGGAGTCCCAGAGCCAGCCTTCTGCTTGCAGTGAGGGAAAACAGGCAGGCTGAGGTTTCCAGCTTTTTAATAAGAGAACCTGGCAGATATAGTAAGAAATGGCTACGATCTCGCAGGCTTAGCAAGAGTTTTACTCACCTTCGTTCAAGGAAGAAAACGTTCTGGTTTCATACTAGATTAGAATGAAAAGCTAGTCCTGAGGAGACAAACTGTGTCTAGTTAAGAGCCCATTATCCCCAGCTCCTCTGTCGAGGAGGAAGCTAAAAGCATTCCCCGGCGCATGGCAGTCCATCACAAAACGTGACAGACCTGTGCTCTGAAAAGAAACTTGGGTGCTGTTGAAGTCAGGACACTGAGCGAGAGCCGCGTCACCGTTCTCAGATCTAATGCTCCCTTTCCCTGACATCAGCTCCAACGGTTTTCAACAACGGATCTGGGAACCATTTCTCACAAAAGGTTCAAGCAGCCTAAGTAACTACTGGAAATATATATCTGCATATATTAGCAACTGCATAAAGGCAACGAGCTAGGAAATAGCCTTTTAAATTATTTAGTTTCTGTACTATACTAAAGGGAAGCCAATAAACTAGGAAAGGTATCTACCTCGATATTGACAAAACTTTGACATGCCCAGAGTTTCAATTTCTTCTGGAAAATTAGAATGGAAAGGACTACCTGAAGAATGTTGCTGCAATTCAGCTAGGAAGCACTGAGCACTCACACCTCTGTTCCCTTCACCATCTTTTACCCTGTTCCTCCTTCTTCTTCTTCCAGAAAGGCACTTCTCTTTTCACCTAGGGCAGCTTTTTTTTCCTAGGAGGGGGAGGGTTTCCTCCTCTGCCTTTTTCTTCTTTTAACATCTTGCTCCCATCTCTGTCCTTTCTTTTCCTCACTTGTTCCCTGCTCCCTACCCTTCTTGTTCCCTTGGCCTTATTTCACTTTTGCAGCGGCTCCCTGACTTCTGCCTCCTTTCCACCGCTTGCACGCGCAACAGCCCTGCAGACGGTCCCGTAGTAACGGCCTCCCGAGGCCGTTTTCACGTAGTAACACACAGCAGGAACTACAAAACCCAATGCCTCCTACGCATCCTGCACATCCTGCACTGAAGTGGAAAGTGAGAAGTTACGTGACCCCGTTCACATCATCCTGTGTTTGAAGCATCCCTTTGCTGGTATTGATGTACTACAGCAAGTTCCAGCAAAGAAACTGCTAGAATGAAGACCAGTGAAGAAGGAAAAGGTGTTTCAAGCAAAGGTGTCTATGACGAGTGCTGAATCCCACCAAAGTTTGGTGTTTTAAATCAGTCACACATACTCTCCAGTTTAACGAAGAGCTTAGCTGGGGACTTCCTATGCCACAGTATTCTTTATCAGCTTCTCTTGCAAAAGAACGTAGTTACACAGTTCGTTACTTAGATGTCGGCAGTTTTTGGTCTTGGAGCACCCTTGGAAATTTACACAACCCTGATGACCAAAGTCTTCATCCCAATCACGTACAGTCACACACTGTTCTGACGCTTAGCAGCTGTTTAGGCGTATCAGACCCTATGGCTTGGAATTATAAATGGATGCTAACTTTAGGATAGCAAGCACAGCCTGGCTTACGGATACTCATCAGCAGTAGTCGAGAACAGTATTTCAAAATGCTTACCTGGGCCACATAGGCTTCAACCCTGCTTCTTGACGACAACGCGGTCCTGGCCAAGTTTAGGAAGCTGCCTCCCAGGCTCAGACTCCTGTTCAGGGCCAAACTGCTGCCCAGATGTCCCAGCCCAGCTGAATACAGAACTGGACTTGCAGCCACACCTTCACTGACAATGCTGCTCCTCAGTAAAGACTTGCTTCTGTGGCGCTCCTGAAGGAGCTTAGCGTTGGCTTCGGCCACTCTCTCGGTAGCTCTGAAACATCCAGAAGCAGAGAAAGCATTACCTTCGGCAGCGACACTTCCACAAAGTTACCCTCCAGGTCTTTCACTGTTATTGGACTTCTGGAAGTGAGCGGCATGAAGGGCATCCAAAACAAGAACACCGTTTGAGCTGAGGGCTTTCGGAGAACCTAGTTCGACGTCACCCTACCTGCAAGGAGCAGCAAGTTACCAACACTTAGGACTTCTCAGCATTAGGGCTTCAAAGCAACCTGTGAATGGCACGTGTTTACACAGCTGCTTCTGAACAGCGTGTCACCTGCAGCACAGCTCTGGGCTACCCCCCTTTCCCCAGGGAAGCTCAAACCCCAGACACGCTGCTGAAACAGAAGCCAAAAAGCGATGATTTTTTGCTTCCCAGAATAAACGCTGTTCTCTGAAGGACCTGTCCTTATTCAAGCAGTGAAGGTCCTGAAATTTATCTTTTCTGCATACACAGAATAAGGGGAGGAGATTATTAGAGCCGGGCAAAAAGGCTGCCTGTGAAAACACAGTCGAGTTAGTAAATACGCTGTTAATGCCGTGAGCAGCGGTGTTACTGCTGGAATACTAAAGAGAAACGAAGACAGTCCTCATGAAGAGGAAGGCTCTTAAGGTACTTTCCTCTCAAATATGCCATCTCATGCTCACCTACATGATGCTGACCAGATGCAGAAGAGGGATTTTAGGAGGAAAAGTGCATGAGGAAACAGCAGGATCTTATTGCTACTCCAAAAAAGCACGGACTTACCTTTCCAGTTTATTTGCTAGGCATCTTCTTATTTTCATTTCCTCCAGATACAGCTCTTTGAACCTTTCCGCTTCTGCCTGCGTGGATTCTTTCTGAAAAACACTGTCTTCCCGGGTATTTTTTACCCTGTCCAATTCACATTCGAGATCTCTAATTCTGTGCTGCAGCTGGTGTCTCAGTGAGGTGTGATGACTGGCTCTGATTTCTTCTAATCGGTCCTGGGAGGCTGCCTGCGTCTGAAGCAGATAATGCGCTTTCAACCACCGCAAAACAAAAATGTCAGTCTACCTCGGGCCAGCTTCTCACGGGGGGCAACGAAGCATAGACAGCCCAAAAAAAACCCCAAATGCAGCAGTCCACTATTTCCACTCTTCTTCAGAAATCAGACAACCTGCTTGGCCAAGCCAAACGCAATGAGCTCTAGACACATCAGTTTATGCTGCAAAGCACCTTGGCAAATGTAACCCTCTGTCCAAGTAAGGGCACAGTGTCCTCATATGAAAGACCTTTCGATCGCCGACAGCAGGCCTATGAAACAGTGCAGTTCATTCAGCCATCATTAGATCTACCCTGTGGAAGTTTCTTCTGAGTTTCAGTACAACACTCGCTCCTCATTTCACCAGCCACCCTCTGAGTTTTTAGTTACAGACATTACGTACCTTGGTTTTAACCTCTTCCGATTCCTTCTGTAAGCGCAATTTGTCTTCCTCCAGATCCCTGCGGTAGCGGGGAGTAACTTCAAGTGCAGCTTCTGACGTGGACTGCTTTTTAAGAGCATCGGCAAGCTCCTGCTGCAGCTGTCTGACCATGCCCTAAGGAAACAGTTCCATGAACATGAAGAAAATGGCAAGAACATGAAATATGCCTTTAACTGATTTGATTATACAGTTAGACCTGTCTTCGGGTTGAACTCAAAGGCATGAATTTTTGCCTGCCACCAGCAGGCACCTGCACAGATGCTGACCTCTCCTCATCCTTCTCAGCTGAGCACCTCCAAACTACCAGCAGCTCTGAATGAGGAGTTCTGTTTCACAGCACACAAAAAAGGCTCAAGCACTGTTCTTCTTGGAACCATACACCAGCACACACGGCAAACACGTATTATCTTCCTAACAAAACCCAAAGAAACCTGTTGCCATGGAAGAGCTATAGTTCGACTGCAGATGTTACGCTGATCCCCAGAGGCAGGACTTTGTATCAGATCCATCCCTGCCCTACTCCATTATGCAAACAGAATTAAACGAATACACACATCTGAAAGCTCTTTGGAGATACCCTTTGAGCGTGTGTTGCAGTCTCCTTACCGCGCTCATTTCCCAACAACAACTGACTTGATACCCACAGATCACGTTCACAAGTATCCGGATGGTTCATACATACATCTAGAATCTTCAAAAGGAGCCTGTTATTTCGGTAGTAAGGACACAAAACAATTCACAGGCTAAAATTACTGACCATACTGCTGGAGGTTCCCTGTCCCCCACCTTAAAGTAACCGACCGATGAAGAATAAGGTGGTTACCTGACACACGTAGATATTTACCTCACGCAGAGGTTCTGGATTTGTTATGAGGAAGGAAATGGAATTTTACATCGCTATTTAAAATCATTAAGGGAGACAAACCTTACACTGGGCTGTCTAAATACTAAATGTGATTAGTTCCTGGTTTCCAGAAAGTAAAGGAAGATTAAACAAAATGCAGAAGGCACCTTTTAAATCACTGCTCTACCTGGAATTGCCAGAACACTCTTATCAGTCGCCCAGACCCTACCTGCTCCTAGGAACAGATCTCATTATGCATTCTCCCCTTACCTAGGGCCTTCGTAACCGTCCACCTGTTCCTCACTCCTACTCCTGCCTTTATTTTCTTCTTCCACCCTTTTTCTTGACAAGAACAATCTCCATGCAGAAAGGGGAGCGACACTCGGTTCATACGTACACGAGCAACAAAATCATGCCGGGGCTCTGCACAGGAGCACGTTTCATGCTCATGCATCGCGCCCATTTGCAGAAAGACAGTTTAACTGATTTCTTCGTTAGGCTTCTATCCAGTTAATTACTCTTTCACAGAGCCACAGAGAAGGAACGCATTTAAATATGGCTACACGTCATAAAAGAGAGAAGGAAAAGCTTAGATCAGCGTCTGCAACGAACTTCTTGAGGAACGGGCAGGCCCCTTACAACCCCCAAAACACATACATAAGGTAACACCCGCACACTACTAATACGCCTCAATTTAGACAGCAACTTAGGGAGCCGCTGTTTTGTTTCTCCTTTGTAGAGGCTTAATATAAATTCACCGCCCATCGCGGCACTTGTCTGCGCCTTCATTCCTCAACCCTGGCGCGTTGGATGGTTCTTCCTTTTATACCACGCTTCTTTGCCTCGTCAGTGCCGTACGTATATAAACCCCCATCAAACACACAAAACCATTCTATAGGGCATCAAATGGACACAGGAAGAGAGATTAAAAAAAAGCTCGGAGAAGAATCGCCTTTCTTGATCCAAGCTTAGACTTGGCTACCTCGTTTCTGTTCTCTGCTCAGATCTGAGCAGGAACATCTGGATTGACTTCCACAACTCCAAGGCAAACAGGACAAATCAGAACAAATGGTCATCATTTGGCCCCATGCATCTAACTTACACCTGGCACATTTCAGAAATGTAAAATAATTACAAGAACAGACAAACTTTACATTGCTCTAAGGGTACACGTTACCTCTCTTTCTACTTTGTCCGTCTCATATTTAAGGACTTGTTCTCTTAAGTCAGTGCACTGGGCATTTAATTCCTTGTTTCTCTCTTCCACCAGGTAAACTTGCTTCTCTGTATCAGCTCTGAGTTGGTTGAAAATATCATTAAACCAATCCCGCACATCGTTTGCTACTTTTTCTTTGATGACGCCCTTGTTCTGCGTATCTTCCAGTTGCTGGCGGAGTAGAAGGTTTTCACTCTGGAGCTGGGCCAATCGCTCCTGCATGGATTCCTCCTTCATCAGAAACTGGCTTACTTGATCTTTCTCCAGGTGTCGAGCACGATCGCATTCCTTTGCCTGACACTGGGCTTGACTTAATTCTTTTTGTGTCGTCTCTAAAAGCAAGGTTTTTTCTCTGAGCACTCGTTTCAACTCGTGAAGCTCGTTTTGGAGACTATTAGCTTTGTTTTCAGCTTCACTCAGCTGCTGAGACAGGCTCTTACTGGTTTCTCGCACATCAGAGAGGTCACGATGGAGCTTGTCTTGCAAGCGAAGCCACTCATCACGCTCTCTCTGAAGCGTTCGTTCGACATCACTTTTGGATGACTGAAGACGTTCAAGTTCTTGAGCAGCAGAGCTCAGGCGGCATCGGAACGATTCAAGTTCTGTCTCCAGTCTGTCTTTGCCTTCTTGTGTCTGCTCAAGCTTGGAAGTCAGCACTGCAGATTCTGTCCTCAGTAAGTTCAGCTGTCCGTCGTACTGAAGAACTGTTTGTGTTAAGGCTTCCTCGTTCCGTTTAAGTTCCTTTTTCAGATCTTCGTTTTTCTCCTTCAAGGCCTCATTCTCCTCTGAAAGTTTTCCTTCTTCCTCCTGGTGCTTAAGTCTTACTTGATCCAGTTCTCGTCTCAGCATAGCAATCTCATCTTGTAGGAACTGATTTTTGAGCAACGCTGCCTTTTCTCTCTCCGTGTCGGATTCCTGCATGAGAGAGAACATGAATAAATAAATAGCCCGTTGGGAAATAAATCTACAAAACCACTTCCGCACACTGTTCTAAACATCGCCAGTACTGAAGCAGGACTTCAAAGAGGAGAGTGAAATGTCATGAGCTGCTCTATGAACCCATGCACATGTGCAACGCATGCACACACTGCAAGCGTAACACACCCTTAAAACCTAAAGGAACATCCTAAATACACAAAGCCCTTTTTTGTTTTTCTTAGAGGGATTTTTTTTTTCCTTAAGGGAAAACAGAAAAGGTATTGACACAGTGAAGTTACATTGGATTACTCAGTTTACCATCAAGAAGCAGAAAAAATGATGTAAGAGTTATTATGGCTTCGGAACAAACATGGTGCAATTTCATTAGTTAGAAAAGTATCTGCTTACCTCTGGAGTTTTTTCTGTAGTTCTTGTCTCTTCCTCTAGCTCCTTCTGTCTCCAAAGGTGGTGGCTCCAAACTCCTTCTTGCAGGGCTCTGGCACTCTTTTCCTGAGAGAGCTGTCTCTGCGTTTCATCACGCTCTTCTTCAGTCTACAGGAATAAAATTAAATCGCATGCACCTTGAGAAGAACAGAGCTAGCAATATCTTCCCGTTTTCCTTTGGGTTTGTAACTATTTTTTTTGCTTCCCCACAGTTTTGATAATCCACCTACAAGTAATAAATCGTAATTTTCTTCTGAAAAATCAAGAGGAAATATGGAATGTTTTGTAGTACTTCAGAAAAATAACCAAGTCAGCTGTCCTCCAAATTCAGAAGCAGCCAACCATGTCGGTTGTAGACCCTCAGGGCAACCACTGACCAGGTCAGCAGAACAGAGCCCTGTGCTGAAAAAGCAGCCATCCTGCCAGCCCCTGAGAAAAGCTTTGAGTATCTGAAGCAGCAAGAAACTTCACTGCTTCAATACTAAACTAGAAACCAAAGTCAAAGGCCAGTTGCTGTGAGACCCACGCCCCTAGCTTGACCCAACTTCATCCCCCCACTCTGAACTGAACAGCTGGCCCACAGCACAAGTATTTCAAGGGCCCCCAGTTACAAACATATGGCAGAAGCAGGAAAAGACAAAATAAGCCTCATCAGTGGTAGGGCCCAAGTCAAAAGGAAGCTCTCAGGGGCTTCTGGATCTTACTCCTCCCCACGTCTCTGGTGGAAACCTCCATGTCCTTCACAGAAAGTACCTCAGAATCCCAAGGAGACTCAGTATCTTCCTCTTCCTCTGCTCCCTCTGCTGGCGGGGCACCTACAAGTGAGGTAAGAAGGGAGAAACCCAGCGTCTGTATTTCGCTCTGCTGCTCCCCATCAGTCAAGCCCTGCATCCAAACACGCGCAGTGGCTCCACTGCTGAGGACAAACTAAGAAGTGAGTGTTATTCCAGGGTTTCTTCACGCCCACTCTCACATCGTGGTATCTCCTCGACACCGCCACCTCCTCTTGCCTCCTTGACAGCGGAAGAGGGCGATGCACAACAGCAGCCACAGCTACAAGCAACACCCAACACATGTTTGCCTAACATTCAGGATGGGACTCCAGCACGCTGCAGTCATGGGACATTCAGCTGAGGCCACCTGGTCTCCAGCCTACAGCTCCAGAAGGTGGCAGCTATGACCACTTTCCACTGTACAGGAGGTACTGTAGGAACACTATCCAAAACATCCTCACGCTAACATCACACAAATCACCAGGTAGCAACGCTCCTGTTGCAGTACTACCAGGAACGATCCTCCTTAACAGACATTGCCGTTTAAACATGGAGGCTCCCAGCTCAAACACTCACCCCAAACACACAAAAGCCATTTCTATCTCAGGAGGTTAACACCCAAATCTCTTCTCTACCAGTCCAATGTAAGGCTCAGTCTCAGCGTTTCCTGGGCAGATCAGACTCTCCTCATTTCTCTGTCAGATACAACTGAGTCAGCATTCACTTGTGTGGAGACTTTCTTGCAACCTTTCGCAACACCCACCTACCTGTAAAAGACACACGAGTGTCAACAGGTTCCTCCGCCTTTTCAGCAAGTTCTTCATCTGTTTTATGATCATCACCACAGACAGCTCCAGTTCCACGCTGAGCTTCCCCTTCACACGCAGCATCACCAAAATACTCCAGCTTCTGATTAATGTCCCCTTTCCGTTTTGTTTCCCCATCCTGCTCCTCCTCCAGTATGTCATTAGACTGAG
The DNA here is from genome assembly GCA_027574665.1 of Rhynochetos jubatus. Lineage (NCBI taxonomy): Eukaryota > Metazoa > Chordata > Aves > Eurypygiformes > Rhynochetidae > Rhynochetos > Rhynochetos jubatus. The sequence goes on along the minus strand of CM050652.1, from coordinate 25,845,792 downwards.
TTTCTTCATCTTCCAGATCTTCCTTCTCCTTTTTATCTCGTGTAAGATCTTCCTTCTCCTCCTCTTCTTCATCATCATCTCCATTGTCATTTTCAGCATCTTCGGTATCGTGATGCAACAATTCCCCACGTTCTCTTTTGTTCAGGTTTCCGTGGGACCGGGGTCTTTTTTTGACACTTTTCTTTGGTGACTTAGGGCTTTCAGTTCCAGAACCATTACGATCACCTTCAAGCACAAGAAAAGGAAAAACGCATGTGAACAACAGGAGTTAGGTAAGGAGCAATAGGCACCTTGCTACATTAATGCACACGAGTCAGCTGGGAACGGCTGGAAAAGGAGCCAGGTAGGGGATGGGCAGGACGGAGGAAGGACTTGGCCACAGACAAAGGCTTAGGAGGGAATTAAGATCTTCATTCTAACAATAGCACTTCTTTTTGTCTGAAATGACTACGTGCTGTGTTTCAAAAGGCTACTTTGCTCGTTTGCTACAGCAAACCCCAATTATTACAAAATACTTAACAAGTCTACTTTCATATATCAGTACGTCACGCAATCTTTTCCAAAGAGCTTACTGTTTTCCCTGAATTGCTGGAAAGCCTTCATTAACAGGACCAGATTTGGCTTCTGCGGCTCCTGCAAATAAAGATTTATGTAAGCAAAAGCATTTTTTGAAACAGTAATAACAACCAATTCTTTATTCACCTCAGCTCTTGAGCAGTAAACATAACCAGGCTGTCCTCCTGACAGTGCTCAGGTGATGGTTCCCCCCTGCCCCCCGTCGTTCTAACTACACAAACACTCCTCAGAGATGCTCCAGACATGACTGAAGAACTTGATAACCCCTCAGAACATGAGTAAACACGGCAGGGGCGAGAGCTGGCAGCTGACAAGAAAGAATACTGCCCAAGCATTCACAAAACACAGGGAAAACACGCAGCGTGAGATTACACGCAAGCCCAGGCGGCCAGCTCATGGAAGAATAAAGATGGCCCATTTGAGGAACTCCTCCTTGGAGCGCCCTTGAGGAGCCTGAGGAGGAGGAAAGGACAAGTAGGTGGTGAAGGATTTCAGTAGATCCTGACACACAAATGCCCTTTATCGCTTAGGAGTCTATCACCAAATTCATGGGAAACAATCACAAAGTGTGGTGAAGACCAGAAGAGGTTGTAATAGCAACTTAAAAACTTCTCAGCCCTGCAAATCTGCCTCAAACGAGCAAGAAGAAACAAAGCAAAGTGGCTGTTTATTTTGTCACCTATTGCCCTTGGGCCCCAAAGCACAAACCTCCTGCATGCTCTGCCACAGCTACAGGCCTTTCAGGCAAAACTCACAGCAGAAGAAAGGCTGGCAGGCCAGAGACTGCTTCTAAGGACAAAACAGCATTTGCTGGAACTGCAGTTTCTTTCAATCCCAGAGAAAACTTGCCTTCAAACCGCTTATTTTTACAGGACGTTTTGTCTGTAAGGGCACCATACCTTGGGGTGGAAATCAAGTTCTTCATCCTCCGAAGTGTGCCAAGTGTCATCACTCCCCTCTTTCTCAGAACTTCTTAAAAAACAAAGCAAAATGACTACTGTGTCTCAAATTATTCCTCAAGTGAGCCTTAGGTATTTTAACAAAGTAAGTCTCACCTTATTGAGTCTCCTTGGGAAAAGTCATCAACTGCTGTTCAAAGAGGAATCGACACGTTGACGTTAGATTTGGCACGCAAAAATGAAGCGGTACATGTACATAACTCTACAGGTCAGAACACAATCAAACTTGGGGGAGTCAATTCAACACAAGATGGCATGAATGAATGTGTTTCCAAAACAACTGCTTTTTCAAGCCATACGGAAGTAAAACCAAAACCAAACCAGGCCAGAGTTATATTTCCTTTGGACTCTTATACCCAGAAGCTTAAGAAACTTCTCTACCCTAACAGAACATAGGACAGCGTGAGCGTGCTATGGTAGTAAACAGTTAACAGAATGGCGGTGGTTTAGCAAGATGCTCAGGAAGTGAACCTCCAAAGTACTGATCTTACACCCGAGCACACATCACACACAGAGATTTTACCACGTTATGTAACGTTATGCTATCTACTACACTCTCTGCTCTTCCACCCAGTTACAGATTATTCTGGAATGGTCATTTGTTTTCTCCTCATACGTACTGGAAGCTGCTGCTAGGTCCCCTTCAAAGCCACCCCTTCTCTAGGCTGAACAAGCCCAGTTTCCTCAGCCTCTCCTCAAAGGGCAAGCACTCCTGCCCCTGGTGACTTGGATGGCCCCCAACTGAACGCGCTCACTGCTGACAGACCAATCGCTCTTGCACTGCGGGCTCATAATTACACCCAGGAAGCTGGGCACAATCCAGGGAGTGCCAAGGAGGGGTGAACAACCACCTTCCTCAATCTCTTGGCTACGCTGCTCTTAGTACAGCCCAGGACACTGGTGATCTTCCCAGCTGCCAGGGCAGCAGGCTGCCTCATGCTCAGCTCACTCTCTGCCAAGACCCCCCGCGCCTTCTCAGCAGAGCAGCTCCCCAGCCAGGCAGTCCCAGCAGGTTTTGTAGAAAGGGCTTGTTCCTCTCCATGTGCAAGGCTTGGCGTTTGCCCTCGCTGAATTTCAAGACAGACCTGACAGTCCATTTGCCCAGCTTGTCAAGGTCCTTCTGAAGGGCAGCACGGCCCTGAAGCATATCGACTGGTCCCCCCACTTTGGGGGCATGCATCGTAAAACCTGGTCGTAAAACCTCTCACCGTAGGGCCTGAGACGTAAAGCACAAGACGACTTCATTTATATTAACATCTTAATTTTCTAAGATTCCTCTAGGGCAATGGGAATTCCTAAGCATGGATTGCATTTTACAGACTCACTGAAGAGTCAATTTTTTCATCACAAGGTAATGTCACTGTTTTTCTGTGCCACCAGTTAAAATGGTTTTTTAAAAGTTTATTTCATTAAATTAACCAAAGTGGAAGCAAAGCATTTTTTTACTGTAGATCAAAACTACGTCCAAGAAGGTACAGTAGACACACACACTGCACGGTTGTTGGCAAAAACGTTACTTTTCCAAGGCCGTTTTTCCTGAATATGTCTCTACAGCACCTCCACAGTCACGGATGCTGAGAAATAAGATGACTCACTAAAAGGAGCTTAGTGCAGGTGAACTATTAATATTAAAACAAAGACACACACACTCAGTGGAAACCAACAAGCCGGGTCTTCCTGCTAACTCACCTGCTGCTTTCCAACTAGAGAGAGATGAACAAGCACTCAGGAAGAACCGACTGCTTCTGCAATTGGATTTTCCCAACCTGAATGGCCATCTACAGCTATAAGTACCCACCTAAAACCCAAACCACTCCGGTCTAGTTCCTTCCCTGTGCCCCTTCTCTCTCCCTACAGGAAAACCTACACAGGTGGGCAAACGCACAGGGAGAAGGCCACAACCCTGGAAGCAGACATGTAGCACACAAGTCACAACTACCTTCGCAGCCTGACAAGAGGCACCTCCAAGTAGCGACAAAGAAGCACACTCACAAAACTCCGTGTGCTACCGGCTAAAGCCAAGGGTGAACACAAGAAGCTCTAACAACACAAACCACCTAAACAAGAGGCCAGAGAGACTCTCCTTATCAGCAACCCCAGGGTTAAGGATCCTACCTCCTCTGTCCGCAGCAGGTGCGCCCAACATAAAGCCAGCATCTCCTGCCTGGCGAGGAGGGCTAAGGGCTGCGATGCCTTGTGCGCCACCTGCAGAACCTGCTCCTGTGTTCTCCCAGTCTCCATGGTCTGTCAGTTGTTCGCTAAGACTAGAGAGAGAAAGAGAGGAAATATATTTAGTAAAAAATAGCCACACACTCGCACATACCATTTAACAGAATGGTTAACGGCCACTTAGTATCCATCCTCCACATCTTCCTCGCCACATAAATTCACATACACTAACACAGCACTGCTCGCAGGACTCTCGCACACGTCCATATTCACTACCTAGTATTCTGTAGATGCATATTCACACCTATAAAGTTATTAACTCCTGCTTGGTACCCTTTTGTCAGCCTACCTTTGAAGCACACCTCAGAGAAGGAACACCCACAGCTGCAAAGCTATGCAGAAGAGGAGTAGTTCTCGTCAGGGTAGTGGAAATCAGGAAGGACAATGGTGCTGCTCCAGGGACAGTGTTCACACGCATTTCAGTGTGCCATGTTCCACCTTCGGGTAACTTCACGCTACAAACACTTTGTAGAGTTTATACTGGGCAGATGTCAACTTGGCCACAAAACTCAAAATCTAACAGAGATTTCTGGGTCTAAATTTTCCTCAACTTCCAAATTAACATTACACACAGGAATGATACGTAGCAGAAGCGCGGAGCACAGCTTCAAGACGGGACTCACACACCGTTAAACATTTGTGCTTCACCAAAAATGTTCAAAAGCCCCACTGAAAACTTATTCTAATGATAAACTTAAAAATTTACCTAGAATGTCCATGAATAACAGCATAATCCGCAGCTGTCCGTCCATTGGTATCTTTATGGGAAACATCAGCGCCATAATGAAGAAGAACTTCTATCAAATTACGCTCCCCACCAGAAGCAGCTCTCATAAGTGGGGTCCTGAAACATCCAAAATACGGCAATAGATCATTTTACACATACAATGTAAATCTTTTTATTCATATTCAGTTTCAAAGAGAGTATTTTCTCCATTACTTGAAAATGAACTAAAGAAATGAACTTTCACAAGTCACACAGAAATAGCTGCTCCCACGTGGCTCCCTGGTTTTATTTCAGAGCTCATTCCCATGCCTCTCAACAACTCAGCCTAAAGAATACTAGAGACACCCACGCAGAGTTTTGACAAAGCCCTCACCTTTCACACTGATCTCGAGCATGCACATCAGCTCCTTCTATAAGGAGAAACTCCACCATCTCTACATGATGTAGAGAGACAGCAAGCATAAGCGGGGTAAATCCCTCCTGCAAGGTCAGATCAAGAAATCAAGTTAAAATTCAAAGTAAAATAAACCTTCAAGAGAAAGAGTCACGCAACTCTTTGAAAGAACGTCTTTCAAAAACATAAAAGTTTACCTTATTCTGGGCATCAATCTCGGCATTATGCTCAAGTAAAAGCACTGCTACAGAAGTACTGGGAGACACGACTGCAAGGTGAAGGGCGGTGTTGCCGTCAGCGTCTGCCAGGTTCACGTCGGCACCGTGCTGCAGCAGAACAGCCACACATTCTTCTTGCTGGCACTGTACTGCCTGGGAACAACACACACACACCAGGAAAAACTTCCAACGTTTACATTTCACACTCAAAACTGCCCCAGCTTCCCAGGGATGGAAAAGAAGAGCCTCTTCAAAGATGGGCTAACATACGCCCATTCCACACTACTTACAACATGCACGTTTCTGCACAGGTCTGCGTGAAGCATCCCGCCCGCCAGACACCTCTCGTTTCAGGCACTGTCGATAAGCCCCACTTACAAGCGCGTAACACATTCCACGTACCTTCATCAGTGGTGATCTGTTCTCACTGTCCAAAAGATTTAGCTCCCACTTGTTTTCTACTAGAGACGTAACGACGTCCACATGGCCATTGGCACAGGCAAGATGCAGAGCTGTCCTAAAAACCAGATATGTTAAATTAGCCCAGAGAGACAGCTAAAGAAATTCTTTCAGGCTGAGACAAATGGAGAGGGCCACAAGCTTCGCTTTGCAAAAAGCAATCTGAAGAGATTCTTTTTCATTCCTTTACCACTAGCAGCAACTGCACACCAAACGCCTGCGGCGGGTTAGCAAAACCTTCACAGCTTCCGCTCAGGGAGGTGACATTTTCTTCACTGTAGAACTCAATCTGCACAGATTCCCTTGCCCAGGCACCGGTCACTGCCTCCAGCAGGACTACACGCGTGCCACAGCAACAGAGACCAAAGCTTGGCAATCTGAGGACTGGGGCAACTAAACCTCGGTGTCCTTCTACGATCATTCACGTGCCAGAAGCGCAGCAGAGATGTGGGAGTGGGTTATACAGCGACAAGGTTAGTGTCTCCCTGCACGGGGAGGAGTTCTGCATTGTCTCTTGCTTAAGCAAGCAGCAGACCCAAGAACACACTTGCATCAAAGCCCCTCTGACAACATGCAGCAAACCCAACAGCAGAACCCTGTAATCCTGGTTACAGAAAAGCAGTATTTGACCTTCTTGACACGGGCAACTATCACAGTCCTAAACAGCCTACTACAGAGGCAGTCCTCTCCAAGGAGGGCATACTGTGCTTCCACAAGCCGTGACCAGCAAAAGAAAATCACCCTTTTTTCTTCATCTTAGACCATTGCCAGAAAGAAAAGGGCTCCTTCAGACCACAGAACATCTCTAGGTCCGACGTCAATTCAGCAGCCTGCTTGTACCCAAAGACACCATCACCCACAAAGTCCTGTTTCCCCCTGTATGTTCACAGCTGCCTGTCCCAGCAGGCACCCAAAGCTGTGTTCTGCCACCCAGCCCTGGGGACCCTGCCCAGGCTCTCTTCCTCCTCCTGCTGCTGCAATCCTACGCTCATCACCCATGGCGTAGAAGAGAACCGCTGATGCCTGAGCAGCTGCAAAATAACCCCACTGGGGGATCACAGGGAAACTGGCAGCAGGCAACTGACTGAATCAGCCACAGCGAAAGAGAAGGCAGTACGTTTTGTTTGCACAAAACGCACTCAACCCACCTTCAACTGCATCTCCCATCGCCGGCTGCAGAAACAAATACGGACTGGCAACACCCAGGCACACTACCCACATTACTCAAGCGCATGCTTACCACGCTCTCCTTGCTTCTCCTACAAATCCAGCTAGGGTGGGGTGTTTTCAGGGCAATGAACTAGCTGGCTGGCAAAAGTCTTCAAGACAGACAGCCTAGGCAGATGAGCTACTCTGACAAAAGCAGCATCTCTTCAGAACAGCAGGAAGGTTTGGACTCTGAGCCTTTTCAGGAAAGACATTCAAGGGTTGACAAATACAAGACCCAAAACCTCCAGCCGTTTCCCTTATGCCCACGATGGATCACAAGGAGCCACGCTGCAGCCCAGGCCTTCTCCTTAAGATACACTTCTCCACTGCTTGCTGTGCTCGACTCAACCCCCCCCCACAACAGCACCTGCCAGAAGCAGCAGCTTCTCCTTCAGTAGCTGCCCCATCTCCCAAGCCAAGGTCCTGATGAGCTGCTCCAAAGCCTCAGAGCGAACAACTAAACAACTGCCACCTGAACTCACACTGCTGCCTCGGCTGCCACAGGGCAGTCACAAAAGGCCCGTCAGGCAACGGCACGTGCTGCACCAACATCCCACCCGTTTATTCGGTGCTGTGACCCTTGCCCAGCTGCACTGCTCACCTCTCCTTCAGTTACTCCCTGTTAACGCAGGGCAGCTTTCTCGGCTCAGCTGCTAAGCCTGCACGCTGAGCCCTCCAAGCTGCACAGAGGCAAGCAATTGCAATTCGGCTGCAAAGCGTGGCCGCAGAATGGCCAGGAGGCTCCTCCAGCAACCCACCTCTGGGGGGCTGCCGCCGGCAGCCCTCTCCTGCGCCCCCGGGCACGGAACTGAGGGCACCGAGGAGGCCGGGGCCAAAGGGGAAGGCGACAGTCGGATGCCGGGCCGAATGCACGGGCTTCTGGCGGCACAAGCCCGAGTCCCACCCCCCGCCGAGCTGCCGAGGGCCGTAGCTGCGGCCCGGGGCTTCTGGCGCCGCCGGCCGGCCCACCCACCCCCCCAGCCGTCCACCCCCCCGGCGCTGGTCCCGCTCACCGCTCCGCCTTGGCCCGCCCGGCGATGCCGCACTTCTTCAGCGCCTGCCGCAACGGGGCCAGGGCGCCGCTGGCGACCGCGCGGTGCAGCTTGCCCACGTCCTTCTGCCGGAGCTCGGAGGCACCAGCGGGGCAGGGCGGCCCGGCGCTGCCGGGCGACGGCTGCTCCTTCTTCTTCTTCCTCCCGAACCCCAAGAACCTCTTCATCCCGCGCCGGGGACGCGGGCCCGGGCCCGCCTCAGGGCAGCGACGGCGGGAGGCACCTGTCGGGCTGTGCCGGGCACGGGCAGGGGAGCGGAGCCGCCAGCAGCAGCTCGCTCCGGTCCGGGTGCTGCGAAGCGAACCACCGTGGCGCTGGCAAACCGGGGACAGGGACGCGTTCCCTCGGTGACGGCGGCACCTCCTTGAGCACCGCCTACCGCGCGATGGCGACCCCGCCCACGCACCGTTGGAGGGTAACGGCCGGGGCGCGCGGGCGGGTCCGCGCATGCGCGGCTTGTGGATGGCCGGCGGTGGGGGCGACGGGCCGACAGCGCCATCCGCTGCGGAAAAGTCCTGGTCGCGACAGGGCCCTGCCAGGGCCCGGCCCGGCCCGAGAGACCCTACAGCCCCTGTCCAATGTGACACGTTTCACAAGGGTGTCAATCAAAAGAGCCCTGTGATTAGAGCCAGCTGTAGGCGGTAGGGCCTTTGGCAGCTCGTTGGGCTGCAGTGTCGGTTCACACCCTGAGGAGCAGAGACTGCTGCTGGGGCTGTGGGTACAGGCCCGTAGGCACCGCAGGAGCTGCTGACTCCTTAGGAGCCAACAGAGGGGCCAAAGGAGCAGCTGGAATCTACCACTAAACCAAACAGCAGCTGGTTGGGTTCCTTTTTGACCAGCTTCTTGATCTTCGTTCACACCATTTCTTTGGTCTCTGGCTCCTGGGTGATACCTAATGTTTTGGGGTTAGTTTTCATGTAGCTCACAGTCGCAGTCCTGCTGAGGGTACAAGCAAAAGGCTCATTACATGGGGCAGGAGGTTCATTGTTTGAATCAATCTGGTACCTGCCAAAGGCCATTTTGGTTTTACATCCCAGACATGCCCTGACATACCTAACGGTGAAGGGTGATCACCTGCAGAGGAGGGAAAAACATCATTTCAGTGGTTTTTACCCCAAGTGCGGTTTGGTGTACACGGGAACAGTGAATCGTCAAAGCTGTAAGGCCTATCTGCATGCACCTGAGGAGACGAGAACTGGCTAGGTGGACTTCCGTAGCCGGTTGCTTTCCAGCCAGACCTGGAACGTGGTGGTTCTACAATTAAAGCTGAGGTTAGGCCAGGACTCAAGCAAAAGGCGCAGTACAGGCTTTCGTTAAAACACAGAACACGAGTGGAGCAAAAGGATGCATCGACCTTCGTAAGAAACATTTTGACAGCTGTGTCAGGCTAAAGAATGAAGAGTAGTCAGCCTGCTAGTCAGAAAAAATAGATATGGTTCTTCTTGTTAGTGTAAAATAAAACAACTGTGCAGCAATAAACCGACAGGGAAGTGCAATGTGCCTGAAATCCATTTAAGAGACTTTATTTTCAGACTGAAATAAATACAGATTCACATCTAAAATCCAGGAGAGCCGGTTTCAAGTTCAGCCATGGCTGGAGGGAAAAAAAAAGACAAGATTCCTGGTGTTACTTTTACAGCAGACTGGGCCAAATCCATCCCTGTAAAACCATCATTTGCTCCCCAAACCAAACACACCCCGACTCCGAGCAGAGGAGCAGTGCTGTTCAGAATGCACCCGGATGCACAGCAGTGGCCTTGTGCCCATCCAGACACACGGAAAGAGCTACGAAGCAACTGCTGAACGCTCTGTGATCACAAGCACGCAGGAACAGCAGGAAACGCTCTCGGGGCCTACCTGCTCTGAAGCAGCACCAGTCACTGCAAAGCGGTGACTCTGGAGAAATCATTACCGTGACACAGGTGGAATTCCTCTTCGGACCCCTGGCCTCGTAGGATAAAGCACCTCTAGGCTATACATTACAAGCATTCCACTCATCTTACGTTTGCCTAACCACGCTGAATGATCTTTCCCTCAAGAAAGGTGATCTTTTGCCACTGAGGATACCCTTGCTTCTTCAAAAGACTGAAACATATAAGCTACAGATAGAAGCAGTGAGTAAGAGACGCAGCAAACCCAAGCACTATCAGCGGGGAATGTGTAATGGCTCAGTGCTGAATGCAGTCGATGTACATGGAGGGAGATGTGATGGCTGAAGCCCATAAAAATCTTGTCTCATGGATGTTTGCTCTTTGTGCTTGGGGATTAACTGTAGGGAAAGGTGACTTCAGCTTAATCCGGGTGTCTCTGCCTGGGGGAACGGGGTTAGTTTTCTGTGGGGTTTTTTCCAGGTCCTGCATAACGTTCCATACAATACTTTGGGAAGGGGCAAGTTATCACAGTCTAAAGTGGAAAGCTAGCAGAAAAAGCCCTGTGCTTACACAGGAACTTGACTGCTCTCAAGCCATTATTCGAAAGAGTTAGCAACAGGCATCATCTGCCTCACAAACGCTCCTAACATAACGACACATTACCCTGTTCAAGTTCTTGGGTGATTTTTTCATCCAGTTCCCGCCGTACCTAGAATTATACAGAAAATATACAGTTAGTATTTTAACAGCTACAGTTTTGTAATATTAAACTTGTAAAACATTCTTAAAGCCCACACATAACGTGTTAAAAGCTAAAAATATCATCCCAAACATCTTGGTTTGGGGGTTGATTTTTTTAATGAAGAGAAACTCGTGGTCAGGCAGGCGGTGGCACTCTCACGGCTGGGCAACATTCACTGCAGCACAGAGCAATGTGGAGCTCACCAGCTGAGTTAGAACGGGGCACTGACAATATAGACACGGGAAGAGAGCAGAGTGGAGCTGGTTCTCTTTATTGTTATTGCAAATACCCTGACACACACATCTAAAGATAGAAAGACACAAGCTTTTCTCGCGCGCTTTGTACTACGAGAAGCTACCAACGACTACAGCTTGTGCACAGCAAGTGCTGTGGGGTTCGTTCCGTAACCAAAATCAGCTTGGATCGCTCGAAAGGAGCGCTTAGCCCTTTCTCCCCCGAAGGTGATTTTCAAAATAGACAGCATACAGCTTCCAGGCCTATGATGGCCACGAAGATGCTGAAGGGCTTGGACCACCTGAGCTACGTGGAGAGGCTGAGGAAGCTGTGACTGTTGCTGTACTGGAGCAGAGAAAGCTCCAGGGGACCTTATCTATGTGTGTAAATCTCTGGTGGGGGGAGTAAGGAAGACGGAGCCAAGTAAAGGACAAGAGGAATGGGCACAAAGCGAAAGAGAGGAAATGGCATTTTAACAGAAGGCATTTTTAACTGTAAGCATGGTCAAGCCATGGAACAAGTTGCCCGGAAAAGGCTGTGGGGTGTCCATCCTTGGAGACGTGCAAAAACCTGGCTGGACCTAACCCTGAGCCACCTGCTACGGCTGACCCTGCTTTGAGCAGGGGGGGGTTGGACTAGATGATCCTCAGAGGCCCCTTCCACTCTCACCCATTCTGTGATGCTCCGATTTCAGTACCGCCTCCCTGAGGGAAGAAGTATTGTAGGAAACGAGCAGGCTGGCCTAGCAACGGGCCAACAAAGGGAAGAACTGAAACACTGTCCAATGGACTCCACAGGCCGCAGAAAGCAGCCGCCTCAGGAAGGGAAGCACTCTGCAAACCTCCACGAGAGGAGCAGTCCCAGGCAGGAACCCCAAGGGCCAAAGGAGCGGGGCCATAAACCAGCGGAGTGGAGGGAAGGGCCCTCTCTCCAGGACTACAGGGAGAACCGTCTGAACATCGGAACCGGCAAGGAGGGTAAACCAGCCTACGCCTACAGTTTAAAGAAGTCCCATTACAACAGGCGAAATCCATATGTACACGGTCATCTTACAGACGGTTCACTACCACGGAAGCCCTAACAATACAAATACACAGCGCGTCAAAGTACTCTGCAGCAGTCATTCCTTCATTTGGACAAGGAACAAGTGCAAGAGACTTGCAGGAGTAGGAAAATGTGAATGCATCACGAAGTTTCAATCAAAACCTAACAGTACAAACAGACACAACATTTCCAGTATAAAACAGCACCCAACATTAAACAACACTGGCTACAAACCTTGCCATGCATGTGGCTGCAGAGAGGAGAGAGAGAACAGATTTTGTGATTAAGGAGCTGAGGGAGAAAGAAAAACGGCCTTCAATTCCAAGGTCTTCGGTGAGAAGTAAGCACATGGCCTACAAGTAAAAAAGCTAGCAATACAAACCCTGCTACAACCCAAGAGTGCAGACGGAAAACAAAATCAGAAAAGGAGCAGAAATCGAGAGGCAGAGCAGGATGCAGACATTGCCCTTCTCACGTTGTGTGGCAAAACTGGTATCACTAATCCACTAACTCACACTGGCTGCAGCGAGCAGAGTTCACTCTTCTGCGTCCAGACACCCAACATTCATTGTCACCAGCCTTTCACACGGCTGCTGGGATTTAGGCTTGACTTTTGTTAAACCTAACAACAGGACTCCAGTGCCCAAAACTCCTTGCCACAGACATTCCTTGCCTTGGGCTGTGAACGGAAGCAGCAGCTCCCAAAGGATGGTGCACAGACCACGAGCAGTACCTCGTCTCTGTGCTTCACCTGCTTGATTCAATTTAGTTCTGGGGGGGGGGACATGCCAATTCATGAGCAGTTTGGGAGTCAGCAGACCACATCATGAAGACAAAAAGACCCCATCAAAGACCTCTACTCCTGTAAAAAACAGGCAGTACACATGCACATCCTTCTCATGACACAAGTCCTACTACGAAACAAGTTTCAGCCCTCCTCCTTCCAGAACCGAATGAACGCTCGTGGCTGCAGTCACTGTCACCACACGCACAGAATTTTTCAAGTACTTGCAATTGAGTCCTCACTACTGGAACTCTAATAAAAACAAAAACAACCAAAAATCCCACAGACATTTGCATCTGAGTGGCATTTTGCTGGTTACTTCTGCCCAGATGACCTTTTTTATAGTTTTCAAGCTACTTTTGCCCCTCCGTTTCAAGGGTCTTGATTTCTAGTAGCGTATATATTTGATAAGCCAAAAGGGGCTAGACTGGAGTGGAACACATTAATTGTTTTTTTTAAGAATAAAAAGCTCATTTTTCGCTGAGCTTGCAACATGACCATCTTCCACATGTAAGGCTAGATGCATAATCACTGACATTCGCCCCTCATGTTAAGTAGTGGTTTAGGAAAACTGTGGAATCTTTCAGGCGTTAAAACCGCACATTTCTCAGTTAGGTCTAAAAGAAGTAACTGTATCTGCTTGCCAGGAGCACTTCTGCCCTCTTGTTTGCAATCGGCACCATTTACCAAAGTTTTTTCCAACAGCTGCATGGATCAAGAATTAATACCAGCATTTTGCATAACAGCAGTGTGAAGTGTTTTCACCTCCTTCCCCCTGGAGCTATTTAAAAGTGGTTGCACAAACCAAATTTACATAACACCCTCCTCTTCAGAATGGCATGTACTTTACTCCAAATAGCCTTTCTCACCTGAGGATGTAACTGTGAGAAACACCAAACCGGCACAGAGAACTTTCACTAAAGAAAGCAGTGCAAGACGACTACCTGAGGCACACTGCAATTTAAGCTCCTTAACTGCCTGTCATTATGCGCTTTAGTGGAAGGAGCTCCTGTAATCCCCAGCCAAGAAGGCACTGCTCAGCTTGAACGCAAAGGAAAGACAAGTTCTGCAGAACCAGGTTACTGCAAAAAATCTGAGGCATCACTGAAGCAAACAGCGAAGAGGAGGCTTAGTGTGAGAGAAACGCCTCTGTCTTTAAATGATCTGAACAGGCCGAGTACTAAGCATCGCAACTGGCAAAGTACTGCAAAACAGACTAGAACTGTCCCCTCCGAAATCTTTCCTAATGCTCCAACTTGTCTACGGAATGACACGGGACTCCCGCCAGAATGACAGCGCAGACTGTGCATCTGGTAGTTCTGCATTTGGAAACGCAGGGAGATGCACCACCCATTACTGCACACAGAGGGATACAGGTGGGATTTGCCCTTTTCCTGTTTAGGCGTATCAGACCCTATGGCTTGGAATTATAAATGGATGCTAACTTTAGGATAGCAAGCACAGCCTGGCTTACGGATACTCATCAGCAGTAGTCGAGAACAGTATTTCAAAATGCTTACCTGGGCCACATAGGCTTCAACCCTGCTTCTTGACGACAACGCGGTCCTGGCCGAGTTTAGGAAGCTGCCTCCCAGGCTCAGACTCCTGTTCAGGGCCAAACTGCTGCCCAGATGTCCCAGCCCAGCTGAATACAGAACTGGACTTGCAGCCACACCTTCACTGACAATGCTGCTCCTCAGTAAAGACTTGCTTCTGTGGCGCTCCTGAAGGAGCTTAGCCTTGGCTTCGGCCACTCTCTCGGTAGCTCTGAAACATCCAGAAGCAGAGAAAGCATTACCTTCGGCAGCGACACTTCCACAAAGTTACCCTCCAGGTCTTTCACTGTTATTGGACTTCTGGAAGTGAGCGGCATTAAGGGCATCCAAAACAAGAACACCGTTTGAGCTGAGGGCTTTTGGAGAACCTAGTTCGACGTCACCCTACCTGCAAGGAGCAGCAAGTTACCAACACTTAGGACTTCTCAGCATTAGGGCTTCAAAGCAACCTGTGAATGGCACGTGTTTACACAGCTGCTTCTGAACAGCGTGTCACCTGCAGCACAGCTCTGGGCTACCCCCCTTTCCCCAGGGAAGCTCAAACCCCAGACACGCTGCTGAAACAGAAGCCAAAAAGCGATGATTTTTTGCTTCCCAGAATAAACGCTGTTCTCTGAAGGACCTGTCCTTATTCAAGCAGTGAAGGTCCTGAAATTTATCTTTTCTGCATACACAGAATAAGGGGAGGAGATTATTAGAGCCGGGCAAAAAGGCTGCCTGTGAAAACACAGTCGAGTTAGTAAATACGCTGTTAATGCCGTGAGCAGCGGTGTTACTGCTGGAATACTAAAGAGAAACGAAGACAGTCCTCACGAAGAGGACGGCTCTTAAGGTACTTTCCTCTCAAATATGCCATCTCATGCTCACCTACATGATGCTGACCAGATGCAGAAGAGGGATTTTAGGAGGAAAGCGCATGAGGAAAAAGCAGGATCTTATTGCTACTCCAAAAAAGCATGGACTTACCTTTCCAGTTTATTTGCTAGGCATCTTCTTATTTTCATTTCCTCCAGATACAGCTCTTTGAACCTTTCCGCTTCCGCCTGCATGGATTCTTTCTGAAAAACACTGTCTTCCTGGGTACTTTTTACCCTGTCCAATGCACATTCGAGATCTCTAATTCTGTGCTGCAGCTGGTTTCTCAGTGAGGTGTGATGACTGGCTCTGATTTCTTCTAATCGGTCCTGGGAGGCTGCCTGCGTCTGAAGCAGATAATGCGCTTTCAACCACCGCAAAACAAAAATGTCAGTCTACCTCAGGCCAGCTTCTCATTCAGGGACCTGCAGGTGCATTGCACACGACAGCAGCCTTGCCCCACCCTACTGCCTCCCCCACTGCCCTTCAGGAGGGGCAGGAGTATGGCACTAACACACAGTATCATCTAAAAAATGATGACCACAACAAAAACATGGAACATAGACACTACAGTCACAAGTGAAAATTCACTTGCCTGCAAAAACAGATTGACTTCTTGTAGTTTTTGTGTTATTTCTTGTGTAGCTCGCTCTTCTATCTCTCTTTTATATTGTTCTATTTGGCTGTGATCCACCACGTTCATCTCCAAACGACGTTTAAGGTCAGCCACCTCTTCTTTCAGTTGGCATTTGCTCTTCTCCAGTTTCTCGTGGTCTGCACGCATGGTGGACAACTCTTCGCGCAAATCCCGATTTTGTGTTTCTAGCTGCATGCTTTTTTTAGACTCCGTCTCCAGCTGCTGGGAAAGTTCACAAACCTGGAGACAAAAAATAACCCCCAAACAGTCATATACTACTGTAATACTAGACGGAGGAAAGTCCATCAACTCCACAATACAGCCAAGAAAACAAATTCTACATGAAAAGTAGCATAAAGAAGCAATAACACAAGTTTCAAAAGAAAAAACACCTCCACCAAAAAACCCAAACAAACTGTAGCTCACCTCTGTTTTCAATCTACCAACTTCACTGACCATTTCAGAATACCTATTCTTCATTTCTCCCTGCAAATTAAGCTGGGACTCCATCTCTTTTTCCTCATACTCCCGTAGTTCCTTCATAGCTCTGTTCAGAAACCTCTTCAACCTGCACAGCAAATTAGTCAAGAAAACAATGAAGTAAAGGAATAACTGGCCTTTTCCACTTACTCTCACATAAACAGCGCAGACATAGCTTGCTTCATCTTTCACGTGCTTGACACACCAGGGATTCCTGAGACAAACCAGCATTCCCCTGTCACAAGACATTTGGCGGCTCCAAATTTCACCTGAGAATTGGAATAAGAGACTTCCCTCCCTCCCAGGAAAGTCGCAGGGCCACCTGCACTTGCAGTTCTTTTGGCAGCTACTGAAAGCTATAGGCACGTGCACAGAAGCACCTGGCAAGAACTTACACGAGCCTTGAATTTGCTCAAACAGTTACATACGCCTATTTTTACACCCAAGTTCAATAAAGCTTGACTTCTACTCACTGATACTTTTTCCCCACACTAAAAAGCCATACCTCTTACAGTCCTTCTGCAGTTCCACGTTCCTTTGCATTTCTTGGTCCAGACGCAGTTCAACTGTGCGTTTCAACTCTACCAGCTTCTTCATTTTCTTTCTTTCATTCTCACACTTTCAAAAGAGAAAAAATATATGACACACAGAGCACAGCAACAGGATCTACAGTATGCAGTATGTACATCTAGTGTTCTCCACAGAGAAGCTGCAGTTCGTCTCTGTCAGCCAAGTTCCACAGAATGCCAAGAAAGGAATTCCTGAGAACATTTAATTCCCTCAGATTTCACATCAAACAGGCCAATACATAACAGAAACAGACGCTCCCACTGAAGCAAAGGCCGCCCTCTTTTAATGTTTCAAGGCAAAAAGGTGGAAAACATGCTGGAGAACACTTTTGGCAGCTCCTCAGCTCACAGCAGGCATTACAGAGATATGCACATCATGGGAGAGCACGGGTCAGTCTGAAGGTTTCATGGGATCTTCAATGACCAGCAGGCAGGGGCTTGCGGAGGCCTCAGGTCTTTTGGAATTCTTCAATTTTTTGGAAGCATGAAGCATTTTAACCCTGCCCAGAAACCACAGGGTCAGAAGACGAGCAGAAGAAATCCAAGGAAAGAACTGGGGAAGTGCAGCCTTGCTCCACCTGCTCAACTGATAGCAAACCACACTGGGAACTCTTCCCAGTAGATCCATTCCAGAATTCAGACAAAGATACCCAGCTAGCTTTCATTTGCTTCCTGGATAACCCCCAAATGACAAGATACTCAGCACCTGAATGGCAGGCACAGCAGAAAAAGCTGAGGATGTAGGAACTCGACAAAAAGGTAAACATGGTTCTCTTGGGTATTGGCTAGGTGTCTCGAGCATTTTCTGGGCTCACCTGTTCCAAGAGATCAGCCTTTTCCCTGTGAAGCTGCGCAATACGCTCTTCAAGGTGGGATCTTGACTTCAATTGCTCTTCCCACATGCTGTGCAAGTCCTTTGATGTCAGAGCCAGCATACTCTGCTTTTCCAACTGTGAAAGCAACCCGGGCAAAAGAAAAAGCTAACGTGACCAGAAAGACAACCCTGTCATAGGAAGCAGTAATTGAAAGGGAAACAGGCCTAAGCTCTCCTCTCCCCATCCCAGATCTACACTTGAGCTTAATGTGGTGTGTGAAACACCTCAGGAGACATAACCAAGAACGGCAGTTGAAGCGGGTGGAAAGAATGAACACCCTGGAAGCGACAAGACGAGGTTACAACTTCGGGGGATAACATCACACACACACACAATCACTCTACAACTTTCTGCCAAAGGCCCCCTGGAGTTCACGATGGTACATACTTTATAATATAGTAATTCCCCTAGTGCCCCTCACAGCAAATACCCTACCCTCACTACCACTCTAACGCCTCTACCTCCCCTGAGAGCAAGAAAATGTTTTCAAGTCAGTAATGCTATTTATGCTCCTACTCAAAGGGACAAAGATTTACCCAACAGATGCATTTGAGAGGACCAGACCTCGCTGATTCCGTTCAAGTATGAACGGGGAATGGACCAGGCTGCTCTCCGAGCAGCCTATATTCAGGAGAATGCAGGAACTGATTTCCCCTAGGCTCTCCAGGAAAACCATCCTGAAATTTCCCCACAGGAATAGGACACTAGGCTTAGGAGTGCACAAACGAGGAAGGCCGTGATCAGCTTACTGAGGCAGAGGCTTGCAGGTCTCTCTGAAGGGCTTCAATCCTGCTGCTTTGTTGCTGGACTGTGGCTTCCAGTCTGGCATTTTCAATTTCAAGGCTTAAAAGGAAATACAGGCCTTATTACAGAAATCCTCCAGAGCACAAATTCCGAGAGAACAGCGTGAAATAACATAATTCAAACCAAACGTGTCCTTCAAGATCGTGTATTAACTTGCTGTGATGTAGCAAGGTTATCCTGTGGGTTTCCCCAATGCCAGAAAGCGACAGGCACCTTGCTTCACTCTGTTAATCTCTTACCGTTGCACGTGTTCTTCCAGTTGTTTTATAGTAGTATTAGTCCCAGCAGATGCCAACAGGAGGTCCTGCAGTTTCTGGGAAGAAGCTAATACTTCTCTTTCCTTATTATCCAAGGCAGTCTGCAAGTCCTGAATAGACTGCTCAGACTGGAGATGCTGTTCTTCCACCTCCCGCAACTGTAAAAACACAGTAGGAATCCACAGTCGTCACGGGAGCTTTGATGAAGAATGCAAGTGCTGCATATATCTGCACGCAGCCTCTACTCACAGAGCTGTAACCGTTTCAAGTACATTCCAACCTTTTCCTCTACCAGCAAATAAACGCAAGCTGTGTTCCTTCATCATCTTCTATACTGGCCTCTCCCATCCCTACTCTGATTTGCTATAGCACAGTTCTAAGCTCTGACACTGCCCCTCCTTGCCCACCCTTGCAGTGACTCCTGGCACTCTTTGTACCCGCTTGTTTGCTTTTCCATTGAAAACTATGAACTTCTGAGTTCACATTCTCCTAAAATGAATTCACAGCTCCCTCATAAGGAGATTTAAGATGATTCCTATTTCAGAACTTGTCGTGGTTTAACTCCGGCTAGCATAATACCATGAAGCCGCTCTCACAATTCCCCCTCCCCTCCTCCAGTGGAGGGGAAGAATCGGAGGAAAAAGAAATAAGGAAGCTCATAAAATTGAGATAAGAACTATTTACTAATTAAACCTAAATCAATATATACAGATACTACTACTATAAATAATAGAAAATAAAACATATGATACAATTTCCCACCATCCACTGACCAATGTACACCCAGATGTTGAGTGATGAAAATCAGACCCAGAGAGCCTGAGAACCACAGCCCGAGAGCGATCGCAGCCCGAGAGCTGGAGCCCGGGAGCTAACGCAGCAGATTCCAAGCAAATCCTCTCAGCCATAGCACGGACAGGAACCCTAAATAAGCCACCATCTCCCACACGAATGAGCCAGCGCAGGAGTTAGCAAAGCAGCTAATGCAGGAGGGTTAGCAAGTGCCCAGGAGTAGGACAAGTAAGGGAGAGAGAGAAGGGAAGAGTAAGGGCTACCAGACCCCCTTCCCTGCCCAAGAGACCGGAACACGACGTACTATGGGATGAAATACTTCCTTGGTCAGTCTGGGTCAGCTACAGTATCCGAAGCGGACAAAAGACCTTGAGTTCAGTACAGGCCATCCCCAGCACCAGCTGAGGCCTTATCAATGTTTTTCTTAGCAACTTCCTAGTAAGCGCAGTAAACGTAGTTAACCCTTTCCTGACTGAACCAAGCACAGAACTCCAAGGCCTCTAGGCCTCGGTTTTAATAAGGTGGTCCCCGCCTCAGAAAGGAACTTGCAAGAAGGTCACTGAAGGATGGCAAATGACAGCAGGGCCAAAGAAAGAGCGGGGGGCGTAGGGGGGAGTGGGGTGGGGAGGGATATATGCAGGTGAAGTTATAAAAGCATTCACAACTGACATGTTACCTGGGGGCAGGGAAGCATAGACAGCCCAAAAAAAAAAGCCCAAATGTAGCAGTCCACTATTTCTACTCTTCTTCAGAAATCAGACAACCTGCTTGGCCAAGCCAGATGCAATGAGCTCTAGACACATCAGTTTATGCTGCAAAGCACCTTGGCAAATGTAACCCTCTGTCCAAGTAAGGGCACAGTGTCCTCATATGAAAGACCTTTCGATCGCCGACAGCAGGCCTATGAAACAGTGCAGTTCATTCAGCCATCATTAGATCTACCCTGTGGAAGTTTCTTCTAAGTTTCAGTACAACACTCGCTCCTCATTTCACCAGCCACCCTCTGAGTTTTTAGTTACAGACATTACGTACCTTGGTTTTAACCTCTTCCGATTCCTTCTGTAAGCGCAATTTGTCTTCCTCCAGATCACTGCGGTAGCGGGTAGTAACTTCAAGTGAAGCTTCTGACATGGATTGCTTTTTAAGAGCATCGGCAAGCTCCTGCTGCAGCTGTCTGACCATGCCCTAAGAAAACAGTTCCATGAACATGAAGAAAATGGCAAGAACATGAAATATTAACTGATTTGATTATACAGTTAGACCTGTCTTTGGGTTGAACTCAAAAGGCATGAATTTTTGCCTGCCACCAGCAGGCATCTGCACAGATATTGACCACTTTTCATCTTTCTCAGCTGAGCACCTCCAAACTATCAGCAGCTCTTAATGAGGATTTCTGTTTCACAATACATAAAAAAAGGCTCAAGCACTGTTCTTCTTGGATCTTTACATTGCTCTAAGTGTATACTTTACCTCTCTTTCTACTTTGTCCGTCTCATATTTAAGGACTTGTTCTCTTAAGTCAGTGCACTGGGCATTTAATTCCTTGTTTCTCTCTTCCACCAGGTAAACTTGCTTCTCTGTATCAGCTCTGAGTTTGTTGAAAATATCATTAAAACGATCCTGCACATCATTTACTACTTTTTCTTTGATGATGCCCTTGTTCTGCGTATCTTCCAGTTGCTGGCGGAGTAGAAGGTTTTCACTCTGGAGCTGGGCCAATCGCTCCTGCATGGATTCCTGCTTTATCAGAAATTTGCTTACTTGATCTTTCTCCAGGTGTCGAGCACGATCGCATTCCTTTGCCTGACACTGGGCTTGACTTAATTCTTTTTGTGTCATCTCTAAAAGCAAGGCTTTTTCTCTGAGCACTTGTTTCAACTCGTGAAGCTCGTTTTCTACACTATTAGCTTTGTTTTCAGCTTCACTCAGCTGCTGAGACAGGCTCTTACTGGTTTCTCGCACATCAGAGAGGTCACGATGGAGCTTGTCTTGCAAGCGAAGCCACTCATCACGCTCTCTCTGAAGCGTTCGCTCGACATCACTTTTGGATGACTGAAGACGTTCAAGTTCTTGAGCAGCAGAGCTCAGGCGGCATCGGAACGATTCAAGTTCTGTCTCCAGTCTGCCTTTGCCTTCTTGTGTCTGCTCAAGCTTGGAAGTCAGCACTGCAGATTCTGTCCTCAGTAAGTTCAGCTGTCCATTGTACTGAAGAACTGTTTGTGTTAAGGCTTCCTCATTCAGTTTAAGTTCCTTTTTCAGATCTTCGTTTTTCTCCTTCAAGGCCTCATTCTCCTCTGAAAGTTTTCCTTCTTCCTCCTGGTGCTTAAGTCTTACTTGATCCAGTTCTCGTCTCAGCATAGCAATCTCATCTTGTAGGAACTGATTTTTGAGCAATGCTGCCTTTTCTCTCTCCGTGTCGGATTCCTGCATGAGAGAGAACATGAATAAAAATATAAATATTTTTATATTTATATAAAAATATATATAAAAAATAATAAAATATAAATGAAAATATTTATATAAAAATATTCTAGGGGTCCAAGAAAGCTGGCAAGTATTCAAGGACCACCTTCTCCAAGCTCAGGAGCAATGCATCCCAATGAAGAGGAAGTCAGGTCAAAGTGCCCAGAAGCCTGTGAGGATGGACAAGCAGGTCCTGGACAACGTAAAACAAAAAAAAGAAGCCTACAGATGGTGGAAGCAAGGACAGGTAGCCTGGGAGGATTACAGGGAAGTTGTCCAAGAGGTCAGAGATCAGGTTAGGAAAGCCAAAGCCCTGACAGAATTAAACCTGGCCAGGGACATCAAGGCCAACAAGAAGGGCTTCTATAGGTACATTGCGGATAAAAAGAAAATCAGGGAAAATGTGGGCCTTCTGCAGAAGGAAACAGGAGAGCTGGTTTCCCAGGACCTGGACAAGGCCAAGGTACTCAATGCTTTTTTTGCCTCAGTCTTCACTGTCAAGGGCGCAAGCCATACCTCCAGAGTCATGGAAGACAAGGGCAAGAACTGGGAGACTGGAGAGCCACCCATGATCAGTAAGGATCAGGTTTGGGAACACCTCAAGAACCTGAAGGTGCACAAGTCCATTGGACCTGATGGAATACATCCACAGGTCCTGAAAGAACTGGCAGATGAGGCTGTGAAACCTCTATCCATCATATTCGAAAAGTCGTGGCAGACTGGTGAAGTTCCCACTGACTGGAAAAGAGGAAACAACTCCCACCTTTAAAAAGGGGAAAAAAGGAGGATCCAGGGAACTACAGGCCAGTCAGCCTCACCTCTGTGCCTGGCAAGATCATGGAGCAGATCCTCCTGGAAACCATGCTAAGGCACGTGGAAAGTGAGAAGGTGATGGGTGACAGCCAACATGGCTTCACCAAGAGCAGGTCATGCCTGACAAATTTGGTGGCCTTCTATTATGGGGTCACGACCCTGGTGGATAGAGGACAGCCAACTGATGTCATCTACCTAGACTTGTGCAAAGCCTTCGATACCGTCCCACACGACATCCTTGTCTCTAAACCGGAGAGGCATGGATTTGACGGATGGACCACTCGGTGGATAAAGAACTGGCTGGATGGTCGCACTCAGAGAGTTGTGGTCAATGGGCCAATGTCTGAGTGGAGACCAGTGATGAGCAGCATTCCATAGGGGTCGGTGTTGGGACTGGTCCTGTTCAACATCTTCATCAGTGACATGGACAATGGCATCGAGTGCACCCTCAGCAAGTTTGCCGATGACACCAAGCTGTGTGGTGTGGTCGACACTCTGGAGGGAAGGGATGCCATCCAGAGGGACCTGGACAGGGTGAAGAGTTGGGCCACTGCCAACCTCATGAAGTTCAAAACAAGGCCAAGTGCGAGATCCTGCACCTGGGTCGGGACAATCCCAAGCACAAGTACAGGCTGGGTGGAGAATGGAAAGAGAGCAGGCACTGGAACAGGTTGCCCAGAGAAGCTGTGGATGCTCCATCCCTGGAAGTGTTCAAGGCCAGGCTGGATGGGGCTTTGAGCAACCTGGTCTAGGGGAGGGTGTCCCTGCCCCTGGCAGGGGGGTTGGAACTAGATGACCTTTTAAGGTCCCTTCCAACCCAAACCATGCTATGATTCTAAGTAGCCCGTTGGGAAATAAATCTACAAAACCACTTCCGCACACTGTTCTAAACATCGCCAGTACTGAAGCAGGACTTCAAAGAGGAGAGTGAAATGTCATGAGCTACTCTATGAACCCATGCACATGTGCAACGCATGCACACACTGCAAGCGTAACACACCCTTAAAGGGCATTGTGTATTTGGGATGTTCCTTTAGGGTCTTTTTCCTTAAAGGGAACTTTTTTTTCTTAAGGGAAAACAGAAAAGGTATTGACACAGTGAAGTTACATTGGATTACTCAGTTTACCATCAAGAAGCAGAAAAAATGATGTAAGAGTTATTACGGCTTCGGAACAAACATGGTGCAATTTCATTAGTTAGAAAAGTATCTGCTTACCTCTGGAGTTTTTTCTGTAGTTCTTGTCTCTTCCTCTAGCTCCTTCTGTCTCCAAAGGTGGTGGCTCCAAACTCCTTCTTGCAGGGCTCTGGCACTCTTTTCCTGAGAGAGCTGTCTCTGCGTTTCATCACGCTCTTCTTCAATCTACAGGAATAAAATTAAATCACATGCACCTTGAGAAGAACAGAGCTAGCAATATCTTCCCGTTTTTCTTTGGGTTTGTAACTATTTTTTTGCTTCCCCACAGTTTTGATAATCCATCTACAAGTAATAAATCGTAATTTTCTTCTGAAAAATTAAGAGGAAATACGGAATGTTTTGTAGTCCTTTAGAAAAATAACCAAGTCAGCTTTGCATGAAACACAAATGAAACCTAAATTTTGAAAGAGGAGAAAAGGAATCATGAACTTGCAAAGAAGAAAAAAACCAGTCCGCTTGGGAATCAACTGTTCTCAACGGTCCTTAAAATTTGCTAATAGTTACCCAATGCCACTTCCACGAGGAAAGTACCTCCTTCTTTCCGCATACTGGAATACAATGCCAATTAAATAGAAGCAAAAAACAGGAAGACAAGGGTTTAACTCATTTTTCAACATACCTGGTTCAAGAGCTTTCTCAGCGCTAACACCTCCAGTTCTAAATTCCTTGAGTGTAACTCGAGTTGCCGTTTCTCCTCCATTTCTTTACAATATTGTTCTTCATTCCTTCTGAGTTTTTCTCTTGTTTTCTCATACAGCGTTTCTACTCCGAGCCTCTTTTCCTCTTCTTGTTTCAAAGTAAACCTGGGATTTAACACAATATTTGAGGAAACTAAAGCACTGAGATAAAAATTAGATATTCAACATTCTGAACTTGCAGAGACAACTAAAACTGTAAAGATGTTAAATCTTTTCAGGTTTCCTATTTTTACTGTAATTTTTAAATTTATAAAGAATTCAAACTTCATTCCATTATCCATGGTATCAGTTGTACAAGGTACGGAAATCAACTGTTGAGTGATTTACTCTTTATTCCTAAGCAAGTTTGCATTGGTACTTATACTGTATTATGCACATTTCTACCATTCTTTGGAAAAAATCTTCATATTACAAACACTTCATCTTGTCTGAAGTGAGTGTGAACAGGGATTATGGACCTCACACCATCCAGGTCCAGCTCAGGAGCACAGGGAGTGGCGCAATCCCAAATTTGACCTTTCAAATAAACAAGCAAGCAAGCAAACAAATGTTAAGCTCTGCTCTGAGCTGCATTCTGTGGAGTTGCAGAATTCCTAATATTACATATCAACAAAAGCTGCAAAGACAAAATAATAAAAAAAACCCAACACACATCTCCTAAATCTTTCTCTCTCATAAATCTCAATTTCCCGTATGTACTCTCTTATACTCTTCTCTTGCTATTAAGAAAAAGTTAAAACATCATCCAGAAGATTTGACATGGAGCTAATATCCTGGCATTTTTTCCCCCTGACATTATGTCCTTTACAACATAACTTGCCTGTGGGATTCAAAACTTCCAAACCCCAAAGACTAGAAACTTGTCCTATGGCCTGTACCATCAGCATCTTCTGGAACACGAGCCCTGACAGGATAGCACATTATCAGAACATGCAGTCACATACTTAAGGCTCTGGACATCACTTTTCCATTCCACTTCTTGGTAAGCCAATATGGATTTCAAATCTTGAGTCTCTTCTGCTATTAACTGTGACTCCTCCTTTTCACTTTCCAGTCTCTTTACTTCTCTCGAGACAGCTGTATACCGGTTTTTTTCACATGCTATTATCTGTTCATATTCCAGAAGTATGTTTTGAATTTTTAACATAACAGCAGAACCTATTTTGAGACAGAAAAGACACAGCGCTGCACATGTGCACAAATACTTTCCAATGTATAAATTATTTAATGCTTTGCTGTATTGGGTGTAGAGAGCAAGGTTTTGGTAGTGTGAAGGCTGCATGCAGTGGGGAGGTCTCTGTGACAGGAGGCCAGGGATTGCGCCGTGCTGGACACAGCCAGTTCCAATGGACCCACCACAGGGCACAGCTGAGCCTCTCAGGGAAAATGTATTTAGAAAAGGGCAAAAATGCCACACTGGCAGAGAAGGAGGGAAAACGAACGTGAAAAACAGCCCTGTGAACACCCAGGTCAGTGAAGGAGGGGAGGAGAGCCGAGAAGGTGCAGCAGGTGCCAGAGCAGAGGTTCCCCTGCAGCCCGTGGTCAGAGGTCAGGCTGTGCCCCTGCAGCCATGGAGGCCCACGGGGGAGCAGAGACTCCCCCTTGCAGCCCAGGGAGGGCCCCATGCCAGAGCAGCGGCAGTGTGAGGGAGTCCTCCCCTGGGGAGGAAGGAGCAGCAGAGACAGTGGGTGACGGACTGCCCACAGCCCCCATTCCCCATCCCCCTGCACCACTTTGGGGCGGAAGGTAGAGAAATCATGAACAAAGCTGAGCCTGGGAAGAAGGGAGGGGTGGGGGGTAAGGTTTTTAAGATCTGTTTTTATCTCTCATTATCCTGCTCTGAACATATCAGTAACTAATTCAATTTACTTTTCTTCCCCAAGTCGAGTCTGTTTTGCCTGTGCCCATAACGGGGGAGTGATCCCCCCATCCTGGTCCTGACCCACCAGCCTTCCCTTGTATTTTCTCCTCCCCATCCCACCTGGGGGGAAGAGGGAGCAAGCGTCTGCATGGTGCTTAGTTACTAGTTGGGATTAAACCACGACCTTTAAATAATGCTGTGTGTATACATGCAGGCATCTTATGACAGTTGATTTGTTACATTTCATGTATTTAAGCAAAGCCATTATTTTGCTGCACCGTTTGTCGTTACATATTTGGTGGGGGGATATAAAGAGGAAAAAGAAGATCGTGCTCACTTCTGATGACTGCATGAGAAGGAGCTAAACTGTACTTTGTAAGAACCCGTTCCTCCAGCTCTCACTAGACAGAGAACCAATGATAAAGTACGTGTGCTGACAATACAGGCAGGCATCTCGGGTTAGGTGAGAGAATTTTCTTCTGAGGTGGATCTCTAGCCATAAAGAAATATTAGATCGAAATATAAAACTAAAATATCTAGGAGTGCATATGAAGAAAGCATGTTTTCAGAGAGGAACTTGTGCCACCTGAAGAGAAAGTGACTTGAAAACATACCTGTAGGACCCACACTAAGCTGTTCCAACAGCAACATAGCCTCTCTGTAGGTTGAAGTTCGTAATTCAACATCCTCTGAAGTTGTGTCAGATGAGAGAGTTAAATCAAGGTCATCAGTCACTTTCACTGGTGTGCTGACCTACAAGCAATACAGTATTTTCTGTATAAGACTACGCAGCATTACAGATCATTACAAATGCATGAATGATTCATTCTCTCGTTCACAGCCCATGGATTTGGGTCAAATACGATAAAGTTGCATACTAGCAACTGGAATCAGAATTGTGCATCTGGTTGGGCACTACATAAACGCTGTTCCCCATCAAAGTGATTAAAAGCTGATACAAACTATTTATCAAGAAACTCATTTTACAGTACCTTGTTCTTTTCACTCTTTCTTTTTGCTGCAGGTCTGGAAAACAGAAATATATTTCAGTGCTGGAATGCTTATATTGCTTTATAAACAATATCTCAAATTGCTCTGAAAATTTTCGTAAGTGAAGGAAAATAAAATTTAATATAAGGATTTTGTTACAAGTAGTTGAAGACTGGAAAAAAAACATGTACTATTATGCCTATTGGAAGGCTGTTTTTTCCACATGATATTAAGCAAATAGTTGAAATAACTGTTGTGTCTTCTTCACTCAATCTTTACAGCTACAGATATACATGAGCTCAGTTTTTTCTAAAAAAGCTGTTTTTCTTTCAACTTTGAGAAGCACTGGATGACTCAGTAATGGCTTTCAGCACTGAGGAACCTCTTCAGCCACTATGATATTAGAAAACCTAAAAGATAGTTCAATAGTACTGCAAATCAGAATTAGAGATTATTTCCTCAATTTACCCTTTCATCGGCATTTTAATCGATTTTGATCTCTCCTCAGATGAAACATTCTTTTTGTCTTTTTCTTCGATAGCATTTTCATTCTCTATTTTCAAACAGTCGCTCTTCGTAGGAGTAAGCTTTTGTTCCATTTGCTGATTAGCAACGTCGCCTGCCAGTGTATTTATTTTACCAAGACCTTCCTGTTTTGCCACCGCCTGTCCTTCGAAACATCGTTGTTTGCTTTTTTCCTCCTCAACCTACAAAAAGGAAGTTAAACTTCATATATTACTTGTTATTTCCAGAAGAGAGAAACACCATATCCCAGACGGAATAATTTAGGGTTTATCACTAAAATCATGTGAAATTAAAAAAAAAAAAAGGAAGTTAAATACATAGAGAGAAGTATTTTCACAAAATTACATCACAAAGCATATCAAGTCGTTTAAAGTACTTTGAATTCATTCCTAATTAAAGACATAACAAAAACAGCACGTAGAAAGAAAACAAGCGTATCTTAAAACATGAACAACAAAGAACTGAAAGTGTTACTGATGGACAAAGAGTTGGAAGGACGGCACACTGACAACTGTAAAAACAGAAAAAAAATCAAGTGGAAGTGTGCTGGGCTACTGCTTCCCTAATGGAGGGGTGGGAGGAGATCCGAAACCCACAAGCAGAAATGGTTTCACAGCAAACAGGAATTTTAGTAAACAGCAATGAAGACACACCATGCAAAAATCACAGCAAACGAACAGATTAGTCAAGACCCTGTTCAGAAGCTATTTCAATTCTTTGGTTCAGAACTGATGGAACTGTGTGCATCTCTTTTTATGGCAATGAAGCGGGAACTACTTACACTGGAACTGAGTGCTACCTACTATTAAACTGGAGGAATAACGCATTCTGCGTTTTCAAAAAAAACCCAACCCCCCCCTAATTACATAGTGAGGGAAAAGACAACTCTCCACTGCTCTGTTTATGAATAAGTAACGTATTTCCATTAAAACAAAACCCAGTTCACACAAAGCATCTTCCCTTAATGAGGAATAGCTGAAGTGAACAGGACCATTGATACGGAGAAAGACTAAAGCATAAGGAGTAGCAGGAGAACTTCTACCTCTTTTTGCAGCTGTACCTTCTCTTTCTCCAAAGCCAGGAATACCATTTGCAGCATTCCTACCTTACTCTTAAATCTTTCCACATCTTGTTTTAGTTCTTCATCAAGATTCCTTTTCAGCACACCACATGATTGCAGAGTATTTGCAAAAAGACTGTCAATTTCTGTTTTTCCTATTGTGTTGTTGTCGATAAGGCAGTCCCTGGGACCATCATCATTAACTCCAGAGACTTTTCCAAGTTTTCCTTCTGTTACAAAAACTGCATTTTCATCACGTGTAGAAATAGGTCTTATGGTAGGAAGAGTATCAGAAACGTCATCCAAAAGACTTGGTTTTGAGCAATGTTTCAGGGAGTATTCAGGATTTCCCTCTACATTTCTACTACTTCCATTTTCATCATTTTCCACTTCCATAGAAGGCACTTTTTTCCCCTCTCCTTTTGCTAGAGGCACCTTGGTATTATCTGCATCGTTTGTGCTATCTTCTTCATCTGTACTCCAGGTATGCTCCATGTTTGCATTCAAACTGTTTTGATCCGGAAGGACACAAAGACTCTGAATTACAGTTTCCATTTTGGGTTCTTCTCCACCTAGCTTAGGTTTAGTATCTCCAAATTCTCCTTTACTTTCTAACTTACTACTTGATTCTGTTGCACGAGACGAAACAACATGAGAACTCTTCAGTTCTTCACAGAAGCCGTCTTCTGACATTTCTTCCACAAGGGAAGTCTTTTTCCCAGTTTCATTAATTTCACCAAACAGCTGCTTCAGCTCTGCCGTAATGCTTTTAAAATTTGTTTTCAATTCTCTCTTCTCATTTTCGACCCACATTCTTTCATATCTTTCTTCCCAAGGTTTTGGGTTTAACTGCTTGTCAGCACTGCACGATTCCTCCTTTTCTGCTAGGGCTTTCTGATGTGACATTTCTGCTTTGACAGTCTGATTTTCACATGCTGTTTTTTCTAGGAAGTTGGTGGTTTCTAAAATATATTTATCCTTAAGTAAACAGGTACAGACAGAATGATTGCCAAGAAAAAGGAAGTCACAATTAATCTGGGTCATTTCTGTTGCAAACTCATCCTATCATATAACAGAAATTATAGAAAGAAGACACTTCAAAAGCAATTGTTTATAATAAAAATCAAGGGATACTAAATTAAAAGGTCCACTGAACCACCATTTTCTCAGAAGTAGGAGGACTTTCTCAAGAGACAACAGTTTTTCTTGGATCAGATTTGTCTGGACACTAGGGTTGCTTTTGCCTTTTAGCCTGCCTGCTTTCTGTAACTGGTGGTATTTGTCACAAAGCATTTTATTTTTTCGTGTTTTATTGCTTTAATCCCATTTTTCATGACAGCTGCCTACATTTTCCAACCCTCCTTCCTCCACCATTCCCTACTGTCTGGCGTTTTACAGTCCCCTGCCAGCTGAGCTAATACAACGTGAATGAACATGACAAGCTTTTACTGTCCAGCACAAGAACTGCCTGTTAGAATTATTTCTTCTCCCAAGACTCAGAAATACTAAATTCCATGCCAAGCTCCAGTCAAAAGCATTTATTAGAGAAGCCTGTCCATTCCTTCCCTTATCCCTAAAAGCAGGAACCCAAGCTTGTATGAAAACCATACCGTGTCTCAACCCCACCCAGCCTCCTCATGTCCCTGACCCCATGCTCTGTTCCTCAACAGTTCTGACTGCCCCTCTGATGTGTCACATTCCTCCCAACATGCTCCCTCCCCACATGCCTCTTTAGCTTGTGGTCCTTTCTAAACAGGGCCTGCAGCCTTGTCCCAATGGGCTAAGACCATCCAACTCCTCAATCTCATCTCGTTAGCCAGACCCTTTTCTCCCTCTGCAAAAATTTCCCCCTTCAGAACATGGAAGGAGCACCTCAGCCATCTGTCTCAGCCTCTCCATTCCCAAGCTCATTGCTCAACTACTAGCACCTTCCCACAGGTTTACGTTCTGTGCTCAGCCTGTTAAAATCAAGCATGTCCCTCTTCCATGGTGCCTGGGTGTGGGGTGGAAATAATTTGCTCCACCGTCCCTTGAGGTGTTACAGACGACTCCAGACCCCTCTATCCAGCCCTGGCCTGTATGCCCAACGCAAACAGGATGCCTGCCTTATTGTCCTCTAGAGTGCCCTCTGGCCGTGTCAGTACGTGTTTGAAAAGGTTTTTTTCAAACAAGGGTACATTTTGCAGAGGCCGGGAAAGCGTTAGGAAGGTCATCAAGTTTCAAGCATTTTGTTTGATCTCCCTCTTCACTTGAATGTGCATTTTGCGTGGGGGTGGGGGTGGGACAGCATAGCATGTGACCGCACTGTTTCTCAGCACTGCACAAAAGGAAAAATGTGGTCAAATTTAAGCAAACCAGCTCCAGCTGGAAACAAACCAATATCCAACATAATGACAAGGATTTTACCCCACAGTAAGAATACAACCTTTGTCTAGAGGCCTCTCCCTCCAGCATTACTCACTGACTGGTAAGTTTTCCTGACCTTTGTGTATTATGCAATTTACCAATTCAGACTGTAAATCAAAATATTTGGGTTTACATACCTGCACCCCATGGTTTCCAATGCCATCACTGGTGTCTTCTTTTTCAGCTGATGATGAGTATTCACCTACAGTGAACAACATGTATTTTTAACCAGCATGGCTTCATACTACTTATTTACTCCTAAAGTGCATCTTGAATCACCATATTCATGAGAAAAAAATCTTAACAAAAAATGACACATCCCATCTAACTTGTCAACTCCTACAGAGAGAATTTGTCCTTTCTCTTGATGAGACAGAGACAGCATGGGTCCAGACACACAAACCGTGTACACGTGTCGTTCAGGGAGGTAAAATCAAGCTAGTGCAGCAGATTGTTCTGCTTTAGCTTGCAAGGAAACAAGAAGCAAATGTTGTTTGGTGTAATGTCTGTTTATAGCATAGTTCCAAATACTTTTTGTTTTGTCCAACATTAAATCCTTTCCACACCCACGTAATCTACTGGCCCACCTACGCTTATCATTTAAACATGGAAATACCTCAGAGAGATTACCATAATCACCTTCTATGCCCTTTTCACACTGTTTGTAAACTTAATTTAGTAGAATCATACAAATCAGACTTCCATGACAAGTACTCAAGTAGATTTACAAGCTCCCGGGAGCTTGTAAAGTTTAGCTTCCACCTTTCTAAACCCAAACTCAATTAGCTTCTTCAGCGATTTTATTGTAACTAGACTACAAGCATTTCCTAAAGGAGAAATTCTTCAGAAAAGAGTTCTGTGTCAATAGCAAGAGTTCCCTGCCATCCTATGCTCAAGATGCTCAAAAGACAGTGTCACAAACTACAGGCAGAAATCCTTAGCAACAAAACCTGAACTTTTAGTCACATTTTAGCTCCTAGGCAAAGCACAATAGAAAGCTATCAAAAATTAGGCTAGGCAAAAAAAAGGTTAGTTAGATCATAGCTTTCTTCTGCCACGTTATCATCCAAGAATGTTTAAATGTTCAGACAGGTCAGTCTTAAACCACATATACTTTCATCACTATCCAACAAGAACCTGAATCCAAAAAAATACAAACACAACCAAAGAACACACATAATGCACACAAGACAACTTCCTTTACAAACTGGCCAGCAAGCACTGTGATACCTGGTGTTAATTAACAAATAGGAAGCACCTCGTTGTCATAGCGCACACCCACATCATAACAGCATCCCTCAGACAGACACGGATGAAATTCTCTCTAGCCTACAAATGCTTACAGACAAACATCTAGTCCACCATGAAGTTACCATTGTCGTGTTCCGCTGAAACAATCGGTGAGCATGCTCCGTATCTGTCTGCAGCTGGGAACAACACACCGGACGATGCTGTTCCTGGACCTTCAGTCTCTGGCTGGATATTATAAAACACATGCATGAGAACCGGTGCAAATGCATTTTAAACTCATTTCTAGGAAAAAAAGCTCCTGCTAAGCCAATTTGCATAGCATGGTATCAAGTATATTAGAGATATAAAAACCCCTGATAAGGTCCTTGGAAAGGACACACCAAGACATGGCACACTGGAAAATCACAGCGCTGTGTGTGCTTTCAGATCTGGGGCAAAAACCTCACAACTCACCTAAACTATTCTGTCACGGTGATCAACTCTGACCAGCTGGACAGCCACAGGAAAGAATTAACACTGTGACTCAAGATGTGGGTTGTGAACCAGTAACTGCAGGTCTGTGGCGATCCAACATTTGTACTGAGCTTGTACCTGACGTTCAGCTTTGAGCTTCTGTTCCCTAGGCCCGTGTCCTGCAGTGAGTGAACACATCGCTACTCCCACTCACAAGGGCAGTTTGGACTGAACAAAGAGTACCAAGGCAAAGCTACTCTTTTTTTGATCAGGCTATCAAAACCAAACAAAAATATTTTAGACTTGTATTTTTAAGAATAGGATGGGGAAGAGTCTACTCTTCCTCACAAGAAAAGTCAAAGGGGGTTAGCTACAGACGCTACCAGTTTTCTTCTAGCCCATTACCACAGACAGAGGACTAAAAGGGCAAACACGGCCAGCATGTGTGGCCAGCATCTCTGTTGAACATGACTCTCCAAAAGGCTGAAGTACACCTAGAAAAGGTAGAGAGGATCTATTCAGAAGCAGCCAACCATGTCGGTTGTAGACCCTCAGGGCAACCACTGACCAGGTCAGCAGAACAGAGCCCTGTGCTGAAAAAGCAGCCATCCTGCCAGCCCCTGAGAAAAGCTTTGAGTATCTGAAGCAGCAAGAAACTTCACTGCTTCAATACTAAACTAGAAACCAAAGTCAAAGGCCAGTTGCTGTGAGACCCACGCCCCTAGCTTGACCCAACTTCATCCCCCCACTCTGAACTGAACAGCTGGCCCACAGCACAAGTATTTCAAGGGCCCCCAGTTACAAACATATGGCAGAAGCAGGAAAAGACAAAATAAGCCTCATCAGTGGTAGGGCCCAAGTCAAAAGGAAGCTCTCAGGGGCTTCTGGATCTTACTCCTCCCCACGTCTCTGGTGGAAACCTCCATGTCCTTCACAGAAAGTACCTCAGAATCCCAAGGAGACTCAGTATCTTCCTCTTCCTCTGCTCCCTCTGCTGGCGGGGCACCTACAAGTGAGGTAAGAAGGGAGAAACCCAGCATCTGTATTTCGCTCTGCTGCTCCCCATCAGTCAAGCCCTGGGACCAGTATTTACTAACTCATTTCTCTCACCAGCATTGTGGACTTGATGGCTATCTTTACAAACAGAATTTTTCACACCCTCAACAATTGCAGTTTGCAGCTCTTCAACAGTGTCTTCCTTCTCTTGCTTTGGCTCCTCTTCTTCTCGGTCAGCTGATTTTTCCTAAAAGAGACGAACCAAAACAGCTGGAAAGAACAGAACAAACACCATCTTCGCCATCTATCAATAACTTGAAAAATACGTTTCTTGTGTAAGACAAAAGGAAAATTTTGTTTTCACAAGGCCTTCAGTTCTTCCATGGAAATCTCTGTGAGCAGACAGCTATGTCTAACACTGACAGTCACACCCCTAGTGCTGCAAAGCCCCTGAGAAGTGTTTACTCACGTCAGTCTAACTTCATTTAAGTTACATCATTCTGGAACGCATTCTTTCTTTCCCCCCCCAGTTTGCTCCCAGGATAACCACTAGCTTCCTGCTCTCAGTCTTATTCAAACTTCTTTTTGTTTCCTTACCTTCAGCCATCACACCATGAATTTTACTCAATGGCAGTAAATCTTCACAGATAAATCTGTACATACAACTGAGAAAAATTTGATTCCAGAAAAAGGCTGCTGCCTATTCTTTCTCCTACAAAACCACTGTAACCAACAGAAAAAAAATTACTGAAAATACTGCCTGATAATAGTCTAAGAAACTGCTTTGGCTAGGAGTAAGGCATTTTCTAGTATCAAAAAAGGAGGATCAAAAGACGGATATATGTGAAAAGTAAGTATTAACAGAAACCAAGTTTACCATTTGTTTCTTATCTAGATTGACCTTAGAAAATCCCCTTGTGATTGAATCATCCCCAGATACTTACTTTGCTCCCTGAGCAAAACACTGCTCTTAGATTTTCTTCAGGTCCACTTAAGCACAAGTTTTCACTTTCTGGTTTCAGTACTTCACAGATTTTATCATCTACTACTTCATATTGCTCTTCTTCAGTATCTTCCTTATCCACATGTTCAAGAACGAGAGAGCTTGGTCCTTGACTTTTATGTTTTGGGTTTTTTCCTGCTGACCAAGAATTACTGCCACTTCCAAAGCTATCACCAAAGCTTGACTCTTTCTCCTGAAGACAACTATCTGCGACAGGCTGAGGTATCTCTTCGTTCCAGTCTGTCAATTCACAGTCTGCAAAACCAGGGTCAGCATTTCTGGGAAACCTCTCCCGAGTCACACTTTTCCTGTTACAGCTTTCCCGTGTATCTTGCAAATTATTTACATTTTGCAAGACAGCTTGTTTTGGCACTGACTTGCAAGATACCTCATTATTCATTATCTTTGGAGACATGGCACTTGTATTTTCTTGCAACCTTTCGGAACACCCACCTACAAAAGACACAGGAGAGTCAACAGGTTCCTCCGCCTTTTCAGCAAGTTCTTCATCTATTTTATGATCATCACCACAGACAGCTCCGGTTCCATGCTGAGCTTCCCCTTCACAAGCAGCATCACCAAAATATCCCAGCTTCTGATTAATTTCCCCTTTCCGTTTTGTTTCCCCATCCTGCTCCTCCTCCAGTATGTCATTAGACTGAGTTTCTTCATCTTCCAGATCTTCCTTCTCCTTTTCATCTTGTGTAAGATCATCCTCCTCCTCCTCCTCCTCTTCCTCCTCCTCCTCTTCCTCTTCCCCCTCATAATCTTCATCGTCGTCTCCATTGTCATTTTCAGCATCTTCCTCCAGGTTGCTTGCATCTGAGGTATCGTGATGCAACAATTCCCCACGTTCTCTTTTGTTCAGGTTTCCATGGGACGGGGGTCTTTTTTGGACACTTTTCTTTGGTGACTTAGGGCTTTCAGTTCCAGAACCATTACGATCATCTTCAAGCACAAGAAAAGGAAAAACGCATGTGAACAACAGGAGTTAGGTAAGGAGCAATAGGCACCTTGCTACATTAATGCACACGAGTCAGCTGGGAACGGCTGGAAAAGGAGCCAGGTAGGGGATGGGCAGGACGGAGGAAGGATTTGGCCACGGACAAAGGCTTAGGAGGGAATTAAGATCTTCATTCTAACAATAGCACTTCTTTTTGTCTGAAATGACTACGTGCTGTGTTTCAAAAGGCTACTTTGCTCGTTTGCTACAGCAAACCCCAATTATTACAAAATACTTAACAAGTCTACTTTCATATATCAGTACGTCACGCAATCTTTTCCAAAGAGCTTACTGTTTTCCCTGAATTGCTGGAAAGCCTTCATTAACAGGACCAGATTTGGCTTCTGCGGCTCCTGCAAATAAAGATTTATGTAAGCAAAAGCATTTTTTGAAACAGTAATAACAACCAATTCTTTATTCACCTCAGCTCTTGAGCAGTAAACATAACCAGGCTGTCCTCCTGACAGTGCTCAGGTGATGGCTCCCCCCTGCCCCCCGTCGTTCTAACTACACAAACTCTCCTCACAGATGCTCCAGACATGACTGAAGAACTTGATAACCCCTCAGAACATGAGTAAACACGGCAGGGGCGAGAGCTGGCAGCTGACAAGAAAGAATACTGCCCAAGCATTCACAAAACACAGGGAAAACACGCAGCGTGAGATTACACGCAAGCCCAGGTGGCCAGCTCATGGAAGAATAAAGATGGCCCATTTGAGGAACTCCTCCTTGGAGCGCCCTTGAGGAGCCTGAGGAGGAGGAAAGGACAAGTAGGTGGTGAAGGATTTCAGTAGATCCTGACACACAAATGCCCTTTATCGCTTAGGAGTCTATCACCAAATTCATGGGAAACAATCACAAAGTGTGGTGAAGACCAGAAGAGGTTCTAATAGCAACTTAAAAACTTCTCAGGCCTGCAAATCTGCCTCAAACGAGCAAGAAGAAACAAAGCAATGTGGCTGTTTATTTTGTCACCTATTGCCCTTGGGCCCCAAAGCACAAACCTCCTGCATGCTCTGCCACAGCTACAGGCCTTTCAGGCAAAACTCACAGCAGAAGAAAGGCTGGCAGGCCAGAGACTGCTTCTAAGGACAAAACAGCATTTGCTGGAACTGCAGTTTCTTTCAATCCCAGAGAAAACTTGCCTTCAAACCGCTTATTTTTACAGGACGTTTTGTCTGTAAGGGCACCATACCTTGGGGTGGAAATCAAGTTCTTCATCCTCCGAAGTGTGCCAAGTGTCATCACTCCCCTCTTTCTCAGAACTTCTTAAAAAACAAAGCAAAATGACTACTGTGTCTCAAATTATTCCTCAAGTGAGCCTTAGGTATTTTAACAAAGTAAGTCTCACCTTATTGAGTCTCCTTGGGAAAAGTCATCAACTGCTGTTCAAAGAGGAATCGACACGTTGACGTTAGATTTGGCACGCAAAAATGAAGCGGTACATGTACATAACTCTACAGGTCAGAACACAATCAAACTTGGGGGAGTCAATTCAACACAAGATGGCATGAATGAATGTGTTTCCAAAACAACTGCTTTTTCAAGCCATACGGAAGTAAAACCAAAACCAAACCAGGCCAGAGTTATATTTCCTTTGGACTCTTATACCCAGAAGCTTAAGAAACTTCTCTACCCTAACAGAACATAGGACAGCGCGAGCGTGCTATGGTAGTAAACAGTTAACAGAATGGCGGTGGTTTAGCAAGATGCTCAGGAAGTGAACCTCCAAAGTACTGATCTTACACCCGAGCACACATCACACGCAATTTACCATGTTATGTAACGTTATGCTATCTACTACACTCCCTGCTGTTCCATCCAGTTACAGATTATTCTGGAATGGTAGTGAAAATCAAAAACCACAATCAAGATCTAAAGTTTATCCTCAGGTAAAATAATCACGAGCAGTTCTCTGTGTGCCAAAAAGGGTGTTCAACAGGCAAAAGGGGCAGAACCAGGGTATCCCACACTGCACTCCAAGCTTTCGTCAGTGTCATGAAGGGAAATTGCACAGAGGATCATAGGATAAATCAGGTCAGAAGGATCTCAGGAAGTCTCTTAGCCAAAGCCTCCTCAAAGCGGCTCAGATGAGAGGTCAGATAAGGCTGCTTAGGGCTTTATGTGTCCAGTCTTGAACACCTCCAAGAAAGAAGGCTGTACAACCTCTCGGTTTTACTGTCCTTATCACGTCAAAGCTTCTCACATCCAGTTAAAAACTCCCATTCGTGTTTATGCCTCTTGTATCTCTGCCTTCCTGTCAGGCACTGGGAAGCACCTGACTTTCTTTTCTCCTCATACGTACTGGAAGCTGCTGCTAGGTCCCCTTCAAAGCCACCCCTTCTCTAGGCTGAACAAGCCCAGTTTCCTCAGCCTCTCCTCAAAGGGCAAGCACTCCTGCCCCTGGTGACTTGGATGGCCCCCAACTGAACGCGCTCACTGCTGACAGACCAATCGCTCTTGCACTGCGGGCTCATAATTACACCCAGGAAGCTGGGCACAATCCAGGGAGTGCCAAGGAGGGGTGAACAACCACCTTCCTCAA
This sequence comes from Rhynochetos jubatus, assembly GCA_027574665.1. Classification (NCBI taxonomy): domain Eukaryota; kingdom Metazoa; phylum Chordata; class Aves; order Eurypygiformes; family Rhynochetidae; genus Rhynochetos; species Rhynochetos jubatus. The sequence continues at coordinate 25,807,206 of CM050652.1, read as the reverse complement.
TCTCTTGGCTACGCTGCTCTTAGTACAGCCCAGGACACTGGTGATCTTCCCAGCTGCCAGGGCAGCAGGCTGCCTCATGCTCAGCTCACTCTCTGCAAAGACCCCCCGCGCCTTCTCAGCAGAGCAGCTCCCCAGCCAGGCAGTCCCAGCAGGTTTTGTAGAAAGGGCTTGTTCCTCTCCATGTGCAAGGCTTGGCGTTTGCCCTCGCTGAATTTCAAGACAGACCTGACAGTCCATTTGCCCAGCTTGTCAAGGTCCTTCTGAAGGGCAGCATGGCCCTGAAGCACATCGACTGGTCCCCCCACTTTGGGGGCACATGCAAACTCGATGAGAGTGCACTCTAGCACATCACTGAGGTACTAATGAAATCTGAACTCCAGCAATCCAGCCTGAAGAGTGCTAAAGCCTCTCAACTATCAGCTCAGATTAAATAAAAGGCCTCTTCAATTCCCAAGACAGAAGGGAAAAAACACACAAATAACCAGCACATAGTAGCTATTTCAATGCTCCTAAAGGTCTTGAAAACTAACTCTTGGTAACTATCATAACAAAATGAAGTTGCTTATGAACAGAAGATAGGTGACCTTCCATAAAGTCACATGATGACAACCAAATCGAGGTCTTGGACAAAATCATTAAAGGGAAAAGAAAACAAAAGCATACCATGCCTGAAGACATCTCTTCTACTACCAGTAAACCACAAACAAGCATGGAAGTTTCGTCTGTCCTAAAGGCAGGGTTTACGTGGGAACTGTGATGAGTACATCTCCCGACCTGAACGTGGCTTTCAAACAATGAAACAGAGAACACATGTTCTGTGTAGGTGTGTCATGTAGACAAAACCTAGAGGCTGAAACTTCCAGTGGGTACTCACGCAGTACCCACAGGCTAATCTACCTGCCAACCTCCCAGGCTGAATGAAAACCTGCCTCTTAGACCTGGGGGATAGGGTGCAGCAGTCAGTCACAAACTCCACAGGTGACTTCCGTTATATTTTCAATTAGTACACGTATAATTAATCACACCAGCTAAGTAAGTGATCTGAACTTTTGCTTTCAATGTGTAGTAACTTTAAGCAATAATCAAAACCAGGTCACATTGTCCTTTAGAAGGCAACAGAGGAAGTTCATGTGCTAGCTTTCAGACAGACCTTGATGCCTTACCACAGAAATGGGATCTACAAGAGCAGTCTCTGGGAATTGCTTGTTTCCACTTTAATTAAAGTCCATTTCCATTTTGAAGCAACAGAAGTACATATTTTTAAAAGAAACTATTTACTGTCACAAATGACACAAAGCAAACACACACAATTCAATAATAAAGGGCTCATGCAAAACATGCAAGCACACAAAAAGCGCCAAAAGCCTGCTCTTAAATCTAATCTATAAAACCAAACCCATCAAAATAGGATTCTCCAGGACAGAAAAGACCACAGATGTGTTAGTATTTGTATATCATACAACATGTTTCGTATTTGAAATGCTACTGTACAGAATACCTTTCCTTGGTTTTCCTGTTCTTGATGTCTGGTTAGGAGACTGTTGCATTCCTATATCCGTTTAGGAAAAGGCATGGAAAGGACAGACGAAACAATGACATCAGAATAAATTTGAAGTCCCAGAAATTTGGAAAACATAAGCAGCACATCAACACAGCTACAGCAGTGGGAGAACCTACTGTGCCAACAACTAAACTTTGAAGATACACTATCCAAAAATTTTGAAGGAAATCTTGGCTGCACCACCATACAGCTTCTAGCCATTATGTTATTTACACTCACTCATATCAAGTTAGATTCAGCATGTTTGTTATCCCTCACTAAAAAGCAACCCAGAAACGTCTTGCCTTAAACCAGCTGGCCTTAAAGGTTGTGTCAGTCGGGGCCTGATGCAAGCAGAGGTCCCTCCTACATCAGCTGCAAGATGAGAGTCCTCCTTACCCTGATCTGACCAGGCCGGACTGTTCGCATACAGAAGCCCTGCCACCAGCCAGAGCACAGACATGACAAGCAGTCAGAATTAATACCCTGTTCCTCCAGCGCTGCAGGGGAGGCCACAACTGGATGAAAACGGGTACATTGACTGGTGTTTGTCATGTCTGTGTGTGTATGCATGTCCGTCTGTTGTGGAACAGAGGTTTTAGAATATCAATTACTATCCACCTGCTCTAAACATCTACTTAGCAGTTTTTCTTAAGTCAGCAAATGGTGTGGTTCTGTTATAGCAGCTACCCAGCACCAAATTTCTTTGTGACAAGGCCATAACATTTGTCTCTGAGCAGAAGGGAATCCTGATTATATTGCTTTTACCACAAATCCATGGAATGGATGTGGCAAAAGGACTCCTACAAAAACATACGCTTAAAAGAGTCAAAAAAAGACCTCAAGATGGTTTCTCATCCCTTCTCTATTTTCCAGTTTTGTTAAAAGGTGATACAGGACAACTTCTCCTCACCTCAGTAGATGTACATCACACTGAAGCACTCATTTCTTTACCAAGAGCTCTGCTGTGAACACCCAACAGTTTCTGTAGGAACTCAGGGTAACAACGAAGGAAAAACACACTAATATGTAGTGCAGTAGCTAAAAAAAGCTGCCACTGCAACCACACTAGGAATAAGAATCCCCTTGCCTTTAGAAAAATTGCATAATGACAATTTTTTGCCAAAGCAGTTCCAACTTTAAATCTAAAAAGTCTGTCATTCAATACGCTAGGGCTGGAAGCCACTCATGTGGAGGTTTCTGCAAACCTGTCTATGACTAATAGAAAGGTTCATCTTCGGACAAAAAGTAACCATTCAAATAAGTATGAGCCAACTTCTTAAACATGCTGACTTGCTCCTTAGAGAAGCGTATTTTGAAGAATGTTCAACAAGCGCAAAAGCAGCCAGAGGAATAAGGACAGCTTTGAAGATGTCAGAAAAATAGCACAGAAGAGCAAAGAAAATAATTCCCAAGTGGGTGCTTCTCTGGTGTCTCGATTTCACCCTAGATTGTCCTCTGATGGAGGCTTCAAAGCCTGTTATAGCAGCATATCAAAGGGATTCTCATGATGCAGGACCTGTGCTTTCTGGGCGCAAGCCAGAGGCTGTCAGATTAATGCAAGGAATGTTCCCTACGTGCTACTAATCTCTCTTGTTGGCACGCTGGGGGCATCTTGTAAGAGGCTGAGCACAAGAAGAAAAGGATTCCTACCACTCAGAAGAAAAACAAGCCCTATTAGAAACAGATTGTTATATCAGTTCTGATATAACACCCTTAAAATACCAGTAATCATAAAACCTCCTACCGTAGGCCCTGAGGTGTAAAGCACAAGACGACTTCATTTATATTAACATCTTAATTTTCTAAGATTCCTCTAGGGCAATGGGAATTCCTAAGCATGGATTGCATTTTACAGACTCACTGAAGAGTCAATTTTTTCATCACAAGGTAATGTCACTGTTTTTCTGTGCCACCAGTTAAAATGGTTTTTTAAAAGTTTATTTCACTAAATTAACCAAAGTGGAAGCAAAGCATTTTTTTACTGTAGATCAAAACTACGTCCAAGAAGGTACAGTAGACACACACACTGCACGGCTGTTGGCAAAAACGTTTCTTTTCCAAGGCCGTTTTTCCTGAATATGTCTCTACAGCACCTCCACAGTCACGGATGCTGAGAAATAAGATGACTCACTAAAAGGAGCTTAGTGCAGGTGAACTATTAATATTAAAACAAAGACACACACACTCAGTGGAAATCAACAAGCCGGGTCTTCCTGCTAACTCACCTGCTGCTTTCCAACTAGAGAGAGATGAACAAGCACTCAGGAAGAACCGACTGCTTCTGCAATTGGATTTTCCCAACCTGAATGGCCATCTACAGCTACAAGTACCCACCTAAAACCCAAACCACTCCGGTCTAGTTCCTTCCCTGTGCCCCTTCTCTCTCCCTACAGGAAAACCTACACAGGTGGGCAAACGCACAGGCAGAAGGCCACAACCCTGGAAGCAGACATGTAGCACACAAGTCACAACTACCTTCGCAGCCTGACAAGAGGCACCTCCAAGTAGCGACAAAGAAGCACACTCACAAAACTCCGTTGCTACCGGCTAAAGCCAAGGGTGAACACAAGAAGCTCTAACAACACAAACCACCTAAACAAGAGGCCAGAGAGACTCTCCTTATCAGCAACCCCAGGGTTAAGGATCCTACCTCCTCTGTCCGCAGCAGGTGCGCCCAACATAAAGCCAGCATCTCCTGCCTGGCGAGGAGGGCTAAGGGCTGCGATGCCTTGTGCGCCACCTGCGGAACCTGCTCCTGTGTTCTCCCAGTCTCCATGGTCTGTCAGTTGTTCGCTAAGACTAGAGAGAGAAAGAGAGGAAATATATTTAGTAAAAAATAGCCACACACTCGCACATACCATTTAACAGAATGGTTAACGGCCACTTAGTATCCATCCTCCACATCTTCCTCGCCACATAAATTCACATACACTAACACAGCACTGCTCGCAGGACTCTCGCACACATCCATATTCACTACCTAGTATTCTGTAGATGCATATTCACACCTATAAAGTTATTAACTCCTGCTTGGTACCCTTTTGTCAGCCTACCTCTGAAGCACACATAACCACCTCAGAGAAGGAACACCCACAGCTGCAAAGCTATGCAGAAGAGGAGTAGTTCTTGTCAGGGTAGTGGAAATCAGGAAGGACAATGGTGCTGCTCCAGGGACAGTGTTCACATGCATTTCAGTGTGCCATGTTCCACCTTCGGGTAACTTCACGCTACAAACACTTTGTAGAGTTTATACAGGGCAGATGTCAACTTGGCCACAAAACTCAAAATCTAACAGAGATTTCTGGGTCTAAATTTTCCTCAACTTCCAAATTAACATTACACACAGGAATGATACGTAGCAGAAGCACGGAGCACAGCTTCAAGACGGGACTCACACACCGTTAAACCTTTGTGCTTCACCAAAAATGTTCAAAAGCCCCACTGAAAACTTATTCTAATGATAAACTTAAAAATTTACCTAGAATGTCCATGAATAACAGCATAATCCTCAGCTGTCCATCCATTGGTATCTTTATGGGAAACATCAGCGCCATAATGAAGAAGAACTTCTATCAAATTACGCTCCCCACCAGAAGCAGCTGTCATAAGTGGGGTCCTGAAACATCCAAAATACGGCAATACATCATTTTACACATACACTGTAATTCTTTTTGTTCATATTCAGTTTCAAAGAGAGTATTTTCTCCATTACTTGAAAATGAACTAAAGAAAAATCAGTTTTCATTAAGTATTAAGAGCAACAATAAAATGGGAGAGTCAGTACAACTAAAAGTTCAGTCTTCAAACAGAGCTTCCACATTGACAACACTTTCTCCCAGACTATGCTGCTCTGCAGGAGGGGCTTTTCTACGGGAGGAAATGCTGCTGAGGTAGTGGCACGTTTCCTGCCAGAAGGGGGATCGCAGACAATGCCTTCTTGCAATCCTCCATGAGAAAAGCCTCAACTGAGGTATGACAGCAGCCAAGGGCAGACCTGCTTTCACAAGTCACACAGAAATAGCTGCTCCCACGTGGCTCCCTGGTTTTATTTCAGAGCTCATTCCCAT